>CM046966.1:51521008-53921008 GCA_025698475.1 Gossypium anomalum | reverse complement strand
CACTTAGTGTGCGAAATATTGAGAATGGCACTTGGTGTGCGAGATATTGAGTATGGCACTTAGTGTGCAAGACATCGAAGATGCAATGACATTACGTGTATGTATGAAATGGTAAGGATTGATACAGGTATGTATGCAAAACTCATGAGAAATGATTTCGGTTTATGATGCATCTTTGTAACGAAGTAAATAAGTAAGTCATGCCTATGAGAATGATTTTGTTATGACCTTGTGATTATGGGTCCATGCTTATGTTGTATAAATATGTATTTATACCATGCTGGTTGAAATGATTTGTAAAGGTGTTATTAATTTAGTTACCATTATTTTACACTAAAACAGTTTTGGACATTAGCAGCAGTCCGACTTTGAAAATTTACCAAAAATGGTGGAAATCAAATTAGTGGTTGAATATGATATGCAATTAAATCTTATTGAGTTTATTTTCTTATAAAGGAAACGGTATAAGAAAAAGAATTTTATATTATGAGATATTTGAATTTTTGTGAGACAGAGTCAGAATGATTCCGGAATCCCCTGTTCTGATTTGGGAAAATCATTAAAAATTGTAAAAAAATAATTATGGGTTAAAATTTATATGCTTAAATTCATCTCCGATGCATGTTTAAGGCCTCATAAGCCCGTTTAAGGGACGTTATACATATGTATGTATGTTTTTCATTTGAATGAAATTTTATGGCCTGATTTTATATCATTGTGTATGTTTAAGTTCGGTAATGCCTAGTATCCTGTCCCGGCCTCGAACACGGGTAAGGGGTGTTACATTTAGTGGTATCAAAGCTATATTTTAGTCGATTCTCGAACTAACCTAGCATATGTGAGTCTAGCTATATATGCCATATTACTACTCTTGATAGTGTGACATCTCTCAACTCTAACGAAATTGTTTTGTAAGATAGAGATGACCTCCAACTGAGCTATTTACAAAAATACTGAAAAATGATATTGAGATGATTGAGATGTGTTTATGATGTGTCGAAATTGGAAAGGTATGAATAGAAGTTCATGATATGTAGGTGCTAATATAAGAAATGTGATAATCATGAGTTGAGGACTGTGGAAAAGAAGAATGAAATGAAAAATCATATAGTGAAAAGCCCGTCCATGTTTGATTGACGTTCATATGATGCTATGTGCCCAACATATTTGATTTCGTGAATATGACAAGAAAATTTACATCGTAGACGGAATGTGTACATGTGTATACTTATTGAATGATGTATAATTAGTATGTTCATATGGTTAACTCTTATGTTTAAATTGCAAAATTGAAGATAACATAATGTTATGGTTTTGTTATGGAATCATAAATATCATGATAGAATGAGAATTAAATTGAAAGATCAAATTGAGTGGAACACAGGAAATGGTACGATCATTCGATGATGAATTGACGGATAAGACCATGGTTAGACCATGGCAGTACATGTGAGATCCCATGTAGGACCATGTCTGGGACATAGCATTGGCATCAAGATGAGAACCTGTATAAGACCATGTCTGGGACATGGCATCGGCGTTGATATGTGTGCTAGTGTAAGACCATGTTTGGGACATGGCATCGACATTGAGACGAGAGCTAGGTAAGACCATGTCTGGGACATGGCATTGGCCTTAACGTGTGAGCCAGTGTAAGACCATGTCTAGGACATGGCATCGACATCGATATGTGATTTTGTGTAAGACCATGTTTGGGACATGGCATCGTTATGAGACATCGTGTAAGACCATAGCTGGGCTATTGGTATCGATATGTGATCCCATGTAAGACCATATCTAGTATATGGCATTAGCATCTTATTATGTGTATAAGACTTTGTGTAAGACCATAGTTGGACTATGGCATCAAGTAAACGACGTACTCAGACCTGTAAGACGCTCTCTAATTTGAAAAATGTTGGTAAGTAAAATTGAAGTTAAATGTTGAAATTTAATTAGATACTGATATTGGGCTCGAGTAAGTAAACTTTATTGTTTGAAATTATGGATGATAGAAACATTTGTAACATAAGTCAGTATGTTAATTTGCTTGGAGTGAACTATGTGATTGTGATGATATTATACTGACAATGAATGTTGAGTCATATATGTGTATTCATGAGAGTCAAGTTAGAGGCTTTACAACTCCCCCTTACTAGTGTTGCTTTTGTGACGAAATTTACGAAAATTTTGTTGAATAAGTTCACAAGTATGAGACTAAAGAGTTCAATGGTGAGATAATTAGTAATGCAAACAGAGTAGAGTACAGGGTAACAAATGAACTCAGTTTTAGAAGAAATATCAGATTGTTTTAAAGATTATACAAATTATGTAATGTCATGGTTATGAAGTCTAAAGATATGTTTGCGGAGATTCTTTCCGAAATGGTTTTCGTTAGTAAGTGGGATAATACAGAGTTCATGATAATGGAATTGGTCAAAGAATGATTATTGAGTTGTAAAGATGCCTGTGTGTAACGGTTGTAGTCGAATAAATTATGAAGATCTCTTCTGAGTATTCTATATATATATATATTCATTTATCCTCTAGGGCTCATGTGAATGTCCATTTTCTAAAGAAAATATCATTGTATGAGTATACGGGCTGAATTTGTATTTTAGATGAAAGCACTAAGAGTCTGTTTGAATTATAATCGACATTTTCTTATTTCTCTGAGACTCCATTCTATTTTGTTGATGTAAAGATGAAGGTAAAAATTTATGTAAGGTTGTTCTTCTATCTCTTTTGGATGTTGATAAGTCTTACGTGAATATATGGAAAATATGATACCTTTGTTACAATGGAATTCCAGAGCGTATAAACAGCGGTTCCTTTCTGGTTTCTCTAGGAAATCACCCTGATCTTTATAATTATTTTCGTATGAGTTACGTTCTTGGATTTCTGTTATGACATCGTATTTGGGTTTTCTTATCTTCTTTATTGTGTGGATTGTCTGACAGGGTTCATCTGTAAATTGTATTCTTTGATCTGTGGTGAATATGTTTATTATGATAGTATTTTTGGATTTGATAATAAGAATGTGGAGATTCTGGTATCTGAATTTCTCTAATTCTCCTGTAAGGAATAGTCATTGGCGAAGGTATGTTTATTAGAAGCTCGAGCTTGAATTGCATAGTGGTTTTCTTTTCTCGGGTAAGTATAACTAAGGTCAGTAAGTTAATCAGAATATCTTTGTTTCTCTGAACTATTATGTTGCAAGATCTTTGCTTTGCATGTTAAGAGAAATTTGAAAGATTGTGTGTTTGAGTTGATTTATCAGCATGAAGAGAATGGTATTTTTATAAGTTATTATCCGGTAGTTGAGATCAACACAGTTGTTTTATCAGAGTGAACTAGTCAATTAAAGTATGAATTGAGTTACATGTATTTAAAGTATCCTCAGGTATGGTAATGAACTTTGTGCATTCACGAGTATGTAGACGGATAGTCTGGATGAAAAGGATTATATTCTAGAAAGTATGATACAGAGATATGCTTATTGGACTGTTCTAATTGAGTGATGTTATTATGAGTTAAGCTGTTCTGATTGATAAAGCTATCACATTTGCGAAAGCTTGAATAGTCTGTGGCATGTTAGCAAGGTTGAAAACTGTTGAGAGTATTACTAACCGAAGCTTTAGTTCTGAGTTCAGTTTGAATTGAGTAAAGAATTTCTGAATTTTAGTGATATACTATTGAACAGATTGGAATAAGCTTTAATACGAGAATGTAAAGAAAAAGTTCGTACTTTCAGATAGTTAAAGTCACAATAAAATAGAACTGTTCGATTATCGATTTACAGACAGTCACTTTTATGTTTGTGGTGTGAATTCAATGATATCATGTGTTCGACAGAAAATGTCATATGCTTCCTAAATCCTAATGGGTTAAAGTATCTAATGTTACCGACAGAGATCTAAAATTAAGACAGTGTCAATGATTTGAGATATTGAAAGATTTCAAGCAGTTATCGATTAATCTCTGAGAAAGCAGATATAGTTACGGATGTTGAATGGAAAGATCTTTACTTATTATGTGCGAGTGGTTACTTGAGTGGTCTTATTTGATGATGGTCTGATGTTAGCTATATAAAAAGCTAAATTGATGTTTTCTTTGCTAGTTTGAAAAACTCAGAAAGGTGTTAATGAATTGCAAGCTGAATAGGTACAGTGTGAACCGAATTTCAGAAGTTTTTGTATGAGGCTCAGTAGTAGCTTTTCTGTTATCCGATAGTAATAAAATATACAATATATGAAGTAAATGTTCTGGTGTACGGATATGAAACCCGATATTTCTGATTCTAGGTTCAGATGTTGATTTGTCAACAGGTTAAATCCGAAGATCAAGTATATTCAGGTCTAATACAGTCAGTGATGGTACGGGTGTGATAAAGAGATAGAGTCCCTATAAACTTCGTATTGAGGTTGTCATTATCACTATAAAGGAGATGTTATTTGTATTGTGGTTAATTGTTTGGCCAAAAATCTGCATGATTGTTTCAGTATATACAAAGTTCTTATTTGACAGATCAACTGAGCTATGCGTTCTAAGTGAGTAATTCAAAATCTTGACAAGATGCTCTGACACTGTGTGTTAAAGTTCTAAGGCTTTGGGAAAAAGATATTTCAGGCTGAAATCGATTTGTGACCCTGAGAAATTAGTGAAAGTGATTCAAGATTTGGAAGCAACTTCTTCTGGTTAGATTTTCGGGGACGAAAATCCCTAAAGGGGGAAAGTTGTAACAGCCTATTTTTGGGGTTAATCAAAACAATGGTTTCAAGACCACAATCCAAAGTTAAAATATTTATTTTATTATTTTCATAAAGTCTACAGTATGATATTAGAGTTGTGTGAAATTTTCGTAAAGAAATTTTACTGTTTAAATGCTTAATTCGGCAAAAAGGACTTAATCGCGTAAAATGCAACAGTTGCATTCTATTTGTTAAAAGGGTTTAATTGCTATGGCTTATTAAATGGGAAGTCCTTATGATGTTAATAGACCATTGAAAGTGGAACATGACATAAATGGACATGTTAGGTGAATTTTAATGAAGTATGACTAAGGGTTAAAATGGTAATTGATGAAATAAGTATAATAAATTAAAGAAAAACAAAAGAAAGTGCTTGCAAATGGATTTGCTTCAGCCGAATATGGAAAAGAAAGAAACCATTTTTGGTTCTTTAAATTTTGGTCAAGTTTCTTTATGCATGTAAGTGTTTCCTAGCTCGGTTTTTAATGATTTTTACGTTTTTTGAGATCGTTGCTTTGTGTTCTAGCTAGCCCGTGCCTTAATTTTTGAAATTGTTAAAGATTTTAATAGTTTCCATTGATAAACTTATGTGTTCTTTGATGTTTAATGGTGAAATATGAATATTTGAAGTTAGATTAACAAGTGTTATAAAGTGATTTTTGACAAAAATGCCAATTAGGTATTAAATTGAGAAAATGTGAAATGTTGTGGTTAAAAGTGTGAAATAAATGAAAATATAGGCTGCTATGAAGTTGTATGAAATTCGGCTAGGCTCGAGTTTGGCCAAAATTGAATGAATTTCATTTTACGAGCTTAGGGACTAAACTGTAAAAGTGTGAAACTTTAGGGGCAAAAGCATAATTTTGCCCAAATGTGTAAATTATGCTAAAACGGCAGCACAGGAAAAGTTAGGTGCAAGACAAATATGGCAAAGAAGGAGAAGAAGAAGAAGGAACCACGCAACTAAGCCGAAAGCCAGACTTACCAATGCAAAATCAGTCACTTGTAATAACCCCCAAAATCAACAAAGAATAAGGGAAAGAGATTGGCACAGTGAATGTCGATCAAATAGTAGTGTTCGGTCAAGAAGGGTCAATTGAGAGAAAAGTAGAGGAGGAGTAATCGATCAAGAGGAAGCCGATTGAGAGCAAGGGAGAAGGCAGAATGAATCGGTCCACAAACAAGGCTAAAAACCAAAAAGGGTTTGTGAGAGGGAGGACAAGGGATATTCAGCCAAGGAGAGAAAAACCCGATTGAGAAAAGGGAGTGAATGAAAGAAATCAGTGGACTAGAGAGAAGAGTAGAGTCGAACCACAGTAGAACCGAAAGGTACTCGAAACAAAATCAAAGCAATACACGGCTTCAGAAGTAAGGGTAAAAAAACCAAAAAATTGACAAATCCCGAAATGAAAAGAGAGAAGCTACACAACTTAAGGTCGAATTCCTATGGCCAAAGTACCTATTTAGCTACAACTCTTCCACTATAAAAGCCCCTTGATTTCCTCCTAAAATCCCTCCATCCATATCTCCTCAACAACTCAACCACTTAATTTGAAATTCAATCAAACTTTCCACACTCTACTCAAACACCTCAGAGTTTCAGCTAACCTAGAACTCTCCCACCACGCTTGCAGCGAAATAAATACTCATATGCGTCAGTAAGACTTGAACCTTAGGCCTCTTAGAATCACTCCACACACCACTTACCACTAGGCTAGCAGGCTTTTTATGCCATGTTTTATCCATATTTGTTTAAAAAGCCTTGTAACACCCCTATAACCCGTATCCGTTGCCTAAATGGGTTATGAAGTATTACCAACCCAAATACCACATTTGCACAATCACATAGATATATGAACATTAACTTTTATACGCATTCAAAAACTTTATACAAACATTCAAAAGATGCCATATTCGAATGGCCCATATATAACAACATTTCAAAAATAACATTCACTTAAGTCTATTCTATACATGCCATACTAGCTTCAAAACATAGTAATACCAAAATGATAGATAGTGTGACGAGTTGCTGATGATCCCTTTCCGAGCAGGTGACTGGAGTCAACAATCTATAAAACAGAGAAACGTAACAAACGAAGTAAGCTTTCAAAAGCTTAGTAAGTTTTAAGCAATGCAACAAATAAACTCAATTATACATCGATTATTCAATTTCTCAAGAGGCCATTTTCTAGATTACTGTCACTTGGCTGAATATACACAAGCACATAATACACATTTAGCATTCTTATCTCACTTAATCTAAATTCATATAACATACATAAATCGATTACTTTCACATACTTTTACACCTTGACCGAATGAATCATGATCATAGGTATAGTTATAACATTTATTCACATATATATATATCACATTATACACTTATGATTCAATTCAAATCAAACTCACATTTAAGTATGTAATATGTACCTGGCCAACTTAACGTATTGAATGTATTCATTTGTCATTCTAACATGAGGTATCTTAGTTTTAGACTTTTATCAAATCACCGGCATTCAGCCTGCTAGGTTTAAAACCCAAATTCAATCACCGGCATTTGCCTACTAGGCTCGAAGCTCGATATCATTTCACCGGCATTATAGCCTGCTAGGCTCAAAGGCTCGAATAGTATCTGTACAATATTCAAATCAACAAGTTTCATATAACACAATCACAACAAATTAGGTACCAGCATCATTTGAACATATTGTCCCACATTTTATTCACTTTTATTTCATTTCATCACTCACATTTATCATTTGATAGTTTACACATAATATCTTACTCATATTCATCTAACACTATCATTTGATCATAGAAGCATATCACATTTTACTTTTTTTATAAATGCCATTCGGCCATATACATATATGACAAGTAATACTTAATTCTCATAATATGTCCTGTCATTATCGAATATTATATATATTTAACTACTTAAAACTTACCTCGAATATATTCGAACAGTCTCGGATAGGCTATTCAACTACTTTCTCTTTTCCCCTGTCCAACCTTGGTTCTCTATGCTCTTGAGCTAATTCAAACAAAATTTAACTTATTAAAGTCCCATCATGTTAGCTTATGGCCGAATATGACAAGAAATTTAATAGGCCATATAGCTACTTTTAGTTCAAATACAAAATCGTCATACACATTTTTAATCACATAAAGCAATTTAATACAATTAATTTAACATTTCCTCATGTACACCTTTAGTACATATACAAAGTTTATATTGATTTATACACACACCATTAACCTAGTATCAATTAACTAAGTACTTTAAAAAACTTCTTTAACTAAGTAACTTATCCGGAAATAATTAGAGCAAATTTAACAAGCTTAACTAAGTAACTTATCCAGAATTATTAAGAGCAAATTAACAAGCTTAACTAAGTAACTTATCCGGAAATATTAAGAGCAAATTTAACAAGCTTAACTAAGTAACTTATCCGAAATTATTAAGAGCAAATTTAACAAGCTTAACTTCAACTTATAACATTATATTCAAAATTCAAAGCATTTAACATCACTTCATCATAATATTTCATCATGGTCGAATGCTTCTTTTAAACCATTTAAAACATCCAACACTAAACTTTCTTTGTATTACACTCTAATAGCTGATTACCATCTATCTATCTAACCATAACTATCCTTATTCATCAAACTCAACTCTTCTATCACCACATTTAATACCAAAAACATCAAACACCTTCAAAGACACCCAAACAACTCCTAGTCGAATGCATCACTTCAAACCAATAACAAAAATTAAGTCATGGGCTATGAAAGGAGCTTAGCAATTAACTCAATTTCACATAAATTATCAAGAAATAAAATCAAACATACCTCAAATTAGAAACACCAAGGCCGAATATCCAAGAACCTTTTGTTTTACTTGTTCTTTAAATTTCGGCAAAATGAAAGAAAGAATGGATGAAAACTTTGTTTTTCTCGCCTATTTACTTTTAATAATTTATTAATTTCCTCTTATAAAATCATTAAATATTATAATACTAATATGGAATGCATATAATATTCATTAGGTTATTATTTTACACTACAAAATACATATTTTTCTTATCATCTAACATCATTGCCGTCCACTAATTCAATAGTGGTCCATTTGACATGCAAGTCCTCCTTGTAATATACCATGCATTATTCGGCCCTCTAAATTCTACCAATCACATTTTTAAGTTTTATCACACAAGTCTTTCTTAGCAAATTCCACATTCAAATGACAAAGTTAAGACACAATACTTTCACACATACACTTTCACATATAATAAGCATAGAATATAACATTTAATTATTATCGTGACTCGACTTTGTGGTCCCGAAACCACTTCCCGACTAGGGTCAAATTAGGGCTGTCACAAGCCTACTGACTAAGACATGGTTTATTCAAGTAAGAAACAAAATTTTGCAAAAGGCAAGGCTTGAACTTAGGACTTATCAGACACTTCCCAGAGCACTTAACCACTAAAACAAACATGTGTTTGTGTCACTTTCTTGCAAGACTAAACATCTATGTGCAGTCTCCTAACTGCACCCCTGCTCAAAGCCTAATACTTCTTGGCCCAAAATTTGGGGTGTTACAGTACGAGACTCTCGAGTATCCTTTAGTAGTCCAAGTGGTTCAATGGGTAATTTAACAAGTATGTCAAAGATGAATTGTGTGTAAACCCATTTCGAGATGACTCAAGTATGTACGTAAAACTCATACGAAATGAGCTCGTTATGTGATGAACCCTCAGTAAGGTTATGAATGAGTAAGTTATGATTATGAGATCTTGATAATATTTATCTCAATTATCATCATGTTAATTGTATGTTAAATGTTTAATTATAATGCCTATTATTTGCATGGGAACTTACTAAGCTGTATAGCTTACTCCTTTTCTTTTTCCTTGTCTTATAGTGTCACTAAGCCAGCTCGGGGATCGAAGATTGTCAGAGATCCAGTCACACTATCAACTTAATATTTTGGGTACCAATGATTTTAATATTTTGAGTTATGGCATGTATAGAGACTTGGTCATTTTGTCATGTGTCATAATTGATTTGGCCAAATGTGTTGGCTTATCTTGGATGATAATTCATTTTGTAAATAGCCATTGAAATTGGCTAATATTGATTTAAGTAAATATACATACGATGATGTCTTTCATGGATGTGGGAAATTACATGATTTGAGTTGTGATATATGTGATGTTTGTGAATGATTAATGATAGCATGTGAATGAGGTATTGATGCCTTGGTTGCAGCTGATTTGATTGGATGTATATACTTGGAAAGGTGTTATGTTTTATTGTGTAGGTTTGTGCATGGAAGAGTGACAATATGGCCTGGAAAATAGCCTTGTTTTTGTCGACACGAGTAGACACACGGTCGCGTGTCTAGGCCATGTGTGGCACAAGGCTTGCCCCATGGGCGTGAGATCCAGTCGCGTGTCCCCTGCACCTTAATTGTTGCAAAACAAAATGCTTAGTATTGAGCACACAGCCAGAGACACGAGCGTGTGTCTCAGCCGTGTGGATGACATAGCCTTAGGCACGGGCGTGTGAAGTCTGCACCTATTTTATAAAAAAATTATGAAAATTAAATCGACCACACGGCCTAAGCACACGGGCATGTACCTTTGGCCATGTGACTTCAATTTGTTCATGGGTGACAAACAGAGAGTTACACGGGTTAGGGACACAAGCTTGTGTGACCATACGGCCTACCCATACGGGCGTGTCCCCAGCCATACGGGCGTGTGGCTTTTAAATCATGAAAAATTTTCTAAGTGTTATAAAATTTTCCATAGTTCTTGGTTTAGTCCCAAACTGCTTTCAGTGCATGTTTTGGGTCTCGTAGGTTCGTTTTAGGGATGATATGAATGATTATGAAAAGTTTTAAATTTGGATGGAAATTTAAATCTCTGCTTTGTATGTTTGCCTATGTTTAAGTCTAGTAATGCCTCGTACCCTGTTCCAGAGTCGAATACGGGTAAAGGGTGTTACACTAAAGGAGTTTCGAGGAGTATTGGCTGTATACCCACAATCATTGGTTAGTTAGTATATTGCATTAGAGTATTGAGGAGATTAGCAGCTTGTCTGCAGTTGATATTGGCAATTTATTTGCAACTTTAATTGGTAGTTTTAACGGCAAGATTGATATTAGTGGTTCAACCACACTAAGCTTTAGCTCCAACTATTTGGAGTTCAAATGACGAGTTTTGGGGAACTCTTGGTGTGTAGAGGATGGTATGGGTAGAACTTGCATTGTATCATAAAATGTGTCTTGAACTTGACATTTGAGAAATTTGTTGAATTGATGCCATAGATTTTTTGTAATATTGCTTCCTGATGATTAATTGTCTTACTGTTTGAAATTGTAACTATTCTCTGGTTGACTTGTTTAGACTTACACTAAGCTCTTAAAGCTACCCACATCTTAGTTTAAACTTTTCAGGTAACCTATGAGTTTAGGACTAGATTTAGGCCTTCCAAATTCTCGTATCGGAAACTAGACTTATTTAAAGTTTTAAATTTGAATTTAATTTTAAATTAATTTTGGTTAGAATTGTATTTATTTTTACTCCTTTTGGGATTGTGGATTTTGGGATGCATTATTTGGGTTCAATTGCATGCATGCTTTTTATTGCAATAAATTGACCTAATAATCAGTAACTGCATGATATTGGGACTAAGTAAAATGATGATTTATCCGCTACGTAGTAAAAAAATTGACTTTGGAAATATAAATTGTTTTGCGACTTGATTGCGATTTTTTTCCTTATAAAAAATGTCATTACTAAGTAAATGAATTATAATTACAAAGACAACCCTAAAATTTGGTGTTTTAACAAAGATGATGAGTTATGTAAACCTTGACAAAATGATGATTTTCAAATAACGATTTTATTCGGCCATTTCGGCGGTCCATGTAGTCAATGTGACCTTCAAGATCCGATCATAATTACTAGTGCAGATTTTGGGTCTTACATTTGATGGTATCAGAGTATGGTTCAAAACTCAGGATGTTATTTTTGGTTAAAACTACATGCATATTTTCTTTAAATTTTTAATTTTAGAAAAAATTTGAAACTTATGATATGAAGCAAATTTGCATAAAATGACTAAGATTTTAAATGAGAATTTGAGATTTTGACGCCGATCCAAGTAAGATACTTGTACTTTAGCTACTTGTAGTTTAGTTATTTTAGACAAACTGGTAAATTGTAGAGAGTGTAAAGTAAAGATTTCTTTACTTTAGATAAAAAGACTAGAATACTTTTGTTAAACTTTAAACATAGGATTAAAAACTTCCTAAGCTAATCATTAGAACTGTTTCTTAACTGTAAATAGTATAATGAGTAACTGCGGTACACGTGGTCATGGTATGCAAGGGCACAGTGGGCATTATCGATTGGCTCAAGCTGAGTTCTTCTATTTAGAGAACATGCCCAACCTTGATACGAGTGAGACTATTGAGTCGCCTATTTCTGAGGTGGTAATTAGGAAGCTAGGGATGATATTATGTCCGAAGCGATGCTTAGGGTTTTACAACGGTTGCTAGGGCCTAATCTGGATCTGGGGGCTAAGGTTCAAGAACTGTACGACTCTAGTCTAATGGGGCAGAGCTATTTAGAGGTGTCGCTGGAGTCTCCCCACCTGTGGTCGAGTATTGGTTTGTGGCCATAGAGAGAATTATAAATGATTTGGACTGTACCCCTAAGCAGAAACTGAAGGGTGCAATATCTTTGCTTTGCGATGAAGCTTATCAGTGGTGGCTGACCGTTGAGGAGGGGACCTAGCCTGAGAGAGTGACTTGGGCTTACTTCCGGAGCACCTTTCAAAATAAGCACAAGGGGACGAGTTATGTTGAGGCCCGTAGACGCAAGTTTAGGGGTCTAACTCAGGGAGATAAGACAGTGGCCGAATATGAGGCCAAACTTTTTAGGCTGAGCAGGTATACTTGCAGTTTGGTTGAGATCGAATATGATAAGAGTATCCAGTTTGAGAAAAGTTTGAGGTACAATATTAAGGTTTTGACAGCTCTCTAATGGGAGCTTATCTTTGAAAATTTGGTGGAAAAGGCAAAGATTACTAAGGAGATTAAGTGCGAGGAGCGTGAGAAAGAAGACAAGGAAAAGAAACAGAATAAAAGAGAGCTGGGTTCTTCTAGTACAGCTCCGAGGCCTAAGAAGTGGATCTGACAAGTCATGCCACAACTAAATATTGCGACAATGGATATTGGGGTTTGTAGGATTTTGGTTTGAAGGATTTGTAGTAGGCATCATCCGGGTGGATGATGAAGGAAGATGGGTGCTTGTTTGGTTTGTGGATTGACTAAGCATCGTGTCACAAATTATCCTCGTCAGAATTGGGATCCAATACAGAATTAGATTCAACATCAAAGGGTTGCTCAATTACCTCCAAGGGGTCGTGGTCAAAATAGAAATGAGAATAAAGATAATCAGGGACATAGAGTACCGGGTCAAGTTCAAGGAGAAAACAAAACTGACTGCTCTGGTTTACACAACTAGGCATCAAGAGGGCCTAAATGCATCCAATGTCAATGCAGGTACTTTTGCGATCCATTTTGAATTACACTTTGCAATGATTGATTTTGACTTCACATATCTATTCATTTCTAGTAGTAATTTTGTTAAATTGGGATTTGAGAGTCTATTAGAAATGTTTTTTGTAACACCCTATACCCATCCTGATCGCTAAGCCCGAGTAATAGGATGTTACCTTCTTGAAACAGCCCCTCATCTCACCGTTTAAGTGTGCATTCGATTTCGTTCAAATCATAAACTAAGATCTAGGAGTTGGAGTGCGTAAGTGCTTTTTTTTTTTCTAGCATCATTTTAGTTTGACTTATTTTTTTCGAATTTGGTCGAATTCTTCCAAAGGCCATAGGTGGTTAACCCTTACTAATTTAAGTGTTACTTTTATGTTAGGAACCGATCTAAACTCTTCAGATCAGCATTAACTTTCGAGGTTACTTTAATTTCTATTCGAAGCCAAAGTAAAAGTATGTAAGTAGTGGATTTAAAAAAATTAGATCTAATTCTTCGGTGTAATTCTTCTATTTGGCTGAACTTATAGGGGGATTAGGGATCGATTTTAATTTATCTCTTTGTTCATCTCGTGTACAGATTAAATTGACCCAGTCTAGACTTAAGATCTAAGAGTTGCGGATTAAACAATATTAAACAATAGTGCACTGGTTTAGCATTAATCAGGTGTGGGTTCTAAACCATGTGTGTGATTGTATAATGATCTATAATTGTATTTGGTTGCTGAAATTTTGTTCATGGTCGAATGGCCAGTGAAATTGGTAAATTGGTCGATTGAGGTAAGTAAATTAACTAAGTGGTGTACTTATTAAATATGTTTCAGGAATTGAATTTTTACATGACTTGAAATATGACTATTGTGATATTGAGTATTGTTGCATTGTAAGCATGCCATTAATTGAAATTGAATTGATTGAAGCATTAAAGTATGTCATTCATATTGATATATGGAAAGTATGATAAGAATGAATCCTTTCATTGAAAAGTATGTCATATTGCGTTGCATTGGGTTGGTTTTTATGGATGACAAAGGAGTTTCGGAGAGTACTGGCAGTATACCCGCAATCATTGGTTAATCAGTATACCGTATCAAAGTATTGGGGAGATTGGAAACTTGTCTATAGTTGGTATTGGTGATTTATTTGCAACTTCAATTAGCAGTTTTAACTACAAAATTGGTATTGGTGAATCAACCACAACAAGCTTTGGCTCCAATTGTTTGGTGTTCATATGACAAGTTCTGGGGAACTGTAACACCCCAATCCCGGCCTAGACGTTATGACCAGATCTGGAGATGTTACCATAAATTCAATTGAAAATTCAGGATTGAAAATATGTCATATTTACCCAAAAATCTAATTATTTGAAAAAAAAATATTTTACTTAGATGTTTTATATTCATTTTCTATAACGTATAACTTTGCTGCGGAAATTCTTAGAAAGTCAAATTTTGGTAAAACACAGTTTGTTATTTTGATGAAAAATGAACATTGTCGATAAAACATTTTGAATAGATCATGCGATAATCAATAATAAAGTTCAAAACAAAAACAGTCCAAAATATTCGAAATGGTCCAAAATTTACAAAACATTCAAACCCAACTTTAAATAAATTAAATTTACGAAAATATTGTTATGGTCGAGCTCCCGTATGTTATGGTGGGTAAAGTCTGTAAAAATTGTTCGTTAATGGTAAAGGGTTATTGCTTTCTGGCTAATTTGATATTATTGCCATTTGATGAATTTGATGTGATTTTGGGAATGGACTCCTTAACCCAACATGATGCAGTGGTGAATTGTAAACAGAAATATATTGTATTGAAATGTCAGAGTGGTGAGTTACTCCATGTTGAATTTGATAAATTGATAGGCTATCTAATGTGATTTAAGCAATATCAAGCCATAAATATGTCAGAAAGGGTTATGAAGCTTATCTTGCATATGTGTTGGACACTAAAGTATCTGAGTTGAAGATTCAGTCAGTGCTGGTTGTATGTGAATTTCCTGATGTATTTCTGAAAGAATTACCTAGTTTACCACTAGTTAGAGAAGTGGAATTCTCTATAGATCTTGTACCGAGGACAACACCCATATCTATAGCACCATTTATAATGGCTCCTGCCGAATTAAAAGAGTTGAAAGCATAGCTGCAAGAACTAATTGATAGAGGCTTCGCTCGACCTAGTTTCTCACCTTAAGGTTGTAACACCCCAAACCCGACTTGGACATTTTGGCCGCATCTGTGATGTCACATTGGAGTGAGTTTTGAAAAACGTAGATCTATTAGAGAAGTCCGTTTGTGTTAAAAATATTGTTTGTGAACTTCTTGAAAAACTGACTTGTTATGATCATTTGCTAAATTTTAGGTTCATTTAGTAAAACATGTCTCACACTATATCATTATTAAATTTTAGAACATTGTCGTTGCGGAAGCTTTTAAAACGTTGCACGATAGTTGAAAACCATTTGCCTTTTGAAAACCCGAGACCTATCGCTATCAGATATAAGTTATTTAGATAAAGTCCAGAATAAAAATAAAATAAAACTTAAACGGCCTTATTACATAAAATTTAACCAAATAAAACTACTTTAACTAAAAATCAAAAACTTGATAACTTAGACAAAGGTGTGGCCATCTCTGAGCCCCTCGCAGCACCGTCCCGCCTAAGGATTACCTGCACAGTTTAGCAGAAAAGGTGAGTTCAAGAAACTTAGTGTGTGATCCCTATTTATCAAACACTCAAACATACTGTGTTGAGCAGTCTGGGCCTGAGCCCATATCAGTAGCAATATCAGTGTGGGCCTTAGCCCATTACAGTAGCAGTAACAGTGTGGGCCTTAGCCTAGTTCAGTACAGTATCAGAGATGCATATAGAGATCCTACCCAACCATCCTCTACACTCCACTCCGTCCAGCCTTACACTTCATGTGGGGAATAAATTGACCCACCCATCCCTACACTTTAAAATAAAGTACCGGTTTCGACACTAACAGTATTTGCAGCAGAGCTGCCAGTAATAGGCTTATAGCCATTTAGTACACTTCCTCCAATATCATATATCCCTCCCCATGCAATGCAACATAATATAAATGGACATACGATAAGAATGGCATGCTCAAACAGTCATACGTCACATAACAGTATATCTGTGTTTTACCTCTTAGGGGTATAACAGTCATTTCATAAGTTAGGGTCTAGGTATACTTGCTGACCCAACAGTAGGTCCACGGTCGTCTCGTGCAACCCGTGCAACCTTAACAGTTAAAAAGCAAAAATGGGCCCAAGCCCATAATACGGCCCATGTGAGCCCACACGCTCGTGTGGCCCAATAAGCCCAAATAATAGCCTTGGCCATGCAAACTACATAGCTGGCCCAATAATCTTTACACATCCGTGCAGATTGCTCGTGCGGGCCCACGAGCCTGTAGGACCCACACGGCCTATCGTGGCCTAAAATCGGCCTAAGCCCATAAAATCGTTCATGGTGGCCTCTTTAAACGAATGCCTACATTTCGAGCATTCAGCTCACTACGCGGGCGAGCGTATGCTCGTGTAGTGTCAACAGTTGAACATTTTCAACTTTTGTCAATCTATTGCTAAAGACAGTGTGATTACACACCTGATTGTGAAAATGTGCTACCGACCCAGGAGTATTCCACACCTATCACAGTCAAAACTTTGATTAGTCACTTATCATCAATAGGGTTTAAACGCCCTTCGTTTTACTCTTAAACTAACTAGTATTGATACTTGCCTTGCTTGGCCGACTGTAGCTTAGTCCCCCTAGATCACAGACTACACTTGATCCCCTGCTCCTGAACGAAACTTTGCGTTATCAGTGAGATGCATTAACACGATTGCTTAGCACATAGTTTGAAATATTATGCACTACCACATATAAAAAAACCACAAACTCATAAGTCAAGGAAAGGGCATTCGGCCAACACAAAAGAATGCAAGCCACCATGCCTAGATCGCACACCATGACTACAATAAAGTTACCTTCGGTTGGATAATGAAGGGAGATCTCGAACACTACATTTATCACTTACAACTCCCTCACTCTATGAGAAAACCCGAAACCAAAAGAGACTACACAAGAAGAGGGAGAAGGTGAGAATTGATAGTAAGAAAGTAAGAGATACCCGGTTCTAACAGTGTGATAGAGGGGAGGCTTGATGAAAGTTGAAAGAGTAGAGAGACAATAAAGGCCTGAGTGTACTCACTGACTTGCCAGAGAACAGTTCAAATCAGAGCAGAAAGAAGTGAGTGTGAGATGGAGTAACCGGCTTGGGTTCCAAATAGAAAGATGGTGAAAGAGAAGTGATTGAGAGAAAAAAAAGAAAGGAGAAAAGAAAATTAGAAGATGTTCGGCCAAAAGGAAAAGAAGTGGAGAAAATAACGAACACAAGAGGTCCTCAAACGCCAAAAGAAAATAAAGACACCTAAAATTCTCTAGCACTAATCGGTTCTCCAAAGAAAAGGTTCCCAAAAGGTCAATTCGGCATTTCCAAAAACAATCTAACTGATTTTTACCAAATGGTCTCTTTTTTCCCCAAACGAGACTC
The DNA here is from genome assembly GCA_025698475.1 of Gossypium anomalum. Classification (NCBI taxonomy): domain Eukaryota; kingdom Viridiplantae; phylum Streptophyta; class Magnoliopsida; order Malvales; family Malvaceae; genus Gossypium; species Gossypium anomalum. Next base: position 53,903,103 of record CM046966.1, on the reverse strand, counting down.
CTAGCTCTCCTTCAATCGGCTCCTCCATTATCTCCAATCGAACACTATCCCAATCCCTACAAAATCTCCCAACTTTTCTCCCCTCATCACTCCTAAAAACACTCCCCCTATCCGCCCACAACTCTCTCCAACATACACTCCTCAACAACCCATTCAAACTCCACCAATTTCAGTCAAATTAGGACACTCCTACAGCACACATGCAAAATAAAATACTCTTATGCATTGTTAAGCCTCGAACCTCAAATCACAAGAACACTCCACACGCCCCTTGCCACCAGACTAGTAAACCCTTTATATCAAGCAACATCATCATTAATTTAAGAGTCTGCTAGTTGGAGTCAAGGGTTCATACAAGTAGAAGCAAAATTTTGCTCAAAACAAGACTTGAACCAAAGACTTCTCAGACACTCCCAGAGCACTAAACCACTAAGACAAGCATACAACCACGTCACACACACCCAAAACTAATTTTAAACAGAGTTTTCAAGATTTGGGCATTATAGGGGTGCAGTGGTTCTATTTGTAAAAAAGAAAGATGGATCTTTGAGGTTGTGCATTGATTACAGACAGCTCAACAAGGTTATAAGAACGAATAAGTATCCACTACCTCAAATTGATGATCTATTTAACTAGTTGAAAGGTGCCACTGTATTTTCAAAGATTGATCTTCATTCTGGTTGCTATCAGTTACGGGTAAAATATTCAGATGTGCCAAAGATAGCTTTTAGAACCAGGTATGGGCACCATGAGTTTCTTGTGATGCCATTTGGTTTGACAAATGCACTACAGTGTTTATGGATCTGATGAAAAAAATTTCTAGACCATATTTAGACAAGTTTGTGGTGGTATTTATAGATGATAACTTGGTTTACTCCCAAGATGAAAATGAACATGCTGATCATTTGAGAATTGTGCTGCAAACACTGCGTGAAAAAAAATTGTATGCCAAATTCAATAAATGTGAATTTTGGCTACAGGAAGTTGGTTTCCTTAGACATATTGTATCTGCTGAAGGTATCAAGCTGGATCCAAATAAAGTTTCAGCTATTGTCAATTGGAAGCCACCAAAAAATGTGTCTGAAGTCAGAAGTTTTTTGGGACTTGCTGGATATTATCGGAGGTTTGTAAAAGGTTTTTCAATGATAGCTTCTCTGATGACTCATTTGTTGTAGAAAGATATGAAATTCAAGTGGTCTGATAAATGTCAATAGAGTTTTGATAGGTTGAAAGCCTTATTGACAGAAGCACCTGTGTTAGTTCAGCCTGAATCGGGTAAGGAATTTTTAATTTATAGTGATGCATCGTTAAATGGTTTAGGTTGTGTTTTGATCCAAGAAGGTAAAGTAATAGCCTATGCTCCAAGACAGCTAAAGCCACATGAAAAGAATCACCCGATACATGATCTTGAATTAGCAACAATTATGTTTGTATTAAAAATATGGCGACATTATCTATTCAGTGAAAAATGTCTTATATTCATGTTTGCTTTGCGAGCAATGAATAATCAATTGATATTATCAGATTATGGTTCAATCATAGCTGAGCTAAAAGCTAGACCAATGTTTTTACGGTAGATTTCTAAAGCTTTGAAAAATGATAGTAAGTTACAAGCAAAACGGATATAGTGTGAATCAACTTCTGATTCAGAATTTTAGATTGATTTTGATGATTGTTTATTATTCAGGGGTAGAATATGTGTACCAAAGAATTCAGAACTAGTACAGAAGATTTTGAATGAAGCTCATAATGGTAACATGTGAATTGTAACAGCCTAATTTAAACCCTAATTGGAATAGTAGTTTCGGGACCACAAATTTGAGTCAAAAAAATATTTTAATATTATTTTCTATGTTTATATTATGTGAATTGATATCTGTGAATGTTTCGTGTAAAAATTTTATCATTTGTGTGCTGATTTGATAAAAAGGACTTAATCGCGTAAAATGTAAAAGTGGCTAGCTATCTGTTAAAAGTGCTCAATTGCTATGGTTTATTAAAGGTGAGGTCCTTATGTTGTAAATGGACCATTGGTTTAATGAATGGAAAAGTATGGACAATAGCTAGTGGAATTTTTAATGAAATAGCTGAGGTTTATTTTGTAATTTATGTATTAGGTTATGATTAAATAAAACAAAAGCAAAAGATGAATGTGTTCATCTTATTGTTCCTGAAAATGCAAAAGAAAAAGAAAGGTTGAAGCTCAACTAGGGCTCGGTCATATTTAAGCTCAATTAGGTAAGCATTCGAGCTCGATTTTTGATGATTTCTACGTTTTTGTGATCGTTGTTAAGTGTTCTAGCTAGCCCATGCTTAAATTCATGAAATTTTTTATAATTTAATGAGATGCCATTAATGAATTCATGAGTTTTGTGTTGTTAAATGATGAAATATGAAAGCTTAGTGCTTGATATACATGTTTTGTAAAGTGATTTTGAGAAAAAATGCATATTAGGGATTAAATTGAGAAAAGTGTAAAGTGAGGGACTAAAATGTGAAGTAGATGGAATATATGGGCTTATATGAACTCTATGAACATTCGGCATAGCATGTGTAAAAGGATATTTTGTGTATTTTGTGATTTTATTAATTTGGGACTAAATTGTCAAAATGTGAAAATGGGAGGGCTAATTTGTAAAATGCCCTAAATATTTGTATATGGATTGAATTGAATGAGTTTTTGAATAAAATGGTTAATTTTCAATATATATAGATCAAGAAAAGAGGAATTCAGATCTAGATCGAGGGAAATCGAAGGTTATTGAGTAAACGATCTGAATTATCAATCCCAAGTACGAGGTAACTTCGTATGTGATAAATGATGTGACATTTATGTTTGAATGCTTTGATAATGCATAAATTGTATATATTTGACCATGGTTTGAGTACAATGATAAATCCACTATGTTCAGCACTAAGTGTGTGATTTGAAATAGCTTCGGCTATAAATAGCACTAAGTGTGCGAATTGGAATAGCTTTAGCTATATAAGGCACTAAGTGTGCAATACTGATATAGCTTCGGTTATTTGAGATGGCACTAAGTGTGCGGGATCGTTGCAGCTTCGGCTAATTATTAAAGCATTAAGTGTTTGAGTTCTTAAAGCATGGAAAGATTTCTGAATGAAATAATGTATTTGAACGAGAGGTGAGAATGAAATGAATAAATACGGAAAAGTTCAGGTATGTATAAGACCTATGTGGTAGATGATACTATGTGTATGAAGCTTGATGAAATTGTATGAACATATTATATGTGATGGAAGATTTGTGAACTACTAAGTGTTTATTGTTTGAGTTTTCGTATTATATAAATTGTTGATTATATTCAGTGCGAACTTACTAAGCTTCAAAGCTTACTGTGCGAAATGTTCTCTATTTTACAATGTTATAAAGCTAGCTCTGATCCGGGAATCGCCAGCGACTCAATCACACTATCGGACATCTATTTTGGTACCAATTTGAGAGTTGTATATATGGTATATGGCATGTATAGGCTCGAGTTATTTTGGTAGGTTTTGTGATGTAAATATTTAGCCATGCAATATTGCTTGATTATGGTTGAACTTATGGTTTGATTTTGGTATATGATATGTAATACAATATGGTCAATAAGATATGTTCATGAATGGCCAAGTGAATTGGTTAATTTGGTAAGTTTTGGTATTGCTTAATTGAGAACTTGGTAAGATTATGATTCACATGTTTTGGCATGATTTGGCTTATGAATTGGCATGATTTTGGTATGATTATAAGCATGAATTTGGTTGTTTATGATATGGCATGAATGGTGTATGTTCTGGTGTATGAATTTTTTAAGAATTTGGTATAAAATGTTTGGATTTGGTCACGTAGAGAGGACCCAAAATTAGGCGTATTTTTGTCCACACAGGTGTGTGTCTCAGCCGTGTACCTCAGACGACATTAGACACGCCCGTATGTCCCCTAGGATACCTTACAATTTTAAGTCAATATACCCTATAGTTTTGACACAGCCTAGACACACGGGCGTGTCTATTGGTTGTGTGTGGCACACGGGCTGACACACGGATGTGTGGTCGGCCGTATGACCCAAGTCAGTAACCTCCCTAATTTTCACATGGCCTAGCACACGGGCGTGTCTTGTGGCCGTGTAGAAAAGTTAGTATGTATGCCCTGTTTTGCCACGGCCTAGACACATGGGCGTGTCTAATGTCGTGTGAGGTACACAGCCTGTTCACACGGGCGTGTGACCTTTATAACTTAGAAAAATGTTTAAGTTATGGGAAAAATTTGTATGCGCTCAGTTTAGTCCTGACTCTTTTCTAAAGCTTGTTTAAGGTCTCTGTGACAGCCCTAAATTGACCCTAGTCGGGAAGTGGTTTCGGGACCACAAAACCGAGTCATAAAAATAATTAACCATCATATTTGATGCTTATTATATGTATATATGCATGTATGAAAATTTCATGTTTGAATTTTGTTAATTGTAAGTGAATTTTATTAAATAGGACTTATGTGAGAAAATTTAGAAATATGCTAGGCAAATGTAAAGTGGCCTATTAATGCATGTTAAAAAAAAAAATTTTTGATGGGTTTGCATGTCAAATTACCCACAATTTTAGCTAGGCTATTGAGCCATGATGGGATATATACATATAATATGTATTAATTATTAGTTAGTAGTTTTATATTTTATAACATAAATAAAATAAAAGTAATGAAAATAAGAAAAGGAAGGGTGATGAAAACAAAGTGGTGTTCTTTGGTTCTTCTTGGCCGAAATGAAAAGAGGAAGAAGGGAAGAAAGCATTCGGTCATCTTAGGTTAATATTAAGGTAAGGTCTTTATGTTAGTTCTTGAAATTTTAGTTGATCTTGAGTGAGATATCAAGTTATTTATGTAACCCATGTTGAAATTTCAATTTTGGAATGGGTAAGGCTTTCGACTATGGTAGTTAATAATGGTGAGTTTTGTTGTTTCATGTTAAAGTTAGGTGAATGATGATAGATGAGTGTTTGAACTATAAAATGAATCATAGATGAGCATTAGATACTAAAGGAAAAGAATCGGCTACCTTGTTATGAACTAGGGCCGAATGTGAGTTTGGTTGTGTTTGAATATTACATGCTTGGTAGAATGGTGGATGAAAGTGCCGAATGTGGTCTTTGGTTTGGGCATAAGGAATGATAGTATGCATAGGTTTCGGTTTTGGTAGTACCTATGTAATTATAATTAGTTCATTTTGATGGTTTGACATGAGATGATAAGTAAAAGTTTAAAGGTAGCTTAAGTTAATTGATACTTACTAATGGTTTTGAATTGAAGCTTATGCATGACCCCGTATAATCGGCCACATGAGCAAAGGATTGGGTTAATTGATATGTGATAAATGTTAAGTGTTAAACGATATAGAAATGATATTATACTGGAATATGTATACTCGACCACATGAATGCATACATAGATTGGTGTTGCATGTATTCGGCTATAGGTAAGCATATTGATGATTCTATCTTGACTTAGATAATCGGCTAAAGGAGAATGTTAACTAATATGTTGAATTTGATTCATGATTTCACATATATGACTCTAATGTATATATATATGGGCTAAGTACCTTGAGTTCCTCTTTTCGATGCTCAAATGACTAAATCAATTTATTTGTTAAATTAAGCTCAAGAGCAAAGGGGAACTAAATCCGATAAAGGGAAGGAAAAAGTGGTCGAATAGTCATTGGAATCGTTCGACAACATCCGAGGTAAGTTTTCGAGTAATGAGACTTAGTTTACAATTTAATTAAATTATGACGTATGAGCATAACAACTATATGGCGATATGATGATTCTACTTGAATTATATGTTGAATTAATTAATCTATACGTATGACGGGTAGCCGTATGTATATAGAGATCGTGTTGTAAAGCAAACTAAACCATGTTGTTTGTATGTGATTAGTGAGCCGAAAATGGGATTGCTTAATATGTGATTTGTGTTTGAACTCTAATTACGAAAATGAAATATAGATATGTCATGACTTATGGATATGTGCATGAATATTTGAATATATCCGGGATATTTCCCGAAGGCAATTGTGCGAGTTACTATATCCGGGCTATGTTCCGAAGGCAATTGTGCGAGTTACTATATCCGAGTTACTATATCCGGGCTATGTCTCGAAGGCAATTGTGCGAGTTACTATATCCGGGCTATGTTCCGAAGGCAATTGTGCGAGTTACTATATCCGGGCTATGTCTCGAAGGCAATTGTGCGAGTTACTATATCCGGGATATGTCCCGAAGGCAATTGTGCGAGTTACTATATCCGGGTTATGTCCCGAAGGCATTCAAGCGAGTAGCTATGTCCGGTTAAATCCCGAAAGTACTTGGCTTGGGAATGAGCAACTTGCTGTAATAGTTTCAATTGATACGCTCGTAGAATTCCAGCAATGAGGTATGTTCCGTGTTTGCATTGAATTATTTGATCCCTTACAAGTAGTTTTCGCTTCGATCGATAAATGGACTACCGCCTTTGACTAAGTTGATCTTTTGTGCATGAGTATAAGGATAGTAATGTGATGTAGGTATGATTTTGAGAATATGTATGCATGAAATTATTCGTTTAGTCGTTTAAATGTTATACTTTGGTTGTGCATAATTTCATTATTCAATCTTACTAAGCGAAGAAATGCTTACTCCGTTTCCTTGAATCTCGGTTTTATAGATTTTGGTTCGTCATTTATCGGACTCGGATTTTCGAAGTTGAAGTCGTCCACACTATCAAAACCCCTTTCGGTACACTTTTGGTTGAACTTTGAAATGGCATGTATAGGATTGCCCTTGTTGATGTTGTCTTATACCTTTTGGTTTTGTATAAATTTGATAGTCATGCGAAAATGACTTATATATATATATGTTTTGAGTATATTGTTAAAATCTTTGTGTATGTATATAGTTATTGATAAATGTGGATATGCTTGGCAATGATTGACCATTGGGATGGTTAATCACAATCTTATTTTGTACTATATATACAAAAGGGTTAGTTAAATCATGGAAATTAAGTAATAGGTAAAGTCTACCCTAAGGGCCGATGTTGACAGCATCAGTAGTGTCAATTTGAAAAATCATTAAAAATAGTAGGAATGAATTTAATTAGTGAATAAATTATGTAATCGAACCTTGATGAATCTACTTTCTTATGGAAGAAACAAAATGGTCAAATGAGTCGGATTTTAAGAGATATTTAGGTTTTCATGAAACAGGGCCAGAGTGATTTCTGGATCCCCTGTTTCCACTTTGAAAATTTACTATAAATTAACCAGAGATAATTAGAAGTCATGCCCCATATGTACAGATTCCTTGTTGAGTCTAGTTTCTTTAGAAACAAACGGCATAAGAATTGAAGCCCTGTATAGAGAGATACCTAAGTTGCAATGCATGAAGGTCTGTGTAGTCGAAACCTGTAACAGGGAAGACTTAAAATAATAAACTGTACCGTTTGGTCCTATCAAAAATTTTAGAAAAAAATTTGTAGATAGATACATGAATCTAGTTTCAGGGAAAATTTACGGAATAAGTTTTCGAGCTTCGGAACTCGAGATATGATTTTTAAAGTGGCCGTGATGCAGTTTGCCAGCATGTCTGAAATTTTTTTAAAAAAAAATGAACCGTACAAGTCAATGAAATAAGTCCTTAAATACCTCGTGTGCAACCCCGGTAACGGTCTCGTGTACGGGGTGTTACAGTCTCGTTGACCTATGTAAGGACTCTGTATTGATGTATAACCTATGATGCTATGATGATTGTGAAATGAACACTAAATGTTTTAATATGTCCGGTAACGCCTCTTAACCCTAGTCTGGCAACTGATATGGGTTAGGGGTGTTACATTTGATTGGTATCAGAGCTACGGTTTGTCTATTCCAAGACGAACATAGCACGTGAGAGTCTAGGTATACATGCCATAGATATGAATTGCAATAGTGTGATGATTCCTGACAGTTAAAATGTGTTTTTCATATAGAAAATGGATCCCGAACGAGCTATAGTTGATTATGTTGAAAGCAATGCACCGGCTCCAGCTCAAGGGGTAGTGGCAGTCGAATCTAGGCCGATATCTAGTAGTGACGGAGGAGATGCTAAGTAAGCCTTCTTCCAAATGATGACCGAGTGGTTCACGAAATTCATAAGAACGAATCTGGCTGCTCAACAACCTCCACCCCCACCTGTTCCTCAACAAGTCCCGGTTGTGCCATAAGTAATAGATCCAATTTGATTAAGTAAGCCACCTATTGATAAGATTCGTAAATATGGAGCTGAAGAGTTTCAGGCTATGGTTGACGATGAAGCCGAGAGAGCTGAGTTCTGGCTTGAAAACACTAATTGAGTAGTCGATGAATTGTCCTGTACTCCAGAAGAATGTATTAAATGCATAGTATCTTTGCTTAGAGATAATGCATATCACTGGTGGAAAACGTTGACATCGGTGGTTCCTAGGGAACAAGTTACCTGGGAATTCTTTCAGATCGAGTTCCGAAAAAAGTACATAGGCTAGAGATTCCTCGATCAGAAAAATAAAGAGTTTCTGGAATTGAAACAAGGCTAGATGACCGTTATCGAGTATAAAAGAGAATTTGTACGTTTAAGCAAATACGCCCAGGAATATGTGCCTACTGAAGAGATCATGTGTAAAAGATTTGTTGATGGATTGAACGAAGTCATAAAACTGTTAGTTAGGATACTTGAATTGAAAGAATTCGTAGTATTGGTTGAGAGGGCCTGCAAAGCCGAGGATTTTAGTAAAGAAAAGAGAAAAGCTGATTCAGAGGCTAGAGATTCGAGAAAGAGATCAAGGAATAAATATTATCATCCCTGGTCAAAGAAATCTAGGGATTTTATTGATCGATCGATAGCTTCAACGGGATATCAGAATAGAGATCGTGGAAAGCGATATACAAACCCTAAAGCTCAAACTACCTCAGTATCAAGTTTTGGTAACGCAAAAGATGTAAAGCCTGAGTGTAAACAATGTAGAAGATGGCATTTTAGAGACTGCTGGGGGAAAAGTAATAACAGAGCTTATTACAGTTGTGGTTCACAAGATCACTTTATAAAAATTGCCTAGAGTTAGCTGAAAAAGATAATGCTCAGAACATGAGGCCGAGTAACACTGTAGCTAGAGGTAGGCCACCGAGAAACACGGGAAATGCGAGTAGTGGTAGAGGTGTGACGCGAGACACTGCTACGAGATCTGATGCTAGAGTACCTGTACGAGCCTACGCTATTCGAGAATGAGAAGAATCGTCATCTCCATATGTTATTACCAGTATTTTTACTCTTTATGATACTAAAGTTATTGCATTGATAGATCCAAGGTCTACTCATCCGTATATATGTGTAAATTTAGTATCCAGTAAGACTTTGCCTGTAGAGTCTACTGAATTTGTAATTAGAGTATCGAACCCCTTAGGCAAGTCTATTTTGGTTGATAAAGTGTGCAAGAATTGTCCATTAATGATTCGGGGTAATTGATTTTCGGCTGATTTGATGTTGTTACCATTTGACGAGTTTGACATAATAATGGGTATGGATTGGTGATAAACCGTAATTTATACATATTTTTATTCCTCGCTTAACACGTTTATGAATGATTTCTCCTTAGATTTAGTGAATTTGATGCTCCTAATCCTTAAATTCATGTTTTATACATACGTGGGAAAACAACACGGCCTGGACTTCCTCACACGGGCAGAACACACGTTCGTGCCATTCTAACAGGCTCGACCATGGCCTAAAACAATCCAAGCACGGGCGTGTTGATATCTCAGCCTCGACCACGGCCTGAAGTAATCGCACACGGGCGTGTCCCTGCCGAGCCTTAGCTAAGTTCCATTCAAAAAAGGGAAAGTTTGAGGGCTTTTAGGCATTCTAAAGCCTATTTAAGCTTCTCAGGAAATAACTTCAATCTTCAATTAAACAACAAAATCTTCTGACCTTCTTTAAACTCACGAGGTTGTATATGACTATCATGACATCTCGTTGATCTTTCTTTACACATTTTGGCATTCTTATAGGAAAACAACCTCATTTCTTCCAACTCATCAAGTTGTAACATCCTTCTCTCACCAGCTTGCTTAAGATCAAAGTTCAATTGCTTCTGTAATGCCCTCATGCCCGAGACCATCGCCGGAGTCGAGCTTGAGGTGTTACTAAACTTAATTCATTAATTAAACAGCTCAAACAATTTTATTTTAAAATTTTCAAACAAGCTGGCTAACTGCGTTACAGTCGCTTAAAAATTCATATCTCGAGTTCTAAAACTTGAAATTAAGATCTGTAAATTTTTCCTGAAACTAGACTCATATATATATCTACTAATTTTTTTCTAGAATTTTTTGTCAGGCCAATTAGTACAGTTTATTATTTAAATTCTTCCCTATTTTAGGGTTCGACTGCTCTAAACATTGTGTATCACGAATCGGATATCTCCCTGTACAGAGTTTCAAAGATTATTCTGTTTGTTTCTCTTAAAACTAGACTCAATAAGGAGTCTGTACATATAAATTATGGCTTCTAATTATTTTTTTACAATTTATGATGAAATTTTAAATTCAGAATAGGGGATTCAGAGATCATTCTGACCCTGTTCCACCTAAGCTTAGATATCTCATAAAATATGACTCATTTACCTATTTTGTTTCTTCCACTCACGTCACTGCTGCTGTGAGATTCTGTTTTATAGCAAATTTCACTTTACTATAGATTTTCAAGAACTAAATAGCATTTTAAACATACATGACATCAAATATGATTTAGATTGGCCATTCCAATGGCTAATCATTTACAAACCCTTTTCTTACCAAACCATAACCATATCATAAGATCATTTACACAAAGTAAGTATATTGCTATACATGCCACTCTCAAAATATACAACTTAATTTACCAATTTAAGTCTTCGGATAGTGTGAACGAGTCTTCGATCTATCCCGATTCTCAAGCCGACTTGTCAAAACTACAATGAATAAAAAGGAGGGAGTAAGCATAAATGCTTAGTAAGTTCACATGCAAATAATAAGTAACATGATCATGCAATCCAACATAAACATCATTAAGACACCCATAACATAAGAATACTTACTATCTTATCACAATTTTGTCTCACCAAGTTCTTAACCAAGGATTAAACTCATACCTGTCCATTTTCATTTCTGCAACACATTCATCATCGAATCACTTTTGTTTTAAGTATTCTCCATATTCTCTTAGAATTCTCCCATTGAACACATCGGAATATAATTTCGGATACGCGGATAGTGTGCATGTAAGTGCTATACTCATAGCTAAACAAGCTCAATAGCTTTGGAAATCTGTGTAGTCAAGCTACCATGTAACCCGCCCATAAACAAACTCAGACTCAACTCAACGAGCTCGGATGCCTAGTTACATCTCACGAACTTAGACTCAACTCAACGAGTTCGGAACTCAACCATCCTAGTGACATGTCACTTGCACCCTAATCTATTCCCAAGGTTCAAACGGGATTCTTCTCAATTACACATTTTAATCGTCTTCTTCGAAATATAGAAACCGATACTTGCTAGTATCTCATACTTATCAACTTGTTCACATAATTTGCATATTACCAAATAATAATTCACAAAGCATAATATTTCATGATAATAAGTATCGTATCATATAAATATATTAAATCACTTAAAATAAAAATTATGTTACCTTATTTACACATGAACTTACCTCGATACCAAATATTAGAAATCGAGCCTCGTAAACTTTGTTTTTCCCTCGATCACGACTTGAATCTTGTTTCTCTGGATCTATAATACCAAATTAATTTATTTAATACATACATTCATCAAAACAGCCCCTAGTACGAACTTTGGTAAAATTACCATTTTACCCCTAAACTTTCACATATTTGCACATTTGCCCCAAGGCTCGTAAATTAAACCTCATCCTATTTTCTTATGTTTTATGACATGCTGATCATTTTTCCCTTCTATGGAAACATCAAATTTACACTCTAACATGTACTTATGAATATTAGGTATTTTTACTGATTAAGCCCTTTTACTCGTTTTCACTTAAAACCGAGTAACACAAGTTGTCTAACATAATTTAAAACCTCATATTCTAACATAAAACACCAAAATACACAAATTTCACCTATGGGTATTTTTCCAAATATGAACCCTAGGTTAAATTATTGCTAGAATAAGCTTAATCAAGTTACCAAGACTCTAAAAACGTAAAGAATATTAAAAACGGGGCTTGGAATCACTTACTATGGAGCTTGGAAGCTTGAAAAAAACCCTAGCTATGGAGAACCCTTGAAATTTCGGCCTAATGAAGAAGATGGACAAAAATTAGCTTTTAATTTTGTTTTTAATTCATTTTAATAACTAAATGACCAAAATGCCCTTAATTAAAAACTATGGTGTTTTATTTTCCTTTAGGTATTTTTGTCCAAACTAGTATAATGGTCTAATTACTATCCAAGGACCTCCACTTTAAAAACCCATTACTCACAAGTACTTAATACCTTTGTGAACTAGAACACACATTTTACAACTTTTGCAATTTAGTCCTAAATATCAAATTGGACCCTCCATCGATAAAATTTCTAAACGAAATTTTCACACAATCATGCAATCATGTCATAGACCATAAATAATAATAAAATAAATTTTTCTACCTCAGATTTGTGGTCACGAAACCACTATTTCGATTAGGCCCTAATTCGGGATATTACAGCTTCATAGCCCAATGAGCTCTATTCTCCAACTCTAATGGCAAATGACATGCCTTCCCAAAGACTAACCGATAAGGAGTCATTCCTAACGGTGTCTTGAATGTTGTTCAATAGGCCCGTAATGCATCATTGGGCCTTCGAGATCAATCTTTTCTGCTAGGGCGTACTACTCTTTCAAGGATACCTTTGATTTCACGGTTCACTCTTTCAACTTGCCCATTAGACTGGAGATGATAAGCAGTAGCAATCTTGTACTTCACATCATATTTGTCAAGCAACCACTTAAGCCATTTGTTCACAAAGTGAGAACCTTCATCACTAATAATAGCTCTTGGTGTCCCGTATCGTGTAAACACATGCTTATGTAGGAATTGCATGACTACCTTAGCATCATTTGTAAGGTATGCCTTAGCTTCAACCTATTTGGATACATAGTCCACAACAACTAAGATGTATTTGTTCCCATATGAAGAAGGAAACGGGCCTAAGAAGTCAATGCCCCATACATTAAATAATTAAATCTCTAAAGTGTTTGTCAAGGGCAACTCATTCCTTCTTGATATATTTCTGGTCCTTTGGCATTTATCACAATTCTTCACATAACATGAGCATCTTTAAATAACGTAGGTAAAAAAAAACCTGCTTGCAAAATTTTAGCTGCAGTACATGAACCACCAAAGTGTCCCTCACTTGGAGATGAATGGCAATGATACAAGATCTCAGCAATCTCACTTTCAGCTACACAGTTTTGGATTATATTATTTGCACACTATTTAAACAAAAATGGATCCTCCTAAAAATAAGACCGACTATCATGAAGGAATTTTTTCCTTTGCTGGTATCTCATTTCTCGAGGAATTATTCCACATGCAAGATAATTGGCAAAATCAGCAAACCAAGTTGTTTCATGAATTCAACTTACCTCAAATAAGTGTTCATCTGGGAAATTCTCGCTGATAGGCACACATGATTGAGTTACCTCATCTTGCTCCAACCTCGACAGATGATCAGCTATTTGATTTTCGACACCTTTTCTGCCTTGGATCTCAAGGTCAAATTCTTAGAGTAATAGTATCCAATGAATTAGCCTTGGTTTCGCATCTTTCTTCGTAAGAAAGTATTTAATGGTCGCATGGTCAGTAAATATTGTAACTTTGGTACCTATAAGATATGAGTGAAATTTGTAAAAAGCAAAAACTATGGCAAAGAGTTCATTTTCAGTTACCGTATAATTGAGTTGGGCTCCCGTCAAAATTCTACTTGCATAGTAAATAAGGTGAAACACTTTGTTTCTTCTTTGACCCATCACAGCTCCAACAACATAATCACTTGCATCGTACATTAACTCAAAAGGTAAGCTCCAATCAGGTGTAACTATTATTGGGGCTGAGATTAACTATTTTTTCAGATCTTCAAAAGCTTCCAAACATGCTTGGTTGAAATCAAACACTATATCTTTTTCTAACAACAAACATAACGGTTTAAAAATTTTCGAGAAATCTTTGATAAACCTTCGGTAAAAATCGACATGGCCTAAGAAACTTCTGACTCCTTTCACACTAATTGGGCTCGGTAATCTTTCAATTATGTCCACCTTTACTTTATTGACTTCAATTCCTCTCTTTGAGATTCTATGCCCTAAGATAATCCCTTCCTTAACCATAAAATGACATTTTTCCCAGTTAAGGACAAGATTTATCTCTTCGCCTCTCTTCAGTACCTTAGCCAAATTACTCAAACAAATATCATAAGTGTTACCAAAAATAGAAAAATCATCCATGAAAACCTCAACAAAAATTTCAACCATATCAGTGAATATTGCTATCATGCATCATTGAAATGTTGCAGGTGCATTGCATAAACCAAAAAGCATTCGCCTAAAAGCAAACGTACCGTATGGACAAGTAAAGGTTGTTTTATGTTGGTCCTTCAGAGCTACAAGTATTTGGTTATATCCCATATAACCATCTAAAAAATAATAGAATTCATTACCTGCCAGTCGATCTAACATCTGATCCATAAAAGGCAACGGAAAATGGTCCTTCCAAGTGGCTTTTTTCAATTTTCTGTAATCAATACAAATTCTCCAACCAGTAATAGTTCTTGTTAGAATCAACTCATTACGTTTATTTTCAAGAATCGTGATTCCACCTTTTTTTGACACACACTGTACCGGACTTAACCATAAACTATCTAAAATAAGGTAGATGATTCCTGCATCTAACCATTTGATCACTTCCTTTCTCACAACTTCTTTCATAATAGGATTGAGCCTCTTTTGCCCATCAATTCGAGCTCTTTCACCTTCATCTAAAATAATTTTATGCATGCAAAAAGAAGGGCTTATACCTCAAATATCAGCTATGGTCTAACTAATTACTTTCTTAAATTTCTTTAGAATAGTTATTAGTTGCTCCTCTTGATCTTTCGTCAGTTCTGCTGAAATAATCACAAGTAAAGTAGAACAGTCGCCTAAATACATGTATTTCAAAAGGGAAGGAAGTACACTTAGTTAAAGTTTAGGTGGTTCTTCAATTGACAACTTGGGTTGCATAAATTCTCTGACTTCGAACTCCAACGATTCAAACCGTATAGATTGAATAAAATTTCTCGGATTGGCTTCCATCAAAGCCATGTTTTCTTCACCTTCTTCATCCTCCAAAGGGTTAAGGTCTAAGGCTTTCTCTAATAGATCTTATTCAAAATTACTTTCCATAGAAACCAAGGTTTCTATCTCTTCCATAACTAAACACTCTTCTGTCAGATAGGGAAATTTCATTGCTTTGAGAATGTTAAAGGTTACCTGATTCTCTTGAACTCGATGGTGAGTTCACCTTTCTGCACATTAATTAATGTTCTTCTTGTGGCTAAGAAAGGTCTCCCAAGTATGATCGGCACTTCCTTATCTGCTTCAAAATCTAGGACAATGAAATCAGCATGAAAAATAAATTTATTGACTTTTACCAAAACATCCTCGATCTTTCCTTCAGGATATGTTAAAGATCGATCTGCTAGCTAAAGCGTCACAATTGTAGGTCTTACTTTACCTATCCCTAGCATCCTGAAAATAGACTTAGGCATCAAGTTAATACTAGCTCCTAAGTCACACAAAGCTTTACCACACTAAGATTCACCAATGTTACAGGGTATAGTAAAGCTTCCTGGGTCTTTCAATTTCGGTGGTAGTTTCTTCTGCAGGAACGCACTGCACTCCTTTGTCAAGGCAACAATCTCATACTCACTCAGTCGTTTCTTCTTAGACAATATATCCTTCATACACTTCACATAATTTAGCATTTGTTCTAAAGCCTCCACTAACGGAATATTGATGTCTAACTGCTTCAGAACATCCAAAAATTTCTGTGTAACTATTTCAGAACATCTAAAAATTTCTTGAATTGCACCTCTTGTTTCTGCTGGTGTTGCTGCAATCTTTGAAGATTTGGAGGTGATGGAACTTTCGGTTGAATCTAATAACTATTCTGAGTAGGTAAATCTGCATCCAAAAAAGATGTTGAAGTATATGAATTCCATAAGTTAGGATTTACCTTGTTAGTTTTTTGCAGATTCTGATTCTTTTGGTGTAGGAATTTCAACATCTGGTTGATTCTTCTTGATAAATCGTAATTTATACATATTTATAACCCATGCTTAACACATTTTATAATGATTTCTCCTTAGATTTGGTGAATTTGATGCTCCTAATGCCTTAATTTCATGTTTTATTCTCAGGTAAGCATAGGAGAGCGAAAAGAACGAGAAACGGACCAAAAACGGAAAAAATGGGCCAAGCACGAAATCAACACGGTCTGGACCTCCTCACACGGGTAGATCACACGGCTGTGTTAATTTGGCAAAATTGAAGCATGACTCACACGGGTATAACACACGCCCATGTACCTCGAACACGACTTGAAGTTATCTCACACGGGTGTGTCCCTACCGAGCCCAAGTTGAGTCCAATTCGAAAAAGGCCACTTATGAGGGTTCTTAGGCATTCCAAAACCTATAAATACACCCTAAAAGAGGGGAAAAAAAGAGAGACGAAGAATAGGGAGTAAGGAATTACTCCAAAGAAGCCGATTGATCCATCTTAGAAGTCAGATCCACTATCAAGATTGAAGATCTCTCCTCAATTTCCCCTTCAGGAGTTTTGGGTTTTCTTTATGTTTTGTATTTATTATTATTCTGAGATGTTTTCTTGTTCAGTTATGAGCTAAACCCCTAAATACCTAAGGGGGATGAAACCTATGATGAAACCTTGTTATTATTTCTTAATCGTATGATAAATATTTGACTTGTTCTTAATTATGTGCTCTTAATTCTTGTTTTGGTATTTCAGGATATCACTTCAAGTTACTACTCTTAGTTGGAGGAGGAATAGACCCTGACTAAGAGTAACTTTTTCATAATTAAGCGGAGTTGATTGCGCGCCTAGAGATAGGGTGACAAGATTTTGCCAGATTAGGGTGAAACCTAATAAGGGAATCCATAGATCGAGTTAATGCAACCTTAGGGTGTTAATTAGAGAACCTAGGGACTATACGTTGTTAGTCTTGAAAGGGATAATAATATACATTATGGATTTCTACAGAACAAGTTAAATGAATAAATCGTCCGATTCGGAGCCAGAATAACAAGTATAAGTCTAGGTGGATTTTTCCTTAGGTATCGTCTCAATCAATCGCTTTCCCCAAAACTAATTTCCCAATTCTATTTTTTGCAAGTTCTTAGTTTAATTAGTTAGTTAAAACAAACTTCTTTTCTTCGGCTAGATAATAAGAAGACAGTCATTACTAGTACTCCTAGTCCTTTGCGTTCGACAATCTGGTCTTGCTAAAGTTATACTACTGTTCGATAGGTACACTTGCCTACGTCGTGATAATAGTTAGTTTCAAGAACGATTCATTATAAATTTATAAAACTTATCACGGGAAAATCACGATAAAGTTTTTGGCGCCGATGCCGGGGACTAAGATATTAGGAACGCTCAATTTTTATTACTTTAGCCATTTATTTTCTTGCAATTTAACTTTAATTTTTATTTTATTAATTTTCTTTCTCTTTCTCCTGATAGGTTCTTATAGTTTATGACTAGAAGAAACCCGTCGAGACCACTGTTTTTTGACAAGGAAATTGATCGTACAGCTCGTAAAAATCGACGAGAAATCAGGCGCAGCTTAAGATACACAGAGGAAGAGCAAGAGGATGATATCTCAACTACAACTGAGGAGATGGCTGAAAATCAAGACAATCCGCCACTTCTAGCCATAGCCGCTGAATTAGCAAATCAAAATCCTGCTCCTCGTACTATGTATGATTATGCTAAACCTAATTTTACAAGAACTGAGTCAAGTATAGTTAGGCCTACTATTGCTGCAAATAATTTTGAACTGAAACCTAACACAATTCAGATGATACAACAATTTGTTCAGTTTGATGGTTTGTAGGATGAGAACCCCAACACTCACTTGGTGAATTTTCTAGAACTGTGCGACACTTTCAAAATTAATGGTGTTTCTGATGATGCCATTCGCCTTCGGTTATTCCCTTTTTCACTGAGGAACAAAGCTAAACAGTGGTTGAACTCACTACCACAAGGGTCCATTACCACTTGGGAACAAATGACCGAAAAATTTTTATTAAAATATTTTCCACCGGCAAAAATAGTTAAGTTGCATAATGATATATCTTCTTTTGTGCAGATGAACATAGAAACACTCTACGATGCATGGGAAAGATACAAGGACCTTTTGCGAAGGTGCCCACACCATGGGTTACCTCTATGGCTGCAAGTTCAAACGTTCTACAACGGCGTGAACTCTTCGACAAGACAAATGATTGATGCAGCTGCTGGTGGAACCATCAATAACAAAACACCTGAAGAGGCTTCTGAATTTATTGAAGAGATGTCACTGAATAACTATCAGAGGCAAGTCATGAGGACTAAGCCAATGAAAACAGCAGGCATTTATAAAATCGATTCGGTTACAATGCTGTCAAATCATGTAGAATTTCTGAATAAGAAGATTGATGTTTTACTTGGTTCTACACGGGTACACCCAGTGATGAGGTGTGATCCAAGTGGAGGAGGTGTGCATACAGAATACCCACCATTCAATCCTATAACCAAAGAGGAACAAGTCAACTATATGGGTAACAATAATTTTAGATCTCAAAATAACCCATATAGTAATACTTATAATGCAGGTTGGAAGAACCACCCAAATTTCTCTTAGGGTGGTCAAGGAAATCAAAGGCCACAGAATCCTTAGGGATTTCAATAGCCATCTTATCAACAGGAAAAGAAACCGAACCTTGAAGAGATGCTATCCAAATTCATCTCGGTGTCAGAAACTCATTTCCAGAATACTAAGACAGCACTTAAAAATCAACAAGTATCGATCTAGGGGCTCGAGACCCAGATAGGTCAGTTGTCCAAGATAATATCCGAACGACCACAAGGTAGCCTACCAAGCAATACTAAACTAAACCCAACGGAACAGCTCAATGCGATTAATGTTCAAGCAGGATGCGTTGAGCCTGAGCCAGAATCAAGGCAAGAAAATGTGGCAAGCAAAGGTAATGGTGAGGTAAATCATAGTAAAATGGTGGATGTAGAATACAAACCTCGTGTTCCATATCCTAATGCGACAAGGAAAGACCGCTCAGATGAGCAATTCGATAAATTCCTTAAACTTTTGAAAAAATTACATATTAACTTACCGTTTATTAAAGCTCTGTCACAGATGCCAAATGCAATGAAATTTTTAAGAGAGCTTCTAGCAAACAAGCGAAAGTTGGACGAAGCGTCGCATGTGGAGCTAAACGCAGTTTGCTCAGCTATTCTACAGAATAAGCTACCCAACAAATTGAAAGATCCAGGGAGTTTTACAATTCCTTGCTTAATTGGTAGTTTGGATGTGAATCATGCATTAGCTGATTTAGGGGCAAGTATTAACGTCATGCCTTACAAAATGTTTAAACAACTAGGTCCTGGGAAACCCAAAGAAACTAGGATGAGCATTCAACTGGCAAATAAAACTATAAGATTTCCTAGAGGTATTATTGAAGATGTATTAGTAAAAATAGATAAGTTCATATTTCCCGTAGACTTCGTTGTTTTAGACATAGAAGAGGATAACAACACCCCTTTGATTTTAGGGAGGCCCTTTTTAGGAACTGCTAAAACAATTATTGATGTTGGCACAGGTGAGCTCACCCTTCGTGTAGGAGACGAGAAGATCACCTTTCAAGCTCGTAATTCTGGCAACACGTCAAAAATTGAAGGTAATTATCCATACCAGTCTGCTAAAACTGACAATATGACACAACCTACTTTGCAAAAATTAAGTTTGAAAGAAGTTCACGAGCCATGTTCCAGTAATAACATAGGAATCATTCATGAAGAACGAATGCTACGGATAGAGGAGCTAGACGAATGGCGAATCCATAGAACACACGATAAACCAAAACTACACAAGAATGAGCTTGATACCTCCCCAAATTTACTTAGGGTTGGAGATAAAGTCTTACTAGATGCCGCAGACCCTCACATTATCACTACCAACCCAAACGAAGAAACCTCTCTTACAGTACTTTGTATTTTTCCATTCGGAATAGTAGAGGTTAGTTATCCTAAGTTCGGCACTTTTAAGGTAAATAATACACGGCTGAAGCTTTATTCTGATAAAATTGATAGCAGGAATGAGGAGTACGAATGAAGAGGTAAGTCGAGCTTAGACTATAAACAAGCGCTTCTCGGGAGGCAACCCAAGCACTAATTGTTCTAACTTCTTTAAATTTTAGTGTTTAACACCTACCATACTAACGGAGCTCTTGAAAACAGGTTTACCACAAGGACACGGCCAAGCACACGGGCGTGTGTAAGACCGTGTGGAAACAGGGCAAGATTTTCCCAAAACATGGGCAATGATAAAAAGCCACGATCGTTTGACATGGTAGTGGGTGAACATGCCAAATCAACAGGGGCGTACGACACGCCCGTGCCTTAGAACCATGGACGAAATTAAGAAACTAGCACGGGCATGCGACACGCTCGTGTCGAACACCCGTGGTCGAACCTGTCAAAATAACACGGGCGTGGAGATTGCATTCACGGGCGTAGGAGAAGCGAACGAACTACAACACGGTCGTGCGACATGGCCATGTTCACCAACACGCCCGAGGAACATGAGCGTGTGTTGAATTTCAGTCGTGCCAAAATAGGAAAAATGCAAAACACACGGCCTGAAATTGGGACACACGGGCGTGTCCCCTGGCCGTGTGCCCCAAAATCTATAAATAGGCTGCACTATTCATTGTCTTCCCCACTCAAAAACCCTAACCCTAGCCGCTGCAAGTCTACATGGCCTCCACGCCACGCCTGTGCGCCGCCTCCAACTTCGTTTTTAATGTATTTTCTCCCCTTCCTAGCGTTTGTTTACTTTTTCCTTTTCTATTTTATTGATTTTTAGGCCTATTTATCATAATGATATGCAAGTTTTTTATTTTATTTCTGTATTTTCATCATTTAACTATCATAACATAGGATACCCATCATTTCCTTTTAGTCATTACATGCATTCCTTACTCTATTTGTTCAAATTAGAAGTGAAAATTTTCATGACAAGGGTAGTTGAAATTTTCTATGCATTTTGTGTGCCATTTTCTCATCTATTTAATACATTGCTTCACTTTTTTTTTTGTCATTTGTTCATACCACAATGCCACAAGAGTATGTTAATGAACATATTTTAATTTTTGTGGCTGAAAATATCTATTGCTTTTTTTTCTCTTATAATTTAGTTATATTTTTCCATGTTTACTCTTCAAGACGATTCAATGTTTCTAATTACAGGTTCACAATGTCATCTTCACGAGGAAAGAAATTTGTCATTCCCGCTTCTAAGAAAAGGAAAGGAGCATCATCCTTCTTAGGTCCTACTGCAGAAATTCGCCACCAGCTCTTGCAGTTTCCCAACGGGCCTCAAGAGGAACTCTTTCAGATACTACAGGCTCGACCTTTAACGGCAAAGCAGTTGTATTGGACGGGGTCTGGCGTCGAACAAGTCCGATTAAGTCGACGCGATCCGGGCCCTCCTTACTACTGACCCTTGAGAGCTATTCTTTGGGATCATCGAGCCGACGTACTTAGAGCTGACGATGGAACTATGTTCCACATTTCATCTTCAAACAGTGATGACAAACTACGATGATCCCAGTACAGTCCAGTTTCGCTCAGGCAGATTAGTCCGCCAACTAAGGGTTCCTGAGTTCGGTATTGCATTGGGTCTTTATATCGAGGAGTTCAGAGAGGAGAATGACTTACACGCTTTTGACCGCTCCCTCATGTTGTTGGGACGCCCTCGTCCCATGTTCGGCCACCTACGACCCCAGTCGCACCAAGGCACCATCTCTCCCTCCATCCCTAAGGTACCTTCATTCTATTTTATCTCACACTCTGACAGAATGGAGAGAGAGCGCCGGCGTCGTCACTACCCACGACGTCTATTATTTATGGTGTATGTCCAACGGGCACGTCATCGACCTCGGCTACTTCATCGCCCTTGCCATACACCACCAGACAGAGCGACATCGGAGGGGGGTCATCTCTATTGGCCCCTACGTGACTCGACTGGAGTGACACTTCAGACTCCTCAACACCGCGACCCAAGAATCATCCTTGACCCTTATTGTTCAGATGTCTCCACAAGGCATCTCGAGTATGCTGAGCATGAGGATGATCGAGAGGAGCCAAGGAACCTACCCTCCCCAATATCGTCTCGCTCAATCTACCGAGGAGGAGGTTCCTGAGGACATTACTGATGATGTCCCTACCCAACATGAGGACCCACCTTCTCACCCACCACCACCTTCTCGGCCAGTTCATGCGATGGCTTCATACGCTGACATCTCTAAGCGCCTTAACAGATTCGAGCAGCAGTGTTTTCAAAGATTTGACAACATTGATGCTACTCTACAGCAGATTTGTTAGCACCTCAACATCTCATCGCCACTCCCACCTCGTGAACCATCCAGCGATGAATATGTTTAGAAATTTTTATTTCTTATTTTATGTTTCTGTTTTTATTTACAATTAAGACCACTTTTTATTTTTATTTTATCTTATTTTTAGGATTTAAAATTTTTATCTAATAATTTTTATTCTCGACTTTTTCGTTACGAGTAATTATTCTTCCTAATATCCCCTAAACAGTTCTTGTTTTTATCACAGTTATAAAGAGCTCCAAAGCTCACAATCATTTAGGAACTTCAAACTCTAATGGAAAAGGTTCCCCACGGTTACCATGCCCTACTCAATAAGGAGATGTAATATTCTTTTGGCACAGCACTTGTGGCACCCAACCTCTACTACCACCGGTGCATCCTCCTCTACCTCAATAACTCCGAACTAGGACATTCATTCATCGCTCAGGAAGTTTTAATTCTCTCCTTATCTCATGATCTCGTATTTTTTTATATATCTAACCTTGTACATTGAGGACAATGTACATCTTAAGTGTGGGGGGTAATCATTTCATTATCCGAAAATCCCTGAATATTGCTTTGTCCTCTTGTAAATCTCTCATATCATGTTTAAGATGAATTTTGATTGACTGATAATTTTGATTGATATATCTTGAATTAAAACATAAGCATTCATGCATTGATTGTTAAACTTTAAGACGTTAGAAAATCAAGCATGATAAATTGATTTTTAAGAATTTAAAATTTTAGGTTGTTTCCCCAAATTTAGGTATTATCTTGAATTGAATCCCACAGATTTAAACATTAAAAAAAAGCCATAATTTTTGTGAGATTTTTTAGCCTTTTGAGAATCTATTAATTCTTTCATGCTCACTTTTATTATTGCTTTGAGTTTGCCAATATTGAATTGTTATTCTAGAACTTGCCTGATTATGCATGTCAAGACCACACCATTTGATTTCATATATTAAGATGATAGAGGCACTTAGGATTAACCCACTCATGCCATGAAAAGCCTACCTCCACGATTAACACTTAGTAAACCCCTTTGAGCCTAACAAGCCATTCCTTTTACTACCCTCAATATTAACCCTTAACTCATTATTGTTCAAATCCCCTAAATTAATTTGGTCTCTATTTTTGTCAAGAGTTGATTTGAATAAATTGCTTAACTATGTCTTGTTTTTAATAGTTAATTTATGATTATTTGAGTTGTTCTTAAAAAAAAACCATGTATACATATCAGTAGTTATCTTTTGCTTGTAAATTTCATTCCATAGTCAAAGAAGAAAGTTTTGTTGTACACAAGTAATGATTAAATATTTTTCTAGTTAAGTAATTTTTTAAGTCAATATCGATTCTAACCCTTTCTTTCAGCTTGTGACCACACCCCCTAACTAAGCCTCGTTACAACCCTTTAAAGACCATTGGATTGATGTATCATCTTAATTTATAGTGGTGGAGATTTATTTTTATGCAAGCCTATGGTAATAACTTTTCATATTGACTAATGAGTGCTAATTTCATTGTCCTTAAACACTTCGAGTGATTTGAGTGAATCTTTAATGAGGATGTTAAACTCTGTGAGGTTCCAAATCAATGATAACTACTTAGGGGAGGGGTAATACCTAAGTTTTTCATGATTAAAATACTCAATTCGGAATGTTTGAAGCTCTAATATTCTTTTAGTTGAATTCTCAATGTATGATTACTTATGAGATGGTTTAAGAAAATATTGATAGGAATTATAATTTGAGAAAAAAGAAAATTTTAATTGTGATTCGAGGATTTTGCTTGAGGATAAGCAAATGCTTAAGTATGGGGGTATTTGATAAACCATAATTTATACATATTTATAACCCGTGATTAACACATTTTATAAATGATTTCTCCTTAGATTTGGTGAATTCGATGCTCCTAATGCCTTAATTTCATGTTTTATTCTCACGTAAGCATAGGAGAGCGAAAGGAACAAGAAACAAGCCAAAAACGGAGAAAATGGGCCAAAGTACGAAATCAACACGGCCTAGACCTCCTCACACGGGCAGATCACATGGCTGTGTCAATTTGGAAAAATTGAAGCACGACTCAGTCAGGTATAACACACGCCAGTGTACCTTAAACACGGCCTAAAGTTATCGCACACGAGCGTGTTCTTGCGGAGCCCAAGTTGAGTCCAATTTGGAAAAGGCCACTTTTGAGGGTTCTTAGGCATTCCAAAGCCTATAAATACACCCTAAAAGAGGAAGAAAATGGGAGACGGAGAATAAGGAGTAAGGAATTACTCCAAGGAAGCCGATTGATCCATCTCAGAAGCCGGATCCACTATCAAGACTGAAGATCTCTCCTCAATTTCCCCTTCAGGAGTTTTGGGTTTTCTTTATGTTTTGTATTTATTATTATTCTGAGATGCTTTCTTGTTCAGTTATGAACTAAACCCCTAAATACCTAAGGGGGATGAAACCTATGACGAAACCTTGTTATTACTTCTGAATCGTATGATAAATATTTGACTTGTTCTTAATTATATGTTCTTAATTCTTGTTTTGGTATTTCAGGATATCACTTCAAGTTACTACTCTTAGATAGAGGAGGAATAGAATACGACTAAGAGTAACTTTGTCATAATTAAGCGGAGTTGATTGCGCGCCTAGAGATAGGGTGACAAGATTTTGCCGGATTAGGGTGAAACCTAATAAGGGAATCCATAGATCGAGTTAATGCAACCTTAGGGTGTTAATTAGAGAAAAGTCTCGGTTATTCAACCTAGGGATTAGACATTGTTAGTATCGAGAGGGATAATAATATACATTAGGGATTTCTACGGAACAAGTTAAATGAATAAATAAATGGGGTTTGGGCGTAATAACAAGTATAAGTCTAGGTGGATTTTTCCTTAGGTATCGTCTCAATCAATCGCTTTCCCCAAAACTAATTTCCCAATTCTATTTTTTGCAAGTTCTTAGTTTAATTAGTTAGTTAAAACAAACCTCTTTTCTTCGGCTAGATAATAAGAAGACAGTCATTACTAGTATTCCTAGTCCTTTGGGTTCGACAATCTGGTCTTTCTAAAGCTATACTACTGTTCGATAGGTACACTTGCCTACGTCATGATAATAGTTAGTTTCAAGAATGATTCATTATAAATTTATAAAACTTATCACGGGAAAATCACGATCACTTCTCAACAGGCTTATCTTCGAAATCAATCAATCGGGGTTCCAAAATTTTACCACTTTGCAATGCCACTGTTTTAATATGTTCTTTACCCAAATTTCTTGGATTCTCAGTATCGTTCGACAAGGTTCCTTGTGGTCTATTACGAAGCTCTGTAGCTAACTGACCCATTTGGTTTTCCAAATTTTTCAAAATTGCTACTTGACTTTGGATCAAAGCGTCATTCTTTGCCATGTATGTTTTCAACAAGTTCCCCAAACTGTTTGATGTCTCAGATTAAGGTGGTTTTAGAGCTTGTTGATTAAACCCTAGAGATTATTTGGGTTTATGCTACAAAAATTTGTTATTCGGTCCATTTCCTTGGTTACTCCAAGAAAAATTAGGATGATTATGCCATAAATGATTGTAGAAGTTGGTCTGGGTTCCTTGTCCACTCCTATTTTGATGTTGGTTCCCCACATAGTACACTGACTCGGGATTTGATGAACAATTCTCAAAAGAATGACTTCCCCACAATACATACAGGAAATTACTTCAAACGGACTTGGTGGGTGAGCTGTAAAATGAATAGTACTATTAGCGGTAAATTGTTTTAACATAAAAGGAATAGACGATACTTGAGCTGATAACGAAGTGAGGGCGTCAACTTCATGAACTCTAGCTACATGTCTTCTTGAAGCTGTTAATTTGTTGGCCATTGATAGTTATTACTCGTGATCCTCTCGATGATTTCATAAGCCTTATTATAAGACTTAGACAAAATTACACCATTCGCAGAAGCATCTTCCATCAATCTTGTATGTGCATTGAGACCATTATAGAATGTCTACAACTGGATACAATGAGGAATCTCATGAGGAGGACACTTTTGAAGTAAATTCTTGAATAGCTCCCAAGCCTCATACAAAGACTCGTCATCCAATTGTTGGAAAGTTGTGATCTCGTTCCTCAACATAGAATTTTTGCAAGGCGAGAAATACTTAACCAAAAATCTCTCTGCTAATTCCTGCCATGTAGATATGGAACTTGGTGGTAATGAATTGAGTCATGCTCGTGCTCGATCTCAATCTCGCAACGAGTACGAAAACAACTTCAACCTCAGTGCGTCTTCAGTCACACTGACTATCTTGAATTAATCACTCACCTCCATAAATAATCAAAGGTGGAGATGTGGATCTTCCGTGGGCATACCACTAAATTGGCCCACCATTTGGAGCATTTGAAACATCACTGGTTTCAATTCAAATTGGGTTGCCTCAATATCTGGCCTTCTAATTCCTGGATTTAACTCACTGAAAAGTGGCGCAGCATATTGTTTGATGCATCGATCCCTATCATCGGCAATGAGGATGGGATTTCGTACATGATCGGCTTTATTACCTTGGTCTTGATTCTGATTTCCAAGGTCCATCTCGACTTGTCTTTGAGCTGTTCTGTCATGTCTTCCTTGTCTGAAAATTCGCTCAATTTCAGGGTCTATAAGGAGTAAATCAATAATCTGATCTATGCTCATAAACACCTGAAAAGAAAATCACAAAATTAAATGGAATAAGTTAGTAATGTTAGAAATAAACCAAATTGGAAGTAAATAATTTCACAAAAAAATAACTATGGTAATAGTTAACAATCCCCGGCAACGATGCCAAAAACTTGTAACGCGTAGGTTTGTCCAAGTGTACATAGTCGTTATCAAGTAATAAGAAAGTATCGAGTTATCGTCTCCACAGGGATTGTATTTGTGCTAAGTTACCTAATTTGTAAAATTATGTTAACAATTTAGTAAATAAAAACACAATATAGTTGAGAAATGATGATTAAAATATATTAAACTAAATGCAATGATCTAATACAAATTATCCTAAGTATGCAAACTATATGAATGGAATAGATTTTAGCAAAATTAAACACAATTTGCAACAATTATAACATAAATAAACTAGGACAATTACTTTAACTAAACTCAACTTATTATCAACATGCTTAATAACATTCAGAAACCACATTAGGTCCTTTCGGAATTCTTTACTTAGTAAATACGCATTTTATTTATCCTTATTTACTAAGGGTTTCTTAGTATTCATGTAAGGTAACAGGGACGTGTTAGGTTTGAAATAGTTTAATCACACAAATCTAAAAACTATGCAGATAACAGAGCTTGGTTAGAGTTGTTATGCAAGCTGTAATTTAATCGGGTTAGGATCTAAATTGAGCATGCACATTTCAATTATGCGTCCATTAGTCGTCGTCTGGTTAGGATCGCTCAGCTAATTCAGGTGCATTTCTATCACATATGAACAAAATACAGACTTGATTTTAATTGAAAACATGATTGATTGAGGCACAAACATTATAAGCATGAATCAAATAAATATTATTTAATCAAAATAATCATCCTAGCTTAAATAAAATTAAGCTAACATTGTTGTAAACAAGAACAAAGAAAAGAACACATAGCAAACAAGAACAAAGAACACATAGCAAACATTTTTAGATTAAATTAAAGAAAGGAAAGATTAAACCAAGATCAAAGTGGCTGTCACCCAAAACTCTGACCGACAAGGCTCCTTTGCTTCCTTCCCTTTGCTCCTTTGCTGATGGCTCTCCAAGGTGGCTGACCAAGGGCTCTTTAAGAGGCTTAATAGCTAAAATCTCTATGAAGACATGATGCTAGGCATGGGAAATGGAAAAGGCTAAGAGAATTTGGAGAGAAGAGAGAATGATGAATGATGAGGGATGATGAATGAGGGAATGAAAGGTTCACATTTATAGGTGAAGGGAGGAGAATAGTTTGCTAAAAATAGGAGGTTTCATCTCTTCAAGCATTTTCAATGGGTGGCCGGCCATGAATTGAGGAAATTGAGTTGATTTTTGCTCAATTTAAGTGCCACAACAACTCAGGAATGAGACTCGGTTAAGTGCAAATCTTCATGCAAATCTCTAATTTCTTCAACATTGCAAGGACCTTGTGCAATTAAACCAAAAAGTGGTTTATGTGGATAGCCAAGTGTAGCCAAAAATTGGGTTGACTTGGTCTCTAATTTGGACAGTTTTGTAATCCAACAAAGCTATCAGACTTGTCCAAAATAAATCAATAAATTAAAGGACCAAAGAATAAAATTTAACCAATTTGAATAATTAATTAAAACCCAAATTATTAATGAAATATCTTAAAATGAATTATTAAATATAATTTTATATTTTATTATTTAATTTAATCATGCCTGGCCCATTTTATGCCTTAAAAATATAATATGCTCAATTTAATATAAAATAAGCCATTTATTGCATGAAAACTATATAATAGAGCATAAAATCACATTTTAATAATTTCTATGTCCTAATTTTATATTTTCACATATTTCATTAATTTATTAAACAATTACTTAGTTTTAACAATGAATTTAAGTAAAAAGGTGATAAATTACATAGGAAAAATCATATATATTTTTTAGTTTACACATGCCCAAAACCATCTTCTAAAGGAACATACTCCATAGGAAGCACAAATGGCATTAACGACATACCTCTCCCGGGTTCAATCTTACTACATTGACTAGAAGACATATCGAACATACTATAAACAACAAATTAATGTTATCGAGGAGTGGGAAGTAACAATTGATCCAAGGCACAACATGCAAAGAAAAAATTTTCGAGGAAGCCAATATGTTCCCATTCCTACCCCAACTCGAGCAAATAAATTTCATGCAAGGTTATTTTCATCCAAAATTTAAATATTTTCAATTTAATTTTAAAATCAAATTCTATATTTCTTTCAAAAATGATTGTTTGGCAAAACTTATGGCTTGGGTTGGGTTAGGCTTGGGTAATAAGAAAATTTGATTAAAATCGATTTACGAGCACAAGGGTAAAATCGTAATTTTCGTAAAAGCTAAGGGCAAAATGGTTATTTTGCCAAAGTATAAATTATAGAGTGTATTGGTTAATATGATGACTAAAGTAGTGAATTTTATCATTATAGATCAATAAAATCGATATTCGGGCTTAAATCAAAAAGTACGAGGTTATGGACTAAAATGGAGTAATTAGCCGAAATTGCATTCGAGGTAAGTCTGTGTGATTAAATAAGCATGATATCCATGTTATTGTTAACATACTTGAAATCTATCTTGCTATCATTGTATTGAATTATATGTTGATGATATTGTATATGAGAAAGTGATGCCAAATGTTAATAACATTTGGGTGATGATTGAATATATTAAAAATTTGATGGAATATGATATTTCATTGAAACGAGTAAGCTGGGTGTAAATAACGCAACTACATTGTTATCATATGTGATTGAATTATTATAGCATAAATTGTTGATTGTGAATATGAGTATGTATGAATAGAATTGATGTAGTAGAAACTCTCGGTTGAACCTTAGGAATAGGTTGGATATTCATGCCATGACATTTGGGTAATATGTGTGCTAGTATAAGAAATCTTTGGGACATGCATCAGCCACATTATGAGAGTCAGTGTAAAACCATGTCTGGGACACGGCATCGGCATTGAGATGAGAGCTAGTGTAAGACCATGTCTGGGACATGGCATCGGCATTGAGACGAGAGCTAGTGTAAGACCATGTCTGGGACATGGCATCGACCATGAGATGTGTCAGTGTAAGACCATGTCTGGGACATGGCATCGGTACGGATATGTGAAAGCCAGTGTAAGACCACGTTTGGGACATGCCGTCAGCTTTAATGGTGATAGTCAATGTAAGACCATGTCTAGGACATGGCATCGACTTGATGTATGAGCCAGTGTAAGACCATGTCCGGGACATGGCATCGGCATCCTACCCTATGTTTGGGGCTTATCAAATATCTTTTAGTATTTTGAATGGTTCAACGGAGAGATTTACAGTTTAAGCTAAATGAGAAAGGTTATAACCATGTTGTGAGTGGTATAGGTACCTACTTGAAATGTATGAGATGTGAGCTTGATATATGATATATGATATATGAATTGTATTTGATAATGATGTGTAAGTTGTGCTTATGTCCATTTGTGTATTATGAACAAACTATGAAATGTTGTGAGCATGTCGAAAAGGTACAGGTATGTACTTGAAGCTCAAATTCTATTACGATCATGAAATGATGCAACTTTGGTAAGGATACAAATAAGTAAGTTATGTTTATGGGAATGAAATATTGGTGACATTGTGATTAAAGTTCTCTGTTTATGATGTACTAATATGTATTTTCACCATGATGTTTAAAATGGTTTGTAAAGGTGTTATAAGCTTAGTTACCATTATTTTACACTAAACAGTTTTAGGACAGCTGCAGTAGTCCAACTTGGAAAAATATACCAAAATGTGGAAAGAGGGTTAGAGATTGAATAAAATATGGAATTGAATATAATCAAGTCTAGTTTCTCATAAAGGAAACAGGGTAAGTAAAAGAATTGCATATTATGAGATATTTGAATTTGTGTGAAACAGAGTCAGAAAGATTTTGAAATGCCCTATTTTGATTTGAGAAAATCAGTAAAAATTATACAAAAATAATAATGGTTATAACTTATATTCTTTGATTAATTAATGAGTCTATTTTCAAAAGAAATAAACAAGAACATCATCTGAATCCTGCATGAGGAGATAACTAATTTTTAGTGAAGAGTGGTTGGAATGTCAGACAGCAAAATAGGGGTAACTTTAAAGAATAAAATGTACTAATTATTTGAACCAAAAATTTTAAAAATTTTATGGTAAGAATATATGTGAGTCTAGTTTAAGGAAAATTAACGGATCTTAATTTGGAGTTCCGTAGCTCTAGATATAAATAATTTAGTGACTATGACTCGAGAAAACAACTTGACCTGAGCATAAGTAAAAGTGCAAATTTGGTTGTATTACCTTGAGGAGCAGATTGATAATTGATTATTATTTTTCATACGATCTTACTAAGCTACGAAGCTTACTCCCTTCCTTTCCTTTTTTTTAGTGTTTTCAGGTTAGCTCAGGATTGGAGATCGTCGAAGGCAGCATCACACTATCAAGCCATCATCTTTGTAATATTGATATATGTTAAACATTTTTAAGTGAGTGGCATGTATAGGGACTTATCTTTATGTTATGTGTTATTATGATTAGCCAAATGTGTTGGCTTATACTGAGTTATTTGTATATGGCTAAGAGGTGTGTCTTATTTTGATTATGGTTTGTGAACCTATCTATCTATACTATGTTCTAATGCTTGTGATGAGGTGGTGTGATTATACTTGTTGGCCATATATGGTTGATATTAATGCTATGAATGTGTCTTAATATGAGATGGTAAATCATTAAAATGATGTCATGATATGTGTCCTTAGTGTGTATAAAGATGTGAAGGATTAAGGGTAACATAAAGGCTTGGAAAATAGCCTAAGTGTTAACCACACAGGCAGAGACACGGCCGTGTGTCTCAACCGTGTGGGTGACAAGGCCTTAGCACACAGGTGTGTGACTTGGCCGTGTGACTCTAAATGTTTGCTGACATCATAAACAGAGAGTTACATGGGCTGAAGACACGGGTGTGTCCAAGCCACACGGGCGTGTGAAACCCATACGGCCAACCCACGCGGGCGTGTGACTCTCCAAAGTGTGAAAATTTTCTAAAGTGTTGCAAAAGTTTTATATGTTTACGGTTTAGCCCCAGACCAGCCTGAATGTATGTTTTGGGCCCCGTAGGCCCATATAAGGGACGTTAAACATATGTATGGAAGTTTTTTTAATAGAACAGAATTTTATGGCCGGTTTTTACATGATTGATTGTATTTAAATCCGGTAATGCCTCGTACCCTGTGTTAGCGTAGGACACGTGTAAGGGGTGTTACAGTTTGACAATAATATCATGGGATTATATATAAAAGTTTTGTTTTGGAAGATTGATTAAAACATCACACACGACTTCATAAAAATGTTTTTTAATTAGTACACAGTCAGTTAATAGTTTACGTAATTTGTCGAATTATACTTCTCACATATATTAAGCATTCAATTGTTCTCTAAAAAACACGTAAACCATCTAATTCTTATTTCAATGGTCAATGGCTCTTCACTTGCACTTGCATGTTATTCGATCAATTTATAATACCAATCATCAAACAATCACAATCCATCATTCAATCTTCTATCTAATGCAATGATAAAAATTTTAAACCAAATAGTTAAAGAGACCATAATATCCAATTACAACCTAACAATTAAAACAAAGTCTAATTCTAAATCTCATAATTTGGTCCCACGTTGCCTTCCTCATTTGATCTGGGAACACATCAACATACCTAGGTATAGCCTTATTCTGCATCATTTGGATGGCTCACTCCCCCACATCTTCACAAGCTAAGTCATTTCAATATTATAAAAGAGTGGGTGAGCTCAATGAGTGCTCAAACATACTACAAGTAAACACATCAGTTAGGTTAAAGAAGACATACAATAACGGTTCACATATTATTATAGCCCTCACCAAATAGTAACTCACACGACATAGCTAATCTCATAAAATAAGCATTTAGCATAAAATAGGCAAATCACGTAAAATATCAATTCGCATCAAATAACAGTTCATGCAATATAACAATTCATATCTCATCATGACTATTATATTTCAATCTGTCATCCTAGATTACTTAGCAACGATGACCTACCACCCCGGATTTCCTGACAACGATGGTTTATCAAATCAAATATTTCATCTCGGGTTGCCTGAAAATGATAGCCTACCACCTCGAATTGCTCGCCAATGATGGTTTATCAAATCAAATATGTCATCCCAAGTTGCCCGACAATGATGACCTACGACCTCGGATTACTAGGCAATGATGGTTCGCAAAATAATATGGCTTACATGCAGCATATATTACACACATAATTACAGTTCATATATCAAACTAGTATAGGCTCGCATATCATTGTAACATAGGTTTGCAAGACATATAATAGGTTCACATATCGCACATAATCACACAGTATAGGTTTGCACATCACATACATTTACATAGCATATCACCTATAGGCTCATATGTTAATATACAAGGTTCGCATGTCTTTCAACATAGGTTTACATAATATGTATCTTAAGTTTGCATATCATTCTTAGCAGGGTTCACAAATCATACCTAATAGGGTTGTATTTCATATTTAAGGGTCCGCACTTAAGTAGGGTTCTTACATGAGGTTTAGATTCACACATGAAAAGGGTTTGCACTTAGGTATAGGTTCGCATAATGGAATAATTTCACATACACTATGGTTTGCATAAGGTATGACTGGTAAACATTGTTTGGGGTTCACCCATGAGCTTAGATTCGCGTCTTACAGGGTTCCCACAATACACTATAGGCTCACACATTAGGTAGCTCACACAAATTAGCTCGCATAATGTAAAACATTTACAGATCACATGTGGAGGATCACATCAAATATACAGGCACACACAATTTTAAAAAAGGGCTCACATACCAACACACAGTAGGTTTGCATATTAATTGAACATGGATTTACATGTTTTACCTTAGCCTACGTATTGAAGTTTAAATGCAGTATATCAGACCACTCACCTTAGCAACCATTGCATTGAATACCATGCTCAAGTAAGCTTTTATTTGCATTTGTCCATGCTTTTGGAGGCTCCCAAATGAGTTGGAACTTAACATACACATCAAACACATTACAAAGACATTACTAATAACAATAAACACCATTAAATCATTCCAAAATCATAGATCAAAGCCTCTTAACCTCTATATCAAAAACTTAACTAGTTTTACTGAAATAGGTGTTTAACCACTCAAATCTTATTTCTAAGCTTGGATTTTAACTTCATACACCCTAAATATCATCTAATTACTGATCTAAACCATCAATTTTACCCAATTACATTGATCTAATTTTTTTGAAAAAATAAAGCTTATGTGATCTTTTAAAAGGGGAAAACATTCAATTTGCTTAAATTCATTAAGGATTTGTTAAATTAGTATCAAATACCTTTTAATTAGATAAAAATGAGTTAGAAATTACTTTAAAATCAAGGCTTAGCTAGGAAATACGAGATCCACCATTTTCAAGCCAAAAATCAACTTAAAATCAAGCGATATATTGATATCTTAATTAAATCATTAAAATCTCGAATTGAAATAACAACTCACTTGTTTAATCATAAAAAATTAGAATCTCACGTCAATTTTGAAAAATCAACGAGCTATGGAGCTAATTCAAGCTAAAACGTGTAAAGATCGTCTTGAGAATTTTAAGGATGAAAACATGAGTGTTCTTTAAAATTAAAAGGAGATTTTGTCTTTAGAGAGATTAAGAATAAAAAAAGATGAACTAATTTCGGGAGAAAAGCTTTAATTTGGTGTTTGGAAAATTTTTGAAGAAGATGTGAAAATGAGAGGGAAGGAACGGTGGGGTTGTTAAATAGACAACCAATTTTTAAAAATTGGGTCATTGCCCATTTAACCACCTCCAGTTTCTTCCCTTTTTTCAAATAGGTCATTACTTTTTAATTAAAACCAATTTCAAAATTATTTTCAAATCATATCTCATTTTTAAAAAATCCGTTTTAACCAAATTAATTTCCGGACACTAAGTTTTAATTTCCTAACCTAAAATTATTAATTTTAATTGTTTTAATTTTTATTTAATTAATTCTAAATTATTTAAAT
Source organism: Gossypium anomalum (assembly GCA_025698475.1). NCBI lineage: Eukaryota > Viridiplantae > Streptophyta > Magnoliopsida > Malvales > Malvaceae > Gossypium > Gossypium anomalum. The sequence continues at coordinate 53,867,513 of CM046966.1, read as the reverse complement.
ATCCAACCTATTTACGAGTTCCGATTCACTAACCTATTATCCTACTTACCCAATTCTATTGATTCGATTTTTAGGATGTGATTGCATACATCAATTATTTTCATTATTAAATTTTAAATATTAAAAAATATGTTATTAAATTTATAAACCTTAAACTTTAAACCTATAGGTAAGCTTTAAGTATGCAAAAGTTGATTTGCCTGCTGAATTTAGGATGGCTTATTAATACCATTTTTGTTAATATATTGATTTAAAATTACTTTATTAATTATATTATGAGTGCTACATAAAAAAAAAAAAATCAAGTGTCCGAGAATCAAACCCTTCATGAAATTTTATACATAAGATCATTACCATTTCACATGTAGTTTATTCGATGAATATCTTTTTTACAAATATTGTTGTACATAAAGATTTTAGTTTTATCCATATCTTAAGCATAACATAATCTAATATTAGTAGTATTATATAATAAATTATTTTTAATCATTTATGAAAATAGCAAAATTAATTTATTATGTTAGGAATTTTGATTTTCTATATAATTGCTCCTTTCATTCTTTGAACAATAGTTAGAACACCAAACTGGGACAATCAAAGTGTATATTTTTTTGTTAGCACAATTTAGTATGTAATCATTTTTAAAGTGTTCTTAAGCATTAAAAGAAGAGAATTTTGTATATAAAAGAAACTAGATATGATAAAAGGTTAATCTTTTCTTTTGGATAATATTATTGAAGAGAAAAAGAAAAGTTTTAAGGGTAAAATAGTTTACTTTTGTTTACTTTAGGTTACATTTTAGTTATTTATATTTGAAATATTACATTTTAGTTACTTACGTTAAAATATTGTAACATTTTAGTCATTGAATCGTTAAATGCAATTAACGGTGTAACAGTAAGTCGACGTGACACGTTAAATCATCATTTCAAACAAAAATTTTACGTTAAATTATACAATTGGTCCCCATAATTTTTCGTTTTGAGCAATTTAAATTTTTTTATGTTCTTTTAACTTTCTTTTTTTCTCTTTATTTCTCATTCTCTTCTATTTCTCCCTATGTTTTCCTTCATTCTCCATCTTTTTTAACATAAATTTTCTATATTTCCATTTGTTAAATTTTTTTTATGTTTATGAAAAAAGAGCGAGCAAAAGCTGAAACCAAAATAAACTTACTTTTTATATTCTCACCCCAAATTACAAACCTTCATTGTCCATCATTGCTTTAACGAACCAATTTGGATCTCTCAATGACCTAGTCCACAAGCTTGCCTCACTCGAAGACCTCGCTAGTCGTGACTTATAGCAGTCCACCCTCAACAATGTTCTTGAGCCTATTCCCTTAACCTCCTAAACAACCCCCACGACCACCTTATCTATCTTACCTACAACATTCTCGCCCTCTCGAAACTACATTGTTTCACGGATTCTTCAAACGAACTCTACACTCTCAATGACTAAAGCGACTACCATACGAAACTTACCCTCAACTTTAACCAAACCAATTTTGTTCCATGCTCCCTTTCTTTCTTCAGTTCATCCATGCTCAGCTTCCAATCAAGCTCGCTTGGGAATATCCAAGAGGTTTAGATCAAATTTATTGTTTATTTAATTTTATTCGTTAGAAAATAAAATAAAAGAAAAGGAATAATCTACACGATTTTGTAAAAGTTTGGAAATGGAAAAATATATGTTTTGAATATAAATAATTAAATTTATGTTTAGATTTATTTAAGGATATGGGTTTTTATATTGATTAGTTAGATCTAATTTTAGTTTCAAATTTAGGTTATATTCAAATCGATATTTGATTAAGAATGATTGATATTCGGTTTTTTAGTGAAATATAATTTAGGAATTATTTGAAAGAAACAAAGATGTGGTTTTTTTTTCTGGGTAAAGATTATATTTTTGCAGTGAAAAATATGAGAAGAGAGAAAAATAAAGGGGAAGAAGAAAAGGAAAATAAATAAGTAAAAAGGAAAAAAATTAAATTGTTCAAAAAAAAGTATTGGGACTAGATTTAACAAATGGAAAACATAAAAAAGTTAACCTAAAAGTTCAAAGAACATAAAAAAAAAAAATTAAATTGCTCAAAATGAAAAAAATATAGGGGACCAATTGTATAATTTAACTTAAAATTTTTATTTAAAATGATAATTTAACGTGTTACGTCATCTTACCATTGCAACGTTAACGACAATTAATGTTTAGTGACTAAAATGTTATAACACGATAACATAAGTGGCTAAAACATAAAATTTTAAAAATAAGTGACTAAAATGTAACCTGAGACAAAAAAAATTGACTATTTTAATAGTTTACCCAAGTTTTAAACATGTTGAACTTTATCCTTATCTTTCAAGGATTTGATCGACTTTAAATTTCTTGGAGATGAAGCTTTATTTCGAAGATTAATAGAACAATTTGTGAAGTTATCTTCCACTTTAAAGCTGATCCATTGAGGCATATAAATAAGCAAATATCAACGCACAAGAGGATGTGTTTTTGTTATGTTTTTTAGTCAACTAGTTAAATAACTTTGCTTTATATGTTAGGCATTCTTTGGATAATTTACATCGATGGTAAAGTAAGGTTATTTGAAAAAGTGATAGTAATAATTTGGGTTTGATATTGAGAATGCAATTATTCTTGTTAGATTGGGCTTAAACTAATAATTATATAGAGTATTGTTTTGTAAAATTATTTTTTGAGTGAAACTCTATATAGTATTAGTAGATCCTATTTAATCTTTATTATCTCATTTCTTTGTTCCTTACTTCACTTTTGTAATAAATTATTTTGTTCCAACTATACTTTACTCCAACAACGGTTGAAACATTGAGTTAGAACAACCACAAACAATGCTCTTTCAATTGGTACAGATATATTCTATGTTCAATTTGTAACCATGAGATTTGTGAAGAAAAATAATTTAATTACTTCCTATTACTACTCAATTTGTTAACCTAAAATTTTAAAATATTACTTTAAAAGAATAGTCTTTAAAAGTTAATAAATGTCTAATGGAATGATAAAACAATTACACTTTTATTAAAAAAAGAGTTTGAAGGTTAAAAAAGTAAAACACTTTTCAAAAAACCATTTTTCAAAAATAAACTAGCCCATTCATTTTTCACAAATTATGGTGTCTCCTATTTGTTTCTTAAAAAAAGGTCAGTTATAGCCTTCAAAATTCAAAATTCAAACTTCAAACCCGATTTGTACGGGCGCGTATTATTCTCACAAATCAAAAGCTAGCATATATCGCTTTTTAAAATTTATTATTATTAATTTTCATTTCGTTTGGTTCGTTACAGTTAACTGTTAATCACACATTTTTCACATTTCGCACTCTTTCCCGGAGATTGGGAACCTGGGAAGCTCACAGCGGTTGAAGAAGGAGGAGAAAATCCAAGGAATAGGAAATGGCGAAATCGAGCGCGGACGACGCGGAGCTAAGGCGAGCTTGCCAGATCGCCATCGAAGACACCAAGCAGAAGGTCGTGATGTCGATTCGCGTCGTTAAAAGCCATGGGATGTGGGGAAAAACTAGTGTTAGTAGTGTTACTAGCAAATTGGGACCAATGGCAATTGGGCGCCAAAACATGGCTAAACCCAGAATCATTGCTATCTCCAGTACGCCCTCTCCTTAACTTGGATTTAGGATGTATCGTATATATATATATTATTTTGCTTCTTCTCGATCGAGATTTCATTCATTATGCTGAATTACATTAAACGCGATAATGGGCTACCGAACTAACCTTTACGATGGTGTCATTGTGCAAAACCGGTAGAACAATTCAAATTCACGAATATTAGCTGTGATTTGCCAACGGTTCTTCAATTAAAATAATATCATTAGATCTGAAGTGAAATGTGTTTCCATATTCGTCTTCTGCGGGGCTCTTGTTTTGTTGGATGCTTGAAATGGAATGTGTTCTCATATTCGTGCAAGGCCTTTTATTGCTTGTCCTCATGAAATCCTATGGCTTATGCAGCTAAAGCAAAAGGTCAGCGGACTAAAGCTTTTCTGCGAGTCTTGAAGTATTCTACTGGAGGCGTTATTGAGGTAATTGTCCTTATTATAGTCTTTTAAATTTAAGTTAACAGGTCTTAGGCAAATAAGAATTGCCTAGAAAGATTGTCTTACGAGTTCATGGTTCTTTATTAAGCATTGCTACAGTGTTACACTTAGTAGCATGCAAAAACTGAACTCGGAATTATAAGGGTGGCCATCGCAAGGTTGCATTTGCTTTACTGTGATAGATTGTGATCTCTGAAGCTGTGGTCCTCCATCAATTTTTTGCTAGGACTTGGTGGTACCGTTGCTTGTGTCTTTCGCTTTATTATGCTAACGTAGTTGAAAATTGTTGGTCATACAAGGTTGACATGCTACGAGAATAAATTATCAGCGTGTGATTTATTGTCTTTTCTGTGCGTTATTGCTGAATCAAAAATCATACGATGGCCATGATAAAGTGGGATACAGCTTTGTTTATTGTTCTTATAGATCATATATTTCCCTGTTCTACTGAAATATGCTATTGATAAAAAGTAAAGAGTATTATTACATATAACAAAAATAGAGCTTAGCCATGTCTACCTTCTCATGTGAAACATACAAGCATTTATGAAATCACTTTTGCATTACTGAGTAGAGAATAATTGTAGAATAAAAAGAAAGCAAAATTCATTAATGTCCAACACAAAGTCAGGTAACCATTGGGTTAAAGATGAGATTCTTTAGTTTTAATTAATAGGTATTCTAGTATGATTGATTGTTAGATATGACATATGAAGTTTTGAAATTGTACAGGCTGCTGAGTTATACAAACTGAAGCATCTTTCGAAGGTGGAGGTTCAATCTAATGATCCTAGTGGATGTACTTTTACATTGGTGAGCTTTTTCTTTGGTTCCTTTTCTTTTGGTTATCTGAGTAACAATATTCTTTTGAGTGCTGTATGTTGTTCGATCTTTTTCTACTCCTGTAGACCAAACACTGTTTAGTGACTAGGTGACTTGATGAAGCAATTGAGCAGAAGTAGAATGTATTTTTCCCTTAAACTTCTTTTCCATTCTCTCCCTTAGACATTGCAGTTGGGCAGTTTGAACTGGGTCATTTAGGCTTTCGGTCTTTTTGGGTTTGAGTCACTAGTGGGTTAAGCTCTTTGGGTTCTGGTCATTTTTGGATTTGGGGTTGTGTTCGGGCAAATTTTGTTCCATTTTTTTAGTTTATGTAAGATATAACCGTTCTTACATAATTTAAACACTCAATCTAGAAATAATTTATTGTTTCTTTGAATAGTCTTTTATATTATATGGCATTCTTTTGTTGTATTTGTATATTAACATCAATATTTTTTAGCACCAAAAATGATAAAATTTACTTTGTTAATAATTGATTGTAAAAATACGATATATTAAACAATTGATTCAATGGATTCTAATATTCAACATGTAAATACATTATGATTTATATTGTGCACGCATTCTGTCTGCTTTGGATTTTTTCTTCAGCATATAACTAAACTTCTTATAGGGATTTGATAACCTTAGAAGTCAAAGTGTTACTCCACCTCAGTGGACTATGCGCAACAGTGACGACAGGTGGATTGAAATAGCTATGGACTGAAGATATCACCTTTTTTTTTTGGGATGTTTCTTTTTGCTCATTTTACGGTTCTTTAACAAAATTACACTTATCTTCTTTTCATAATTGTTCTATTTACAGGGGGCTATTATTGCCTATGATTATTTATTTCTATGTCCTTAAATATTTTTGCAGGAACCGCCTGTTATTATGTATCTTAAACATTTGCAGAGATGTACTTGGTCGTATACCGAAAATTGTTGGTATAGATGTCGTGGAAATGGCCCTTTGGGCTAAGGTGAATTTGATGACTTTATTCTTCCTAAATCCTTCACTGTTGAGTTGGTACTAAATCATTTCTTTATGCAAGTTATAGATTACTTGAAACTCATAGAGAACAGAGTGTAAAGTAAGCTTTCAGTTGCTGATGCCTAGTGGCCAAGATTAAGGATATTCTAAATTGCTGGTCCTTGTGGCTTGGTGGTCATTATTATAATTTCAGTGTCAAATTATGATTTTGCTTGGAATTTTAAGTACATTAACATTAAATTCAAGAAATCTTATTTCAATTTTTTCTCTTTTCGTTCATGGATTGGACTTGTATATTGTATCTAGGAACATACACCCTCGGTTACTACTCAAAAGAATCAGCAAGATGGTCCAGTTCCAAGTACAGTAATAGAAGGTGACTTGGATGTGACTGTTGAAAAGGAACTTGTCTCTCAAGCCGAGGAAGAGGACATGGAGGCTCTTTTGGGCACGTATGTTGTTTCTTTGTACAGTTCTATGGTTCTTCAGTGAAATTCAGATGTTCTTCACCCTTAATCGAGTGTTCAGATACCTTTTTAAACTATGAAATGCTAAAATGCTAATGAAAATTGAGAGTGACATAAGGCATTGAGTGTTCAAATTATATATTTTGCATTTAGTTCTTTTAAAAAATAAAATTTCCATGAATCATTTATCCAAAAAAAAAAAAAAAAGAAAATTACATGTATCATCTGCCAAATTGTTGAGATGGTTAGATCACAGGTGAAGTCACAGTTCTATTCTTCATGGTGATATGTGTGTATGAGTGCAGTCTTTATCTTGGGAGTCATATCAATTATTTGGAAACAGAGCAAAAAGCTTGAAGATATGATTCTAGTTGTCATGGTTCCTTGATAGTCTATGATTCTTGAGTTCTTTTCCTTCACTGTCAGTTTCATTTGCATAACTGAAAAGTAATATACTGTTTATTTTATTTTATTATTTCATATATATTTTTTGTGTTTGGTTTGTAAATGCTGAAGCATCTAATGCTATCCCAATGCGTTTGATCATAACATGGTACACAGTTATGTAATGGGCGTTTGTGAAGCAGAAGCATTTTCTGAGCGGTTGAAGCGAGAGCTTCTTGCTCTGGAAGCTGCAAATGTGCATGCTATTTTGGAAACTGAACCTCTAGTAGATGAGGTATTCTCTTCTATTTTATGTTTTTGATTGTGTTTTCCTCTAGTTTTGCTCTCAAGTCTTACTGGTTCCATGTTGGTACTATTAAGAATTGAATAAATCTTTTTTGTTTCTTATTTCAAATGATTGCTATGTGCTTTTATTTAGACAAAGATACAAGAATAATTCTAGGAATGAAATCAGGATCCTATCCTGAAAACCAGGCTATCCCTACAAATCTGGAACAATAATATATCTAAATAATAGGAGTTTACAGCAATTCAGTACTTATAACTAAATAATCCATGAGATTCTTCAACAGTTGCCCCCAAGTTGGTGAAAAGATGTTCTCCTTTCCCAGCTTGCTAGTAATCTCTTGAAATGAAGTATAAGCTAACCCCTTAGTTAATATGTCTACCATCTGCCCACGTGTAGGAACATAGGGCATGGGAATTAATCTACTTTCTAACTTCTTCGTTATGAAGTATTTGTCTATTTCAATATGTTTTGTTCTATCATGCTGAATTGGATTGTGGGTGATATTAATAGTGTTGTTACAATACCTCATTGGCCCATTCCATTTAACCTTAATATCATCCAAGCTAATCTTTATCCATAAGAGTTCACAAATGCCTTGGTCCATGGCCCTAAACTTTGCCTTTGCACTTGATCTTGCTACCATTGGCTGCTTTTTACTCTTACATGTCAATAAATTCCCACAAAGTAGAGTTCAACACCTGGTAGTCAATCTCCTGTTGGCGATTGAACCAGCCCAATCCACATCTATATGGTCTTCATCAATTTGATTTGTATTCTTCCTAAATGTAATACCTTTTCCAGGAGTAGTTTTGAGATACTGAAATATCCCTAGGCAGCTTGAAGGTGAATAATTTTTGGATCGTGCATGAACTGACTTATCACACTTACAACATATATATATATCCATATAAAGCAACTTGCCTACTTGCTTTTGGTATCTTTCCTTATCAAAAATTCGTCATATTTTGCTTCACTCAATTTGTGGTTCTATTCTATGGGTGTATAAATTGTCTTACATCCCAACATTCTCGTTTCTTGAAGAAGGTCAAGATTATATTTTTGTTGAGTCATAAAAATTCCTTCTTTTGACCTAGCCACTTTAATTCCTAAGTAATATTTGAGTCTTCTAAGATCTTTAATCTTAAACTCTTGTGCTAATCTGTTTTTCAGTCTCAATTATGTTACATACACAATCAATAGTGTAACTATTCCCTCAATCGAGTGTTTGATAAAAAAGATATGGCCTTCTTGACTTTCTTTGTAATTTATTCCAACCATCATCTTTGTGAATCTTCCAGACCAAGTCTGAGGCGATTGTTTTAGCCATATAAAAACTTCTTTGGTTCGATGAACACTATTTCCTCTAGATCACCATGTAAGCGTGCACTTTGCACATTAAATTCCTGCAAACACCTAGCTGCAATAGACAAGAGTATGCGTTTTGTATTCATTTTTGTGACAGGTGCAAATGTTTCTTGATAATTCACCCTATAAATTTGAGCGTATTATATATCTTTCAAAGAGCCTTTAACCTTAAAATTTATTGAAAAACCCACTTGCATCAAATAAGTTTCTTCCCTTTTGAGTTATCTACTACTTCCTAAGCTTGGTTTTTATTTAACGCAATCATTTCCTCATTCATAGCATTTTTCCAATTCTTATCTATAAGTCCCTCTTGAAAGCTTTATGGTATAGAAAGAAAGTTTATTTGAGTGAGAAACTCGTGTTTTGGTGAAATTTTGTTTAAAGAAATAAAATGGGATATTGACTGTTGAGTGCAACTTCGAGTTCCTTTTCTAATAGCTATGAGAACATTTAAGTCATCAAATAGGATAAAGATTTTGCATTTCCATACCTGGGTTTGGGTTAGACTCTTGAACTTGCATCATTAAGGGATTGGACACTTTTATTTATGAGTATGCTAAGAGTGGATTTTCAGTAGTTTTCATTGTCTTGTCAGGATATGCCTTGCTTCTACTTGGCTCATGGTTTCAGGTTAGTAACTTGGCTGGAACTGAGTTCCTTCAGGTGATAAAATAGGAACTTGGCTGAAGTTGAGCCTCTTTTGGTAATATATAAGGCTATGAAGCAGGGACATCCAATATGATTATGATATGACACGGACACAATGACACAGCAAATTTAAAAATTAAGGACACCAATATGGCAAGACACAATAGTAAAATAATTTCTTATATATTATATATTAAAATAATATTTTCATCTATTCATATATCTCATTTATTTCCTTTGTCTTTTTCTTCACCATAGAACCAGTGTCATCATTGCCACTGTTGGCCACCATTAATGGTGTTGGAGTAATTAAAAGATACTTTCATTATATCCTTTTTACTCTCCTAATCACATGCACAAGATTGAATTTTTGATAGTCTTGACAAAAAAGTGTATATTTGCATTTCAAATAGAGGTTTACCACTATTTTGATGATTTTAGCCACCAAAATCCTGTGCTCACGTGTTTTGAGCATATCTGATCGTGTCCAGTTCTTTATTATATTTTTTTGTGCCCTGACATGTTCAATACGTATTTCAGCATGTCTGTGTCGGACACTAGTATGAAACAAGTACGAAGGGCTCTCCAATGTGTCCATTCTTCACAGTATTTAAGGAACTTGGTCTGATGCAGTAGTTGGCAAAGGTGGTAGCAATAAAAAGTCATCATTATTATCTTCTTCCTTAATATTTTTCTCCCCCGAAGATAAGATTTAGGAGGAAAGAGTTTCCCTGTAACTAATGTTACATCAATAAATACAAAAAGAAAATAGTGATGAAGGATGAAAACATTATTTATACCCTTTTATGTGGAGGAATAACCTACAAAGATGCATTTTAGGGTTTGTGGGTCAAATTTCCCTTTGTGAATATAAACAAAACTAACTCACCCAAAAACTATCGGATGACGTTTAGTGTCATGAAAATGGAATTCGAGTACTTTTGTAGGTCTCTTAAAACCTAGAACTTTTGAATAATCCTATTTTGAAATTGGAAATAAGAGAGCTCTTTAAACTTCAAGTAATGTCAACTTTTGTGTTCAGCCACACTATTTTGCTGAGGAGTATCTACACATGAAGAGTAATGAATGAGCATTACCCTTTTAAAGAAATGTGACAAGATTAGGTTAAAATAATCCCTTGTATTAGCAGTCCTTAAACCTTTAAAGCTCACTCCGAATTGGTTTTTGATCATTTGAAAAAAGGAAAATATTTTACTCACTTATGCCACAAGTCTCTATACTTTTTGAAAATTAGGAATTTAGCTTCTATACCTTTATTTCATGATTTTTTTGTTAAATTCAAGTTAATTACAAAGTTATTTTTTTAATTACATGGATATCAAGTGAGTATTTTTTTAATTTAAAAAATGTCATAGTAACAAATTTAACAGTGTTAATAGTTGGACTTGAATTTTGAAATTTGAAATTTGAAAAGTATGACTAAATTTCATGAAATTGAAGTATAGGGACTGAATTCATAACTTTAGAAGAGTACAATGTCTTATGACATATTTTTAACCAATTTATTTTTTCCGGAAAGACCCACGTCATCCTTGTGCAATCATCAATGAATACAACAAACCATTTTGCCTTTGTCAATGGTCCCCACATATCTAAGTGATTAATGAGAAAGGTAAAGATGATCTATTATTGCCTAAAGGAAAGGGAACAGGATGGTGCTTAGCCAACTCAGAAACATCACAAAGTAAACTATCTATATAAATATTTTTGAGCAGCAAAGAGTTTTTTCAGTAAAGAAAATAGAGGTTGTCTTAGATGATAATGGTACAGCTAAATCTTCTCTTTTTTTGAAGATATGTTTTTAGAAAATAAGAGGATGAAGGTTGGTTGCCACTTCCACTCTTTGCCTCTAAGATATAGTGGCAGTCCTTTTCCTTAGCAAATCCAATAAACCTCCTTTTGGCCAAATATTAAAAAACACGTAAAATAGAAGGTCACAAAGTAACTCAAATCTTTGATTACTTTTCTAATAGACATAAGGTTCATAAATAATTTGGGAACATGTAAGATATTTTCCGGATAATGATTGGGAAATAAATGACTCTTTGTCTTGGAATAAAGATAAATGATTCATCTTTAATCAATAGCCCCTTAGTCTATGACCTAAGAGCTTTTGTTAAGAGTATTAAAGGCACAAAGAGCACAAGAATAAGGAAACCTACTTGTTTGAGTTAATGCACATGATGCACTAGGTTTTTTGAGGGATTTAAGTAGATTATATAACCTTTTAATCTCTTCTTTAAGGAGTTTTTCACTTATCGCCCAATTTGGTTTGAACTTTCAACATCGGTAGAGAAAACATGTTACCTCTAGCCTCATTTGTTTCAACCTACACCTAGAGGCTTCTTATGATGTTTCCAGTATGCCCCTTAAGTTTGGTGACAGTTATTTACAATAAGTGCACTAGATTCCTTCTTGATTCAACTTTTTCTCATTTTTTTCCTTGGTGGATGAAGTGGGTGACCTTTCTACAGTTTGAGATTCCAACATAATTGCCCTATGACTTTCCTCACCATGAATTATTGAGAAAACCTCATTTAGAGATGGTAAAGGCTCTTTTCCTAACACTTGAATGTAGATCTGATTCAAATTTAATAGTTCATTTGATTCACTATTTTCAAGAGGATTTGAGGAATTACTTTGTATTCCAACCATTTAAAGGTGACATTCAGTAATGAAGGCAGAACGATTTTTAGGTTAAAGTTTTAGCAATGAATGATGTAAGTGAATCTAGAATAGTTTTTTACAATACCTAGCTTTGATACCATGAAATCTTTTTTTGTTTTATTCCAAATGATAAGTATGTGCCTTTATCAATAAAAAAATATAATAGTTATTCTAGGAAAGAAATTTGGATCCTATCCTAAAAAATTAGTCTATCCTTATAAACTAGCTTATGTCTACAAACTTGTCTATCCCTACAAATCTAGAACAATAATAGCTAAATTATAAGAGATTACAACACTACATGATATTTATAGCTAAATAATCTATGAGATTCTCCAACAAAAATCAATGGCCTACATTACTTAGTGCTTGGTTGGTTTAGTCCCATCCCTTATGCAATATGTTATTTATACTAATTACATACGCTTGTGAAAGGTAACTTGATGAAATTAGAGATAAATACTCTAATGCATTGAGGAAAAAACTCTATCAAAGTATATATTTCTTAAAAATATGTAAAACTATATATACGTGTAGGATTTAGCAATTAAGGAAATAATATCTCTTAATTAGAATTTCTAAAAAATATCAGTTGTATCTCTAAAGGTACTATTTAATAATATCAAATAATCAAAGATTCTCAACGCTCCCTCTCAAGTTGGTGCATAGATGTCTCACATGCCTAACTTGTAAAAATAATATGATAAGTCTTACAGTTGAGCCCTTTAGTAAAAACACTAGCTAACTGTTTTTCGGATGTTAGGTAAGATAGACTTATGGAACCATTGGTTATTTTTCCTTGATAAAATGATAATCTATTTTGATGTGTTTGGTTCTATCGCGCTGGATTGGATTTTGAGTTATGCTAATGGCCACCTTGTTGTCACAGTACAAGGTTTATCCATTTTTGTTCAACAACTTCAGTTCTTTCAATACTTTTTGTAGCCATAAAAGATCACAAACTCCTTGAGCCATGGCCTTATACTCAGCCACTGCACTTAATCGAGCTACAACACTTTGTTTCTTGCTTCTCCAAGTGACTAAGTTTCCTCCCAAAAGAGTACAATAACTCGTTGTAGACCTTTTATCATCAAGAGAGCTAGCCTAATCTGTATCTGTAAATACTTCTATATTGAGATGACTATTTTTTTAGAAGAGAATACCTTTGCTCGGTGCAAACTTCAAATAGCACAAAATTCGTAATGCTGCCTACGTATGAGCTTCATGAGGATCATGTATAATTTGGCTTACCAAACTAACAACATAGGCTATATTAGGTCGAGTATGAGCGAGATAAATCAAACGTTCGACGAGCCTTTGATATCTCCCTTTATTTACTGTTTTACCGATCCTTGCTTTTAACTTGTGATTACTCTCAATAGATGATTCGGCTGGATTGCAACCTAACATGCGAGTCTCTATCAGAAGATTTAAAACATACTTTTTTTGGGAAATAAAAATTCCCTCTTTCGATCTAGCTACTTCTATTCCGAGGAAATATTGTAATTTTCCCAAGTCTTTTTTGTCGAATTCTTGAGCCAATTGTTTCTTAAGCTGGGCCATTTCTTCCTTGTCACCTCCTGTCAGAATTATGTCATCAACATAAATTATAAGGAGAGTAATCTTACCCTTGTGATGTTTTCTAAGGGGGGTATGATCAACAATACTTTTTCGATAGCCAAACGACACCATGGCCTAATTTGTCAAACCAGGCTTTGGGAGATTGTTTTAGTTCATATAAGGCTTTTTTCAATCTACATACCTTCCATTGAGTATTTTTATCCTCGAATCTTGGAGGAACTTTCTTATACACTTCATCTTCTAGGTCTTATGTAAGAAGGCATTCTTTACATCAAACTGCTGTAAGTCCTAGTCAAGATTTGTTGCACACGATAAAAGGATTCTAATCGTGTTCAATTTAGCAACTGGAGCAAATGTTTCTTTATAATCCACTTCATATGTCTCAGTGAATCTTTGCGCTACTAATTTGGCTTTGAGTTTTTCAATTGAACCATCAGCCTTATATTTGATAATAAACATCCACTTGTAGCCAACCGTTTTTTGCCCATCAGGAGGATTAATCAGTTCTCACGTCTCATTTTTTTGCTAAAGTCCTCATTTCTTCAATCGTAGCCTTTTTCTATTTTGGATCAGTGATAGCTTCTCTCCAATCCTGTGTTACAGGCATAGAGAACAAAAACAAAGCAAAAGCTCTATAGGATGGGGATAAGGAATCATAAGAGACAAAGTTAGAGATAGGATGTAAAGTGCAAGTTCTAACCCCTTTTTGTTGGGCTATTAGTAATTCCAAATTAGTAACAATCGGAGGTAAAGAATAATCTCTAATGTATTGAGGAAAAACTCTCTCAAAGTATATGTACTATATATACATGCAGGATTTAACAACTAAGAAAATAATATCTCTTAATTAGAATCTCTAAAAAATATCAGTTGTAATTTCTAAAGGTATTATTTAATAATATCAAATAATCAAAGATTCTCAATATTAAATAATCAACGATTTTCAACATAACCAAATCAAACATATTTCTAAAGTTAATGTTGATAATAGGAATCATTTTCTCTTGTATATTCTAACAGAAAAATTTACATTGCTCTTTATACTAAAAGAGTAGACCTAACTAAGGAAACATAATCAATAAATTGAATAAATAATCCATTTTTAGCTAATTTAATCCCTAAAAATTAGTACTGAGATTAGTTGAGATAAGTTGGCAACACTATCCCTCAAGTTTGTACATATAGATGTTACACATGCCCAATTTCCAAAGCAAATTATGATAGCTTCTATTGTTAAGTTCTTTAGTGAACACATTAGCTAATTGTTTGTAAGATACTATATGGCTTAAGCCCAAGATGCTGACAGTCAACTTTTCTTTGATGAAGTGCTAGTCAATTTCTATTTGCTTTGTTCGATCATGTTGCACGGGGTTTTGGGTTGTACTGATGGTGGCCTTGTTGCCGCAATATAAGGATAATTTTCCTTTATTTGACAACTTTAATTCCTCTATAATTTTTAATAACCACAGTAGCTCCAAACACCTTGAGCCATGGTTCTGTATTCTGCCTCAACACTTGACCGAATAACCACACTTTACTTCTTGCTTCTCCAAGTGACTAAGTTTCCTCCCACAAGTGTGCAATATCTAGATGTAGACCTCTCATCATCTAGAGATTCAGCCTAATCTGCATCTGTAAAAACTTTTATTTGAAGATAACCATGCTTGGAAAAGAGGAGACCTTTTTCTGGGGCAGACTTTATGTAGCATAAAATGCGAAAGATAGCTTGTATATGAGACTCTCAAGGATCATGTGTAACACCCCAAACCCGGCCTAGACGTTATGACCAAATTTGGCGATCTCACATGGGGTGAATTTTAAAAATTAAATCGTCACAATACAACTATTTTAGTTTACTAGCTTTTATTTGTTTTCAACTAATTTTTGAAACGTTTAATCAACTCCTAAGTTTCTGTATCTATTATCAAAACATTAATCCATTTGCTTAAAAATCATTTAGAGCGAACGTTTATGAAAAATTGTGATGTTTTAGCAATACAGTTCGTGATTTAAAAAACCATGGTTTAGTAAACTGTCGTTTTAAAAGAAAACTTTTTGATAGAGCATGCATAAATCGAGCAACAAAACCAAAACCAACAGTTAAAGGTTCATAAAGTTCTAGAAAATACAAGCTCTCATATTTTAACGCCAACTTAAATAACACCATAAACAAAATAAAACAGTTTATGGCGAGTGGTCATTGTCGAGTCCTCCGCTGCATCAATCCGCCTAAGTTTGTGGATTACCTGACAGAACAGACATACAAATGTGAGTTTACGTAAACTCAGTCTGTAACCCAATAGAAGTAAGCGTGCAATAAAAGCAGAATCATATACTCAGTCAGATACAAATACAGATTCGGGCTTAAGCCTATTACAGATACTGATGCAGGTTCGGGCCTAAGCCCATCTCAGATATAGATACGGATGTACAAATCAGAATAAAAAATCAAATATTCTACCCCATCCTCTACACACGATCTCCGACTAGCCCTATACACCATGTTGTACCGATGCGGCACATAACAGATATAATACAGTTATGCTGCTAGATAATAGGCATAAATTGTCTTTCAGAACATTTCTTCCAATATACGTCATCCCACCCCAATAACAGTAACAGAACATACATACCAAATTAACAGATAAATCATGCTTAACATGCTTTTATAAACAAACAAGAGATAAACATAGGCATGCTCATAACCATATTTTAGTTTAACAGATCACTTCGTTTTAGGGTTAGATAGCATTTACCGATCTTATGGTAGGCCTACAGTCGATTAGAACGACCCGTACGACTATACGGAAGATTTCAGATAAAAGGGCCTCCACACCCATGTGGGTTACCTGTGTGGGCCCATACGCCCAGATTAGTTTTGACTGTGGATCATGCGGCTTGGCCCAGTTACCACACGCCCGTGTAGTGTGCCCGTGTTGGCCTACACTCTCTATTTGGCCTAGCCCGTGTGGCTTACACGGCCACACACTGTCCTTCACACGGCTATGTCTTGCGCATGACCTGGCCTTTGTCGATCACACAACTGTGTCGTCGCACACGGCCTACCACACGGCCTTGTGGCATCGACAGTGAGGTTTTTCGACTTTCGTTTTTCTGCGTTTCAGGTACAAACTTGTTACAGTTTCGATGCGAAAATAATCTCAAGCGACACAGCACCTAAAAACGACATCAACACTCCCAAAGTTAGTTCTAAACCTTACTTTAATCCCAACAAAGAAATCGACAATCAACGAACTCGAGTGTTCAACACTTACCCAACAACACCAACGATTTCGCAAGAGAAGAGTCCCATTTCTCATGATTGGTTGCTACCAAAACCCAAATATCAATCTAACGTAAAGAAATGAGATAATTCATAAAAATTGCCTAAAGAACGAGCGAAACTCCCTACCTTCACTTACCCCAACACACAAAGAGTCAAAAGAACAAAAATTCGTGACTTAAAAGAACAAATTTTTAACAGAATAACGAGAAAGAAAAGAATTTTTTTGAATGGGATGAAGTAAAAAAAAAAGTTAGAGATTCCTGAGAGGGAGAAAACTGAAATTGTTTTTGAAAAATCACAAATAATATCAGATAACTACCCAAATCCCCCAAATTACTCTCCACTAATCCACTAACACCCAACTTTTTAGAATTTTGGCTCCACCGAAACACTAACAAAAACTTGAGCGAAAATAAATACCCATGCTAGCGTAGGGATTTGAACACAGCACCTTCAACACACCAACACCATTACCACTCGAATCAGCAGGCTCATTCTGATATGAAATTTCAGGTAATTAAATATAAGCCCATTGAACAAAGATAGAGAGCTTAATTCCCAAAATAATAAAATTTGCTAAAGACAAGGCTTAAACTTGGGACCTCACACACACACCAGAACATTTAATCACTGAAATAGATACACATTCTGTGGTAAAATTTTACAAAAACAGGGATAACAAGTTAGGGCGTTACGTCATGCATATATTGACTTACCAAACTGGTTGCATATGCTATGCCAGGTCTAGTGTGTAAGAGATAAATTAGTCTACCAACCGGTCTTTGATATATTTCTTGATCCACTGACTCTCTTATTCCAGCTTGCAACTTATGATTGTTTTCTATAGGTGATTCTGCAGGTTTGTATCCCATCATACATGTCTCAGTCAAGTGGTTTAAGATGTATTTTTTTGATATATGAAGATCTC
Source organism: Gossypium anomalum (assembly GCA_025698475.1). Lineage (NCBI taxonomy): Eukaryota > Viridiplantae > Streptophyta > Magnoliopsida > Malvales > Malvaceae > Gossypium > Gossypium anomalum. The sequence goes on along the minus strand of CM046966.1, from coordinate 53,849,950 downwards.
TTTCTTTAATCTGGCAACTTCAATTCCTAGCTGATATTGTAACTTCCCTAGATCTTTTATTTCAAATTCTTGAGCCAAACTTTGTTTCAGTCGAGCCATTTCTTCCTCATCGTCTTGTGTCATCAATATGTCATTAACATATACAATAAGAAGAGTGAGCTTACCCTTGCGATGTTTTGTAAAAAGGGTATGATCAGCATTGCTATTTTGATAACCAAAAGTGATCATAGCTTTGCGGAATCTGTCAAACCATACTTTGAGAGATTGTTTCAATCTATACAAGACTTTTTTTAATCTGTATACTTTCTCTTGCGTTTTTGCATCATCAAATCTAGGAGGAATCTCCAAACATACTTCTTCTTCTAAGTCTTCATATAGGAATGCATTTTTCACTTCAATTTATTGTAGGTTCCGGTCAAGGTTGGTTGCACAAGATAACAAAATTCTGGTGGTGTTCATTTTGGCAACAGGGGCAAACATCTCTTGATAGTCTACTGTACCTTTTAATCGAACTATCAAACTTGTGTTTCACAGTAAACACTATTTGCATCCCACCAAATTCTTATCTATTGGAGTAGTTACTAGCTCTCAAGTCTCATTCTTTGTTAGTGCCGTTATTTTTTCAACCATGACTTCTTTCCATTTGGGATCTTCAAATGCTTTACGCCAATCTTCTGGAATAGACATGAAGGATAAAGACAAGGTAAAAGCCTTATAGGGAGGGGACAATGAATCATAAGAGATAAAGTTACACATAGGGTGTCTAGTACAGGATCTAACACCTTTTCTTTGGGCAATAGGTTTATCTAAATCATTAGGGGTTAACTCACCAGAAGAGGAAAATTTGGGTAACTCACCAAAAGAGAAAGATTCTTGCCACATAGTAAGTTGTATGACGACTTTTTCTGTTCTAAGCCTTCTTGAATACTTCTTTAAATCTAGTTTGTCCAAACGCCGAACAATCTCTTTTTGAACAATAGTCTCCTCCTGAGTAGTAGCTTCCTCTTGAACAATGGTGTTTTCTGGAATAAGGTTTTCAATAGTTACTGAGTCAAGTACCAATTCTTCTCTCTCATTGTTCTCCTGAAAAGGTGATTGAGTTGTACAATAGAAGGTTTTAGTTTATCTGAATCTAACACCCATTCTAACGAAAGTTTTTCGTGAAGGAGGATGATAACACTTGTAACCTTTTTGTGTTAGAGGATAACCAATGAACATGCATTTAAGGGCTTGTAGATCTAATTTGTTTGCTTTCCAATCATGGACAAAACAGACACATCCAAATATCTTCGGAGGAACAATGTAATTATTTTCACCTTGTAAAGTTTCTAAGGGACTTTTGAAATTAAGGGTTCTGAGTGACATTCTATTAATAAGGTAGGCAGCTACAAGACTAAGAGATCTGGCGACTTCTAGCAAATGTTTGTTTTTTCTTTGCCCCATTCTGTGAACTAGTATCGGGACAAGTTGTTTGATGAATTATCCATAAGACACCAAATAGGTATCAAAATTGTACTTTGTACCATTGTCAGTTCTAAAAAACTGCATCTTAGCATCAAATTGAGTACACATCATTTTATGAATAGACTGGAAGCATATAAACACATCATATTTTGATTTTAGTAAATACACCGAAGTCATCCTAGTGTAGTAATCAATAAAAGTAACAAATCACCGATTACTAGATAATGACATATCTCGAGTTGGTCCCCAAATATCAAAATAAATAGTCATAAAAGGAGTATTACTTCTATTATTTCTCAAAGGACAAGAATTTTAGTGTATTTAGCAAACTCACAAGCTTCACAAAAGAATGAATCAAACCAAGATTTTAAAAATAATCTGAGATATAACTTTTTCATAACAAAAAATGATAGGTGTCCTAACCGCTTATGCCACTACATTATTTCTTAGTTGATAACCTTATTACTTCCAAAAAAGGCTTGAACAGATTCACTACTGCTCTCCAACATATATAAGCCATCATGTAATCTATCATTGTCAATCTTCTTCCCTGTTTGAAGGTCCTAGAATACACAATGATCAGGAAAGAAATTCAATTTTGCAAGGTATTTGTGATGGCACTAACAGATAAAAGTTAACTGGAATATGAGAGACATGTAGTACAGAGGATAGTTTAATATTGTGTGTACAGTTGACAAACCTGATCCAATTAAAGGAGTAAAAGACCTATCGACTATCTTGACACTTTCTTTTGTTTCACTTGGAAAGTAGTTTAAAAAATTTGTAGAGGAACCTGTCATGTGTCTATTCGCACGTGAGAGCCACGCACAGGGAATTTGGTCATCGGGTTTTGAGGTTTCGTCGAAGATGAGACTGCGACTTTGTTGAAGGGTCGGTGAAAAAAACTATAGGTTGAAAAATGGAGAGTACCAAATTTGATTTTCTAAGGTTTGAGAATTTTAAAAAAAAAAATAGGCTTCCTAAATCTGGATTCTCAAGCTACCATGTTGATAATAAGAATCCTTTTCTCTTGTATATTCCAACAAAAAAAATCTACATGGCTATTTATATTAAAAGATTAGGCCTAACTAAAGAAACATAATCAATATATTTAAATCTATAATCCTAATTTTAAGCTAATCTAATCCCTAAAAATCAATAATGAGATCAGTTGAGATAAAGTGTCTACAGTTACGCCTAACAAGTAGCCTAACAACATGATAATTACACATCTATAGCTATTCATAATTTACAATCTGTAACAAGTATCAAGTTTATCAGATAGTCTATGCAGTCTTTGTTGTTCCCATTTTGGATATACTTAGGTTCAGCATTTCTCTACCTCGACTTGTGGCCTTTCCTCTCTAAGAGGTGCTTTATTATGTTTTTCAACTCCTAAATAGTTTGAACGAAGATGTTATGTGTGAGGAACTTCTGTTTATATTCTCTCTTTACTTGTAGCTATTACGATTGCTTTATGTCTTTAGGAGATTCTTTGTTTTTTTTTCATATGAAAATTCATAATCTTGGTGATGCTGATGTTCACCTATTTTAGCAATACGCTTCTTATCCCTTAAGCTAATTGTTATTGTCAGATTACAGTTTACTAATTAATGAATATTTAAGTGTATCAGATAGGATTCTGTAAATATTTTACTGATTACTATCCCTAACTTTAAGGCTGTTTTTTTTAGACAGCATCCTTAGAGTTAGTCTGTTTCCTAGTATAGAGTTTCCTAAGTTAGGCTTACTATGTGTATAAATATTTATGTAATTTCTTATGAATAAACAGAATAGAAAAAGCCTGTTCTTAACATAGTATCAAAGCCATTTTTTAGCTCAAATTCTGGGATTATTTTCGTTGTCTGGCAACTTCTTTTCATTTCCGATCAACCATCAAGCCTGTAGAATTTGTTCAAAAGAAACATGGCTGAAACTGTCAAAACCAGCAACACTGGAGAAGGGAATTCTCAAGAATCATCTGTTGAGTTGAGAAAGAAGAAATTGAGAAGTTGAAGAATCTGCTGGGATCATTGGAAAAATCTCCTTCAATAGGTACTAGTGGTTTGGTTTTTTCAGGTATATCCCCTTCTCAAAATTCTAAAATCTCAGATATACCCACAAAAAGTTCTTGGGTCATTGACTCAGGAGCTATAGACCACATGACCCACTCCTCACAAAAATTTGTTCCATATATACCTTGCCCTAGTAGTAGAAAGATACTTGATGGCGATGGTTCTGTGATCACGATGGTAGTCGGGTCATATTGTTATAAACAAAACCCTTACTCTTAAAAATGTCCTTCATGTTCCAAAACTATTTACCAATCTTCTATCCATCCAAAGAATTACCAAAGACTCTAACTGTAGTGTGGTTTTCTATCATAATCGATGTCTTTTTCAGGAACAGAATACGAGGAGGATGATTGGACATGCTAAGGAAGTAAATGGCCTATACTATCTTGAGGAATCCAGTGGAGAAGTTAGTGCTCTGAATTCCTCACCATTATCTTTCATATCCGAATTTATTAAAACCAATAAAAACCAAATTTGGCTCCATTACCTCCGCCTTGGTCATCCATCTTTTAGAGTCCTCAAAATTATGTTTCCTTCATTGTTTAAAGGATTAACTGTTGAAAAATTCCATTGTGATGTCTGTGAACTTGCAAAACATACCTCTTTTTCGGTAAGCAATAAAAGAACATCTGCTCCTTTTACTCTTATTCATAGTGATGTTTGGGGACCATCCACTATTTCAAATATTTCTGGGGCTCGGTGGTTTGTATCCTTTATTGATGATTGTACCTGTGTGTCTTGGATATTTCTTTTAAAACAGAAATCTAATGTAAGTCTGTCTTTCCAACCTTTTACAACATGATCAAAACACAATTTGGAGCTGAAATAAAAAGGCTTAGGTCAGACAATGCCAAGGACTATTTCAATCAATTTCTCTTACCATATTTCCAAGAAAGAGGCATTATACATGAGTTATCTTGTGCTAGCACACCCTAAAAAAATGGTGTTGCCGAAAGAAAAAAGGTCACATTTTAGCTATTACAAGAGCCCTCTTGTTCCAAAAAAATGTCCCTAAACAATACTGGGGGGAGGCTGTTTTAACTGCTACTCATATGATAAATAGATTGCCTACAAAAGTCCTTGAATCTCAAAGTTCTATGTAAGTTCTAGCAAAATTCTTTCCTGATTTTAGTACTTCAAGTAACCTTCCTCCCAAAATATTTGGTTGTGTTGCCTTTGTACATGTACATTCTTAAAATAAAGGAAAATTTGATTCACGAGCTGTCAAGTGTGTCTTTCTCGGTTATTCTTCCACTCAAAAGGGGTACAAATGCTATCATCCAGCCACAAAAAAATTTTATGTATTAACGGATGTTACTTTTGCAGAACAAGAGAATTTCTTTACTCATCCTTATCTTCAGGGGGAGATCTTATTCACAGAAGATAAGGACAGAGAATTCTTTCTTCTTGACATTCCACTCATTGTCCGGCAACCAAACACTCACATTCCGGCTCCTGTCCGGCAACCAAACACTCACATTCCAGCTCCGTCCGATGAACCGAACACTCACATTCCAGCTCTCCCGTCCGGCAACTTTCAAAGCAGAGCCTAATACACCCAAATCACAAAGAGGGATTCGAGGACACTACTCGTCCTTTACTAGTTTACTCAAGGAAGAAGGCAGGTGCAAGTTCAATCATCTTCTCCTCCTATACAAACTGAGGTAATTGATGAACCCTCTCTGAAACTACTGAAAATTTAGATGAATTTCCCATTGCCATTAGAAAAGGGATTAGAGCACATACAAAACATCCCTTGTACTTATTTTTGTCTTACAAAAATTTGTCCCATAACCATAAAGCCTTTCTTACTAGCCTAAATTCTATCTCCATTGCCAATCTCTTTGTATCAGAGGCATTAGAAGATGAGAATTGGAAAATTGGCATGAAGGTTGAAATGGAAGCTCTTGAAAAAAATAAGACATGGGACTTGGTGAAATTACAGAGAGGAAAGAAACCAGTGGGATGTCATTTGGGTGTACACTGATGAAGTATAAATCGAGATGGTTCTTTGGAGAGATACAAAGCAAGATTGGTTGCTAAAGGGTACACTCAAATGTATGGAGTAGACTACCTTGAGACATTTGCCCTTGTTGCAAAGATGAACAACTGTGAGAGTGTTGTTGTCACTAGCGCCAGTAGATTTTGGAAATTCTGACAATTTGACATAAAAATGCCTTTTACATGGTGATCTTGAGGAGGAAGTCTATATGGATGTTCCACCAGATTCGGTCCAAATACATGACAGTAGTTTGCGGACTAAAAAGGCTTTGTACGGACTAAAAGCAGTCCCCGAGGGCTTGGTTTGGAAGATTTACCAAAGTAATGCTCAAGTTGGGGTATAAAGCAGAGTCAAGGAGATCACACTCTGTTTGTAAAACACTCATCTTGAGGGTAGTGATTTGCTTTATTAGTCTATGTAGATGATATTATAGTATTTGGTGATGACTGGAAGGAATGGAGAATTTAAAGAAATGCCTAGTAAAAGAATTTGAAGTCAAAGAGCTCGGAAAGTTAAAATATTTCCTTGGTATTGAAGTGGCACACTCTCGGGAAGGAATCTTCATATCTCAGCAAAAATACATAGTTGATTTGTTGACAGAGACAGGCAAGTTGGGATGTAAACCAGCAGACACACCCATAAAGGTGAATCACAGACTTGGAGATGCACTAGAAGATGCAGCAGTTGATAAAAGTTCATATCAAAGACGCGTGGGGAAGCTCATTTACTTGTCTCATACCAGACCGGATATTGCCTATGCAGTCGGTGTTGTAAGTTAGTTTATGCACAACCCCAAAGAATCACATCTTAGAGCTGTGTATCAAATTCTACAGTACTTAAAGGGCACGCCAGCCTATACTGATGCAGATTATGCAGGGTCTATGGTTGATAGAAGATCAACCTTGGGCCATTACACTTTTAGGAGGCAATCTTGTGACTTGGAGGAGTAAAAAACAGAATGTTGTGGCTAGATCTAGTGCAGAAGCTGAATTTAGGGCGATGGCTCTTGGAATTTGTGAGCTATTATGGCTAAAAATTATTTTGGAAGATTTGAAGATCAAGTGGGAAGGTCCAATGAAGTTGTATTGTGATAATAAGTCTGCTATCAATATTGCACATAATCCAGTTCAACATGATCGTACAAAGCACGTTGAGGTTGACAGACATTTTATAAAGGAAAAACTGGACAGTGGCTTAATTTGCACTCCATTTGTGTCCACTAATGGTCAACTAGCAGACATACTTACCAAAGGGTTGTCTGGAAAGTTGTTTCAAAAATTAGTAAGCAAGCTGAGAATGGATGATATCCACTTCCCAGCTTGAGGGGGAGTGTCAGATTACAGTTTACTAATTAAGGAATATTTAAGTGTATCAGATAGGATTCTGTAAATATTTTACTGATTACTATCCCTAACTTTAAGGCTGTTTTTTTTTTAGACAGCATCCCTAGAGTTAGTCTGTTTCCTAGTATAGAGTTTCCTAAGCTAGGCTTACTATGTGTATAAATATTTATGTAATTTCTTATGAATAAACAGAATAGAAAAGGCCTGTTCTTAACAGTTATATTCCTGGTTGTTCAGGTACTGCAAGGGCTTGACGTAGCAACAAATTGTGTTGATGACATGGATGAATGGTTAGGCATCTTCAATGTTAAATTACGACATATGAGAGAAGATATTCAGTCGGTAGGGAACCTTCTTTTGACAGTCTGTTAATATGTAGGATCGTTTGTTTTCTTCCTGTCTAGTCTGTCGTCATTCCATAATCTACTGCAAGTTTGCTGCTAATTTTATCCTTCAAATTAAATAATGAAGATATGAACCATATATTAATGACTTCAACATGTGACATGGCTTCTTAGCATGGAACTTATTTTCACAATATAACAGATAGAAACCCGCAACAACAAGTTAGAGGTACAATCTGTAAATAATAAAGCACTCATTGCAGAACTTGATAAGCTTGTTGAACGATTTCATTTCCCTTCGGAGGTATGTCATCCATTGCTATAATTTTGTTTAGAATTTAGCAAAGGTATGTAGCCTGTATTCTCCTAACAATTTTATTGTTGGTTGTAGTATGCATCATGTCTGACAGGAAGCCAGTTTGATGAGGCTAGCGTGCCTCAATATGTTGAAGCATGTGAATGGTTAACTAATGCTTTACATGGCCTTGAAGTACCTAATTTGGATTCTACTTTTGCAAACATACGAGCTGTATGGATTCCCCTCTCATTTCCCTCAGTTTCTACAGTTCTGTAGTTAGTCAAATTATACAGTGATTATGTGGCACATGACTAGCTTAACACATGCTGCTTACTTTGATGTTCACTTAAACTTTGAGCTTTTTAGAACTTTTACTTTCAGTAACTTTCTAGCAGACTAATATTGCCACTGGATCTGGATTTTTATGGTCCTTTAAAAAAAAAAAGTAGCTTTCTGTTTGTTGTGCCTACATTTTAGGTTAGAGAGAAGCGGGCAGAACTTGGAATACTAAAAGCTACTTTTGTCCGTAAAGCTTCTGAGTTCTTGAGAATCTGCTTTGCCACTTTGGTGGATTTTATGATTAATGACAACATCTATTTTTCTCAGGTATTTACTTCATGTTCTTTCATCTTGATCATAACCATAAACAATTTCCTAAATGTTGTTCAGCTGCTTGATTTTAACAGCGGGGACAGTTGAAGAAGCCTGATCATGCTGACTTGCGGTATAAGTGCAGGACGTATGCCCGCCTTCTGCAACATTTAAAGGTCAAAATGCAGATCAAGTCCAAATCTCCATTATTGTGTCTCAGTCATTCTAATGATTTTGTCACTGCTCATTCTCAGATTCTTGATGGTAACTGCTTGGGTCCTTTGAGGAAAGCTTATTGTAGCTCCCTGAACTCACTTCTGCGCCGAGAGGTTGGAACTCAAAATGAAATATTCAATCATCTAGAAAAGAAGTGCCTTCTTATTTGATCTTTATGTTGGTTACAGTGCTTGATAATTAGTTAAAATTCTGTTTAGGCTCATGAATTTGCCAATGAGCTTCGTGCTAGTACAAAAGTATCAAAAACTCCAAATACTTGGCTGGAAACTTTCACAAGTGGCAATCAAAGTGCGAATAATGCAGACACTTCTGCAGTTTCTGATGCTTATGCCAAAATGCTGACAATTTTTGTTCCACTACTTGTAGATGAGGTTATAGTCCATTCTACACTAATTATGCACGAGATTAAATGCATTCTTAAGTTTTAGATTTTTAAAATTTAATTCCTTCATGGCTCAAACTGCAGAGTTCTTTCTTTGCACATTTCATGTGCTTTGATGTTCCTGGGCTTGCTCCCCCAAGAGATGAGAGTGGATCATATGATGATGGTGATGATGATGATGGTGATGATGATGATGATGAGGAGGAGGAGGATGAGGATGATGATGATGATGATACCAATAATGTCCATCAGGGAAGTAAGCCCGTTCATGACAATAATAGCAAAGCTGGTAATTATTTCTCTTGTGCCTTCATAATTTGTGGTAATAAATCTCCTTTCCTATAGTTCAATTTCTGACCAATGGAAACTATTTTATTTTGCTAGGTAAAAATTCTCCAGATTTGCAAGCATTAAATGAAGCACTACAGGATTTGCTTGATGGAATTCAAGTATGTAATTATGTTGGAGCCTTTTGCAGATAGATTTGATGTTGCTCCTTGTTATGTTTGTTATTTGTTTTCTGGAACCACAATTATATTTTAAATTATGAATGTCTTCCGAAGTTTTGGCACTTGTATTAATACTCATTGTTTTCAGTTGCTTGCGTGATCTTATTATTTAGTTCATAGTGCTTGTTCTCGTTTCTGATTCCTTATGGTGTTGCTTGGTCGCACTCTGTTTACAATCTCAATTTCCAGTTTTTCTGGATTACAGGAAGACTTTTATGTTCTAGTTGATTGGGCTTACAAGATTGACCCTTTGCGTTGCATATCCTTGCATGGGGTAACAGAGCGCTATCTATCTGGCCAGAAATCTGATGCAGCAAGATTCGTGCGTGTCCTCCTTGGTGACCTGGAATCAAAAATTTCAATGCAGTTCAGCCGGGTAAATTATATGGAAACTGAAAAATTTCTCACCTTTTGCATTTAATATGAATCTAACATGTTTAAGCTGCAATTAAATTTGTAGTTTGTTGATGAGGCTTGTCATCAAATTGAAAGAAGTGAGCGTAACGCACGACAGACGGGGGTCTTACCATACATCCCTCGGTAAATTGAATGCCTTTGTGAGAATTCAGAGCGTCCTGCAAATTTGAGACCCTGATAAAACAGCAAAGGAGAAAAAAAACAAAATAAATGTAGTAGATTTCAGTTAATGGTTTGAAATGTTTCTATAAATTATCAGCATACTATAAATTTTATTTTCAAAACAGCTAGGTTTAGTATTCTTACATGATGCTTTATCGTTTACTTGTATTGAGCCTAAGGTTGTACTTCTGTTGGTTGTAAATAGTTCATATGTTCTTATGCACAGCTTTGCAACTCTAGCCACTCGCATGGAACAGTACATCCAGGGACAATCTAGGGACTTGGTTGATCTAGCATACACCAAATTTGTAAGTCCTGTTTTGAGCCGGATATCCTTTTTTATTTTCTGACTAAGTTAATAATGTGGTTGAGCTTGTGATGAATAATACAGTTCTCTTAGCATCATGATAAGACTTAAATGTACTAAAGTTTGGTTTTGCTACTATACAACAAACTTTTGCATGAAGTAGACTGATAAGTCACTCATGTATTCTTTTGAGCTACTTTTGCGGGTGGGTAATAAGTACAATCACCTTCCCTGTATTGTCTATTTGGATCGTTTGTTATCCTTCCTTTTCTTTATAAGATAAAATTTTCATATTATGATACCAAATCAGCTCATTTTTCTTTTTATTTTGTAAATTAATTATGTCAGTATCTTTAGAATGTGTATATTTATTACTGAAAAAATATTCACAGTGGAAATATTGTTTTGCAGGTTAGCATCATGTTTGTGACTCTCGAAAGACTTTCACAAGTTGAACCAAAATATGCTGAAATATTTCTTTTAGAAAACTATGCCGCTTTTCAGAATAGGTCGGGATCTTCTTTTCTCATTTTATTCCTATGACCAACCGGATATAATATTTCTTTAGTTTCCTTGATGGCAATTCTTCTCCCTCTCCATTCATGTTACAGCTTATATGACCTGGCTAATGTTGTGCCCACTTTAGCCAAATTTTATCACCAAGCAAGTGAAGCATATGAACAAGCATGTCAACGTCATCTCAGCATGATAATATACTTTGTAAGTAATCCATCTTGGTGGCTTTTTCTTTGCTTTATTCATTACTGTTAAGGAGTGATGTTAAGTAGTTGAGGAGATACTGTTAAACTTTTTATGTTATGACTTGTCTTTAAAAATGTTTTCCCTTTGCAGCAATTTGAACGACTTTTCCAGTTTGCTAAAAAGATTGAGGATTTAATGTTTACTATTTCACCTGAAGAGGTTAGCATGCTAATGATAGGATTTTTCTAATACTTAATTAAAGCACCGAGTTTCATCAAATAGAATCCAACTTTTGACTAAATATACAGAACAAGGCTTGACATGCATGGTATTCCCATCCAGTATTTGGACATAGCTCGAATCCCATGATAAAAAACCTGAATAATTTTTTTTAAATAATTAAATGAGTGCCAGCATTTATCTTCAGACATTTGTGTATTGTTAGCAAATGAATGATTTTGCCAACTGTCCCCCACAAATTTCAGATTCCTTTCCAGCTTGGATTGTCTAAAATGGATCTCCGGAAGACATTAAAATCCAGTTTAACTGGGGTGAGTTGATCAACAATTTTATGAACATAATGGTCTTGGTTTCAAATGATGGAATCTATATCGACTTGTCTTACAGGTTGACAAGTCCATTGCTGCAATGTATAAGAAGTTGCAGAAGAACTTAACATGTGAGGAGCTGTTACCCTCTTTGTGGGACAAGTGCAAGGTATGTTAACTTCTATTTTCAAAAACAGCTCAAGGCTTTAGTATTTTTTTGTCGAAACGGTTAATGAATGCACTGAGAAAGAGCATTACAAGAACTCAGGTGGGTTGTCAGGGTGAAAGGAGGAAGTTTTGGTTGCTTCAACTTGTTAGGTGCTGATTTGGTGATATATTACCAGTTTCTTACTAGTTTTACATCTTACAAAATTTGACAGAAGGAGTTTCTGGACAAATATGATAGCTTTGCCCAACTTTGTGCTAAAATTTACCCTACGGAAACAATCCCGTCAGTGACTGAAATGAGAGATCTTCTTGCTTCCATGTAAAGGGAGAGAATTATGCTCGGTATAATCTTCTTTTTTCTTTTTGGTTCTATTTGGAGTAAGAGCTGTAATTGTTTCATGTTGTTACTGTTATAGACAAAATTCTTCCTATGTTTCAATATATTGGAATTTATCCATTCAATTCATTCTTTGCCGGATAGAAGTTACTGTTGTACCATTGTCAATGTAAAATGTTGTTTGCCAGTCTGCTTTAACTTCCATGTTCTGTGTGGTTTGTATCATTGTGAATGTGATAATTCTAAAGCTCATTTTTAAAATAAAAAAAGATAATTACGAAGAAAATATTCCAACCATTAGTTTTGGTAATGGTACAAGTGTGGTTCATTATGTTGGTACACAGTAATCCACATACCGCTTGTTAACATTTTTGATAAAACCTTCCTAACACTTCCCATGCAAGGCATACATTGAAGTTAAATGCAAACATCATCCTACGGAATGAGCTTAAACCTTAAAGCATCAAACAAATCCAATAAAATGAATCAATCCGAGTCGGGAATATAATGTAAATCCCCCTAGAGAATATGGAGAAATCTGACTTCAGCCTTATATATATATATGGTAGATGTTAAAGCAGAAGAAATGCTCTCCCCCTAGTTACCAAATAAAACACAAAACAAATTACTTATTTAAACCCGAATAATCTAAATTAAAAACTTTCCTTCTAAGTGTAAATGTAATGGTCGATTGCTTCAATTAATAATTAGTAACTAGGATTTTAGACAAGTTGATTAGGAATGATTGATTGTTAACCTTAGATCCCTAGTCTCTCAACTCGTTTCATACTCCAGAATTCGCCATTAAATCACAACTCTTACTTAATTGCCTAGCACACATTGATTCTCAACTCTTACTACTTAGCGAGTTTGGTTGATTTAATCAACTAAGGCAAAAATTTTCACTTAGCACTAAGTTATACCTATGATTGTCAAGCATAAGTATAATTAAGCACACCAAATCAAACTAACATTTCACATTCCATTATTAACCAATCTAACTCTTAATCACATAATTGTCAATCTAGTTAATCAACCACATGTGAAGTTAGAGCCTTTCTTGATTCACCTAGAACGAAAATCTTATTTATCAACTTCATTAAAGTGAAGAAAATTCAGAGAGTAAGATAAGAAATGCTCAATATAAAAGTTGAAATATATTTATCTTCATTCGAGAATACTTACCCAATGGAGAATATTCTTTTCACTTAATATTCGTTTCCAATTGAGATTGAAAGAAAGTAAATTACTAAGAAACTAACCTAAATCTAACTACAATGAAAATTCTATAATTACTAGTCTAAGAATTGCAAGAAAATAAAGAAAATGCTCTCTAAAATTAACTAAAGTAGCTAACTCTACTAGCTTATCAAAAACTCTCTAGAAATGCTCTAGATTTCGCTGAAAGTTTGGTATTTATATCTAAAAAAATGAACACCAAAATACCCTTAATGAAAATGGCAATTTAGCCTTTGGATCATGACGTTGGCTATTGGTTCCATAATTTGCCTTTGACCTAGGCTCGAGTAACTACTAGTCTAATTATCTACCATTGATTGTCACGATGCAAAGTGTGCACCATTGGGACGTTCTCCATTGACTTGCACTATTAAACCCTTTTACATTGGGCATAAGCTTCAATAGTTACATGAAAGTTGCAACACTCTTTTTACTATTAAAGCATTCATTACTGTAACTCTTGATTTTTCTCCTTTTAGCATATGCATGAAGTTTAAATTATCTCTAAACATGATTAACACTATAATAAACAAAATATGCTAAAATTATGCAAATATAGTACCACCTATCCTGGACTGTAAAGCATAGTAATTTGACTTGAAATCACGCTCAAAATTAAGGTGAAAGTGACAAAAAAGGTATAGTAAATGTCTGTAAGCTATCCCACACTTAGCTTTCTGCTTGCGCACAAGCAAAATCACTATACACTGACACCCATTAATAAATAGTATTGCCCTTTAGCCCTAAAGAATTTTAAATGTCAAAATCTTAGTAGTGAATAAGATCGATGCTATAAATGCTAAAATGAATGTGAACACAATAGAACTAACTAAAGATATTAAAAAGTGTTAGAATGGTTGGTTATATAGTTCTCGTGTACTTTATTCATGTTGATCTATTACAATGACTTAGAAAGATGACAAGCAAAACTATTAAGTTAGACTTTAGAGATTTCATACGTTTACTAACTTTTTTGGGTCTCTGCCATCTTCTTTCCAATGTAACTTATAAGGTGTCTATAAGTTCTATAATTGTAACGTAGACTCAGATTAAGACTTTTGAAATTAGTTAACCAAAGCACTTAGTTTTGCTATTTTTTGTTTATTTTTTGCTAAGCCAAAGGTTACAAAGATAGCATATAATGCAAAGCAGTCATAGAGCACATGCTCCAACCCTAAACACCAAAATACAAGGAAACAATGCCTAAACAAAACCTCACATCAAAGGACCAACAATACACAAAAAAAAAGTTACAAAGAACTTAAGAAATCATAAATCAAGATTAGCCCATCATTAATTAGAAATTAATTAGAAATCATAACTTAAGAAAAGTTATCTTATGTGTAATTTGGGGACCATAGCCCTAATATATATAACTTTGGCACATTAACCCTAATTCTTAATTAGCCCATCATTAATTAGAAATTGATTAGAACATAATTACTAGAGTATCTACACATATTTGACCCATACTTTATTTAATAATTAAAACCCAATAAACCTTAACCTAATTAGATCACTTTTAATTTGGGTTAACCTACCATGATAGCTAATAATAACATGTAATTACCCTTATTATATATGTGATGTCCATATTTTCCAACAATCTCCCACTTGGACCACACATATATATTCTAATTACTCAATAATTACATGTTATTATATAACCTTATGAGCTTAAAAGTTTTACTATCATATCCAAAAGGTATTCCAAACAATCTCGTACATTAATTATGCTAACATAGAACCAAGGCGACTTTCGTTACATATATCATAACAAAATCCATCCCTGATCACGTATATTAACACAAACAAATGAATAGATGAAGTATGGATATGTAGCATGGAAAATACAAACATGTCTATTGACAACTGATCCTCTTTAAACTTAAGTGAGGTTAGTATCAAAACAACAAACAAAGTGAATAAACTGAACACTTCATTTCTGATCATATAATAACCATGTAACACCGCAAACCCGGCCTAGATGTTATGGCCGAATCTGGCGATGTCACAATGAAGTGTTTTTAGCAAAGCGAGATGCCGTTGAAAAAAAAATGATGCCGTTGAAAAAAAACCATTCTTTATTTAAACTCTTTGTGTGATCTTAGATATGCTCGTTTAAGTTTCAAAAATGCTAGTTGTTTGACCAGAGTTATTCAAATTAAAACGTCCTTATTATGCTTATATGAAAAATCGTTATTCATTTCTGAAATATCATTTAATAGCGGAAGCTTTTTGAAAACGTTGTGTACTTGCGTTTACTTTGTAAAGACATTGTTTCTTTTGAAAACTCAAGTTTTCCTATCACTAATAGTTATAAACCAAAGCAAATAAAACCCAAATTAAATAAAAACTTAGAGAGGCCTTATTACAAAATAGATACTCAAATTAAATTACTTATAAATTTAAAGTAAAAATAATGAAAGCAAATGCGGTTGTATGGCCACCATTGAGTCCCTCGTAGCATCGAGCCGCCTAAAGATTACCTGCGCAGAAAAGCAGAAGGGTGAGTTTATGTAAACTCAGTCTGTAATCCCTTTACAATAGCCGATTAAGCGATGAAGCAATTACTGATGCGGGCAAGCCGTTTTAGTGACGGTCCGATGATCGATTAGGGCCATAGCCCATTACTGAGATCGATGTCGGTGTGGGCCTTAGCCTATTTCAGTAACAGTAACATAAATGCAATCAGAAGTCCTACCCATCCATCCTCTACACTCCACTCCGTCCAGCCTTACACTCCATGTGGGGATAAAATTGACCTACCCATCCCTACACTTCAAAATATAGCACCGGTTGCGGCACTAAACAGTATTTGCAGTAGAGCTGCCAGTAGAGTACACTTCCTCCAAATATATTAAACCGACCCCATGCAACATGTCATGTCATAATACCATACGTGTATGTAAAAAATTATCATGCCCGAATACAGTCATACATATCATAAGGCATATCAGTCATTTAACCTTGTAGGGGCATAATAGTCATTTCGTCAGAATGAGGTCTAGGTATACTTACCGACCCAACAGTAGGTCCGCAGTTGTCTCGAGTGACCCGTGCAACCTTAACAGTCAAACTGTGAAAATGGGCCTAAGGCCCATGTTGTAGCCCATCTGGCCCACAAAGCCCAAAAATGGCCTTGGTCGTGTAAGCTACACAGCCTGGCCCAATAATCTCCACATGTCCGTGTGGTTTACCCATGTGGGGACCACGAGCCCGTGGGGCCCACACGACCCTTTTTGGCCCAACGTGACCCAAAATGGCCTAAGCCCATGAAAACGCTCATGGTGGCCTCTACGATCAAACACCCACGTTTTACGCGTTTGAATTACCATACGAGCGAGTGCACGCTCGTGTAGCGTCAATAGACATACTTTTCTGGCTTTTGCCGATCTACATTTATAGTAGTGTGGTTACACACCTGGTTGCGAAAAAATGCGAACTAGCCCACATGCACTCCAACCTATTACAACAGAAGCTTCGGTTAAATACCTAACAAACGAGTTGAAAGAAACCCTAACTGAAACTTGTTCAAGAGATCACCTACTATCGCCTTGATCGATTACACTCAGCCCGTTACAAGAAGTCACTCACAATCCTTAGAGACCACCTGTATCCCAATCATAACTTATTAACTATTACCCTACACACAAGCCATTGAACCAAGACTGTAGTAACTTACCGAATACGCTAATCCAGAAAAAGAGAAAAGTAATTCGGCCCATACCCCAACAAAAGTCGAAAACCAAGATTCGACAGAAGCAAGGCTGACACAACCACTATTCTAGCAAAAATCAATAACACAGAAGGGTGTTAGGTTAAATAGACTAACCACAACAGAAAGAGGGAAGAAAACAATAACTGAGCATTTGAACCTGAGATGAAATATTCAGCTAACCAACACAAAAGTGCAAAGAGAAGAGAATCGAAAGAACGATATGAGAGGAAATGCATTCAGTTTTCATAATACAAGAAGAGACACTCGATAAAAGCTGAAGGAAATGAGAGAGAAGAGAAAGAGATATTCGGCCACTGCTCAAAAGGAGATGATGATGGCACAAAATCGATTGAAAGGGGAAAAATAGTATTCGGTTAAGGTTACAAGGATGAGCACGTTAGGTAGAATAGTAGATGAAAAGAGATTCGGCTAACAGTAGAGAAATGGTCGAAAGGGAAAGCAAAATCGAAAAGAATGTAGAAGGAGAAAAATACCCGAATGGTCAAGGTAAAATTCAGCTACCAAACAAGCAACAAAACAAAAGAGAGAAAAGATGCAGAAGGGGGAAAAAACTACCGAAAAAGAGAGAAAAATCAGAACAAATTTGGCACCAAGGAAGTAAAGAACCAAAAAGAATGACCAACCCACAGTGACTGCTCAAAATCAAAAATTGTAAAGAGTGAGAGTCCCAAATCGGCACACCCTCTTCCACTCCCTTCAAATCTCCTAAAATCTCTCCCCATATCATTCCTAAGATCACTCAACTTTATCCCACCTAACCACATCCCTACCAACCGAAATTCCCTCTAACTATTTCCTAGAATTCGGCCCCTACTCCCCATACTCCTTAAACACCCCAATTTCAGTCCAACTACAACACTTTCCCAGCGTCAGTAGCAAAATAAAATACTCTTTTGCGTTGCCAAGCCTCGAACCCTAGACCTAAAGGAACACTTCACACGCCACTATCCGTTAGACTAGTAGGCATTTTATGACATAAAATACCCATATTTATTTAAGAAGCCTATAAACTAGAGACAGGGTTAATTTAAGTAAAAATAATTTTTTTGCATAAGCCAAGGCTTGAACACTAGACTTTTCCAACACTCCCCAGGACACTTAACCACTGAAGCAAGCATGCATTTATGCCATACACCATACAAAAATAAATACTTATATTTTGGGTGTGACAGCCCTAAATTGACCCTAGTCGAAAAGTGGTTTTGGGACCACAAAATTGAGTAACCGTTATTATCTATGCTTATTGTGCGTGAACATGCATGTGTGAAAGTTCCAATCTTTAATTTATTCATTTGAATGTGAATTTATTTAATAGGACTTATGTAAGACAATTGTGAAATGTGATAGGTAATTTTAAAAGTGGTCCATTAATCATGTTATAAAAAAAAAAAACTTAGACTTGCATGTCAAATACCCCTTTTTGTTAATAGTGGCCGGCCATGATGATAACTTTATATTAAAATATGTATTAATTTTTAGTTAAATGGTTTTATACTTTATATAAAATAAAGGAATAAAAAAAAATAAGGAAAATGGGTAATGAAAACAAAGCTTCATCTTTGTTCTTCTTGGCCGAATGTAAAGAGGAAGAAGGGAGAAAAGCCATTCGGTCATCTTAGGTCTACATTAAGGTAAGAAGTTTATGTTAATTCTTGAAATTTTGGTTAATCTTGAGCTAGATACCAAGTTCTTTTTGTAACCCATGTTGAATTTTTGATTTTGGGAATGATTAGAGCTTTCGGCCATAGTAGTTAATGAAGGTTATGGTTGTTGTTTCATGTTAATTTAGATGAATAATGGTAGATTGAGTGTTTGAGCTATGCAAAGGATCATATGTGAGCATTAGATGCTAAGGGAAAAGAATCGGCTATCTTGTTATGTGCTATGACTGAATGTGAATTTGGTTATGTTTGAGTAATGTAAATGCTTAAAATTGATAGAGTGAAAAGGGGTGCTTAAAATGTGTTCTAAACAATTAGGTTAAAATTTTCTAAATTACCAATGTTCTTGCCGAATATGTGCTTGATTAAAGAAGAGTTTGTTGTTGAATGTTTAAATAATTTAGATAATTATAAGTTAAGTCGAGCTTGGTAAAAAAATTGTATAAGTGTGGTTTAATGGTTTAAATGGAAAGTGGCTATCTTGGTGAAAGGCAAAATTCGGTCATGGAATTTAATGTATTCCTTATTGAATCTTGATAAATTTTGTTATAAGAGTTATTAAAGATGAAATTTAGTTGGCTATTAGTGTTTTGTATGATTCTTTTTGCTAAGTAGGGTGTTCGGCTAGGTCCTCTTTAAACAAATGTTTCGACATTAGCTAAGAGTGAAAATTTTGATAGTCGATGTATATGTGAATTGTATAGTGCTGCATATATGTGATTTATTTGGTAATATTTGTAGTAGTTAAACTAGTGTATAAAAAAAATAGGCTATGTGAGTTTGGCTTCTGTATGTGAAATTGGTATAAGTTGAATAATCGTTTATTAAGGTCATATGGTCATTTTGAGTTTGAGTTGTAAGTGACTTTCATGGCTTGATAAATTCTTGCCATTTTCGGTCATGAATATATATGAAATTGAACTATGGCATATTTACAAAGTATAATACATAATGAGTTTGATATGTGATTGCCGAATGTGAATAATAAGTAAACAGAATTGGTCAAAATATTAAACACCTCTATTTGTATTTATTAAGCTCAATATCAAGGGGGATCAAAGTTGGATAAGGAAAAGGTGAAAGCAATAGAGTAGTCAATCCACAACCGTTCCAATATACCGAGGTAAGTTCGGATAGTCACATTTAGTACATCTTGATAATGTCTTGATATGTGAATAATAACTGTACTATGCTTAATTGATTCTTTTGAATATAGTTGTATGACGAATAAATTATGCTTAAAGCTTATAGCAAAAAGTTATATAGTTGGGGCATGGCATATCACTATTCGAATGAGTAAATGAACCAAGATTTTGAGATGTTATGTGAATTGAATTCTTTGTAAATAAATATGTACGGTGCTCAGTGAAGGAATACATTCGGACTTAAAGTCCGCAAGCTATATGCTGGAATATATCCGGACTTAAAGTCCGTAGGCTATATGCTGGAATATATCCGGACTTAAGGTCCATGAGCTACATCTTTGGAATATATCCAAGGTTAAAATTTATGAGCTTTGAGTGGTGCTATACCGAGTTTAAAATTTCCGCAAGCTTGTATTGGTATTGAATTCAAATCCTAAGATCTAATAGGCTAAATACCGATGATTTGAGAGAGATTACAAATTCGAATCTTCAAAGTAAACTATTATTGATTATGATGATAAACGATAATGTCTAGGTACGTATTAAGTACTTATATGTGAATTAGATCGGTTGTTTGAGCCATAAAGTAAAGTGAAACATGTACTGAAAATTTATTTGTGTGTTTTTATGTATTCGGCTAATAGTCGTTATATGTAGTAAACTTGTGCATATTCGTTTTATTGTTTTTCGTTTTAAAATGGCATGCTTTAATTATTGAAATGCTAAAAAAACTTAGTAAGCCTTGAAAGCTTACTCTGTTCTTTATTTCTTTGTTTTATAGATTGTAGAGACTGGCCACCGACTCGGGGATCATCAGTAGTTCATCATACTATCGACCCTTTTTGGTATAGTTGTATTTTGGATTTGATATGGCATGTATGGATTAGACCGGTTATAGTTATGTTTTGTATTTGTAAATATTTCAGCCATGTGAAAATGGTATATATATAAATATAACTCTAGGATCAGTATGTTTCAACTCGATTTCGATTTTAGATAATAGATTATGTGAATGATATTAAATGTTTAGCTCTGTAATCCCTCTTAGCCTCAACAGGCGATCGGACTTGGGCTTGGGGTGTTACATTTTATTGGTATCAGAGCTATGGTTTAGTCGATTCTAGTACTAACGTAGAGTGTTTGAGTCTAGCTATACATGCCATATAGTATTAATACGATAGTATGATGAATTCTGACAGTTAAAAATGTGTTTTCGTATAGTAATGGATCCCAATCCCAATCGAGCGGTAGCTGATGATGTTGAAAGTGTAGCACATGCTCCCGCGCTTGGGACAGCGCTGGTGGACTCTCAACCTATTGCAGTTAATCAGAATGATGAGATAGACAGGCTTTCTATAGTGTAATGAATGATTGGTTCAACCAATACATTCGAACCAATATGGCTATTCCACAACCCCCATTCCCGAATAATACAACCCCTGCACCTACGATACCTCTGGTAACTGATCAGACGAGGTTAAATAATCCCCCGGTTGACAGAATCTAAAAGCACGGGGCTACGAAATTTTAGGCTACAGATAGTGATGATGCTGAGCAAGCTGAATTTTGGTTGGACAACACTATCCGAGTGTTTGGTGAACTGTCCTGCACACCCGATGAATGCTTAAAATGTGCTATATCTTTGTTACGTGATTCTGCCTATTATTGGTGGAATACGTTGATTTCTATTGTACCCAGAGAGCGAATGACTTGGGATTTCTTTCAAACCGAGTTTCAGAAAAAGTATATCAGCCGGAGATTCATTGATCAGAAACGGAAAGAATTTCTTGAACTTAAACAAGGTTCCATGTCAGTTATTGATTATGAACGAAAATTTGTGAGGCTTAGCCGGTATGCCAGAGAATGTGTTTCTTCAGAAGATATAATGTGTAAATGTTTTGAAGATGGATTGAATGAAGAAATAAAATTGTATGTTGGCATTCTCGAAATAAGAGAATTTGTAATACTTGTCGAGCGAGCTTGCAAGGCCGAAGAGCTTAGCAAAGAGAAAAGAAAAGCTGAGGTGGGAGCAAGAGAGTTCCGTAAGAGATCTTCGGAAAAGCCCTTTCAGCAGTCATCGAAGAAATTTAGAGAGGATTCAGGTCGATCTAAAGACACTTCGGGCTTTTCCAGACAAGACCATAATCGACCCCCAATGAGTACGCGAGCCACTTCAGTTGCCAGTGTTGGAAACGATCGTCGGGACAGATCAAAGTGCAAGTATTGTGGTAAATGGCATTCGGGGAGTTGTAGATTTCATGACTGCTCCTGTTATAAATGCGGGTCAGCCGACCACTATATCAAAGATTGCCCGAGATTATTTGAACAAAATGTGAATCAGAGTGGGAAATCGAGTAATACTACAACACGAGGTAGACCACCTAGGAATACGGGGAATACTAGTGGCGGTCAGAGAGGGTGTAAAGATGTTACAACCAGATCTGAGGCTCGTGCTCCTGCTAGAGCTTATGCTATACGTGCACGCGAGGATGCTTCTTCGCCTGACGTTATTACCGGTACTTTCACTCTCTTTAATACTAATGTAATTACTTTGATTGACCCTGGTTCTACTCATTCTTATGATGTGAGACTTTAGCATCCAATAAGACTTTACCTGTTGAGTCTACTGAGTTCGTTATTAGAGTGTCGAATCCCTTGGGTCGATATGTGCTTGTCGACAAGGTGTGTAAGAAATGCCCCTTATTAATCTAAGGTTCCTGTTTTCCGGCCAACTTGATGCTTTTACCGTTTGATGAATTTGATGTTATTTTCGGTATGGATTGGTTGACCGTACATGATGCAGTTGTGAATTGCAAAAGTAAGACCATTGATTTGAGATGTGTAAATAATGAGATAATCCGAGTTGAGTCTTCTGATTTGAACGGATTGCCAGCAATAATAATATCCTCGATGTTGGCTCAAAAATATGTGAGAAAGGGGTGTGAAGCATATCTTGCATACGTACTTGATAGTAAAGAATCAGAAAAGAAGCTTGAATCAGTGCCAGTGGTTTGTGAATATCCGGATGCTTTTCTCGAGGAATTACCGGGGTTACCACCTGTTCGGGAGGTAGAGTTTGGCATTGAACTTGTACTTGGGACTACACCGATTTCGATACCTCCGTATCGTATGGCACCAACCGAATTAAAGGAATTGAAAGCTCAGTTGCAAGAGTTGACGGATAGAGGTTTTGCTCGATCGAGTTTCTCACCTTGGGGTGCACCAGTATTGTTTATGAAAAAGAAGGACGGAACCATGAGATTATGAATCGCCTATCGTCAGTTGAATAAAGTGACAATAAAGAATAAATATCCGTTACTGCGTATTAATGATTTGTTTGATCAACTGAAGGGAGCCTCAGTGTTTTCAAAGATAGATTTGAGATCGGGTTATTATCAGTTGTGAGTTCGAGATTCAGATATACCTAAAACTGCTTTTAGAATGAGATACGGTCACTACAAGTTCTTAGTGATGCCGTTTGGGCTCATTAATGCCCCTGCAGTATTTATGGACTTGATGAATCGGATCTTCAGACCGTATTTGGATCGGTTTGTAGTTGTGTTTATCGATGACATTTTGGTCTATTCGCGAGATGAAACTGATCATGCTGAACACCTGAGATTAGTGTTGCAGATTTTACGGGATAAGCAGTTATATGATAAGTTCAGTAAATGTGAGTTCTGGTTGAGAGAAGTTAGCTTTTTGGGTCATGTGGTATCCGCATCAGGTATTCGAGTTGATCCGAGCAAAATTTTAGCCGTGCTTAACTGGAAGCGTTCGAGAAATGTTATTGAGGTTCGGAGCTTTTTGGGGCTTGTCGGTTACTACAGACAATTTTTAAAGGGTTTCTCGATGATAGCCACTCCAATGACGAAACTACTTCAGAAAGATGTTAAGTTTGAATGGTCAGAAAAATGTCAAAAAAGTTTCGATCAATTGAAAACTTATTTGACTGAAGCTCCAGTACTAGTGCAGCCCGAATCTGGTAAAGAGTTTGTCATTTACAGTGATGCATCCTTACTTGGGCTGGGTTGTGTGTTGATGCAAGAAGGTCGAGTGGTAGCTTACGCATCGAGGCAGTTGAAGCCACATGAGAAAAACTATCCGACCCATGATCTCGAATTAGCTGCAATTGTTTTCGCTTTGAAAATATGGTGACATTACTTGTTTGGAGAGAAGTGCCATGTATATTCGGATCACAAAAGCCTCAAATATTTAATGACTCAAAGAGATTTGAATCTTCGACAAAGACGTTGGCTTGAGTTATTGAAAGATTATGAACTTGTTATTGACTATCACCCGGGAAAGGCTAATGTGGTTGCTGATGCCTTAAGTCGTAAATCACTGTTTGCTTTACGAGTGATGAATGTACACCTGTCCGTTTCATCCGATAATGTGTTAGTAGCAGAATTAAAGGCCAAACCATTATTGATTCATCAAATTCGTGAAGCTCAGAAAGTCGATGATGAATTGGTTGCTAAACGAACTGAATGTGTCTCAAATGTAGAATCAGAGTTTCAAATCGACGGCAATGATTGTTTGAAGTTCAGAAGTCGATTGTGTATTCCAAGAAATTCAAAACTTATTTTGGTGATTTTGAGCGAGGCTCATAGTAGCCGAATGTCAGTTCACCCAGGAAGTACGAAAATGTACAACGATCTGAAACGTCAGTTTTGGTGGCCTGGTATGAAACGAGAAATTTTTGATTTTGTTTCGAAGTGTTTGATATGTCAACAAGTGAAAGCGAAACACCAAGTGCCTTCGGGATTACTTCAGCCGATCATGATACCTGAATGGAAATGGGATCGAATTACGATGGATTTTGTATCTGGGTTGCCATTATTGTCATGTAAGAAGGATGCAATTTGGGTTGTTGTTGATAGACTGACAAAGTCGGATCATTTTATTCCCGTACGTACGGATTATTCACTAGAAAAACTAGCTGAATTGTACGTTTCTCAGATCGTAAGATTACATGGGGTACCTATTTCTATTGTGTCGGATAGAGATCTGGGATTCACATCGTGATTTTGGAAGAAATTGCAAGAAGCTTTGGGTACCAAGTTGCATTTTAGCACTGCTTTTCATCCCCAGATTGATGGTCAATCCGAGCGAATAATTCAGATACTCGAGGATATGTTGAGATGTTGCATCCTTGAGTTTTGTGGTTCATGGGAACGATATTTGCCTTTGATTGAATTCTCTTACAACAATAGTTTTCAATCAAGCATTAAGATGGCACCTTACGAGGCTTTGTACGGTCGTAGATGTCGTACACCATTGTTTTGGACCGAGCTTAGTGAAAGTAAAATTTTTAGGGTTGATTTGATTATAGATGCTGAGCAGAAAGTAAAAGTAATTCGTGAAAGTCTGAAAGCAGCTTCAGATCGTCAGAAGTCATATGCGGATTTAAAACGAAAAGATATTGAATATCAGGTCGGAGATAAAGTATTTCTTCAAAGTTTCACCTTGGAAAAAGGTGCTCAGATTTGGTCATAAAGGCAAATTGAGTCCGAGGTTCATCGGCTGTATGAAATATCCGAACGAATTGGGCCAGTCACTTACAGATTGATTTTGCCCCCTTAACTTGAAAAGATTCACAACGTTTTTCATGTCTCGATGCTTCGACGTTATAGATCCGATCCATCGCACATAATTAATCCAACAGAGGTTGAAATTCAATCTGATTTGAGTTATGAAGAAGAACCGATTCGTATCCTAGCTCGCGAGGTAAAAGAGTTGCGAAACAAAAAGGTTTCGTTAGTAAAGGTATTATGGCTCAAGCACAGGATCAAAGAAGCTACTTGGGAACCCGAGAACTCTATGAAAGAACGATATCCTAACTTATTCACTGGTAAGAATTTCGGGGACGAAAATTTCTTATGTGGGGGAGAGTTGTGACAGCCCTAAATTGACCCTAGTCGGAAAGTGGTTTCGGGACCACAAAACTGAGTCATAAAAATAATTAACCGTTATCATCTATGCTTATTGTGCGTGAATGCATGTGTGAAAGTTCCAATCTTTAATTTATTCATTTGAATGTGAATTTATTTAATAGGACTTATGTGAGACAATTGTGAAATGTGATAGGTAATTTTAAAAGTGGTCCATTAACGCATGTTATAAAAAAAAAACAACTTGGACTTGCATGTCAAATACCCCTTTTTGTTAATAGTGGCCGGCCATGATGATAACTTTATATTAAAATATGTATTAATTTTTAGTTAAATGGTTTTATACTTTATATAAAATAAAGGAATAAAAAAAAATAAGGAAAATGGGTGATGAAAACAAAGCTTCATCTTTGTTCTTCTTGGCCGAATGTAAAGAGGAAGAAGGGAGAAAAGCCATTCGGTCATCTTAGGTCTACATTAAGGTAAGAAGTTTATGTTAAGTCTTGAAATTTTGGTTAATCTTCAGTTAGATACCAAGTTCTTTTTGTAACCCATGTTGAATTTTTGATTTTGGGAATGATTAGAGCTTTCGGCCATAGTAGTTAATAAAGGTTATGGTTGTTGTTTCATGTTAATTTAGATGAATAATGGTAGATTGAGTGTTTGAGCTATAAAAAGGATCATATGTGAGCATTAGATGCTAAGGGAAAAGAATCGGCTATCTTGTTATGTGCTATGACCGAATGTGAATTTGGTTGTGTTTGAGTAATGTATATATGCTTAAAATTGATGGAGTGAAAAGGGGTGCTTAAAATGTGTTATAAACAATTAGGTGTTAAATTAAAATTTGCTAAATTACCAATGTTCTTACCGAATATGTGCTTGATTAAAGAAGAGTTTGTTGTTGAATGTTTAAATAATTTAGATAATTATAAGTTAAGTCGAGCTTGGTAAAAAATTGTATAAGTGTAGTTTAATGGTTTAAATGGCAAGTGGCTATCTTGGTGAAAGGCAAAATTCGGTCATGGAATTTAATGTATTCCTTATTGAATCTTGATAAATTTTGTTATAAGAGTTATTAAAGATGAAATTTAGTTGGCTATTAGTGTTTTGTATGATTCCTTTTACTAAGTAGGGTGTCCAGCTAGGCCCTCTTTAAACAAATGTTTCGGCATTAGCTAAGGAGTGAAAATTTTGATAGTCGATGTATATGTGAATTGTATAGTGCTGCATATATGTGATTTATTTGGTAATATTTGTAGTAGTTAAACTAGTGCATAAAAAAAAATAGGCTATGTGAGTTTGGCTTATGTATGTGAAATTGGTATAAGTTGAATAATCGTTTATTAAGGTCATATGGTCATTTTGAGTTTGAGTTATAAGTGACTTTCATGGCTTGATAAATTCTTGCCATTTTCGGTCATGAATATATATGAAATTGAACTATGGCATATTTACAAAGTATAATACATAATGAGTTTGATATGTGATTCTTAGAATGTGAATAATAAGTAATGCAGAATTGGTCAAAATATTAAACACCTCTATTTGTATTTATTAAGCTCAAGAGCAAGGGGGATCAAAGTTGGATAAGGGAAAAGTGAAAGCAATAGGGTAGTCAATCCACAACCGTTCCAATATACCAAGGTAAGTTCGGATAGTCACATTTAGTACATCTTGATAATGTCTTGATATGTGAATAATAACTGTACTATGCTTAATTGATTCTTTTGAATATAGTTGTATGACGAATAAATTATGCTTAAAGCTTATAGCAAAAAGTTATATAATTGGTGCATGGCATATCACTATTCGAATGAGTAAATGAACCAAGATTTTGAGATGTTATGTGAATTGATTCTTTGTAAATAAATATATACGGTGCTCAGTGAAGGAATACATCCGGACTTAAAGTCCGCAGGCTATATGCTGGAATATATCCGGACTTAAAGTCCGTAGGCTATATGCTGGAATATATCTGGACTTAAGGTCCTCAGGCTAAATGCTGGAATATATCCGGGTTAAAATTCCGTAGGCTTCGAGCTGGTGCTATACCGAGTTTAAAATTTCCGCAAGCTTGTATTGGTATTGAATTCAAATCCTAAGACCTAATAGGCTAAATGCCGGTGATTTGAGAGAGATTACAAATTCGAATCTTCAAAGTAAACTATTATTGATTATGATGATAAACGATAATGTCCAGGTACGTATTAAGTACTTATATGTGAATTAGATCGGTTGTTTGAGCCATAAAGTAAAGTGAAGCATGTACTGAAAATTTATTTGTGTGTTTTTATGTATTCGGCCAATAGTCGTTATATGTAGTAAACTTGTGCATATTCGTTTTATTGTTTTTCGTTTTAAAATGGCATGCTTTAATTATTGAAATGCTAAAAAAACTTAGTAAGCCTTGAAAGCTTACTCTGTTCTTTATTTCTTTGTTTTATAGATTGTAGAGACTGGCCACCGACTCGAGGATCATCAGCAGTTCATCATACTATCAACCTTTTTTGGTATAGTTGTATTTCGAACTTGATATGGCATGTATGGATTAGACCGGTGATAGTTATGTTTTGTATTTGTAAATATTTCGGCCATGTGAAATTGGTATATATATAAATATAACTCTAAGATCAGTATGTTTCAACTCGATTTCGGTTTTAGTTAATAGATTATGTGAATGATATTAAATGTTTAGCTCTGTAATCCCTCTTAGCCTCAACAGGCGATCGGACTTGGGCTTGGGGTGTTACTTTGGGGCATTACAAACCAAATACATAAATGTCTAAAAATAAACATAAAACAAATAAAATATAAACTCCCAGTAAATAATGATATTCTCAAACAATGTAACACCCATGTGAGTAGTGTGCTCACGAAAGACCTTGGGTGGTAAACCTTTTGTGAGTGGATCTGCTATCATGGAGTTTGTCCCAATGTGCTCTATGCATATTTGACCTTTTTGCACTCTTTCTTTCACAATTAGGAACTTTATGTTAATATGCATTGATTTAGATGAACTCTTGTTGTTATTGGAATACAACACTGCTGCCTTATTGTCACAAAATAATTTGAGTGGTCTTTCTGCATTCTCTAAAATGCGTAGCCTAGTGACAAAGTTCTGTAACCATATCCCATGGTTTGATTCCTCATAGCATGCTACAAATTCTGCTCCCATAGTGGACGAAGCTACAAGTGTTTGTTTGACACTTTTCTAGGATATAGCTTGATTGTGATTTTTCGTGATAAGTTTTATAAATTTATAATGAATCGTTCTTGACTAACTATTATCACGACGTAGGCAAGTATACCTATCAAACAGTAGTATAGCTTTAGCAAGACCTGATTGTCGAACCCAAAGGACTAGGAGTACTAGTAATGACTATCCTTTTATTATCTAGCCAAAGAAAAGAGGTTTGTTTTAACTAACTAATTAAACTAAGCACTTGCAGAAAATAGAATTGGAAAATTACTTTTGGGGAAAACGATTGATTAAGACAATACCTAAGGAAGAATCCAAATAGACTTGTACTTGTTATTCTGGCTCCGAACCGGATGATTTATTCATTTAAGTTGTTCCGTAGAAATCCGTAAGTTCCTGGAGTTGTAGCTCCTCTTCACTGTCCTTAAAATTTTCACCGTTATAAAGTTTGAGATGATGACCATTTACCTTGAAAGTTACTTGTGATGGGTGACTTACCTCTACTGTGCCATATGGAAAAATAGATTGAACTACGAAAGGTCCTGACCCTATTCAAGACTAATAACGTCTAATCCCTAGGTTGAATAACTGAAAATTTTCTCTAATTAACACCCTAGGGTTGCATTAACTCGACCTATGGATTCCCATATTAGGTTTCACCCTAATCTGGCAAAATCTTGTCACCCTATCTCTATGCGCGAAATCAACTCCACTTAATTATGACAAAGTTACTCTTAGTCAGGGTTTATTCCTCCTCCAACTAAGAGTAGTAACTTGAAGTGATATCCTGAAATACCAAAACAAGAATTAAGAACACATAATTAAGAACAAGTCAAATATTTATCATACGATTCAGAAATAATAACAAGATTTCGTCATAGGTTTTATCCCCCTTAGGTATTTAGGGTTTTAGTTCATAACTAAACAAGAAAACATCTCAGAATAATAATAAATACAAAACATAAAGAAAACCCAAAACTCCTGAAGGGGAAATTGAAGAGAGATCTTTAGTCTTGATAGTGGATTTGGCTTCTAAGATGGATAAATCGGCTTCTTTGGAGTAATTCCTTACTCCCTATTTTCCGTCCCTATTTTCTTCCTCTTTTAGGGTGTATTTATAGGCTTTGGAAGTTCGAGCCTGTTAGATTGGCACGGGCGTGTGTTCTATCCGTGTAAGTCGTGCTTCAATTCTGCCAAATTGACACGGCTGTGTGAGCTACCCGTGTGAAGAGGTCCAGGCCGTGTTGATTCCATACCTTGGCCCATTTTCTCCGTTTTTGGCCTGTTCTAGTTCCTTTCGCTCTCCTATGCTTACCTAAGGATAAAACATGAAATTAAGGCATTAGGAGCATCGAATTCACTAATTCTAAGGAAAAATCATTCATAAAATGCGTTAAGCATGGGGTATAAATATGTATAAATTACGGTTTATCAAATACCCCCACACTTAAGCGTTTGCTTGTCCTCAAGCAAAATCCTCAAATCATAAGAATTTTATTGGATAAAATGATATATTTGATATATGATTGGTCATATAATCGTGGTTACTTATAATTCCTATCAATATTATCTCAAACCATCTCATAAGTAATCATACCTTGAGAATTCAACTAAAAGAACATTAAAGCTTCAAACATTCCAAATTGAGTATTTAATCATGAAAAACTTAGGCATCTGCCTTCATCTAAGTAGTTATCATTGATTCGGAATCTCACAGAGTTTACCATCCTCACTAAAGATTCACTCAAATCACTCGAAGTGTTTAAGGACAAAGAAATTAGCACTCATTAGTCAATATGAAAAGTTATTACCATAGGCTTGCATGAAAATCAAATCTCCACCACTATAAATCGAGATGATACATCAATCAAAAGGTCTTTAAAGGGTTGTAATGAGGCTTGGTTAGGGGGTGTGGTCACAAGCTGAAAGAAAAAGGTTAGAATCGAGATTGACTTGAAAAATTACTTAACTAGAAAAATATTTAATCATCACTTGCGTACAACAAAGCTTCTTCTCTGACTAATAGAATTTAAAAACTGAAGTTTACAAACAAAAGATCACTACTAATATGTATACATTTTTTTTAAGAACAAGTCAAATAATCATAAACTAACTATTAAGAATAAAACATAGCTAAGCAATTTATTCAAATCAAACCTCGACAAAAATATGGGTTAAATTAATTGAGGGGATTTGAACAATAATGGATTAAGGGTTAATATTAAGGGCAATACAAGGAATGGCTTATTATGCTCAAAGGGGTTTACTAAGTGTTAATCGTAGAGGTAGGCTTTTCATGGCATGAGTGGGTTAATCCTAAGTGCCTCTATCATTTTGATATATCAAATCAAATGGTGTGGTCTTGACATGCACAATCAGGCAAGTTCTAGAATAACAATTCAATATTGACACACTCAAAGCAATAATAGAAGTGAGCATGAAGAATTAATAGATGCTCAAAAGGTTCAAAAATCTCACAAAAATTATGTCTTTTTGATGTTTAAACCTGTGAGATTCAATTCAAGATAATACCTAGACTTGGGGAAGCAACCTAAAATTTTAAATTCTTAAAAATCAACTTATCATGCTTGATTCTCTAATGTCTTAAAGTTTAACAATCAATGCATAAATGCCTATGTTTTAATTCAAGATATATCAATCAAAATTATCAGTGAATCAAAATTCATCTTAAACATGATATGAGAGATTTACAAGAGAACAAAGCAGTATTCAGGGGTTTTTTGGATAATGAATATGATTACCCCCCCACACTTAAGATGTACATTGCCCTCAATGTACAAGGATAGATATATGGAAAAAAAATTAGAAAATCATAAGATAGGGAGAGAATTAAAACTTCCTGAGTACTGAATGAATGTCTTAGTTTGGAGTTATGGAGGTAAGGCTTGATTCGGAGGAAGAAATAACCAGATAATAATCATAAAGGTAAGCCGCGTGAATCAATTAAAAAGGAACTAAGAATAACAATAGAAATAAGGGAAATAGTCTGATTTTGTAGGTGGCACGGTCGCCTCACATGCCCGTATGGGTCGTGTCCAGCCCGTGCTTGTCGTAAGTTCGAAGTTCATCGCACGGCCTTGAGACATGCCCGTGTGTCTTGGCCGTGTGGCTTTATGATCGTAACGCACGACCGTATGTGATGTGGCTCGCTTCGCCCACGCCCATGTTGTTTTGGCAGTGTCGACCACGGGTGATAGGCACGGACGTGTAGCACACCCGTGTCGATTGGACAGGTTGGCCCACGGCCTGCTCACACGGCATTGGGAATTTATCGGATCCCGTGTTTTGGAAAAATTTGTACTCTATTTTCATACGACCATATCGCACGACCATCTCTATTCTCGTGTCACGAGTACGGCCTAAAGCACGCTCCTGTGGATGGCCATGTGAGTTTTGTAGACCTGTGTTCAAAGATTCAGTTAGTGGTCTAAATATTAAAAATTTTGAAATTTTAATAAAATTTAAATAAATAAAAATTGTTAGTACTCGGGTTGCCTCCCGAGAAGCGCTTGTTTGTAGTCTCAGCTCTACTTTCCCTTGCTGATGTATTCAGGGAAGTTCCTGGAGTTGTAGCTCCTCTTCACTGTCCTTAAAATTTTCACCGTTATAAAGTTTGAGATGATGACCATTTACCTTGAAAGTTACTTGTGATGGGTGACTTACCTCTACTGTGCCATATGGAAAAATAGATTGAACTACGAAAGGTCCTGACCATCGTGATTTAAGTTTTCCAGGAAACAATTTGATTCTTGAATTATAGAGTAAGACAAAATCTCCGACTTCAAATTGCTTCCGCTGCTTCAAGCGAGCGTCATGGCGTCGTTTTGTTGCTTCCTTATATAGTCGTGAATTTTCGTATGCATTGGCTCGCCACTCATCTAACTCGTTTAGCTGTATCAACCTATTTTGTCCTGCAAGTTTAGAATCAAGGTTTAGAAATTTAATTGACCAAAAAGCTTTGTGCTCTAGTTCGAATGGTAGATGACAACTTTTCCCATAATCGAGTCTGTAAGGTGATGTTCCTTTGGGAGTCTTAAAAGCAGTTCTATAAGCCCATAAAGCATCATCTACTTTAATCGCCCGGTCTTTCCTGTTTGATTCTACTGTCTTTTCAAGAATTCATTTGTTTTTCAGTTTGCCACTTCGACTTGTCCACTGGTTTGAGGATGGTATGGGGTGGTTGTTTTGTGATAAACTCCGTATTTCTTAAGAGTTTTTTCAAATTGGGTGCTACAGAAATGAGTGCCCCTGTCACTAATAATTGCTCTAAGTGTTTCGAATCTTGAGAGGAGTTTCTTAAGGAAACGTACTACTACTCTAGCATCATTAGTAGGTAAAGCTTGGGCTTCTACCCATTTGGACATATAAACAACCGCTACTAAGATGTAGTTATTCCCAAATGAACTAGGGAATGGACCCATGAAGTCGATACCCCAAACGTCAAATATTTCACATGAAAGCATATAGTTTTGAGGCATTTCATCACGTTTGGAGAGGTTACCTGTCCTTTGGCATTTGTCGCAAGAAGTCACATACCTGTTAGCATCTTTGAATAACGAGGGCCAATAAAAACCTAATTCAAGTATTTTATGCGCGGTCTTAGTTCCACTATAGTGTCCTCTAGTTGGTCCTGAGTGGCAGTGTTCTAGTATCTTTGATGTTTCTGACCTTGTAACACATCTTCGAATGACTTGATCTGCACATATGCGAAAAAGAAAAGGGTCGTTGCAAAAGTAGTGTTTCACATCACTAAAGAATCTCTTCTTTTGCTGGTGTGTCAACCCTTTTGGGATAATGTTAGCGGCCAAAAAATTCGCGATGTCTGCAAACCAAGGTACCTCAGAATCAGATATAGCAAAGAATTGCTCGTCAGGAAACGAATCATTAATTTCGGCTTTATCTAGTTTCTTGATATTTGAGTTTTGAAGCCTGGACAGATGATCCGCCGAGAGATTTTTAGCTCCTTTCTTTTCTTGAATTTCTAAGTCGAATTCCTGCAATAACAAAATCCATCGAATAAGTCGAGGTTTTACATCAATTTTAGTTAGGAGGTATCGAAGGGCAGAATGATCAGTGTAGACAACAACTTTAGACAATATGAGATATGATCGAAATTTATCAAATGCAAAAGCCACAGCTAGCAATTCTTTTTTGGTGGTGGTGTAGTTTTCTTGTGCGGCTGTCAACGTTTTGCTAGCATAATAGATAGGTTGGAAGTGCTTGTCTCTTCGCTGTCCCAAAACTGCACCTACTGCATAGTCGCTCGCATCACACATTAATTCAAAAGGTAAGTTCCAGTCAGATGCAATTATAATTGAAGCATCAATTAATTTATCTTTTAAGGTGTTAAATGCTTCCAAGCATTCCTGATCGAAATTAAAAGGCATATCTTTTTCTAGTAATTTAGTCAAAGGCTTAGCTATTTAGAAAAATCTTTAATAAATCTTCTATAAAAACCGGCATGTCCTAAAAATCTTCTAATAGCCTTGACCGAACTAGGAGGGGGTAATTTTTCGATTGTTTCAATTTTAGATTTATCCACTTCAATCCCTTTATTAGAAATTTTATGCCCTAATACTATACCCTTTTGAACCATGAAGTGACACTTTTCCCAATTAAGCACAAGGTTCGTTTGCTCACATCTTATTAAAACTCATTTTAAAATTTAAGGCAAAGATGGAAAGAGTTACCAAATACCGAGAAATCATCCATAAATACCTCCAAGATGTCTTCCACGAGTTCGCCAATGATGGCCATCATGCAGCGCTGAAAAGTAGCAGGGGCGTTACGTAATCCAAAAGGCATTCTACGATAAGTGAACGTACCGTATAGGCATGTGAATGTTTTCTTTTCTTGATCTTTAGGAGCTATTGAGATTTAGAAGTAGCCAGAGAGCCCGTCTAAAAAACAGTAGTACATGTGTCCGGATAATCTTTCCAACATTTGGTAAATGAATGACAATGGAAAGTGATCTTTCCTTGTGGCATCATTCAGCTTCCTGTAATCAATACAAACTCTCCAACCTGTGACTGTCCTTGTTGGGATTAATTCATTTTTCTCGTTAGCCACGACCGTCATGCCTCCTTTCTTAGGAACAACCTACACTGGACTTACCCAAGAACTGTCAGAAATAGGATAAATAATTCCAGCATCTAGAAGTTTAATTACCTCAGCTTTAACCAACTTTTTTCATATTAGGGTTCAATCATCTTTGAGCTTGAACACATGGTTTATATTCATCTTCCATTAAAATTTTATGGGTGCAAAAAGAAGGGCTGATCCCTTTGATGTCAGAAATTTTCCAAGCTATGGCCTTTTTATGTTCTTTTAGTACTTGGATTAATTCCTCCTTTTCCTTGGGTTGCAGGTTAGAAGCAATAATCACAAGTAATGTGGAATTATTTCCAAGATATGCATATTCCAAATGATTTGACAATTGTTTAAGTTCCAGCTTGGGAGGTTCTTCAATAGAGGGTTTTTGTTTAAGTTCACTGTTCATCTTAATACCCTCGTACTCTGCTAGTCTTAAGGAACGTTCATTAGGGTCATCATCTGCCTCCTCTCCTTAAGCTAGACACAGTTCCGTCGTGTCCTTTCGTATAATTTCCTGAAAAGAGTCTTGAGTAGCATGATCAATAGAGTCAATAAAATAATATGAATCATCCTGTTCCCTAGAAAATCTCATAGCATCATAAATTTTAAAGATAATCTCCCCGTCACCTATTCTAAGTACCAATTTACCATCACCCATATCAATTACAGCCCTAGTAGTGGCTAAAAATGGACGCCCTAAAATTGAAGGTACTTCGACGTCTTCGTCTATATCGAGCACAACAAAGTCAACAGGGAATATGAATTTGTCTACTTTTACAAGTACATCTTCTATAATACCCCTAGGATTTTTAATAGATCTATCAGTTAGTTGAATACTCATCCTAGTAGGTTTGGGTTCCCCAAGACCAAGTTGTTTGAACAATTTATATGGCATCAAATTAATGCAAGCGCTTAAATCGGCTAGTGCTTTCTCAACATTCAAACTACCAATTAAGCAAGGGATAGTAAAACTTCCTGCATCTTTCAGTTTGGTTAGCAGTTTATTTTGGAGGATAGCTGAGCACTCCTCGTTGAGTTCCACTGTGGATAAGTCTTCAAACTTCCTTTTATTTGTTAGGAGCTCCTTCAAAAATTTTGCGTATGTAGGGATCTGCGAGATAGCTTCAACAAAAGGTAAGTTGATATGTAATTGTTTAAAAAGTTCAAGAAACTTACTGAATTGTGCATCTATGCGGTCTTTTTTCAATTTTACTGGGTATAGAACTGGTGGGTTATACTCCTTCGGCACTGGGTCGTCACTATTTTTGGGTTTTTCCTCCTCCCTTTCGCTTGTCACGGCTTCTTGTGTTAGCTTCTTTTCAGATTCAGCTAATACTTTCCCACTCCTTAGTGTAACTACTTTTACATGCACTTTTGGTTTGCTGTTACTATGTAAACCACCTTGTGGTTGTTCAGAGATCAGTTTGGACAGCTGACTTATCTGGGTCTCGAGCCCCTAGATCGATGCTTGTTGATTTTGAAGGGCTGTCTTGATATTCTGGAAATGAGTTTTCGACACCGAGATGAATTTGGATAGCATCTCTTCAAGGTTTGGTTTCTTTTTCTGTTGATAATGCGGCTGTTGAAAACCCTGAGGATTTTGTGGCCTTTGATTTCCTTGACCACCCCAAGAGAAATTTGGGTGGTTCTTCCAACCTGCATTATAAGTATTACTATATGGTTTATTTTGAGATCTAAAATTATTGTTACCCATATAGTTGACTTGTTCCTCTTCAGTTGTAGGATTGAACGGTTGATATTCTGTATGCACACCTCCTCCACTTGGATCACACCTCATCACTGGATGTACCCGCGTAGAACCAAGTAAACCATCAATTTTTTTATTCAGAAGTTCTACCTGATTTGTCAACATAGTAACCGAGTTGACGTTATAAACGCCTACCATTTTCGTTGGCTTAGTCCTCATGACTTGCCACTGATAGTTATTTAGTGACATCTCCTCAATAAATTTGGAAGCCTCTTCAGGTGTTTTGTTGTTGATAGTTCCACTAGCAGCTGCGTTAATCATTTGTCTTGTCGAGGGATTCACACCATTGTAGAACGTTTGAACTTGCAGCCATAGAGGTAACCCGTGGTGAGGGCACCTTCGCTGTAGGTCCTTATATCTCTCCCATGCATCTTAAAGTGTTTCTAAGTCCATCTGCACAAAAGAAGAGATATCATTACGTAACTTAGCTATTTTTACCAGCGGAAAATATTTTAATAAAAATTTTTCATTCATTTGTTCCCAAGTAGTGATTGACCCTCGCGGTAACGAGTTCAACCACAGTTTAGCTTTGTTCCTTAGTGAAAAAGGGAATAACCGAAGGCAAATGACATCATCAGAAACACCATTAATTTTGAAAGTGTTACACAATTCTAGGAAATTCGCCAAGTGAGTGTTGGGGTTCTCATCCTGCAAACCATCAAACTGGACAAATTGCTGAATCATTTGAATCGTGTTAGGTTTCAGTTCAAAATTATTTGCAGCAATAGCAGGCCTAACTATACTTGACTCAGTTCTTGTAAAATTAGGTTTAGCATAATCATACATAGTACGAGGGGCAGGATTCTGATTTACTAATTCAGCGGGTATGGCTGAAGGTAGCTGATTGTCTTATTTTCAGCCATCTCCTCAGTTGTAGTTGAGATATCGTCCTCTTACTCTTCCTCTGTGTATCTTAAGCTGCGCCTGATTTCTCGTCGGTTTTGACGAGCTGTGCGGTCAATTTCTTCATCAAAAGATAGTGGTCCTGTCGAGTTTCTTCTAGTCATAAACCATAAAAACCTGCCAGGAGAAAGAAATAGAAAATTAGTAAATTAGCACAAAATAAATGTTAAATTGCAAGAAAAATAAATGGCTAAAGTAATAAAAATTGAGTGTTCCTAATATCTTAGTCCCCGGCAACGGCGCCAAAAAATTGATCGTGATTTTTCGTGATAAGTTTTATAAATTTATAATGAATCGTTCTTGAAACTAACTATTATCACGACGTAGGCAAGTGTACCTATCAAACAGTAGTATAGCTTTAGCAAGACTAAATTATCAAACCCAAAGGACTAGGAGTAGTAGTAATGACTATCTTTTTATTATCTAGCCGAAGAAAATAGGTTTGTTTTAACTAACTAATTAAACTAAGAACTTCCAGAAAATAGAATTGGAAAATTACTTTTGGGGAAAACGATTTCTTGAGACAATACCTAAGGAAAAATCCACCTAGACTTGTACTTGTTATTCTAGCTCTGAACCGGATGATTTATTCATTTAACTTGTTCCGTAGAAATCCCTAAGTTATGTTATTATCCCTATTCAAGACTTATAATGTCTAATCCCTAGGTTGAATAACCAAGACTTTTCTCTAACTAACACCCTAGCGTTGCATTAACACGACCTATGGATTCCCATATTAGGTTTCACCCTAATTCGGCAAAATCTTGTCACCCTATCTTTAGGCGCGCAATCAACTCCGCTTAATTATGATAAAGTTACTCTTAGTCAGGGTCTATTCCTTCTCCAACTAAGAGTAGTAACTTGAAGTGATATCCTGAAATACCAAAACAAGAATTTAGAACACATAATTAAGAACAAATCAAATATTTATCATACGATTCAGAAATAATAACAAGATTTCGTCATAGGTTTCATCCCCCTCAGGTATTTAGGGTTTTAATTCATAACTAAACAAGAAAACATCTCAGAATAATAAATACAAAACATAAAGAAAACCCAAAACTCCTGAAGGGGAAATTGAGGTGAGATCTTCAGTCTTGTGACACGCCCGTGTGTGATAACTTTAGGCCGTGTTCAAGCCTGTTAGATTGGCACGGGCATGTGTTCTACCCGTGTGAGTCATGCTTCAATTCTGCCAAATTGACACGGCCGTGTGAGCTACCCGTGTAAAGAGGTCCAGGCCGTGTTGATTCCATACCTTGGCCCATTTTCTTCGTTTTTGGCCTGTTCTCATTCTTTTCGCTCTCCTATGCTTACCTAAGGATAAAACATGAAATTAAGACATTAGGAGCATCAAATTCACTAATTCTAAGGAAAAATAATTCATAAAATGCATTAAGTATTGGGTATAAATATGTATAAATTACGGTTTATCATAGCTCCTCCAGTTAACAGGTAAATATAGCCTGACATAGATTTCTTACTATCTTGGCACCAAGCGAAATTGGAATCAAAATACCCTGTGACCTTTAAAAGATCTGATCTCTTATAAGTAAGCATGTAATCTTTTGTTCTCTAAAGATATCTCATAACCCTTTTGGCTGTTCTCCAATGGTCTATACCAGGTTTGCTTAAATATCTGCCTAACATCCCAACAATGTACGCAATATCTAGATTCGTACATACTTGAGCATACATTAAACTCCCAACAGCTGATGCATAGGAAATCTCTTGCATTTCCTAAATTTAAGGTTACTTTTAGGGCATTGAGTAAGACTAAATTTGTCTCCTTTACCAACAGGGGTGTCACTTGGTCTACAACTTTGCATGCAAAACCTTTTAAGTACTTTATTAATATAGCTCTTTTGTGATAATCTAAGAATACCCCGAGATCGATCTCGATATATTTGAATTCCTAAAACAAAAGAGGCATCCTTAAGATTTTTCATCTCAAAATGCTTAGATAAAAACCTCTTGGTTTCGTGCAATAAGCCTATATCATTAGCGGAAACCAAAATGTCATTGACATATAGAACCAGAAATATGTACTTACTCACATTGAATTTGGGATACACACAATCATCAACAATATTTATCTCAAAATCGAACAAAACAATTACTTGATGAAACTTGTGGTACCATTGATAGGAAGCTTGTTTGATTACAAACCATATTCTTTGAGTTTGCTGACTCAAATTTTTCTGGTTGCACCATATAAATTATTTCTTCAATGTCGCTATTAACAAACACAGCCTTAACATCCATCTGATGTAACTCAAGATCAAAATGAGCAACAAGCCCATGATTATCCTGAAAGAGTCTTTCGAAGAAACTGGAGAGAATGCCCTCTGTAAAATCAATGCCTTCTTTTTGATTAAATCATTTAGCTACAAGACGCGCTTTATACCTCTCCACATTACCAGTTGCATCCCTTTTAGTTTTAAATATCCATTTACAACCGATTGGTTTTGCACCTTCAAGTAATGGGACAAGTTCCCAAACTTTATTGTCTTGCATAGACTTATACTCATCTTTCATGGCATAAATCCACTTTGAGAATTAGAACTTTTCATGGCCTGATGAGGGTTGGTTGTATCATCTTCCATCATTCCATTATCATCCTCATGTTCTTGGAGAAATACAACATAATCATCTGGAATAGCATTTCTCGTTTCTCTTATGGACCTCATTAATGACACTTTTTCTTGAAGTTGTTGAGTTTGTTCTTCTGGAATAATTACTTCATCTTGAATCGAGAGTTATTCAACATTGTCTTGTTAAGGTTAAACCTTTCTTTCTCTTACACACAATAAGAAATGAGCTCATTTAAAGTCCATTTCTCCTTTTGATAGTGATAACTAATTTTAAATTGATTAAACTATGTAGGAAGCGATACCAAAACCATAAGAACAAACAATTCCTCATAAAGCTCAATCTTAAGTGCTTTAAGACTTTAAGCAATATGGAACATCTCCATAATGTACTCCTTTACATTTCCTTGACCCTTATACTTCATAGACATCAAAGAAGTTAGAAGTGATGTCATCTTAACCTTATCGTATTTAGTAAAATGTTTCTTAATTCCATTAAGGAAACCCTTGGCTTGAGTAATCTCTTCAAATTCTGTGCCCCTAAAGGCTTTTGGAATGCTGTGTTTCATGAGCATTAGACTCATGCGATTTGAACTATCCCACCTCTCAAAATCCCTCTTAACATCAGGGGTGCTTTCCGCAGTGAGAGGTGCAGGTTGTTCTTCCCTTAGTGCAAGGTTTATGTCCATACAGCCAAGCACTATAAGTAAGCATCTTTTTCATTCCTTAAAATTAGTCCCATTAAGCATGGATATAGAATTTATGTTAGCAGATATTATGGCAGCAGAAAATGAACTAGCTGAATATAGAACAAATAAAAACATGCTCAAGTCAATATTCATAAGTAAATAATAAATTCAAGATAATTGTAACAGTTCAGTTTAGACCCTAGTCGGAATAGTAGTTTTAGGACCACAAATCTGAGTCAGAAAAATATTTAAATATTATTTTTGTGCCTATATGTGAATTGATATCTATGAAAATTTCGTATGAAAATTTAATCATTTGTGTGCTTAATTTGCAAAAAGGCCCTAATCGCGTAAAATGTAAAAGTCACATTCTAATTGTTAAAGTGTCTATTTGATATGTCTTTGTAAATAAAAGGTCCTTATATGGATATTTGACCATTGTAAGCTTGAGTGGACAATTATGGCCTTTTATATTAATGTTACAAATGCTTATTATTAAGGGCAAATTTGGTATTTGGTAATTAAAGTCATATTAATAAAATAAAAAGCATGAAAATTAACCATATGTTCATGCAATTGCCAAAAATACAAAAGTAAAAAGAAAAGAAAATACAAACTAGGGTTCGGCTACTTATTTTGGTGAGTAAGGTATGGTTTTTGATTCGTTTTTAATAATTTCTACGTTTTTGTAATCGTTGCTTTGTATACTATCAAGCCCATGTCTCAATCTCTGATTTTCTTGATGATTTTGAGTTGAGCCATTGATGAAATTATAAGCTTTGTGAAGTTAGTTGTTGGTAAATGAAAGATATTTTTTGGGTTAACATATTTTGTATTTGAATTTTTGATGAATTTGAGTAATTTGGATTAAATTGTGCAAATGAGTTTTTGAGGGACTAAAATGTGAAATAAATGAAATATGTGGGCTTGTATGAGCTATATGAAAATTCGGCTAAGCTTGTGTAAAAGGAAAGTTTGAGTATTTTGTGATTTTGTGAATTAGGGACTAAAGTGTTAAAATGTGAAAATGTGAGAGCTAATTTGTAAAATTCCCTAAATATGTGTTTTTGGATTGATTGGAATGATTTGGTCAGTAAAAGAGTTAAATTTGAATTTATATAGATCGAGAACTAAAGAAAATAAAATTAGATCGGGGAAAGTCGAAAATATCGAGTAGTCAATTCCGTCTATCCCAATCCGTATGAGGTAAGTCAATATACAAATAAATGTATTTGAAATGGTTTATTTATGCTTATATACTATTGAAACTTGATGAATGACTTTATTTCCTTGAATATGAGATATCCGAGAAAGTATCGATAAAGCTCCGACGTTTGAAAAGCCCGTGTGAACCTTAGGAATAGTCAGGATACATAAGTCACGACATAGGATCCGATATGTATTTTCGTGTAAGACCACGTCTGGGACGTTGGCATCGACTTATGATTTAAGTGTAAGAACACGTCTGGGACGTTGGCATGGTATATGATTTCATGTAAGACTGATAAACCGTAATTTATACATATTTTTACCCTATGCTTAACGCATTTTATGGATGAATTTTCCTTAAAATTAGTGAATTTGATGCTCCTAATGCATTAATTTCATGTTTTATACTTAGGAAAGCATAGGAGAGCGAAAGGAATGAGAAACGGGCTAAAAACAGAGAAAATGGGCCAAAGTACGAAATCAACACGGCCTGGACCTCCTCATACGGGCAACTCACACGGCCGTGTCAATTTGGCAATATCAAAGCAAGACTCACAAGGGTAGAACAAACGCCCGTGCCAATCTAACAGGCTTGAACACGGCCTGAAGTAATCGCATACGGGCGTGTCACACGGGCGTGTCCCTGCAGAGCCTAAGTTGAGTCCAATTTAGAAAAGGCCACTTTTGAGGGTTCTTAAGCATTCCAAAGCCTATAATATACCCCAGAGGAGAAAGAAAAGAGAGACGGAGAATAGGGAGTAAGGAATTACTTCAAGAAAGCTGATTGATCCATCTCAGAAGCCAGATTCACCATCAAGACTGAAGATCTCTCCTCAATTTCCCTTTAGGAGTTTTGGGTTTTCTTTATGTTTTGTATTCTTTATTATTCTGAGATGTTTTCTTATTTTGTTATGAAGTAAAACCCCTAAATACCTAAGGGGGCTGAAACCTAAGTCGAATCTTGTTATTAATTTCTGAATTGTATGATAAATATTTGGCTTGTTCTTAATTATGTGTTCG
Source organism: Gossypium anomalum (assembly GCA_025698475.1). Classification (NCBI taxonomy): domain Eukaryota; kingdom Viridiplantae; phylum Streptophyta; class Magnoliopsida; order Malvales; family Malvaceae; genus Gossypium; species Gossypium anomalum. Next base: position 53,806,887 of record CM046966.1, on the reverse strand, counting down.
TAATTCGTGTTTGGTGTTTCAGGATATCACTTCAAGTTAATGCTCTTAGTTGGAGGAGGAATAGACCCTGGCTAAGAGTGACTTTGTCGTAATTAAGTAGAGTTGATTGCGCGCCTAGAGATAGGGTGACAAGATTTTACCGAATTATGGCGAAACCTAATAAGGGAATCCATAGATTGAGTTAATGCAACCTTAGGGTGTTAATTAGAGAAAAGTCTCGATTATTCACCTTAGGGATTAGACGTTATTAGTCTTGAATAGGGATAAAACATAACTTAGGGATTTCTACGGAACAGGTTAAATGAATAAATCGTCCGGTTCAGAGCCAGAATAACAAGTAAAAGTCTAGGTGGATTTTTCCTTAGGTATTGTCCTAAATCAATCGTTTTTCCCAAAAGTAATCTCCCAAATCTATTTTCTGTAATTTCTTAGTCTAATTAATTAGTTAGTTAAAACAAACCCCCCTTATTTCCTAGGCTAGATGATAAAAAGATAGTCATTACTAGTACTTTTAGTCCTTTGGGTTCGACAATCCGGTCTTGCTAAAGCTATACTACTATTCAATAGGTACACTAGCTTACGTGCTTTGATTTGGCAGAAAAGGCAAATTGATTTTGAGGTTCGTTGGACCGTATGAGATTATCAAGCGTATCAGATCGGTTGCTTACAGATTGTTATTGCCACTAGAACTAGAAAAGATTCATAATATGTTTCACGTATCGATGCTTCGACGATATAGATCCAATCCTTCGCATGTGATTCCTCCGTCTGAGATTGAGATTCAGTCTGATATGACTTATGAAGAAGAACCAATCCGTATATTAGCTCGTGAGGTTAAGGAACTGCGAAATAAGAAAATTCCGTTAGTAAAAGTGATGTGGCATCAGCATGGTATTAAAAAGGCTATGGGGGAGCCCGAAGATGCTTTGAGGCAACAATATCTGAATCTGTTCAACAATAAGATTTTTTGAGGACGAAAATCCTTAAAGGGGAGAATTGTAACAGTCAGGTTTAGACCCTAGTCAAAATAGTAGTTTCGAGACCACAAATCTGTGTCAGAAAAATATTTAAATATTATTTTCTATGCCTATTATATGTGAATTGATATCTGTCAAAATTCTGTATGAAAATTTAATTGTTTGTGTGCTTAATTTGCAAAAAGGACCTAATCGCATAAAATATAAAAGTGGCCTTCTAATTATTAAAGTGTCTATTTGATATGTCTTTATAAATAAAAGGTCCTTATGTGGATATTTGACCATAAGCTTGAGTGGACAATTATGGCCTTTTATATTAATGTTACAAATGTTTATTATTAAAGGCAAATTTGGTATTTGGTAATTAAATTCATATTAATAAAATAAAAAGCATGAAAATTAACCATATGTTCATGCAATTGCCGAAAATACAAAAAGAAAAGAAAAAAAAAATACAAACTAGGGTTCGGCTACTTACTTTTGTGATTAATGTATGGTTTTTGATCTGTTTTTGATAATTTCTACGTTTTTTTAATCGTTGATGTAACACACCTCGCCCATATCCAATGCCGGAATAGGGTTCGAGGTATTACCTGACTAAAACTCAATCAACCATATAAAACCGGTTCATGAAATCTCAAACAATTTAAAAACTTTTCCTTTCTCATGTAATCTGTCCCAAACATGGGCTTACAAGACCCAAAACATACATCCAAGGTGGTTAAGAACCCAACTAAGAACTCATGAAAAACTTAGAAATTCTCATACAGCAAAGTTCCACACGCTCGTGTGGGTATAGAGCACACGACCGTGTGCTAAGGACACGCCCATGTCCCGAACTCGTGTCTGAAAACTTGGGCATTCTGCCAAAACTACACGGCCCGAGCACACACCTGTGCCCTGCAACCGTGTCCTTCACACGGCTGAGACACATGGTCGTGTCTCTTGCCCGTGTACTACTAGATGCATACTGACTTTATGGCACGGCATGGACACATGCCCGTGTGGCCCGCCCGTGTGCTAAAATGACTTCAAAATTTAAACTGTAGGGGACACACGGCCATAACACACACCCATGGGCGTGAGCCGTGTGTAACATACGGTCTAGACACACGCCCGTGTATCTTACCTGTGTGGATAAACTAGGCTACTTTCCAAGCCCTTTGGTCACCCATTTTACACAACCCACACAAGATCCTTTCAATGCACAGACCTTATCATAATGGGCACTAATTCGACCATAGCAAGAACATCAGATGCATTCATCAAAATAAATAATAGCCATTATTCTAGGCTTGATACAAAATAAAGGGCTTTTGACTTAAGCCAAAATACATAAACACTTCTCATGATGTAACATCCTAGTCTAGCCCTATACATGCCACCTTCAAAAATACAAATCAAACTATACCAAATGTTATGGACGATAGTGTGATCGATATCTCTGACTTTAAGGGATCCTTAAGCTAGCTTAGGGACACTGAAAGAATAGGGAAATGAAAGAGGGTAAGCATAAAGCTTAGTAAGTTACATATAAATAAATATACAACAACAATCTCACCAGCAGTCATCATACTTATAACTCAAAGATAAACATAATTGAACTTACTCATTATCCTCTACTCGAGTCACATTTTCTAAATTAGGCTTGTTACTCATGCTTATCATATAGGTACCTGTAACACTCGCAACATGATTATTCTTTCTTTATCAAAATTGATCTATAACTCTCACCATTGAAATGTTTGGAATACTACTGGATATTCTATGAACCTCCATCATGGGATATATTGCTGATGCCATGTCCTAGACATGGTCTTACACTGGCTCTCATATATGCGTGCTAATGCATGTCCCAGACATGTCTTACACTAGCACAACTCTTAGCTGATACATGTCCCAAACATGTCTTACACTGGCTATCTCTGTCGAGGCCTATGTATGTCCCAGACATGTCTTACACTGGCACCCATCTCTGTGCCGATGCGTGTCCCAGACACTTCTTACACTGGCTATCTCTGTATGGCTGATGCATGTCCCAGACATGTTTTACACTAGCCCTCATCTAAAAGGCGATGCCATGTCCCAGACATGGTCTTACACTGGCTCTCAGAATGTGGCCGAAGCATGTCCCAGACATGTCTTACACAGGCGCAAAAATCACCCAATGCCTTGGCACGAATATCCAGTTCGTATCCTAATATTTCAACGGGATATCTCTATTATCTCAATATTACTGGACAGTCTTAACTTATAACTTAGCAACTCATACAATATCAATTCAATGGCGATATGAGTAGAAGTATTAACAGTGTAGTTGTATTATTTACATACAACTTACCTCGGTTTACAAAAAGTACTTGACTATACAGTTTAGTCGGTTTGCTTGGCCTTCCCCCGATCTAGGTTCAGATTTGGTAAATCTTCATCTATAATGACAATGTGCACTCATTTAGTCACTAATTAGGATTAAGAAATCATAAATTCACATCTTTGGTAAAATGATCATTTTGCCCCTAGACTTTGACAAAATGACCATTTTAACCCTATGCCCGAAAATCTATTTTCATCAAATTTCTTTGTATCTCAAGCCTAACCGAGCTATTTTTACTCTTATAGCAACTTTAAAATCTCACTATTTCACATATTAACTATTTTACATCTTATGCAAAGTAGTCCCTTTAGGTGTTTTCATGCTAGCACCTTTCACAAAAGTTGTTTATAACCCAAATAGGACTCATATTATTCCATAAAAACTCAATAAACATCTCAAAAACATCCATGGCAAAATCTTAAACTATTGACCATTTTGCAAAATATCACCCTCATTTGAAAGCTCATGCTTAAGGGTCTCAAAAATACAAAAATCATTAAAAGAAACTATCAAAGTCACTTACTTGAGAGGATTAATGTTGCTGCAAATTTTTGAAGCTCAAAACCCCAACAATGGCTGATAAAAATCGGTGGAGAGAAGAAAAACAGAGAAGAAATGACCTTTATTTTATTTAATTTAAAACTAGTCAAATTTGTCTCCCCTCACTCCATGGCTGGCTAGGCTATTTCACAAGGGTCTGATTGCCCTTTAAAGACCCTAAATTTTAAATCTCTAGCTATTTAACACATTTGGGTACTAAATTGTAACTTTTACCTTTTATGCGATTTAGTCCTATTTCGCAATCGGGCTTGAAAAAATCAAAATTAGCTCACCAAATTTTTCATGCACTAATAAAATCATACTATAAACTCATAGAAATAATAAAATAATTTTTATAACTTTGGATTTGTGGTCCCGAGACCACTGTTCCGACTAGGCCCTAAATCAGGCTGTTACAGTTGCTTTGTATACTATCAAGCCCCTGTCTCAATTTCTGATTTTCTTTATGATTTTGATTTGATCCATTGACTAAATTATAAGCTTTGTGAAGTTATTTGTTGGTAAATGAAAGATTTGTTTTGGGTTAACATATTTTGTATTTGAATTTTTGATGAATTTGAGTAATTTGGATTAAATTGTGAAAATGAGTTTTTGAGTGACTAAAATGTGAAATAAATGAAATATGTGGACTTGTATAGGCTATATGAAAATTCGGCTAAGCTTGTGTAAAAGGAAAATTTGAGTATTTTGTGATTTTGTGAATTAGGGACTAAAGTGTTAAAATGTGAAAATGTGAGGGCTAATTTGTAAAATACCCTAAATATGTGTTTTCGGATTGATTTGAAAGGTTTCATAAATAAAAGAGTTAAATTTGAATTTATATAGATTGAGAACTAAAGAAAATAGAATTAGATCGAGGAAAGTCGAAAGTCGTCGGGTAGTCTGTAACAGCCCGTTTTTAGGTCAAATCAAAAAAGTGGTTTTGGGACCACAAATCAGAAGTTAAAATATTTATTTTATTATTTTAATAATGTTTCTATCGTGATATATTAATTAGGTGAAAGTTTTGCACAGAAATTTTACCATTTAAATGCTTAATTCGGTAAAAAGGACTAAATCGCGTAACGCGTAAAAGTAGAGTTCTATTATTTAAAAGCATTATATGACTATAGCTTGAAATATGGAAGTCCTTTCATGTCAATTAGACCTTTAATGACATAGTGGAAGTTGTTGTCTTAGTAATTTTGAAAATTTTAAATGTTTTAAAGGTTAAAAAGGTAAATTGATTATTAATGTTAAAATTAAATAAAACCAAAATCACATTTTGGCTATTCATCTTCTCCAAGCCAAAATTGAGAAAGAACATCAGCCATTTTAGGGCTAGACTTTTGGCCAAGCTTTCCTTGTCAATTAAGGTACAGTTTTTGCCCGGTTTTTAATGATTTCTACGTTTTTGGTCTCGTTACAGCTTAATTTAAGTAGCCCGTACCTTCATTTTTGAAACTATTATAGATTTTGAGATATGCCATTTTTGAATACTCAGGTATTTTGAAGTCTCATATTAGATTATTGATGGTTGTTAATAGATATACAAGTTTTATAAATGATTTTTGACAAAAATGAGAATTTGAGATTAAATTGAAAAAGATAGAAATATTGTGGTTAGAAATGTAAAATGAGTGAAAATATGGGCTATTATAATACTATATAGACTTCAGCTAAGGTTGATTTTTGTTAAAAATGTGTAAATTGTCATTTTATGTATAAAGGACTAAATTACAAAATAGTTAAAATTTTAGGGGCAAATGTGTAAATTGCCATATATGTGAATTAGGGACTAAATTGAATTGAATGAAATTTTAAATGAGTTAATTTGATATCATATAGATCAAGATAAGCAAATACCGAAATTAGATCGGGGGAAACAAAAGGTAGACGAGTAGATGACGGTTATTCGAGCAACTCGAGGTAAGTTCGTATAATTAGAATTGAATTTTACTATACTTGCAATGGTTGAATTGAATGTATATAATTGAATTATTTGAGATATGAATGCCTTGATGATATATCAAATTTGTTACTGAGCCTTAGTTGAACTATGTGAATTCATTGGATACGAGTGATGTGTTACTGGAATTACCGAAATGGTCGAGCTCCTGCATTTGTTGTGGACTCACGATAGATCGTACGAGCTTACTATTCAGCTCAATAGAGCTTACCATTTTCAGCTCAATAGAGCTTACTACTATCAGCTCATGAAGAGCTTACTGGCCATGTCTCGAAAGAGCATGTATGACGATGAATTGACGAATTATTGACATTTTTCACTCGATTATCCTTTGAAGTTCTAATAGATTCAATGGGCCTAAATAATGTGGTATGAACAAGTTATGGTTTATGTATTAGTTAAATGACTAACATGTGATGATTATGTGTGATTAGGTGATGGTTATATTGAATTAGTTGGCATGTTATTATTGCATTTGATTACTTTAAATGGTAATCTTAATTCTGAATTATACGGGCTTACTAAGCTTAGAAGCTTACTCTGTTTCTGTTTCTATGTCTTATAGAGGTTCGTTAGCTCACTCGTTCCGGACAAGTCGGAGTTGCACGTCACACTATCCAAATTTTTGTTTGGTATTTTGAACTTATGAACTTATGTAAATATGACATGTATAGGCTAGTTTGATAGTAAAAGTTATGTCTTGGAATCATGGTTTGAGTATGACATTGTATATAAGTTAAGCCATGTGATTTGGCTTATTTGGTACCATGTTTTGGTTGTATATATTTGTGTTTTAATTTGGTATGTTTTGGTAAGGTAATGTTTGAATGAAATTATGCAAATGAAGTCTTGATATATGTTAAATGAATAAATTGTATGTGTAATTATACAGGTTTATGGACATGTAAATGATAAGTTTGATTATGGCTTATAATGTGTAATAAAATGGTTGATTTGGTTGCCAATTGAGTTGCTTAAATGTGGTCAAATATGAATGTATATGCTTGTGTTTTAGGGTGGCAAATTTGGCTTTTAAAATGGCCTATTTTTGTCCACACAGGTAGAGACACGAGCGTGTGTCTCAGCCGTGTGTAACACACGATCACGTTACACGGCCGTGTGTCCCCTAGGGTACCTTACAAATTAAAGTCAGTATACCCTCCAGTTTTGACACGTCCTAGACACATGGGCGTGTCTATTGGTCATATGTGGCGCACAGGCTGGCATACGGGCATGTGGTCAGCCGTGTGGCCAATTCAGTAGCCTCTTTAATTTTCACAAAGCTGGCACACGGGCGTGTCCTGTGGCCCTGTGGTGAAGTCAGTATGTTTGCCTTGTTTGGCCACAGCTTAGACACACGGGCGTGTCTAATGCCATGTAAGGCACACGGTCAGTTCACACGGGTGTATGTCACTTTAAAAGTTGAAATTTTTTTTAACTTTCTAAAACTTTTAAATGTTACTGATTTAGTCCCGAATGCATGATTTAGGCTTTGTATACTCGATTTAAGTTCATATTGAATGTGAATGATTGATATTTATTGAAATGAGATGATATTTGATAAATGAATATTCTGAACTGTGTTACAAGCCCGGTAATACCTCTTAACCTATTCCAGCGACGATTATGGGTTAAGGGCGTTACATTTTATTGGTATCAGAGCTACGATTTAGTCGGTTCTAGGACTAACGTAGTATATATGAGTGTAGCTATACATGCCATATATAAAACTGTGATAGTGTGACGACTCCTGATGTTCTTAAATGTGTGTTTATATAGTAATGAATCCTGAATGAGATGTAGCAGACGACGTAGAAAGTAACGTGCCAGCTCCCGCTCAAGAAGCAGCGCCTACTGTATCTAGACCTGTGACGAGTAGTCATAGGGGTGAGGCTAAAGAAGCCTTCTTTCAGATATTAAATGAGTGGTTCACACAGTATATACGTACGAACCCGACTGTTCCGCAACCTCCACCCCCACCTTTCCCCCAACTGATTCTAGTAGTTCCTCAAGGTACCGATCTTCTGTAATTGAATAAACCACTTGTTGATAGAATACGGAAACACGGAGCTGAGAAATTTAGAGCTACTGCTAATTATGACCTTGAAAAGGATAAATTTTGGCTTGAGAACATGATTTAGGTATTCGATGAATTGTCCTGCACACCCAGAAAATGTATGAAGTGTCTGGAATCGTTGTTGAGAGATACTGCGTATTAGTGATGAAACACCTTGATTTCCGTAGTTCCACCAGAACGAGTCACTTGGGATTTCTTCCAAGTTAAATTTAAAAAGATATACATTAGCCAAAGATTCATCGACCAAAAGAGAAAAAAATTTCTTGAATTGAAACATGGTCGTATGTCAGTCACTGAATATGAATAAGAGTTTGTACGGCTCAGCAAATATGCCCGTGAATGTGTATCATTTGAAGCTATAATGTGTAAACGATTCGAGGATGGATTGAATGAAGAAATCAGAGTGTTGATGGGAATTCTTGAGCTAAAAGAGTTTGTTGTTCTGTTTGATCGAACCTGTAAGGCCAGAGATCTTTGTAAAGAGAAAAGAAAAGCTGATTCTGAGGCTAGAGAGTCTAGAAAAAGATTTACGGGTAAATCACATCATTCAGCGTCAAAGAAATTTAAAGAATATCACTCTCGTTCTACAGCCCCTACGGGAATTTCTATCAAAGACAGAAATACGAGACAATCAAGTTCAAAACCTCAGGCAACATCTGTGGCCAATGCGGGAAGTGTTAGAAATGCTGCATCTAAATGTAAACATTGCAATATGTGACATTACGGTGAATGCAGATTAGTGAGTGGAGCTTGTTTTAAATGTGGATCTTTGGATCATTTTCTCCGTGATTGTCTAGAAAAGTTCACAGCTGAAAGAGAACAACCAGTGAAAATAAGTAACACGGCTACTAGAGGGAGACCGCCCTAAAACACTGAAAATGTGAGTGGTACTCCAGTTGCTACAAGAGATTCGACTGTGAGATCTGAGGCACGAGCACCTACCAGGGCTTATGCTATACGTGCACGAGATGAAGCATCATCACTAGACGTTATCATCGGTACTTTTTCTCTTTTCGATACTGATATAGTTGCATTGATAGATCTTAGATTAACCAATTCATATATCTGTATGAATTTAGTATTTAAAAAGAGTTTACATGTCGAGTCTATAGAATTTGTAATTAAAGTATCGAACCCTTAGGCAAGTTTGTTTTAGTTGATAAAATTTGTAAGAATTGTCCTCTGATGATCCGGGGTTACTATTTTTGGGCTAATTTGATGCTTCTACCGTTCGATGAGTTTGATGTGATTTTGGGTATGGACTGACTTACTATGCATGATGTGTAACGTCCCAAACTCGAGACCGTTACCGCGGTTGAAAATGAGGTATTAACGGACTTACTTCATTGGCTTACACGGTTCAATTTTATAATTCTAGACATGCTGGCTAACTGCATCACGATCACTCTAAAAATCATATCTCGAGTTCCGAAGCTCGAAAACTTAATCCGTAAATTTTCCTTGAAACTAGACTCATGTATCTATCTATACATTTTTTTTTCTAGAATTTTTGATCAGGCCAAATGGTACAGTTTATTAGATTAAATCTCCCCTGTTACAGGGTTCGACTACACAGACCTTCATGCATTGCAACTTAAGTATCTTCCTATACAGGGCTTCAAATCTTATGCCGTTTGTTTCTAAAGAAACTATACTCAACAAGGAATCTATAAATATGGGGCATGACTTCTAATTATTTCTGGTTAAATCATAGTAAATTTTCAAAGTCAGAACAGGGGATCCAGAAATTGCTCTGGCCCTGTTTCATGAAAACCTAAATATCTCTTAACATATAACTCATTTAGCCGTTTCGTTTCTTCCATATGAAAGTAGATTCATCAAGGTTCGATTACATGATTTATTCGCTAATTAACTCTATTCTTACAAATTTTAGCGATTTTTCTAATTTACCCCATTGATGCTGTCAACATCTGACTTTAGGGTAGACTTTACCTAGTGCCTAGTTTCCATAATTTAACTAATCCGATAGCATACATAGCACAATTTATAGATGTGATTAACCATCCCAATGGTCAATCATTGACAAACATATCCGTACTTCTCGATAACCATATACATACGCGATAATTATAATATTATGATTCAAATATGAACACAAGCCATTTTCGCATGGCTAACCAAATTTATACAATTTCAAAAGGTGCATGACCATTAACAAAAAGGGGGTAGTCCTATACATGCCATTTCAAAGTTCAACCAAAAATGTACCAAAAGGGAGCGTTGATAGTGTGGGTGACTTTGACTGCGACAATCCCGAATTTGATAACTGACGAGCCAAAATCTATAAAACAAAAATCAAAGAAACGGAATAAGCGTTTAATGCTTAGTAAGACTGAGTAGTGAAATTGTGCACAACCGAAATATAACATTCATATGACTAAACAATTTATCTCATGCACACATATACTCAAAATCATACCTACTTCATATTTCCAATCCTTATATTCATGCGTAAGAAGATCAAATTAACTAAAAACCAGAAGCTGATTAATCAATAGAGCGAATACTGATATTTTAACGAAATCAACTATTTCGATTCATATTCAAAACATACCTCATCCATTGGGACTTTTCAAGTGTATTAATTGAACTATTTCAGCAAAACTGTTCATTCTTCAACCAAGTACCTTCGAGATTTGACGGACATAGATACGTGCTCAAATGCCTTCGGATTTAGCCGGTTATGGTAACTCGCACAAATGCCTTCAGGACTCAGCCCGGATATGGTAACTCGTACAAAATGTCTTTGGGATTTAACCCGGATGTGGTAGCTCGCATAAATGCCTTCAGGACTCAACCCGGATATGGTATCTCGCACAATTTCCTGGGCTCAAATTTCTGTTATCATCTTAGTATCCATGCACATAGAAATAAATCATGACATATATATATTTCAATTTCATAACTAGAATTCCAACACAAATCGCTCTTATCAAGCAATATCATTTTCGGTTCCTCAATTATATTCTAGAGCATGACTTTGATTTACTTAAAACATAATCTAAATTGAATCGTAACCTAAGCTCCATTACTCAAAGGCTTACCTGGGTATGCTTGGATAATTACGGATAGACTATTCAGCTTGCTTTCTCCTTTCCTTTATCTGATTTGATCCCTTCACTCTTGAGCTTGAATTTAAACAAATAAATCTATTTAATCATTTCAACATCAAAGGAAAATTTAAAGCTCCTAACTTTTATACTCAATAATGAAATCAACCATTTATGTAATTATTTTAACACCTCACTTCAAGCATATAATCTATCTATCATGCATCCATTTCACAACCTCAGTCACAATGAATAGAAATACATGCATAACAATGAGTTACTTATAGCATGCTTTAATATCTTATAACTTAACCCTTTACCCCATCTTGCCGAAATGGTTATTGAATATCCCATTTACATACATATACATAATCCGAATTTGAAAATCTCCTTTAACCAACCCATATTCGGCAATGACCACAATGACTTGATAAGTTTTAGATACATTTCGTTTTCATCCGTTTCTTTAAGGACCGAATATATATGTATATATACAATGATAATGCTAAATGTTATTAGCTATTAAAGTTACATACACAACTTATATACAAAATTTATCCTTGTATAGCCTATAGCTTATTCGGCTATTCCTTACTCAATCTTAATAAAATTTCATATCAAACTTCTATGACTAAGCACACATGTACTTACATTCCAACTATCATAATCCTAAAATAAAAATCATATTCTAAATAAAGCATTATGAGAATGCCGAATCTTCATTTGCTCCAAAGTCTAATTTACTCAATTCAAAAACATCTTAATAACATTGGTTCATGACATCAAATATCCACATACATTTTTTTAACTCATCCATCATCAACAATTGAATGAAATCATCAAATTCTTTCTTTAATTCCCATAGCCGAATGCTCCATTTACCCTTTAAACTTAAAATTTTTTCATGGGCTAATTAATAAACAAGGTGATTACCTAAAACAAGCTTAGATTTCAAGAAAATTTAACACCATTCACTAACCTTTCTTAGCTTCAATTGACCGAATTCTTAAAGCTTCCCTTTTCTCTTCTTTCTCTAGCTATGGCAATGGAGGAGAAAGCATAGCCAACCTTGGTTTCTCCTCCCACTATCTCATATTTTCATTTCTTTCTTTTTTTAATTCATTTTTGTAACATTAATTTATGAACATAAAGAATATTATAATTTATTCTAACCTTTAACATGGCCGGCCACTAACATAGATTTGGCTAATTTAACATGCAAGTACCATTCTTTTTACATTATGCATTATTAGGTCATTTTTATTTTTGTCAAGCACATTTCTACATTTTTTTTATATAAGTCCTATTTGATAAATTTACATACAACCAGCAAAAATTCAAACATGAAATTTTCACACATGTATAATCACATATAATAAGTATCAAATGTGACGGTTAATTATCATTACGACTCGGTTTTGTGGTCCCGAAACCACTTTCCGATTAGGGTCAATTTAGGGCTGTTACAACTCTCCCCCACATAAAGAATTTTCGTCCCCGAAAATCTTACCAGTGAATAAATTTGGGTATTTCTCTTTCATAGAGTTCTCGGTTTCCCAAGTAGCTTCTTCTATTCCGTGCTTGAGCCATAATACTTTTACTAAAGGAATCTTTTTGTTTCGTAACTCTTTCACCTCGCGAGCTAAGATACGAATCGGTTCTTCTTCATAACTCAAATCGATTGAATTTCAATCTCTCTGCTGGCTAATTATATGCGAAGGATCAGATCTATAACGTCGAAGCATCGAGACATGAAAAACATTGTGAATCTTTTCAAGTTCAGGGGGTAAAATCAATCTGTAAGCAACTGGCCCAATTCGTTCGGATATATCATACGGCCCGATAAACCTCGGACTCAATTTGCCTTTACGACCAAATCGGAGCACTTTCTTCCAAGGTGAAACCTTAAGAAACACTTTGTCTCCGACTTGATATTCAATGTCTTTTCGTTTCAAATCTGCGTACGACTTCTGACGATCTGCAGCTATTTTCAAACTTTCACCGATTACCTTTACTTTACTGTCAAAGCATCTTTAATCAAATCAACTCCAAAAATTTTACTCTCCCTAAGCTCGGTCCAAAACAATGGAGTACGGCATTTACGACCATACAAAGCCTCGTAAAGTGCCATCTTAAGGCTTGATTGAAAGCTATTGTTATAAGCAAATTCAATCAAAGGCAAATATCATTCCCACGAACCATTAAACTCAAGGATGCAACATCTCAACATATCCTCGAGTATTTGAATAATCCGCTTACGATTGACCATCGATGCCTGGGGATGAAAAGCGGTGCTAAATGCAACTTGGTGCCCAAAGCTTCTTGTAACTTCTTCCGTAATCGCGACGTGAATCTCGGATCCCTATCGACACAATAGAAATAGGTACTCAGTGTAACTTCACAATCTGAGAAATATACAACTCGGCTAGTTTGTCAAGTGAATAATCCGTGCGTACGGAAATAAAATGAGCCGACTTTGTCAATCTATCAACAATCACCCAGATTGTATCTTTCTTGCTTGACGATAACGGCAACCCAGAGACAAAATCCATCGTTACGCAATCCCATTTCCATTCGGGTATCATGATCGGCTGAAGTAATCCCGAAGGCACTTGATGTTCCGCTTTCACTTGTTGACATACCAAACACTTCGAAACAAAGTCAGAAATGTCTCGTTTCATACCAAACCACCAAAACTGACATTTTAGATCATTGTACATTTTCGTACTACCCGGATGGATCGACATTCGGCTATTATGAGCTTCGTTTAAAATCATCGAAATAAGTTCTGACTTTCTTGGAACACACAATCGGTTTCTGAACCTTAGACAGTCGTCGTTATCAATTTGGAACTCTGATTCCATATTCAGAACACATTCAGCTCGTTTTGCAACCAATTCTTCATCGACTTTCTGAGCTTCACGAATTTGATGCATCAACACTGGTTTGGCCTTTAATTCTGCCACTAACACATTATCGGATAGAACAGACAAGTGTACATTCATCGCTCGTAAAGCAAATAGGGATTTACGACTTAAAGCATCCGCAACCACATTAGCCTTTCCCGGATGATAATCAATGACAAGTTCATAATCTTTTAACAACTCGAGCCAACGTATTTGTCGCAGATTTAAGTCTCTTTGGGTCATCAAATATTTGAGACTTTTATGATCCGAAAACACATGGCACTTCTCACCAAATAAGTAATGTCGCCATATTTTCAAAGCAAATACGATGGCAGCTAATTCGAGATCGTGGGTCGGATAATTTTTCTCATGTGGCTTTAATTGTCTCGATGCATACGCTACAACTCGGCCTTCTTGCATCAATACACAACCCAACCCAAGTAGGGAGGCATCACTATAAATGACAAATTCTTTGCTCGATTAGGTTGCACTAAAATTGGAGCTTGATCAAATAAGTTTTGATTGATCAAAACTTTTCTGACACTTTTCCGTCCATTCGAACTTAACATCCTTTTGAAGTAGCTTCGTCATTGGCGTGGCTATCATCGAGAAACCTTTTACAAATCTTTGGTAGTAACCGGCAAGTCCCAAAAAGCTCCGAACCTCAGTAATATTTCTCGGAGGTTTCCAGTTAAGTATGGCTGAAATTTTGTTCGGATCAACTCGAATACCCGATGCGGATACCACATGACCCAAGAAGCTAACCTCTCTTAACCAGAACTCACACTTACTGAACTTAGCATATAACTGCTTATCCCGTAAAATTCGCAACACTAATCTTAGGTGCTCAGCATGTTCGGTCTTATCTCTTGAATAGACCAAGATGTCATCAATAAACACAACTACGAACCGGTCCAAATATTGTCTGAAGATTCGATTCATCAAATCCATAAATACCGCAGGGGCATTAGTGAGCCCAAACGGCATCACTAAGAACTCATAATGGCCGTATCTCATTTTGAAAGCAGTTTTAGGTATATCCGAATCTCGAACTCGCAGCTGATAATAACCCGATCTCAAATCTATCTTTGAAAACACCGAGGCTCCCTTCAGTTGATCAAACAAATCATCAATACGCGGTAACGGATATTTATTCTTTATCGTCACTTTATTCAGCTGACGATAGTCAATGCACAACCTCATGGTTCCGTCCTTCTTTTTCACAAACAAAATCGGCGCGCACCCAAGGTGAGAAACTTGGTCGAGCGAAACCCTTATCTGTCAACTCTTGCAACTGAGTTTTCAATTCCTTTAATTCCGTTGGGGCCATACGATACGGAGCTATCGAAATCGGGGTAGTCCCAGGTACAAGCTCGATGCCAAACTCTACCTCCCTAACAGGTGGTAAACCCGGTAATTTTTCGGGAAAAACATCAGGGTATTCACAAACCACCGTACATGCATTCAGCTTCTTTTCTAACTCTTTGTCATCCAAGACATACATACGCAAGGCATGTTTCACACCCCTTTCTTACATATTTCTGAGCTAGCATCGACGATATTACCGCTGGCAACCTATTCGAGTCGGTAGACTCGACTCAGATTATCTCGTTATTTACACATCTCAAATCGATGGTTTTTCTTTTGCAATTTACAATTGCATCATGTACGGTCAACCAATCTATACCGAGGATAACATCAAATTCGTCAAATGGTAAAAGCATCAAATCAGTAGGAAACGAAAACTCGGATTACTAGAGGACATTTCTTGCACACTTTGTGCGACAAGCACATAACGACCCAAGAGGATTTGACACCGAATTACAAACTCGTGAGACTCAACGGTGAGAGTCTTCTTTGGATGCTAAGGTTTCACATACATATGAATGAGTAGAACCGGGGTCTATCAAAGCAATCACATCAGTATCAAAGAGAGTAAAAGTACCCGTAATAACATCTGGCGAAGAGGCATCCTCGCGTGCGCGTATAGCATAAGCTCTAGCTGGAGCACGGGCCTCAGATCTAGTTGTAACATCTCTAGATCCTCTCTGACCTCCGCTAGCATTCCCCGCATTCCTAGATGGTCTACCTCGAGCAGTAGTAGCACCTGTTTTCCCACTCTGATTTACATTCTGTTCAGACAGTCTCGGACAATCCTTGATAAAGTGGTCAGCTGATCCACACTTATAGCAGGAGCGGTCATGGAATCTACAACTCCCCGAATGCCATTTACCACAATGCTGACACTCTGACCTGTCCCGTCGATCATTTCCCACACTGGCAACCGAAGTGACTCGTGTACTCACAGGAAGTCGATCGCGATCTCGTCTTGAAAAACCCGAAGTGTCTTTGGATCGGCCAGAATCATCTCTAAATTTCTTCAATGACGGTTGAAAGGGCTTTCCCGATGATCTCTTATGAAACTCTTTGGCTCCCATTTTTGCTTTTCTTTTCTCCTTATCGACAAGCACTACAAACTCTCTGATCTCTAAAATGCCAACATACAATTTTATATCTTCATTCAAACCATCTTCAAAACGTTTACACATTATAGCTTCTGAAGAAACGCATTCTCGAGCGTACCGGCTAAGCCTTACAAACTTTCGTTCATAATCAGTAACCGTCATGGAACCTTGTTTAAGTTCAAGAAATTCCTTTCGTTTTTGATCAATAAATCTATGACTGATATACTTTTTCCGAAACTCGGTTTGAAAAAACTCCCAAGTTACCCGCACTTTAGGCACAACAGAAATCAACGTATTCCACCAATAGTAGGCGGAATCACGTAACAAAGAGATAGCACACTTCAGGCATTCCTCGGGTGTGCAAGATAGTTCATCAAGTACCCGGATAGTGTTGTCCAACCAAAATTCAGCTTGCTCGGCATCATTGCTGTCCGTAGCTTTAAATTCGATGAGCCTCCGTGCTTTTGGATTTCATCAATCGGGGGCTTGTTTAACCTCATCCGTCGACATCTTGGAGGTACTGCAAAAAGGTGGAGAGGTATTAGTCGGGAGTGGGGTTGTGGAGGAATACCAGTATTGGTTCGAATGTATTGGTTAAACCAATCATTCATCACATTATAAAAGGCTTGTCTAGCCTCGTCGCTTTGATTGATTGCTATGTGTTGAGAGTCCATCGGCGCTGTCCCGTGCGCGGGAGCAGGCGCTACACTCTCCACATCATCAGCTACCGCTCGATTGGGATCGGGATCCATTACTAGCATAAACACAAATTTAAATTGTCAGAAATCACCACACTATCAAATAATCACATAATGGCATGTATAGCTAGACCCAAACGTATTACGATAGTCCTAGAATCGGCTAAACCATAGCTCTGATACTAATATAAATGTAATATCCCAAACTCGAGACCGTTACCGCAGTTGAAAATGAGGTATTAACGGACTTACTTCATTGGCTTACACGGTTCAATTTTATAATTCCAGACATATGTGGCTAATCGCATCACGATCACTCTAAAAATCATATCTCGAGTTCAAGCTCGAAAACTTAATCCGTAAATTTTCCTTGAAACTAGACTCATGTATCTATCTATACATTTTTTTCTAGAATTTTTGATCAGGCCAAATGGTACAGTTTATTAGATTAAATCTCCCCATTATGTGGTTCGACTACTACAGACCTTCATGCATTGCAACTTAAGTATCTTCCTATACAGGGCTTCAAATCTTATGCCGTTTGTTTCTAAAGAAACTATACTCAACAAGGAATCTATAAATATGGGGCATGACTTCTAATTATTTCTGGTTAATTCATAGTAAATTTTCAAAGTCAGAACAGGGGATCCAGAAATCGCTCTGCCCCTGTTTCATGAAAACCTAAATATCTCTTAACATATGACTCATTTAGCCGTTTCGTTTCTTCCATATGAAAGTAGATTCATCAAGGTTCGATTACATGATTTATTCGCTAATTAACTCCATTCTTACAAATTTTAGCGATTTTTCTAATTTACCCAATTGATGCTATCAACATCTGACTTTAGGGTAGACTTTACCTAGTGCCTAGTTTCCATAATTTAACTAATCCGATAGCATACATAGCACAATTTATAGATGTGATTAACCATCCCAATGGTCAATCATTGACAAACATATCCGTACTTCTCGATAACCATATACATACGCGATAATTATAATATTATGATTCAAATATGAACACAAGCCATTTTCGCATGGCTAACCAAATTTATACAATTTCAAAAGGTGCATGACCATTAACAAAAAGGGGGTAGTCCTATACATGCCATTTCAAAGTTCAACCAAAAATGTACCAAAAGGGAGCGTTGATAGTGTGGGTGACTTTGACTGCGACAATCCCGAATCCGATAACTGACGAACCAAAATCTATAAAACAAAAATCAAAGAAACGGAATAAGCGTTTAATGCTTAGTAAGACTGAGTAGTGAAATTGTGCACAACCGAAATATAACATTCATATGACTAAACAATTTATCTCATGCACACATATACTCAAAATCATACCTACTTCATATTTCCAATCCTTATATTCATGCGTAAGAAGATCAAATTAACTAAAACCGAAAGTGATTAATCAATAGAGCGAATACTGATATTTTAACGAAATCAAATATTTCGATTCATATTCAAAACATACCTCATCCATTGGGACTTTTCAAGTGTATTAATTGAACTATTTCAGCAAAACCATTCATTCTTCAACCAAGTACCTTCGGGATTTGACCGGACATAGATACGTGCTCAAATGCCTTCTGGATTTAGCTTGGTTATGGTAACTCATACAAATGCCTTCTTCGAGACTCGCCCGGATATGGTAACTCGTACAAAATGTCTTCGGGATTTAACCCGGATGTGGTAGCTCACATAAATGCCTTCGGGACTCAACCCGAATATGGTATCTCGCACAATTTCCTTCGGGGCTCAGCCCGGTTATCATCTTAGTATCCATGCACATAGAAATAAATCATGACATATATATATTTCAATTTCATAACTAGAATTCCAACACAAATCGCTCTTATCAAGCAATATCATTTTCGGTTCCTCAACTATATTCTAGAGCATGACTTTGATTTACTTAAAACATAATCTAAATTGAATCGTAACCTAAGCTCCATTACTCAAAGGCTTACCTCGGGTATGCTTGGATAATTACGGATAGACTATTCAGTTGCTTTCTCCTTTCCTTTATCGGATTTCGATCCCTTTAGCTCTTGAGCTTGAATTTAAACAAATAAATCTATTTAATCATTTCGAACATCAAAGGAAAATTTAAAGCTCCTAACTTTTATACTCAATAATGAAATCAACCATTTATCTAATTATTTTAACACCTCACTTCAAGCATATAATCTATCTATCATACATCCATTTCACAACCTCAGTCACAATGAATAGAAATACATGCATAACAATGAGTTACTTATAGCATGCTTTAATATCTTATAACTTAACCCTTTACCCCATCTTGTCGAAATGGTTATTGAATATCCCATTCATATACATATACATAATCCGAATTTGAAAATCTCCTTTAACCAACCCACATTCGGCAATGACCACAATGACTTGATAAGTTTTAGATACATTTCGTTTTCATCCGTTTCTTTAAGGACCGAATATATATGTATATATACAATGGTAATGCTAAATGTTATTAGCTATTAAAGTTACATACACAACTTATATACAAAATTTATCCTTGTATAGCCTATAGCTTATTCGGCTATTCCTTACTCAATCTTAATAAAATTTCATATCAAACTTCTATGACTAAGCACACATGTACTTACATTCCAACTATCATAATCCTAAAATAAAAATCATATTCTAAATAAAGCATTATGAGAATCTTTGAATCTTCATTTGCTCCAAAGTCTAATTTACTCAATTCAAAAACATCTTAATAACATTGGTTCATGACATCAAATATCCACATACATTTTTTTAACTCATCCATCATCAACAATTGAATGAAATCATCAAATTCTTTCTTAATTCCCATAGCCGAATGCTCCATTTACCCTTTAAACTTAAAATTTTTGCATGGGCTAATTAATAAACAAGGTGATTACCTAAAACAAGCTTAGATTTCAAGAAAATTTAACACCATTCACTAACCTTTCTTAGCTTCAATTGACCGAATTCTTAAAGCTTCCCTTTTCTCTTCTTTCTCTAGCTACGGCAATGGAGGAGAAAGCATAGCCAACCTTGGTTTCTCCTCCCACTATCTCATATTTTCATTTCTTTTTTTTTTAATTCATTTTTGTAACATTAATTTATTAACGTAAAGAATATTATAATTTATTCTAACCTTTAACATGGTTACCACTAACATAGATTTGGCTAATTTGACATGCAAGTACCATTCTTTTTACATTATGCATTATTAGGTCATTTTTATTTTTGTCAAGCACATTTCTACATTTTTTTTATATAAGTCCTATTTGATAAATTTACATACAACCAGCAAAAATTCAAACATGAAATTTTCACACATGTATAATCACATATAATAAGTATCAAACGTGACGGTTAATTATCATTACGACTCGATTTTGTGGTCCCGAAACCACTTTTCGATTAGGGTCAATTTAGGGCTGTTACACGATGTAGTTGTGAATTATAGATAGAAGATAATAAAATTGAAATGTCAAAATGATGAGGTCGTTCGAATTGAGTCTAATAATTCGAATGAATTACCTACTTTAATATTGTCTATGTTAGCTTAAAATATTTGAGAAAAGGATATGATGCATATCTTACATATATATTGGATACGAAGGTGTCAGAATCAAAGATTGAATCCATACCTGTTGTTTGTGAGTTCTCAGATGTATTTTCAGAAGAATTACCGGGATTACCGCCGATCAGTTAAGTCAAATTTGGTATTGTGTTAATACCGGGAATAACTATGATATCGATAGCTCCGTACAGAATGGCTCCAACAGAATTAAAAGAGTTGAAAGCTCAGTTGCAAGAATTGACAGACAGAGGTTTTGTACAACTGAGTTATTCTCCTTAGGGTGCACCAGTACTGTTTGTGAAAAAGAAAGATGGCTCGATGCGCATGTGTATCAACTATAGGCAGTTGAATAAAGTGACTATAAAGAACAAATGCCCTCTATGGTGAATTGATGACTTATTTGATCAGTTGAAAGGGGCTACAGTATTCTCAAAGATTGATTTGAGATCGGGTTACTATCAGTTGCGAGTTAAATAGTCGGATGTACGAAAAACCACTTTTAGAACAAGGTATAGCAAGTATGAATTCCTTGTTATGCCTTCCAGTTTAACTAATGCTCCTGCCATTTTTATGGACTTGATGAGTCATATATTCAGATCATATTTAGACAGATTTGTTGTGGTATTCATTAAGTATATTCTTATCTATTCGCGAGATGAATTTGAGCATACTGGACATTTGAGAATTGTGTTACAAACTCTACGTGATAAGAAATTATTTGCAAAGTTCAGTAAATGTGAGTTCTGGCTCAAAGAGGTTGGATTTCTGGGACATATTATTTTAGCCAATGGTATTAGAGTTGATCTGAGCAAGATTTCTGCTATTGCTGACTGGAAACCTCTGAGAAATGTATCTGAAGTCCATAGCTTTTTGGGCTTAGGGGCTATTATTGAAGATTTGTGAAAGGCTTCTCAATAATTGCAACACCAATGACTTGATTGCTACAAAATGATATGAAGTTTGAATGGTCAGAAAAGTGTCAGCAGAGTTTTGAACAGTTGAAAGCATTGTTAACAGAAGCACCAGTTTTGGTTCAACCTGAATCGGGTAAGGAATTCGTGGTCTATAGCGATGCATCACTAAACGGATTGGGCTGTGTGTTGATGCAAGAGGGAAAAGTTATAGCTTATGCTTCTTGACAGTTGAAACCTCATGAAAAGAACTATTTGATGCATGATTTAGAACTGGCTGCGATTGTATTTGCATTAAAGATTTGGCAACACTACTTATACGGTAAAAAATGCCACATTTATACGGATCATAAGAGCTTGAAATATCTGATGTCACAGAAGGATCTGAATTTGCAACAACGAAGATTGCTTGAGTTATTAAAAGATTATGACTTTGTGATTGATTATCACCTGGGAAAAGCTAATGTAGTTGCTGATGCCTTGAGCTGAAAATCATTGTTTGCATTACGAGCCTTGAATACTCAGTTGAAGATATGTGATGATGGGTCTATTTTAGCTAAATTGAAAGCTAAACCGGTATTTTTACAACAAATTTGTGAAGCTCAGAAGAATGATCGTGGACAGCAAGCTAAAAGAATTCATTGTGAATCTATTTCTGATTCAGACTTTCATATTGGAACTGATGATTGTTTAATGTTCCAAAATAAGATTTGTGTACTGAAAAATACAGAGCTTATTCAAAAAATTCTGCATGAAGCATACAGTAGTCGCTTTTCTATTCATCGGGTAGTACCAAGATGTATAATGATTTGAAACAGTAGTATTGGTGGTCAGGAATGAAACGTGATATATCAGAGTCTGTATCAAAATGTTTGATTTGTCAACAAGTAAAAGCTGAACATCAAGTACCATCTGGTTTACTGCAGCCTGTATTGATTCCTAAGTGGAAATGGGATAGAGTCACTATGGATTTCGTATCGGGACTGCCTCTAACTCTGAAAAAGAATGACGTTATTTGGGTTATTGTTGATCGACTAACAAAATCTGCTCATTTCATACTGGTATGTATGGATTACTCTCTGGATAGATTAGCTGATTCGTACTTTTCTAAAATAGTACGATTACATGGTGTACCACTGTCTATGATCTCTGATAAAGACCGAGATTTACGTCAAGGTTCTGGAAGAAATTATAAGAAGCTCTTGGAGCAAAATTGAATTTTAGCACAGTTTTTCATCCCCAGATGGACGGTTAGTCCGAAAGAGTTATACAGATACTTGAGGATATGTTGCGCTGTTGCATTCTCGAGTTTGAAGGTAACTGAGAGAAATACTTGCCTCTGATTGAATTTGTGTATAACAATAGTTTTCAAAAAAGTATAAAGATGGCATCGTATGAAGCTTTATATGGTCACAAGTGTCGAACACCGTTATACTGGATTGAATTAAATGAGAAAAGGATTCATGGGGTAGAATTAATCAAAGAAATAGAAGAAAAAGTGAAAAGATTCGAGATAGTTTAAAGGCAGCTTCAGATTAACAGAACTCCTATGCAGATTTGAAACGTAGAGAGATTGAATTTCAAGTCAGAGACAAAGTGTTTCTAAAAGTGTCACTGTGGAAAAAGGTTCTTTGATTCGGTCGTAAAGGAAAGTTAAGTCTGTGATTTATCGAGCCGTATGAGATTGTTGAAAGAATAGGACCTTTAGCCTATTGACTTACTTTACCGTTAGAACTTGAAATGATACATAATGTTTTTCATGTTTCGATGCTACGTCGATACAGATCAGATCCGTCACATGTGATTTCTCCAGTTGATGTTGATATACAGTTTGATTTATCATATAACGAAGAACCGATCAGGATTCTGGCTCGAGAGATTAAAGAATTGAGGAATAAACTTATAGCTCTTGTAAAAGTTCTTTAGCATAAAAATAGAATAGAGGAAGCTACGTAGGAACCCAAGGAAGCTATGCGAAAATAGTACCCTAACCTTTTTACCGGTAAGATTCTCGGGGATGAAAATCCCTTGGGGGGAGAGTTGTAACAACCCGTTTTTAGGTCAAATCAGAATAGTGGTTTTGGGACCACAAATCCGAAGTCAAAATATTTATTTTATGATTTTAATACGGTTTATAGCATGATAGATTAATTATGTGAAAGTTTCATACAGAAATTTTACTGTTTAAATGCTTAATTTAGTAAAAAGGACTAAACCGCGTAGCGCGTAAAAGTAGAGTTCTATTGTTTAAAAGCATTATCTGGCTATAGCTTGAAATATGAAGTCCTTGCATGTCAATTAGACCTTTAATGACATAGTGGAAGTTGTTGGCTTAGTAATTTTTAAAATTTTTAATGTTTTAAAGGTTTAAAAGGTAAATTGATTATTAATGTTAAAATTAAATAAAACCAAAATCACATTTTGACTATTCATCTTCTCCAAGCCGAAATTGAGAAAGAAAATCAGCCATTTTAGGGCTAGACTTTCGGCCAAGCTTTCCTTGTCAATTAAGGTACGATTTTTGTCCCGTTTTTAATGCTTTCTACATTTTTGAGCTTGTTGCAGCTTAATTTAGCTACCCCGTACCTTCGTTTTTGAAACTGTTATAGATTTTGAGATATGCCATTATTGAATATTTAGGTATTTTGAAGTCTCATATTAGATTATTGATGGTTGTTAATAGATATACAAGTGTTATA
Source organism: Gossypium anomalum (assembly GCA_025698475.1). NCBI lineage: Eukaryota > Viridiplantae > Streptophyta > Magnoliopsida > Malvales > Malvaceae > Gossypium > Gossypium anomalum. The sequence continues at coordinate 53,782,611 of CM046966.1, read as the reverse complement.
AAGTGATTTTTTACAAAAATGAGAATTTGGGATTAAATTGAAAAAGATAGAAATATTATGGTTAGAAATGTGAAATGAGTAAAAATATGGGCTATTATAATACCATATAGAGTTCGGCTAAGGTGGATTTTGGTTAAAAATGTGTAAATTGTCATTTTATGTATAAAGGACTAAATTGAAAAATAGTTAAAATTTTAGGGGCAAATATGTAAATTGCCATATATGTGAATTAGGGACTAAATTGAGTTGAATGAAATTTTGAGTGAGTTAATTTGATATCATATAGATCAAGATAAGCAAATACTGGAATTAGATCGGGGGAAACGAAAGGTAGACGAGTAGACGACGGTTATCTGAGCAACTGAGGTAAGTTATATAATTAGAATTGAATTTTACTATACTTGCAATGGTTGAATTGAATGTATATAATTGAATTATTTGAGATATGAATGCCCTAATGATATATCGAATCTGTTACTAAGCCTTAGTTGATCTATGTGAATTCATTGGATACGAGTAACGTGTTATTGGAATTACTGAAATGGTCAAGCTCCTGCATTTGTTGCAGACTCATGATAGATCGTACGAGCTTACTATTTTAGCTCATTAGAGCTTACCGATTTAGCTCGAAAGAGCTTACTGTTCAGCTCAATAGAGCTTAATAGAGCTTACTACTATCAGCTCATGAAGAGCTTACTGGCCATGTCTCGAAAGAGCATGTATGACGATGAATTGATGAATTATTGACATTTTTCACTCGATTATCCTTTGAAGTTCTAATAGATTCAACGGGCCTAAATAATGTTATATGAACAAGTTATGGTTTATGTATTAGTTAAATGACTAACATGTGATGATTATGTGTGATTAAGTGATGGTTATATTGAATTAGTTGGCATGTTATTATTGCATTTGATTACTTTAAATGGTAAGTTTAATTCTGAACTATACGAGATTACTAAGCTTAAAAGCTTACTCTGTTTCTCTTTCTATGTCTTATAGAGGTTCGCTAGCTCGCTCGTTTCGGATAAGTTGGAGTTGCACGTCACACTATCCAAATTTTCGTTTGGTATTTTGAGCTTATGAACTTATGTAAATATGACATGTATAGGCTAGTTTGATAGTAAAAGTTATGTTTTGGAATCATGGTTTGAGTATGAAATTGTATATAAGTTAAGCCATGTGATTTGGCTTATTTCGTACCATGGTTTGGTTGTATATATTTGTGTTTTAATATGGTATGTTTTGGTAAGGTAATGTTTGAATGAAATTATACAAATGAAGTATTGATATATGGATGTTAAATGAATAAATTGTATATGTAATTATATAGGTTTATGGACATGTAAATGGTAAGTTTGATTATGGCTTATAATGTGTAATAAAATGGTTGATTTGGTTGCCAATTGAGTTGCTTTGGTCAAATATGAATGTATATGCTTGTGTTTTAGGGTGGCAAATTTGGCTTTTAAAATTGTCTATTTTTGTCCACACGGGTAGAGACACGAGCATGTGTCTCAGCCATGTGCAACATACGGTCACGTTACACGATCGTGTGTCCCCTGGGGTACCCTACAAATTAAAGTCAGTATACCCTCCAGTTTTGATACGGCCTAGACACACGGGCGTGTCTATTGGTTGTGTGTGGCACACGGGCTGGCATACGGGCGTGTGGTCAGTCGTGTGGCCAAGTCAGTAACCTCCTTAACTTTCACACGGCCTGGCACACGGGCGTGTGCTGTGGCCGTGTGGTGAAGTCAGTATGTATGCCCTGTTTGGCCACGACTCATGTCTAATACCGTGTGAGGCACATGGTCGGTTCACACGGGTGTGTGTCACTTTAAAAGTTAAAATTTTTTCTAACTTTCTGAAACTTTTATATGTTACTGATTTAGTCCCGAATGCATGATTTAGGCTTTTTATACTCGATTTAAATTCATATTGAATGTGAATGACTGATATTTATTGAAATAAGATGATATTTGATAAATGAATGTTCTGAACTTTGTTACAAGCTTGGTAATACCTCTTAACCTATTCCGGTAATGGTTACGGGTTAGGGGCATTACATAGTCGATTCCGTCTATTCGAATCTATACGAGGTAAGTCAATATACAAATAAATGTGTTTGAAATGGTTTATTTATGCTTATATACTATTGAACCTTGATGAATAGCTTTATTTCCTTGAATATAAGATATCCGAGAAAGTATCGGTAAAGTTTTGATGCCTGAAAAGCCCCGTGCGAACCTTAGGAATAGTTAGGATACATATGTCATGACAAAGGATCCGATATGTGTTTTCATGTAAGACCATGTCTAGGACGTTGGCATTGACTTATGATTTAAGTGTAAGACCACATCTGGGACGTTGGCATCATATTTGATTTCGTGTAAGACCCTGTCTAGGACAGTGGCATTGATATTTGATTACATGTAAGACCACGTCTGGGATGTTAGCATTGTATGTGCTTTCCGAGCTATTCGCGTATCCTTATGATTCTGAATAGTTCAATGGGCATTCTGAGAAAATAGATGACTACGTGAAATTGTATCCGACTCAGGTATGTTTGAATTGTATACTATGTTTGAGAATGAAAGGTAAGTATATGTACTTTAGTGAATATATGATATAAGTATCAGTTGCTATGGGAATAAGTTATGATATGTATATATGAATCATGTTCAAATGAAACATAAGAGATATATGGCTAAGTGAATGTATTTTGCCTTAAATTATATGAATGAATTGATGTTACTTTTTAGGTTTATTTGTATTTGGCTTACGAAGCTTTTGAAAGCTTGCTTTGTGTGTGTTTGCATTGTTTTATATATATCGTAGCTATTGAGAGCTTGGGGATCGTCGTGGATCATCACCACACTATCGAACTATATTTTGGTACCTTTTGAAAATATATATTTTAGAATATAGCATGTATAGGCTAGGAGTATTTGGATATGATTGGTAATGTCTATATTAAGCCATGTGATATGGATAGTTTGTGGTGGAACTTATGGTTCGATTTTGGTATATGATATGTGATGAAATTGTGCTTATATGAAATGCTTTGAATGGCCAAGAGAATTGGTCAATTTGGTAAGTTTTTGGAATGTGTCTATTATGGAAATTAGTAAGGTTTTGGCATGAGATTTGATTGTATGTCTAGAGATTATGAAACCATGTGTTTTGATATGATTTTGGGACTTATAGGACGACATGTTTTGATATGTGTTACAAGCATGAAATTGTTGTCAATAATATGACATGGATGATATAAGTTTTGGTATTGAAAATTTGCTGAAATTGTTATGCAATTGTGCTTGTTTTGGTGCTTGTAGGTTTGACCTAAATTGGGTGGCAAATTGGCTTTTCAAATGGCCTATTTCTGTCCACACAGGCAGAGACACGAGTGTGTGTCTCAGTCGTGTATGACACACGGTCATGTTGTAAAGCCGTGTGTCCCCTGGGATACCCTACGATTTTAAGTCAGGCTTAAGCACGGTCAAGGCACAGGGGCGTGTGGCTAGCCATGTGACCCAAGTCAGTTTCAACCACGGCCAAGGCACACGGGCGTGTCCTGTGGCCATGTGAGCAAGTCAGTATGTATGCCCTGTTTTGACACGGCCTAGACACACGAACATGTCTAATGCCGTGTAAGGCACACGGCTTGTTCACACGGGCGTGTGACCTGTACAAATTTGAAATATGTTTATGTTTCAAAAATTTTTGTATGAGCTCGGTTTAGTCCCGACCCTTTTCTAAAGTATGTTTAAGGTCTCGATGACCTATATAAGGGACATTATGATAATGTTTGACTTTTGATGTTATGATGTTTGTGAAATGAATGCTAAATGTTCCGATTTGTCCGGTAACGCCTTTAACCCTAGTCCGGCAACGGATACGGGTTAGGGGTGTTAAAATAATGGCTAATCTGATCTTAAGATACCAAACACAACATTGATATCAAGTCTTTGAACAATAATATTAACAGTAAGCAATACTGTTGTTGTAGCAATCAAACATTAACAATAAATTATATCAAACAATTAATTAATCTTTGGACTAACTTATTGTTCACATAAAATACCTTATAATTGGCACACATTTATCATCACAGATGTCATTGAAATTTTGCCAAATATTAACTTACCTTTGGGTCAATTAATAAACGCATGAATCACAAAAACATATAATTATCTCAATATTTTAAATAAACTATTCTACGCAAAAGAGGTTACTTTAGTAGCATTTTGTTTCAACTAATATATTTAAAATAATAGACATCTTGAATTAAAAGCCAAAATATGATTAATTTATTTCAAAATATTTATCATAATCTTATCTTTTAATCAAATTAAAAGATAAACTGTATATATATTTATCTACTTTTTCAGAACAACATGCATATATTATATATGTATATGTAATAATATTTATATTAAAGAACTAAGCCATGCGTATATGTTAACCACTTTTTTTATAAACATTAAATTAAATGTCTTATATGATTTTAAAAAATAAATAACAATAATTAAATTACATATGTGCAAACAGGAAGGAACTACAATTGAAACATAAGTAAGCCCCAAAATATACATTTACGATATTAATCAAAATTATATATCCAAAATATATCTACCTGCGATATCTTAAAAAAAATAGTAGACTGATATTTATAGATGCATATATCTTGACAACATGCATTTATCTAATGATCAATTGAATTCATCTGAATCTATGCCATTACAAATCCAAAATAATATATATACAGTTTAATCAAATAAAAAATCGTAAAAAAAATAGAAACTCGTGTGCTTAATTGATAACCCATGTAAACAAAAAATTGCTTCGACTTTTCAAAGAAAAAAAAATCAACCTAAACTCCATTTGAATTTTCAATTGAATTGTTATAGTACCAAACGAAAAACTAAATTAATAGTGGAAATCAATATATGAATTTTATTGCAAATTACCTCAGCCATTAATACTCATATATCAATTGAATTCAATGTCATCATATTTCTACATTAATAAAACTTTAAAATATTCAATTAATAAAAAATCAAAACCCAAAGATTTTATTATCAATCTGAAATATTCAACATGATATATAATTGAAATATTAGATCTGTAACATCCCGAATTAGGGCCTAGTCGGAATAGTGGTTTTGAGACCACAAATTCGAAGTAGAAATAATTATTTTATGATTATTATAAGGTCTATGATATGTTTACATGCTTGTGTGAAAATTTCATGAAGAAATTTTATGTGAAAAGTGTCCAATTTGACTTTAGGGACTAAATTGAATAAATTGCAAAATATGAGTTCTAGAAGTTTTTAGTATGAAATTGAATTGGATTTTTAATTAGAGGGTCTTAAATAGTAATTTGACCAAGCTTTGAAATTTTGGACAAAAATGGGCTTGGATGGATAAAATTTCAAAGAAAGGCTAAAAGGGCATTTTGGTCATTTGGTCATTAAATGGACTAAAAGACAGAATAAAAGCCAAATTTCTTGTCCATCTTCTACCTATGGCCGAATATTTCATGGGAGAAGACATGGTTAGGGTTTTCAAGCTTCCAAGCTTAATAGTAAGTGAATTCAAGCCCCGTTTTTTTATGTTCCTTACATTTTTGAAGTCCCGGTAACATGCTTTACTCATTTCTACCATTATTTTGAGCTAGGGTTTATGTTTAAAAATTTACTCATGCATGAAATGCTAGTATTTTTATGTTTGATGGTAGAATATGAAAGTTTGGAGTGTGTTTAACAACTTTTACTAACTGATTTTGCATGAAAATGGCTAAAAAGGACTAAATTGTAAAAATTGTAAAATGGGTATTAGAAAAGAAATGGGTTTTAATGAGAAATGTGGGTTGCCATAAGTTTGAATATGGTTCAGCTAGGCTTGGGTAATCAAGAAATTGAACATATTTCATTTTACGAGCCTAGGGAGTAAATTGCAAATATGTGAAAGTTTAGGGGCAAAATTATAAATTTACCAAAATATGATTTTTGGGTCAATTTTAGCAATGTGAGTCCTAAATAGGCTATATTTGAAATGATAGATCAAGGAAATTGAGATTCGGGCTTAAATCGGGAAAATACAAGGTTATGGATTAAAATGGTAACTTTGTCGTTTTCGTATTTGAGGTAAGTTCGCATGATATAATAAGTGTAACGCCCCCACGCCCGAGACCGACGGCAGAATCAAGCTTGAGGTGTTACCGAACATAATTTATCAATTTAAGTACTTCGAATCATTTGTTTCTACATTCACAGCTTTCTAGCTATCTGCGTCACAGTTACAAGAAAAATCATATCTCGAGTTACGAAACTTGACATCAAGATCCGTAAATTTTCCCTAAATCTAAACTCATATATATATTTACCAAATTGTTTCTAGAATTTTTGGTTGGGCCAATTAGTACAGTTTATTACTTAAAGTCTCCCATTTTTCAGGGTTTGACTGCTTTGACCTCTGTGTATTACGAATCAGATATCTCTCTATAAAAAATTTCAATGACTATGAGGTTTGTTTCTAATAAAACTAGACTCAATAATGAATCTTTACATGTAAAGAAAAACTTATAATTATTTTTTTAAAATTTATTATAAATTTTTAAAGTCAGAACAGGGGATCCAGAAATCATTCTGTCCCTATTTCACAAAAGTTTAAATATCTCATAAAATATAATTTATATGCCTGTTTTGTTCAATCCACATGAAAATAGACTCATTAAGATTAAATTTCATAACTTACTCATCATTTAATTCCACTTATACTATTTTTAGTAATTTTTCAAATTCATGTCATTGCTGCAGCAATATTCTATTTTAAGGCAAGTTTCATCTTTCCATGAATTTTTTTTTATGAACTAGATAACCTATTAAACTTCCATGATATCAAACATGATCTAATTAGCCATCACCATGACTTATCAATATCAAACATTTTCTCAACCAAACATGGCCATATCATAAAATTATTTACACAAAATAGGTACATTGCTATACATGCCATACTTAAGTTTTACAAGCCATTTACCAATAGAAATCCTTCGGATAGTGTGATCGAAACTTCGACCTGTCCCGATTCCCGAGCTGACTTGTACAAAACTACAATGAATGAAAAGGAGGGAGTAAGCATAAATGCTTAGTAAGTTCATATGCAAATAACAAGTAACATAACAATACAATTATACCAAACAACCTTAGCATGGCATCACCAAAACATATATCACATTTCTAAACATCATTCATCATCTTACCACCTTATCGTTGTTGTATCTATTTTCAACCCGAGGGTTAAGTACATACCTGTCCAAAGTGCCCATTTCACAACACTTACCAAAACGTCACTTGCATCTTAAGTGTTCTTCCATTTCATAGAAATTTTCACCCGTTGAACACATCGGAATATAACTCGGATACACGGATAATTTGCACATAAGTGCCACATATGTAATCAAGCAATCATGTAACCCGCCCATAAGTGAACTTGGACTCAACTCAACGAGCTCGGGCGTTCGCATCCATAAGTGAACTCGGACTCAACTCAACGAGTTCGGATGCCTAGTTACATCTCACGAACTCGGACTCAACTCAACGAGTTTGAACATTCGCATCCATAAGTGAACTCGGACTCAACTCAATGAGTTCGGATGCTCAACCATTCTAGTGACATGTCACTTGTATCCTAATCTATTCCTAAGGTTCAAACGGGCTTTTTCCATCGATCTGACATTTGCTGTCTTCCACAGAATATCGGAACCGATACTCGGTAGCAATTCATATTTATCAAGTAGTAAACATAATTTGCATATTACTCAACATTAACCACAAAGCATAATATTTCACGATAAAAAAAAATCAGCATATCATATAATTAACATCAATAACTTAAAAATAACAATTATGCTACATTATTTACACATGAACTTACCTTGGTACCAAAATATAAAGATTTTGCAATTTAGTCCACAATCTTTTCTTTTCCTCGATCGCGACTTGATTCTCGTTTCTCTTGATCTATAATACCAAATTAATCTTATTTAATACATACATTCATCAAAACAGCATTTAATACGAACTTTGGAAAATTACAATTTTGCATAATTACACTTTTGCCCCTAGGCTCGGGAATTAAACTTTATCCCTTATTCTTATGTTTTATGACATGCTGATCATTTTTCCCTTCTATGACAATATCAAATTCACACTCTAACATGTACTTATGACTATTAGGTATTTTTACCGATTAAGCCCTTTTACTCGTTTGCACTCAAAACCAAGTAGCACAAGTTGTCTAACATAATTTAAAACCTCATATTCTATCATAAAACATCAAAATACACAAATTTCACCTATGGGTATTTTTCCAAATATAAACCCTAGGTTGAATTATTGCTAGCATAAGCTTAATTGAGCTACCGGGATTCCAAAAACGTGAAAGACATTAAAAACGGGGCTTGAAATCACTTACTATGGAGCTTGGAAGCTTGAAACAAACCCTAGCTATGGAGAACCCTTGAAATTTCGGCCTAATGAAGAAGATGGACAAAAATTGGCTTTTAATTTTGTTTTTAATTCATTTTAATAACTAAATGACCAAAATGTCCTTACTACTAAACTTTCAAAAATTCCTTCCATGTCCTAATTTTGTCCATGAACTTAAAATTGGTAAAATTGCTATTTAAGACCTCCTAAGTAATATTTCAATGCAATTTCATACTAAAAACTTCTAGAATGCAAATTTTGCAACTTATTCGATTTAGTCCCTACTTTCAATTTAAACACTTTAGGCATAGAATTTCATCACGAAATTTTCACACAATCATGCAATCATATCATAATCATCAAAATAATTATAAAATAATTATTTCTATCTCAGATTTGTGGTCATGAAACCATTATTCCGATTAAGCCCTAATTTAGGATATTACAACTCTCCCCCCTTTTTAAGGATTTTCGTCCTCGAAAATCTTACCGGTAAACAGGTGTGGGTATTGGTTTCTCATAGTTTTTTTAGGTTCCCATGTAGTCTCTTCTACCCCATGCTTTTGCCACAATACTTTCACGAGAGCGACACTTTTATTTCTTAGTTTCTTGACCTCTCGAGCTAAGATCTTAATCGGTTCTTCTTCGTAAGCCATATCCGGTCGTAGTTCAATTTCGTCGGTGAAATTATATGTGAAGGATCCAACGATCTCGGACGTAGCATAGATCGTGGAACACATCATGAATCCTCTCTAATTCGGTGGTAATGCTAGCCGATATGCTACCGGTCCAACTTTTTCAATTATTTCATACGGCCCAATAAAACGCGGACTTAACTTACCCTTCCGTCCAAATCTAAGGACTTTCTTCCATGGAGACACTTTCAAAAATACCTTATCACCAACTTGAAACTCGATTTCTTTTCGTTTCAAATCCGCATAAGATTTCTGTCTATCAGCAAGCGACTTTCAAACAATCTCGAATCACTTTCACCTTTTCTTGGTTTCTTTTATTAGATCAACTCCATAAATCTGATTTTCTTTGAGTTCAGTCCAATACAAAGGCGTTCGACACTTACGACCATATAATGCTTAATAAGGTTCCATTTTCAAACTCGTCTGATAACTATTATTATAAGCAAATTCTACCAACGGTAAGTACCTTTCCCAACTACCTTGAAATTCCAATACGCAACATCTGAGCATATCTTCAAGAATCTGAATTACTCTCTCTGATTGCCCATCAGTTTGTGGATGAAAGGCAGTGCTGAAATTTAACTTTGTACCTAATGCTTCTTGCAAATTTTGCCAAAACCGTGAAGTGAATCTCGGATCTCTATCTGAAATGATTGACAAAGGTGTTCCATGAAGTCTAACAATCTCACGAATAAAATGAGAATAAAATGAGAATAATCTATACGTATCGGAATAAAATGAGCCGATTTAGTCAGTCTGTCAACTATTACCCAGATGGCATCTTTCTTTCCTGGAGTCAATGGCAACCCTAAAACAAAATCCATAGTAATTCGATCCCATTTCCATTCAGGAACCATAATAGGCTGAAGTAATCCTGAAGGCACTTGGTGTTCAGCTTTCACCTATTGACAAATTAAGCACTTTGATACAAACTCGGAAATATCTCTTTTCATTCCACTCCACCAATACATTTTCTTCAAGTCATTATACATTTTTTACTCGCCGGATGAACCGCCAAACAGCCATTATGTGCTTCATGCAAAATCTTTTGAATCAACTCATCATTTTTCGGTACACAAATCCAATTTTTAAACATCAAGCTACCATCAGAACCGATTCTGAAATCTGATCCCGTATCGACTTTCACATCTTTGTCTTCTCTTGGCTAGCAAATCTTGATCATTTTTACGAGCTTCAGAAATCTCTTGTAAAACATCGATCTTGCTCTTGCTTTCTGCTGCTAGAATCGAACCGTCATCTGAAATTTTCAACCGAGTGTTCATAACTCTCAAAGTAAACAACAACTTTCGCTTAAAGCATCGGCAACCATATTCGCTTCTTTTCCGGATGATAATCAATAACAAGCTCATAATCTTTCAATAACTCCAACCATCTCTGTTGTCTCAAATTTAAGTCTTTTTGTGACATCAAGTATTTAAGACTTTTGTGATCGATATATACTCGGCACTTTTCGCCATACAAATAATGTCGCCAAATCTTCAAAGCAAATACCACCGCATGACCAATTTCAAATTGTGAGTAGGATAATTCCTCTCATGAGGTTTTAAGCATCTCAAGTATAAGCCACCACTTTTCCTTCTTGCATGAGTACACACCCCAAGCCATTTAGAGAAGCATCACTATACACCACAAATTCTTTACCGATTCGGGTTGTACTACTAACACTGGTGCTTGATTAATAACTTTTTCAATTCTTCAAAACTTTGTTGACATTCTTCCGTCCATTCAAATTTAACATCCTTTCTGAGTAGTCTAGTCATAGGAGCAAAGACAATTATAGAAAATCCGTTTACAAACCATGATAATACCCAGCTAGCCCCAAGAAACTTCTAACTTGATTTACATTTTTGGTGGTTTCTAATCAATAATGGCTGAAATTTTACTAGGATCAACAGTATACCATCACCTGAAACAATATGACCCAAAAATCCAACTTCTTGGAGCCAAAATTCACTTTTACTAAACTTAGCATACAAGCTATTTTATCTCTCAAAGGTTGCAAAACTATCCTCAAATGCTCAGCATGCTCTATCTCATCTTTTGAATAAATTAAAATATCATCTATAAACACCACAACAAATCTGTCCAAGTATGGTTTGAAATATGCGATTCATTAAATCCATAAACACAATGAGAGCATTTGTCAACCCGAATGGCATAACTAAAAATTCATACCCTTGTTCTAAAAGCGGTTTAGGCACATCGACTCTTTTACTCGCGGTGATAATACCGGATCTCAAGTCAATCTTTGAAAACCATGTCGCTCCTTTTAGGTGATCAAACAAATCATCAATTCTCCATAATGGATACTTGTTTTTGATTGTCACCTTGTTTAATCGCCGATAATCAACACATAATCTCATAGAACCATCCTTCTTTTTCACAAATAACACAGGAGCACCCCAAGGTGAAAAACTCGGTCTTACAAAGCCTTTATCAGTCAACTCTTGCAACTATGACTTTAATTCTTTCAACTCTATTGGTGCCATTCTATATGGAGCAATCGAGATCAGAGCTATTCCCGGTATCAAATCAATACTAAATTCTACTTCCTTCACGATTGGAGGCAAACCCGGTAATTCTTCTAGAAATACATCCGCAAATTCGTGCACTGTGCAAGACTCGATTCAACTTTCTTTTCAACTTCTTTTTTGTATTAATTACATACGCCAAATAAGCTTCATAAACCTTTCTCAAATATCTCTGAGCCGACATCAAAGAAATCACACTAGACAATGCCTCTGATTTATCTGATTCAACCCGTAGAGTTTCACTGTTTTCACACTTTAATTCTATAACCTTTTCTTTGCAATTTACTATAGCATCATGCAATGTCAACCAATCCATACCCAAAATAACATCAAATTCATCAAGCGGCAACAACATCAAGTCGCCGAAAGTAATGACCCGAATCATTAAAGGGCATTTCTTGCATACTTTATCAACTATCACACATTTGTCTAATGGATTTGACACTCTAATCATAAATTCTGTGTTCTCAACGGTATATTCATACTAGACACCGACTTCATGCATACATATGAATGAGTAGGCGGGATCAATCAAAGTAATAACATTAATATCATAAAGAAAAATTTACCAGTAATCACATCGGGTGAGGAAGCATCTTCACACGCTTTAATAGCATAAGTTCTAGCGCGGAGCTCTTCCTTGAGATCTAGCTCTCTCGCATCTCTGGCTACATTCTTATCGCTTGTTTCACTTCCAGCTTTTCTCGGATACCTTCCCTCAAGTCTGCACCACTAGCTTTTACATTCTGAAATTTTTCTTTCTCGGCTCTCTGCAGGCGGTCTCTAATAAAATGATCAGGAGAACTACATCGAAAACATTCATTTGCTCTGCACGGACCAAAATGATTTCTACCACACGCTGGCACTCGGGTTTAACAAATCTCGAGTTCCCTACACTGGTTGTAGAAGTATTCTGAGATTTAGTACCCACATTACGCTTCTTAAAATTTCCATATGATTGCCCAGTGAAACTTGGGAACGAGGATTCATATTTCTTGACTTTCGGGTTCTTTGTGAAGGTGCCTTACTCATTGGACTTTTCTTCCAATTTCATGTCTCAGCCTCTACCTTTCTTTTCTCTTTAAGTAGTTCTTCAGCCTTGCAAGCTCGATCAACCAGTACTACCATTTCTTTCAGCTCAAGGATCCCGACAAATACCTTAATGTCTTCGTTGAGCTTGTCTTCAAATCGTCGGCACATCTTGGCTTTTGTAGGAACATATTCCCTAACATACTTACTCAATCGAACAAACTCTCTTTCATATTCTGAGACTATCATATTACCTTGCTTCAGCTCAAGAAACTCTTTACATTTCTGATCAATAAATCTTTCACTAATATATTTCTTTCGAAACTCTTCTTGAAAAAATTCCCAGGTTACCCTCTCTTTCGGTACCACCGAAATTAAAGTCTTCCACCAATTATAGGCTGAATCTCTCAACAAAGATGTAGCACATTTCAAACATTCTTTAGGTGTACAAGATAATTCATCAAATACCCGGATAGAATTTTCAAGCCAGAACTCTGCTTCCTCTGCATCATCATCAATATTTGCTCTAAATTCTTCACCCCTTGTGTTTACTTAATTCTATCAATGAGGTTTCTGTGAAATTTTATCATATCCACTCTTTGAGGCATCAGAGGCATAGGTTGAGGAATTGGAGGAGGTGGGGGAGGTCGTACTTTGGGTTCGTACGAACGAACTCAGTGTACCATGCACTCATCATTTGGAGAAAGACTTCCCGATCCCTTTCTCCTCCCCCCTGACCAACAGTAGGAGGTGGGTTTTCAGTCGGCGCTGCCCCTTCAGTCGGAGCTGGCGCACTACTCTCTACTTCATCTGCCACAGCTGGATCGGGATTCATTTACTATATAAAAATTATTTAAAAAGGTCAGAAGTTGTCACACTATCACAATTTATACATATGGCATGTATAGCAAAAATCCGTACATATAACACATTAGTCTGAGAACCGACTAAACTTGCTCTGATACCACCAAATGTAATGCCCCCACGCCCGAGACCGACGCCAGAATCAAGCTTGAGGTGTTACCGAACATAATTTATCAATTTAAGTACTTCGAATCATTTGTTTCTACATTCACATCTTTCTAGCTATCTGCGTCACAGTTACAAGAAAAATCATATCTCGAGTTACAAAACTTGAAATCAAGATCCGTAAATTTTCCCTAAATCTAAACTCATATATATATTTAATAAATTGTTTCTAGAATTTTTGGTTGGGCCAATTAGTACAGTTTATTACTTAAAGTCTCCCCTTTTTCAGGGTTTGACTGCTTTGACCTCTGTGTATTACGAATCAGATATCTCTCTATAAAAAATATCAATGACTATGAGGTTTGTTTCTATTAAAACTAGACTCAATAATGAATCTGTACATGTAAAGAAAAACTTATAATTATTTTTTTAAAATTTATTATAAATTTTTAAAGTCAGAACAGGGGATCCAGAAATCATTCTGTCCCTATTTCAGAAAAGTTTAAATATCTCATAAAATATAATTTATATGCCTGTTTTGTTCAATCCAAATGAAAATAGACTCATTAAGATTCAATTTCATAACTTACTCATCATTTAGTTCCAATTATACTATTTTTAGTGATTTTTCAAATTCATGTCATTGCTGCAGTAGTATTCTATTTTAAGGCAAGTTTCATCTTTCCATGAATTTTTTTTTATGAACTAGATAACCTATTAAACTTCCATGATATCAAACATGATCTAATTAGCCATCACCATGACTTATCAATATCAGACATTTTCTCAACCAAACATGGCCATATCATAAAATTATTTACACAAAATAGGTACATTGCTATACATGCCATACTTAAGTTTTACAAGCCATTTACCAATAGAAATCCTTCGGATAGTGTGATCGAAACTTCGACTGTCCCGATTTCGAGCTGACTTGTACAAAACTACAATGAATGAAAAGGAGGAGTAAGCATAAATGCTTAGTAAGTTCATATGCAAATAACAAGTAACATAACAATACAATTATACCAAACAACCTTAGCATGGCATCACCAAAACATATATCACATTTCTAAACATCATTCATCATCTTACCACGTTATCGTTGTTGTATCTATTTTCAACTCGAGGGTTAAGTACATACCTGTCCAAAGTGCCCATTTCACAACACTTACCAAAACGTCACTTGCATCTTAAGTGTTCTTCCATTTCATAGAAATTTTCACCCGTTGAACACATCGAAATATAACTCTCGGATACGGATAATTTGCACATAAGTGCCACATATGTAATCAAGCAATCATGTAACCCGCCCATAAGTGAACTCGGACTCAACTTAACGAGCTCGGGCGTTCGCATCCATAAGTGAACTCGGACTCAACTCAACGAGTTCGGATGCCTAGTTACATCTCACAAACTTGGACTCAACTCAACGAGTTCGAACATTCGCATCCATAAGTGAACTCGGACTCAACTCAACGAGTTCGGATGCTCAACCATTCTAGTGACATGTCACTTGCATCCTAATCTATTCCTAAGGTTCAAACGGGCTTTTTCCTCGATCGACATTTCTTTGTCTTCCACGAGAATATCGAACCGATACTCGGTAGCAATTCATATTTATCAAGTAGTAAACATAATTTGCATATTACTCAACATTAACCACAAAGCATAATATTTCACGATAAAAAAATCAGCATATCATATAATTAACATCAATAACTTAAAAATAACAATTATGCTACATTATTTACACATGAACTTACCTTGGTTCCAAAATATAAAGATTTTGCAATTTAGTCCACAATCTTTTCTTTTCCTCGATCGCGACTTGATTCCCGTTTCTCTTGATCTATAATACCAAATTAATCTTATTTAATACATACATTCATCAAAACAGCATTTAATACGAACTTTGGAAAATTACACTTTTGCATAATTACACTTTTGCCCCTAGGCTCGGGAATTAAACTTTATCCCTTATTCTTATGTTTTATGACATGCTGATCATTTTTCCCTTCTATGACAATATCAAATTCACACTCTAACATGTACTTATGACTATTAGGTATTTTTATCGATTAAGCCCTTTTACTCGTTTTCACTCAAAACCGAGTAGCACAAGTTGTCTAACATAATTTAAAACCTCATATTCTATCATAAAACATCAAAATACACAAATTTCACCTATGGGTATTTTTCCAAATATAAACCCTAGGTTGAATTATTGCTAGCATAAGCTTAATCGAGCTACCGGGATTCCAAAAACGTAAAGAACATTAAAAACGGGGCTTGAAATCACTTACTATGGAGCTTGGAAGCTTGAAACAAACCTTAGCTATGGAGAACCCTTGAAATTTCGGCCTAATGAAGAAGATGGACAAAAATTGGCTTTTAATTTTGTTTTTAATTCATTTTAATAACTAAATGACCAAAATGTTCTTACTACTAAACTTTCAAAAATTCCTTCCATGTCCTAATTTTGTCCAAGAGCTTAAAATTGGTCAAATTGCTATTTAAGACCTCCTAATTAATATTTCAATGCAATTTCATACTAAAAACTTCTAGAATGCAAATTTTGGAACTTATTCGATTTAGTCCCTACTTTCAATTTAAACACTTTAGGCATAGAATTTCATCACGAAATTTTCACACAATCATGCAATCATATCATAATCATCAAAATAATTATAAAATAATTATTTCTATCTCAGATTTGTGGTCATGAAACCATTATTCTGATTAAGCCCTAACTCAGGATATTACAATAAGCATGTTATTTATGTTATTATTGTTATACATGAAAATATATCTTGCTATGATTGTATTGAATTTGATGTTAATAGAAATTTGGTGGAATATGATATTTTAAATGAAATGAGTAAGTTTGTATAGAAACAAGGTGACATGCTATTTTGATTGTATGGATTTTATGCTAAAATAAACATGAAAATGTGTTGATTTGCATGTACATTGCATGATCATCTATGCATATTGATATACTTGATGAAAAGAGAAAATCCTGGTTGAATAAAAAGCATAATCGATGGATTCCTAGAAATGAATTGACGATAAAAAGGATCTAGCCCGGACGGGTGTTCCTAAGGTGATCTAGCCTCTCGAAGAATATGTGTGCATTATGGATTTAGCCTGGACGGGTAATCCATTTAGGGTCTGAATTTAGCCTGGACTTGTAATTCAGATCTGAGCTCATTGGAGTACATGTCCTTGTAGGGATTTAGCCTGGACTGGTAATCCCGTCGTAAGAGCGAGGTTTGCGGGAGTGCGTGCTATAAAATGATCACTTGCAAGATTTGACAATAAATAGGATATCCATCGAGACTCTGAGGAATTCAACGGGATTGATATGGGAAATGGCATGGAAATACATGAAATGATAAACTCATCTATGCTTAGTTGACACTAGTATAATGCATATGATTGTCCAGTTTGGACGAGTGTTGTGCTAAGAGATAGCACAAGTACGTACTCGAAACCCATGAGTATGAGTTTGACATGTGAAATGAAATGGATTGTGATAAGAGTGCAAATGAATGAGTGATATTTATGAGAATAATTTCTATGACAAATTTGTGATGGCTCTCATTATGTTGCACTAAGACAGATTAGGGCAATAGCAGTGGTCTGACTTTGTAAATCCACCAAAAATAGTTGAAATTGAATTAAAAAGAGAATAAAATATGGAATTAAATCTTATCGAGTCTAGTTTCAGATAAAGGAAACGTAAGCAAAGGAATCTCGTATGATGAGATATTTAAATTTTTGTGAAACAGGGTCAGAGTGATCTCGGTTTCCTCTGTCTTAACATTGTAAAAATCATTAAAAATTTTAGGAAAATAGTTATGGGTTATAATTTATATGCTTAAAATCCTTGTTGAGTCTATTTTCAAGAGTAATAGATGGGAACATCATCTAAGTTTCATACTATAAGATAATTAATTCTTAGTGAAGAGAGGTCAGAACTATCAAATAGCGAAATAGGGGTAACTTTAATGAATAAAATTTACTAATTGGCTAAACTAAAAATTCTAAAAATTTTATGGTGAGAATATATGTGAGTCTAGTTTCTGGGAAAATTAGCAGATCTTAATTTGGAGTTTCGTACCTGTAGATATAAATAATTTAGTGACTATGACTCAAGAAAACAACTTGACTAGATTATGAATAAATAGAGAGAAATTGAAATAGCATATTAATTTCTTGCTTATTATTTTCATGCGAGCTTTGTAACACCCTATGACCCTCATCCGTCGCCGGAATAGATTCACAAGGTATTACCTATCAGAAGATAGATCAGACTAGCCATTCGTAATCAATCATGCATAAATTATAGTTTCTTTAATCTTTCAATCATGAAAAAAATTTAACCAAAATTAAAATAACTAATAAATTTCAAAATAATCGACACATAAGTCCATTGAACCATATACTCATGTTTAGGAATTAAGCAAGCCATTTTCGCATGGCTAGAATATTTACAATTTCAAAATATAACTTGTTTCAAAAGAGAGTTAAGCCTATACATGCCATTTTTCAAAATATAAACTATCAAAAAGTACGAAAAAAACTTGATGGCGATAGTGTAGATGACTTTGGACTTGAAATCCCTGAGCTCGTAGCTTTCAAACAAGATCTATAAAATAGGACAACACAAAACATTCACAGTAAGCCATTAAGCTTAGTAAGTCTTAAGTATCTTAAACAACAAAACTTATTTATACACATTATAACATATTTGAAATGCAACACTAATTAGCCGAATATACATATCCAAATTAAATTCATTTCATTAACTTATCATTTCTTCAAAGTTCAAATTACATAATCACACCATCTAAATGACTCGAAGTAATTCATTGATTCGACTTTATAAAGTTAATTCAAATCACTGCATTCACATATAATTTCAATGATCATAAATATATATATATATATATATATATATATATATATAACATATACTTTCATGTACTAAATTCAAGATGGCCGAATATAAATATACAGAACCACATTTCATATACTTCTCGTTTCAATTCATAATTTAATTCACTTCATCCTCATATGCATAACAATTTATACGTACTTGGACAATTTAATCTATCGAATGAATCTAGATGTTGTATAGCATCATCTCATATTCATAGATTTTTATTATTTCACCGGCAATTAGCCTGCTAGGTATAAACCTAAACTTATCACCGGCACGAGGCCTGCTAGGTATAAACCTGAATTTATCACCGGCATGAGGCCTGCTAGACATTAAGTCTGGGACTCATTCACCGGCATTATGCTTGCTAGGTTCATGGCCCGAAACAATTTCACCAACTAAAAGCTTGCTGAGCCATAGGCCCGAATAATAATCTGAATAGAAATTTCACAAAATCATAACATATACACTTCTTGTATTTATGCATTTCACACAAGTTAATCACATTAGTCCACTATGACTTCATTCACATATAATCACTTAATAACTATCATACTATTGCTTCTTAATTTACCATTACATATCTTCAATCTCATGAATATAACTTACGACAATATGATCATAACAAATTTCCTTATTTCACTTTCGTGCATATTATTCGGCTTTATGTATGTATATATATATATGCTAAAGGTATGGCTAAATTCTCGTGACATATCATGATTTATTCACAAATAACTTATGTTTAAATACTTAAAACTTACCTCGAGTATTTTTGAACAACGACGGGTTGGCTATTCAACTACTTTAGCTTTTCCCTTATCCGAATTTGCCCCTCTATGCTCTTGAGCTTAAATTCAAAAATTTTAAAACTAGTCATTATTCGACTATTCAAACATTACTTCAAAAATTTAATATATATACATATTCGACTTTTACATATATATCATAGTAAACAAAAGTAATATACATTATAGGTCATCTTTGACCTTTCTATTTTCATCAATTTGAACCATTCCTTGACCCAATATTACATTCGGCATTAAGATACAAACAAGTTAACATTTCCTTTATACACACCCTTAAGACCAAATGCATAATTCATTTACTTTAACTTATTTATACCTCATAACCATACTTAATTGTCACCTATCAATTATCATCCGAACATGTATATGTAAGATACATATAAATCCTTAGTCAACTACCATACATCACTTAACATGATAAATTTCCATTTTCAATATCATAGAAACCTAGGTTGGCCGAATATATAATTTCACCTATGCATAAACATAACTCACATTCCATTACTTACATTATTCCAAAACCATATCATTAATGCATAAAGCCGAACCTTTAGACATTCAAACATCTATTTTATTTTTTTTCAAATCACTCAAACGACAATTACTCTTATTCTAACATTTTAATACACAACATTTGCTTAAATAATTATTCAAGTTCAAATTCGGCTAATACACATATAAATACTAACAACTAAGTATTAACTAGCTCAAAATTCACTCTTGAACAATTATTCATTAAAACATAAAGACAACAATCTATCCCCTTCAATTTCTTCCATGGCCGAATGCTCAAATCACCACACAACTCAAAATTTTGACATGGGCTAAGTAAGGAACTTAGTAACTAACTTAAAATATGCTAAAATTTCAAGAACTAACATGAATTACTTACCTTATTTCAAGCTTAAGATGACCGAATGGTTTTGCTCCCTTTTCTTTCTTTAAATTCGGCTAAGAAGAAACAAAGATGAACACTTTGTTTTCTTCAACTTTTTCTATTTTAATTATCATTATTTTATAATATAAAGCCATTTAGTTGCAATAATACTAATAGAAAATACATATATTTTGTATTAAATAACAACATGGCCGGCCACTATCTCAAAAGTGGATAATTTGACATGCAAGTCCACTTTTTTTTTACCATGCATTAATAGACCACTACAATTTAACCTATCACATTTTCAAAATTTCTCACATAAGTCCTATTTAATAAATTTCACATACAATGACAAAATCAAAACATGAAATTTTCACACACATATAATAAGCTTAGAATATAACATTTAATTATTTTTGTGACTCGGTTTTGTGGTCCCAAAACCACTTTTCGACTAGGGTCAAATTAGGGCTGTACAACTCTCCCCCCCTTAGAAATTTTCGTCCCCGAAAATCTTACCAGTGAATAAATTAGGGTATCATTCTTTCATGGAGTCTTCAAGCTCCCACGTAGCTTCTTCAACCCTGTGTTTGACCCACAACACTTTCACTAACAAAATTTTCTTATTCCGCAATTCTTTCACTTCGTGAGCCAAAATACAAATCGGTTCCTCTTCATAGCTCAAATCAGACCGAATTTCTATCTCTGATGGACTGATCATATGAGAAGGATCGGATCTATACCGACAGAGCATCGAAACATGAAAAACGTCATGAATCTTTTCAAGTTCAGGTGGCAAAATTAGTCTATAAGCAACCAGCCCAATTCGTTCTGTAATTTCGTATGGTCCGATAAATCTTGGGCTCAATTTTCCTTTACGGCCAAATCTGAGTACCTTTTTCCACAGTAAAACTTTAAGAAACACTTTGTCTCTGACTTGATACTCAATATCTTTCCGTTTCAAGTCTGCATACGATTTCTGACGATTTGATGCTGCTTTCAGACTTTCACGGATCACTTTAACTTTTTGTTTGACCTCTTTAATCAAATCAACTCTGTAAATCTTATTCTCACTGTCCAAAATAAAGGTGTACGACATTTACGACCGTACAAAGCTTCGTAAGGTGCCATCTTGATACTCGATTGAAAACTATTGTTATATGCGAATTCAACCAAAGGCAAGTAACGTTCCCACGGGGCATTAAACTCAAGGATGCAACATCTCAACATATCCTCGAGTATCTGAATAATCCGCTCGGATTGACCATCGGTATGGGGATGAAAAGCAGTGCTACAATGCAACTTGGTACCCAATGCTTTTTGCAAATTCTTCCAAAATCGCGATGTGAATCTCAGATCTCTATCCGGCACAATTGAAGTAGGTACCCTGTGTAACCTTACAATCTAAGAAATATACAGTTCGGCTAACTTATCAAGTGGATAATCCATACGTACGGGAATAAAATAAGCCGACTTTGTCAATCTATCAACAACAACCCAGATCGTATCTTTCTTGCTTGGTGACAATGGCAACCCAGATACGAAATCCATCGTGACTCGATCCCATTTCCGTCCGAGTATCATGATCGGCTGAAGTAATTCTGAAGGCATTTGATGTCCCGCATTCACTTGTTGACATATCAAACACTTCGAAACAAGGTTAGAAATGTCTTGTTTCATACCGTGCCTCCAGTATTGTTGTTTCAGATTGTTGTACATTTTTATACTACCCAGGTGAACTGACATTCGACTGCTATAAGCCTCGCTCAGAATCTCGGAATAAGCTCTGAATTTCTCGAAACACATAATCGATTTTTGAACCTCAAACAATCATTGCTATCAATCAAAAATTCTGAATCCTGTTTCGAAACACATAGTGCTCGTTTTGCAACTAATTCATCATCAACTTTTTGAGCTTCACGGATTTGTTGCACCAATAACAATTTTGCTTTTAACTCTGCTACTAACACATCATCAGTGGACACAGAAAGGTGTATATTCATTTCTCGCAAAACAAACAGTGACTTACGGCTTAAAGTATCAGCAACCACGTTAGCTTTTCCCAGATGGTAATCAATGACAAGCTCGTAATCTTTCAATAATTCTAGCCACCGTCTTTGTCTCAAATTCAAATCTCTTTGAGTCATCAAGTACTTGTGACTTTTGTGATCGGAATACACATGGCATTTTTCCCCGAACAAGTAGTGGCGCCAAATTTTTAAAGAAAAAATGATAGCAGCTAACTCAGATCATGAGTCAGATAGTTTTTCTCGTGAGGCTTCAACTGTCTCAAAGTGTACGCTACTACTTTACCCTCTTGCATCAATACACAGCCCAAACCATTCAGAGATGCATCACTGTAAATCACAAATTCTTTACCGGATTTTGGCTGAACTAACACCGGAGCTTCGATCAAAAGAGTTTTCAAGTGATCAAAACTTTTCTGGCACTTTTCTGACCATTCGAATTTGATATCTTTCTGAAGCAACTCTGTCATCGGTGTTGCTATCATCGAGAAACCTTTCACAAATCGTTTGTAGTACCCGGCAAGTCCCAGAAAACTTCAAACTTCTGAAACATTTCTCAGAGGCTTCCAATCGAGTATAGCTGAAGTTTTACTAGGATCAACTCGGATACCCGACGGATACAACATGTCCCAAAAAGTTGACTTCCCTCAACCAGAAATTACATTTACTGAACTTCGCATATAATTGCTTGTCTCACAAAATCTGTAATACTAACTTCAAGTGTTTAGCATGCTCGCTTTCGTCGCGTGATTAGATCAAAATGTCATCTATAAACACGACTACAAATCGATCCAAATATTGTCTGAAAATCTGATTCATTAGATCCATAAAAATAGCAGGGGCATTAGTGAGCCCAAACAGCATCACTAGGAGCTCATAGTGTCCATAACTCGTTCTGAACATCTCAAGTCAATTGTCTTTCGCTTACAATTCACTACCGCATCATGCATAGTTAACCAATCCATACCGAGTATGATATCAAACTCGTCAAACGGTAATAGCATTAGATCAGCCAGAAAGTAAAAATCTCGGATCATCAGGGGACATTTCTTACATACTTTATCAACTAGCACATAACGGCCCAAAGGATTCGACACTCGTATTACAAACTCAGTAGACTCAACATGTAGAGTCTTATTGGATGCCAAAGTTTCACACACATATGAATGAGTAGAACCGGGGTCAATCAAAGCAATAATATCAGTATCAAAAAGAGTGAAAGTATCGATAATAACATCCGCGCGAAGAAGTCCTCGCTCGCGCTCAGTATAGCATAGGCTCTGGCGAGAGCACGAGCCTCGTAACGCATCTGCAGCAGTATCTTTAGCCGCTCTCTCGATTTCCACTAGCATTACCCTTTGTTTAGGTGGTCTACCTCAAATGTTACTGGTGTTACTAGGTCTCTCACTCGGATCGATGATTACATTCGGCTAATTTTGGGCGATCTCGGATAAAATGATCGGTGATCCACGATTGAAAACGAGAGCGATTCACGAAATCTGACTTTTCTGAATGCCATTTGCCACAATGCTTCACTCAGATCTGTCTTGACGATCATTTCCAACACTGGCAATAGAGGTGGCTCATGTACTCACAGGGGGTCAATCACGGTCCTGTTCGAAAAAACCCGAAGTATTCTTAGATCAGCCTGAGTCATCTCTAAATTTCTTCGATGACTGATGAAAGGATTTTCCTGAAGATCTTTTACGAAACTCTATAGCTCCATCATTAGCTTTTCTTTTCTCTTTACCGAGCTCTTTGGCTTTACAAGCTCACTCGACAAGCACTACAAACTCTTTGATTTCCAGAATACCCACCAACAGTTTGATGTCTTCATTCAACCCGTCCTTGAAGCGTTTGCACATGATAGCCTCAGACGAAACACATTCCCGAGCATATCTACTAAGTTTGACAAACTTTCGTTCGTAATCAGTAACTGTCATAGAGCTCTGTTTGAGCTCGAGAAATTTACTCCATTTCTGATCGATGAATCTTTGACTGATATATTTCTTGCGGAACTCAGTTTAAAAGAATTCCCAAGTAACCCATTCTCTCGGCACAACTGAAATCAACGTATTCCACCAATAGTAGGCAGAATCACGCAACAGAGATATAGCACATTTTAAGCACTCATCGGGTGTGCACGATAATTTATCAAACACGCGAATGGTATTATCGAGCCAAAACTCAGCCTGCTCGGTATCATCACTGTCAGTAGCCTTGAACTCAGTATCCCCGTGCTTTCGAATTCTATCAACCGGGGGCTTGCTCAATCTCAACGGGTCGACTATCGGAGGTACCACAGGTGCAGGGTTTGTATTGGTTGAGGGTGGGGGTTGTGCAACAGCCGGATTATTTCGAACATATTGGGTAAACCAATCGTTCATCATAGCATAGAAGGCTTGTTTAGCCTCATCATTTTGATTACTTGCATTTAGTTAAGAGTCAACCAACATTGTCCCATGCGCGGGAGCTGGCGTTACACTCTCGAGATCGTCAGCTACTGCTCAACCGGGATCAGAATTCATTTCTATACGAAAAACATAGTTCAACTGTCAGAAATCATCACACTATCGTATTAACACTTTATGGCATGTATAGCTAGACTCACACACGCTACATTAGTCCTAGAATCGACTAAACCGTAGCTCTGATACCAATAAAATGTAACACCCTATGACCCTCATCCGTCTCCGGAATAGATTCACAAGGTATTACCTATCAGAAGACAGATCAGACTAGCCATTCGTAATCAATCATGCATAAATTATAGTTTCTTTAATCTTTCAATCATGAACAAATTTTAACCAAAATTAAAATAACTAATAAATTTCAAAATAATCGACACATAAGTCCATTGAACCATATACTCATGTTTAGGAATTAAGCAAGCCATTTTTGCATGGCTAGAATATTTACAATTTTAAAATATAACTTGTTTCAAAAGAGAGTTAAGCCTATACATGCCATTTTTCAAAATATAAACTATCAAAAAGTAAGAAAACAGTGAAGATAGCGTAGATGACTTTGGACTTGAAATCCCTGAGATCGTAGCTTTCAAACAAGATCTATAAAATAGGACAACACAAAACATTCACAGTAAGCCATTAAGCTTAGTAAGTCTTAAGTATCTTAAACAACAAAACTTATTTATACACATTATAACATATTTGAAATGCAACACTAATTAGCCGAATATACATATCCACGTTAAATCCATTTCATTAACTTATCATTTCTTCAAAGTTCAAATTACATAATCACACCATGTAAATGACTCGAAGTAATTCATTGATTCGACTTTATAAAGTTAATTCAAATCAATGCATTCACATATAATTTCAATGATCATAATTATATATATATAACATATACTTTCATGTACTAAATTCAAGATGGCCGAATATGAATATACACAACCACATTTCATATACTTCTCGTTTCAATTCAAATTTAATTAACATCATCCTCATATGCATAACAATTTATACGTACCTGGACAATTTAATCTATCGAATGAATCTAGATGCCGTATAGCATCATCTCATATTCATAGACTTTTATTATTTCACCTGTAATTAGCCTGCTAGGTATAAACCTAGACTTATCACTGGCACGAGGCCTGCTAGACATTAAGTTCGAGACTCATTCACCGGCATTATGCCTGTTAGGCTCATGGCCCGAAACAATTTCACCAGCTAAAAGCTTGCTGAGCCATAGGCCCGAATAATAATCCGAATAGAAATTTCACAAAATCATAACAAACACACTTCTTATATTTATGCATTTCACACAAGTTAATCACATTAGTCCACTTTGACTTCATTTATGTAACTCCTGATTTTCGGGTTTTTTGTAATTTTTGAGTAATTGGTAAAGTTTTTAAAATTTGGTATTTGGTAGTGGAATTCATAATTGGATTATGTAAATGGGCCTAAGGAAGGCCCATGTGTTGGTCAAAACCCGGTAGAATTTTTGAATTTTAAACTTAAGGAGTTAGGGGCTTTAGATAGATGACCTTATTTAAAGATGTGGGTAAAATGTAACACAAAAGAGCCCCTGGAAAAGTGGCTAGGTGACGCCACCAAGGAGCTATAAAAGTGGCGTGTAATTGGTTGGGGAGAGCCAAGGTTCGATTCTCTAAGCTGGCAATTATGGTGTTCTTTTTATGTCTTGAGTAGGCAGGTGTTGGAAGTTGAATGGAACTCTGTTGGAGAGAGTTTGAATTAGTCAAATGATTGAATTAAGGAGTAATAAGGGGAGAGATTTTGGGGATTTGAAGGATGGCTTAGAGCTGGCCGAATAGAGGGAATTAGAGGGGAGAAATCGACAGAGGAGTATTAGGTTAGTAATTCAGTATTTAGGGACTTAGTTGTGCCATTTTCTTCTGTTTTAACACCACAGGAATTATTCTTTTCTTCCCTTTTTCTTATCTAGTCGAAATTACCACCCCTTCCATCCATCTTTCTTTCTTTTCTTTTCCAAAACCATTCTACTGTTCCCTTTCTTTTTTTCACTTTGCCGAAAAGCCATAAAAGCCGAACCCTGTAAAGATTGGTGGTGCCAATTTCTTTTGGACCAGCAACCTTCTCTTCACTTATTGTGGTCGATTCTTCCATTTGCTAAACTCTAAGCTGTACAAAAAAAGAGGACGATGGTAAGTATTCATTCTCCAAATCCATTTAGTAGTATAAATATTAAGAAAAAGCTGAAACCCCTTTAGTTTAGGGAGGTTGTCGATTTGAGGTATAGGCCTTACTGGGCCTTTTTCATTTGATTTTTATGGTATGGGTAGTGAAATAGAGGAGCAGCAAGGCTTGGGGTATTAATTTTGGATAAGCTTGATCGTATCATCAGACCCTGTGAAGGTAAGTGATCTATGGCCATTAGGGAAACTTTGGCCGAATATGGTAAGGTGGATTTGGATTTGATAAGCATGACTTGTACACTAAGGATGCTGATTATTTAATTGTAGGTTGTCGTGGGAGATTTTTTTAACAAACGTCACAAAACAGGTGTGTAATAACCTCTGTAAGATCTTAGACTAATAATCGCTGAAAAGTCGAAATGCTTAAAATCCGGCAATTTGGGGAACTTGAGATTTTACATGTGGTTTTTGATTCCATAAATATGAAATAATCGGTGTTGGGTCGACGGTACAGGTAAGAATGCAAATTTGTGCGCGATGGTAGTTGGGCCTCGATAGGCTAGAACTGGGCCCAATGGGCTTCCGGGCCCATTTGGGTAAAATTGTTAGAAAGTGGAACTTGGACAAATTTCATGTTAAAATGGATAGAACTATTGTAAAAAATTGGGTTAAATGGGCTTAAAGGGCTAAATCGACATTCGTAGGGCCCATTAGGGGTTTTGGGCCCAAAAGCCCGAATTTGATAAGGTGCGTTAAAATTATCGTTTAAACACTTGAAAGTATTAATAGTTGTTAATGAACATGGAAAACCCATAATATTTGGTAAATTTATGAAATTACCCTTAGAATATGAAAAATGACTGTTTTACCCTTAGATAAAAATGACTATAATACCCTAGGGTTTAATTATGAATGTGATGCATGAGATATTGATATGACATGGTATGCGGATGAGATGTCATGTGATGCACATGATATGCTATGATATATTCATTATTATGCATGGGTTGGGTTTTATATGGATGGAGGAAGTGCAAAAAGGGCTTTGCCCCAGTTATTAAAAGAGACTAGGCCTCCAGTTATATGATAAAGCAGCTATACTGCCAGTGGAGAATTTGGTTGGGTGGGTTGAGTTATTCCCCACATGGTGTGTTGGCTGGTACGGGTGGAGAGTAGTGGATGGTGGGTTTAGTAGTCTCCCCAAATGGGTTGCATACATTTATTAATATTACATGTGATATTGAAATGGGCCTATGGGCCATACCGTTTATAGTAAAGGCTTCGGTCCAGTGATAAGATTAATGAAAAGGCTTCGGCCCAGTGATCGTTAAACGAAAGCTTCGGCCCAGTATATGTCGAGACTAAATTTGGGCTTAGGCCCAGTATGCTGATTTTAGTTTGGGCTCTGAAAGGGGCTTGTTGCACACTGAGTTTCCAAACTCACCCGCTTTCCTTATCTTTGCAGGTGAGCCTTGATGTGGAGACTTGGGGCCGGAGGAGATTCAGAGTGGCCATGGTGTTCGCTTTTGAACTTTACAATAAATAATTAGTTTTCTTTTTAGTTTATTTTAACTATTATTACTATTTATTCTTGGGTTGTAATAAGGCCATTTAACTATTTTTCTGGGGTTACTTTATTTTTAATAATTCTATACTTTTCTGGTAATAATTGAAAATGGGTTAGAACGTGTTTTCAAAATGATATTCATTTTCAAGATAACGTAACGATTCAATTAACAGGTCTATCTAAAATATACTTAAATAAATTTCGACTCGTTTACCAAAGTGTGGCAATGGTTGTGGGCATGTCTAGGATTGGATCCAATTGAGAACTTGGTACTTAAGCAGCCTTCATGGTTCACCTCCTCTGGTTCGGATACCTACCTGGTGCACAGCTTCCATTCACTTTGTTAATTTAGCAAAAACTATCTTTTAAAACACTAAGAAAGGCGTAGATAGAGACATGGGTTTTTAAAACTTTAGTGTGACTCGTCGGATTTGGCCATAACGTCTGGGCCGGGTTTGGGGTGTTACAATTCACGTATAATCACTTAATAACTATCACACTCTTGCTTCTTAATTTACCATTACATATCTTCAATCCCATGAATATAACGTCTGGGCCGGGTTTGGGGTGTTACATTTAGTGGTATCAGAGCCAGGTTGCAACAACTCGACTGTGGGTTTCTAAATGGGTTTAAAATCAAGAATTTCAAAATAAGGGTATTTTAAATCAATTTTTATAAACTTTTATTTTTGTGGCCAAATACCCGTTTTAAGTTTTTAATGGTTTGGAGAGAGGGTGGCACACTGAATCCCCGGTACCAAGTCTGTAAGTATACTTTCTGTTACACTATGTGATATTGATATGATGCTATATATAGAATCGAGACCCTACTATGATACTTTAGATAGGGTAGAACTGTAAAACAGTAGGATTAAGACTGTAGTTAGGCTACGACGTTGCGAAAACAATCCCTAAACTACTACATTTCCATAAGACATCATGTAATAAACAACTAAAATATTAACCAATGTCATAAAATTTGTAATCAGATAATTCGATATGAGTACAAGAGGAACTCGTGGACCGGGCCACGGACGTGGTCGCGAAAGGGTGCAAGCTGAATCTTCATCCTCAGGGCATAGGCCAGCTAAGGAGGCATTCGTGCCACAAGCAACCGAGACTGGGTCACATGATCGGGCTGCGGGGGATGATGCTTTGTCCCAAGCGATGTTAAGGGTCTTGGAAAGGGTTGCTGGAGCTAGCACTGGACTGTGACTAGGGGATCCATCTCTGAGCGACTCCGGGCTAATGGAGCAGAGGTTTTTAGGGGCGTATCTAGAGTAGCCCCAAACGTGGCTGAATATTGGCTAGAGGCAACAGAGTGGATTATGGATGACCTCGATTGCTCTGTGGAGCAAAAGTTAAAGGGGGTCGTGTCGTTGCTAAGAGATGAGGCATACCAGTGGTGGATCACTGTAAGAGAGAGTACCCCGATCGAACGGGTAACCTGGGAACTGTTCAAGACTGCTTTAAAAGGGAGGTATGTTGGAGCTAGTTATGTGGATGATCGCCAGAAGGAATTTTTGAATCTGGCTCAGGGTAATAAGACTGTTGCGGAGTATGAGGCGGAATTCTTGAGGCTGAGTCGATATGCTAGCGGGATAGTTACGACCAAATATGAGCACAGCGTTCGATTTGAGGATGGCCTTCACGATGAGCTTAGGGTACTGATAGCTCCACAGAGGAAGCGTGATTTCGCTGTATTAGTGGAAAAGGCTAAGATAGCTGAGGAAGTGAAACGAACTAAACGGTAGAATCGTGAGAGGGATCGACCCAAATTCAGGAGGGATTCCGGACCCTGAGGGGCTGCAAATAGAAATGTCAAAAGAGCTAGAATGGAGGAACCAGTTTGACCAGCTCTGGTTAATACTTTTAGACCGTAAGCGTGCAAAGACTGTGGCAGAGCGCATATGGGGGAGCGCTGGAGACGAACTAGGGCATGTTTTCAATGTGGGTCAAAGGAACATAAGTTCAGAGAGTGTCCTCGGAGAGCAGCTCAGGATCAAGTTGCGGAGCAAAGGGGTGTCCAACCGCAGCGAGGAGGACCACCACCGCAGAAAGGCCGTGGGCAAGGTAGAGGTGGCAATGGTAATGGACGAGGACGTGGGGCACTTAGCAGGGGTGCTAGACATGCTGAAGCACGACAGCCGGCGTTGTTTTATGCTGCACGGCATTGAGAAGAGGGTGATGCTCCTGATGTTATAACCGGTGCATTCCTCATTCATAGCACGCCTTACACTGCTTTGATTGATATGGGTTCTACTCACTCGTATGTTGCTTGTAATGTATCTGGGGCATTGGGTGTGCTTCCTGAGGAGACTGTGAGTGGGGTGTCAGTGTTAAGTCCCTTGGGACACTCGGTTAAGGTAGATAAACTCTTTAAGGGGGTGCCTTTAGAGACACAAGGTAGGATATTTGTGGGAGATTTGATGGAGCTGCCATTTGGGGAATTTGATCTTATTTTGGGAATGGACTGGCTAACTAAGCATAGGGCGACGTTGGATTGTGCTGTTAAGAGAATGGTGCTAAGAACTACCGAAGAAGAGGAAATAATGGTCATAGGGGAGCGAAGGAACTATTTGTCCAATGTTGTCTCAGCTTTAAGGGCTAAGAAGTTGATTCGGAAAGGTTGTGAGGCGTTCTTAGCATTTGTGAGTTAAGCTGAACCTGAGGGAATGACTGTGGAGTCAGTTGGGACCATCAAAGAATTTCTAGATGTATTTTCAGAAGAACTTACTGGACTACCTCCGAATAGAGAAGTTGAGTTCAGAATGGACTTGTTACCTGGAACAGCTCCAGTGTCTATTGCACCTTATTGGATGGCAACGAAGAACTTGGTGGGACTGAAGGCTCAAATTCAAGAACTGTTGGATAAAGGGTTTATAAGACCAAGTATTTCTCCATGGGGCGCACCAGTGTTGTTCGTAAAGAAGAAAAATGGGACCATGCGGATGTGTATTGATTATCGGTAATTGAACAAACTGACGATCAAGAACAAGTATCCTTTGCCAAGAATCGACGATTTGTTCGACCAACTGAAAGGAGCTTCAGTATTTTCTAAGATTGACCTTCGGTTAGGATATCATCAGTTGAGAGCTAAAGAAGGGGATATTCATAAGACGACATTCAGAACTCGATATGGTCATTACGAGTTTCTGGTTATGCCCTTTGGTCTGACTAATGCTCTGGCAGCATTCATGGATTTGATGAATCGAGTATTTCAATCGTACTTGGATCAGTTTGTAGTCATTTTTATCGATGATATCTTGGTGTACTCAGAAACGAAAGAGAAGCATGATGAGCATCTTCGTATTGTGCTACAAGTGCTAAGGGAAAAGCAACTCTATGCAAAGTTTAGTAAGTGTGAGTTTTGGTTGAGGGAAGTAACTTTCTTGGGGCATGTTGTGTCTACTGAGGGGATTAAGGTAGACCCTCGGAAGGTTGAGGTGATTCTGGAGTGGAAGCCACAGAGGTCAGTAACAGAAATCTGAAGTTTTCTGGGGTTGGCAGGTTATTATCGAAGATTTGTGGAAGGATTTTCCGTGTTGGTAGTGCCGTTAACGAAACTTATAAGGAAGGGAGCACCATTTGTTTGAACAAATAAGCAGTAAGAGGCTTTTGAGAAGTTAAAGAAGGTTTTGACTGAGGCACCAGTATTGATTCAGCCAGAGTCTGGTAAGGATTTCACTGTTTACAGTGATGCGTCACATGTAGGTTTAGGTTGTGTGTTAATGCAAGAGGGTAAAGTGGTCACTTATGCTTCACGAT
The DNA here is from genome assembly GCA_025698475.1 of Gossypium anomalum. NCBI lineage: Eukaryota > Viridiplantae > Streptophyta > Magnoliopsida > Malvales > Malvaceae > Gossypium > Gossypium anomalum. The sequence goes on along the minus strand of CM046966.1, from coordinate 53,750,219 downwards.
AACTTAAGCCTCATGAGGTAAACTATCCTACTCATGACTTGGAGTTGGCAGCAGTGATCTTTGCGCTTAAGATATGGAGGCACTACTTGTATGGGGAAAAATGCATTATCTATACGGATCATAAGAGTCTTAAGTATTTGCTGACTCAAAAGGAACTGAATCTTAGACAGCGAAGGTGGATAGAGTTGTTGAAGGACTATGACTGTTCGATTGAGTATCATCCAGGTAAGGCGAATGTTGTGGCTGATGCGTTGAGTCGAAGGGCTGTGGCAGAATTGAAGGCAATGTTCACTCGTTTAAGCTTGTATGACGATGGAAGCTTATTGGCAGAGTTACAAGTGAGACCGACTTGGGTGGAGCAGATTAAGAAGCAGCAGTTGGTGGATGAGTCGTTAGTTTCTCGGTTTCAGCAAGTTGAGAAGAGGGAGAATCCAGATTTTGGATTAAATGGTGATGGGGTTCTTTGTTTTCGAGGAAAAATTTGTGTGCCGAAGGACTCTGATTTGAGATTGATGATTTTGAAAGAGGCGCATGGTGGACCTTGTGCTATGCATCCAGGAGGAAGTAAGTTGTATCGAGACTTGCAAGAGCTGTACTGGTGGGCCTGGGCTTAAGCGAGAAGTGACCGAATTTGTGGGAAAATGTTTGACGTGTCAACAAGTGAAGGCCGAACATCACCTGCCTTCAGGATTGTTACAGCCAGTGATGATACCACTTTGGAAATGGGAAAGGGTGACTATGGATTTTGTAAGTGGTCTGCCATTGACACCTTCCAAGAAGGATTCGGTATGGGTAATCATGGATAGGCTGACGAAATTGGCCCATTTCATACCTATCCGAACCGATTACTCACTTCAGAGGTTGGCCAAGTTATATGTGGCAGAGATAGTGCGGTTGCATGGGGTGCCAGTATCGATAATTTCTAACCGTGACCCAAGGTTTACATCTCAGTTTTGGCAGAAGTTGCATGAGGCGTTGGGAACGCGATTGGATTTTTGTACGGTTTTTCACCCTCAGTCGGATGGGCAGTCAGAGAGGGTCATTCAGATTCTAAAAGACATGTTAAGGGGTTGTGTTATCGACTTTAGGGGCAGTTGGGAGGATTACTTGCCGTTGGCAGAATTCGCGTATAACAACAGTTACCAAGCGAGTATTTGGATGGCTCCATACGAGGCACTGTATGGGCGGAGGTGTTGATCGCCTACTTGTTAGGCAGAGTTGAAGGAAAGGCAAGTACTTGGACCGGAGTTAGTAGTGGATACTGAAGACAAAGTTAAGGTGATCAGGAATCGGTTAAAGGAGGCAGCGGATCAACAAAAGTCTTATACTAATTTGAAACGTAAAGAGATTGAGTATGATGTAGGGGACATGGTCTTTTTGAAGGTTTCACCTTGGAAAAAGATATTCAGATTTGGCAAGAAGGGCAAGTTGAGTCCGCGGTTCATTGGGCCTTATCGGATCCTTAAGCGGATAGGGCCGGTAGCTTATCAGCTAGAGTTACCTCCAGAGCTGGATCATATTTACGACGTCTTTCATGTGTCCTTGCTAAGGCGATATCATTCTGACCCAACTCATATCGTGCCAGTTGCTGAAATTGAGGTACAGGCAGATTTGACCTTTGAAGAAGAACCTGTACTAATACTTGACCGTAAAGTCAAGGTGTTGAGGAGAAAGTCAGTCCCACTGGTGGAGGTACCTTGGAGAAACCATGGCAAAGAGGAAGCTACATGGGAGTCCGAGGAGGCGATGCGTCAACAATATCCTCAACTATTTGGATCAGGTAAAATTTCGAGGCCGAAATTTCTTTAAGGAGGGTAGAGTTGTAACATCCTGATTTTTTGGGTTTTTCGTAATTTTTGAGGAATTGGTAAAGTTTTTAAAATTTGGTATTTGGTAGTGGAATTCATAATTGGATTATGTAAATGGGCCTAAGGAATGCCCATGTGTTGGTCAAAACCCGGTAGAATTTTTGAATTTTAAACTTAAGGAGTTAGGGGCTTTGGATAGGTGGCCTTATTTAAAGATGTGGGTAAAATGTAACACAAAAGAGCCCCTGGAAAAGTGGCTAGGTGACGCCACTAAGGAGCTATAAAAGTGGCGTGTAATTGGTTGGGAGAGCCAAGGTTCGATTCTCTAAGCTGGCAATTGTGGTGTTCTTTTTATGTCTTGAGCAGACAGGTGTTGGAAGTTGAATGGAACTCTGTTGGAGAGAGTTTGAATCAGCCAAATGCTTGCATTAAGGAGTCATAAGGGGAGAGATTTTGTGGATTTGAAGGGTGGCTTAGAGTTGGCCGAATAGAGGGAATTAGAGGGGAGAAATCAGCAGAGGAGTATTAGGTTAGTAATTCGACATTTAGGGACTTAGTTGTGCCGTTTTCTTCTGTTTTAACACCACAAGAATTATTCTTCTCTTCCCCTTTTCTTTTCTAGCCGAAATTACCACCCCTTCCATCCATCTTTCTTTCTTTTCTTTTCCAAAACCACTCTACTGTTTCCTTTCTTATTTTTACTTTGCCGAAAAGCCACAAAAGCCAAACCCTGTGAAGATTGGTGGTGCCGATTTCTTTTGGACCAGCAACCTTCTTTTCTCTTCACTTATTGTGGCCAATTCTTCCATTTGTTAAAGTCTAAGCTGTACAAAAAAAGAGGACGGTGGTAAGTATTCGTACTCCAAATCTATTTAGTAGTATAAATATTAAGAAAAAGCCGAAACCCTTTTAGTTTAGGGAGGTTGTCAATTTGAGGTATAGGCCTTACTGGGCCTTTTTCATTTGATTTTTATGGTATGTGTAGTGAAATAGAGGAGCAGCAAGACTTGGGGTATCAGTTTTGGATAAGCTTGATCGTATCATCAGACCCTGTGAAGGTAAGTGATCTATGGCCATTAGGGAATCTTTGGCCGAATATGGTAAGGTGGATTTGGATTTGATAAGCATGACTTGTACACTAAGAATGCTGATTATTTAATTGTAGGTTGTCGTGGGAGATTTTGTTAACAAACGTCACAAAACAGGTGTGTAATAACCTCTGTAAGATCTTAGACTAATAATCGCTAAAAAGTCGAAATGCTTAAAATCTGGCAATTTGGGGAACTTGAGATTTTGCATGTGGTTTTTGATTCAATAAATATGAAATAATCTGTGTTGGATCGACGGTATAGGTAAGAGCGCAAATTTGTGCGCGACGGTAAGTTGGGCTTCGATGGGCTAGAACTGGGCCCAATGGGCTTCCGGGCCCATTTGGGTAAAATTGATAGAAAGTGGAACTTCGACAAATTGCATGTTAACACGGATAGAACTGTTGTAAAAATTGGGTTAAGTGGGCTTAAAGGGCTAAATCGGCATTCGTAGGGCCCATTAAGGGTTTTGGGCCCAAAAGCCTGAATTTGATAAGGTGCGTTAAAATTATCGTTTAAACACTTAGAAGTATTGATAGTTGTTAATGAACATGGAAAACCCATAATATTTGGTAAATTTATGAAATTACCCTTAGAATATGAAAATTGACTGTTTTGCCCCTAAGTAAAAATGACTATAATACCCCTAGGGTTTAATTATGAATGTGATGCATGAGATATTGATATGACATGATATGCGCAAGAGATGTTATGTGATGCACATGATATGCTATGATATATTCATTATTATGCATGGGTTGGGTTTTGTATGGATGGAGGAAGTGCAAAAAGGGGTTTGCCCCAGTTATTAAAAGAGGCTAGGCCTCCAGTTATATGATAAAGCAGCTATACTACCAGTGGAGAGTTTGGTTGGGTGGGTTGAGTTATTCCCCACATGGTGTGTTGGCTGGTACGGGTGGAGTGTAGCGGATGGTGGGTTGAGTAGTCTCCCCAAATGGGTTGCATACATTTATTAATATTACATGTGATATTGAAATGGGCCTATGGGCCATACCGTTTCTGATGAAAGGCTTCGCCCGGTGATATGATTAATGAAAAGGCTTGGCCCAAGAATCAGATTAAACTAAAGGCTTCGGCCAAGTATATGTCGAGACTGAATTTAGGCTTAGGCCCAGTCTACTGATTTTAGTTTGGGCTCTGAAAGGGGCTTGTTGCACACTGAGTTTCCAAACTCACCCCCTTTCCTTATCTTTGCAGGTGAGCCTTGATGTGGAGACTTGGGGGGGAGGAGGATCAGAGTGGCCATGGTGTTCGCTTTTGAACTTTGCAATAAATAATCAGTTTTCTTTTTAGTTTATTTTAACTATTATTACTATTTATTCTTGGGTTGTAATAAGACCATTTTAACTATTTTTCTGGGGTTACTTTATTTTTAATAATTCTATACTTTTCTGGTAATAATTCAAAATGGGTTAGAACGTGTTTTCAAAATGATATTCATTTTCAAGATAACGCAATGATTCAAGTAATCGGTCTATCTAAAATATACTTAAATAAATTTTGACTCGTTTACCAAAGTGTGGCAATGGTTGTGGGCATGTCTAGGATTGGATCCAATTGAGAGCTTGGTACTTAAGCAGCCTTCATGGTTCACCTCTTCTGGTTCGGATACTCCACCAGTGCATGACTTCCATTCACTTTGTTAATTTAGCAAAAACTATCTTTTAAAACACTAAGAAGGGCGTAGATAGAGACATGGGTTTTTAAAACTTCAGTGTGACTCGTCGGATTCGGCCATAACGTCTGGGCCGGGTTTGGGGTGTTACAATTCACGTATAATCACTTAATGACTATCACACTATTGCTTCTTAAGTTACCATTGCATATCTTCAATCCTATGAATATAACTTACGGCAATATGATCATAAAAAATTTCCTTATTTCACTTTCATGCATATTATTCGGCTTTATGTATGTATATATATATATGCTAAAGGTATGGCTAAATTCTCGTGACATATCATGATTTATTCACAAATAAATTATGTTTAAATACTTAAAACTTATCTCGAGTATTTTTGAACAACTACGGATCGGCTATTCAACTACTTTAGCGTTTCCCTTATTCGAATTTGCCCCTCTATGCTCTTGAGCTTAAATTCAAAAATTTTAAACCAGCCATTATTCAACTATTCAAGCATTACTTAAAAAATTTAATATATATACATATTCGACTTTTACATATATATATCATAGTAAACAAAAGTAATATACATTATAGGTCATCTTGAACCTTTATATTTTCATCAATTTGAACCATTCCTTGACCCAATATTACATTCGGCATTAAGATACAAACACGTTAACATTTCCTTTATACACACCCTTAAGACCAAATGCATAATTCATTTACTTTAACTTATTTATACCTTATAACCATACTTAATTCTCACCTATCAATCATCATCCGATCATGTATATGTAAGATAGATATAAATCCTTAGTCAACTACCATACATCACTTAACATGATAAATTTCCATTTTCAATATCATAGAAACCTAGGTTGGCCGAATATATAATTTCACCTATGCATAAACATAACTCATATTCCATTACTTACATTATTCCAAAACCATATCATTAATGCATAAAGCCAAACCTTTAGACATTCAAACATCTATTTTATTTTTTTTTCAAATCACTCAAATAGCAATTACTCTTATTCTAACATTTTAATACACAACATTTTCTCAAATCATTATTCAAGTTCAAATTCAGCTAATACACATATAAATACTAACAACTAAGTATTAACTAGCTCAAACTTCACTCTTCAACAATTATTCATTAAAACATTAAGACAACAATCTATCCCTTCAATTTCTTCCATGGCCGAATGCTCAAATCACCACACAACTCAAAATTTTGACATGGGCTAAGTAAGGAACTTAGTAACTAACTTAAAATATGCTAAAATTTCAAGAACTAACACGAATTACTTACCTTATTTCAAGCTTAAGATGACCGAATGGTTTTGCTCCCTTTTCTTTCTTTAAATTCGGCTAAGAAGAAACAAAGATGAACACTTTGTTTTCTTCACCCTTTTTCTATTTTAATTATCATTATTTTATAATATAAAGCCATTTAGTTGCAATAACACTAATAGAAAATACATATATTTTGTATTAAATAACAACATGGCCAGCCACTATCTCAAAAGTGGAGAATTTGACATGCAAGTCCACTTTTTTTTACCATGCATTAATAGACCACTACAATTTAACCTATCACATTTTCAAAATTTCTCACATAAGTCCTATTTAATAAATTTCACATAAAAATGACAAAATCAAAACATGAAATTTTCACACATGCACTTCCACATATAATAAGCTTAGAATATAACATTTAATTATTTTTGTGACTCAGTTTTGTGGTCCCGAAACCACTTTCTGACTATGGTCAAATTAGGGCTGTCAGAAGCTTACTAAGCATAAAGCTTACTTCCTCCTTTCCATTTCTTTTAGTGTTTTCAGGTCAGCTTAGGGTTGGAGAACGTTAGAGACAACATCACACTACCAAGCTATCACCTTGGGATATTGATACATAGGTTGAGAAGTTACAAGTGAGTGGCATGTATAGAGATTAGATTTTATGATCTGTGTTTTATGATTTGGCCAAATGTATTGGCTTATTTTGATTTTTTTGTATATGGCCATAGGGTGTGGCTCATATTGAGTATGGTTTGTAAATCTATCTATCCATACTGTGTTATAATGTGTGTGGTGAAATGATGTGAGCATGATGGTTGGCCATGCATGATTGCTGTAGTGACATGCATGCGTGATGAATGCTTTATAACCATTCGAAGTGGTCATGACCATGGTTAATGTGTAATATGACAAGTAAGATAATAATGCCTTGAAACGTGAACGCTTGATGGATAAGTAGATAATCATGATATAAGAGAATAAGTGGTAAAGTATTTGGTTTGGTCAAATAAATGTGATTTGGTATGCCTAGAATTGGTATAATGTGCGAATATGTAAAACCTGTATAATGCCTCGAAAATGTCATGTTGTGCATTAATAAAGTGTGTTTTAATCATTAAAATGTTGCTATGAATTATGATTATGATGTTTCTAAAGATGTAAGGGATTGTGGGAACATGAAGGCTTGGAAAATAGCCTAAATATTGATCACATGGGCTGAGACGCAGCTGTGTGTCTCAACTGTGTGAGGGGTACGGCCTGGTGATGGGCCTAGCCATGTGAACCAATTTGTGTGCTTACGCATAAATAGAGAGTTACATGGCTTGAGGACACGGGCGTGTTGATGATACAGTGGCATCGATATTTGATTACATGTAAGACCACATTTGGGACATTAGCATTGTACAAGCTTTCTGAGCTATCCGAGTATCCTTATTGAATTCGAACAGGTCAACGGGTATTATGAGAAAATGGATGACTATGTGAATTTATATTCGATTTAGGTACATTTGAGTTGAATACCATGTTTTAGAATGAAAAGTAGGTATATGTACCTTGGTGAACATATGATATAAGCATAAGTTGCTATGAGAATGAGTTATGATATGTATATGTGAATAATGTTCAAATGAACTATAAGAGATATATGGTTATGTGAATGTATTTTGCATTGAATTATATGAATGAATTGGTCTAGATTGTTATTATTTGTTAAGTTTATTTGTATATGACTTACTAAGCTTTTGGAAAGCTTACTTTTTGTGTGTTTGCATTATTTTTTCAGATATCAAAGCTACTGGGAGCTCGGGGATCGTCAAGGATTATCACCACACTATCGAACTCTATTTTGGTACATTTTGAAAGTGTAAATATTGGAGTATGGCATGTATAGGCTAGAAGTATTAGAATATGTTTTGTAATGTGTATATCATGCCATGTGATATGGATAGATTATGGTTAAACTTATGGTTTGATTTTGGTGTATGATATGTGATGCAATGTTGCTATTATAGGATATTTTTGGTTGGCCAAAAGTAATGGTCATTTTGGTAAGAATTTGGTATGAGAATGAATGAGGTAAATTGAAGTTACAAGATAAATGTTTTGGTTTGATTATGACTCATGATATAGTATGTTTTGGTATGTATGCTATGTATGAAATTTGTTTATAACAAAATAGCATGAATGATGTATGTTTTGGTTGTGGAATAGTTGAGAATTTGGTATAAAATGACGTGGTTTTGATGCTTGTAGGTATAACCCAAAATGGGTGGCAAATTGGCTTTTCAAATGGCCTATTTCTGTCTACACAGGCAGAGACACGGGCGTGTGTCTCAGCCGTGTGTGACAAATGGTCATGTTATACGGTCGTGTGTCCTCTGGTGTAGTCCTACAATTTAAAGTCAGTCTCGAGCAAGGCCAAGGCACACGGGCATGTGGCTAGTCGTGTGTCCCAAGTTAGTTTCGACTATGGCCTGGCACATGGGCGTGTCATGTGGCCGTGTGGAGAAGTCAGTATGTATGCCTTGTTTTGCCATGGCCTAGACACACGGGCGTGTCTAAAGCCATGTTAGGCACACGGCCTGTTCACACGGGTGTGTGACCTATATAACTTTGAAAAATGTTTAAGTTTTGAAAAATTTTGTATGAGCTTGGTTTAGTCTCGACCCCTTTCTAAAGCATGTTTAAGGTCTCGTAGACCTATATAAGGGACAATTGTGTATGATAATTATATTTTTTGATTATGTTATGCTTAAGTATATGTGAATGTTTCGATATGTCTGTTAACGCCTTTAACCCTATTCTGGTGACGGATACGGGTTAGGGGTGTTACAGTTTTAGCTTGGAATTGAACAACAACACTTATTGTATAGGTTCAAATTGTAGTGGCAAAATCTTCTTATCGTGCCATCGCATTGTCTTTTCTTTGTACAATTTGGCATTCTCATAAGTTTAAGCTCTAAATTCCTTCATCTCATTCAACTTTAGTAATCGACTATTGCAAGCATTAATCCAATCCATGTTCAATTTCTTAATTGCCCAAAAGGACTTATGTTCAAGTTCAACTGGAAAATGGTAAGGCTTCCTATAGATTAACTTGAAAGGCGACATTCTCAATGGTGTCTTGAAGGTAGTGTGATATGCCTACAATGCTTCATTTAATTTGGATGACCAATCTTTGATGGTGGGATTGACCATTTTCTCCAAAATCTACTTAATTTCTATATTCAAGACCTCAGCTTGTCCATTTGTTTGGGGATGATATGTCGTGGAAATTTTATGTTTAACCCTATATCTATTCAAAGCAGTAGCAATAATCGGCAGTCAAAATAAGAACCTTCATCACTAATCAAAGCACGAGGAGTACCAAACTTGGTGAAAATATTCATATGGAGGAACTTTAGTACCGATTTTGCATCATTCGTAGGGAGAGCGACGACTTCAACCCACTCGGAGACGTAATCTACAGCCACAAGTATGTATATATTGCCCCAAAAGGGTGGAAAAAGGACCCTTAAACTCAATTCCCCACACATCAAACAATTCAACTTCTAGAATATTTTGCAATGGCATTTTATACCACTTCGATAAGTTCCCAGCTCATTGACAACGATCCAGCAGTTGCTCATTTGGAAAATCCTCTTTAATGCATTGAATATTATCGTCTTCATTTCCTACTTCAAGTTGCGAAAAGTGATTAGCCACTTGATTCTCTGTGCCTTTCCTATCTCAAATTTCTAGATTAAATTCATATAGCAGCAATATCCACCGAATTAATCTTGGCTTGGCATCTTTCTTGGTCACCAAATACTTAATCGCAGAATGATCAGTATAAACTGTAACTTTGGTGTCAACTAAATAGGATCTAAAATTTTCAAATACAAATACCACAACCAATAGTTCCTTCTGAATAGTGGTGTAGTTCAACTGCGTATCTATAAGCATTCGACTAGCATAGTAGATGGCATAAAACACTTTATCCTTCATTTTCCCAAGCATAGCTCCTACAGCGAAATCACTGGTATCGCACATAAGTTCAAAAGGTAATATCCAGTTCGGTGCTATGACAATTGGTGTTGTTACCGATTGCTTTTTCAATACATTAAATGCTTGCACACAAGGCTCATCAAACATGAAAGCTCTATTATGTTCTAGCAATGCACACAGGGGTTTGGATATCTTTAAAACATCCTTAATAAATTGTCGATAAAATCCTGCATGGCCAAGGAAACTTTGAATACCTTTAACTATAGTGGGTGGTGGCAATTTCTCAATAACCTCAATCTTTGCTTTGTTTAAGGCAATCCCTTGCTGTGAAATTTTATGTTCGAGAACAATGCCTTCACAGACCATGAAATGACATTTTTCCCAATTCAGAACAAGGTTAGTCTCTTCACACCAAAAAATAACTAACTCCAGGTTTTTTAAACAACCTTCAAAAGTGTTGCCAAACACCGAGAAGTCATCCATAAAAACTTTTAAAAATTTCTCTACCATGTCTGAAACTATTGCCATCATGTAACATTCAATTGTTGCAGGGGCATTGCACAAATCCAAAAAGAATTTGTTTGAAAGTGATGGTTCCATAAGGACATGTGAACGTAGTCTTTTCTTGGTCAGTAAGAGCTATGACAATCTAGTTATACCCTGAATAACCATCCAAAAAGTAATAAAAGGCTTTTCCCACTAATCTATCTAACATTTGATCGATTAATGGCAAAGGAAAATGGTTCTTCCTGGTTGTTTTTTTGAGCTTTCGATAGTCCAGGGAAACTCTCCATCCTGTTATAGTACCAGTTGGAATGAGTTTGTTGTTATCATTGCTAACCGCAGTAACACCCTTTTTCTTGGTTACACACTGAACGGGGCTCACCTAAGAACTATAAAAAATAGGATAGATTATTCCAGCATCAAGCCACTTGATAATCTCCTTTTTAATGACTTTCTTCATAATGGGGTTTAGTCTCCTCTGCTGGTCAATAGAATTGCCATGGTAATCCTCCAGTAAAATCTTATGCATGCAGATGGCCAGACTGATTCCCTTGATATCCGTAATTGTTGACCTCAATGCTTTCTTAGATCTCTTCAAAACCTCTAACAATTGAGCCTTTTGATCAGATGTTAATTCTGTAGAGTTAACTACCAGCAATGTGCTATTGTCTCCCAAGTAGGTGTACTTTAAATGTATTGGCAAAAGCTTCAACTCCAAAGTAGGAAGGTCCTCTATAAAAGGTTGAGGAGGTTTAAAAGAATGCTTTGAGAAATTTAAAGATTCAAAATTCCTCTTTGCTCCATTATCAAGTTGCTTAGCCTCCATAAGTTCACTAAGTTCTCCAATCAGTTCCTCTTTATTCACTCAACTAAGTCTACTTCATTATCAGAATTATTGCAACAAAATTCTGCCAATTCTTCCTTCACAGATTTGTTAATAATCCCAATGGCATGACAATCTTCATCTGTATCTACACACTTCATGGCATCAAAAACATTAAAGCTTATCTGCTGGTCAATAACTCTCATTGTTAATTCACCTTTCTGTACATCAATTAATGTTCTACCAGTGACTAGAAAAGGTCTTCCAAGAATTATTGGTACCTCTTTATCAACTTCACATTTTAGAATAATAAAATCAATCGAAAAAATAAATTTATCAACTCTTATAAACATATCTTCAATTTTACTTTTCAGATGTGCAGAAGAACGATCAGCTAGTTGCAGCATGATAGTTATAGGTCTCACCTTCCCAATTCCCAATTTCCTGAAAATAGACATATGCATTAAATTTATGCTTACACTTAAATCTCATAATGTGTAACAACCCGATTTTGGGGCTAGTCAAAATAGTGGTTTCAGAACCACTATTCTGAAGCCAGAGAAATTATTTTTAATATTATTCTATGTGTGATGGCATGATTATAAAGGTGCATGGAAAATTTGGTGAACTAATTTTAGCGTTTGAGAGCTTAATTGCGAAAAAAGACTAAATCGTATAAAAGGTAAAAGTTCTATTTTACTTGATAGACATACCAAATAGCTAGAGAGCCATAATTGGGGGTCTTTAAAGGGCAAATAGACCCTTAAAATAGAGCATGACTAGTCATAGGAGACAAGGAATTAGATAGTTAAAGTGTTAGGTGAGATTGAGTGGCTAAATTAACTAAAAATAAATAAAATAGAAAAAGAATGAAATCATCCCTTTCACCACTTCTTCTCCACCGAAAATTTCAGCAAAATAAGGGGTTTTAAAGCTTGAAAATTTCAGCAACTTGTAACCTTCACAAGTAAGTGATTTTGATGGTCTTTCTTAATGATTTTTGTACTTTTAAAGCCCTTATAGCATGAGCTTTATAATGAGGGGACTATTTTGCAAAATGGTTGAAATTCTAAGGTTTTATTATGAGAGTGTTCATGTTATTTTTCTGAAATTTTATGGAAGAAAATGAATCATGGTTGTGAAATAAATAACTTTTGTAAAGTAGTTTTCATGGAAACCCTAACTAAGAACCATTTTGCATAAGTTGTAAAATAGGTGATAAATGTGTGAAATAATGAGAATTTTGGGTTGTTCCTAGTATAAAAATTATTTGGATAGGCTCGGATAATGAGAAAATATGATAAAAATCAATTTTTGGGTCTAGGGGTAAAATGGTCAGTTTGTGAAAATCTAGTGGCAAAATAGTCATTTTGCCCAATTATAAATTGTTACCCAGATTGATCAAATGATTGAATTTGTGAAATTTTATCATTATAGATCAAGAATTACAAAATTCAAGCCTAGACTAGGGAAAAGCAACGCTAGCGAACTAAAACTGACTAGTCGCCTACCTTTTGTTATCCGAGGTAAGTTGTGTAAATAATGCAACTACATTGTTTTCATGTATGAATGAATTGTTATAGCATAAATTATTTCATTGTGGAAATGATTAAGCATGATGAGAATTGATGTAGTAGAACTCTCGGTTGAGCCTTAGGAATCATCGGATATCCATGCCATGACATTTGGGTCATTTATGTGCTAGTGTAAGACATGTCTGGGACATGCATCGGCCACAGTATGAGAGCCAGTGTAAGACATGTCTGGGACATGCATCGGCCTCGAGATATTTAAGCTAGTGTAAGACATGTCTGGGACATGTATCGACATTGAGACAAGATCTAGTGTAAGACATGTCTTGGATATGTATCGACCTCGCGATATAGAAGCTAGTGTAAGACCTGTCTGGGACACGGCATCGACACTGGTAGATGAGAGCCAGTGTAAGACCTGTCTGGGACATGGCATCGGCCTCGCTATATGGAAGCTAGTGTAAGACCATGTCTGGGACATGGTCTCGGTATCTTAACCCATGTTAGGGCTATTGAGTTTCCGGTAGTATTCCAAATGGTTCAACCAAAGATTTATGATTTATATCGAAATGAGAAAAGTTATGATCATATGATGAGTGGTACAGGTACCTATTTCAAATGTATGAGATGTCGACTCAATATATGCAATATGAGTTGTGTTGGATGGTGATAAGTAAGTTGTACTTACGTCTATTTATAGATTCACGAATAAGCTATGAAAGGTTATGAGCATATTATTTTGTGATAATTAATTGACGTTTATTTTCATGCAACTTACTAAGCTTTATGCTTACCCTATTTCCTTTTCATTTTCTTATAGTGCCGCCAAAGTAGCTCGAAGATCATTGCCTACGTCAGAGAAGCCAGTCACACTATCCTTGAAGCACTTGGTATAACTAGTTTTATCATTTTTATTATGGCATGTATAGGAACTAGTCTTTCTATAATGGTTACTTTGTTTTGGGCTAAACTTGTAGCTTATCATAGCTATTAAGTCATTTTGTATAATGCTATTGATGGTAGCTAATATTGGTTATTAATAAATACAAATGATGATCTTCTTTTGGGGATGAGTAAATTGAATGATTTAGCTATGTGGTTGTATGTGAATTGGTTGTTTTGATGAGGTATAAGCTAGTGCTATTTAGGGTGGCAAAAAGGCTTGGTAGATAGCATTATTTTTGATCACACAGGTAGACACACGGGCGTGTGTCTAGGTTGTGTGTGACACACTGCTAGCCCCACGGGCGTGTTATCCGGCCGTGTGTCCCCTGCACGTTAAATTTGCAAGTCAGTATGCATAGTAGTAAACATACAGGTAGAGACACGACCGTCTGTCTCAGCCGTGTAGAGGAAACGGTCTCTGGCCACTGACATGTGCCTTGGTCATGTGCCTCTAATTGGATGCTAATGTCAGAAACAGAATGTTAAGGTTTTTAGACACGGGCTAAGACACGAGCGTGTCATGGCCGTGTGAAGGACACGGGCATGTGCTAGGCCGTGTGAAAACCCTGTATGTTTGAATTAAAAAATAAATCTACACGGGCAAGGGGACACGGGCGTGTCCCTAGATTCTTAGGCCATGTGAGCCACACAGGACATCATCACGACCATGTTTATGTTTCACACGGGCGTGTTGCCCTTCCACATGGGTGTGCCCTGTTTCAAAGGTCATTTTTCTAAAATTAGTTAAAGGACCCGAGTTGGTCTCGAATGGTTTTCAATAGATGTTTGGGGCCTCGTAGGTCCATATTAAGGAGTTTAGACAAAGTTCGAAAAAGTTTTAAATTTGATCAAGTCTTGATCACTCAAAAACGTTTGAATGCATGTGTTTAAGTTTAGTAACGCCTCGTATTCCATCTCGACATAGGGTATGGATGTGGGGTGTTACATTTAGTGGTATCAGAGCTATTATTTAATCGATTCTAGGACTAACCCAGTGTGAGTACAAGTTTAGCTATACATGCCATAGTTGTATATTGATAATGTGACAACTCCTGATGAGATAAATTGTGCTTTTATATATAATGTGGCTACGGTGGATGACGTGGAAAGTAATGTGCCAGCTCCCGCAGAAGGGACTGCACCAGTGGATAGTGGGCCCATGACAATGAGTCAGGGCGGAAGGGCTAGAGAAGCTTACCCCCACATGATGGATGCATCGTATTTGGAGTTTATTCGTGCGAATCTGAATACTCCACCTCCTCCAATTCTTCAGCATGGCCCTATAGCTCCTCATAGAGTAGTGATGGTTAGGAGAGAAAAACCCCCAGTGGATAGAATCCAAAAGCATGGGGCTAAGGAATTTCAAGCTAGTGTTGATGATGAGCCGAAGAGAGCAGAGTTTTGGTTAGAAAATACCATCCGAGTGTATGATGAACTATCGGGTACGCCAGAGGAGTGCATGAAGTGTGTGGTGTCACTTTTACGAGACTCGGCCTATCAATAGTGGAATACTCTTGTGCCAGTGGTACCGAGAGAGAGTAACTTAGGAATTCCTCCAGAAAGAGTTTCGTGAAAAGTATATTAGCCAAAGGTTTATTGATCGAAAGAGGAAAGAATTCCTTTAACTAAAGCAAGGCCGTATAACAGTGACTAAGTATGAACGTGAGTTTTTGAGACAGAGTGCATATCTACAGAAGCCATTGAAGATGGTTTGAACGAAGACATCTGTCTACTAGTTGGCATCTTAGAGCATGTAAGGCTGAGGAATTGGCCAAAGAGAAGAGAAAACTGACATCGAGTCCTGAGACTCAAGGAAAAGACAGATGAGGAAATCACAGAAGACCTCATCTAAGAGATTGAGAGAGTTTCCTACTCGATCAAATGCGTCAGTGGGGTTCTTGAACAAAAGCAAGAATAAGCTATACACGGTGACAAAAGCCCAAACTACTTCTATCGTGAGTGTTGGTAGTGCTCACCTGAGCAAACTAGAATGTTCGTAGCGCGGTTGGACCATTTTATTCGTAGCTGCCTCGAGATGGTTGAGAAAGATAAGGACCAAAGCGTGAGATCAAGTAATGCTCCTTCAAGGGGTAGACCACATAAGAGCCCTAGAAGTGGGGCTAGCAGTAGAGGTGTGCCCAAAGATGTTACAGTGAGTTCCGAGGGTAGAGCGCCTACAAGGACTTATGCTATACATGCTCGTGAAGAGGCAGAGTCTCCTGATGTGATCACGAGTACCTTTTCTATCTATAATATATTTGTTGTTGCTTTGATTGACCTGGGGTCTACCCATTATTATATTTGTATGATATTGATACCCTATATGAAAATGCTAGTCGAGTCCATTGAATTTGTGGTAAAAGTGTCAAACCCTTTAGGCAAACATGTGTTAGTTGACCGAGTGTGTAGAAATTGTCTTTTGACAATTAGAGGTCATTATTTTCTGGCTAACTTGATGTTATTGCCGTTTAATGAATTTGATGTAATCCTTGGGATGGATTGGCTAACTTCTCATAGAGTTGTAGTGGACTATGGAAGGAAATCTATTGAGTTGAAATGTGATGACGGGGATGTTCTTCGGGTTAAAACGAGTGAATTAGACAATTTGCCTGTAGTGATATCGTCCATGTCGACAGTAAGATATTTGAGAAAAAGGTATGAAGCTTACCTCACTTTTGTATTGAATACTCAAGCACCTGAATTGAAGATCGAGTCAGTACTAGTGGTATGTGAGTTCACGAACGTATTTCCAGAGGAATTACCCGGATTGCCTCTAGTGAAGGAAGTTGAATTTGGAATTGAGTTAGTCCTTGGTATGGCACCCATCTTGATTGCTCCGTATAGTATGGCTCCTATGGAGTTAAAGGAGTTGAAAGTTCAACTACAAGAGTTAACTGACAAGGGTTTTACGAGACCGAGTTTTCCTCCTTGGGGTGCTCCAGTGCTATTTGTGAAGAAAAATGATGAATTGATGAGATTATGTATTGACTATAGACAGCTCAACAAGGCGACAGTGAAGAACAAGTATCCCTTGCCAAGGATCAATGATCTGTTTGACCAATTGAGAGGAGGCATCGTGTTTTCCAAGATAGACTTGAGGTCCGGTTATTACCAGCTTAAAGTAAAGGAGCAAGATGTACTGAAAATCACATTAAGGACAAGGTATGGGCACTATGAGTTTTGTAACACCCCAAACGCAAATTCGGCCATCGGATTTAGGTTAAGAGGTATTACCGAACTAAACATTTACTTATCTCATTCACATGTTCATAAAACAAAATCCAAAATTAAGCTGAAATCTATACAAACATTCAAGATCGTTTGCCATATTCGTATGACTAAATATTTACAATTACAAAACGTTGTTCTCAACAGTCTAAACTATACATGCCACATCAACTCCAAAAATATAATAGTACCAAAAAGATCGATAGTGTGATGAACTGCTGACGATCCACTAGTCGGTGGCCAAAATCGACAATCTAAAAAAAAATAGAGAAACAAATAGCAGAGTGAGCTTTCATAAGCTTAGTAAGTTTTAAGCATTACAACAATCTAAACTTATCATTTAAATCGGACATTTAGTATCACAAAACTTGTACTCTAATTACAAATCAGTCGGCCGAATATACACAAGTATACCAACTATAAAGCCTATTGGCCGAATATATATCTAAATACACAAAGAAATTTTCAGCACATACTTCACTTTACTTTATGGCTCATACAACTAATTTAAGTCACATATTTTCATATAATGACAGACATCGACCGAATAGGTCATTCTCTTATTCATAGATATAATAATCATCCACACAGATATATCGTTATTTGATACTAATAATTTACTTTAAAATCAATTCACATATGAGTACATAATACGTACCTGGCCATCATAATGTATCATACATAATCAATAGTAGTTTGCTTCGAACATTTGGATTCATAATCTTACTCGAATCACCGGCGTTAAGCCTGCTAGGTTTTAAAACCCAAATCCAGTCACTAGCACAAAGCCTGCGAGACTTTAAGCATGGATATAGTACCAGCACTAAGCCTGCGGGATTTAACCCGAATATATTACCAAAGACACGAGGCTGCGCAGGATTTAACCTGGATATATTACGAAGACGAGGCTGCATGGATTTAACCCGGATATAATTATATATCGAGTGCCAAGCATAATTACCCACATGATAATTCGGTTCACATAACATGTCACATTTGTACTACAATTTCTTCATTCGAGTATAAGCACCCAAAGAAAATACACCTTCAATATAACTTTCGGTTTAACAGTCATACGCAAGAACACATAACCATTTCACTATCCCAGCTTAACTCCTAATATCCATTCGGTTACATGCCATATACTCAATTTATTTATCATACTTATCTCATTAAAAGAATTATCTAATAAATGTAATTACTCAAAACTTACCTCAGATATAGTCGAACGATTACAACGGCTATTTGATCACTTTCTCTTTTCCCTTATCCGAATTTGCCCCTCTATGCTCTTGAGCTAATTAAAACAATAAATTTGTTTAATTACTTACACGACTTTACTTCTTAGTAGTCACATTTGACAATCATATAACTTCAATACATATTATATTTTATAAAATATGCCATTACTCGATTTCATGCTTATTTAATCTATATCTAATTTGCATACACAAACAAAGATTCACATGACTTATCATGCTTTCTTATACATGAATTTAACTATATATCCGAATGTCTCTATAAGCACAAGGTACATACATAAGGCATATATATATACCTATATATGATTATCACAATATAATCATTTACTCATGTTTATGCACAACCACATATACACATGTATATATATATTGCATGCTTTAATATCATACACTTTTATTTTTATTCAAATTACACTATAGCTCCAAGACATAGAGCCTTCTCCGATTGTCAACTTATTAAATGTTTACCACATTACCAATTGCCATTTATCATCAATGCCGTACACACAAATACATACATACTCATACAAAGTTTATATTTCAAATAATTTATGCACACACCATCAACCTATTAATTAACTAAACACTTTAAAAATTTTCCTTAACTGAACACATATTCGGCAATGACCAATACAATTTAACAAACCTTAAAAACAATTTATGACAATTAAATTCATCTTAAATCCTCCATGACCGAATGCGCATGTATATATAAAACTCAAATAACAACAAATTTCCTTTCCCAAATTCATATATATATACATACGGCAACTTCATTACATACTTCTCAACAATTGAATTCCACTTATTCAACCATCATTTAAGCTACTTTAACAACTAAACAATACCTTCCAAAAACTATTAAAATAACACAAATTAGCAACTTGCCGATTGCATATATGTTCAATGATTCATGAATTTAAACCATGGGTTAACTATACTATGCATTTATCAATTTAATTTCATAAACAATTACCTAAAAATCACATTAACATACCTTTAAATTGAAATAACCATGGCCGAATGCCTCGGCTTCTTTTTCTATTTTTTTTTCTCTAGCTCGGCAATGAAGAAAGAAAGATGAACTCACATTATTTTTATCATCCTTTTCTTATTTTACTAATTTTTTTATTTCAATATAATGCTTAAATAAAATATATATTATCTATCAACCATCCTAATGGCCGGCCACTATATTAAAAGTGGTCCATTTGACATGCAAGTCCCCCATGTCAATAGTTCATGCATTATTTGGCACTTTAAAATTCACCTATCACATTTTCAAGTCTTATCACATGAGTCTTATCTTATAATTGATAAAATCAAGGCACAAGGTATTCACACATACAAATTCCAATTACAATAAGCACAGAATATAACATCTAATCATTTTTGTGACTCAGTTTTTTGGTTCCGAAACCACTTTCCGATTAGGGTCACATTAGGGCTGTCACAACTCTTCCTCCCTTAGGAATTTTCGTCCCCGAAAATCTTACCAGTGAATAAATTAGGGTATCTTTCTTTCATGGAGTCTTCAAGCTCCCAAGTAGCTTCCTCAACCCCATGTTTGACCCACAACACTTTCACTAACAAAATTATCTTCTTCCGCAATTCTTTCACCTCGTGAGCCAAAATACAAACCGGTTCCTTTTCATAACTCAAATCGGACCAAATTTCTATCTCTGATGGACTAATCACATGAGAAGGATCAGATCTGTACCGACAGAGCATCGAAACATGAAAAACGTCATGAATCTCTTCAAGTTCAGGTGGCAAAAGTAGTCTATAAGCAACCGGCCCAATCCGTTCTGTAATTTCGTATGGTCCGATAAATCTCGGGCTCAATTTGCCTTTACGGCCAAATTTGAGTACCTTTTTCCATGGTAAAACTTTAAGAAACACTTTGTCTCCGACCTGATACTCAATATCTTTTCGTTTTAATTCTGCATACGACTTCTGACGATCTGAAGCTGTTTTTAAACTTTCACGGATCACTTTTACTTTCTGTTCAGCATCTTTAATTAAATCAACCCCGAAGATTTTACTTTCGCTAAGCTCGTTCCAAAACAACGGCGTACGGCATTTACGTCCGTACAAAGCCTCGTAAGGTGCCATCTTAATGCTTGATTGAAAACTATTGTTGTAAGCGAATTCAACCAAAGGCAAATACCGTTCCCATGAACCACTAAGCTCAAGGATGCAGCATCTTAACATATCCTCGAGTATCTGAATTACACGTTCTGATTGACCGTCCGTCTGAGGATGAAACGCGGTGCTAAAATATAGCTTGGCACCCAAAGCGTCTTGTAATTTCTTCCAAAACCGCGAGGTGAATCTTGGATCTCTGTCAGACATAATAGAAATAGGCACCCCGTGTAACCGTACAATCTGAGAAACATATAGTTCGGCTAACTTGTCAAGTGAATAATCCATACATACAGGAATAAAATGAGCCGACTTTGTCAATCTATCAATAACAACCCAGATCGCATCTTTCTTACTTGGTGACAATGGCAACACAGATACAAAATCCATCGTGACTCGATCCCATTTCTATTCGGGTATCATGATCGGCTGAAGTAATCCCGAAGGCACTTGATGTTCCGCTTTCACTTGTTGACATCAAACACTTCGAGACAAAGTCAGAAATGTCTCGTTTCATACCGGGCCACCAGTATTGTTGTTTCAGATCATTGTACATTTTCGTACTACTCGAGTGAACTGACATTCGGCTACTATGAGCCTTGCTCAAAATCGTCAAAATAAGTTTCGAATTTCTTAGAACACACAATCGACTTCTGAACTGAAAACAACCATTGTCGTCAATTTGAAACTCTAAATCCATATTCGAAACACATTCAGCTAGTTTAGCAACCAATTCTTCATCGACATTCTGAGTTTCACATATTTGATGAATCAATAACGGTTTGGCTTTTAATTCTGCTACTAACACATTATCAGATGAAATGGACAAGTGTACATTCATCGCTCGTAAAGCAAATAGTGACTTGTGACTTAAAGCATTAGCAACCACGTTAGCCTTTCCCGGGTGATAATCAATGACAAGCTCGTAATCTTTCAACAATTCAAGCCAACGTCTTTGTCTCAGATTCAAATCCCTTTGAGTCATCAAATATTTGAGACTTTTGTGATCGGAATAAACATGACATTTTTCCCCGAATATGTAATGGCGCCAAATTTTTAAAGCGAAAACGATAGCAGCTAACTCAAGATCATGAGTCGGATAGTTTTTCTCGTGTGGCTTCAACTGTCTCAAAGCGTACGCTACTACTCTACCCACTTGCATCAACACATAGCCCAAACCATTCAGAGACGCATCACTGTAGATCACATATTCTTTACCAGACTCTAGCTGAACCAACACTGGAGCTTCAGTCAAAAGGGTTTTCAATTGATCAAAACTCTTCTGACACTTTTCTGACCATTCAAACTTAACATCCTTCTGAAGTAGTTTCGTCATTGGTGTGGCTATCATCGAGAAACCCTTTACAAACCGTCTGTAGTAACCGACAAGTCCCAAAAAGCTCTAAACTTCAGTAACATTTCTTGAAGGCTTCCAATCAAGTATGGCTGAAATTTTGCTCGGATCAACTTGAATACCCGATGCGGATACCACATGCCCTAAAAAGCTAACCTCTCTCAACCAGAACTCGCATTTACTGAATTTCGCGTATAACTGCTTGTCTCGTAAAATCTGTAATACCAATCTCAGATGCTCGGCATGTTCAGTTTCATCTTTTGAATAAATCAAGAAGTCATCTATAAACACAACTACAAACCGGTCCAAATACTGTCTGAAAATTTGATTCATCAAGTCCATAAATACCGCAAGGGCATTAGTGAGCCCAAACGGCATCACTAAGAACTTGTAGTGACCGTATCTCGTTCTGAAAGCAGTTTTAGGTACATCTGAGTCTCGCACTCGCAACTGATAATAACCCAATCTCAAATCTATCTTTGAAAACACTGATGCTCCCTTCAGCTAATCAAACAAATCATTCATACGCGGTAACGGATATTTGTTCTTTATTGTCACTTTATTTAATTGACGATAGTCAATGCACATTCTCATGGTTCCGTCTTTCTTTTTCACAAACAGTACTGGTGCACCCCAAGGTGAGAAGCTCGGTCGAGTGAAACCTCTATCCCTCAACTCTTGCAACTGAGTTTTCAATTCCTTCAATTCTGTTGGTGCCATACGATACGGAGCTATCAAAATTGGTGTAGTTCCAGGTACAAGTTCAATGTCAAACTCTACCTCTCGAACAGGTGGTAATCCCAGTAACTTATCAGGAAAAACATCTGAATACTCACAAACCACTAGCACTAATTCAAGTTTCTTTTCTGACTCTTTACTATCAAGTACGTATGCAAGATATGCTTTACACCCCCTTTTTACATATTTCTGAGCCAACATCGAGGATATTACTGCGGGTAACCCACTCAAGCTAGTAGACTCAACTCGTATTATCTCATCATTTATACATCTCAAATCAATGGTCTTTCTTTTGCAATTCACAACTGCATCATATACGGTCAACCAATCCATACCGAGAATAACATCAAATTCATCAAACGGTAAAAGCATCAAATTGACTGAAAAATAGGAACCTCAGATTATTAAGGGACATTTCCTGCACACTTTATGGACTAGCACATATTGACCCAAGTGATTCGACACTCAAATCACGAACTCAGTAGACTCAACAGGTAGAGTCTTACTGGATGCTAAAGTCTCACATACATATGAATGAGTAGAACCAGGATTAATCAATGCAATCACAATAGTATCAAAGAGAGTGAAAGTACCAGTAATGACATCAAGCGAAGAAGCATCCTCGCGTGCCCGTATAGCATAAGCTCTAGCAGGAGCACGAGCCTCAGATCTGGTCGTAGCATCTTTAGACCCTCTCTGACCGCCACTAGCATTTCTTGTATTCCTAGATGGTCTACCTCGAGCTATAGTAGTACCCGATTTCCAACTCTGATTCATATTCTGTTCAGACAATCTCGGGCAGTCCTTGATAAAGTGGTCAGCTGATCCACACTTATAATAGGAGTGGTCATGAAATCTACAACTCCTCGAATGCCATTTCCATAATACTTACACTCGGTCCTGTCCTGACAATCATTTTCAACACTGGCAACTGAAGTGGCTCGCGTATTCACAGGGGGTCGATCACAGTCTCGTCTGGAAAAGCCTGAAGTGCTCTTAGATCGGCCCGAATCATCTCAAAATTTCTTCGGTGACTGCTGAAAGGGCTTTCCCAAAGATCTTTTATGGAACTCTCTGACTCCATCTTCAGCTTTTCTTTTCTCTTTACTGTTCTCTTCAGCTTTGCAAGCTCGCTCGACAAGTACTACAAACTCTCTGATTTCAAGAATGCCAACAAACAGTTTTATATCTTCGTTCAATCCATCTTCGAAACGTTTACACATTATAGCTTCTGAAGAAGCACGTTCTCGGGCATACCGGCTAAGCCTCACAAATTTTCGTTCATAATCAGTAACTGAAATGGAATCCTATTTAAGTTCAAGAAATTCTTTTTGTTTCTGATCGATGAATCTCTAGCTGATATACTTTTTCTGGAACTCGGTTTGGAAGAACTCCCAAGTCACTCGCTCTCTGGGCACAACAGAAACCAAGTATTCCACCAATAGTAGGCAGAATCACGTAGCAAAGATATAGCACATTTTAGGCATTCATCAGGTGTGCAAGACAGTTCATCGAACACTCGGATAGTATTGTCCAACCAAAATTCACTTGCTCGGCATCATCACTATATCGTAGCCTTAAATTCGTGAGCCCGTGCTTTGGATTCATCAGCGGGGGCTTATTCAACTCTCATCGATCAATTACGGAGGTATCGTGAGGTGCAAAGGGTGTATTATTCGGGAGTGGGGTTGTTGTGGAGCAGATCGTATTAGTTCGAATGTATTGGTTGAACCAATCATTCATCACATTATAAAAAGCTTGTCTAGCCTCATCATTCGATTTGCTAGCGATAGGTTGTGATCCATCATGCATTGTCCCATGCGCGGGGAGCAGCGCTACACTCTCAACATCATCACTCATTGCTTTCGATTGGGATCGGGATCCATTACTATACAAAAACACATTTTTAACTGTCAGAAATCATCACACTATCGTATTAATACTATATGGCATGTATAGCTAGACTCAAACACACTACGTTAGTCTTAGAATCGACTAAACCGTAGCTTTGATACCAATAAAATGTAACACCCCTAACCAGAATCCAGTCGTCAGATTTAGGTTAAGAGGTATCACCGAACTAAACATTTACTTATCTCATTCACATGTTCATAAAACGAAATCCAAAATTAAGTTGAAATCTATACAAACATTCAAGATCATTTGCCATATTCGTATGACTAAATATTTACAATTACAAAATGTCGTTCTCAACAGTCTAACCTATACATGCCACATCAACTCTAAAAATATAATAGTACCAAAAAGATCGATAGTGTGATGAACTGCTGACGATCCATTAGTCGGTGGCCAAAATCGACAATCTAAAAAAAATAGAGAAACAAACAGCAAAGTGAGCTTTCATAAGCTTAGTAAGTTTTAAGCATTACAACAATTTAAAGTTATCATTTAAATCGGACATTTAGTATCACAAAACTCGTACTCTAATTACAAATCACTCAGCTGAATATACACAAGTATACCAACTATAAAGCCTATTGGTCGAATATATATATATATAAATACACAAAGAAATTTTCAGCACATACTTCACTTTACTTTATGGCTCATACAACTAATTTAAGTCACATATTTTCATATAATGACAGACATCGACCGAATAGGTCATTCTCTTATTCGTAGATATAATAATAATCCACACAGATATATCGTTATTTGATACTAATAATTTACTTTAAAATCAATTCACATATGAGTACATAATACGTACCTGGCCATCATTATGTATCATACATAATCAATAGTAGTTTGCTTCAAACATTCGGATTCATAATCTTACTCGAATCACCGGCGTTAAGCCTGCTAGGTTTTAAAACTTGAATCCAATCACTAGCACAAAGCTTGCGGGACTTTAAGCCCGGATATAGTACCAGCACTAAGCCTACGGGATTTAACCCGGATATATTACCAGCACGAGGCCTACGGGATTTAACTCGGATATAATTATATATCGAGTGCTAAGCATAATTACCCACATGATAATTCGGTTCACATAACATGTCACATTTGTACTTCAATTTCTTCATTCGAGTTTAAGCACCCAAAGAAAATACACCTTCAATATAACTTTCGGTTTAACAGTCATACACAAGAACACATAACCATTTCACTATCCCAGCTTAACTCCTAATATCCATTCGGTTACATGCCATATACTCAATTTATTTATCATACTTATCTCATTACAACAATTATCTAATAAATGTAATTACTCAAAACTTACCTCGGATATAGTCGAACGATTACAACGGCTATTCGATCACTTTCTCTTTTCCCTTATCCGAATTGGCCCCTCTATGCTCTTGAGCTAATTAAAACAATAAATTTGTTTAATTACTTGCTCGACTTTACTTCTTAGTAGTCACTTTTGACAATCATATAACTTCAATACGTATTATATTTTATAAAATATGCCATGACTTGATTTCATGCTTATTTAATCTATATCTAATTCGCATACACAAATAAAGATTCACATAACTTATCATGCTTTCTTATACATGAATTTAACTATATATTCGAATGTCTCTATAAGCACAAAGTACATACATAAGGCATATATATATACCTATATATGACTATCACAATATAATCATTTACTCATGTTTATGCACAACCACGTATACACATGTATATGTATATTGCATGCTTTAATATCATACACTTTTAATTTTATTCAAATTACACTATAGCTCCAAGACATATAAACTTCTCCGATTGTCAACTTATTAAACGTTTACCATATTACCAATTGCCATTTATCATCAATGACGCACACACAAATACATACATACTCATACAAAGTTTATATTTCAAATAATTTATGCACACACCATCAACCTACTAATTAGCTAAACACTTTAAAAATTTTCCTTAACTAAACACACATTTGACAGTGACCAATACAATTTAACAAACCTTAAAAACAATTTATGACAATTAAATTCATCTTAAATCCTCCATGACCGAATGTGCATATATATATAAAACTCAAATAACAACAAATTTCCTTTCCCAAATGCATATATATATACATACGGCAACTTCATTACATACTTCTCAACAATTGAATTCCACTTATTCAACCATCATTTAAACTACTTTAACAACTAAACAATACCTTCCAAAAACTATCAAAATAACACAAATTAGCAACTTGCCGATTGCATATATGTTCAATGATTCATGAATTTAAACCATGGGTTAACTATACTATGCACTTACCAATTTAATTTCATAAACAATTACCTAAAAATCACATTAACATACCTTTAAATTGAAATAACCATGGCCGAATGCCTTGGCTTCTTCTTCTGTTTTTTTTTCTCTAGTTCGACAATGAAGAAAGAAAGATGAACTCACATTATTTTTATCATCCTTTTCTTATTTTACTAATTTTTTTTATTTCAATATAATGCTATTACCTATTATAATGCTTAAATAAAATATATATTATCTATCAACCATCATGATGGCCGGCCACTATATTAAAAGTGGTCCATTTGACATGCAAGTCCCCCATGTCAATAGTTCATGCATTATTTGGCACTTTAAAATTCACCTATCACATTTTCAAGTCTTATCACATGAGTCCTATCTTATAAATTAACACCTAATTGATAAAATCAAGGCATAAGGTATTCACACATACAAATTCCAATTACAATAAGCACAGAATATAACATCTAATCATTTTTGTGACTCAGTTTTGTGGTTCCAAAACCACTTTTCGATTAGGGTCACATTAGGGCTATCACAAGTTTCTTGTCATGCCCTTTGGTTTAATAAATGCCCCTGTTGTATTTATGGATCTGATGAACCACATTTTCCAGCCTTATTCTGATAAGCTCATGGTGGTCTTTATCGATGATATATTGATTTATTCTCGTGATAAGAGTGAACACGTGAAACATTTGAGAACGATTTTGCAAACTTTGAGAGATAAGCAATTGTAAGCTAAGTTTAGAAAAATTGAGTTTTGGCTCTGAAAAGTCAGATTTTTAAGACACATCGTGTCGGGTGATGGAATTAGGGTTGACCCGAGTAAGATATCGGCTATTGTTGAGTGGAAACTGCTGAAGAATGTGTCAGAGATCAGAACCTTTCAGGGCTTAGCTGGGTACTACAGACAGTTTGTAAATGGATTTTCAATGATAGCTACCCTGATGAAGAGGTTGTTATAAAAATATGTCAAGTTCGAATGGAAGGAGAAGTGCCAACAGAGTTTCGAGAAACTAAAGACCTTGTTAACCAAAGCCCCAGTTCTAGTGCAACCGAAATCGAGAAAGGAGTTTGTGCTGTATAGTGATGCATCCTTGAATAGGTTAGGGTGCGTGCTCATGCAAGAAGGCAAGGTGATAGCCTACACCTTAAGACAACTAAAACTACACGAGAAAAACTACCCGACACACGATTTGGAGTTGGCTGCCATTATGTTCGCGTTGAAAATTTGGAGGAACCATTTGTATGGCGGGAGATGTTGAGTATTTACTGACCATAAGAGTCTAAAGTATTTGATGACTCAAAAGGAGCTGAATTTATGGCCACGAAGATGGTTAGAGTTGATAAAGGATTACGAATTGATGATTGACTACCACCAAGGGAAGGCGAATGTAGTCGCTGACGCATTGAGTAGGAAATCATTGTTCACCTTGAGGGCTATGAATACTTAATTAATCGTGATTGATGATGGTTCAATTCTAGCTGAGATGAGAGCTAGACCGATATTTCTTCAAGAGATTTGTGAGGCTCAGAAAGGTGATAAGGACTTGCAAGCTAAGATGGCTTAGTATGAGAGGGAAATGAATCAGAATTTTGTATTGGTACCGATGGTTGTATGATGTACTGAGATAGAATTTGTGTACCTAAGGATAATGTGCTCATTTAGAATATTTTACGAGAGGTACATAGTGGTTGCTTGCCCTCCATCCGGGTAGTGTGAAAATGTATAACGACTTAAAGAAAATGTACCAGTGGTCGAGGATGAAAATAGACATTTCTGAGTTTGTTTCTAAGTGTCTAGTTTGTCAACAAGTGAAGGCCGAACATCAAGTACCCTTGGGTTTACTTCAGCCTGTGATGGTTCCTGAGTGGAAATGGGACTGAGTAACTATAGATTTTGTGCAGGGGTTGCCTTTGACGCCTAGAAAAAAGGATTCCGTTTGGGTTGTTGTTGATAGGTTTACCAAGTCGACACAGGTTTACCAAGTCGACACATTTTATACCGGTGCGTACCGATTATTCTCTTGAGAAATTGGCTGAATTGTATGTTTCCGAGATCGTGAGATTTCATGGAGTACCTTTGTTGATTATTTTGGATAGAGATCCGAGGCTTACCTCGCGGTTTTGTAGGAAGTTACAAGAGGCATTGGGAATGAAATTAAGTTTTAGCATAGATTTTCACCCGCAAGCCATCAGTCAGTCAGAAAAAGTGATCCAGATCTTAGAAGACATGTTGCAGTGCTGTGTTCTCAAGTTCCAAGGTAGTTGGGAAAAGTATTTTCCGATAGTCAAATTTGCCTACAACAATAATTATCAGTCAAGTCTAAAAATGGCGCCTTATGAGGCTTTGTATGGACGCAAGTGTCGAACGCCCTTATATTGGACGAAACTTAGAGAAAGTCAAATTTACGGGGTCAATTTTGTCAAAGAAACCAAATAGAAGGTTAAGGTGATTCGTGACTAATTGAGAGTCGCTTTGGATAGACAGAAATCCTATGTGGATTTGAAACGAAAAGAGATCAAGTTTTAAGTCAGTGATAAGGTTTTTTTGAAAGTATCCCGGTGGAAGAAAGTCTTTAGATTCGGTAGAAAAGGCAAGCTGAGTCCGCGGTTTATTGGACCTTATGAGGTGACCGAGAGAATTGGACCGGTAGCATTCCGATTAGCCTTGCCTCGTGAGCTAGGGAAAATTCATGATGTGTTTCATGTATCGATGTTACGCCGCTATCGATCAGCCCCTCACACGTGATTTCACCGGAAGAAATTGAAATAAGCCTGGATATGACCTATGGTGAAGAACCGATTAAGATTTTGGATTGAGAGGTCAAGCAATTGAGGAATAAAAGTATAGCACTCGTGAAAGTTTTATGGCATAGACATGGAGTCGAGGAAGCCGCATGGGAACCCAAGGAGACCATGAGAGACCAATACCCGAATCTATTCCCCGGTAAGATTTTCGGGGATGAAAATCACTGGGGGAGAATTATAACAACCCGATTTTGGGGCTAGTTGGAATAGTGGTTTTAGAAACACTATTTTGAAGTCGGAGAAATTATTTTTAATATTATTCTATGTGTGATGGCATGATTATAAAGATGCATGAAAAAATTGGTGAATTAATTTTAGCGTTTGAGAGCTTAATTGCGAAAAAGGACTAAATCGCATAAAGGGTAAAAGTTCTATTTTACTTGATAGACATACTAAATAGCTAGAGAGCCATAATTGGGGGTTTTTAAAGGGCAAATAAACCTTTAAAATAGAGTATGACCAGTCATAGGAGACAAGGAATTAGATAGTCAAAGTGTTAGGTGAGATTGAGTGGCTAAATTGACTAAAAAGAAATAAAATAGAAAAAGAATGATATCATCCCTTTCACCACTTCTTCTCCACCAAAAATTTCAGCAAAATAAGGGGTTTGAAAGCTTGAAAATTTTATCAACTTGTAACCCTCACAAGTAAGTGATTTTGATGGTATTTCTTAATGATTTTTGTACTTTTAGAACCCTTGTACCATGAGCTTTCAAATGAGGGGACTATTTTGCAAAATGGTCCTCAGTTAGGGTTTCCATGAAAACTACTTCACACAAGTTGTTTATTTCACAACCATGATTCATTTTCTTCCATAAAATTTTATGTGATAAAAATTGATTTTCGGGTCTAGGGGTAAAATAGTCATTTTGTGAAAGTCTAGGGGCAAAACGATCATTTTGCCCAATTATAAATTGTTGAGTACTCAGATCGATAAAATTATTGAATTGTGAAATTTTATCATTATAGATCAAGAATTACAAAATTCGGGCCTAGACTGGGGAAAAGTAAAGTTAGTGGACTAAAATCGACTAGTCGCCTACATTTTGTAATCCGAGGTAAGTTGTGTGTAAATAATGCAACTACATTGTTTTCTTGTATGAATGAATTGTTATAGCATAAATTATTTTATTGTAGAAATGATTAAGCATGATGAGAATTGAGGTAGTAGAACTCTCGGTTGAGCCTTAGGAATCATCGGATATTCATGCCATGACATTTGGGTCATTTGTGTGCTAGTGTAAGACATGTCTGGGACATGCAGTATGAGAGCCAGTTTAAGACATGGCTGGGATATGCATCAGCCTTGAGATATTTAAGCTAGTGTAAGACATGTCTGGGAAATGCATCGGCATTGAGACGAGAGCTAGTGCAAGACATGTCTAGGACATGCATCAGCCTCGTGATATGCAAGCTAGTAGAAGACCTATTTGGGACATGGCGTCAGCTTGTTGTGTGTCAGTGTAGGACCTATCTGGGACACGACATCGATGCCAATAGATGAGAGCCAGTGTAAGACCCGTCTGAGACATGGCATCGGCCTCGCTATATGGAAGCCAGTGTAAGTTCATGTCTGGGACATGGCATCAGCATCCTAACCCATGTTAGGGCTATTGAGTATCCGGTAGTATTCCAAATGGTTCAACCAAAGATTTATGATTTATATCGAAATGAGAAAAGTTATGATCATGTGATGAGTGGTACAGGTACCTATTTGAAATTTATGAGATGTGGGCTCAATATATGCAATATGAGTTGTGTTGGATGGTGTTGAGTAAGTTGTACTTACGTCTATTTATATTATTCACGAGTAAGCTATGAAAGGTTATGAGCATATTATTTTGTGACAATTAGTTGACATTTATTTTCATGCAACTTACTAAGCTTTATGCTTACCCTATTTCCTTTCCATTTTCTTATAGTGCAGCCAAAGCAGCTCGAGGATCATCGCCTAGTCGGAGAAGCCAATCACACTATCCTTGAAGCACTTGGTATAGATAGTTTTATCATTTTTATTATGGCATGTATAGGAACTAGTCTTTTTGTAATGGTTACTTTGTTTTGGGCCAAACTTGTGGCTTATCATAGCTATTGAGTCATTTTGTATAATGCCATGGATGGTGGCTAATATTGGTTATTGATAAATGCAAATGATGATCTTCTTTTGAGGATGAGTAAATTGAATGATTTAGCTATGTGTTTGTGTGTGAATTGGTTGTTTTGATGTGGTATAAGCTAGTGCTATTTAGGGTGGCAAAAAGGCTTGGTAGATAGCCTTATTTTTGTCCACACAGGTAGACACACGGCATGTGTCTAGGCCGTATGTGACACACAGCTAGCCATACGGGCGTGTTATCCGGCTGTGTGTCTCCTGTATGTTAAATTTGCAAGTCAGTATGCATGGTAGTAAACACATGGACAGAGACACGGCCGTGTGTCTCAGCCGTGTAGAGGACACGGTCTCTAGCCACGAGCATGTTCCTTGGCTGTGTGCCCCTAATTGGATGCTGACATGAGAAAAAAATGTTAAGGCTTTTAGACACGGGCTAAGACACGGGAGTGTCATGGCCGTGTGAGGGACATGGGCCATGGACACGGGCGTGTGCCAGGCCGTGCGAAAACCCCTGTAGGTTCAAATTGAAAAATAAATCTACACGGGCAAGGGAACATGGGCCTGTCCCTAGATGCTTAGGCCGTGTGAGCCACACGGGCCATCAGCACGACCATGTTTAGGTTTCACACGGGCGTGTGCCCTGTTTCAAAGGTCATTTTTCTAAAGTTGGTTGAAGGACCCGAGTTGGTCTCGAATGGTTTTCAATAGATGTTGCCTCGTATGTCCATATTAAGTAGTTTAAACAAAGTTCGAAAAAGTTTGAAGTTTGATCAAGTCTTGATGACTCGAAAACGTTTGAATACATGTGTTTAAGTTTAGTAACGCCTTGTATTCCGTCTCGACGTAGGGCACGGGTGTGGGGTGTTACATAATGCCTTGCCTTCATAATGATTTCCAGTTGAGCAAGAAATAGTATAACTCACTAGGTACTTCAATTTTGGTGACAATTTGTTCATTAACAATGCTGTGCACCCTTCAGTGAGAGCATCAATTTCAAATTCCCCTAGTTTGTGTTTCCTTGACAATATGTTCTTCATGAACTTTACGTAATTGGGGATGTTGATATGAAATTGCTTCAGGACATCCAAGAATTTTTTTTAATTAAAAATCTTTCATAGATTTTTGAAATCGTTGAGGAAAAGGTGGCAGCGCCCTTCCTTCAACTTGTTGAGGTTGTTTTTCCATGGCATTCTTGTTGGCAACACGAGCTGGTTCTGCTTCAACATTTCTTTTGTTTGCTCTTTTCAATTGTATATTTCTCCACTACTGATTCTAAATTCACCTTATGTGTAAAATCTGAGCTATTTTCTTCAATAGCGACATCATTGACAACTCTAGGTAGCTGAGTAGCACTTTTGAGTGTAATGGCTTTGCAATTTTCAGTATCACTCGACAATGCTCCTTGCTACCTTGAGCTTAATACACTTGCAATTTGCCCTACTTGGTTTTCCAAAACCCTTAAAGATACAGATTGACTCTGTATAACAACATTGTTCTTGGCCATGTATTCCTTCAATAGAGCTTCCATAGATGAAGATGATGATGAACTTTGTTGAACATTTTTCCATGGCATAGGGTGATTCTAACCAGGTGGTGCACTTGTGACATTCTGTCGAACAACATTATTGGAATTTCCCACTCCTTGATTACTTTTATTGAAATTAGGATGTTGTTTCCATCCAGGATTGTATGTACGGGGAATATGGGTTATTGTTTCGATTGAAATTTCCCATGTAACATACTGAAGTTGGATTCGATGGGCATTCATCAAAAACATGATCTTCCCTATAATAAATGCATGTTAATTCTGCTGCTTTCATTTCCTGCACTACAATTGGTCTCTTCAATGTTTTATCATATTAGTTAGGGATGATACCTGAGCTATAACGAAGTGATCACATCAAGCAACATAGCTCCAACAACTCTTCTGCCAGTACCCACTCTTGTAATAGGATATTGATAATCATTATTAGCTATCCTTTCCAGAATCTCATATGCCTCATTATATGATTTATCTAGCAAAGTCCAATTGGTAGATGCATAAAATACCATTCATGTATGTACATTCAGTCTATCATAAAACATTTCCATTTGTGTCTAATGTTGGAAACCATGCATTAAGGATTTTCTAATCAGTTCCTTGAATAGCTCCTAAGCTTTATACAATGTCTCATCTTCAAATTGTCAAAAAGATGTAATGTCATTCCTCAATTTGGCATTCATGTTTTGAGGGTTGTATCACAACAAAAACCTTTGACAAAGTTCATCCCAAGATGCCTATAACACCCCAAACTCGGCCTAGACGTTATGACCGAATCTGACGTGCCACATCGAAGCGTTCAAAACCTTTTATGTTTTTAATCTAGAAAAGCTTACTTAGTGTTTAAAGTATGGTTTCTTTAAAGGTTAAAGTGAATGGAAGCTGTGCACCAGGTAGGAATGGAAAAGAGGATGTGAGTCCATCGGACTGCTTAAGTACCAAGCTCCCTTCGGATCCAATCCTAGACATGCACACCGCCATTGCCACACCTTAACTTCGAGTGTATTCTTAGAAAACCAATTCGATTGTGTCCATTTTAAGAAAAGTGGTTAGTTTTGGAAAAACATTTTCATAGTGGAAACTTTGCTTGTTGTCGTGTTGTTTCGAAATCAATTACTGTTTTTGAAAACGCGCCCTAAAGCTAATCAATTTCGATAGTTGAAAATAAAGCATGTCTATCTTATCAAAACATATCAAAACCGTTAAAAATAATTACAGCGGCCTTATTACAACGAAAACCCAAATCATAAAAGTAAATAAGAAGAAAATGTCCAATTCACCAGAAGAAAACCAAAATTTTCAGAACGGGTGGCCACTCCGAATCCCTCACAGCTCCAAGCCTACTATGGTAGGGGATTACCTGCGTGGATGAAAATAAAGGGGTGAGTTTGGAGAAACTCAGTGTGTAAAATAACCCAACCATAGCCTACATCAGCTCAAACCATAGAAACAGATTAAGTTGGCCTTAGCCCAGAACAGATTACAGAATGAAGCCCATAGGCCCATAGCAGATAGAGAACATATATTTCATGGAAATGCATAAACCCAACCCATATCCAACCATATACACCCCCTTACGAACCTTTCACCATGTGGGGAGACTACTTGACCCACCCAACCGCTACACGCCACAGAATTTGCAGCATGGCTGCGAGAATGAATAACGTGTGAGTCACCGGATACTGAATAATCGTGGCAGAGCCACCAGAACAGATAAATGTGGTAGAGCCACCAGATCAGATAATTGTGGCATAGCCACCAGGACGCTTCCCCATAATATAACCCATGTCCCCATGCAACAGATATACAATCATGGCATACATCATACAGAATCAGATCATCGTGCTTTTCAATCAGAATTAACCATAGGGGTATAATGGTCATTTTGCACCTAGAGGTATAAAGGTAATTTTCCATACATAAGGGTATTCTAGTAATTTAACTATTCTTAAGGTTATCATGCATATCATAGCCATTTACGTACTAACAGAAACACTTACCAAGTGTTCTTACCAAATTAGGCCCGCTGGCCCATTATCCCGATTTTGGCCCAGTAAGCCCAAAATATCGAAATGCACGGAATTGTGCACTCTACAGTCTTATCACTTTAATTTACCATATACGTTAAACTATCAATCTCACGAGCATTCGCACACTCGTAAGTCCCCAAAATACCAATTTTTTAGCATTTCAGCTTTTCGGCTTTTGCCGATCTAGTCTATGAGAGGGTGTCAGTTACATACCTATTTGCGACGATATGCTGACGAGTTCCTCACATAAGTTGCCTACAGTTGGATTACTAATACGTCAATCTAAGTATCGAAAACAATTTTCTCACTTATCCCTTTACCATATTCGGCCAACAACACTTTAGGCACCAACGATCCTACCTTTGCCGAAAGTAGCGGCTAGATCAAGATCCGATCATTCCACTTGTCCAAGCCTTTGATCAGCAGTCTCTAGATCACACAAAAACAAAGTAATCATCACAACCCTTAGAGTCAGAAGACCCAATCGACAGCCTCCCTAAGCCTTTAGGGACTTCGGCTTTTCCAAAATCTGAAATAAAGAATAGGTTTGAAAGACTTACCACCAGTTCCTTCAGTCAACGATTCCACTTAATTCCTACTAGATACTGATGTAGATCTAACCCCTTAAATGTTAGCAGAAATCGAGCCTTTAATGGTCTAAATATTCGACTATGCCCTTATGACTTACGGTGTTTTTGGCTTTTTGTAACTGTGTAGAGAAGGATGAAGTATGAGGGTTTTGCAGTGGTTCTGTCGAAAGAAATTTGGGGTTCAGAGGATGAGAGAATCAATCAACAAGATGGATAAAAATAAGAGGGTTTGGCTAGAAGAAATCAGCAAAAAAGAAATATAGGCTTTCGAGATTTTGGCTTTTAAGATATTCGGCTATAAGGCTTAGAAACGAGGGTAGGGAAGTGAGGATGAATAGAATGGTTGAAAGATTCAGTTATGGAGGAAAAGAAGAAGAAAAGAGAATAGATGAAGAGAAAAGAAGAGAAGAACGGAAAAGAAAAAGAGGAAGATTGGTCAACAAACGTCATAACACTTCCAAAAGCTGAAATTAACAGCTCCCAATAGACCTAGCCGAATTTTCCCTCTACAGAAATCCTTGGCCGACCGACTCTTGCTCCTCAAGAGTCCACTATTCGGCCAACACCATCCTCCTTGATCACCTCCTAAATCCCCTCCCTTATCCTCTCCTTACTCAGTCTCCTGAGCAACTCAAACTCTTCCTACCAGAGTTCCACTTGAGCTCTATCACGTCCCCTTTCTGTTCATAAAAATTAATTACTCTAATTTGCTTATCTTGTGACTTGAACCTTAGCTCTCCCCTATCATCCACATGCCACTTTTATAGCCTTCCCAGTGGCATCACATGTGACTTTGCCACACGCCTTCTTGTGGCTTATCTTACCAATTAATTTCTTAAAAGCCCAATGTACCCGAATTCCTTTTCCCTTTAGAAATAAAATAAATTAAAATTACCAGATTTTAATATAAACTTGGGCCTTCTAGAGGCCCACTAGCATAATTAGACCTACGCCAAGCAATCAAAACACCGAAATTCTAAAATTCGCCAAAATTTTTAGAAATCCCAAAAATCCAAAAATTGGGGCGTTACAACTCTACCCTCCTTAAAGAAATTTCGTCCTCAAAATTTACCTGGTCTAAACAGATGAGGGTATTGTTGGCACATCGCCTCTTCTGGCTCCCAAGTAGCTTCCTCTCTACCATGATTACGCCAAAGCACTTTCACTAATGGAACAGATTTCCTTCTCAGAACCTTAACCTCACGGTCCAATATCTGTACAGGCTCTTCCTCGAAAGTCAAGTCAGGTTGCACCTTAATCTTTGCAACCGGCATGACATAAGTAGGGTCAGAACGATAACGCCTTAACATAGAGACGTGAAAAACATCGTGAATCCTGTCTAACTCTAGAGGCAACTCCAATTGGTATGCCACTGATCCTACTCGCTTCAAAACCTGATAAAGCCCAATGAACTGCTAACTCAACTTGCCCTTATTTCCAAACCTTAATATCTTCTTCCAAGGAGAAACCTTCAAGAAGACCATATCACCACTGAGTACTCAATCTCCATACGCTTCAAATCTGCATACGACTTTTGCCTATCGGATGCTTCCTTTAACCGATCTCTGATTACCTTGACCTTATCTTCAGTATCAGCCACCAACTCCGTTCCAAGAACTTGTCGTTCTCCTAGTCCAACAACTTGGTATACGACACCTACGTCCATACAGCGCTTCATATGGTGCCATTCTAATACTCCCCTGATAACTGTTATTGTACATAATTACATGTCCTCCAAAATCTAAATAACCCTTTCTTACTGACCATCAGTCTAGGGATGGAAAGCCGTACTAAAGTTCAATCGCGTCCCTAGTGCCTCATGCAACTTCTGCCAAAACCGAGATGTGAATCTAGGATCCCGGTCGAAGATAATTGAAACTGGGACACCATGAAGTCGGACAATCTCTGCCACATACAACTTGGCTAATTTCTGAAGTGAAAAGTCAGTACGGACAGGTATGAAATGGGCCGATTTGGTCAACCTATCCACAATCACCCAAACCGAGTCCTTTTTCGTTGGTGTCAAGGGTAGTCCACTCACAAAGTCCATGGTTACCCTCTCCCACTTCCAAAGTGGTATCTATACTGGCTGCAAAAGTCCAGAAGGTAGTTGATGCTCAGCTTTAACTTGCTGGCATGTCAAACATTTTCCCACAAGCTCCGTTACTTCTCGTTTTAGCCCAGGCCACCAACACAATTCTCGCAAGTCGTGATACAACTTATTTTCTCCAGGATGCATAGCACAAAGTCCTCCATGAGCTTCCTTTAATATTGTCTGCCTCAAGTCAGAGTCCTTCGGAACACAAATTCTTCCTCGGAAACACAGAACCCCTTCACTGTTCAAACCAAACTCAGAGGTTTCCCCTTTCTTAACTTGCTAGAAACGAGCAACCAAAGAATCATCCTTCAACTGCTTTTCCTTAATTTGATCCACCCAGGTTGGCCTTACTTGCAACTCAGCCAACGGACTACCATCATCATATAAACTCAAACGAGCAAACATCGCTCTCAGATCAGATACAGCTCTACGACTTAGAGCATTAGCTACCACATTAGCCTTGCCTGGGTGATACTCAATCGAACAATCATAATCTTTAAGCAACTCTATCCATCTCCTCTGCCTAAGGTTCAGTTCCTTCTGAGTCAGCAAATACTTAAGACTCTTATGGTCCTTGTATATAACACACCTCTCTCTGTACAAGTAATGTCTCCAAATCTTAAGTGTAAAGATCATTGCTGCCAATTCCAGATCGTATGTAGGATAGTTTCCTTAGTAAGGCTTAAGCTATTGTGACGCATAAGCAACCACCTTACCCTTTTGCATCAACACACAGCCCAAACCCACATGTGATGCGTCGCTGTACACGGTAAAATCTTTCCCAGACTCCGGCTGAATTAACACAGGTGCTTTAGTCAGAACTTTCTTCAACTTCTCAAAATCTTCCTGCTACTTCTTTGTCCAAACAAACGGTACTCCTTTCCTAATAAGTTTCGTCAGAGGTGCTGCCATCACAGAAAAACCTTCCACAAACCTTCTGTAGTATCCTGCCAACCCTAAGAAACTCTGAATTTCTGACACCGTCCTAGGTGGCTTCCGTTCCAAAATTGCTTCAATCTTTCGAGGGTCCACCTTGATCCCCTCAGCAGAGACAACATGTCCTAAGAAGGTTACATCCCTCAACCAGAATTCACATTTACTAAACTTCGCATAGAGTTCCTTCTGTCTTAATACTTGCAGCACAATGCGGAGATGCTCATCATGTTTCGCTTCCGTTTCAGAATATATCAGAATATCGTCAATAAAGACGACTACGAACCGATCAAAGAATGGTTGGAATACACGATTCATCAGATCCATAAACGCTACAGGAGCGTTCGTCAGTCCAAATGGCATAACCAAAAACTCGTAATGTCCAACCCGAGTCTTGAATGCTGTCTTATGAATATCCGCCTCTTTGACCATTAACTGATGATATCCAGATCGAAGATTGATCTTGGAAAATACAGAAGCTCCACTAAGTTGGTCAAACAGATCGTCAATCCTTGGCAGTGGGTACTTATTCTTAATCGTTAGTTTATTCAACTGGCGATAATCAATGCATATTCGCATCGTCCCATCCTTCTTCTTCACGAATAGCACCGGTGCTCCCCATAGAGACACGCTTCGCCTAGTAAAGCCTCTATCCAACAACTCTTGAATTTGTGTTTTTAACTCCACTAAGTCCTTCGGTGCCATCCTATACGGTGCGATGGACACAGGTGCCGTTCCAAGCAACAAATCTATTCCAAACTCGACTTCTCGGTTCGAAGGTAATCCCGGAAGCTTTTCTGAAAAAAACATCTTGGAACTCCTTCACGGTGCTAACCTTATTCACTGTCAGTCTCTCATCTTCTGACTGACTTACAAATGCTAAATAGGCCTCACAACCTTTACGAATCCATTTTTCGGCTCTTAATGCCGACACCACATTGGACAAATAATCCCTTCGCTCACCTATCACCATAACCTCTTCTCCCTCCATGGTCCTTAACACCATTCGTTTAGCAGCACAATCCAGAGTCGGTCTATGCTTAACAAGCAAGTCCATTCTCAGAATGAGGTCAAATTCTCCGAACAGTAACTCCATCAAGTCACCAGAGAAAACATTACCTTGAGTTTCTAAGGGCACATCCCTATACAGTTTGTCTACCCTAACCGAATGACCCAAAGGACTTAGTACAAATACCCCACTCACAATCTTCTCAAAGTGCACACCCAACGACCCAGATATGGCACATGCAACATAGGAATGAGTAGATCCAATATCCACCAAAGCAGTATACGGTGTGCTAGAAATAAAAAATGTACCAGTTATAACGTCGGGTGCATCGCCCTCCTCTCGACGATGAGCTGCATATACCAACGCTGGCTGTCGAGCCTCAGCATTTTCGATACCCCTGCCAAGTGCCCCTCGACCTCAACCATTTCCATTTCTGCCCCTTCCTTGTCCACGTCCTCTCAGTGGTTGTGGTCCACCTCTCACTGGATGAGCAACCCTCTGTTCAGTAACTTGAACCAGATATGTTCTCTGAGGACAGTCTTTGACTCTATGCTCCATAGATCCGCATCGAAAACAAGCACCAGAACGTTTCCTACACTCACCCAGATGTACCTTACCACAGTCTCCACAGATTGGTGGTCTAACCACGTTCATCGGAACTACCCGAACTGGCACCTCCACTCTTGCTCACTTGACATTCCTATTTGTACCACCCGAAGGTCCTGAATCCTTTCGAAAATGGTTTCGATCCTTCTCATGATTCTGCCTCTTAACACGCTTCACTTCCTCACCTATCTTAGCTTTCTCCACTAAAATCGCAAAGTCACGTTCCCTCTGCGGAGCGATCAACACCCTAAGGTCATTTCTAAGACCATCCTCGAAGCGCACACTACACATATACTCCGTAGTGACTATTCCCATGGCATACCAGCTCAGCCTCAAAAACTCAGCCTCGTACTTTCTCAAGAGCTGTTTTACCTCCTGCACCGTGATTCAAGAATTCCTTCTGCGGGCATCCACATAACTCGTCCCAACATATTTCCTTTGAAGACTGTGTCTTAAGCGACTTACAAGTTATCTGTCATTTGGGTCCCATCTCTTCTGATGAGCCACCATCGATAAGCCTGCAAATCTCGTAACAACGATACAGCTCATTTCATCTTCTGCTCCATAGAGCAGTCCAAGTCATCCATAATCCGTTCCGTGGCCTCCAACCAATATTTCGCCACATTCGGGGCTACACCAGATACGCCCCTAAAGATCTCCGCTCCGTTAGCCCGGAGTCGCTCAGAAATAGATCCTTGAATTCCATTACTGATACTTGCCCCAGCAACCCTTTCCAGAACACGAAGCATTGCCTGCGACAGGGCGTCATCCTCTGCACCACGATCATGAGACTCCATTTTCGTTGCTGGTGCTACCGGTGCCTCCGCCATCGACATATGCCCAGAAGATACAGTTCCTGCTCTAGCACTACCGCGACCACGTCCACGGCCTCTTCCACGAGCTGCTCTCGTACTCATATCGTTTTATCTGATTACGAATTTTATGCATCAATTAAATATTCCAGTGTTTTTTCAGATGTTTTATGAATAGATAGTAATTCAAAGTTTGTTTTCGCAGAATCGCAGTCTAGCTACAGTCTCAATCTATTATCAAATTTTCTACAGTTTTCAGTATCACCCTAACTAGAGTATCCTAGTAGAGTATAAACAGATAATTCAGAAAATATTGAGAAAAGTTGAGTAATACTTACGAGCTTGGGTAGGAGATTTGAATGCCACCTTCTAAAGATCCGCATTTTTTGGCGAGTTTTGCAATCTTTAAAAAAATTTTATTCTCGAAAATCTTTGTTTTTGTACACCCATTCCACAGCCGAGTTGTTGCAACTTGGCTCTGATACCACTAAATGTAACACCCCAAAATCGACCTAGACGTTATAACCGAACCCGACGTGCCACATCGAAGCGTTCAAAACCTTTTATGTTTTTAATCTAGAAAAACTTACTTAGTGTTTAAAGTATGGTTTCTTTAAAGGTTAAAGTGAATGGAAGCTGTGCACCAGGTAGGAAATCGGAAAAGACGAGGTGAGACCATCAGACTACTTAAGTACCAAGCTCCCTTCGGATCCAATCCTAGACATGCACACCGCCATTGCCACACCTTAACTTCTAGTGTATTCTTAGAAAACCAATTCGATTGTGTCCATTTTAAGAAAAGTGGTTAGTTTTGGAAAAAAATTTTCATAGCGTAAGCTTTGCTTGTTGTCGTGTTGTTTTAAAATCAATTACTGTTTTTGAAAATGCGCCCTAAAGCTAATCAATTTCGACAGTTGAAAATAAAGCATGTTTATCTTATCAAAACATATCAAAATCGTTAAAAATAATTAGAGCGGCCTTATTACAATGAAAACCCAAATCATAAAAGTAAATAAGAAGAAAATGTCTAATTCACCAAAAAAAACTAAAATTTTCAGAACGGGTGGCCACTCCGAATCCCTCACAGCTCCAAGCCCACTATGGTTGGGGATTACCTGCGTGGATGAAAATAAAGGGGTGAGTTTGGGGAAACTCAGTGTGTAAAATAACCCAACCATAGCCTACATCAGCTCAAACCACAGAAATAGATTAAGTTGGCCTTAGCCCAGAACAGATTACAGAATGAAGCCCATAGGCCCATAGCAAATACATAACAGATATTTCATGAAAATGCATAAACCCAACCCATATCCAACCATATACACCCCCTTACTAACCTTTAACCATATGGGGAGAATACTCGACCCACCCAACTGCTACACACAACAGAATTTGTAGCATGGCTGCCAGAAACAGATAACGTGACAGAGTCACCAGATACAGATAATCATGACAGAGCCACCAGAACAGATAAATGTGGCAGAGCCACCAGATCAGATAAGTGTGGCATAGCCACTAGGACGCTTCCCCATAATATAACCCATGTCCCCATGCAACAGATATACGATCATGGCATACATCATACAGAATCAGATCATCATGCTTTTCAATCAGAATTAACCCTAAGGGCATAATGGTCATTTTGCATCTAGGGGTATAAAGGTAATTTTCCATACACAGGGGTATTCTAGTAATTTAACTATTTTTAAGGTTATCATGCATATCATAGCCATTTACGTACTAACAGAAACACTTACTAGGTGTTCTTACCAAATTGGGCCCGTTGACCCATTATCCCGATTTTGGCCCTTTAAGCCCAAAATATCGAAATGCACGGAATCGTGCACTCTGCAGTCTTATCACTTTAATTTACCATATACGTTAAACTATCGATCTCACAAGCATTCGCACACTCGTAAGTCCCCAAAATATTGAGTTTTTGGCATTTCGGCCTTTCGGCTCTTGCCGATCTAGTTTATGAGAGAGTGTCAGTTACACACCTGTTTACGATGATATGCTGACGAGTTCCTCACACAAGTTGCCTACAGTTGGATTACTAACATGTCAATCTAAGTATCGAAAATAATTTTTGCACTTTTCCCTTTACCATATTTGGCCAACAACACTTTAGGCACTAGCGATCCTACCTTTGCCGAAAGTAGCGACTAGATCAAGATTCAGTCGTTCTGCTTGTCCAAGCCTTTGATCAGTAGTCTCTAGATCACACTAAAAAAAATAATCATCACAACCCTTAGAGTCAGAAGACCCAATCACAGCCTCCCTAAGCCTTTAG
This sequence comes from Gossypium anomalum, assembly GCA_025698475.1. Classification (NCBI taxonomy): domain Eukaryota; kingdom Viridiplantae; phylum Streptophyta; class Magnoliopsida; order Malvales; family Malvaceae; genus Gossypium; species Gossypium anomalum. Next base: position 53,706,775 of record CM046966.1, on the reverse strand, counting down.
GGACTTCGGCTTTTCCAAAATCTGAAATAAAGATTAGGTTTGAAAGACTTACCACCGGTTCCTTCAGTCAACGATTCCACTTAATTCCTACTCGATATTGATGTAAATCTAACCCCTCAAATGTTAGCAGAAATCTAGCCTTTAATGGTCTAAAGATTTGACTACGCCCCTATGACTTACGGTGTTTTTGGCTTTTTGTAACTGTGTAGAGAAAGATAAAGTATGAAGTTTTTGCAGTGGTTCTGTCGACAGAAAATTGGGGTTCAGAGGATGAGAGAATCGATCAACAAGATGGACAAAAATGAGAGGGTTTGGCTAGAAGAAATCGGCACAAAAGAAATATAGGCTTTCGGGATTTCAGCTTTTAAGATATTCAGCTATAAGGCTTAGAAACGAGGGTAGGGAAGTGGGGATGAGTAGAATGGTTGAAAGATTCAGTTATGGAGGAAAAGAAGAAGAAAAGAGAATAGATGAAGAGAAAAGAAGAGAAGAAAGGAAAAGAAAAAGAGAAAGATTGGTCAGCAAACGGCACAACACTTCCTAGAGTCGAAATTAACAGCTCCCAATAGACCTAGCCGAATTTTCCCTCTATAGAAACCCTTGACCGGCCGACTCTCCGACACCATCCTCCTTGATCAGCTCCTAAATCCTCTCTCTTATCCTCTCCTTACTCAGTCTCTTGAGCAACTCAAACTCTTCCTACCAGAGTTCCACTTGAGCTCTATCACATCCCCTTTCTGTTTATAAAAATTAATTACTATAATTTGCTTACCTTGCGGCTTGAACCTTGGCTCTCCCCTATCATCCACATGCCACTTTTATAGCCTTCCCAGTGGCGTCACATGCCACTTTGCCACATGCCTTCTTGTGGCTTATCTTACCAATTAATTTCGTAAAAGCCCAATGTACCCGAATTCCTTTTCCTTTTAGAAATAAAATAAATTAAAATTACCAGATTTTAATTTAAACTTGGGCTTTCTAGAGGCCCACTAGCATAATTAGACCTACACTAAGCAGTCAAAACACCGAAATTCTGAAATTTGCCAAAATTTTTAGACTCAAAAATTAGGGCGTTACAATGCCACTATTCGTAACGGCAAAGCATTCAACCATGCTCTAGCATGATCTCGCAATGAGTAAGGAAATAGCGTGAGTCTCAGGGCATCTTCAAGAACACCCTGCTACCTCAATAAGTCACATACCTCTAAAAGGACTCTTAAATGTAGTCGCAGATCTTTAGTAGGTAATCCACTGAACTGTCCTACTATTTGTAGCATTTGAAACATCTCTGGTTTTAACTCAAAGTGCTAAGCTTGAATATGTGGCTTGACAATCCCTCGATTCAAATCATCCAAGACTGGCACTACATGTTCTCTAATGGGTCTGTCTCTATCATATATCAAACGAGGAATATCAACGTCCTTGTAACACCCTAACCCATATTCATCACCAGAATAGGGTTATAGAGCATTACTGAAGTTTACGTTTCAAAACTAACAAAATTTTTAAACATTTTAATTCACAACATCAATCGTAGCAAAACCAATCAAAGATATACATATTGTCCCTTATACGATTCCCTGAGGCCCTAAAAACATATTTAAAAAGTCGAGACTAAATCAAAAACATATAAAATTTTTAAGAAAAAGATGAAAATTTTCAAACTGCAAGGGTCACACAGCCGTGTGGCCAGGTTGTGTGACTCACACAGCGGAGACACACGCCCGTGTCTTAGGCCGTGTGGACATTTACCATATAAGAACCTCTTACTTTGAATTCCATGGCTATTTGATCCTTCTAGCTATTAGAATTCAACTTTTACATTTATGCAATTTGGTCCTTTCCATAATTAAACACATAATCGGTAAAATTTTCTTATCAGAATTTTCATATAACATTCCTATCAGAATAAAGATCATGCAACAATATTAAAGTAAAATTTCTTTCTAACTTGGATTTGTGGTCCCGAAACAACTATTCTGATTTCACTGAAAACAGGCTGTTACAACTCTCCCCATGAAAGAATTTTCGTCCTCGAAAATCTTATCAGTAAAGAGATTTGGATATTGCTTTCTCATGGTATCTTCCAGTTGTAACACCCCACACCCGAGTCCTATGCTGGGACGGGATACGAGGCGTTACCATACTTAAACACATGCATTCTAATGTTTTCGAATCATCGAGACTTGATCTAATTTAAAACTTTTTCAAACTTTGTCTAAACTCCTTAACATGGGCCTACGAAGCCTCAAACGTCCATTGGAAACCATTCGAGACTAGCTCGGGTCCTTAACCAACTTTAGAAAAATAACCCTTGAAACAGGGTACATGCCCGTGTAGAAGGGCAACACGCCTGTGTGGTCATTATGACATGGTCGTACTGATGGCTCGTGTGACACACACGGCCTACGAATCTAGGGACACGTCCGTTTCCCATGCCCGTGTGAATTAAATTCTAAATTCGAACCTACAGGGGTTTTCACATGGCCTGACAAACTCCCGTGTCTAAAAACCTTGACATTCTATTTTTGACGTCAGCACCCAATTAGGGGCACACGGCCAAGGCACAAGCCCATGGCCAGAGGCTGTGTCTCTGCTCGTGTGTTTACTACCATGCATACTGACTTATAATTTTTACGTGTAGGGGACACATGGCCGGACAACACACCCATGGGACTGGCCGTGTGTCATATATGGCCTAGACACAAGCTCGTGTATCTACCCGTGTGGACAAAATAAGGCTATTTACCAAATCTTTTTGCCACCCTTATTTGTTTCAACCTACATAACATTTAACATGACAAATCCACACAACAACACAAAGTCTAATCAGCCACACAAGCCATTAACTCATTCATAAAAATATCATCATTTGCATATGTCAATAATGAATATTAGCCATTATCCAAGGCTTTATACAAAACGAAGGGATTTATCCCAAGCCAACACCTTGGCTAAATTAACATTGACACAAAAATCAAAAGTCTAAGCCCTATACATGCCATACTCAAAACAATAAAACCAACCATACCAAGAGCTTCGGTTGATAGTGTGATCGATGCCTCCAACGTTCGATGATCGTCGAGCTAATTAGGCAGCACTATAAGAAAAGGGAAAGGAAAGGAAGTAAGCATAAAGATTAGTAAGTTGCATGCAAATAAATATAACAACATCTTTACCATTCATCATCATTCTCGTAATACAAAAGTAGGCATAAACACAACTTACTCATCACTATCCAACACAATTCACATAGCATATATCAAGCTCACATCTCATACATTTCAAATAGGTACCTGTACCACTCACAACATGGTTATACTTTTCTCATTTATCTTAAACTGAAGTTCTCATCGTTGAACCATTCGGAATGCTATTGGATATTCATTAAGCCTCAAACATAGGGTATGATGTCGATGCCATGTCCCAGACATGGTCTTACACTGGCTCACACGTCAAGTCGATGCCATGTCCCAGACATGGTCTTACACTGACTTTCACATATCTGTGCCGATGCCATGTCCCAAACATGATCTTACACTGACACATCTTGTAGTTGATGCATGTCCCAGACATGTCTTACACTGGCTTACATCTCGAGGCCGATGCATGTCCCAAACATGTCTTACACTAGCTCTCGTCTCAATGTCGATGCCCTGTCCCAGACATGGTCTTACACTGGCTTACATCTCGAGGCCAATGCATGACCTAGACATGTTTTACACTAGCTCACAAATGACCCAAATATCATGGCATGAATATCCGATTTGTTCCTAAAGTTCAACCGGGAGTCCTACTATCTCAATTATCATCATGCATTTTCATTTCCACAATCAAGTAATTTATACTATAATTCATGCACAATTGATAACAATGTAGTTGTATTATTTACACACAACTTACCTCGGATTACAAAATGTAGACGACTAGTTCGGCTTAGTCCACTTGCTTTGCTTATCTCTAGTCTAGGCCCGAATTTTACAATTCTTGATCTATAATGATAAAAATTCACAAATTTAATCCTTTTATCAATCTAAGTACTTAACAATTTATAATTGGGCAAGTTGACCATTTTGCCCCTAGACTTTTGTAAAATGACCATTTTACCCCTGGGCCCGAAAATTGATTTTTATCAAATTTCTTCATATCTTAAGCCTAGCCGAACCCTTTTTACTCTTATAGCAACCTAAAATTTCCATTATTTCTCACATTTATCATCTAATTTTTCAACTTATGCAAAATGATCCCTAGTTAGGGTTCCAATGAAAACTACTTCACAAAAGTTGTTTATTTAACAACCATGATTCATTTTCTTCCATAAAATTTCAGAAAACAACATAAAAACTCTCATGTTAAAACCCTAGACTTTCAACCATTTTGCAAAATAGTCCCCTCATTTGAAAGCTCATGCTACAAGGGTTCCAAAAATACAAAAATTATCAAGAAAGTCATCAAAATCACTCATAAAATGGCTAGTAAAGAGTGGCTAAAATTTTAAAGCTCCAAAACCTATAAAATGGCTGATATTTTCGGTCAAGAAGAAAGGATGAATGAAAAATATGAAGGCTAGGCTTTAGGGTATTATTTTTTCACACATTAGGTCATCAAATACCTAACACTTTGACTATTTAATTTTCTTTATCTCATGGCCGGCCAAGCTATAATATAAGGGTCTATTTTCCCTTTAAAGACCCCTAATTTAGGTTTCATGGAAATTTAACACCCTTAGCTATCAAAATAGGACTTTTGCACTTTATGCAATTTAGTCCTTTTTCACAATTAAGCTGTCAAATGCTAAAATTAATTCATTAAACTTTTCATGCATTCATATAATAATGCCACAACACATAAAATAATATCAAAAATAATTTCTCTAACCTCAGGTTGGAGGTCTCGAAACCACCGTTCTGACTGAGCCCAAAATCAAGCTATTACACTGGTTCCCAAGTAGATTCTTCAATACTATGTCATTTCTAGAAAACCTTTATTAATGCTACCTTTTTATTTCTTAGCTATTTTGTTTCACGTGCGAGGATTTTAATCGATTCCTCACTGTAAGTCATATCAGGCTGAATCCCAACTTCTGTCGGAGAAATAATTTGTGAAGTGTAACACCTCTTACCTATGTCTGATGCCGGAACAAGGTACGAGGCATTACCGGACTTAAACATAAACATTTATGCAAAAATCGAGCCATAAAATCTCCTTTAATTCAAAAACTTTCAAACACATGCATGTTATCCCATATTTGGGTCTACGAAGCCCAAAACATTCATCTGAATTAATTCGGGACTAAACTGAGATCTTTGAAAAGTTTCAAGAAAACTTAGAAAATTTTCCCATGCAACATGCCCGTGTGGACATAGGGACACGCCCGTGTGCATTTGGCACGCCCGTGTCCTTAGGCCGTGTAACTCTCTATTTATGACGTCAGCATGCATATCGAACCACACAGCTAGGCCACACACCCGTGTCTCCAGGCCGTGTCCCTCACACGGTTGAGACACTCCACCTTGTCTCAGCCCGTGTGCCTAACACTTAGGCTATTTTCCAAGCCTTCTTGTTACCCATAATCTCTTACAGCCTTATGCACATCAAAATCGCAAATCATGGCATCATTTTAGTGATTAAACACTCTTTATTAAGACATATTCTAAACATTAACATGTCCTCTTACAAGTAATGCATCTACTCATGCAATACCAAGTCTAGATTCCTTATTTCACATTCATAAGACTTGTCATTATGATGACCACTTTTACCATTATACTATGGCTACCAACATATCCATCAAGCACTCATGTTCAATCATTATCACGTTATGTTTATAACGTGTAATTACTGCATGGCTATGACCACCTCAATTGGTCATGGAGCATACATTCAACACACATGTCATATTACTAACCAAGCATGGCAAACAAACATAATCATATTATAAACATTAGACATGACATGAATAGCTAGGCTTACAAGCCATAATCAATATGAGCCACATCTCATGGCCATATACATATAACTCAATATAAGCCAACACATTTGGCCAAAGCAAAATAATACATGTCAATCAACTAAATCCCTATACATGCCACTCACTTGAAATTTCTAATATATACTTCATTATTCCAATGGTAGTGACTTGATAGTGTGATGCTGCCTCTGACGATTTCTAACCCCAAGCTAACCTGAAAACACTGAAGGAAAGGAAAGAAAGGGAGTAAGATTTAAAGCTTAGTAAGACCGTATGAAAATAATAAGCAATTTATCAACTTGCTTCTCATGGTAATACAACCCTATTTGCATTTTTACTCATGTTCCAGTCAAGCTATTTTCTCGAGTCATAGTCACTAAATTGTTTATATCTGGAGCTACGGAACTACAAATTAAGTTCTGCTAATTTTTCCTGAAACTATACTCACATATCTTCTTACCATAAAGGTTTTAGAATTTTTGGTTCAGCCAGTTTGTACATTTTATTCCTTAAAGTTATCCCTTTTCACTGTCTGACAGTTCTGACCCCTCTTCACTAAAAATTAATTATCTAATATTATGGGACTCGGATGATGTTTCCATCTATTTCTCATGAAAATATACTTATTAAAAATTCTAATAATATAAATTATAACCCATAACTATTTTTTTACAATTTTCAATGATTTTCAAAAATCAGAATAGGGGATTTCGAAGTCATTCTGACTCAGTCTCACAGCAATTTAAATATTTCATAATACGAAACTCTTTTGCTTACAAGTTTTCTTCTATGTGCGACTAGACTCATTCGGATTTAATTTCATATTTTATTCAGCCATAACTCAATTTCCACAATTTTGGGTGGATTTTCAAATTCGGACTGTGGCTGGTGTCTAAAACTATTTTAGTTTAAATTAACGATACTAAGTTTATCACACCATATTAATTCATTTCCACCATATTGGTAAGGTTACATATTCATACATCATAAGTATAAACCTATAATCACAAGGTCATCACAAAATCATTCTCATAAGCATGCATTACCTATTTGCATCTTCATTAAATCTGTATCATAAATTGAAATCATTTCTCATGAGCTTGGCATGCATACCTGTGTTACTCAACATGCTCATATTCATTCCTTACTAATCATATAACATGAATTGAATTCATATCTCATCAATTTCATGTAAGTACCTGTACCACTCACAATATGATCATAACCTTTCTCATTTAGCTTAAACTGTAACTCTCACTGTTGAACCATTCAGAAAGCTATCGGATATTCACTAAGCCTCAAACATAAGGTATAATGCCGATGTCATGTCCCAGACATGGTCTTACACTGGCTCTCACATATCAGTGCCGATGCCATGTTCCAAACATGGTCTTACACTGACACATCTCATAGCCGATGCATGTCCCAGACATGTCTTACATTGGCTTACATCTCGAGGCCGATGCATGTCCCAGACATGTCTTACACTAGCTCTCGTCTCAATGTCGATGCCATGTTCCAGACATGGTCTTACACTAGCTCTCATAATGTGGCCAATGCATGTCCTAGACATGTCTTACACTGGCACACAAATAACCCGAATGTCATGGCATGAATATTCGAATTGTTTCTTAAGGTTCAAGCGGGAATTCTACTATCACAGTATTCATCAAACATAATCATTTCTAGAACCAAGCAATTCATGCAATATCAATTTAAACACATATAATAACAATGTAGTTGTATTATTTACATACAAAATACTCGTTTTAATGGAATATCTTATTCCATCAAATCTCCAAGCATTCAATCAACACAGAAATGTTATTTACATTTGACATCACTTTCTCATATACAATATCCTCAACCTAAACTTTAATACAATAATGGCAAGATAGATTTTCATGTATAAGAACAATGGCATAAAAATCATGCTCATTTAATCACACTGACTTACCTCAAATGCAATTTCGGCTAATTATTCTCTTTTTGTCTTTAACCACGCACTTTCTCGATTTAAGCCGAAATCTCAATTTTCTTAATCTAACAAGATGAAATTCACTCATTTAATCAGTAAATAAATTTGGACAATCAAAATTCACATTTTTGGCAAAATGACCATTTTGCTCCTAGACTTTCAAAAAGTGACCATTTTACCCTTAGGCCCAGAAATCGATTTTTATCGAATTCCCTTATTAGTTAAGCCTAACCGACTAATTATTATTCTTATGACAACCCCAAATTTACACTATTTCACACAATTACAACCTATTTTATAACTTTTACAAAATGGCCCTTTTAGGTATTTTCCATGAAAATCCTTTCACAAAAATTGTTTATTACACAACCAAGACTTATTTTCTTCCATAAAAATTCAGCAAAAAACATAAATCCTTTCATGGAAAATCCCTATACTATCAACCATTTCACAAAATAATCCCCCCATTAGCTAGTTCATGCTAAAAGGGTTCCAAAAGTACAAAAATTATCAAAAATAGGCATTTAAATCACTTGTAAGGGATATAAGTTGCTGAAATTTTTGAGCTTTCAAAACCCCCTCTTTGCTGGTATTTTCGGTGGGGAAGAAGGAAGATTAAAAGATGACAACAATGTTTTCTTTTTGTTTTATTTTATTACCAAATAAGTCACCTAATGCACACCAACTTTGACTTTTCAACCCTTTTTTGTCTCCTTGATCAGCCACTAACATATTTATGGTCTATTTACTCAATAAAGATCCTAATTTAATGTTTTATAGCTATTTGACCTCTTTAGCTAGCAAAACAAAACGTTTGCCCTTTACGTGATTTAGTCATTTTTCGCAATTAAGCATGAAATCGCTAAAATTATTTCACCAAACTTTCATGCACTCATATAATCATGCTGTAACACATAAAATATCTTTAAAAATAATTTCTCCGGCCCCGAAATAGTGATTTCAAAAGCACTGTGTCGACTAGGCCCAAAATTGGGCTATTACAATTCTCCCCCCTTAGGGACTTTCGTCCCCGAAAGTCTTACCAGGAAACTGGTTTGGTTTCTCACATAAACTTCTCTTTCTCACAATCATTGCTAAAGAACTTTTACTCTTCTGTACCTTTAATACTTATCTCATTAATTTCTCATATTCGAATCATAAGCGATTTTTTGTTATACAACGCTTTCACCAAACCTTAACCTCTATCAATGAGTTCATGCACTCAAAAGTCTGACCCATACTATCATGCTAGTATACACTCTTACTTGAATTGTTCAAATTCGAAAAGTGAAACTAGTCAGTTCATCTTGGCCTTATGCTCTCTATAATTTTACGCAGTCCAATTGTTTACCAATTCAACTCTCAGTTGCTTATAAATTTTAAAGCCTCCTTTAGCTTTCCCAAGAAATCATGATATAAAACCCAGATCTCAATCCGATTAGTGGAGACTAGAATTCCAAGAAATCCAATAATCATAAAGACAAAATTCCATGAATTTGATGAGCAAAAATTTAGTATATACTGGCATGATTTACAGATCTCGTCAAACATTTAACAATAAGTCTCATAACATTTTTCTCTTTCAGAGACAGGAAAAATCCAGACATGAAATCCATATCAACATTTTCTCATCTCCATTCTAGTACTAACACAGGTAGAAATAATTCTAATGACACTTGATATACATCCTTAACCTTTTAAACATTTCTAGAATTCATGCACAAAAATCAACAATGTCGAGTTCCAAATTCGATCACTAATACACTATTCCCGAGGGTTTTCTCGTGAAATTTCTATATAGGTTTTGGATTTTTCTGTCCAAGTACCCGTAGCCACAATTTGCTTTATCAAAGATCATACGACTGCATTATCCCAAATAACACAGATATCTCAATTGAAGGCATTAATTTCAATTAACTTACTTGAGAAAAGAAATCTATCATACCAATTGAAATTCAAAATTTCACCACTTAGGCCTTTGCCGATGTTAAATCCTTATACGTAAATTAGAGAAATCCAAATACTAAAATCACCGCATTACCATGATCAAATCAGGAGCATAGTTACACTTGACATGATTATCGCAAGCTAAAGAACACACTTTGAACATGAGTCATAATTGACAGATTATGGAACACAGATAACAAGAAAACAAAGTAAAGAAATCTAGGATAGAGAAATCCCAAGATACGGGACTATATCAGAAGACCGAAAACAACCTCTTAAGAAAATATGAAAGACTTCGATAATTTCGAAGAGGGAAAAAGTCTAAAAGAAAGTATCATTTAATCCCATTGGAATCGAATACGATAATTTAGAGAAACAGAATCATAGCATCATGTGCATTTTCTCATAGGTTCCCATCAGACTAAATATAATAGAATACCATAGAGAAGTAGAGCAAAGCATATTATAAACCAGCCACACCGACAATGTCTTTATCTGACATTAAGATTAGACAACATTCTTATATAACAAGAATTTCATCAGAAGATAGATAGCCACTATAATACTTTCGAGAACAATGATCTCTTAAAATATATCAAGAGAGACAGTCATCATCTGCTCACTATGATTTCCATACTCAGACATTTCATGTTTCAAATATTATTCCTTTAACTATTCTGTCATCACAAATCCCATATTATTACACTTTCTCAACCTCGTACCTGAGTAATTCAATTTACCAAAGCACATTTCTTCTCTAACTGTGACAATGCATAATTCACATGATTTTTATGTCAACCTAATACTCTTCTAGCTCTGGCTTACTTATCAACTCATTCTCAATCTCTAATTGTGTTTATAGATATTTCTCTACTGAATTCTTTGGTTTCATACTTGTGAATTTATTCGACGCAATTTTCATGAAATTCCGTTACAATATAGCACTCTGGTAAGGGGGTGAGGTCGTAAGGCCTCTAACTTGACTCTCATATACATACACATGTAACACAACTTTCATCATCACAGTAACATCAGCAAAATCATATCATTCTTTTTAGACAGACCGACATTCATATTTGTTTTATGCCAACTTTCTAGTTATCTCATTTAGACAAGTATGCTCATACATGCACTCTATGAATTCTGAGTAACTTTACTTATCCCATTCATTTAATCAAACCAGTCATGTACATAACATCATACGAGAGCCAACAAATATGGATAAGTGTATTCTAATCTGTACTTTCATTTCAGACATCATCGTATGCATATCATTACAAACATGTAAATCAATCCAAACAATTTAACACTTATACTCAGACTATGTGAATTTGCCAACCATATTCATTCAAATAAGCCTACATGAACATTCTTTCTGCCTGTATTTTTAGTAAGTTATCTAAACACATGTATTCACTCGAACAAATCAATCATGTACACCATGGGATTATCAATCAATCATAAATAAGCTCATTATACCATGTACACATTCTATTTCATGTTTCTCATATCACAAATATGTACATATACGTTTCACAAATTCTTGTTCGTACCTTTCCAAGTTTCAACTCTTCATAATTGCACTTTATTGAATACTTTAGCATTATTATCTACGTGATCTGGTGTAGCTCGGATTGGAGAGTACCTTGCCCACACAAGATAGTTCCCATTCGCGCCGAGAGATATCACTCTATCACAAACTTGTGGCATGTATAGCTAGACTCTTACACATGCTAGGTTAGTCTAAGAACTGACTAAACCATGCTCTGATACCATTAAATGTAACACCTTTTACCCATGTCCAATGCCAGAATAGGGTATGAGGCAATACTGGACTTAAACATACACATTCATGCAAAAACCAGGCCATAAAATCTCTTTTAATTCAAAACCTTTCAAACACATGCATGTCGTCCCTTATTTGGGTCTACCAAGCCCAAAACATTCATTTGAATTGATTCGAGACTAAATCGAGAACTTTAAAAATTTTCAAGAAAACTTAGAAAATTTTCCCATGGAACAGGGTCACATGCCCGTGTGGACATAGGGACACGCCCGTGTTCTCAGGCCGTGTAACTCTCTATTTATGACATCAGCATGCACATTGAACCACACGGGTGGGCCACACGCCTTTGCCTCCAGGCCGTGTCCCTCACACAGTTGAGACACACGGTCGTGTCTCAGCCCGTGTGGCCAACACTTAGGCTATTTTCCAAGCCTTCACGTTACCCATAATCTCTTACACCCTTATGCACATCAAAAACAGAAATCATGGCATCATTTAGTGATTAAACACTCTTTATTAAGACATATTCTTAACATTAACATGTCTTCTTACAAGTAATGCATCTACTCATGCCATATCAAGTCTAGATTCATTATTTCACATTCATAAGACTTGTCATTATGATGACCACTTTTACCATCATACTATGGTTACCAACTTATCCATCAAGCACTCATGCTCAATCATTATCATGTTATGTTTATAACGTGCAATTACTATATGGCTATGACCACCTCAATTGGTCATGGAGCATACATCCAACACACATGTCATATTACTAACCAAGCATGGCAAACAAACATAATCACATTATAAACATTAGACATGACATGAATAGCTAGACTTACAAGCCATAATCAATATGAGCCACATCTCATGGCCATATACATATAACTCAATACAAGCCAACACATTTGGCCAAAGCAAAATAATACATGTCAATCAACTAAATTCCTATACATGCCACTCACTTGAAATTTCTAATATATACTTCATTATTTCAAAGGTAGCAACTTAATAGTGTGATGCTGCCTCCGACGATTTCCAACCCCGAGCTAACCTGAAAACACTAAAGGAAAGGAAAGGAAGGGAGTAAGATTTAAAGCTTAGTAAGACCGTATGAAAATAATAAGCAATTTATCAACTAGCTTCTCATGGTAATACAACCCTATTTGCATTTTTACTCATGTTCTAGTCAAGCTGTTTTCTCAAGTCATAGTCACTAAATTATTTATATCTGGAGCTAAGGAACTCCAAATTAAGTTCCACTAATTTTCTCTGAAACTAGACTCACATATATTCATACCATAAAGTTTTCAGAATTTTTGGTTTAGCCAATTAGTACAGTTTATTCCTAAAAGTTACCCCTTTTTTGCTATCTAACAGTTCTGACCCCTCTTCACTAAAAATTAATTATCTCATAATACGGACTCAGATGATGTTCTGTCTATTTCTCTTGGAAACAGACTGAGTAAGAATTCTAGGTATATAAACTATAACCCATAAATATTTTTGTACAATTTTAAATGATTTTCAAAATTCAGAACAGGGGATTTCGAAATCATTCTAACTCAGTCTCACAACAAATTAAATATTTCATAATACGAAACTCTTTTCCTTACAATTTTTCTTCTGTGAAACTAGAATCATTAATATTTAATTTCATATTTTATTCAGCCACTAACTCAATTTCCACCATTTTTGGTGGAATTTCAAAGTCGGATTATGGCTATTGTCCAAAACTATTTTAGTGTAAATTAACGATACTAAGTTTATCACACCATATTAATTCATTTTCACCATATTGGTAAGGTTACATATTAATACATCATAAGTATAGACCTATAATCACAAGGTCACCACAAAATCATTCTCATAAGCATGCATTACCTATTTTCATCTTCACAAATTGAAATCATTTCTCATGAGCTTGGCATGCATACCTGTGTTACTCAACATGCTCATATTCATTCCTTACTAATCATGTAACATGAATTGAATTCACATCTCATCAGTTTCATGTAAGTACCTGTACCACTCACAATATGGTCATAACCTTTCTCATTTAGTTTAAACTGTAACTCTCACAGTTGAACCATTCGGAAAGCTATTGGATATTCACTAAGCCTCAAACATAGGGTATAATGTCGATGTCATGTCCCAGACATGGTCTTACACTGGCTCTCACATATCCGTGTCGATGCCATGTTCCAAACATGGTCTTACACTGGCACATCTCATAGCCGATGCATGTCCCAAACATGTCTTACACTAGCTCTCGAATCAATGCCGATGCCATGTCCCAAACATGGTCTTACACTAGCTCTCATAATGTGGTCGATGCATGTCCCAGAAATGTCTTACACTAGCACACAAATAACCCGAATGTCATGGCATGAATGTCTGAATTGTTTCTTAAGATTCAAATGGGAATTCTACTATCTCAGTATTAATCAAACATAATCATTTCCACAACCAAGTAATTCATGCTATATCAGTTTAAACACATATAACAACAATGTAGTTGTATTGTTTACATACAACTTACTCGTTTCAATGGAATATCATATTCCATCATATCTCCATACATTCAATCAACACATAAATGTTATTTACATTTGACATCACTTTCTCATATACAATATCATCAACCTAAACTTTAATACAATCATGGCAAGATAGATTTTTTAGATTTTCAATTATAATAACAATGGCATAAATACCGAGCTCATTTAATCACACTGACTTACCTCAAATGCAATTTCGGCTAATTATTCTCTTTTTGTCTTTAACCACGCACTTTCTTGATTTAAGCCCATATCTCGATTTTCTTGATCTAACATGATGAAATTTACTCATTTAATCACTAAATAAATTTGGACAATCAAAATTCACATTTTAGGTAAAATGACCATTTTGCCCCTAGACTTTTTAAAAAATGACCATTTTACCCTTAGGCCCAGAAATTGATTTTTATCGAATTTCTTTATTAGGCAAGCCTAACCGACTAATTATTACTCTTATGACAAACCCAAATTTTCACTATTTCACACAATTACAACCTATTTTTATAACTTTTACAAAATGGCACTTTTAGGTGTTTTCCATGAAAATCCTTTCACAAAAGTTGTTTATTACACAACCAAGACTCATTTTCTTCCATAAAAATTCAGTAAACAACATAAATCCTTTCATGAAAAATCCATATACTATCAACCATTTCACAAAATAGTCCCCCCATTAGCTAGTTCATGCTACAAGGGTTCCAAAAGTACAAAATTTATCAAAAATAGGCATCTAAATCACTTGTAAGGGATATAAGTTGCTGAAATTTTTGAGATTTCAAAACCCCCTCTTTGCTGGTATTTTCGATAGGGAAGAAGGAAGATGAAAAGATGACAACAATTTTTTCTTATTGTTTTATTTTATTACCAAATAAGTCACCTAATGCACACCAACTTTGACTTTTCAACCTTTTTTTGTCTCCTTGATCAGCCACTAACATATTTATGGTCTATTTACTCAATAAAGACCCTAATTTAATGTTTTATAGCTATTTGAAACCTTTAGCTAGCAAAATAAAACTTTTTCCCTTTACGCAATTTAGTCATTTTTCACAATTAAGCATGAAATCGCTAAAATTATTTCACCAAACTATTATGCACTTATATAATCGTGCTATAACACATAAAATATCATTAAAAATAATTTCTCCGGCCCAAAAATAGTAGTTCCAAAACCACTGTTCCGACTAGGCCCAAAATCAGGCTGTTACATAAAGGATCCGACCGATACCGTCGCAACATAGACACATGAAAATCATTATGAATTTTATCAAGCTCTGGTGGTAATGTTAATCGATATGCAACAGGTCTGATTCTTTCTGTAATCTCATATGGCCCAGTGAATCGTGGACTCAATTTTCCTTTCCAACTAAACCGGAGAACTTTCTTCCAATGTGATACTTTCAAGAATACCTTATCACCAATATGAAATTCTATCTCTTTTCATTTAAGATCAGCATAAGACTTTTGACGATCTAAGGCTGTTTTCAAACTATTCTAAATCACCTTTACCTTTTCTTCAGTTTCACGAATCAAGTCAACTTCGTGTATCTTTTTCTCACTGAGCTTTGTCCAATAGAATGAAGTTCTACATTTACGACCATACAGAGCCTCATACGGTACCATTTTAATGCTGGACTAATAACTGTTATTATAGGCAAATTCAACTAAAGGCAGATACTTTCCCAGTAACCTTCAAATTCTAATACACAACATCGAAGCATATCTTCCAAAATCTGTATAACACGTTCAGATTGACCATCAGTCTCGGGATGGAATGCGGTACTGAAATGTAACTGTGTACCCAAAGCTTCTTGTAATTTATTCTAAAATCAGGATGCAAATTGAGGATCTTTGTCTGAAATAATAGAGACATGAACTCTATGCAATCTGACAATCTCAGAAATATATAATTCAGCCAATCTATACAAAGAAAAATCCATACGTACCAAAATAAAGGGTGCAGAATTTGTCAACCGGTCGACGATTACCCAAATGGCATCTTTCTTCTTCATAGATAAGGGTAATCCTGATACAAAATCCATAGTTATTCTTTCCCATTTCCATTTCAGAATCGTAACTGGCTATAATAATCCCGAAGGCACCTGATGTTCAACTTTTACTTGCTGACATATCAAACATTTAGATAAAAATTCAGAAATATCCTATTTCATTCCCAGCCATCAGTACATCTTTTTCAAATCATTGTACATTTTGTTACTACCAGGATGAATAGACATGGTACCACTATTGTAATAGCCCGATTTTGGGTCTAGTTAGAACAATGGTTTTGGGACCACAAACCCGATGCAAAAAAATTTATTTTTCCTATATTTTTATGGTCTACAATTTTATGGAATGATTCTATGAAAATTTCATTCAAAAATTTTGACGTTTGAGCACTCAATTTAGTAAAAAGGACTAAATTGCAAAAAAGTACAAAATTTAAGTTTTAGAAGCTAGAGGTGTCTAATTGCTATGAAATTTTAAATTGAAGGTTCTTAGATGGTAATTAAACCATTTTTTAAGTTAGTGGACAAAAATGGACATGAAGCAAGAGAAATTTTAGTGTTTTAGAAAAGGGCATTTTGGTCATTTGTTAATTAAATGAATTAAAAAGAAAAATAAAAGCAAATTTTTGTCCATCTTCTTCTTCCATGGATGAATTTTAGAAGGGGAAGCCATAGCTAGGGTTTGGTCACTTTCAAGCTCAATTGTAAGTTCATTCTTGCCCCGTTTTTAATGCTCTTTACATTTTTGAAGTTGTTGTAACTCGATCTACCTATTTCTAGCACTAATTTGGGGGTATGATTAAGGTCTAGGGTTTGAATCTTGTTAGACATGTGTGTATTTTGATGGCTAATGGTAGAAAATGCATGTTTGATGTTAGAAAAGCAACTTTTGCTAAGTGATTTTTGGTAAAAATGTAAAAAAATAACCTATTTGTAAAAGTTATGAAATAAGTAGTAAAAGTGTGATTAAGTGGAAAATGTGGGCTGGTATAAGTATGAAAATGGTTGAGCTAGGCTTGGGTTTTGAAGAAATTGAATACATTTCCATTTACAAGCCTAGGGACTAAATTGTAAAAATCTAAAATATTAGGGGCAAAAATGTAATTTTTCCATAATATGATTTTTGACTGAATTGAATAATGAGTGTATTAGAAAAAGTTAAATTTACTATTATAGATAAAAAAAAGAGGCCCGAACCTAGAGTGGGGGAAAAACAAAGTGTTTGGCGATTAGGTCAAATTCTACTAATTTTGTACCGAGGTAAGTTCGTATGTAAAAAATGCATTGCTATATTTATGTTTTAAATGCTTTAATATTGTATGAATTGTTATTGACTCTTTGGATGTATTCGAAAAAGTTTTGACAAGCGAGAATTCCCATTTGAGCCTTAGGAATAGAATAGGATACGAGTGACATGTCATTAGGAACCCATGTGTTTATGTGATCCGGGTGCTGGTCATGTACGTCCTACCAGTGGCTGGGTAGTCCAGCATGAGTTGTGGATACCTGACAGCTTGTGAAAGCAGCACTGTGTAGTTACATCCCGACTGACAGCTTGTGTGAGCAAGCCCGTGAATAGCTCAAATACAGCCTATATGTATTATGAGATATGAGGTAGCTTTGGCTACATGTATGGCACTTATGTGCAAGTTTTCCAAGTATCCGTTAATATTCTAAGTGTTCAATGGGGATGTTAAAGTTGTGAAAGACTATGGTTATATTGAGAGTTGGTACAGTTATGTTCGTAAAACTCATACATAAAGAACTCGATATGTGATGAAACCTTGGTAAGGTTGTGATTGAATATGTACGACTATAAGATTTTTATAACATTCTTGCCAATTTTCATTATGTTAAATGTATGTTAGTTGTGTGGTTATGATGCTTATTATTTGCATAGGAACTTACTAAGCTTTATAGCTTACTCCCCTTCCTTTCCCTTATCTTATAGTCTCACCAAGCTAGCTCGGGGATCAAAGACTGTTAGAGATTCACTCACACTATCAACAATTATTTTGGTACCAATGATTTCAACATTTTGAGTTATGGTATGTATAGGGGTCTTGGTTATTTTGTTATATGTCATAATTGATTTGGCCAAAAGTATTGGTTATTAACGGTTGAAATTTCATTTTGTATAAAGCCTTTTGAAATTGGCTACTACTTGTATATGTAATCTATATGATGGTATCTTTCATGGATGTGGGATTGTACTTGAGTTGAGTTGGTAAGTATGTGATGTTTGTATATGATAAATGGTAGCATGTGAATGATATGTTGATGTCTGGGTTGTGGCTGATTTTGTAACACCCCTTACCCGTATTCGACGCCGGAACAGGGTACAAGGCATTAACAGACTTAAAACCATTTAAAACCATTCATGTACAATTACAATGTCCCTATTACGAGCCTTCGAGGCCCAAAACATGCATCGAAAGTGGTTTGGGACTAAATCGAGGACTTTAGAAAATTTTACAAGACTTAGAAATTTTTTCACTAAACAGGGGTCACATGCCCATATGGATATGGGACACGCCCGTGTGGGCAGGTGGAACGACGAAAATGTGCAAGTGTACACAATCGCAACAAGTAATAAAGTGAAAAGTAAATGTTAAGTTATCGTACCCATAGGGACTGTCAAAAGAATTATTTCTGAATGCTATTTAAAACACTTTGGTGAGGAAAAATATTTTGTTTGAAGAGAGTGATTAAAAACTATGATTTTAAACTAAGTAAAATAAATAAATCTCAAATGCACGATTTCAAAATACGATTTACTCAAGATGACATAATTGTATTAATTTAATTACATTTCTTAAACTTAGAATTATTAAACTCATGCTTATGCTGTTGCGAATAAATTCACGGCAAATCGATAATTTGCTAACTTATGAACATAGTCACTTACACAAATCCATTCATCTCTTAACATATCCCTATGTTAATTCAATCGATTAAACAGGTTTTAATAAGCAAACATGTTATGGCACATACATACTCATTAAATAGGACTAATCTCTTCCATATCCCTATGTCAATTCAAACGATTAATTAAATCTAATGAGCATATAAAAGACTATGTGAGGTAACAAGGTATCCTTACCTTGAAATAGTTCAATCACAATAATCTTGCAAGTTATGCAAGGCAATTGTATCGCCAGATACATTGCTAATTTAACCTTCAGCTACCTTAGAAGAATAAACATGCACTAATTAAGTATTGTGTCAATTAATTACAATTTCAATCCATTTAAATAATTAATTCATTAGTTACCTAACAATTGTAATGCAATAATAACTTAGGCATGATTTTACTTAATCAAGCATTCTACCGAGGCCTATAACAACATAAACACAATTTTAATAACTTAAGCAAATGAAATGCAATCAAACCAGCACGAATTAAATTCAAGCTAAGTTGATTAAATTAACCATTCCAACAACATAAATATTCATATATATGTTCATCATAACAACAACAAAATTTAAAGAGATAGGGAACAAGAATCAAATTCGGTGTTTTTCTGTGGCTTGACTAGGTTGCTCCATTCTTCGTTCTTTGTTGCCTTCACCGATCAAGGCTTCTATGAACACTTAATTGCTGCTCCAAAATAGCTGAATAAGAACCCTTTCTCAAGAGGAGAAATCGGCACAAGAGCAAGGGACTTGGAATAAGAAAATGAGAGGAAAAAGTGACAGAGGAGAGAAGAGATGTAATGAATGAGGGTTGCTTGGCTTTATCATCCAAGGGGGGTTTTTATAGATGAATGTGGCAGCTAAAATTTGCTAAAAATAGCAGCCAAAGAGCCACCCCTTAGCCGACCATCTATGTGGCAAAGTTGATGGCTTCAACTTTGCAAAATATGGCTTGGGGCAAATCCATAAAGCCACCAGTTGTGGAGGGGCTTGAATGCAACTTTGACAAGTCTTCAAGGGCTTCTTTCAAAGCTTAATTAATCAGCTAATAAACTTATTTGGGCCAGCATATGGACGGTTTTGGGCTGCCCAATCCTTGGCTGGTTCAGTTCAATCGGTTTAGTTCAATTGGACCACTTTTTCCATAATTAATTAATAATAATTTATTTATCCCAAATTAAATTGGGTATAAATTAAAATTAATTATATTATGAATTAATACACATAATTAGACCGTCTTAGGCTGGAAATTAATTTGCCTCGATACTTCAAATTGCTTCTCAGTTGTCTACTTCTGGCAGTGTCTACTGAGCCATTTTTCACCCTTTGTGCATGTGTTGTGAGGGTGACAAAATGGCTTGGAAAATAGCCTTGTATTTGTCCAAATTGGTAGACACACGGGCAGGTCGTGTGTGACACACGGTCCGCCCCCATGGGCGTGTTGTCCAACCGTGTGTCCCCTGCACCTAAGTTTTTCAAGTCAATATGCATGGTAGTAATACACGGGCAAGAGACACGGCCATATGTCTCAGCCGTGTGAAGGACACGGTTATAGGGCACGGGCGTGTGCCTTGGCCATGTGGTTTTGGTAGAATGTCCAGGTTTTTGGACACAGTTTCAGGACAAGGGCATGTCCCTAACACACAGGCGTGTGCTCTATACCCACACGGGCGTGTGGAGCCTTGATGCAAGAGATTTTTTCTAAGTTTTTCATGAGTTCTTGATTGAGTCCCGAACCACCCCGAATGTATGTTTTGGGCCTCGTAAGCCCGTATAAGGGACAGATTGCAAGTGAAAAGAAAAGTTTTTAATTGTCATGGCTCTGTTTAGTATAGAAGTGTTAGTAAAAGTCAAGTAGCACCTTGAACTCCATCCCGACATCGGATGCGGGTGAAGAGTGTTACATTTAGTGGTATCAAAGCATGGTTTAGTCAGTTCTTAGACTAACCTAGTGTAAGAGAGTTTAGATATACATGCCATAGTATTACTAGTGATAGTGTGATATCTCCCGGCCCTAACAAAACTGTTGACTAAGACAGGAATCAGTTCCAACCAAGCAAATATTGATAGAGATAAGAGTAAAGTTGAGATTATTGAATCATGCTTGTGATATGCTGAAAATAGGAAAGGTATGAAAAGAAATTCATGATCTGTACATGAACTAGTATTCATTATGGGATACTCTTAAGTTAAAGAATGTGAAATGGTGGAGTAAAATGAAGTTAAGTTGTGAAAAGCTCTTTTATGCATGTTAGTATTCATACGATGTTAAATGTCCAACTTGATTAGCCCAGTGTTTATGAAAAGAAAGAAATTTGCTTGAAATGACAAAGTGTATGTATGAATGCTTTTATTGCATGATTATTAATCAGTATATACATGAAGTTGATGTTTATGTCTAGAATAATGAAGTCAATATGCCACAATGTTATGCTTTATAATCTCAGTTACAGAATTATAAATGTCATAATAGCATGAAAGTTGTAATGAAAGATCAAATTGGGCAGAACACAGGGAATGAGTACGATCGTTCACTAATGAATTGACGGAAAAGACCATGGCTAGACCATGGCAATACATGAGATTTGTGTGCCAGTGTAAGACCATGTCTGGGACATGGCATCGGCATCTAGACGAGGGCTAGTGTAAGACATGTCTAGGACATGCATCGACCTCGATAGAGATAGTCAGTGTAAGACATGTCTGGGACACGCATCGGCTAGGAGTTGTGCTAGAGTAAGACATGTCTGGGACATGCATCAGTACGCATATAGGAGTGCCAGTGTAAGACATGTCTGGGACATGAATTGGCCTCGAGATGCTAGCCAGTGTTAGACATGTCTGGGACATGCGTTGGCTACGAGATATGCTAGTGTAAGACATGTTTAGGACATGCATTGGCACTATTACATGTGTCAGTGTAAGACCTGTCTGGGACATGACATCGACACAGATGGACGAGAGCTAGTGCAAGACCATAGTTGGTCTATGGCATCAAGTAAGCAATGTACTCAAAACCGTAAGACGTTATCCAATTTGATAAATATTGGCAAGTGATTAAGACTCAATGTGGGAACTTGATAAGACATTAAAGGTAATTTGAGTAAAAGAAATAAAAGTTTGAGTTGTGATAAATTCACTTATGTTTAGCTAATATTCACATGAAACAAAGCTGCATGTATTACTAAGATATGTGAAGATGTGTTCATAACAAGTTAGAAATTTGAGATGTTAGAATCAATGTGCATAATGCTATGTTGTTATTGAATTTGTATTTGCTTCAGAGTCAAAAGTTTAGAGGCTTTACAATCTTCGCCCCCTTACCAGAATAGAGTTATACGATGAGATTCTCGAGAGATATGTTTGCATAAGCTTGCAGAAGTAAAAATAAAGAGCAAAATAATGGAATAGTATGGGATTAGTGAAAACAAAATTAGTTAGAGGAATAACATTGGACTTGCACAAATGTCTGAGTATGACAGATTCAATTAAATAAAAGTTATGGTTATCTTTCTCTTCTGAGTATTCTATGTTTTCCTCTATTCTGGGGAACACGTATGGTTATCCCTTTCGAGTGGGAATTCTATCATGTGAGGATGCTAGTGGCTGTGATATTGGATGAAAAGCTCTATTGGTTTAGTTAGTTATGATCGACATTTCTCCGTCTCTTCAGATTTCTATTCTGATATATTGGAATGAAGTCGATAGTAAAAATCTATGTGAGATTATTTTGATGTTCTATTGATTATGGTTTATATATATACGGGAATTATATTATCTCTGTTACGAGGAATTCTAGAGCGTACAGCCAGTAGTTTCCTTCTGGTTTTCTCTGAGGGATTTTTTGGATCATCTTTATTATTTTCTTCTGGATTATATTCTCAGATTTCTGGTATAGTTTTATATCTTGGAATTTCTTATATTGGTTTTTCTCTCATTCTTGTTTCGAGAATTATCGAGCTTGGCTTATCTTTATGAGTAATATTTGACTTGTAATATTAGAATCTGTTATGATTATGCTTCTGGCTCAACTATAGAAGTGCGGGGATTTTAGTATCGAGACTTCTTTAAAATTCTTGGGGTAAACAATGGTTACTCGACAAAGGTAAATCTGAGTTATGTGCCTTTAAGTTTATTTTCTGGTTTGATATTTTCATTACGTGTTCTTTGGTAAGTAGTCATACAGTCATAAATGATGAGGTTTTATTCTTATAAGTATGATACGAAAAACATAATTAGTGGATTTCTCTCATTCGAGAGATGTTGTATAAGTAAAGTTGTCCTGATCAATAAAGAGTTCACATTTATGAAGTTGGAATCATTTGATTTATGTTAGTAAAGTTTCTAAACACTTGATGACCAGAGTATAGAAATGTGGCTTTAAGTGATAAATTAAACTAGTACAGCATAATTCAACTTTTAATTTGGGGAGGATTCGATTTCTAGTTTCTGTTACTATTATTTCAGAGTAAGATTTGAGTACTAAGAAACTTCGAGTTATATAGAGAATTGAGTACAGAGCTTACAACAGTCTTTTGTCTATTCCTCTAAACGATGTTGAACAGTCTACAGAGTAAAGCCAAATATCAGATACACCTGAGACTATTATTGTCGGTGATGATATTCAAAAGAAAATGAGAGAGTACTATTATGAAATTTCATATCGGAATATCTCTCATCCCCGAGAAAAAGGAGGGCTGCAAGTTGAATTGTGATAGATTGATAATAGTAGTCTGCATGACTATTTTGGTATATATAGAGGTATTGTTAGACGGATTTGGACAAGTTGTGCTTCTAAGCTTATAGTTCTTAGAATGTCAGTTTTCAGAATTTTGAATTGAGCCAAGACTTTTATTGGTAACTATGGAAAAGCTACAGGAAAACTTGAGTATGAGACTGAGTTGATTTGTAAGTTGTGAGAAAAATATATCAGAAACTCGTGAAAGTTGAGAGCAACCTCTTCTGGTAAGATTTTTGGGGACGAAAATCCCTAAAGGTGGGAAGAAATGTAACAGCCCGATTTTGGGCCTAGTCGAAACACTGGTTTCGGGACCACTATTCTAAAGCCAGAGAAAATTATTTTAGTGTTATTTTCTGTGTTATAATATAATTTTATAAGTGCATGTAAATTTTGGTAAGTTAATTTTAGCGATTTCTAGTCCAATTTCGAAAAAAGACTAAATCGCGTAAAAGGTAAAAGTTGTGTTTTGGTGCCTAAGGTGTTAAATTGCTTTGTGTATTAAATTGGGGGACTTTAAAGTGAAATTAGACCCCTAAATAAAGCATGACCGGTCATGGGGGACAAAAATTGTTGAAAAGTCAAAATTAGGTGAAGTTGGTCACCAATTTTGACTAGTTTTATTATTAACAAATCAAAAAGAAAAAGCTATCATTTTTCTCTTCTCCTCCACCGAAAATGGCAGCAAAGAAAGGAGTTTTAGAGCTTTGAAATATCAGCCACTTACATCCCTTGCTAGCAAGTGATTTTTAATGTCTTTCTTGATGGTTTTTAATGTCTTTCTTGATTATTTTTACATATTTGGAACCCCTAAAGCATGAGCTTTCATATGAGGGGTCTAGTTTGCAAAATGATGAAGAGTTTATGTAACGCCCCAATTTTTGAGAATTTTGAAAATGTTGGTAAAATTTAATATTCTGTGTTTTGTCTACTTGGCGTAGGATTAATTATGTTAGTGGGCCTCTAGAAGGCCCAAGCTTAAGTTAAAACCCGGTAGATTTAGTTAATTTTAATTCCATAAGAAAAAGGGGTTCTGGTAAGCTGGGCTTTTAAGTATTACTTGTGTAAAATAAAACACAAGGAAGCAAGTAGCATAGTGGCAAGTGACGCCACTTGGAAGGCTATAAGTGGCGTGTGGATGT
The DNA here is from genome assembly GCA_025698475.1 of Gossypium anomalum. Taxonomy (NCBI): domain Eukaryota; kingdom Viridiplantae; phylum Streptophyta; class Magnoliopsida; order Malvales; family Malvaceae; genus Gossypium; species Gossypium anomalum. The sequence goes on along the minus strand of CM046966.1, from coordinate 53,681,721 downwards.
TGGGGAGGACCCAGGTTCAAGTCACAATGACAGCATATTAAGGGAATTATTTTTATGAGTATGAAAGGTAAGTAATGGAACTGAAGTGAAAGACTGTTAGGAAGAGTTGGAGTTGCTCAGGAGATTGAGTAAGGAAAGGATAAGGGAAAGGATTTAGGAGCTGATTGGGGAGAGCTGCGTTGGCCGAATAGTAGGCTCTTGAGGAGCAAGAGTTGGCCGGCCAAGGGGAGCTTTAGGGAGGCAAAATTCGGCATTTAAGGTAATTTGTTCCGTTTCCTGACTGTTCTCCTCATCTTTTCTTTTCTCCTCTCTTCATCCATTTTCTTTTTCTTCTTATTTCCTCCATAGCTAAATCTTTTTACCATCCTGTTCATCTCCATCTTTTTCTTTAGACGTTTCTAAACCCTCATAGTCATTTGCCATAAAAAGCCGAAATCCCGAAAGCTATACTCACTACTTGTGCTGATTTCTCCAAAGCCAAATCCTTCAATATTTTTGTTCCTTTGTGATCAACATTACTCTTCTCTAAACCCTTAATATCTGTCGGTAACATTATTTCAAGGTTATAGCCTCAAACCATCACCTTCTTCATCACCTAAAAAGCCGAAAATACCATAAATTTAGGGGCTTATAACCGAAACTTCAAATCTCCTGGATTCGAGTTCTACCATCGTTTAGAGGATAAATCTACATCAGATCTGCATAGAAATCAGAAAGGAATAAGTGGTAAGTGCTCATCACTTCAGATCTAGTCTTATTTTACAAGTTAGGAAAAAGCCGAAGTCCGTAAAATCTAGGGAGGCTGCCGATTTGGGCATAGGGCTTTAAGGGTATTTAACCGATGATTTCTTTTGGTGATTAGTGTCTTCTTGAGTGTTGGATCGAAGGCTTGGATCTTTGGAGCAACCAGACTTGGATCTAGTCATTGGTTTTTGGCAAAAAGGTAAGGTTTTTAAGGCTTTTGGGGACATGGTTCGAATATGGGTAAGTGAATATTGAGATTAGTGCTATATTTTGCAATTTAAGAATTGTGGTAATCCATTGTAGGGCATCGTAAGGGATCTCAATAGCAATCGTCACGAAACAGGTGTGTAACTGACACCCTCTCATAGACTAGATCGGCAAAAGTCAAAAAGCTGAAATACCGAAAAGTCAGTATTTTGGGAACTTACGAGTGTGCGAATGCTTGTAAGTTAAATGGGTTAATAATTCTGGTAATCTGAGGTGATAAAATGTAGTACGCGTAATTTCGTGCATTATTGATATTTTGGGCTTAATGGGCCAAAAATTGGTTAATGGGCCAACGGGCCCAATTCAGTAAGTATGCGCGGTAAGTGTTTCTAATTGCACGTAAATGGTAGAAATATGCATGAAAACCCTAAGATAGCTAAATTACTAGAATACCCCTTTTATGGAAAATTACCATGATACCCCTAAGTGTAAAATGACCTTTATACCCCTAGGGTTAATTTTGTCTGAAAAGCATGATGATTTAAATTTGTATAATGTATGTCATGAATGAATATTTGTTGCATGGGGACATGGGTTATATTATGGAGGAAGCGTCCTGGAGGCTATGCCATAAATTATCTGATCTGGTGGCTCTGCCACATATATATCTGTTCTAGTGGCTCAGCCACAATTATCTATTTCTGGTGACTCGGTCACATTATCTGTTCTAGCAGCCATGCTGCATATTTCTGTGGTGTGTAGCGGTTGGGTGGGTCGAGTAGTCTCCCCATATGGTGAAAGGATGGTATGGGGGTGTACATGGTTGGATATGGGTTGGGTTTTTGCATAAGCATGTAATATCTATTCTGATCTGTTATGGGCCTATAGGCTTTATTCTGAATTCTGTTCTGGGCTAGGGCCAATTTATTCTGTTTCTATGGTTTGAACTGATTTAGGCTATGGTTGGGTTTATTTACGCACTGAGTTTCCCAAAACTCACCCCCTTGTTTTATCCACGCAGGTGAACCCTAACCATAGTGGGCTTGGAGCTGTGAGGGATTCAGAGTGGCCACATGTTTCTGCAAACTTGGTTTCTTTCTGGTGAACTGGACGTCCTTTTATTTTCGTTTATGGTTTTGGGTTTTTAAATATAATAAGGCCGCTTATTTATTTTTATAGTTTTGATTTATATTTTATTGTGATGAAAATGATTTACTTTAACTATCGAAGTGGATTAGTTCTCGGGCGTGTTTTCCAAAACAATAATTGATTTCAAAATAACATGATCACAAGTAAGGCTTCCGCTAAGCAAATGGTTTTTCAAGAATTAATCACTCTTCTAAGATTGACTTAATCAAATGGGTTTCTTAAAAATATACGTGATGTTAGAGTGTGGCAATGGCGGTGTGCATGTCTAGGATTGGATCCGAAGGGAGCTTGGTACTTAAGCAGTCCGACGGACTCACCTCCTCTTTTCTGGTTTCCTACTTAGTGCACAGCTCCCATTCACTTTAATCTATTTAAAAGGGTATCTTTTAAAACACCAACTAAGTTTTCTAAACTAAGTAATACAGAATGTTTTGAATGTTCGATATGGCACGTCAGATCCGGTCATAACGTCTAGGCCGGGTTTGGGGTGTTACATTTAGTGGTATCAGAGCCAAGTTACAACAACTCGGCTGTGGAATGGGTTTACAAAAAAATAAAGGTTTTCGAAAATAAAAGTTTTATAAAGATTGTAAAACTCTGTTTTCAAAATCTGGATCTTTGAGTGGCATTCTGAATCTCCGGCCCAAGTCTGTAAGCATTCTAAACTTTTTTGAATATATTTTTAATTATTTGTCTGTACTGAAACCCTTCTAGAATACTCTAGATAGGATGCTACTGAAACCGTAGGAAAACTTGATAAAAGACTAAAACTGTAGCTAGACATCGATTCTGCGAAAACCAAATCTGAAATACTGAATCATAAAATATCTATAATAATCACTGGAATGCTGAAATTAATGCATAAAATTTGTAAAACAGATAATACGATATGAGTACGTGAGCAGCCCGTGGAAGAGGCCGTAGACGAGGCCGAGGTAGTGCTCAAGTAGGAATTGCATCTTCTGGGCATATGCCGACAGCGGAGGCACTGGTACCACCGACAACTGAAGTGGAGTCTCATGATCGTGGTGCTGGGGATGACGCCCTGTCGCAGGCTATGCTTCGTGTTCTGGAAAGGGTTGCTGGGGCAAGTTCGGGCAACGGGATTCGAGGATCAATTTCTGAATGACTCCGGGCTAACGGAGCGGAGATCTTTAAGGGCGTATCTGATGTAGCCTCGAATGTGGCAGAATATTAGTTGGAGGCCACAGAACGAATTATGGATGACTTGGACTGCTCTGTGGAGCAGAAGCTGAAAGGGGCCGTATCGTTGCTGCCAGATAAGGCTTATCAGTGGTGGCTCACCATGAGAGATGGAGCCCCAGCTGATAGGGTCACTTGGGAGCTGTTTAAGACGGCCTTTAAAGGGAAGTATGTTGGGGCGAGTTATGTGGATGCCCGCAGGAAGGAATTCCTGAATCTGGTTTAAGGAAATAAGTCGGTTGCGGAGTACGAGGCTGAGTTTCTGAGGCTAAGCCGGTATGCTGTGGGAATAGTCGCTACAGAGTATGAGCGTAGCGTTCGCTTCGAGGATGGACTCAGAGATGATCTTAAGGTGCTGATTGCTCCGTAGAGGGAGCTTGATTTCGCGATTCTAGTGGAAAAAGCTAAGATAGCTGAGGAGGTGAAGCGTACTGAGAGGCAGAACTGTGAGAAAGATCGAAACAATTTCTGAAGGGATTCCGGACCTTCGGGTGGAGCAAATAAGAATATCAAAAGGGCGAGAGTGGAGGAGCCAGTTTGAGCAGTTCCGGTGAATGTGGTTAGACCACCAATCTGTAGAGACTGTGGTAAGGTACACTTGGGTGAGTGTAGGAAACGTTCTGGTACTTGTTTCTGATACGGATCTATGGAGCATAGAGTTAAAGACTGTCCTCAGAGAGCTGATCAGGCTCAAGTTACCGAACAGAGGGTTGCTCAACTCGTGAGAGGTGGACCACAACCACCACATGGACGTGGACAAGGTAGGGAGGAAATGGAAATGGTTAAGGACGAGGACGAGGGGTGCCTGGCAGAGGTGCCGAAAATGCTGAGGCTCGATAGCCAGTATTGGTGTATGCAGCTCGTCGTGAGGATGGCGACGCACCTGACGTAATAACTGGTATGTTTTTGGTTTCTAGCATGCCATATACTGCTTTGGTGGATATTGGATCTACTCATTCCTATATTGCATGTGCCATATCTGGGTCGTTGGGTGTGCGCTCTAAGAAGATTGTGAGTGGGGTATCGGTGCTAAGTCCTTTAGGTCACTCGGTTAGGGTAGACAAATTGTATAGGGATGTACCCTTAGAAACTCAAGGTAGGATTTTTCCTGGAGATCTGATGGAGTTGCCGTTTAGAGAGTTTTATCTCATTCTGGGAATGGACTGGCTAGTTAAGCATAAGGCAACTTTGGATTGTGCTACTAAGCGAATGGTGCTAAAGACCACGGAAGGTAAGGAGGTTATGATGATGGGTGAACGAAGGGACTATTTGTCAATGTGGTGTTGGCATTGAGGGCTGAAAAGTGGATTCAGAAAGGTTGTGAGGCCTATTTGGCATTCGTAAGTCAGTCGGAAGAGGAGGGGCTGATAGTGGATAAGGTTAGGACTGTAAAAGAGTTCCAAGATGTTTTTCCGGAAGAGCTTCCGGGATTACCTCCAAACCGAGAGGTCGAGTTTCGAATCGACTTGTTGCCTGGAACGGCGCTAGTGTCTATCGCACCGTATAGGATGGCACCGAAAGAGTTAGTAGAGCTGAAAGCTCAAATTCAAGAGTTGTTGGATAGGGGCTTCATTAGGCCAAGTGTGTCTCCATGGACAGCACCGGTGCTATTCGTAAAGAAGAAGGATGGGACGATGTGAATGTGTATTGATTATCCCCAGTTGAACAAACTGACGATTAAGAATAAGTATCCACTGCCAAGGATTGACGATCTGTTTGACCAACTTAGAGGAGCTTCTATATTTTCCAAGATCGACCTTCGATCTGGATATCATCAGTTAAGGGTCAAAGAGGCAGATATCCATAAGACGGCATTCAGGACTCGGTTTGGTCATTACGAGTTTCTGGCTATGCCATTTGGACTGACAAATGCTCCTACAGCATTTATGGATTTGATGAATCGTGTGTTCCAACCATTCTTGGATCGGTTGTAGTCGTCTTTATTGATGATATTTTGGTATATTCTAAAACGGAAGAGAAACATGATGAACATCTCCGCATTGTGCTACAAGTGTTAAGGGAGAAGGAACTCTATGCGAACTTCAGCAAGTGTGAATTCTGGTTGAGGGAGGTAACCTGTAATATCCCGAATTAGGGCCTAATCGGAATAGTGGTTTCGTGACCACAAATCTGAGATAAAAAGAATTATTTTATGATTATTTTGAGGTCTATTATATGATTGCATGATTGTGTGAAAATTTCGTGAAGAAATTTTATGCATAAAGTGCTTAAATTGAAATTAGGGACTAAATCGAATAATTTGCAAAACATGCATTCTAGAAGTTTTTAGTATGAAATTGCTTTGGAATATTAATGAGGAGGTTTTAAATAGAAATTTTACCAATTTCTAAATCTATGGACAAAAATTGGAAATTGATGGAATTTTTGGAAAGTTTAGTAGTAAGGGCATTTTAGTCATTTGGTAATTAAAAGAAATAAAAAGGGAAAATAAAGCCAAAATTGACTCATCTTTTTCATGGAGGCCGAAATTAGCATGGGGGAAGTCATGGCTAGGGTTTTCAAGCTTGCCAAGCTCAATAGTAAGTCCGTTCTAACCCCGTTTTTAAAGTTCTTTACGTTTTTGGAATCCCGGTAACTTGATTAAGCTTATGCTAGCAATAATTCAACCCTGGGTTCGTATTTGGAAAAATACCCATAGGTGATATTTGTGTATTTTGGTGTTTTATGATAGAATATGAGGTTTTAAATTATGTTAAACAACTTGTGCTACTCGGTTTTAAGTGAAAACGAGTAAAAGGGCTTAATCGGTAAAAATACCTAATAGTCATAAGTATATGTTAGAGTGAGAATTTGATGTTTCCATAGAAGGGAAAAATGATCAGCATGTCATAAAACATAAGAAAATAGGATGAAGTTTAATTTCTGAACCTTGGGGCAAAAGTGCAAATATGCAAAAGTTTAGGGGTCAAAATGAAAATTTGTAAAAAAATGATTTTTGGACCTATATGAATAATGTGACTAATTATTAGGCTAAATGTGATATTATAGATGAAGGAAATCGAGATTCGGGCTTAAATCGGGAAAATACAAGGTTATGGACTAAATAGTACATTGCCGTTTCTGGATCGAGGTAAGTTCGCGTGTTAATAATAATGCAATACCATGCATGAATTGTAATTCTCTATTGATATGGCATAAATTGTATGATTTAATATGTTTAAGAGAAGTTGATGGATGGTATGTATGATATAAAAAAAATGTAATGCTAGTTGTGTCATGTGAAATTGAATGGAAAATTATTGTTACAAGAATTGAGTGTTAAATTACTATTACCTGGGTTGTATGAATTGTTGCACGGTTGTACCTGATGAGATTTTGACAAGTTTGTACGTAAATAATTTATTGATTCTTTTTATTTTATGATATTTTGTTATCATATGAAATGTGGCTACCTATAGATTGACTATTTGCTGTAAATTGAAAATTGAAAAAGGATTATGAATAAATTTGTAAAATATTGGAAATATGTTTGCTGATAATTACTTGATTGAAATTGTTGGAAAAGAGAGAGAAATCCCGGTTGAACCTTCGGAAAGATTGGATGATACAGATGGTATGTAGCTAGGTCACATGTATGGTGCTGAGTGCACATCATGTATACAAGAGAGCTACGAGAGATTATGATGTAGCTAGGTCACATGGGTGATACTATGTGTATACCATGTAGACAAGAGAGCTACGGGATATATGTAGCTAGGTCGCATGCATGGTTCCAGGTGAAGGACACCATGTAGACAACAGAGCTACGAGATAAACTGGCTAGGTCACATGGGTGATACTAAGTGTTCACCATGTGTACAAGAGAGCTGAACTTTATGATGGGTGGAGCTATGTTCTGAAACCACCAAGTATCAAGGATTGATCTGAAGTGTTCAACGGGAGACTTACTATGTACTGTTTTGTGAGTTTTGTGATGAATAAGTGCAGGAATTTGCTTATATGAATGATGTGTTCATTAAGTGACCGGGATGTGGCAAGGTTATAAACAAGTAAGTTATACATGAGGATGATTTTATGGTGACCTTGTGATCATGGGCCTATACTTGTGATGTATGAAGTGTGGTGAAAATGATTTGTGATATGTATGTTAAAATGAGGTTAATACAAAGAAAGTGTGAAAGAGTGAATTAGTAATAAAATTATTTTGGACAGCAGCAGTGATGTGACTTTGAAAATTCACTAAAAATTGCGAAAGTTGAATAAAAATTAAAATTATATATGAAAATAAATATCAATGAGTCTATTTTCACATGAAAGAAACAGGGGATGCAAAAGAATTCTATATTGTGTGATATTTGAATTCTTGTGAAACAGGTCCGAATGAATTGAGGTCCCTGATTCTGAGTTTAGAAATTCACCATAAATTGTAAAAAAATTATTGAGAGTCATACTTTACATGAATGGATTCCTTATTGAGTCTATTTTTAAGGGAAAGAAACGGCATGGTCGTTGGAATTCTGTACAGGGAGAAATTTGGTTCGTAGTGCACAGAGGTCAGAGTAAAGCTTACCCATCCTCTCCATTTCTTTAGTATTGGCAGGTCGGCTAGGGGTTAGAGATCGTCGGAGGAAAAATCACACTATCAAACTATCATTTTTGGGAGAATTAATTCAAATATTAGAAATATTAAGTGAGTGGCATGTATAGGAAGCTGGTTTGTGATATGTATTTTTATAATGATTTTGACCATACATATCAGTCTGCTTTGAGTTATCGTATATGATTATGAGATTGGGTCCTTATCCATTATGGTTTATAAGTTTAATTAATCGTGTTATGTCCTATTTTTTGATGTAATGATATAGTTAGCTTTGTTTGTTATGCATGTGTTTGAAAAGTTTTGAATTAAATGAAATTTTATGGCCCAGTTTTCATCTGTGTATTGTTAAGTCTGGTAATGCCTCGTACTCTGTTCCGGCCTTGGATAAGGGTAAGGGGTGTTACATTTAATGGTATCAGAGCTATGGTTTAGTCGGTTCTCGGACTAACCTAGCATGCGTAAAAGTCCAGCTATACATGCCACTGATTCATGATAGTGTGATGTCTCCCGACGCGTATGAGCATCGTCTTGTTTAGATAGAGGTACTTTCCAACCGAGTTGTACTGACCATGTTCAATGTGATGCGAAGATGTTTAAATAAAATTACGATTATGATGAGTCCCGATTTAGAAAAGTATGAATAAAAAATTATGATATATATATAAGTGATAACAAGTGAGATGAAAGGTCATGTTGTAATAAATATCCATACATGCTTGATGCTCATATGATGTAGTGTTTTGATTTACTTGATAAGATGAATGAAATAAATAGAAATTCGTAGAGGTATGAGTAAAAGTTCCTAATATTATGATATGAATAAAAATGTCATTGTCTTGATTGAACGTTGAATGTTGATGAATGTCAATGATATTTTTTTTATGAGATAAATGATTATAATGAAATGAATTTATCTATGTTAAATTATTTGGACTGAATTATGTGATTGTAATGATATGTATATGATGATGCATGAAATCAAAGTTGCGATTGTGATGCAAATATCTATGTTTGTTTAACCCTTATATGATGTCATGAGTATGATTTGTTCGAGTAGATGAATGGATAAGTCAAGCTATTAAAAAAAAACATAGGATGCATGCATAATTATACTTGACTAAATGAGATAACTGGAAAGTGGGCATTAAACCAATATGAATGTTAGTTACTCGCAATGAATGACATGATTGAGATATGATTGCTATGATGAAAAGCTGTGTTACATGTATATGTATATGAGAGTTGAGTCGAGGCCCTACTAACCCCTTCCCCTTATCAAAGTGGTGTTTTATAATGGAATTTCATGAGATTTATATTTGAATAAGTTTCCGGTTGAGAAAGCGAAAGAGTTCGATGCTAGAATAATTATAAATATGATTAGAGATTGAAGAATGAGTTGATAAGTAAAGTCAAAGCTAGAAAAGTATCAGATTGGCATAAGGATTATTGGAGTTATGCATTGTTCCAGTTAGAGAAGAAATTTATTTTGATAAATCGAATTACTAAGGTACAAGGTCAAGGAAAGTGCAAATCAAAATTTATTCAGAACTAGTCTTCTTTAGTGAAAAATAATATGAAATTTGTGATGGCAGAAATAGTTGGGGAAATGATATCTGAAATGTGTAATATCTGAGTCTGACAGTTACGGCTGGATAGATTTTAGCAGTTTCTTCTAAGATGTTCTATGTGTTTATCTGTTCCCAGAAATATTTCTATGGTTGTTGATCTTTTGAAGAAATTCTTGTTATATGGGGATGTTTTCTAATCCTGATGTTAGACGAAAGCATTGGTAGCCTGACTGGTTTATAATTTGTATTGCTCTATTCCTTCGGGCATTCTATTATATTCTGCCTGATAAAAAAAAAGATAAGAGAATATGTATGATACTATGATTTTGTTTCTTCTACTTGATGCTCCATTTGATATGTATATATGGGAAGATACATTGTTCTTGTTGCATTTGATTCCAGTGAGATTAAATGATGTTTTCTACTGGATTTCTTTTCTCTAAGGAATTATCGGGATCTTCCATATTTTCCTATGAGTTTGGTTTTTAATTTTTTGGCATAGTATCGTATCTTGGGTTTCTTTATTCTAGATTTCTTTATTCTAGGTTTCTCTATCTTGGATTTCTTTATTTGGTTTTCTTGTTATCTGTATTCCGTAATTTGTCAATTATGACTCATGTTTGGAGTGCATTCTTCAGCTCGTGATAATCATGTCAAGTATGACTATACTTACGATTTGATTTGGGTAATGTGGTGATTTCGAAGATTGGGATTTTCTAATTTTCATGTAAGGTTTGACAACAGTAAAGGCATAAGTGATAAAAGTGCGAGTTTCAATCGATATGGTGGATTACTTCTCTCAAGTAAGTCAATTATAGTTAATGTCTTCAATTGAGATATTTTGGTTACTTGAGCTAATGCAATTGAGGCAGTTTTGATTAACGTAAGGAATGAATAGTAAAGGATGGCATGATGAATTGTTTTGTAAATAGAAGAAAGGATTATTTTCGAGGCTATATCAGAATTATTTCCGTAGCGGAAAGAGGAAAACGTGATAGTGAGTAGTAAACTAAAAGAGTACAGTGAGGATCGACTTCTGATGTTGAATTTCAGATTGGATCTGATACATGGTATTATTATTCTGAGGCTTACACAGAAAGAATTGTATGAAGCTCATGGTGTAAATTTGCCTATTCATTCAGAGAGTAATGATGTGTACTGTAATTTGATTCAGACGTTATTGGATTGTGATTTATTGATGATGAAAATCTGTATGATTATTTCGGAAGAGTGTAGGTCCCTTTGATTGTTCGATTTCTTGAATTCTAGTCTCCATTAACCAAATTGAGATCTGGTTTTATGTCAAGATGACAAGGGAAACGGAGAAAGGTTGAAAATTTAAGAACAATTGAGAGATGAGTCTGTAAGCTTTCAGAATATATGAGAAAATTAAAGAGATATATCGGAGGCACCGCCTGAGTGAAAGTTCTTCAGCACCGAATGTGAAATTTATGAATCTAAGTGAAGACCACTTTTCTGGTAAGATTTTCGGGGACGAAAATCCCTAAAGGGGGGAAGAGTTGTAATATCCCGAATTAGGGCCTAATCAAAATAGTGGTTTCGTGACCACAAATCTGAGATAGAAATAATTATTTTATGATTATTTTGAGGTCTATGATATGATTGCATGATTGTATGAAAATTTCGTGAAGAAATTTTATGCATAAAGTGCTTAAATTGAAATTAGGGACTAAATCGAATAATTTGCAAAACTTGCATTCTAGAAGTTTTTAGTATGAAATTGCTTTGGAATATTAATGAGGAGGTCTTAAATAGCAATTTTACCAATTTCTAAGTCTATGGACAAAAATTGGACACGGATGGAATTTTTGGAAAGTTTAGTAGTAAGGGCATTTCCGTCATTTGGTAATTAAAAGAAATAAAAAGGGAAAATAATGCCAAAATTGACTCATCTTTTTCATGGAGGCCGAAATTAGCATGGGGGAAGCCATGGCTAGGGTTTTCAAGCTTTCCAACCTCAATAGTAAGTCCGTTCTAACCCCGTTTTTCAAGTTCTTTACGTTTTTGGAATCCCGGTAACTTGATTAAGCTTATGCTAGCAATAATTCAACCTAGGGTTCGTATTTGGAAAAATACCCCTAGGTGATATTTGTGTATTTTGGTGTTTTATGATAGAATATGAGGTTTTAAATTATGTTAAACAACTTGTGCTACTCGGTTTAAGTGAAAATGAGTAAAAGGGCTTAATCGGTAAAAATACCTAATAGTCATAAGTATATGTTAGAGTGAGAATTTGATGTTTCCATAGAAGGGAAAAATGATCAGCATGTCATAAAACATAAGAAAATAGGATGAAGTTTAATTTCTGAACCTTGGGACAAAAGTGCAAATACGCAAAAGTTTAGGGGTCAAAATGAAAATTTGTAAAAAATATGATTTTTGGACCCGTATGAATAATGTGACTAATTATTAGGCTAAATGTGATATTATAGATGAAGGAAATCGAGATTCGGGCTTAAATCAGGAAAATACAAGGTTATGGACTAAATAGTACATTCTTAGTTTTCGGATCGAGGTAAGTTCGCGTGTTAATAATAATGCAATACCATGCATGAATTGTAATTCTCTATTGATATGGCATAAATTGTATGATTTAATATGTTTAAGAGAAGTTTATGGATGGTATGTATAATATAAAAAAAATGTAATGCTAGTTGTGTTATGTAAAATTGAATGGAAAATTATTGTTACAAGAATTGAGTGTTAAATTACTATTACCTGGGTTGTATGAATTGTTGCACGGTTGTACCTGATGAGATTTTGACAAGTTTGTACGTAAATAATTTATTGATTCTTTTTATTTTATGATATTTTGTTATCATATGAAATGTGGCTACCTATAGATTGACTATTTGCTGTAAATTGAAAATTGAAAAAGGACTATGAATAAATGTGTAACATATTGGAAATATGTTTGCTGATAATTACTTGATTGAAATTGTTGGAAAAGAGAGAGAGATCCCGGTTGAACCTTCGGAAAGATTGGATGATACAGATGGTATGTAGCTAGGTCACATGTATGGTGCTGAGTACACATCATGTGTACAAGAGAGCTATGAGAGATTATGATGTAGCTAGGTCACATGGGTGATACTATGTGTATACCATGTAGACAAGAGAGCTACGGGATATATGTAGCTAGGTCGCATGCATGGTTCCAGGTGAAGGACACCATGTAGACAAGAGAGCTACGAGATAAACTGGCTAGGTCACATGGGTGATACTAAGTGTTTACCATGTGTACAAGAGAGCCAAACTTTATGATGGGTGGAGCTATGTTCTGAAACCACCAAGTATCGAGGATTAATCTGAAGTGTTCAACGGGAGACTTACTATGTACTGTTTTGTGAGTTTTGTGATGAATAAGTGCAGGAATTTGCTTATGTGAATGATGTGTTCATTAAGTGACCGGGATGTGGTAAGGTTATAAACAAGTAAGTTATACATGTGGATGATTTTATGGTGACCTTGTGATCATGGTCCTATACTTATGATGTATGAAGTGTGGTGAAAATGATTTGTGATATGTATGTTAAAATGAGGTTAATACAAAGAAAGTGTGAAAGAGTGAATTAGTAATAAAATTGTTTTGGACAGTAGCAGTGACGTGACTTTGAAAATTCACTAAAAATTTGGAAGTTGAATAAAAATGAAAATGATATATGAAAATAAATAGTAATGAGTCTATTTTCACTGAAAGAAACAGGGGAAGCAAAAGAATTCTATATTGTGTGATATTTGAATTCTTGTGAAACAGGGTCTGAATAAATTCGAGGTCCCCTGTTTTGACTTTAGAAATTCACCATATATTTTAAAAATATTATTAAGAGTCACACTTTACATGAATGGATTCCTTATTGAGTCTATTTTTAAGGGAAATAAACGGCATGGTCATTGAAACTCTGTACAGGGAGAAATTTGGTTCGTAGTGCACAGAGGTCAGAGTAGTCGTACTCTGAAATAGGGGAGAATTTAACTAATAAACTGTACTAATTGGCTAAACTAAAAATTCTGGAAATTTTATGGGAGAAATATATATGAACCTAGTTTCAAACAAAATTAACAAAACTAAATTTGGAGTTTTGTAGCTTCAGATATGAATGATTTAGTAACTGTAACTCAATAACATAGCCTAACCTGAATATGTGTAATTGTACAATTATAGTGTTTTATCTTGAAAAGCATGGTAGTAATTGCTTATTATTTTCATATGAACTTACTAAGAGTAAAGCTTACCCATCCTCTCCATTTCTTTAGTATTGGCAGGTCGGCTCGGGGTTAGAAATCGTCGGAGGCAAAATCACACTATCAAACTATCATTTTTGGGAGAACTAATTCAAATATTAGAAATATTAAGTGAGTGGCATGTATAGGAAGCTGGTTTGTGATATGTATTTTTATTATGATTTTGACCATACGTATCAGTCTGCTTTGAGTTATCGTATATGATTATGAGATGTGGTCCTTATCCATTATGGTTTATAAGTTTAATTAATCGTGCTATGTCCTATGTTTTGATGTAATGATATAGTTAGCTTTGTTTGTTATGCATGTGTTTGAAAAGTTTTGAATTAAATGAAATTTTATGGCTCAGTTTTCATCTATGTGTATTGTTAAGTCTGGTAATGCCTCGTACTCTGTTCCAGCCTTGGATACAGATAAGGGGTGTTACATAACCTTCTTAGGACAGGTGGTCTCTGCTGAGGGGATTAAGGTAGACCCTCGTAAGATTGAAGCAATTCTAGAATGGAAGCCACCTAGGTCGGTGTCATAAATTCGAAGTTTCCTAGGCTTGGCAGGATACTATAAGAGGTTTGTGGAAGGTTTTTCTGTGATGGCAGCACCTTTAATGAAACTCATAAGAAAAGGAGTACAATTTGTATGGACTGAGAAGCAGCAGGAAGTTTTTGATTGGTTGAAGAAAGTTCTGACTGAAGTACCTGTGTTAATTCAACCAGAGTTTGGGAAGGATTTTACTGTGTACAGTGATGCGTGTCACGTAGGTTTGGGTTATGTGTTGATGCAAGAGGGTAAGGTGGTTGCTTATGCATCACGCATGACTTAAGCCTCACGAAGGAAACTATCCCGCTCATGATTTGAAGTTAGCGCAAAGTGATCTTTGCACTTAAGATTTGGAGACATTACTTGTACGGAGAAAGGTGTATTATATACGGATCATAAGAGTCTTAAGTATTTGCTGACTCAGAAGGAACTGAACCTTAGGCAAAGGAGATGGATCGAGTTGCTTAAGCATTATGATTGTTCGATCGAATATCACCCAGGCAAGGCTAATGTGGTAGCCGATGCTCTAAGTCGTAGAGCTGTATCTGATTTGAGAGCAATGTTTGCTCGCCTAAGTCTGTTTGATGATGGAAGTCTGTTGGCTGAATCGCAAGTAAGGCCAACCTGGGTGATCGGATTAAGGAAAAGCAGTTGAAAGATGAGTCTTTGGTCGCTCGTTTTCAACAAGTTAAGGAAGGGGAAACTTCTGAGTTTGGGTTGAATAGCGAAGGAGTTTTGTGCTTCCAAGGAAGAATTTGTGTTCTGAAGGACTCTGACTTGAGACAGTCAATACTTAAGGAAGCTCATGGGGGACTTTGTGCCATGCATCCTGGAGGGAATAAGTTGTATCACGACTTACGAGAATTGTATTGGTGGCTTGGGCTTAAACGAGAAGTAACAGAATTCGTGGGGAAATGTCTGACATGCCAGCAAGTGAAAGCTGAGCATCAATTACCTTCTAGATTGTTGCAGCCAATAAAGATACCACTTTGGAAGTAGGAGAGGGTAACCATAGACTTTGTGAGTGGGCTACCCTTAACACCATCGAAGAAAGACTCGATATGGGTGATTGTGGATAGGTTGACCAAATCGGCTCATTTCATACCTGTCCGTACTAACTTCTCACTTCAGAAGTTAGCCAAGTTGTATGTGGCAGAGATTGTGCGACTTCATGGTGTCCCAGTTTCGATTATCTCTGACCGAGATGCTAGATTCACATCTCAATTTTGGCAGAAGCTATATGAGGCATTGGGGACACGATTGAACTTTAGTACGGCTTTCCATCCCCAAACTGATGGTCAGTCGGAAAGAGTTATTCAGATTCTGGAGGACATGTTGAGGGGATGTGTTATTGACTTTCGAGGTAGTTGGGAAGATTACTTGCCGTTGGCGGAATTTGCATACAATAACAGTTATCAGGCGAGTATTCGAATGGCACCGTATGAAGCACTGTATGGGCAAAGGTGTCATACACCTATTTGTTGGGCCGAGTTGGGGGAATGACAGGTTCTTGGACCTGAGTTGGTGGCAGATACTGAGGATAAGGTCAAGTTGATTAGAGACCGGTTGAAGGAAGTAGTTGATAGGCAAAATTCATATGCAGATTTGAAGCGTAAGGAGATTGAATACTCAGTAGGTGATATGGTCTTCTTAAAGGTTTCTCCTTGGAAGAAGATATTAAGGTTTGGTAAGAAGGGCAAGTTGAGGGGATGTGTTATTGACTTTAGAGATAGTTTGGAGGACTACTTACCGTTGGTGGAATTTGCGTATAATAACAGTTATCAGGCGAGTATTCGAATGGCACCGTATGAAGCACTGTATAGGCGAAGGTGTCGTACACCTAGTTGTTAGACCAAGTTGGGGGAATGACAGGTTCTTGGACCTGAGTTGGTGGCAGATACTGAGGATAAGGTCAAGTTGTTTAGAGACCGGTTGAAGGAAGCAGCTGATAGGCAAAATTCGTATGCAGATTTGAAGCGTAAGGAGATTGAATACTCAGTAGGTGATATGGTCTTCTTAAAGGTTTCTCCTTGGAAGAAGATATTAAGGTTTGGTAAGAAGGGCAAGTTCAGTCCGCGGTTCATTGGGCCTTATCGGGTTTTGAAACGACTAGGCCCAGTGGCTTATCAGTTGGAATTACCTCCAGAGTTAGACAGGATTTACGATGTTTTTCACGTCTCCATGTTAAGGCGTTATCGTTCTGACCCTACTCATGTCATGCCGGTTGCAGAAATTGAGGTGCAAACTGATTTGACCTTTAAGGAGAAGCCTGTGCAAATATTGGATCGAGATGTTAAGGTTCTAAGAAGGGAATCTGTTCCATTAGTAAAGGTGCTTTGGCGTAACCATGGCAGAGAGGAAGCTACTTGGGAGCCAGAAGAGGCGATGCAACAGCAATACCTCCATCTGTTTGGACTAGGTAAATTTCGAGGACGAAATTTCTTTAAGGAGGGTAGAGTTGTAACGCCCCAATTTTTGGGAATTCTGAAAATGTTGGTAAAATTTAATATTCTATGTTTTTTCTGCTTGGCGTAGGATTAATTATGTTAATGGGCCTCTAGAAGGCCCAAGCTTAAGTTAAAACCTGGTAGTTTTAGTTAATTTTAATTCCATAAGAAAAAGGGGTTCTGGTAAGCTGGGCTTTTAAGTATTACTTGTGTAAAATAAAACACAAGGAAGCAAGTAGCATAGTGGCATGTGACGCCACTGGGAAGGCTACAAGTGGCATGTGGATGTTGGGGAGGACCCAGGTTCAAGTCACAATGACAGCATATTAAGGGAATTATTTTTATGAGTATGAAAGGTAAGTAATGGAACTGAAGTGAAAGATTTTTAGGAAGAGTTGGAGTTGCTCAGGAGATTGAGTAAGGAAGGGATAAGGGAGAGGATTTAGGAGCTGATTGGGGAGAGCTGTGTTGGCCGAATAGTGGACTCTTGAGGAGCAAGAGTTGGCCGGCCAAGGGGAGCTTTAGGGAGGCAAAATTCGGCATTTAGGGTAATTTGTGTCGTTTCCTGACTGTTCTCCTCATCTTTTCTTTTCTCTTCTCTTCATCCATTTTCTTTTTCTTCTTCTTTCCTCTATAGCTGAATCTTCTTACCATCCTGTTCATCTCCATCTTTTTCTTCAGACATTTCTAAACCCTCACAGTCATTTGCCATAAAAAGGCAAAATCTCGAAAGATATACTCACTACTTGTGCCGATTTCTCCAAAGCCAAATCCTTCAATATTTTTGTTCCTTTGTGATCAACATTCCTCTTCTCTAAACCCTTAATATCTGTCGACAACATTACTTCAAGGTTATAGCCTCAAATCATCACCTTCTTCATCACCTAACATTATTCAAGTTTTGTGCTATGAGATAATTTAACTTTAGTGCAGAAGGGTTGAAACTGTCAGACAGTGAATCAGTGGTAAATTTGAGGAATAAAATGTACTAACTGAATAAGCCAAAAATTTTGGAAATTTTATGGTAGAAATCTAAATGAGTCTAGTTTCAGGAAAAATTAGCATAACTTAATTCTGTGTTTCGTAGCTCCAGATATAAATAATTTAGTAACTGTTGCTCAGGAAGACATCTTGTCGTGAACTTCAGAATAAGTTGTAAACATTGATAAAACATGTTAATGAGTTGCTTATTGTTTTCATATGAACTTAGTAAGCGAAAGCTTACCCCCATTCTTACCCATGTTTTCTAAGGTTTCCAGGTTAGCTCAGGTTGAAGGCAGTCAGAGATATTAACACACTATCGAGTTAACGCTATCGACGTAAGTAAATCCAAGTGATTCGAGTCTATGGAATGTATAGGGTTTTAATGTTGAGTATGTGATGTTATGATTTAGCTAAAGGTGTCAGCTTGTATTGATAAAGTGTTGTAGCCATGTAAATTAGCCTATGTCAGCTAATGACGTTATGGGCCTATATGATTATTCATATATATATATGATACTATCTCTTGTGAGGTGGCTTATAGCATGTATACCTAGAGGTTGTATTGAAGTAGTAATTTGTGCATGATTATGTGATTATTGCATGCAAGTGCCAATGCCTCGTGTGATGAGTTTATAATGATTTGGTATGAATGAATTATGATATCTATTGCATGAGAAATAATCATGATCATGACATGTTTATGAATGTTTAAGTGCCTAATTTTGTCATGTTGTATGCTATTGTATAAGTATGCGTGCATGTGCTGTGAGGGTGACAAAATGGCTTGGAAAATAGCCTTGTATTTATCCACATGGGTAGACACATGGGTGTGTGTCTAGGTCATGTGTGACACACGGTCCGCCCCCATGGGCGTGTTGTCCAGCCGTGTGTCCCCTGCACCTAAGTTTTTCAAGTCAGTATGCATGGTAGTGGTACACAGGCAAGAGACACGGCCATGTGTCTCAGCCGTGTGAAGGACACGGTTATAGGGAACGGGTGTGTACCTTGGCCATGTGGTTTTGGCAGAATGTCCAGGTTTTTGGACACAGTTTCAGGACACAGGCATGTCCCTAACGCACGGGCGTGTGGAGCCTTGATGCAAGAGATTTTTTTTAAGTTTTTCATGAGTTCTCAGTTGGGTCTCGAACCACCCCGAATGTATGTTTTGGGCCTCTTAAGCCTGCATAAGGAACAGATTGTAGGTGAAAAGAAAATTTTTTAATTGTTTGAGATTTCATGGCCCTGTTTAGTATAGAAGTGTTAGTAAAAGTCAGGTAGCACCTCGAACCCCGTCCCAGCGTCGGATGCGGGCGAGGGGTGTTACACCATATATGCCAAATCATACTATTAATGGTCTAATTACAACATAAGGACCTCTAATTTAAGGTTCCATAGCTATTAGACACCTTTAGTTAATAGAACACAACTTTTACACTTTACGCGATTTAGTGTTTTTTATCAAATTGAGCATTCAAACAATAAAATTTCTTTATGAAATATTCAGAAAATCATACAATCATGCTGTATGCCTCAAAATAATAATAAAATAAATATTTCGATCTCAAATTTTTGGTCCTAAAACCACTGTTCCAATTTAACTTAAAACGGCCTGTTACATTCCTGGTATTACATCAAGCCACAATTTGAATGTAACTCACTCATGAAGCTAAGACTTTTAACTAAAAAGATGGATGGAGCAAACAACTACCTCTTGAGCTAATCAACCTATTACTACAGTGGAGTGTCCCTCAACTATTTTTTTTACTCACTCTTATTTGAACTTATTTTTCTGATCAATAATATGATGGAGCAAACAAAGAATTGTTGGCCTACTCAACATTTTCGAGCATTAGAGTGATTCTTATCATTTTTCCATGATATTCATTATAACACACTACTGGTTTACTAAATTTAAGTTTAAGAATTCCTAAATGTATCAAAAGAAACCTACTATAGACTAATTATAAATAGCGCATTATACTTTTAGGAATCAATTTTCACACAACTATCCTAAACTAAACATACTTATTCACCCATCACAATTTTCTAATTTTATCGAAGAATTATTATCCTCATCGAATATCATAGATAACAATATACTTTAGTCTGGTAGTTACTTGACATTTGTATGTAATGGCAAAATTAATAAAAAATGTATTAATATTAAAACATATATCTAATGTATACTATATTTACAACACAACACACCCCCAAACTTAATGGTTGCATTGTCCTCAATGTATGACCAATTAAACATTTCAAAATGCAAAAATAACAACTTACAAATATAAAAATGTAATGACAACCAAATAGGAATGCATGAAACATATGTTATAAAATGAAAAAGATGCAAATGAAAATAAATAAAAAAGCTTGGAAGGAATTTGGGTTACTCTAATTGGGTTGGGTTGACTTTTTGGCTGAGCGTTTACAGCACTACTTCCTTTCCAATTCACCAGCATCATCTCGAACTAATTTCCCAGCTCCTTGCTTGTAGCGCTTCCTTTTTAGCTGGTTAATTGGCACCTCTTCTTCATCATCAATATCTAATTTAGTGATATCATCAATCAGTTGATGAATCATACGATCTAACTTGGTCATAGGTGTAGTGGATTTTGGTGTATTGGCAGTTGTAATAGGTGTAGAAGTTTGAGACATATCAGCTTTATCCTTATCAGATTCAATATTCAGGGATTCAGTTTTCTCCTCCTCTCCCTATTTTTTTATGTTCTTCTTCTCTGCAATGGCTTCTTCTCCATCTTCATCATCATTTTCTGGCTCCATAAAAAATTCTTTAGGAAAAACAGGAAATGTAGGCATAGTTGAGTAAAGTTCTTTTGAAGAGATCTCTTACTGGCTTTATCCCATTGTCTGACATATCCCCAAAATAGAGCCATTTCTTCTTGAGCTCAACCAAGATTAGTGACTATCTTCAATTGTTGTTTTTCCATCATCTGAAATTGTTGTTGTAACATCTCAAGAACACCAATGACTTTCTACTTAAAGCTAGTGATGTAGAGCCAATATGCTTTGGCATTTCATCCCCTAAAAATCTCAGGGCAATTTGCTTGGTTATGACTCCTTTGTTGGGGATTTTGTTTTCATTTTCCTGAATAGGAACCTTTACTCTTTGACATAGTGCCGTCATAAGCGATGAAAAGTTTAAGGTACCGGTGTTGTTTTGTGCGCAGCGGTAGACTTCTCTAAAAATAATTTTTCCAACATTTATCTTTCTTCCAGTTATAATTGAGTACAACAACAACATGCATTCCTTGGAAATTGTAGAGTTTTGCATAGAAGGGCTAAGACAATATTTAAGGAAATGATACCATAACCTACATTAAGGCTTCAAAGTTACACAGTCGATAGTGTAGCAATCATTTCGAGAAACTGCCCATGTCGTTCCTTCTACACATAAATCTATCAAAACTTGGTTGAGTTCTTCAGTTGTCATTATCTTGACAAACTGAGAGTGTTCATCAGGGCCTTCAGGTAACCCATATTGTGCATTGATTGATTGTTCATCGAATAACACCGAGACACCACGAACATAGATGAAAGCATTTTCAGGAGAGGTTAAATGTGCATAAAATTCTTTGACTACCTTAGTGAGGACGTCATTAGAGTAGAGATAGAAGATTTTTCACCTGTGTTTCTCCATGACAGATGAGATAGTTTCAGAATAGCCTATATAGGGGGCATCTTGGAAAAGGAAACCTTTTTTTCCATGTAAAAAAAGGTCACTTTGATATGTTCTAGTTATATTTTTCTTTCGCGATTTTGGTATAGAATGTCTGTAGATGCACAAAGGTGGAAAAAGATGGTGCTTGGTGAGCCATTTGAGAAAAAATAGTAATTGTAAAATGAAAAAGGACAAAAGGGAAGTTGAAGAAGATGAAACAGGAAGTAAGTTAGAAAAGAAGTGAATCAGCTAGGATAAAATGTGAGAGAAAATATAACAGCGACGTGGGGGATAAGATTAACCTAAAATTGTATACTAACACAAAAAAATAAAAATTGAGTGGGAAAAGAAAAATAATAGAAAAAATTATCAAACTGAAATTAACTAATATATTAAATGGGATGATTTCTACAAACCTGGTTCGTAATGTGCCTCTAACAAAAGAAAAAATTATTAAACTAAAATTAACTAAACAAAGAAATTAAAAACAAAGCAAATGAATAAAAAAATACAGGGGAGAAATATTAAGTTATTCGAAAAGTGATGGAATTTTTACCACGAATTACAGGAGCTCCAAAGGAATGCTTTAATCGTTGGCCATTGACTTTGAAAGTAGAACCAGTCTTGTCTTCTTTGACCTATACAGCTGCATAAGGATAGACATGCCCTATCTCAAATAATCCAGAACAACACAATTTTAATTTTCCAGGAAACAATTTAAGCCTGGAATTAAATAACAAGACTTGTTGTCTAGGTGCAAATAGTCGTGGCAAAATCTTGTTGTCATGCCATCGTTTGGTCTTTTCTTTGTACAGCTTGGCATTCTCAATATCTTGTGCTCCAAATTATTCCATCTCATTCAACTCCAATAAGCGGTTAGTACCAGTAGCACTACAATCCATACTTAATATCTTAATTGCCAAATATGTCTTATGTTCAAGTTCAACGAGCAAATGACAGGGTTTCCGGCAAACAAGCTTGAAAGGTGGCATCCCCAATGGTGCCATAAATGGAGTTTGATATGCCTACAAAGTTTCTGTAACAACCCGTTTTTCGCTAAATTAGAATAGTGGTTTTAAAACAACAAATCTGAGGTCAAAAAATTATTTTAATATTATTTTATGTGTTTACAGCATGATTTTATGTATGTGTGAAAATTTCGTGAGCTAATTTTATCATGTAATAGCTCAATTTGAGAAAAAAGACTAAATCGCGTAAAATGCAAAATTTGCATTCTACTTGTTAAAAGTGTCTAATTGCTATGGTTTATTAAATGAAAGGTCCTTATAATGTTATTACACCATTGATAGTGAATTTTGACATAGATGGCCTTATATTAAGTGATTTTATATGTTTATATTAAAGGTTAATATTGGTAATTGATAAATCATGTTACTATTAATAAAACAAAGTGAATTAAAACATTATTTTCCATCTCCATACACCAAAATTTGAAGAACAAGAAGAGAAAATAGGTTTCTTCATTCGGCTATGAATAGTTCAAGTAATTAGGTATGTTTTGAGCTCGGTTTTTAATGATTTTTACGTTTTTGAGATCATTGCTTTGTATTCTAGCTAGCCCATGCCTTAATTTTTAAATTTTTTTTATGATTTTGTGAAGTACCATTGATGATTATTTGAGCTTTTCGATGTTTGATGATGAAGTATGAAAACTTGATGATAGATTTTAATGTTTTTTTAAAGTGATTTTTGACAAAAATGTCAAATAGGGATTATATTGTGTAATGTGTAAATTGAGGGGTTGAAATGTGAAATAAATAAAATATGTGGGGTACTACGGACACTAGTGAAATTCGGCTATGGTGAAATTGGATTAAATTGCTTGAATTTTTTTTTGTGAAACAAGGACTAATTTGTAAAAATGTGGAACTTTAGGAGCTAAAGTATAAAAATGCCCAAATATGTGTTTGTGAACTGAATTGAATGATTTGATGAATAAATGAGTTAATTTTGAATGTATATAGATCAAGAACGAAAGAAATCAGATTTAGGGGAAAATTAAAGGTTATCGAATAGTCTATCCAGTCCGTTTATCCTAAATACAAGGTAGGTTCATATGCAAATAAATGTCTTTAAATTGAATTATATATTTTTAATTGTCATTGAACTACTATGAATGCTGAATGACCAAATACGAGCAACAATTGACAGGGTTACAATATCTAAAAGTCTTGTACGAACATTAGGAATAGTATACGATACGAATGTCATAACATTAGGATTAACGAGATGTGATTATGTGTAAGACCATGTCTGAGACATTGGCATCATTATGTGATTACGTGTAAGACCATGTCTGGGACATTAAAATCATTATTTGATTTCGTGTAAGACCATAGCTGGGCTATTGGCATCGATATGTAATAACATGTAAGGCCATATCTGAGATATGGAATTGTACGAGATATATGTGATTTTTGAGTATCCTTAACAATTCCAAAAGGTTCAACGGGCAGAGTCAAGTCAAGAAAGAATATGTGAATGAGTTAAGTGGCTCAGGTACATATGAGATTCATACAAGTATTGAAAAGAGAAGTATTTGATGAATTCACCTATGAGATTGAATATGTATACATTGGGAAAGGTTTGTGAGCTTGTATGTGCTTACTTATAGTTTGCCTATGGATGAAAATGATGTTGATTCATGTCTAATTTTATTTGTATATGTCTTACTAAGCTTTTAAAGCTTACTTTGTGTGTTCTTTCCTTGTTTTATAGATAATCAAAGCTAGCTTGGACTCAGGGATCATCAGGAACACCGTCACACTATCGATCAACCTATTAGTACTTTTGATGCTTTGTAAATATGATATATGGCATGTATAGGCTAGTGATATGATGATGTGTTTTGAGATATGATATTAGGCATGAGATTTGGCTCATAAATGATGTAAATGTTTGTAACGCCCCGAATTTTGGGCCTAGAAATATTAGGGCTTAAGCGTGGGAATAGTTAGGAGGTTGTACATAAATGTTTAATTGCACAAGGAAGTGACACAATTGAGTGTCTACTTCGGTGGTTAAGTGTTCTGGGAAGTGTTTGAGAAGTCTTTGGTTCAAGCTTGGCTTATGCAAAATTTTTGTTTTTAAGGAATAAACCCTTGCCTTTAGTTAGTAGGTTTTTAAATAAATGTGAGCTTTCATGATATAAAAAGGCCTACTATTCTAGGGGTTAAGGGGGTGTGGAGTCTTCTAAGAGGTCTAAGGTTCAATTCCTGCTTGACGCAAGGGAGTGTTTATTTTGCTACTGATGCTGTGGAGGTGTTGTGGTTTGACCAAAACACTGAAGTGGTGGAGTGGATTTCAAACTGAGTAGTTGAGGGATGAGTGATCAGTTGAGGGATTTGAGGAAAGATTTGAGGAGGGATTTTAAGAGAGATTAGGGGAGGAAAAAGTAGGATTTGAATATGGGAGAGTTGTGTCGAAATGGGTACTCTGAACACTCAGATTTCGGCTAGGGAGTAGTAGGATTTTTCTCTTCTCATTATCAGTTCTGACTTGAACATTTTGGCTCTTTTTCCTTCCTTTGGTGCCAAAGTTTGCTTCTTTTCATTTTTTATTGAGGCTGAATATTGTTGTTGGCAGCTCAGGTATTAGTCATTTCAAGTCTATTTCGGTTTTGCTTATCTTTACAGTGCCCTTTTTGACCAGTTTCTTTTCTCACTTACTCATTTAGAAACCATTCTCCCTCGTGCTCTCTCATTGTTCTTAACCGGGTTCTCTACTCTCCTCTCTCAAATTCTTCGACTTTTAACCCCTGATTCTTGACCGAATACTGCTATTTTTCTCCACTGTGCCAATTCTGCATTGCTCTCTGTCTACTTGGGTGGTAACTACACTATTCGGTTACTTTCTCTCTTTACTCTTTTGGTTGTACTAATAGTTTTCTTATAATATCTTCTTTTGCTACCGTTATTGTTAGGGGTGTGCTATGCTAAGCCTTTGCCTCTATCATTCTGTGTTCTTTCGACTCTTGTGTGGGTATAGGCCGATTATCCTTTTCTTCTAATCTGGACTCTGCGGGTTCGGTAAGTGTATATTCATCTAGTACATTTGTTCATTTGGTTATTGGTTGATAAGGCTCGATGGGGATGCAGACAGGATTTAAGGATTCTAAGAAATCTCTTGCAAAGGTTTAGTGTGATCGATCAAGGTGAGCAATAGGTAATCTTTCGAACAAGTGTTGGCAAGGGTTCTTTACAATTCGCTTGATAAAGGATTAATCAAAGTTTCTAATTGTGATAGGTTGGAGTGCTCGTGGGTTAGTCGCACACTTCCACATTCAGGCGTGTAAACACTGTTCAAATCGTAAATTGGCAAAAACCGTGACCATTGATGCCACATGGGCATGCACTCGGATGTGTGGTAATCCAAACGCATAAACGAGAGCGTATGATCGTTGAGGCCACTATGAGCGATTTCATGGGCTTAGGCCGTTTTGGGCTATGTTGGGCTGGAATGGGTCGTTGGGCCCTACGGGATTGTAGGCCCCACACGGGTAAACCACATGAATGTGTGGAGAATATTGGGCCAGGATGTGTAGTCCACACAGCCAAGGCATTTTTAGGCTTTATGGGCCACGCGGACGTGTAGGCCCACATGGGCCCGTAATATGGACCGTGGGCCCATTTTGACTGTTTGGCAGTTAAGGTTGCACAGGTTTCCCAAGACGACTATGAACCTATTGTTGGGTCGGTAAGTGTAGTTAGACCCCCTTTGTGGTAAAATTATTGTTTTACCTTTATGTGGTAAAATGACTATTTTGCCCTTATATGGTAAGATGACTGTTTTGCCCCTATGTGATGTATGTTTATATTTTAGCATGCTATTTGTAACTGTATTGAGTACATGTATAATATTATGATATGTCATGACACGTCGCATAATGCATTGCATGGGGATGGGTTTATATATGATTGGAGGAAGTGTACCGTACTAGCAGCTCTGCTACAAATCACTGATGGCTCTAAGCCTATTATACTGGCAACTCTACTGTAAATATGTTTAGTGCCGCAACCAGTGCTATATTTTAGGTGTGTAGGGATGGGTGGGTTATTTTATCCCCACATGGTGTGTAGGGCTGGACGAAGATGGAGTGTAGAGGCTAGATGGGTAGGACTTGCATATTGTTTACTGTTTCTATACTGTTTACTGTTACTGCAAAGCACCAGGGCCCGAACATATGACTATTTCCATATTGAGATGGGCTAAAGCCCAAATTGATATTGTTACTGCTACTCAATAGGGCTTAGGCCCAGACTGTGCTTATTTTCTGACTTTTTGCTTATGGGATTACACACTGAGTTTTCGTAAACTCACCCTTCTGCTTATCTGTGTAGGTAACCCTTAGGAAGATCGGTGCTGCAAGGGACTCGAAGGTGGCCTCACAACCGAATTTACTATTATATTTTCTTTATATTTATAAGTAATTTTATTCTGGGTATTTTGACTGTAATAAGGCCTCTTTAAGTTTTTATTTTAAATTGGGGATTTTTTATTTGCTTTGGTTATAACTGCTAGTGATAAGAAAACTCGAGTTTTCAAAAGAAATAATGTTTTTACAAAGTAAACGCAAGTACGCAACTATTTTAGAAAGCTTCCGCTATAAAATGATATTTCGAAAATGAATAACGATTTTAAAGTAAATACTTTTGGATAGTGACACAAGTTTTGAAATGAACAACACATCTCAAGAATCTCCATTAGAAACACAGAAAGAGATTAATTATAGAACAGGTTTTTCAAATATATCTCGCTTTACAAAAAACACTTCAATGTGACATCGCCAGATTCGGCCATAACGTCTAGGCCGAGTTTGGGGTGTTACAATGTTGGTGTGTATTTGGCCATTTGGATTGGCTTAATTTATGAATTTTGTAAGCGATATGTGATGTATATATGGCCTTGAGTTTTGGCATGTTTGGTATGGTGGTTGTGATTGCCAAATGGTTAATTTTTTTGATTAATTACCAATGATATATCATGGTTGATTTGGTATTATATAGGGATGATGAATTGGTATATTTTGTAGCACGAATTAGATGAAAATATGGTGAAAACATGAATATAGAAGATAGGTGAAAAATGTTGGTTATGACATATTGATGTGGTAAGTTTTGGTAATGTTTATAGGAGGTTGAAAGAATGGTTTATAAATGGCATGATATATGTATGAAATAGCATGCCTTGGTTTCCTTTGAATGTATTGAGATGGTATTAAATGATGAGGTTTAGGTATACTTGAGGAGGATAAGAAATGTGGCTTAAACCAAGCCTAATTTCACCCTACACGGTTGAGCACACGGGCGTGTGAATCGACCGTGTGTTTGCTGTAACTTAATTAAACAAGTCAGAGTGTTACACGGCTTAGACACATAGGCATGTGAATCGACCATATTTCTGCTGTAACCTAATTAAACAACTTAGAAAGTTACACGGCTTAGACATACGAGCGTGCCTACTGGCCGTGTGTAGCACACTGGCTGGCACATGGGCGTGTGGTCGGCGTTGTGACCCAAGTCAGTATACCCTTCAGATTTCACATGGTTTAGGCATACGGGCATGTCTTCAGCCGTGTAACGTAAGTTAGTATGTATGCCCTGTTTCCACATGGCTTATGACACGGGCGTGTCTGGTGACCGTGTGAGGCACATGGCCTATTCACACGGACGTGTGATCCCTGTATGCATGAAAATTTTATAAGTTTCCCAAAATTTTCAAATGTTATTGGTTTAGTCTCGAACCTCTTCCAGGCATGTTTTAAGGTCTCGTAGAGCCTTATAAGGGACAATGTGACTTTGTTGGATTGATGTTTATGTATGAATGGATTCTTGGATGAGAAATGTATGTTGTATGTTGTGATTTGATAGGTAATGCCTCATAACCCTATTCTGGCGACGGATACAAGTTAGGGGTGTTACAGTTTAATCCAATCTGGATGACAGATCTTTGAGAGTTGGATTGACTAGCTTCTTCAGAATATGTTTAATCTTTTAACTACCTTTTAACTAAAAAGGTAACTTTTGCTTGTCCATTTTTCTATGGATGGTATCTCGTGGAAATTTTTTGTTTAACTTCATACATGTTCAGTGTAACAGCCCTCACCTGTATTCAATGCCGAAATAGGGTTACGGAGCATTACTGGACTTACAACACTTTTAAATACACATTTCACATATAATTCATCAATTCAAATACAATTAAGTAACAACCAATCATAGTGTCCCTCAAACGAGCCTACAAGGCCTTAAACATGCTTTAGAAGTAGTTCGGGACTACAATGATAACATACGAAAATTTGTATGGAAACTTAGAAAATTTCAACCATATAGAGGTCACACGCCTGTGTGAACAGGCCGTGTGCCTCACACGACTCCAAATAGGCCCGTGTCTCTTGTTGTGTGGAAACAAGGCATACATACTGACATGGCTAAGCACACGCCCGTGTGTCTAACCTGTGTGCCCTTCAAAATGGCCACACACGCTCGTGTGCTAGACCGTGCCAAACCTGTAGGGTATATTGACTTGTACCACATGGTCGTGTGTGAGACTGTGTAGAGCAAACTGACTTCATTTCTAAAACCATACTAGGGAACACACGACCGTACAACATAATCGTGTGTGACACACGGTTGAGACACATGCCCGTGTCTCTGCCTGTGTGGACAAAAATAGGCTATTTACCAAGCCATTTTGCCACCCCATTTGGTATACACCTTCACCTATACAAATGACATCAAGCCATAGCATAATATGTAACACCCTAACCCGTGTCTGTTGCCAGATTAGGGTTGAGAGGTATTATCGATCAAACACAACATTTAACTAACATTTAACAACTCAATAAACATTCAGTATCGAATAACATTCTTTCATATACATTCTGACTTGCACCACATGGCCAGAGACACGCCTATGTGCCACGGCCATGGAAAAACTGGAGGGGTTACTGACTTGGCTCACACGGTCAGCCACACGCCCATGTGCCAGCCCGTTGTGCATACATATAGATGTGGTAAGTTTTGGTTATGTTTATAAGAGGTTGAAAGAATGGTTTATAAATGGCATGATATATGTATGAAATAGTATGCTTTGGTTGCCTTTGAATGTATTAAGATGGTATTAAATGATGAGGTTTAGGTATACTTGAGGAGGATAAGAAATGTGGCTTCAACCAAGCCTAATTTCACAAAAGATGACTTGTGAAAGGCTTTTCAATGATTGCAACTCCAATGACAAGATTGCTTCAAAAAGATGTTAAGTTCGAGTGGCCAGATAAATGCCAGAAAAGTTTCGAGCAGTTAAAAACTTTATTGGCTGAAGCTCTAGTGTTAGTTCAGCCTGAGTTGGGTAAAGAATTCATAATTTTCAATGATGCATTATTAAATGGCTTGGGTTGTGTTTTTGTAGCTTATGCCTCGACACAATTGAAGCCACACGAAAAGAATTATCCAACACATGATCTAGAGTTAGCTGCGATAGTGTTCGCATTGAAAATTTGGCGTTATTACTCATTTGGTGAGAAATGTCATATTTATACCGACCACAAAAGCTTGAAATATCTGACGACTCAGAGAGATTTGAATTTACGATAGCGGAGATAGTTAGAATTGTTAAAAGACTATGACTTGGTAATTGACTATCATTCGGGGAAAACGAAAGTAGTTGCTGATGCTTTGATCTGAAAGCCCTTATTTGCTTTACGTGCTTTGAACACACATTTGGCTTTGTTTGATGATGGTTCGTTAGTAGCCGCGTTGAAAGTGAGACTGTTGTTTGTACAATAGATTTATGAGGCTCAAAAGTTTGATAATGAGTTGCAAGCAAAACGGGTTCAGTGTGAGTCAATTTCTAATTCAAAGTTTCAAGTTGATTCAGATGATTGTTTGAGATTCAGAGATCAAATATGTGTTCCGAGAAATTTAGAGTTGATTCAGATGATTTTGAATGAAGAACATAATAATTATTTATCAGTACATCCGGGAAGCACAAAAATGTATAATAATTTGAAACAATTTTATTGGTGGCATGCCATGAAATGAGATATCTCAGAATTTGTTTCGAAATGTTTGATTTGTCAGCAAGTCAAAGCTGAGCATCAAGTACCATCAGGTTTATTACAGCCTATTATGGTTCCCGAGTGGAAGTGGGATCGAGTATCAATGTATTTTATATCAGGTTTGCCCATATCTCTGAGAAAGAAAGATGTAATCTGGGTTTTGTTGACAGATTAACGAAATCACCTCATTTCATTCCGGTACGTACAAATTTCTCACTTGATAAATTGGCTGAGTTTTATATCTCAGAAATTGTTCGACTACACGGAGTGCCACTATCCATTGTATCAGGTAGAGATCCAAGATTCACTTTACAATTTTAGAAGAAATTGTAAGAAGCTTTAGGTACAAAGCTACATTTTAGCACTGCATTTCACCCTCAAACGGATGGTCAATCTGAGTGAGTTATTCAGATACATGAGAATATGTTGCGATGTTTCATTCTTAAGTTTGAAGGTAGCTGGGAGAAATATCTCCCGCTAATTGAATTTGCTTATAATAATAGCTTTCAACCGAGTATAAAGATGGCACCATACGAAGCTCTATACTATCATAAATGTCGAACACCATTTTATTGGACTGAACTAAGGGAGAATAAGATTCACGGAGTTGATCTGATGAGGGAAACAGAAGAAAATGTGAAAATAATTCGTGATAGTTTGAAAGCAGCTTCGGATCAATAGAAATCGTACATAGATTTGAAAAGGAAAGATATTGAGTTTCACATTGGAGATAGAGTATTTCTGAAAGTGTCACCGTGGAAAAAGATATTGCGGTTTGGTCAAAAAAGGAAATTGAGTCTGCGATTCATTGGACCGTATTAGATTATAGAGCGAGTCAGGCCAGTTGCTTATTGGCTATCTTTATCGTCTAAATTAGAGAAGATACATGATGTGTTTCATGTACCGATGCTACAAAGATATCGATCCAACCTTTCACATGTTATTTCCCCTACCGAAGTTGAAATTCAGCCAGATTTATCGTACAGTGAAGAACCTATTCGAATCTTAGTTCGTGAGATCAAAGAGTTGATAAATAAGAAAATTGCTTTAGTGAAAGTATTATGGCATCGGCATGGGGTTAAAGAAGCTACGTGGCAACCCGAGGATGCTATGAGAAATCAATACTTGAACCTATTCACTGGTAAGATTTTCGGGGACGAAAATCCCTAAAGGGGGAGAGTTGTAACAGCCCGTTTTTTGCTAAATTGGAACAGTGGTTTTTGAAACACAAATCTGATGTCAAAAAATTATTTTGATATTATTTTATGTGTTTATAGCATGATTTTATGTATGTGTGAAAATTTTGTGAGCTAATTTTATCGTTTAATTGCTCAATTTGAGAAAAAGGACTAAATCGCGTAAAATGCAAAATTTGCATTCTACTTGTTAAAAGTGTCTAATTGCTATGGTTTATTAAATGATAGGTCCTGATGATGTTATTAAACCATTGATAGTGGAATTTGACATAAATGGCCTTATATTAAGTGATTTTATATGTTTATATTAAATGTTAATATTGGTAATTGATAAATCACGTTATTTTAATGAAACAAAGTGAATTAAAACATTATTTTCCATCTCCATGCACCAAAATTTAAAGAACAAGAAGTTAAAATAGGGTTATTCATTCATCTATGAATAATTCAAGCAATTAGGTATGTTTTGAGCTCAGTTTTCAATGATTTTTACGTTTTTGAGATCATTGCTTTGTATTCTAGCTAGCCCATGCCTTAATTTTATAATTTTTTTATGATTTTGTGAAGTACCATTGATGATTATTTGGGCTTTTGGATGTTTGATGATGAAATATGAAAACTTGATGATAGATTTTAATGTTTTGTAAAGTAATTTTTAACAAAAATGTCAACTAGGGATTATATTGTGAAATGTGTAAATTGAGGGGTTGAAACGTGAAATAAATGAAATATGTGGGCTGCTAGGGACACTAGTGAAATTTGGCTATGGTGAAATTGGATTAAATTGCTTGAATTTGTATTTTTGTGAAATAACGACTAATTTGTAAAAAAATGAAACTTTAGAGGCTAAAGTGTAAAAATGCCCAAATATGTGTTTGTGGATTGAATTGAGTGATTTGATGAATAAATGAGTTAATTTTGAATGTATATAGATCAAGAACGAAAGAAACCAGATTTCGATCGGGGAAAATCAAATGTTATCGAATAGTCAATCTTGTTCGTTTATCCTGAATACAAGGTAAGTTCATTTGCAAATAAATGTCTTTAAAT
Source organism: Gossypium anomalum (assembly GCA_025698475.1). NCBI lineage: Eukaryota > Viridiplantae > Streptophyta > Magnoliopsida > Malvales > Malvaceae > Gossypium > Gossypium anomalum. The sequence continues at coordinate 53,649,048 of CM046966.1, read as the reverse complement.
TGAATTATTTATGTTTAATTGTCATTGAACTGCTATGAATGTTGAATGATCAAATACGAGTAAGAATCGATAGGGTTACAATATTTGAAAGTCCCGTACGAACCTTTGGAATACTATAGGATACGAATGTCATGACATTAGGATTAACGAGATGTGATTATGTGTAAGACCATGTCTGAGACACTGGCATCATTATGTGATTATGTGTAAGACCATGTCTGGGACATTGGCATCGTTCTCTGATTTCGTGTAAGACCATAGCTAGGTTATTGGCATCGATATGTGATAACATGTAAGACCATATCTGGGATATGCAATTGTACGAAATATATGTGATTTTCGAGTGTCCTTAACATTTCCAAAAGGTTCAACGAGAAAATTCAAGTTGAGAAAAAATATGTGAATGAGTTAAGTGACTCAAGTACGTATAAGATTCATACAAGTATTGTAAAGAGAAGTATTTGATGAATTCACTCATGAGATTGAATATGTATACATTGGGAAAGGTTTGTGAGCTTATATGTGCTTACTTATAGTTTGCCTATGGATGGAAATGATGTTGATTCATGTGGTAATTTTATTTGTGTATGGCCTACTAAGATTTTAAAGCTTACTTTGTGTGTTCTTTCCCTGTTTTATAGATAATCGAAGCTATCTCAGACTCGAGGATCATCAGGAACACCGTTACACTATCGATCAACCTAATTGTACTTTTGATGCTTTATAAATATGGTATATGGCATGTATAGGCTAGTGATATGATAAGGTGTTTTGAGATATGATATTAGCCATGAGATTTTGCTCATAAATTATGTAAATTTCGGTGTGTATTTGGCCATTTGGGTTAGCTTAATTTATGAATTTGGTAAGTGATATGTGATGTATATATGGCCTTGAGTTTTGGCATGTTTGGTATGGTGGTTGTGATGGCTAAGTGGTTAATTGTTTTGATTAATTACTAGTGATATATCATGGTTGATTTGGTATGATATAGGGATGATGAATTGGTATATTTTGTGGCATGAATTAGATGATAATATGGTGAAAACATGCATATAGAAGATAGGTGAAAAATGTTGGTTATGGCGTATTGATGTGGTAAGTTTTGGTTATGTTTATAGAAGGGTGAAAGAATGGTTTATAAATGGCATGATATATGTATGAAATAGCATGCTTTGGTTTGAATGTATTGAGATGGTATTAAATGATGAGGTTTAGGTATACTTAAGGAGGATAAGAAATGTGGCTTAAACCAAGCCTAATTTCACCCCAAACGGTTGAGCACACGGGCGTGTGACTCGACCGTGTGTCTGTTGTAATTAGAGAGTGACACGGCTTAGACACATGGGTGTGTATACTGGACGTGTGTGGCACACGGGCTAGCACATGGGCATGTGGCCAGCCGTGTGACCCAAGTCAGTATACCTTTCAGAATTCACATGGCCAAGGCACACGGGCGTGTCTCCGGCTGTGTAGTGCAAGTTAGTATGTATTCCCTGTTTTCACATGGCTTGTGACACGGGCGTGTCTAGTGACCGTGTGAGTCACATGGCCTGTTCACACGGGCGTGTGATCCCTATATGCATGAAAATTTTATAAGTTTCCCAAAATTTTCAAATGTTATCAGTTTAGTCCCGAACCTCTTCTAGACATGTTTTAAGGTCTTGTAGAGCCTTATAAGGGACAATATGACTTTGTTGGATTGATGTTTATGTCTTAATGGATTCTTGGATGAGAAATGTATGTTTTATGTTGTGATTTGATAGGCAATGCCTCGTAACCATATTCTGGCGACGGATACGGGTTAGGGGTGATACAGTTTAATCCAATCTGGATGACAAATCTTTGAGAGTGGGATTGACTACCTTCTTCAGAATATGTTTAATCTTTTAACTACCTTTTAACAAAAAAGGTGACTTCTGTTTGTCCATTTTTCTGGGGATGGTCTATTGTGGAAATTTTTTGTTTAACTTCATACATGTTCAGTGTAATATCTCTCACCCGTATTCTATGCCGAAATAGGGTTACGGTGCATTACCAGACTTACAACACTTTTAAATACACATTGCACATATAATTCATCAATTCAAATACAATTTAATCACAACCTATCATAATGTCCCTCAAAAGAGCCTACGAGGCCTTAAACATGCTTTAGAAGTACTTCGGGACAAAACTGATAACATATGAAAATTTTTATGGAAACTTAGAAAAATTTCAAAACATACAGGGGTCACACGCCCGTGTTATAACACCCCTAACCCGTATCCATCGTCAGAATAAGTTAAGAGGCATTACTTAATCCATAACACAATTCAGAATAATCGAATAACAAATATCATCTCAATGCAGAAATTTTCAATCATTCACATTTATCCAGAACATAAAAGCGAGTATACAATACTTAAACATACATTCGGGACCAAATTGACAACATGTAAAAGTTCCAGAACTTATAAAAATTTTCAACTTTTGAAAGGTCACACGCCCGTGTGAACAGGCCGTGTGCCTCACACGGCCTTAGACATGCCCGTGTGCCTCACACAGCCTTAGACATGCCCGTGTGTCTAAGCCGTGGTAAAATAGGGCATAGCTACTGACTTGCCCACACTGCTACAAGACACGCCCCTGTGTCTTGGCTATGATCGAGCTTGACTTGGCCACACGGCTAGCCACACGCCCGTGTGCTTTGGCTGTGCTCGGGTCTGACTTACAATTGTAGGGTACCCCAGGGGACACACGATCATGCAACATGGCTGTGTGTCGCACATGGCTAAGACACATACCCGTGTGGACAAAAATAGGCCATTTGAACAGCCAATTTGCCACCCTAATTTGGTCAACCTACAAGCAAAGAAAATAAGCATAATTGCACCACCATTTCAGCCAATTTCAACACCAAAACATAAACCATTTATATCATATAATAATCACCCAAATCCTTACTCATACACCTTGCCAATTCATGCCAACATGAGATAAGATCATGCTAAAACATTTCCTTCCATACATCATTCAATCTGAAGCTAAACTTACCACAACTTAACAACTAACACATACCATATTTGCAACTTATCATCACATACCATAAGTCATTAACAACTATGAGTTTAAACACCAAATAGCCAAAAATCATGACTAGGTACATACATTACAAAACATACTTCCACAACTACTAACCTATACATGCCATACTTCAAAATATACATTTTCGAAAGTACCAAAATGAGGTTTGATAGTGTGGTGACAATCCTTGATGATCTTCGAGCTTGTAGTAGCTTCGATATCTATAAAACAATGCAAACACACAAAGTAAGCTTTCAAAAGCTTAGTAAGCTCGTACTAAAATCATCAACAGTATATAAAACATAAATCATCAACACTTAAGTATTTACAATTTCTCAATTCATCTATCAAATCTATACCAACACAATCCATAGGTTCTTACCAATTCAATGAGCTTTATAAACATAATATCATCTACCACAGAGGTATCATACTTACCTGAACATTTTCATATTCATTCATTTTCAATCTCAACACTTTCCAAAAATCACTAATGCTTTAAACATCCGCACACTTAGTGCTTAAAGGTTATTCAAAGCTAAAACGATTCCACACACTTTGTGCCATCTCAATTAACTGAAACTAAGTCGGTATCGCACACTTAGTGCCTCAAGTAATCGAGGCTAGTTTAAATCTCACACTTAGTGCCAAATACTTTTGATTCATCATCATATTCATCCAGCTCAGTTACATATACATCTATGCATAATCAAAATAGCAACATGTACTTATAAAATCATGTTCTACGTACGAACTTACATCGTACTCGAAGTTGTCGACTCGAACATTTATTCTATAATCTTCAACTTCCCTCGATCTAAATCTGAATTCCTCTTTTCTTGATCTATATGTATTCAAAATTAACCCTTTTGTTCACCAAATCATTCAAAACAATCCATAAACACATATTAAGTGCATTTTGCAAACTAGCCCTCATATTTTTACATATCGACACTTTAGTCCCTAATTTACAAAATCACAAAATACACAAAATTTTCTTGTACACAAGCTTAACCAAATTTTCATAGCTCTCATACAAGTCCATAAATTTCATTTATTTCACATTTTAGTCCCTTAAAATAACATTTTTACAATTTAACCCAAATTACTCAATTTCATCAAAAATCCAAAGACAACATATGTCAACCCAAAACATACCTTTCATAATTCATCAACTAACATCAAAAAGCTCATAATTTCATCAATGGCATAACTAAAAATCATCAACAAAATAAAAAATTGAGACATGGGCTTTATAGTACACTAAGCAACGATTACAAAAACGTAGAAATTATCAAAAACCAATCAAAACACATACCTTAATCAAGGATTTTCTTAGCCGAACCCTAAAAACCAAGTTTTTCTTCTTCTTTTTCCAATATTCAGTTAATGAACAAAGGAGTAAAATGAATTTGATATCTTTTTCTTTTAATTATAATGACTTTAATAATAATTTCCTATTTTGCCCTTTTTTAAGCAATTATAAAACCTTTTAATGAATGGTTGCTTTAGTCCATTAACATTCTCAATGGACAAATAACAACATAAGGACCCTTTCTTTAGAAAGCCAACTCAAATAGGCACTATAACATCTAACACACAACTTTTACATTTTACGCGATTAGGTTCTTTTTCAAAATTAAACACACAAACGATTAAATTTTCACGCGAAACTTTCACACATGTCAATTCACTTATAAATAGCACAAAAAATAATATTAAAATATTTTTCCAACTAAGATTCGTGGTCCCAAAGCCACTATTCCGACTAGGGTCAAAATCAGACTGTTACAATTCTCCCCCTTAGGGATTTTCGTCCCCGAAAATCTTACCGTTAAACAAATTTGGATATTGCTGTCTCATAGTATCTTCAGGCTCCCATGTGGCCTCCTCAATACCATGTCGATGCCACATCACTTTAACTAGTGAAATTTACTTATTTCGCAACTCTTTAACATCTCGAGTTAAGATATGGATCAGCTTTTCTTCGTAAGTCATATAAGACTGAATCTCTATCTCAGATGGAGGAATCACGTGCGAAGAATCAGATCTATATCATCGAAGCATCGATACGTGAAACACATTGTTAATCTTTTCTAACTGTGGTGGCAACAACAATCTATATGCTACCGGCCCAATACGCTCGATAATCTCATACAACCCGATGAACCTCGGACTCAATTTGCCTTTTCTACCAAACCGAAGCACTTTCTTCCACGGAGATACTTTCAAATACACTTTATCGCCGATCTCAAACTCAATGTCTTTTCTTTTCAAATCTGCATATGATTTTTGACGATCAGAAGCCGCTTTCAAACTATCTCGGAACACTTTTACTTTCTATTCAGTCTTTTTTATCAAATCAACCCCATGAATCTTATTTTCGCTGAGCTCCGTCTAATAAAAAGGTGTACGACATTTACAACCATATAAAGGTTCGTACGGTGCCATTTTAATGCTCAACTGAAAACTGTTATTATAAGCGAATTCAATCAAAGGTAGATGTTGCTCCCACGTACCTTCGAACTCAAGAATGCAACATCTCAACATATCCTCGAGTATCTGAATAATCCGCTCAGATTGACCATCTGTTTGTGGATGAAAAGTAGTACTAAAGTGCAATTTAGTACCCAGAGTATCTTACAACTTCTTCCAGAAACACGATGTAAATCTCGGGTCTCTATCTAACACTATCGACAATGGCACACCATGCAATCTCATGATATCATAAATGTATAACTCAGCTAATTTATCAAGTGAGTAATTAGATCGAACCGGAATAAAATGAGCTAATTTCATCAAACGATCAACTACAACCCAAATTGCATCTTTCTTTCTCGGAGACAGGGGCAAACCCGAAATAAAATCCATGGTCACTCGATCCCATTTCCACTCTGGAATTATAACTGGTTGTAACAAACTAGATGGCACCTGATGTTCAACTTTAACTTACTGATAGATCAAACATTTAGAAAAAAATTCAGATATATCTCTTTTCATTCCAGACCACCAATAATACTGTTTCAAATCATTATACATTTTCGCACCACCCGGATGCACAGATGACAGACTACTGTGAGCTTCACTCAAAATCATTTTAATTAACTTTGGATTTCTTTAAACACAAATTCAATATCGAAATCTCAAGCAATATTCTTTATCAACTCTAAATTTTGAACCAATCTCTAGATCAAATTGAGCTCGTTTAGCTAAAATCTCATTATCAATCTTCTGAGCTTCTATAACTTGCTGTAAGAACAAAGGTCTTGCTTTTAATTCAGCTAAAACTGAACCATCATCTAATAGAACCAAATGAGCATTCATCACACACAAAGAAAATAACGATTTTCGACTCAAAGCATCAGCAACAACATTTGCTTTTCCCGGGTGATAATTAATCACAAGTTTGTAGTCTTTTAGCAGTTCTAACCATCTTCTCTGACGCAGATTTAGGTCTTTCTGAGTCATCAAATACTTCAAACTCTTATGATCCGAATACATATGACATTTCTCACCGAATAAATAATGGCACCAAATCTTTAGAGCAAACACAATCACAACCAATTCAAGATCGTACGTCAGATAGTTCTTTTCGTGCGGTTTTAACTGTCTCGAAGCATAAGCAATGACTTTTCATTCTTGCATTAAAACACATCCCAAACTGATCAACGAAGCATCACTGTAAATCACAAATTCTTTACCTGATTCAGGTTATACCAATACTGGAGCTTCAGTCAACAAAGCTTTCAACTGATCAAAGCTGTTCTGACACTTTCCAGACCACTCAAATTTCACATCTTTTGTAACGCCCCAATTTTCGGGATTTTTGAGATTTATGAGAATTTTGGGAAATTTTAGAATTTCAGTGTTTTGACTGCTTGGTGTAGGTTTAATTATGCTAGTGGGCCTCTAGAAGGCCCATGTTTAAATTAAAATCTGGTAATTTTAATTTATTTTATTTCTAAAGGGAAAAGGAATTCGGGTACATTGGGCTTTTAAGAAATTAATTAGTAAGATAAGCCACAAGAAGGCATGTGGCAAAGTGACATGTGACGCCACTGGGAAGGCTATAAAAGTGGCGTGTGGATGATAGGGGAGAGCCAAGGTTCAAGTCGCAAGGTAAGCAAATTATAGTAATTAATTTTTATGAACAGAAAGGGGATGTGATAGAGCTCAAGTGGAACTCTGGTAGGAAGAGTTTGAGCTGCTCAGGAGACTGAGTAAGGAGTGGATAAGGGAGAGGATTTAGGAGCTGATCAAGGAGGATGGTGTTGGCTGAATAGTAGACTCTTGAGGAGCAAGAGTTGGCCGGCCAAGGGTTTCTATAGAGGGAAAATTCGGCTAGGTCTATTAGGAGCTGTTAATTTCGGCATTTGGAAGTGTTGTGCCGTTTGCTGACCAATCTTCCTTTTTTTTTTTCCCTTCTTCTCTTCTTTTCTCTTCATCTATTCTCTTTTCTTCTTCTTTTCCTCCAAACCATTCTACTCATCCCCACTTCTCTACCCTCATTTCTAAGCCTTATAGTCGAATATCTTAAAAGCCGAAATCCCGAAAGCCTATATTTCTTTTGTGCCAATTTTTTCTAGCCAAACCCTCTTATTTTTTCTACATCTTGTTGATCGATTCTCTCATCCTCTGAACCTTAAATTTTTGTTGACAGTACCACTGGAAAACCCTTATACTTCATCTTTCTCTATACAGTTACAAAAAGCCAAAAACATCGTAAGTCATAGGGGCATAGTCGAATCTTTAGACCATTAAAGGCTCGATTTCTGTTAAAATTTGAGGGGTTAAATCTACATTATTATCGAGTAGGAATTAGGTGGAATCGTTGACTGAAGGAACCGGTGGTAAGTCTTTCAAACCTATTCTTTATTTCAGATTTTGGAAAAGTCGAAGTCCCTAAAGGCTTAGGGAGGCTGTCGATTGGGTCTTCTGACTCTAAGGGTTGTTATGATTATTTTGTTTTAGTGTGATCTAGAGAGTGCTGATCAAAGGCTTGGACAAGCGGAATGACCGGATCTTGATCTAGTCACTACCTTCGGCAAAGGTAGGATCGCTAGTGCCTAAAGTGTTGTTGGCCAAATATGGTAAAGGGATAAGTGCGAAAATTGTTTTTGATACTTAGATTAACGTGTTAGTAATCCAACTGTAGGCAACTTGTGTGAGGAACTCGTCAGCATATCGTCCCAAATAGGTGTGTAACTGACACCCTCTCATAGACTAGATCGGCAAAAGCTGAAAAGCTGAAATACTGAAAAACTGGTATTTTGGGGACTTGCGAGTGTGTGAATGCTCGTGAGATTGATAGTTTAACGTATATGGTAAATTAAAGTGATAGGACTGCTAAGTGCACGATTCCATGCATTTCGATATTTTGGACTTAATGGGCCAAAATCGGGATAATGGGCCAACGGGCCCAGTTTGGTAAGAACACCTGGTAAGTGTTCCTGTTAGTATGTAAATGGCTATGAAATGCATGATAACCTTAAGAATAGTTAAATTACTAGAATATCCCTATGTATGAAAAATTACCTTTATACCTCTAGGTGCAAAATGACCATTATACCCCTAGGGTTAATTCTGATTGAAAAGCATAATGATCTGATTCTGTATGATATATGCCATGATTGTATATCTGTTGCATAGGGACATGGGTTATATTATGGGGAAGCGTCCTGGTGGCCATGCCATAATTATCTGATCTGGTGGCTCTGCCACATTTATCTGTTCTGGTGGCTCTGCCACAATTATCTGTATCTGGTAACTCTGTCACGTAATTTGTTTCTAGCAGCCATGCTGCAAATTCTGTGGCGTGTAGCGGTTGGGTGGGTCGAGTAGTCTCCTCACATGGTGAAAGGTTGGTAATGGGGTGTATATGGTTGGATATGGGTTGGGTTTATGCATTTCCATGAAATATCTATTCTGTATCTGCTATGGGCCTATGGGCTTCATTTTGTAATCTGTTCTGGGCTAAGGCCAACTTAATCTGTTTCTATGGTTTGAGCTGATGTAGGCTATGGCTGGGTTATTTTACACACTGAGTTCCCCAAACTCAACCCTTTATTTTCATCCACGCAGGTAATCCCCAACCATAGTGGGCTTGGAGCTGTGAGGGATTCAGAGTGGCCACCCATTCTGAAAATTTCAGTTTTCTTCTGGTGAATTGGATATTTTCTTCTTATTTACTTTTATGATTTGGGTTTTCATTGTAATAAGGCCGCTCTAATTATTTTTAACAGTTTTGATATGTTTTGATAAGATAGACATGCTTTATTTTCAACTGTCAAAATTGATTAGCTTTAGGGCGCGTTTTTAAGAACAGTAATTGATTTCAGAACAACACGACAACAAGCAAAGCTTCCGTTATAAAAACATTTTTCCAAAACTAACCACTTTTCTTAAAATGGACACAATCAAATTGGTTTTCTAAGAATACACTCGAAGTTAAGGTGTGGCAATGGCGGTGTGCATGTCTATGATTGGATTCGAAGGGAGCTTGGTACTTAAGCAGTCTGATGGACTCACCTCGTCTTTTTCAGTTTCCTACCTGGTGCACAGCTTCCATTCACTTTAACCTTTAAAGAAACTATACTTTAAACACTAAGTAAGTTTTTCTAGATTAAAAACATAAAAGGTTTTGAACGCTTTGATGTGGCACGTCGGATCTGGTCATAACGTCTAGGCCGGGTTTGGGGTGTTACATTTAGTGGTATTAGAGACAAGTTACAACAACTCGGCTGTGGAATGGGTTACAAAAATAAAGATTTTCGAAAACAAAAATTTTATAAAGATTGCAAAAACTCAGTTTTCAAAATCTGGATCTTTAGAAGGTGGAATCCCGAATCTCTGGCCCAAGCCTGTAAGTATTACTTTAAAATTTTCTAAATGTTTTCTGAATTATCTGTTTATACTCTACTAGGATACTCTAGTTAGGGTGATACTGAAAAACTGTAGAAAATTTGATAATAGATTGAGACAGTAGCTAAACTGCGATTCTGCGAAAATAAACTTTGAATTACTATCTATTCATAAAACATCTGAACAAACACTGGAATATTTAATTGATGCATAAAATTTGTAATCAGATAAAATGATATGAGTACGAGAGCAGCTCGTGGAAGAGGCCGTGGACGTGGTCACGGTAGTGCTAGAGCAGGAACTGCATCTTCTGGGCATATGCCGACGGCGGAGGCACCAGTACCACTGGCAACAGAAGTGGAGTCTCATGATTGTGGTGCCGGGGATGACGCCCTTTCGCAGGCAATGCTTCGTGTTCTGGAAAGAGTTACAGGGGCAAGTATCGGTAATGGAATTTGAGGATCTATTTCTCAGCGACTCCGGGCTAACGGAGTGGAGATCTTTAGGGGCGTATCTAGTGTAGCCCCGTATGTGGCAGAATATTGGTTGGAGGCCACGGAATGGATTATGGATGACTTGGACTGCTTTGTGGAGTAGAAGCTGAAGGGAGCTGTATCGTTGTTACGAGACGAGGCTTATCAGTGGTGGCTCACTGTGAAAGATGGAACCCCAGCTGACAGGATAACTTGGGAGCTGTTTAAGACAGTCTTCAAAGGGAAATATGTTGGGGCAAGTTATGCAGACGCCCGCAGGAAGGAATTCTTGAATCTAGTGCAAGGAGGTAAAATAATTACTGAGTACGAGGCTGAGTTTTTGAGCCTGAGTCGGTATGCCGTGGGAATAGTAGCTACGGAGTATAAGCTTAGTGTGCGCTTCGATGATGGTCTTAGAGATGACCTTAGGGTGTTGATCGCTCTGTAAAGGGAACTTGACTTTGCGGTTTTAGTGGAGAAAGCTAAGATAGCTGAGGAAGTGAAGCGTGTTGAGAGGTAGAATCGTGAGAAGGATCGAAATCGTTTTTGAAGGATTCAGGACCTTCGGGTGGTGCAAATAGGAATGGCAAGCGAGCAAGAGTGGATGAGCCAGTTCGGGCAGTTCTGGTGAATGTGGTTAGACCACCAATCTATGGAGACTGTGGTAAGGTACATCTGGGCTAGTGTAGGAAACGTTCCGGTGCTTGTTTCCGATGAGGATCTATGGAGCATAGAGTCAAAGACTGTCCTCAAAGAACAGATCAGGTTCAAGTTGCTAAACAGAGGGTTGCTCATCCAGTGAGAGGTGGACCACAACCACCGAGAGGACGTGGACAAGGAAGGGGTAAAAATAAAAATGGTCGAGGTCGAGGGGCACCTGGGAGGGGTACTAGAAATGCTGTGGCTCGACAGCTAGCATTGGTGTATGTAGCTCGTCGTCGAGAGGAGGGCGATGCAGCTGATGTTATAACTGGTACATTTTATATTTCTAGCACGTCGTATACTACTTTGGTGGATATTAGATCTACTCATTCTTATGTTGCATGTGCCATATCTAGGTCGTTGGGTGTGAACTTTGAGAAGATTGTGAGTGGGGTATCTGTACTAAGTCCTTTCAGTCACTCGGTTAGGGTAGACAAACTGTATAGGGATCTGCCCTTAGAAACTCAAGGTAATGTTTTCTCTAGAGACTTGATCGAGTTACCGTTCGGAGAATTTGACCTCATTCTGGGAATGGACTGGCTTGTTGAGCATAGAGCGACTCTGGATTGTGCTGTTAAACGAATGGTGTTAAGGACCATGGAGGGAGAAGAGGTTATGGTGATAAGTGAGCGAGGGGATTATTTGTCCAATGTGGTGTCGGCATTAAGAGCGAAAAAATGGATTCGTAAAGGTTGTGAGGCCTATTTATCATTTGTAAGTCAATCAGAAGATGAGGGACTGACAGTGAATAAGGTTAGAACTATGAAGGAGTTCCAAGATATTTTTTCGGAAGAGCTTCTGGGATTGCCTCCGAACCGAGAAGTCGACTTTGGAATCGACTTGTTGCTTGGAATGGCACCTGTGTCCATCGCACCGTATAGGATAGCACCAAAGGAGTTAGTGGAATTAAAAGCACAAATTCAAGAGTTATTGGATAGAGGCTTTATTAGGCCAAGGGTGTCTCCATGGGGAGCACCGGTGCTATTCGTGAAGAAGAAGGATAGGACGATGAGAATGTGCATTAATTATCGCCAGTTGAACAAACTGACAATTAAGAATAAGTACCCACTGCCAAGGATTGACGATCTGTTTGACCAACTTAGAGGAGCTTCTGCATTTTACAAGATCGATTTTTGATCTGGATATCATCAGTTAAGGGTCAAAGAGGCGGATATTCATAAGACGACATTCAGGACTCAGTATGGACATTACGAGTTTCTGGTTATGCCATTTGGATTAACGAACGCTCCTGCAACATTTATGGATCTGATGAATCGCGTATTCCAACCATTCTTAGATCGGTTCGTAGTCGTCTTTATTGACGATATTCTGATATATTCTGAAACGGAAGCGAAACATGGTGAGTATCTCTGCATTGTGCTACAAGTATTAAGAGAGAAGGAACTCTATGTGAAGTTTAGCAAATGTGAATTCTGGTTGAGGGAGGTAACCTTCTTAGGACATGTTGTCTCTGCTAATGGGATCAAGGTGGACCCTCGAAAGATTGAAGCGATTTTGGAATGGAAGCCACCTAGGACGGTGTTAGAAATTCAGAGTTTTCTAGGGTTGGCAGGATACTACAAAAGGTTTGTGAAAGGTTTTTCTGTGATGGCAGCGCCTCTGACGAAACTCATTAGGAAAGGAGTACCATTTGTTTGGACAGAGAAGCAGCAGGAAGCTTTTGAGAAGTTGAAGAAAGTTCTAATTGAAGCACCTGTGTTAATCCAGTCAGAGTCTGGGAAGGATTTTACCGTGTACAGTGATATATCACATTTGGGCTGTGTGTTGATGCAAGAGGGTAAGGTGGTTGCTTATGCGTCACGAAAGCTTAAGCCTCACGAAGGAAACTATCCTACACATGATCTAGAATTGGCAGCAGTGATCTTTGCAATTAAGATTTAGAGACATTACTTGTATGGAGAGTGGTGTGTTATATACACAGACCATAAGAGTCCTAAGTATTTGCTAACTCAGAAAGAACTGAACCTTAGGCAGAGGAGATGGATAGAGTTGCTTAAGGATTATGATTGTTCGATTGAGTATCACCCAGGCAAGGCTAATGTGTTAGCTGATACTCTAAGTCGTATAGTTGTATCTGATCTGAGAGCGATATTTGCTCATCTGAGTCTGTATGATGATGGTAGTCAATTGGCTGAGTTGCAAGTAAGGCCAACCTGGGTGGATCAGATTAAGGAAAAGCAGTTGAAGGATAATTCTTTAGTTGCTGGTTTCCAGCAAGTTAAGAAAGGGGAAACCTCTGAGTTTGGGTTGAATAGTGAAGGGGTTCTGTGTTTCCGAGGAAAAATTTGTGTTCTGAAGGACTCTGACTTAAAGCAGACAATATTAAAGGAAGCTCATGGAGGACTTTGTGCTATGCATCCTAGAGGAAATAAGTTGTATCACGACTTGCGAGAATTGTATTGGTGGCCTGGGCTGAAACGAGAAGTAACGGAGTTTGGGGGAAAATGTTTGACATGCCAGCAAGTGAAAGCTGAGCATCAACTACCTTCTGGACTTTTGCAGCCAGTAAAGATACCACTTTGGAAGTGGGAGAGGGTAACTATGGACTTTGTGAGTGGACTACCCTTGACACCAATGAAGAAGGACTCAGTTTGGGTGATTGTGGATAGGTTAACCAAATCGGCCCATTTCATACCTGTCCTTACTGACTTTTTACTTCAAAAAATAGCCAAGTTGTATGTGGCGGAGAATGTGCAACTTCATGGTGTCCCACTTTCAATTATCTCCGACCGGGATCCTAGATTCACATCTCGGTTTTGGCAGAAGTTGTATGAGCTGTTAGGGACGCGGTTGAAATTTAGTACGGCTTTCCATCCCTAGACTAATGGTCAGTCAGAAAGGGTTATTCAGATTCTGGAGGATATGTTGAGGGGTTGCGTTATTGACTTCTGATGTAGTTGGGAGGACTACTTGCCGTTGGCAGAATTTGCGTACAATAACAGTTATCATGCGAGTATTAGAATGGCACCATATGAAGTGCTATATGGATGTAGGTGTCGTACACCCAGTTGTTGGACTGAACTGGGAGAACGACAAGTTCTTGGACCAGAGTTGGTGGCTGATACTGAAGATAAGGTCAAGGTAATCAGAGATCGGTTAAAGGAAGCATCTGATAGGCAAAAGTCGTATGCAGATTTGAAGCGTAAGGAGATTGAGTACTCAGTGGGTGATATCATTTTCTTGAAGGTTTCTTCTTGGAAGAAGATATTAAGGTTTGGAAAGAAGGGCAAGTTGAGTCCGCTGTTCATTGGGCCTTATCGGGTTGTGAAGCGAGTAGGATCAGTGGCATACCAATTGGAGTTACCTCCAGAGTTAGATAGGATTCACGATGTTTTTCACGTCTCCATGTTAAGGTGTTATCATTCTGACCCTACTCATGTCGTGTCAGTTGCAGAGATTGAGGTGCAACCTGACTTGACTTTCGAGGAAGAGCCTGTACAAATATTGGACCGTGAGGTTAAGATTCTGAGAAGGAAATCTGTTCCATTAGTGAAAGTGCTTTGGCGTAATCATGGCAGAGAGGAAGCTACTTGGGAGTCAGAAGAGGCGATGTGCCAACAATACCCTCATCTATTCGGACCAGGTAAATTTCGAGGACGAAATTTCTTTAAGGAGGGTAGAGTTGTAACGCCCTAATTTTTGAGATTTTTGGGATTTCTAAGAATTTTGGCAAATTTTAGAATTTCTGTGTTTTGACTGCTTGGTGTAGGTCTAATTATGCTAGTAGGCCTTTGGAAGGCCCAAGTTTAAATTAAAATCTGGTAATTTTAATTTATTTTATTTTTAAAGGGAAAAGGAATTCAGGTACATTGGGTTTTAAAAAATTAATTGGTAAGATAAGCCACAAGAAGGCATGTGGCAAAGTGGCATGTGACGCCACTGGGAAGGCTATAAAAGTGGCATGTGGATGATAAGGGAGAGCCAAGGTTCAAGTCGTAAGGTAAGAAAATTATAGTAATTAATTTTTATGAACAGAAAGGAGATGTGATAGAGCTCAAGTGGAACTCTGGTAGGAAGAGTTTGAACTGCTCAGGAGACTGGGTAAGGAGAGGATAAGGGAGAGGATTTAGGAGCTGATCAAGGCGGATGGTGTTGGCCGAATAGTGGACTCTTGAGGAGCAAGATTTGGCCAGCCAAGGGATTCTGTAGAGGGAAAATTCAGCTAGGTCTATTGGGAGCTGTTAATTTCGGCATTTGGAAGTGTTGTGCCGTTTGCTGACCAATCTTCCTCTTTTTCTTTTCCCTTCTTCTCTTCTTTTCTCTTCATCTATTCTCTTTTCTTCTTCTTTTCCTCCACAACCAAATCTTTCAACCATTCTACTCATCCCCACTTCCCTACCCTCGTTTCTAAGCCTTATAGCCTAATATCTTAAAAGCCAAAATCCTGAAAGCCTATATTTCTTTTGTGCCAATTTCTTCTAGCCAAACCCTCTTATTTTTTCTCCATCTTGTTGACTGATTCTCTCATCCTCTAGACCCTAAATGTCTATTGACAGCACCACTGCAAAACCCTCATACTTCATCTTTCTCTACACAGTTACAAAAAGCCGAAAACAACGTAAGTCATAGGGGCATAGTCGAATCTTTAGACCATTAAAGGCTCGATTTCTGCTAACATTTGAGGGGTTAGATTTACATCAGTATCTAGTAGGAATTAAGTGGAATCATGGACTGGAGGAACCGGTGGTAAGTCTTTCAAACCTATTATTTATTTCATATTTTGGAAAAGCCGAAGTTCCTAAAGGCTCAGGGAGGCTGTCGATTAGGTATTCTGACTCTAAGGGTTGTTATGATTATTTTGTTTTAGTGTGATCTAGAGACTGCTGATCGAAGGCTTGGACAAGCAAAATGACCGGATCTTGATCTAGTCGTTACTTTCGGCAAAGATAGGATCGCTAGTGCCTAAAGTGTTATTGGCCGAATATGGTAAAGGGATAAGTGCAAAAATTGTTTTCAATACTTAGATTGACGTGTTAGTAATCCAACTGTAGGCAACTTGTGTGAGTAACTCGTCAGCATATCGTCGCAAACAAGTGTGTAACTGACACCCCTTTATAAACTAGATACGCAAAAGCCGAAAAGCTGAAATGCCAAAAAATCAGTGTTTTAGGGACTTACGAGTGTGCGAATGCTCGTGAGATTGATAGTTTAACGTATATGGTAAATTAAAGTGATAAGACTGCTGAGTGCATGATTCCGTGCATTTCGATATTTTGGGCTTAATGAGCCAAAATCGGGATAATGGGCGAACAGGCCCAATTTGGTAAGAACACCTGGTAAGTGTTTCTATTAGTACGTAAATGGCTATGATATGCATGATAACCTTAAGAATAGTTAATTACTAGAATACCCCTATGTATGGAAAATTACCTTTATACCCCTAGGCGCATAATGACCATTATACCCTAGGGTTAATTTTGATTGAAAAGCATGATGATCTGATTCTGTATGATGTATGCCATGATTGTATATCTGTTGCATGGGGACATGAGTTATATTATGGGGAAGCGTCCTGGTAGCTATGCCACAATTATCTGATCTGGTGGCTCTGCCACATTTATTTGTTCTGGTGGCTCTGCCACGATTATCTGTATCTAGTGACTCTGTCACGTAATCTGTTTCTGGTAGCCATGCTGCAAATTCTATGGCGTGTAGCGGTTGGGTGGGTCGAGTAGTCTCCCCACATGGTGAAACGTTGGTAAGGGGGTGTATATGGTTGGATATGGGTTGGGTTTAAGCATTTCCATGAAATATCTGTTCTATATCTGCTATGGGCCTATGGGCTTCATCCTAATCTGTTCTGGGCTAAGGCCAACTTAATCTGTTTCTGTGGTTTGAGCTGATGTAGGCTATGGTTGGGTTATTTTACACATTGAGTTCCCCAAACTCACCCCTTTATTTTCATCCACGCAAGTAATCCCCAACCATAGTGGGTTTGGAGCTGTGAGGGATTCGGAGTGGCCTCCCGTTCTGAAAATTTTTGTTTTCTTCTGGTGAATTGGACATTTTCTTCTTATTTACTTTTATGATTTGGGTTTTCATTGTAATAAGGCCGTTCTAATTATTTTTAACAGTTTTGATATGTTTTGATAAGATAGACATGCTTTATTTTCAACTGTCGAAATTGATTAGCTTTAGGGCACATTTTTAAGAACAGTAATTGATTTCAAAGCAACACGACAACAAGCAAAGCTTCCGTTATGAAAACATTTTTCCAAAACTAACCACTTTTCTTAAAATGGACACAATCGAATTGGTTTTCTAAGAATACACTCGAAGTTAAGGTGTGGCAATGGCGGTGTGCATGTCTAGGATTGGATCTAAAGGGAGCTTGGTACTTAAGCAGTCCAATGGACTCACCTCCTCTTTTCCAGTTTCCTACCTGGTGCACAGCTTCCATTCACTTTAACCTTTAAAGAAACCATACTTTAAACACTAAGTAAGTTTTTCTAGATTAAAAACACAAAAGGTTTTAAACACTTTGATGTGGCACGTCAGATCTGATCATAACGTCTAGGCTGGGTTTGCGGTGTTACATCTTTCTGTAACAGTTTTGTTAACGGAGTCACAATCATAGAGAAACCTTTCACGAATCTTCTATAATAACCAGCAAGTCCCAGAAAACTGCAGACTTCAGAAATATTCGTCGGAGGTTTCCAATCCAAAATAGCTAAAATTTTTCTCGGATCGATTCGAATACCAGATGCTGATATAATATGACCTAGGAAACCAACTTCTCCCAACCAGAACTCACATTTTCTGAACTTTGCATACAACTATTTATCTCGCAGAGTTTGTAACACTATTCTCAGATGTTCGGCATGTTCGGATTCATCACGTGAATAAATCAATATATCATCTATGAATACAATAACAAATTGATCTAAATACAGTCTGAAAATTGTATTCATCAAATCCATAAAGATAGTAGGTGCATTAGTCAATCCGAAAGGCATAACTAAGAATTTATAGTGGTCGTACCTCGTTCTGAAAGTCGTCTTCAGAATATTTGAATCTTTCACTCGTAGCTGATAATAGTCTGATCTCAAATCTATTTTTGAAAATACAACAGCTCTGTAACACCCCAATTTTTAGGATTTTTGATGAATTTTAAAGTTTCTGTGTTTTGACTGTATAATGCAAGTCTTAGTATGTTAGTGGGCCTTTAGAAGGCCGAAGAGTAAAATTAACCCGAATCAACTTCAGAATTTTGATTTTTCAAAGAGAAGGGGTTCTGGTGTATTGGGCTTTTAAGATTTAATTGGTAGAATAGGCCACAAGAGGACCTGCGGTAAAGTGGCATGGTGACGCCACTAAGGTACTAAGAAGGTGGCGTGTGGAAGTCAAGGGGAGCAAAGGTTCAAGTCACAAGGTAAGCAAGTTAAGGCATTGTTTTATGTGAACAGAAAGGGTATGTGATGGAACTCAAGTGAAACCTTGTCAGGAAGAGTTTGAGCTGTTCAGGAGATTAGGTAAGGGAGAGATAATGGAGGGAATTTAGGAGCTGATCAAGGAGTGTGGTGTTGGCCAAATGTTGAACTCTTCAGGAGCAAGAGTTGGCCGGCCAAGGGTCTCTGGTATAGGTAAGTTCGACTAGGTCCTTGAAGGAGAAATTTTGACATTAGGGAAGTGTTGTGCCATCTCTTTGTAATTCTTTTTTTCATTCGGCTTGTTGAAATAGGGTTGTGCTTAGGGTTTCTCTCTTTTTCCCTTTCATTCTTGCTAGTAGCCAAAACTTGGAAACCTCTTAACTCTCTGTATCGTTTTCCCTTGCCATAATCGAATACTACTTCCCTTCTCACCTTTCTTTTCTTTCATCTTTTTTTTCCCCATATTTGAACCCATACTCTCCTCTCTTCTGTCTCTTCCCTCATTTTCTATCCTCCATTGTTCCTCAGCAGCCAAATCTTACTATAAGCCGAATCTCTTTTTTTTCTTCTTTAAAAAGCCAAAAATACCTGTGGTTTAGGAGGCTGAATCTTTGGCTACTTAAACCTGTTCCTTCTCGTAACTACGGTAGATCAAGGTTAATATTATAAGATAGGAACACTCTTTTGGGCAAAACAATGATTGGTAAGTTTTCAAACAACTTTGTCAGTTATTTATGCTTTAAGGAAAAGTCGAATCCCCTTAAGGGTGGCTAATGTTTGGACTAGGGGCATATTTGCCTCTTTCTTCTGCTTGTGTGTGCACTAGTGTGGACAAGGGGGCGTACAGCAAAGGGCTTGAAGGCTAACTCGGTTGGACATCTAGATCTAATCCATATTTCGGCAGAAAGGTAAGAACTCTTGGGTCTAAGCAATGTTGGCCGAATATGGTAAGGGGATTAGTACGTAGTTTGTTTTGATATGTAGGCTGACGTTTTAGTAACTCAATTGTAGGCAACTCGTGTGTGGATCTCGCCAACGTATCATTACAGATTAGGTGTGTAAACAACACCCACTTTAAACTAGATTGACAAAAAGCCGAAAAGCTGAAATGCCGAAAAGCCCGTATTTTGTGAACTTGCGAGCGTGCGAGTGCTCGTAAGATAGTTTGTTTGTTAATCATGGAAATCTCAAGCAGTAAGATTGCAGAGTGTGCAATTTCGTGCACTTCGGCATATTTGGGCTTAATGGGCCGAAATCAGGTTAATGGGCCAACGGGCCCAATTCGGTAAAAACGCTCGGTAAGTGTTTCTGTTAATACGTTAATGGCTGTAATATGCATGAAAACCCTAAAATAGTAAATTTACTAGAACACCCCTAAGTATGAAAATTACCATTATACCCCTAAGTGCAAAATGACTGTTATACCCCTAGGGTTAATTTTGACTGAAATGCATGATATTCTGGTTTTGTATGATGTATGCCCTGACATGTATATCTATTGCATGGGATATGGCTTATATTGATAGAGGAAGCATTCTGGTGGCTATGCCACAACTATCTGTTTCTGGTGGCTCTACCACAAATATCTGTATCTAGTGACTCTGTCACAATATCTGTTCTAGCAGCCATGCTGTAAATTCTATGGTGTGTAGCGGATGGGTGGGTCGAGTTACCTCCCCACATGGTGTAAGGTTGGTATGGGGGTGTATACGGATGGATATGGGTTGGATTTCTTCATACATGGAATATCTGTTCTGTCTCTATTATGGGCCTATGGGCTTCATTCTGAATTCTGTATAGGGCTAAGGCCCAACTTAATATGTTTCTGTGGTTTGAGCTGATCTAGACTATGGTTGGGTTATTTTACACACTTAGTTTTCCAAACTCACCCCTTGTTTCCATCCATGCAGGTAATCCCCAACCATAGTGGGCTTAGAGCTGTGAAGGATTCGGAGTGGCCACATGTTCTACAAAATCAGCTTTTATTTACTTAGTAGTTTGGATTTGAAGTTGTAATAAGGCCGCTTTAATTATTTTTAATGGTTTTTAGTATGTTTTGTTAGCTTAGAGATTATATTGTTTTATTCGTTTGAAATTGAATAGCTTTAGGGTGAGTTTTAAAAAGGTTACTTGATTTCAAAATATCGCAATAACAAAGCAAAGTTTCCGCAACAGAAATGTTTTCAAAATTAATAACCTTTTCAAATGGTTTTAAACAAATTGGTTTTCCATGAACAATCACTCAGTTAATGTGTGGCAATGGTTTTGTGTATGTCTAGGATTGGTTCCGCGGAGAGCTAGGTACTGAAGCAGTCTAATTGACTCACCTCATCTTTTCTGGAACCTACCTGGTGCACAGCTTCCATTCACTTTAATCTATAACGAAGATATTCCTAGAACACTAAGAAAGGCCTTAGATAAAACATGACTTTTCTAGTAACGCTTCAATGTGACACGCCGGATTCGGTTGTAACGTCTGGCCCGAGTTTAGAGTGTTACATTTAGTGGTATCAGAGCCAGGTTGCAACAACTCGACTGTGGAATAGGTTTTAAAAAAATAATTCTACAATAAATTATTTCAAAGATTGCAAAATCTGATTTTCAAAAATTTAGATTTTGAGAAGGTGGCACCCCGAATCTCTGGCCCAAGTCTGTAAGTATCATTCTGAATTTTTCTAAATGCTTCTGAATTGTCTGCCTATACTGAAACCCTATTAAGATACTCTAGTTAGGGTGGTACTGAAACTATAGGAAATTTTGATAAGTAGACTGAGACTATAGCTAGACTACGATTCTGCAAAAAATAAACTCTGAATTATTGTCTGTTCATAAAACATCGATAATGAACACTGAAATATTTAATTGATGCATAAAATTTGTAATCAGATAAAACGATATGAGTACGAGAGCAGCTCAGAAAAGAGGCCGCGGACGTGGCCGAGGTACTGCACGGGCTGGATCTTCATCTTCAGGACATATGCCAGCGGCAGATACACCGGTACCACCAGTAATAGAAGTGGAGTTCCATGATCGAGGTGTCAGGGATGACGCTCTATCTCAGGCAATGCTTCGTGTACTGGAAAGGGTTGCCAAGGCAAGTACGGGCAACGGACTTCGAGGATCTATTTCTGAGTGATTCCAGGCTAATGGAGTGGAGATCTTTAGGGGCGTATCTGGTGTAGCCCCGAATGTGGCAGAGTATTGGTTAGAGGCCATGAAACAGATTATGGACGATTTGGATTATTTCGTAGAGCAGAAGCTAAAGGGAGCCATATCATTGCTATGAGATGAGGCTTATCAGTGGTGGCTCACTGTGAGAGATGGGACCCCAGCTGACAGGGTGACTTGGGAGCTGTTTAAGACGACCTTCAAGGGAAAATATGTTGGGGTGAGTTATGTGGACGCCCGTAGGAAAGAATTTCTGAATCTAGTTCAAAGGGGTAAGACGATCGCTGAGTACGACGCTGAGTTTCTAAGGCTGAGCCAGTATGCTATTGGGATAGTCACTACAAAGTATGAACGTAGTGTGCGCTTCGATGATGGTCTTAGAGATGAACTTAGGGTGCTGATTGCTCCGTAAAGGGAGCATGACTTTGCTGCTTTGGTGGAGAAAGCTAAGATAGCTGAGGAGGTGAAGCGTACTGAAAGACAGAATTATGAGAAGGATCAGAACCATTTTCGGAGGGATTCAGGACCTTCGGGTGGTGCAAATAAGAATGCTAAAAGAGTGAGAGTGGAAGAGCCAGTTCGAGCAGTTCCGATGAATATTGTTAGACCACAAGGTTGTAGGGACTATGGTAAGGTACATCTGGGTGAGTGTAGGAGACGTTCTGGTGCTTGTTTTTGATGCGGGTCTATGGAGCATAAAGTCAAGGACTGTCCTCAGAAAATGGATTAGGTTCAAGTTGCAGAACAGAGGGTTGCTCAACCAGTGAGAGGTGGACTACAACCACCGAAAGGATGTAGAAAAGGTAGGGGTGCTAATGAAAATGGTTAGGGCCGAGGAGCACCTGGTAGGGGTGCCGAAAATGCTGAGGCTCGACTGCCAACGTTGGTGTATGCAGCTCGTTGTCGAGAGGAGGGTGATGCACCCGACATCATAACTGGTACGTTCTTGATTTCTAGCATACCGTACACTACTTTGATAGATATTGGATGTACTCATTTGTATGTTGCATGTGCCATATCTGGGTCGTTGGGCGTGCACTCTGAGGAGACTGTGAGTGGGGTATCAGTACTAACTCCTTTGGGTCACACGGTTAGGGTAGCCAAACTGTATAGAGACGTGCCTTTAGAAACTTAAGGTAAGATTTTCTCTAGAGACTTGATGGAGTTACCGTTCAGAGAATTCAACCTCATTCTAGGTATGGACTTGCTTGTTAAGCATGGGGCAACTCTGGATTGTGCTACGAAGCGAATGGTGTTAAAGACCACGTAGGGTGAGGAGGTTATGATGATAAGTGAAAGAAAGAAGTATTTGACCAGTGTGGTGTCAGCGTTGAGAGCCGAGAAGTGGATTCGTAATGGTTGTGAGGCTTATTTGGCATTTGTAAGTCAGTTAGAGGCTGAGAGAATGACGGTGGATAAGGTTAGAATCCTTAAGGAATTCCAAGATGTCTTTCTAGAGGAGCTTCCAGGATTGCCTCCGAACCGAGAAGTCGAGTTTGGAATCAACTTGTTGCCTGGAATGGCACCAGTGTCCATCGCACCGTACAAGATGGCACCGAAGGAGATAGTGGAGCTGAAAGCACCGATTCAAGAGTTGTTGGATAGAGGCTTTATTAGGCCGAGTGTGTCTCCATGGGGAGCACCAGTGTTGTTTGTGAAAAAGAAGGATGGGACGATGCGGATGTGTATCGATTATCGATAGTTGAACAAACTAACGATTAAGAATAAGTACCCTCTACCAAGAATCGACGATCTGGTTGACCAACTTAGAGGAGCATCGATATTCTCCAAGATCGATCTTCGATCTGGATATCATCAGTTAAGGGTCAAAGAGGCAGATATTCATAAGATGGCATTCAGGACTCGGTATGGTCATTACGAGTTTTTGGTTATGCCATTTGGACTGACGAACGCTCCTGCAACATTCATGGATCTGATGAATCGTGTAATCTAACCATTTTTGGATCGATTCGTAGTCGTCTTTATTGACAATATTCTGATATATTTTGAAACTGAAGAGAAGCATAATGAGCATCTCTACATTATACTGCAAGTATTGAAGGAGAAAGAACTATATGCAAAATTCAGCAAGTGTGAATTCTGGTTGAGGGAGGTAACCTTCTTAGGTCATGTAATCTCTGCTGAGGGGATCAAGGTGGACCCTCGAAAGATTGAAGCAATTCTGGAATGGAAGCTACCTAGGTCGGTGTCAAAAATTTAGAGTTTCTTAGGTTCGTCAGGATACTACAGAAGGTTTATGGAAGGCTTTTCTGTGATGGCAGCACCTTTGACAAAGCTTATGAGGAAAGGAGCACCGTTTGTTTGGACTGAGAAGTAGTAGGAAGCTTTTGAGAAATTGAAAGAAGTTTTGGCCGAGGCACCTGTATTAATTCAGCTAGAGTCCGGGAAGGATTTTACCGTGTACAGTGACGCAACACATGTAGGTTTGGGCTGTGTGTTGATGCGAGAGGGTCAGATGGTTGCTTATGCATCGCGACAGCTTAAGCCTCACGAAGTAAACTATCCTACTCACGACCTAGAATTGGCAGCAGTAATCTTTGCACTTAAGATTTGGAGACACTGCTTGTATGGAGAAAGGTGTGTCATATACACGGACCATAAGAGACTCAAATACTTGCTGACTCAGAAAAAGTTAAACCTTAGGAAACGAAGATGGATAGAGTTGCTTAAGGATTATGACTGTTCGATTGAGTATCATCCAGGCAAGGCTAATGTGGCAGCCGATGCCCTAAGCCGTAGAGCTATATCTGATCTGAGAGCAATGTTTGATCGTTTGAGTCTGTATGATGATGGTAGTCTGTTGGCTGAGTTACAAGTAGGGCCAAACTGGGTGGATCAGATTAAGGAAAAGCAGTTGAGGGATGAGTCTTTGGTTGCTTGATTCCAACAAGTTAAGAAAGGGGAAACTTCTGAGTTTAGGTTGAATAGTTAAGGAGTTCTGTGTTTTCGAGTGAGAGTTTGTGTTCCGAGGGACTCTGTCTTAAGGCAGTCAATATGAAAGAAGCTCATGGAGGACTTTGTGCTATGCATCTTGAAGGGAATAAGTTGTATCACGACTTGCGAGAATTGTATTGGTGGCCTGGGCTTAAACAAGAAGTAACAGAGTCTGCGGGGAAATGTCTGACATGTCAGCAAATGAAAGCTAAGCATCAACTACCTTCCGGACTTTTGCAGCCAGTGAAGATACCACGTTGGAAGTGGGAGAGGGTAACCATGGACTTTGTGAGTGAGCTACCCTTGACACCAGCAAAGAAGGACTCGGTTTGGGTGATTTGGATAGGTTGACCAAATCTGCTCATTTTATACCTATCCGCACTGATTATTCACTTTAAAAGTTAGCCAAATTGTATGTGGCAGGGATTGTTCGACTTCATGGAGTCCCAGTTTCAATTATTGTTGACCGGGATCCTAGGTTTACATCTCGGTTCTAGCAAAAGTTGCATGAGGAATTGGGAACGCGATTGAACTTTAGTATGGGTTTTCATCCCTAGACTGATGGTTAGTTAAAAGGGTTATTCAGATTTTGGAAGACATGCTGAGGGGGTACGTTATTGACTTCTGAGGTAGTTGGGAGGATTACCTGCTATTGGTAGAGTTTGCGTATAACAACAGTTATCAGGTGAGTATCCGAATGGCACCGTATGAAGCGCTATATGGACGTAGGTTTCATACACCTAGTTGTTAGACCGAATTGGGAGAGCGACAGGTTCTTGGACTGGAGTTGGTAGTGGATACTGAAGATAAAGTCAGAGTAATCAGAGATCGGTTAAAATAAGCATCTGATAGGCAAAAGTCATATACAGATTTGGAGCGTAAGAAGATTGAGTACTCAGTGGGTGATATGGTCTTCTTGAAGGTTTCTCCTTGGAAGAAGATATTAAGGTTTAGTAAGAAGGGCAAGTTGAGTCTGCGGTTCGTTGGGCCTTATCGGGTTCTTAAGCGAGTAGGTCCAGTGGCTTACCAATTGGAATTGCCACCGGAGTTAGACAGGATTCACGTTGTTTTTCACATGTCCATGTTAAGGCGATGTCGTTCTAACCTTACTCATGTCGTGCCGGTTGTAGAGATTGAGGTGCAGCCTGACTTGACTTTCGAAGAAGAGCCTGTACAGATAGTGGATTGAGATGTTAAGGTTCTAAGAAGGAAGTCAGTTCCATTAGTAAAGTGCTCTGGCGTAATCATGGTAGAGAAGAAGCTACTTGGGAGCCAGAGGAAGCGATGCGACAACAATACCCTTATCTGTTTGAATAAGGTAAATTTTGAGGATGAAATTTATTTAAGGAGGGTAGAGTTGTAACGCCCCAATTTTTGGGATTTATGTGATTTTTGACGAATTTTAGAATTTTTATGTTTTGACTGTATAATGTAGGTCTGGGTATGTTAGTGGGCCTTTAGAAGGCCCAAGAGTAAAATTAACCCGAAGAAATTTTAGAATTTTGATTTTTAAAAGAGAAGGGGTTCTGGTGCATTGGGCTTTTAAGATTTAATTGGTAGAATAGACCACAAGAGGACCTGTGGTAAAGTGGCAGGGTGACGCCACTAAGGTACTAAGAAGGTGGCGTGTGGAAGTCAAGGGGAGCTAAGGTTCAAGTCACAAGGTAAGCAAATTAAGGCATTATTTTTTGTGAACAGAAAGGGTATGTGATGGAACTAAAGTGAAACTCTGTCAGGAAAAGTTGAGCTGTTCAGGAGATTGGGTAAGGGAGGGATAAGGGAGGGAATTTAGGAGCTGATGAAGGAGTATGGTGTTGGCCGAATATTAGACTCTTGAGGAGCAAGAGTTGGCCAGCCAAGGGTCTTTGGTATAGGTAAGTTCGGCTAGGTCCTTGAAGGAGAAATTTCGGCATTAGGGAGGTGTGGTGCCATCTCTTTGTAATTCTTTTTTTCATTTGGCTTGCCGAAATAGGGTTGTACTTAGGGTTTCTCTCTTTTTCCCTTTCATTCTTGCTAGTAGCCGAAACTTGGAAACCTCAAAACTCTCTGTATCGTTTTCCCTTGCCATAACCGAATACTACTTCCCTTCTCACCTTTCTTTTCTTTCATCTCTTTTTTTTCCCCATAGCTGAACCCATACTCTCCTCTCTTCTGTCTCTTCCCCTATTTTCTTTCCTCCATTGTTCCTCAGCAGGCCGAATCTTGCTATAAGCCAAATGTAATGCCCTAATTTTTGGGATTTCTGTAATTTTTGATAAATTTTAGCATTTCTATGTTTTGACTGTATAGTGTAGGTCTGTGTATATTATTAGGCCTCTAGAAGGCCCAAGTCTAAGTTAAAACCTGGTAGTTTTAACAAATTTTAATTTTAAAGGAGAAGGGGTTCTAGTATATTACGCTTTTAAGATTTAATGTATGAAATAAGCCACAAGAAGACTTGTGGAAAAGTGGCATGTGAGGCCACATAAGTGCTTGGGGGTGGCGTGTAGATGTTTAGGGGTAGCTAGGGTTCAAGTCACAAGGAAAGCAAATTGAGGTGTTAATTTTTGTGAACAGAAAGGGGATGTGATGGAACTCAAGTGAAACTCTGCCAGGAAGAGTTTGAGCTGTTCAGGAGATTGGGTAAGGAGGAGATAAGGGAGAAAATTTAGGAGCTAATCAAGGAGTTTGGTATTGGCTGAATGTTGGACTCTTGAGGAGCAAGATTTGGCCGGCCAAGGGTCTCTGGTATAGGTAAGTTCAGCTAGGTCTCTAAAGTAGGAATGTCGGCATTAGGGAGGTGTTGTGCCATTTCTGTGCAAGTTCTCCATTGGGTTTCAATTTAGTTTTCTTTTGGCTTGCTGAATTAGGGGTTGTGCTTAGGTTTTCTCTCTTTTTTCCCTTTTATTCTTGTTAGTAGCCGAAACATGGAAACCACCTAACTCTCTATGCCGTTTTCCCTTGCCATAACCGAATAATACTTCCCCCTCTCACTTCTTCTTTTCTTTCATCTTTCCTTTTCTTCATAATCAAACCTAAACTCTTCTCTCTTCTATTTTTTCCCTTATTTTCCTTTCTTCATTGTTTCTTAATAGGCCGAATCTTGCTATAGCCGAACCTCTTTCTTTTTCTTCTTTAAAAAGCTGAAACCTTCATACCTGTGGTATACGAGGCTGAATCTTTGGGTACTTGGATCTATTTCATCTTGTAAATATGGTGGATCGAAGTTAAGATCAAAGATAGGAGCACTCTGCTGGGCTGAACAGCGATTGGTAAGTTTGTCGAATAGCTTTCGCTAGTAATTTATGATTTAAGGTAAAAGTTGAAACCCCTTAAGGGTGGCTAACGTTTGGACTAAGGGCATTGTTGCCTCTTTCTTTTTGGTTGTGTATGCATTAGCGTAGGCAAGGGGGCGTACAGCGAAGGGCTTGAAGACTAATTCGGTTGGGTCTCTAGATCTAATCCATATTTCGGCAAAAAGGTAAGAACTCAATGGTCTAAGGCAGTGTGGGCCGAATAAGGTAGGGGGATAAGTACGTAGTTTGCTTTCGATATTTAGACTGATGTGTTAGTAATCCAATTGTAGGCAACTCGTGTATGGATCTCGCCAACGAACTATTACAAATCAGGTGTGTAAATGACATCACTCATAGACTAGATCGGTAGAAGCTGAAAAGCCGAAATGCAGAAAACCAGCATTTTGTGAACTTGCGAGCGTGTGAACGTTTATGGGATAGTTTGTTTATCAATCTCGGTAGTCTCTAGTGGTAAGATTGCAGAGTGCGCAATTTTGTGCACTTCGGTATATTCGGGCTTAATGGGCCGAAATCAGGTTAATGGGCTAACGGGCCCAATTCGGTAAGAACGCTCGGTAAGTGTGTCTGTTAATTCGTTGATGGCTGTAATATGCATGGAAACCCTAATATAGTTAATTTACTAAAATGCCCCTAAGTATGAGAATTACCATTACACCCTTAGGCGCAAAATGACCATTATACCCCTAGGGTTAGTTATGACTGAAATGCATGATAATCGGATTTTGTATGTTGTATGCCATGACATGTATGTCTGTTGCATGGGATGTGGGTTATGTTGATGGAGGAAGCGTTCTGGTGGCGATGCCACAAATATCTGTTCTGGTGGCTCTGCCACAAATATCTATATCAGGTGACTCTATCACAATATCTGTTCTGGCAGCCATGCTACAAAATTCTGTGGTGTGTAGCGGATGGGTGGGTCGAGTTGTCTCCCCATATGGTGTAAGGTTGGTACGGGGGTGTATACGGTTGGATATGGGTTGGGTTTCTACATATATGAAATATCGGTTCTGTCTCTGTTATGGGCCTATGGGCTTCATTCTGAACTCTATTTTGGGCTAAGGCCAAATTTAATCTATTTCTGTGGTTTGAGCTGACTTAGACTATGGTTAGGTTATTTTACACACTGAGTTTCCCAAACTCACCCCTTATTTTCATCCATACAGGTAATCCCCAACCATAGTAGGCTTGGAGCTGTGAGGGATTCGGAGTGGCCACACGTTCTGCAAATTCAATTTTCTTCTGGTGATTCAGACAGCTTTTTATTTACTTTAGCAGTTTGGGTTTTAAGTTGTAATAAGGCCGTTTTAATTATTTTTAATTATTTTAATATGTTTGCTAGAATAGATATGATATTATTTTAATCGTTGAAATTGAGTAGTTTTAGGGCACGTTTTTAAAAATAGTTACTTGATTTCAAAATATCACGATAACAAAGCAAAGCTTCCGCAATGAAAATGTTTTCAAAATTAATGACAACGAAACGATTTTCCGTGAACAATCACTCAGTTAAAGTGTGGCAGTGATGGTGTGCATGTCTAGGATTGGATCCGTGGAGAGCTTGGTACTTAAGCAGTCTAATTGACTCACCTCCTCTTTTCTGGTATCCTACCTGGTGTACAACTTCTATTCACTTTAATCTATAACGAAGATACTCTTAAAGCCCTAAGGAAAGACTTTAGTTAAAACATGGTTTTTCTAGCAACGTTTCAATTAGACACGCCAGATTCGGTCATAACATCTGGGCCAGATTTGGGGTGTTACATTTAGTGGTATCAGAGCCAGGTTACAACAACTCGGCTGTGGAATGGGTTTAAAATAATAATAAAAATAATAAAGAATTTCAAAAATCGCTTTGGGAATTCATTTTTAAAATTTTCTTTCTACAATAAATGATTTCAAAAGATTTCAATATCCGATTTTCAAAAATTTGAATTCTGAGAAGGTGGCACCCCGAATCTCCGGCCCAAGTCTGTAAGTATCATTCTGAACTCATCTGAATATTTTTGAATTGTCTGTCTGTACTAAAACCCTATTTGGATACTCTAGTTAGGGTGGTACTGAAACTGTAGGAAATTTTGATAATAGACTGAGACTATAGTTAGACCTTGATTCCACGAAAAACAAACTCTGAATTACTGTCTGTTCATAAAACATCTGTAATAAACATTAAAATATTTAATTAATGTATAAAATTCGTAATCAGATAATACGAAATGAGTACGAGAGCCGCTCGTGGAAGAGGCCATGGGCGTGGCCGAAGTAGTGCACGGGCTGGATCTTCGTCTTCAGGACATATGCCAGCGGCAGATGCACCGGTGCCACCGGCATTAGAAATGGAGTCTCATGATCGAGGTACCAGGGATAACGCTCTATCTCAGGCGATGCTTCGTGTACTGGAAAGGGTTACTAGGGCAAGTACGAGCAACGGACTTCGAGGATCCATCTCTGAGTAGCTCCGGGCTAATAGAGCAAAGATCTTTAGGGGCGCATCTGGTGTAGCCCCGAATGTGGCAGAATATTGGCTAGAGGCCACGGAATGAGTTATGGATGATTTAGACTGCTCCGTGGAGTAGAAGCTGAAGGGAGTCGTATCGTTGCTACGAGACGAGGCTTATCAATGGTAGCTCATTGTGAGAGATGGGACCCCAGCTGACAGGTAACTTGGGAGCTGTTTAAGACGACCTTCAAGGGGAAATATGTTGGGGTGAGTTATGTGGACGCCCACAGGAAGGAATTCCTGAATCTGGTTCAAGGAGGTAAGACGGTCGTTGAGTACGAGGCTGAGTTTCTGAGGCTAAATTGGTATGTCGTGGGGATAGTCACTACAGAGTATGAACGTCGTGTGCATTTCGAGGATGGTCTTAGGGATGAACTTAGGGTGCTGATTCCTCCATAGAGGGAGCGTGACTTTGCTGCTTTGGTGGAGAAAGCTAATATATATGAGGAGGTGAAGCGTGCTGAAAGGCAGAATCGTGAGAAGGATCGAAACCATTTTTGGAGGGATTCAGGACCTTCGGGTGGTGCAAACAGGAATGTCAAGAGAGCAAGAGTGGAGGAGCCAGTTCGAGCAGTTCCGATGAACGTTGTTAGACCGCCAATCTGTGGGGACTGTGGTAAAGTACATCTGGGCAAGTGTAGGAAACGTTATGGTGCTTGTTTCCGGTGCGGATCTGTGGAGCATAAAGTCAGAGACTGTCCTCAAAAAACAAATCAGGTTCAAGTTGCAGAACAGAGGGTTGCTCAACTAGTGAGAGGTGGACCACAACCACCGAGAGGACGTGGTCAAGGTAGGGGCAGTAATGGCAATGGTCAGGGTCGAGGAGCACCTGGTAGGGCTGTCAGAAATGTTGAGGCTCGATAGCTAGCGTTGGTGTATGTAGCTCATCGTCGAGAGGAGGGAGATGCACCTGACATCATAACTGGTACGTTCTTGATTTCTAGCATGCCGTACACTGCCCTGATAGATATTGGATCTACTCATTCGTATGTTGCATGTGCCATATCTAGGTTGTTGGGTGTGCACTTTAAGGAGACTGTGAGTGGGGTATCGGTATTAAGTCCTTTGGGTCACTCGGTTAGGGTAGACAAACTGTATAGAGACGTGCTTTTAGAAACTCAAGGTAAGATTTTCTCTGGAGACTTGATGGAGTTACCGTTCGAGGAATTCTATCTCATTCTGGGAATGGAATGGCTTGTTAAGCATGGGGCAACTCTAGATTGTGCCCCTAAGTAGATGGTGTTAAAGACCACGAAGGGTGAAGAGGTTATGGTGATAGGTGAGCGAAAGGATTATTTGTCCAATGTAGTGTCGGCGTTGAGAGCCGAGAAGTGGATTCATAAGGGTTATGAGGCTTATCTGGCATTTGTAAGTCAATCGGAGGTTGAGGGACTAACGGTGGATAAGCTTAGAACCGTTAAGGAGTTCCAAGATGTTTTTTCGAAGGAGCTTCCGGGATTGCCTCTGAACCAAGAAGTCGAGTTTGGAATCGCCTTGTTGCCTGGAACGACACCAGTGTCCAACGCACCGTACAGGATGGCACCAAAAGAGTTAGTAGAGCTAAAAGCAAAGATTCAAGAGTTGTTGGATAGAGGCTTTATTAGGCCGAGTGTGTCTCCGTGGGGAGCACCGGTGCTGTTTGTGAAAAAGAAAGATAGGACGATGTGGATGTGTATCGATTATCGGCAGTTGAATAAACTGACGATTAAGAATAAGTACCCTCTGCCAAGAATTGACGATCTGTTTGACCAACTTAAAGGAGCTTCGGTATTCTCCAAGATCGATCTTCGATCTGGATATCATCAGTTAAGGGTCAAAGAGGCAGATATTCATAAGACAACATTCAGGACTCGATATGGTCATTACGAACTTCTTGTTATGCCATTTGGACTGACGAACGCTCCTGCAGCATTCATGGATTTGATGAATTATGTATTCCAAACAGTTTTGGATCGATTCGTAGTCGTCTTTATTGACAATATTCTAATATATTCTAAAACTGAAGAGAAGCATGATGAGCATCTCCGCATTGTGCTGCAAGTATTGAAGGAGAATGAACTGTATGCAAAATTCAGCAAGTGTGAATTCTAGTTGAGGGAGGTAACCTTCGTAAGCCATGTAGTCTCTGCTGAGGGGATCAAGGTGGACCTTCGAAAGATTGAAGCAATTCTGGAATAGAAGCCACCTAGGTCAGTGTCGAAAATTCAGATTTTCCTAGGTTTGGCAGGATACTATAGAAGGTTTGTGGAAGGCTTTTCTGTGATGGCAGCACCTTTGACAAAGCTTAAAAGGAAAGGAGCATCGTTTGTTTGGACTGAGAAGCAGCAAGAAGCTTTTGAGAAATTGAAAGAAGTTCTGACCGAGGCACCTGTATTAATTCAGCCAGAGTCCGGAAAAGATTTTACCATGTACAGTAACGCATCGCATGTGGGTTTGGGCTGTGTGTTGATGCAAGAAGGTCAGGTGGTTGCTTATGCATCGCGACAGCTTAAGCCCCACGAAGTAAACTATCCTACTCATATCCTAGAATTGGCAGTAGTAATCTTCGCACTTAAAATATGGAGACACTACTTGTACAAAGAAAGGCGTGTCATATACACGGACCATAAGAGTCTCAAGTACTTACTGACTCAGAAGGAGTTGAACCTTAGGCAACGAAGATGGATAGAGTTGCTTAAGGATTATGACTATTCGATTGAGTATCAACCAGGCAAGGCTAATATGGTAGCCGATGCCCTGAGCCGTCGAGCTGTATCTGATCTGAGAGCAATGTTTGCTCGTCTGAGTCTGTATGATGATGGTAGTCTATTGGCTGAGTTGCAAGTAAGGCCAACCTGGGTGGATCAAATTAAGGAAAAGCAGTTAAGGGATGAGTCTTTGGTTGCTCGACTCCAACAATTTAAAAAAGGGGAAACTTCTGAGTTTGGGTTGAATCGTGAAGGAGTTCTCTGTTTTCGAGGGAGAATTTGCATTCTAAAAGACTCTGGCTTAAGGTAGTCAATACTGGAAAAAGCTCATAGAGGAATTTTTGCGATGCATCCTGGAAGGAATAAGTTGTATCACGACTTGCGAGAATTCTATTGGTGGCCTGGGCTTAAACAAGAAGTAACAGAGTTTGTGGGGAAATATCATACATGCCATCTAGTGAAAGCTAAGCATCAACTACCTTCTGGACTTTTGCAACCAGTTAAGATACCACTTTGGAAGTGGGAGAGGGTGACCATGAACTTTGTGAGTGGGCTACCCTTGACACCAACGAAGAAGGACTCAGTTTGGGTGATTGTGGATTGGTTGACCAAATCTGCTCATTTCATACCTATCCGCACTGATTATTCACTTCAAAAGTTAGCCAAATTGTATGTGGCAGAAATTGTTCGACTTCATGGTGTCCCAGTTTCAATTATCTCTGACATGGATCCTAGGTTCAGATCTCGGTTCTAGCAAAAGTTGCATGAGGCATTGGGAACGCGATTGAACTTCAGTACGGCTTTTCATCCCCAGACTGATGGTCAGTCGGAAAGGGTTATTCAGATTTTGGAAGACATGTTGAGGGGTACGTTGTTGACTTCTGAGGTAGTTGGGAGGATTACTTGTCATTAGTAGAGTTTGCGTACAACAACAGTTATCAGGCGAGTATCCGAATGGCACCGTATGAAGCACTGTATGGACGAAGGTGTCGTACACCTAGTTGTTGGACCGAATTGGGAGAGCGACAAGTTCTTGGACCTGAGTTGGTAGCTGATATGGAAGATAAAGTCAGAGTAATCAGAGATCGATTAAAAGAAGGATCTGATAGGCAAAAGTCATATGCAGATTTGAAGCGTAAGGAGATTGAGTACTCAGTGGATGGTATGGTCTTCTTAACGGTTTCTCCTTGGAAGAAGATATTAAGGTTTGGTAAGAAGGGCAAATTGAGTCTGCAGTTCATTGGGCCTTATCGGGTTCTTAAGCGAGTAGGTCCAGTGGATTACCAATTGGAACTACCTCTGGATTTAGATAGGATTCACGATGTTTTTCACGTCTCCATATTAAGGCGTTACCGTTCTGACCCTACTCATGTCGTGCGGGTTGCAGAGATTGAAGTGCAGCCTGATTTGAGTTTCGAGGAAAAGCCTGTGCGGATATTTGATCGGGATGTTAAGGTTTTAAGAAGGAAGTCAGTTCCCTTAGTAAAAGTGCTTTGGCATAATCAAGCCAGAGAGGATGCTACTTGGGAGTCAGAGGAGGCGATGCAACAACAATACCCTCATTTGTTTAGATCAAGTAAATTTCGAGGACGAAATTTCTTTAAGGAGGGTAGAGTTGTAACGCCCTAATTTTTTAGATTTTTGGGATTTCTGTAATTTTTGATGAATTTTAGAATTTGTGTTTTGACTGTATAGTGTAGGTCTGCATAAATTAGTGGGCCTCTAGAAGGCCCAAGTCTAAGTTAAAACCTGGTAGTTTTAACAAATTTTAATTTTAAAGGAGAAGGGGTTCTGGTGTATTGGGCTTTTAAGATTTAATGGGTGGAATAAGCTACGATAAGACCTGTAGCAAAATGGCATGTGACGCCACATAGGTGCTTGGGGAGTGGCATGTAGATGTTTAGGGGGAGCTAGGGTTCAAGTCATAAGGAAAGCAAATTGAGGTGTTAATTTTTGTGAACAGAAAGGGGATGTGATGGAACTCAAGTGAAACTCTGCCAGGAAGAGTTTGAGCTATTCAGGAGATTGGGTAAGGAGGAGATAAGGGAAAAAATTTAGGAGCTGATCAAGGAGTGTGGTATTGGCTAAATGTTGGACTCTCGAGGAGCAAGAGTTGGCCGGCCAAGGGTCTCTGGTATAGGTAAGTTCGGCTAGGTCTCTGAAGTAGGAATTTCGGCATTAGGGAGGTGTTGTGCCGTTTCTGTGTAAGTTCTCCATTGGGTTTCGGTTTAGTTTTCTTTTGGCTTTCCAAATTAAGGGTTGTGCTTAGGGTTTCTCCCCTTTTTCCCTTTCATTCTTGTTAGTAGTCGAAACTTGGAAACCACCTAACTCTCTATTTCATTTTCCCTTGCCATAACCGAATACTACTTCCCCCTCTCACTTCTTCTTTTCTTTTATCTTTCCTTTTCTCCATAGCCAAACCCAAGCTCTTCTCTCTTTTGTTTCTTCCCTTATTTTCCTTTCTTCATTGTTTCTCAATAGGCCGAATCTTGCTATAGCCGAACCTCTTTCTTTTTCTTCTTTAAAAAGCTGAAACCTTCATACTTGTGGTATAAGATGTAACACCTCTTACCCGTACCCGAGGCCGGGATAAGGTACGAGGCATTACCGGACAAAGATAAAAACATTAAACTAAAATACGGGCCATAAAATTTGTATCAAATTCAAACTTTTTGCATTTAATCATAAGGTCCCTAATACAAACCTACGAGGCCCAAAACATACTTTAGAAAGGGTTCGGGACTAAACCAGGAACTTACGAAAATCTTGGAAATTTCATGCTTTAAGGCTCCACATGTCCGTGTCCCAAGTCGTGTTCCATACACGGCTGAGACACATGGTCGTGTCTGCCTGTGTGGAATATACCTAGGCTATTTTCCAAGCTTTGGTCAACCTTAATCTCTTACCCACTTATACAAAATCAAAAGCATATAACATGGTATTCATTTAATGATTAAACAATCTCAATTTAAACTACAAACATAGCATTTGTATGTCATCATACATGTGTCTCTTATGAACCCTAGCTTAAATTATTGCTAGAATAAGCTTAATCAAATTACCGGGATTCTAAAAACGTAAAGAACTTGAAAAACGGGGCTAGAACGGACTTACTATTGAGCTTGGAAAGCTTGAAAACCCTAGCCATGGCTTCCCCCATGCTAATTTCGGCCTCCATGAAGAAGATGAGTAAATTTTGGCTTTATTTTCCCTTTTTATTTCTTTTAATTACCAAATGACCAAAATGCCCTTCCTTACTAAACTTTCAAAAATTCCATCCATGTCCAATTTTTGTCCATAACTTAGAAATTGGTCAAATTGCTATTTAAGACCTCCTAATTAATATTTCAAAGCAATTTCATACTAGAAACTTCTAGAGTGCAAGTTTTGCAACTTATTCAATTTAGTCCCTAACTTCAAATTGAGCACTTTATGCATAGAATTTCTTCACGAAATTTTCACAGAATCATGCAATCATATCATAGACCTCAGAATAATCATAAAATAATTATTTCTATCTCTGATTTTGTGGTCCCGAAACCTCTGTTCCAACTAGACCCAATTTTGGGCTATTACATAAGAGGCTGAGTCTTTGGCTACTTGGATCTGTTTCATCTCGTAACTACGGTGGATCGGAGTTAAGATCAAAGATAGGAGGACTCTGCTGGGCCGAACAGTGATTGGTAAGTTTGTCGAATAGCTTTCGTTAGTAATTTATGATTTAAGGTAAAAGCCTAAACCCCTTAAGGGTGGCTAACGTTTGGACTAAGGGCATTGTTACCTCTTTCTTTTTGGTTGTGTATGCGTTAGCGTGGGCAAGGGGGCGTACAATGAAGGGCTTGAAGACTAATTTGGTTGGATCTCTAGATCTAATCTATATTTCGGCAAAAAGGTAAGAACTCGAGGGTCTAAGGCAGTGTTGGCCGAATATGGTAGGGGCATAAGTACGTAGTTTGCTTTCGATATTTAGACTGATGTGTTAGTAATCCAATTTTAGGCAGCTCATGTGTGGATCTCTCCAACGAACCGTTACAAATCAGGTGTGTAAACGACATCACTCATAGACTAGATCGGTAGAAGCCGATAAGTAGAAATACCAAAATGCGGGCATTTTGTGAACTTGCGAGCGTGTGAACGTTTGTGGGATAGTTTGTTTATGAACCTCGGTAGTTTCCAGTGGTAAGATTCTAGAGTGCACAATTTCGTGCACTTCGGTATATTCAGGCTTAATGGGCCGAAATCAGGTTAATGGGCCAATGGGCCCAATTCGGTAAGAACGCTCGATAAGTTTGTCTGTTAATTCGTTGATGGTTGTAATATGCATGGAAACCTTAATATAGTTAATTTACTAAAATTCCCCTAACTATGAGAATTACCATTATACCCCTAGGTACAAAATGACTGCTATACCCCTAAGGTTAGTTATGACTGAAATGCATGATAATCTGATTCTGTATGTTGTATGCCATGACATGTATGTCTGTTGCATGGGATATGGGTTATGTTGATGGAGGAAGCATTCTGGTGGCGATGCCAAAAATATCTGTTCTGGTGGCTCGACCACAAATATCTGTATCTGGTGACTCTGTCACTCTATTTGTTCTGGCAGTCATGTTGCAAAATTCTGTGGCGTGTAGCAGATGGGTGGGTCGAGTTGTCTCCCCTCATGGTGTAAGGTTGGTACGAGGGTGTATACAGTTGGATATGGGTTGGGTTTCTGCATATATGAAATATCTGTTCTGTCTCTGTTATGGGCCTCTGGGCTTCATTCTATACTCTGTTTTGGGCTAAAGCCCAACTTAATCTATTTCTGTGGTTTGAGCTGATTTAGACTATGGTTGGGTTATTTTACACACTGAGTTTCCCAAACTCACCCCTTATTTTCATCCATGCAGGTAATCCCCAACCATAGTGGGCTTGGAGCTGTGAGGGATTCGGAGTGGCCACACGTTCTGCAAATTCGGTTTTCTTCTGGTGATTTGGATAGCTTTTTATTTACTTTAACAGTTTGGGTTTTAAGTTGTAATAATGCCGTTTTAATTATTTTTAATTGTTTTAATATGTTTGCTAGAATAAATATGATATTATTTTAATCGTTGAAATTGAGCAGCTTTAGGGCGCGTTTTTAAAAATAGTTACTTGATTTCAAAATATCACGATAACAAAGCAAAGCTTCCGTAACGAAAATGTTTTCAAAGTTAATGACAACAAAATGGTTTTCCATGAACAATCACTCAGTTAAAGTGTGGCAATGGTGGTGTGCATGTCTAGGATTGGATCCGTGGAGAGCTTAGTACTTAACCAGTCAAATTGACTGACCTCCTCTTTTCTGGCATCCTACCTGGTGCACAGCTTCCATTTACTTTAATCTATAACGAAGATACTCTTAAAACCCTAAGGAAAGACTTTAGTTAAAACATGGTTTTTCTAGCAACATTTCAATGAGACACGCCGGATTTGGTCGTAACGTCTGGGCAGGGTTTGGGGTGTTACACCAAACATCTTTCTTTTCTTCTTTAAAAAGCTAAAAATACCTGTGGTTTAGGAGGCTGAATCTTTGGCTACTTGAACCTGTTCCTTCTCGTAACTACGGTAGATGAGGGTTAATATCATAAGATAGGAACACTCTTTTGGGCAGAACAACGATTGGTAAGTTTCCGAACAACTTTCGTCAGTTATTTATGCTTTAAGGAAAAGCCGAAACCCCTTAAGGGTGGCTAATGTTTGGACTAAGCGCATATTTGCCTCTTTCTTCTGCTTGTGTGTGCACTAGTGTGGACAAGGGGGAGTACAACGAAGGGCTTGAAGGCTAAATCGGTTGGACATCTAGATCTAGTCCATATTTCGGCAGAAAGGTAAGAACTCTTGGCCGAATATGGTAAGGGGATTAGTACGTAGTTTGTTTTGATATGTAGACTGACGTTTTAGTAACTCAATTGTAGGTAACTTGTGTATGGATCTCACCAACGTATCGTTACAGATCAGGGGTGTAAACGACACCCACTTTAGACTAGATCGGTAAAAAGTCGAAAAGTCGAAATGCCGAAGAGCCGGTATTTTGTGAACTTGCGAGTGTGCGAGCGCTCGTGAGATAGTTTGTTTGTTAATCTTGGTAATCTCAAGTGGTAAGATTGCAGAGTGCGCAATTTCGTGCACTTCGGTATATTTGGGCTTAATGGGCTGAAATCAGGTTAATGGGCCAACGGGCCCAATTCGGTAAAAACACTCAGTAAGTGTTTCTGTTAATACGTTAATGGCTGTAATATGCATGAAAACCCTAAAATAGTAAATTTACTAGAATACCCCTAAGTATGAAAATTACCATTATACCCCTAGGTGTAAAATGACTGTTATACCCCTAGGGTTAATTTTGACTAAAATGCATGATATTCTGGTTCTGTATGATGTATGCCACGACATGTATATCTGTTGCATGGGATATGGGTTATATTGATGGAGGAAGCGTTTTGGTGGCTATGCCACAAATATCTGTTTCTGGTGGTTATGCCACAAATATCTGTTTTTAGTGGCTCTACCACAAATATCTGTATCTGGTGACTCTGTCACAATATCTGTTCTAGTAGCCATGCTGCAAATTCTGTGGTGTGTAGTGGATGGGTGGGTCGAGTTGCCTCCCCACATGATGTAAGGTTGGTACGGGGGTGTATACGGATGGATATGGGTTGGGTTTCCGCATACATGGAATATCTGCTCTATCTCTGTTATGGGCCTATGGGCTTCATTCTGAATTCTGTATAGGGCTAAGGCTCAACTTAATCTGTTTATGTGGTTTGAGCTAATCTAGACTATGGTTGGGTTATTTTACACACTGAGTTTTCCAAACTCACCCCTTGTTTCCATCCATGTTAATAATCCCTAACCATAATGGACTTGGAGCTGTGAGGGATTCGGAGTGGCCACATGTTCTGTAAATTCAGTTTTTCTTCTTGTGATTTGATTAGCTTTTATTTACTTAGTAGTTTGGATTTGAAGTTGTAATAAGGCCGCTTTAATTATTTTTAATGGTTTTTAGTATGTTTTGTTAGCTTAGATATGATATTGTTTTAATCGTTTGAAATTGAATAGCTTTAGGACGCGTTTTAAAAAGGTTACTTGATTTCAAAATATCACAAAAACAAATCAAAGCTTCCACAACGAAAATGTTTTCAAAATTAATAACCTTTTCAAATGGTTTTAAACGAATTGGTTTTCCATGAACAATCACTCAGTTAAAGTGTGGCAATGGTTGTGTGCATGTCTAGGATTGGTTCCGCAAAGAGCTAGGTACTTAAGCAGTCTAATTGACTCACCTCCTCTTTTCTGGCAACCTACCTGGTGCACAGCTTCCATTCACTTTAATCTATAACGAAGATATTCTTAGAACACTAAGAAGGCTTTAGATAAAACATGACTTTTCTAGTAACACTTCAATGTGACACGCCGGATTCGGTCGTAATGTCTGGGCCTGGTTTGGGGTGTTACAAGCTCCTTTCAATTGATCAAACAAATCATCAATTCGGGCTAGAGGATATTTTTCTTGATAGCCACTTTATTCAGCTGACGATAATCCATACACATTCTCATTGTGCCTTCTTTCTTTTTCACGAATAGAATTGAAGCACCCCAAGGTGAGAAACTCGATCTAGTAAACCCTCTATCAGTTAACTCTTGCAATTGAGACTTTAATTCTTTTAGCTCGCTCGAAGCCATTCTATATGGAGCTATTGAAATTGTAGTAGTACCAAGTACCAATTCAATGCCAAATTCCACTTCTCTAACCGGAGGTAATCCCAGAAGTTCTTCAGGAAACACATCAGGGAATTCACATACAACAGGCATTAATTCAACTTTCTTTTCTGGCACTCTCGAATCAATCACATTTGCAAAATAAGCTTCACAACCCTTTCTCATAATACTCAAAGTTTTCATCGAATATATCATAGCAGGCAATCCATTCAAATCACTAGATTCAATTTTGACTATTTCATCATTCTTTCATCTCAAATCAATAGTTTTTTGTTTTCAGTTCACCACTGTATCATGCAAAGTTAACCAATCCATACCCAGAATTATATCAAACTCATCAAAAGGTAATAACATCAAATCAGCCGGAAAACAATTGTCTCGAAATATTAATGGACAATTCTTGCAAACTTTATCAACTAGAACACATCTACCTAGGGGGTTCGAAACTTTAATTACAAATTCAGTTGACTCTACAGGTAAAGTATTACTATTCACTAAGTTCACACATATATATGAATGCATTGATCCATGATCTATCAAAGCAATCACAGAAGTATCATAAAGAGTAAATGTACCCGTAATCATGTCCGGTGATGAAGCTTCCTCGCGAGCTTGGATAACATAAGCTCTAGCATGTGCATGAGCCTTAGATCCAACAGTTGTGTCTTATGCTCCTTTTTTACTACCACTTACATTTCCCAAATTTCTGGGAGGTCTACCACGAGAAGCGTTACCACTCTGTCTCAGATTTTGAATATTATCTTTTTCAGCTAAATTTGGGCAATCTTTTATAAAATGATTTCTTGAACCACAACTATAACAAGATCAGTTATTGCTTTTTCCCCAGCATTCATTAAAGTGTCATCTTCCACATTGACCACACTCAGGCTTTTCATTCTTTGCATTATCAACACTGGCAACAGACGTAGCTGATGATTTGAAATTCGGTTGTGATCTAGCACGATCTCTGTTCGAATATCCCACGCTAGTCTTTGAACGATTGCTATCATCTCTAAATTTCTTTGATCCAAATTAAAATGATTTGCCCGATGATCTCTTTCGTACCTCTCTAGCTTCATAATCAGCTTTTCTTTTCTCTTTCCCGAGATCTTTAGCTTTACATGCTCATTCAACTAGCACTACAAATTCTTTGATATCCAGAATCCCTACTAACGGACGAATATTTTAGTTCAAACCGTCTTCAAATCTCTTGCACATAATTGCTTCTAAAGATACACATTCACGAGCATACTGACTCAACCTTACAAATTCCCGTTCATATTCTGTGACAGACATACGGCCTTGTTTAAGCTCGAGAAACTCTTTGCGTTTCTGATCAATAAATCTCTGACTAATATATTTCTTCTAGAATTCAGCTTGAAAGAAATCCCACGTAACCCGTTCACTAGGAACCACCGGTGTCAAAGTTTTCCACCAATGATACGCCGTATCTCTCAGAAGGGAAACGACACATTTTATAAATTTCTCAGGATTCAAAGACAATTCATCAAACATTCTTATTGTGTTCTCTAACCAGAATTTGGCTTTTTCAGCATCATCACTTGTTGTAGCTCGAAACTCTTCAGCCCCATATTTTCTAATCTTATCAACTGGTGGTATACTCAACTGTACCGGATTCACTGGTGGCATAACAGGAGTTTGAGGAGGATTAATTGGGGGTGGGGCTTGTTGTACAGCCAGATTGATTCTAATATATTAACACTCATGATACCTATTACCATCAATCATCACAGCCAACTCAATATACACAAGGCATAAACATTTATATATGCCC
The DNA here is from genome assembly GCA_025698475.1 of Gossypium anomalum. Classification (NCBI taxonomy): domain Eukaryota; kingdom Viridiplantae; phylum Streptophyta; class Magnoliopsida; order Malvales; family Malvaceae; genus Gossypium; species Gossypium anomalum. Next base: position 53,606,408 of record CM046966.1, on the reverse strand, counting down.
ATGATTTAAACATACCAAGTATACTATAATTAAGCCATCACTCATGGCTATATATACAAACCAAAATATAAAAATTTACAATGCCAATTCATTTGGACAACATCATTACCAAAGCATAATCAACATGACTCAAAGTCCCTATACATGCCATATACTTAATATACCAAAGTTCAAAGATACCAAGTGATAGGTAGATAGTGTGATGCGATCTTCGATGATCCCTGAATCCAAGCTAGCTCGATATCACTATAAAACACGAGAAAAATAAACAAAGTAAGCTATTAAGGTTAGTAAGCTCGTATGAGATAAACTTAATGCAATCATATAAACATAAATCAATATGTAACATTCATTAACTATTAAACCTTCCAAGTACTCATTCACAAAACTATATACTCTCATCATTGTTTCTTCGATTCAAAGTTAAAATGGTTTATTCACATACTTGTACCATCTCGTACCAATCTCATATATGTTCTCGTCTTTCATTTACCCGTTGAAACATTCAGAATAGAAGTTGAATACTCAAGGGTCTCACACGATAAGTACCTATACCATGGCCCGAAGCGAAATCAAGGTATCTTATCCTAAATACTGATATCATGGCCCAAAGCCAATTCAGCCAATATGCATGGCCCAAAGCCAAATCGGTTTATCTCACACACAAAGTGCTAAATCATGGCTCGAAGACAACTCAAAGTATCCCTAATGACATGTCACTGGCATTCTAAACTATTCTTATGGTTCAACCGGGATTTCGAATGTCGAATCACTATCGTTCATATCCATAGTCCCATATTCGCAATTTATGCAATATCAAAACATGTGAATTACATTTGTACTAAAATTTATCATATACAAACTTACCTCGGATGTGAAAACGACAAAATAAGTCGATTAGTTGATAACTTTTATTTTCCCCCAATCTAGATCCAAATTTTACTTTTCTTGATCTAAATATATTCAAAATTAACTTCATTAATCATCTATTTATTCAATTCGATCCAAAACACACATTTAAGAACATTTACACATTCACCCCTAGGATTTCACCACTTTTACAATTTAGTCCTTATTACACAAAATTACAAATTTATTAAATTTCTTTACTAAATGTAACACCCCAAACCCGGCTTAGACGTTATGGCCATGTAACACCCCGAATTTTAGGCCTAAAAGTTTTAAGATGATTAATTTTTGACAAATGGCTTACATTTTGAAGATAAAAGACAAGCCTTGAAATCATCTTCATGGTCATTCAAAAAGGTTTAATAGAGAATGATTTTTAAACAATTTTGCACTTTTTGAAAAACACTTCAATGTGACATCACCAAATTCGGCCATAATGTTCAGGGCGAGTTTGGGGTGTTACATTTAGTGGTATCAGAGCCAGATTGTAAAACTCGACTTTGGATTTGGGTTTCTTCCAAAACCTGGAAATTCTAAGAGAACTATTTCAAATGATTTAAAGTATTTTGAAATGTTTTACTGAATGTGTGGTACACCGAGTCTCTACGCCGATCTTGTAAGTTCTCTTTTAAAACTGTATGTTGATTTTGACTGAAACTGACATAAGTAGGATTACTGAAACTATTATAGGTAGTAGACTGTACTTAAATACTTTACTTAGGGTAAACTAAAACGGTAGTAAGACTACGATTCACGAAAACGAACTCTGAATTACTGATTCTATTTTTCATAAAATATCTGTTACTAAACACTGGAAATATAAACTGATGCATAAAACTGTTAATAAAGATAAAACGTAATTCGATAACGAGCACCAGAGGTATTCGTGGAAGGGGTACAAGGGGTCGCGACGGTGGCCGTGGAGGTACTCAGGCTGGATCTTCGTCATCGGGCCATATGCCTAATGTTAAAGGTAGAGAGGCACCGGCTTCACTTGTGACTGAGACTGGTCTCATGATCGTGCGACTGGGGACGACACGCTGTCCTAGCCTATCATAGACTGTACTGAAAACACTCAAGTTAAAGGTGGTAGCGTTTTGGAACTAAAGTGTGTAGTGAGAGTGTAGTGGTGTAGTTTATGTTATGCGACTGATCTGATAGTTGGAAATTTCGGGTACAAAATTTCTTTAAGGAGGGGTGAATTATAACGCCCCAAATTTTGGACCTAGAAGTATTGGGTTTTGAGCATGGGAATAGTTAGGAGGCTATACATAAATCTTTGGTCGTGCAAGAAAGTGACAAAATTATATGTTTGCTTTAGTGGTTACGTGTATTGGGAAGTGTCTGAGAAGTCTTAGGTTCAAGCCTTGCTTGAGAAAAAGTTTTGTTTTAAATAGATAAACCTCTGTCTCTAGTCAGTAGGCTTTTAAATAAATATGGGTATTTTATGACAAAACGAACCAGCTGGTCTAGGGAATTAGTGGCGTGTTACTGTAAACTGAGGTCTGAGGTTCGAGTCCTGGTATGTACAATAGGGAGTTTTATTTTGCTACTTGTATCGTGGGAGTGTCCTAGCTCAACTGAATTACTGAAGAGTTGGACTGGAATTTGAAATTGGTGGTTGAGGAAGGCGTAGACATTTTTGGGAAGTAGATTGAGGAATTTCAGTTGATAGGGAGATTTGAGGAGTATTTTGGGAAGGAAAATTTGGACAAAAGAGGTTGTGTGGAGTTCAAACTAGTTGGTAGAGAGATGTGAGGGGATTTTTAAGGAGTAGATCAAGGGAAGGATGTAGTGGTGCTGAAATAGAACTCTTTCTCAAGAGAATTTGGCTACCATCTGTCATTTCGGCATTTTCCTCCTAGTTTTGACATTTTTGGTTTTGGGAGTTTTCTCTCTACTTCATCTTTCAATATTTCTACTTTGGTGCCCTACTATCTTTTGTTTTTCTACTTTTTTTTGTGCTTACTCCCTCTTTCAATCGGTTCTGATCAGTTACCTTCTCCTTTTTTCATTTGTCGAGTACCTCTTTCTCTCTTCTCTCTATTCTTTCGGCTTTTATTGAGTTCTCCTCTTGCATTGTTAAAGTCGAATATTATATTCTCTTCTCCTCCTATTTCTATTCTTCTGTGATTAACGGATCTCCCCTCTTTCTTATACTATCCTCTTCCCCCAATTGATTTCCTCTTGATTGAATAATACTCATTCTTTCACCCTCTCTGTGTCAATTCTCCTGTGTTCTCTCTTATTTTTAGTGGTAATTCAACTATTCAGTTATGCTTGATCTCTTCACTTTTTTCTCTACTGTAATAGTTTTCCATCTAACAACTCTTTTCTCTACTAATTACTGTTAGGAGATGCGACTGTTACATTTTGTGCCTCGGTTCGAGTGGGTGTTTCTAGGGGTAGGCTGAATACTACTGTCTTCTATTCTTATTCTGTTCCTTCGGTAAGTCGCTATACACTTGGTTCATCTATTTGCGTGTATGGTATTAGTTAACAAGTTACGATTGGGATGCAGGTAGTCTTTAAGGATTCTAAGCAATCCCTTACAACGGTTTAGCGCGATCGATCAAGGTGAGTGATAGGTAATCTCTCGAGTAAGTGTTTTGGGTTAAAGTTCTTTTCAATTGATTGGTTAGCAACTAACTGAAGTTTCTGATTGTGTTAGGTTGGGGTTCTCGTGGGTTAGTCGAGCCCTTTTGCAAATAGGTGTGTAACCATACTGCCATTCTCGTAAATTGGTAAAAGTCAAATTAAGTGACCGTCGACACCACACGAGCATGTGCTCACTCGTGTGTTAATTCGAATGCCTAAATGTGGGTGTAAGATTATTAAGGCCGACCATGAGCGACTTCATGGTCTAAGGCTAATTTGGGCCATGTTGGGTCAAAATGGGCCGCGTGGGCCCTACGGGCTTGTGTGCCCCACACAGGTAAATCTCACAGATGTGTGGAGAATATAGGACCAGGTTGTGTATTCCACACGGCCAAGACCATTTTTGGGTTTCGTGGGCCACACGAGTGTGTTGGGCCTACTTTTCACAGTTGGACTGTTAAGGTTGCACGGGTCACTTGAGACGATTATGAACCTACTGCTGGGTCGATAAGTATACCTAGACCCCAATTTGATGAAATGATTGTTTTTCCCTTATGGTAAAATGACTGTTTTGCCCTTATGTGGTAAAATGACTCTTTTGCCCCTATATGATATATGTTTATATTTTAGCATACTATTGCAACTGTGTTGAGTACATATATAATATTATGATATGAAATGACATGTGGCATGATGCATTGCATGGGGGTGGGTTTTATATGATTGGATAAAGTGTACTGTACTGGCAACTTTGCTGCAAATCACTAATGGCTCTAAGCCTATTATACTGGTAGCTCTGCTGCAAATACTGTTTAGTGCCGCAACTAGTGCTATTTTCGTGTGTAAGGATGGGTGGGTTGATTTTATCCCTACATGGTGTGTAGGGCTGGACGGAGTGGTGTGTAGAGGCTGGTTGGGTAGGATTTCTGATTGCATATCTGTACTGTGACCGCTACTAAATTGGGCTAAGGCCCACACTGATACTGATACTATAATGAGCTAAGGCCCTAACTGAAACTGAATTGTTACTAATACGAGCTTAGGTCCAGACTATTTTTGCTTACTGCATGATTGACTGTTACTCATTAAGGGATTACACATTGAGTTTTCGTAAACTCACCCTTCTGTTTATCTACGTAGGTAATCCTTAGGCAGATCAGTGCTGCGAAGGACTCAAAGCTGGCCACACAATAGCTTACGCTTCCATATTTGACTTTTAATTTATAAATAGTTTAATTTGGGTTTTTTTGTAATAAGGCCTCTTTAAATTTTTAACATTTAATTTAGGGTTTTATTTATATTGATTTATATCTGCTAGCAGTAGGACACAGGTTTTCAAAAGATAAATGCTTTTCAAACATCACGGCTACGCAACACGTTTCAAAAGCTTCCATAAGAAGCATCATTTTTAAATAGATAACGACGTTTTAAAAGGATTAATTTTTGATAAATGACTTACATTTTGAACAAAAACGACAAGCCTTGAAATTATCTTCAAGTTCATTCAAAAAGCTTTAATGGAGAATGAGTTTTTCACAATTTCGCACTTTGTGAAAAACACTTCAATGTAACATTGCCAGATTCGGCCACAACGTGTAGGCCGAGTTTGGGGTGTTACATTTAGTGGCATCAGAGCCAGATTGCAAAACTTGGAAATTCTAAGAGAACTGTTTCAAATGATTTGAAGTATTTTAAAATATTTTACTGAATGTGTGGTACACCGAGTCTCCGCGCCAATCTTGTAAGTTGATTTTGACTGAAACTGCCATAGGTAGGATTACTAAAACTACTATAAGTAGTAGACTGTACTGAAATACTTTAATTAAGGTAAACTAAAATGGTAGTAAGATTGCGATTCGTGAAAGCGAACTCTGAATTACTGATACTTTTTTTCATAAAACATCCGTTAATAAGCAATGAAATTATAAACTGATGCATAAAACTGTTAATAAAGATAAAACATAATTGGATAATGAGCACCAGAGGTACTCGTGGAAGGGGTACAAGGAGTCACGACCGAGGCCGTGGAGGTGCTGAGGCTGGATCTTTGTCATCAGGCCATATGCCTAACGTTGAAGCTAGAGGTGCACCGACTTCACTTGTGACTGAGACTGGGTCTCATGATCGTGTGGCTGGGTATGATGCACTATCCCAGCCCATCTATAGACTGTACTGAAAACACTCAAGTTAAAGGTGGTAGTGTTTTGGAACTAGAGTGCGCAGCGAGAGCGTAGTGGTGTAGTCTGTGTTATGCAACTGATCTAATAGTTGGAAATTTTGGGTACGAAATTTCTTTGAGGGGTGAATTGTAACGCCCCAAATTTTGGGCTTAGAAGTATTGGGTTTTGAGCATGGGAATAGTTAGGAGGCTGCACATAAATGTTTGGTCGTGCAAGAAAGTGACAAAATTATATGTTTGCTTCAGTGGTTAAGTGTACTGGAAAGTGTCTGAGAAGTCTTGGGTTCAAGCCTTGCCTTGAGGAAAAGTTTGGTTTAAATAGATAAACCTTTGTCTCTAGTTAGTAGGCTTTTAAATAAATGTGGGTATTTTATATCAAAAAGAGCTAGCTAGTCTAGGGTATAAGTGGCGTGTTACTGTAAACTGAGGTCTGAAGTTCGAGTCCTGGTATGCACAATAGGGAGTTTTATTTTGCTGCTAGTATCGTGGGAGTGTCCTAGCTCAACCGAATTACTGAAGAGTTGGATTGGAATTTAAAATTGGTGGTTGAGGAAGGGGTGGACTTTTTGGGGAGTGGATTGAGGAATTTCAGTTGTTAGGGAGATTTAGGGAGGAAAATTTGGATAGAAGAGGTTGTGTGGAGTTCAAACTAGCTGGTGAAGAGATGTGAGGAGATTTTCGAAAAGTGAATCAAGGGAAGGAAGTAGTGGTGCCAAAATTGAACTTTTTTTAAGAGAATTTAGCTACCATCTGTCATTTCGGTATTTTCCTCCTAGTTTTAACATTTTCGATTTTGGGAGTTTTCTCTCTACTTCATATTCGATATTTCTGCTTTGGTGCCCTACTGTCTTTTGTTTTCTACTTCTTTTTTTTGTGCTTACTCCCTGTTTTAATCGGTACTGATTAGTTACCTTCTCCTTTTGTCATTTGTCGAGTACCCCTTTCTCTCTTCTCTCTATTCCTTCGGCTTTTATCGAGTTCTCCTCTTGCATTGTTAAAGCTGAATATCATCTTCTCTTCTCGTCCTCCTTCAATTCTTCTATGATTAATGGATCTCCCCTCTTTCTCATACTGTTACTTTGATTGAATACCTCATCTTTCCTCTTCCCCCAATCGATTTCCTCTTGATCGAATAATACTCATTCTTTCACCCTCTCTGTGCCGATTCTCCTGTGCTCTCTATCGTTTTTGGTGGTAATACAACTATTCAGTTATGCTCTATCTCTTCTCTTTTTTCTCTACTGTATTAGTTTTCCATCTAACAACTCTTTTCTCTACCGATTACTATTAGGAGGTGCGACTGTTACATCTTATGCCCCTACTCGAGTGGGTGTTTCTAGGGGTAGGCCGAATACTACTGTCTTCTATTCTTAGTCTGCTCATTCGGTAAGTTGCTGTAACACCCCAAACCCGGCTTGGATGTTATGGCCGAATCTGGCACATCGAATTGAAGTGTTTTAGGAAAAATCGTATTTTCATTGAAAACCCTTTTTAAAAGAAAAGAAACCTTAACTATCCTTAAAGAAAGCTCCTTTCAATCACTTGTTTAAATATATGATTTTATGAAAACATGTCATTTTAAAATGTAGTAGCTGAAACTAGAAAAGTCATACTATAGTTTAAGAAACCATGTTCAACTTTTTATAATTACATCACAAAAAAAAAATAATAAAGTGAAAGCCCTATTACAATCCGATTTGAAAAGTACTTAATAACATAGAAACTGATAAGCTTTAAAAAGAAAAACAAGTCCAAATTATTTTGCTAGCTGGCCACCCAGAGTCCCTCCAAACATCGAACCTTCTACTGAGCATCACCTGAAAATAAAATAAAAGAGGGGGTGAGTTTTTGCAAACTCAGTGTGTACAACCCTCGACGGAAATAAGCATTCAAAAGTCATCATACATCAAACATGCAATGCAATGCAGTGCAACCCACTCCAATAATCCAACCGGCACACTTCTGCTCCGTCCCCCTTTTCACAAACTGTGGGGATATAAATATTGACCCACCCAACCGATACACATCAATGGTAGCCCGGTTGCAGAACTACCCAAGTTGTACCAAGTTGCCAATCACATATTGGGCTTAAAAGCCGTCGGTGGATCCATAATTGTCAAGCAACCATGCGACCCCCATATACTCCCTCCATTCCATAATTCCCAACCCATATGCAACCTAAACAGGATATCATATGAATACATATGAATGCATGTAGCAATCATAAATCTTACACACAACACTTAGGGGTATTTTAGTCATTTTTGCCCTTAGGGGCATTTTGATAATTTTCCTTTATTATGGGTTTTTACTTACCTTGGCCCGTTAACAAATCCCGTGAGCTAAGATGAACAAACACTATGCACCAGATAGGATTCCAGAGAAGAGGAGTCATTAAGACTGCTTAAGTACCAAGCTCTCCCTAGATCCAATCCTAGACATGCATATACCCGTTGCCATACCTTAACTTTATGACTTGTCCACAGTCGCAATTTATTGATTAAGTTTTATGTGGTTATCATATACTAGGCCCAAAATCCCTACATACATGCATATGGCCCTTTTGGCCCAATCTCATACATATGGCCCATCAGGCCCAATTCACATTCATATGGCCCATCAGGCCCAATTCACGTTCATATGGCCCATTCGGCCCAATCTCATTTATATGGCCCATCCGGCCCAACTCACATTATATTCATGCTCACATACAAATTTCCTATCACATAGCATCGCTTATCAAATTTTTCTTATTATGGGCCCAACAGCCCTTCAGGCCCATTTAACCCATTTTGACCCACTTGGCCTATTCACAACCCAAGTCTATGGAATCGCCCATGGGCCTCAGGCAACCTATCGGTCTCCCCCTTACGAGTATTCGCGCACTTGCAAGACTACCGTAGCCAAACTTTTGGCTTTTCAGCATTCCGGCTTTTGCCGATCTACTATTGTGTGCAGTGTAAGTACACACCTGGTAAGCAAGCGTAATGTGATCTCCTTAGCCCCAAACCTTGCGCGATAAGTATAACAACCCCTTCTTAAATCCCTAACCACGATCAACTCTAGATCTGCACCAATCTTAACTATTAAAACAGAAAATAGGTAACTCGTATCCAACACAAGTCCCCTTACCTTAACTATAAACAATCGGCCACCTTAGCCAAAGGGAGAGGAATACTACCAAAATCGTGAACACCTAAAGTACAATTTCGGTAGAGAGCTAAGATCCAAGATCTGATACTAATTCCCTACCATAGTCAATTAAAAAGAGTGAGGGACAATATTTGATACTTAGCAAAGAAAACCGATTGGAAGAGTAACACTTACACTAGATTCGGTCAAAGAGTATTCGGCTCAAGAGGTCTAAATGGCACAATTGCTTATTTGGCACCAAGGGAAAGAGGAAGAAGAATCGACTAAACCCAAAAGTGAAATAAAAAAATCAGCACAAGAAAAATAAAAAGAGAACAAGGGTTTTGAGCTTTTGGAGAAATCGACAGAAAGAAAAGGAAGAAAACAAAAGGGTTTTTGGCTTTTAGGGAAAAGGGTTTCCGGTAACAGGGTGAAGGAAATGCGGCACTAGCCTGGCAACCCTGCATTCAGCACTTATTTATAGGCCTTATAGCCAAATTACCTGGCCCTCAATTCCCCATTTGGCTCCATCACTTCACCCTTCTCATCTCCTCGTTTTTCTTCCTGATAACCCCTTGATCATTTCATTAATTTTCTCTCCTGAACACTCCCCTTAGAGTCCATCTTCACGCCACTTCCAACCTTCTAGAAGGCCAAAATTAAACTCCTAAAAATACTAATCTAGGATTCGAACCTAGGATCTCCTTGCTAGCCACTAACGCCACCTCCCTACACTCTAAGTGGCATCACTTAGCCACCCCACCACAGGGCTTTTTGATGCAATTTTCCCCTATCTTTATTTAAAAGCCCAACTACTTGCCAACAAGGCACTTTTAATTATTAAACTTTAATTTCTTCAACCCCTAGACTCGAACTCAAACCTTGACTAAGACCGACCAATGCGTAATTAACACTTCACCGGGATTGCTAAGCACAAAAAGAAAAATTCACGATTTCGAGATTTTTGGGTTTTGAGATTTTTGGGGCGTTACAACTCTACCCCTAAAAGAAATTTCATCCTCGAAATTCCTAACTACTAACACACACTGTCACATTTCTGCTGCGTACTCTAATTCCAACTTAGGTAAATAGCACCCAATGGGTAAGTACGTACCATTATTTGCCTCTAGAGCATCTCTATTCTCTTGACGATGTGCTGCATGGACCAAAGCTGGCTGCCTCACCTCAGCATGACCAGCACCACTACCTGGTGCTCCCCGACCCAAATCGTTTCCACCCCTGGCCTGATCATGGCCTCTTGGTGATTGCTGACTACCCCTCAGTGGCTGAGCACCAGCTCAGCCCACGTCTGGCACCTATCTTGGCATTCTAGGGAAATTCCTGATCCTATGCTCCTTAGATCCACAAGCTAAACAAGCTCTCGTCCTCTTCCAACACTCGCCTACATGACCTTTCCCACAATCAGCACAAGGTGGCACCCCTGGATTAACAGCAAGAGGCCCTGCTCTAATTGGCTTATTAACTCTGGCCCTAGCCCTAGGCCTCTGTTCAACACCAGGAGTCTCAACCTCCTTCTTGTTCTTACCTCTTTCTTTCTCACGATTTAGGCTCTCAGTGCGCTTTACCTCATTCGCTATCTTTGCTTTCTCTACCAACTCCGAGAAAACTCGCTCCCTTTGCAGGGCTATCAATACTCTGAGGCTATCTCTAAGTCCATCCTCAAACTTAACACAACGCTCATAGTTCATTGCCACCATAACTCTTGCATACCTACTAAGGCATAGAAACTCCTCCTCATACTCTGCCACCGATTTATTTCTTTGGGTCAAGTTCAGGAACTCCTTCCTTCTAGCATCTACATAGCTTGCATCCACATACTTCCCTTGGAATGCAGCTTTGAAAAACTCCCAAGTGACCTGCTCCGGTTGGGTACCCTCTTTCACCGTTAGCCACCACTAGTAGGTTTCTTCCCTAAGTAGTGACACGGCTGCTTTTAACCTTTTTTTCGGTGAATAGTCCAGGTCCTCCATTATCCTTTCAGTGGCCTCCAACCAATATTCTGCCACGTTAGAAGCCATCCCAGCCATGCCCTTAAACATCTCCGCCCGGTTCGATCAAAATCGCTCTGGAACAGACCCCCGATTTTCAGTGCCATTGTTGGGCCCAGCGACCTTTTCCAAAATCCTCAGCATTTCCTGCGACAACGCATCTTCTCCTGCGGCCCGATCATACCATCCATTCCCAGCCACAGGTGAGGCCGGAGCCTCATCTACTCCAACATCAGGCATATGGCCCGATGCCGACAATTCAGCCCTAGCACTTCCGTGACCTTGGCCATGGCCTCTTGCACCTCTACTAGCACTCATCGTCGATTCGCGTATTATCTGGATTAGAAATTTTTATGAAGTTTTAGTTAGTTTCAATAATTTACTAGATGTTTTATGGAAGTAATTAAAGAGAAGATTGTTTTCGAAAATCCTCTACAGTTTCAAGTTCCTGCGGGCTTTGGTTCCATTTGTAAGACCCGAATTTTTCCCGGCCCATAGGGAAACCAAAATCAAACAAAAAATTAAACAGTCCATCAAATAGGTTCGGTTTACAAGCCTAAAATTTTACAACGGTCCGATAGGCCCAAATTTTTGAGGTTTTCGAAAACCCTAGGTTTCCTTCTGCGCTGCAGCACTAATAGTCTCCACGCACAGCAGGCATGACCCCCAGCTCGGGGTGCACGCCCCACGTTCGTGCACTACCCCTCCACGACATCACAACACCTGCGATTTGATCAAAAGAATAGTAAGAAACTGCTTGTATTTGGCTATAAAGCCTTTAAGTTTCAATTGTAAAGGGGACTTTTTTTTTGTTTACGAGTGGAATACAAAAATACATACAAAACTAAATAGAAAACACACACGAATTCAACAAGAAAAGGGATTCAAACACATTTTCGAGCAAAGGTCTTTTTTTTCCCTCATCTTTTGTTCATTTTCGAAACCTTTTATTATTATTGTTATTTTTATTTTATCAAATCATTTATATATTTCGCATATTAAAAAATATAATATAAAATAACAAAAAAAAAGAGAGGAAACTTTACCTTCTGGTGACAAATGACAAATGACAAATGACATTGACGACAAAATGGTGGTCTATGCGGAGTTTGGCCAGTGAAGTCGACACAGAGAGAAAAGGGTGAGGGGAAACTTTGTTTTTTTTAAAGGAGGGTAAGAAATGAATTTTTTTGTCAAAAAAAGTGTATTTTATAGGCTCATCAAAACGATGGGACTGGCTTTAAACGCCCAAAATGGCGTCGTTTTGAGCTTTACCCGTGCACTGAACCGACCCGTCTAGAGGATCCGCATGTTTTTGATTAATGGGATATTTCCCATTTTAGTCCTTCCGCCTTTTATCCGCTTGCAATCAAGTTTTTTTGATTTTCTAATTTTGGTCCGGTAATTTATCTCGATTTTCAATTAAGCCTGTCTTGGAGCTAAGCATTTTGGGGGGGATTATTTCCCGTTTTGGTCCCTATTTGATGCCCGCGTGTTCAATTCGGTCCCCTATTCTTTTATTTCTGATTTAGCCCCAAAACTTATGTTTTAAGTTCAATTTAGTCCATTTATGTTATTCTTTTTTCCCTTAAAAATTAATTAATTTTAATATTATTATTGCTATTATTAGTCTTATTATTAATATTGTTTTTATTTCATTATTACTATTTTCTATTTTTAGTATTGTTGTTATAAGCCTATTATTATTCATATGTTATTATTTTATTATTATTATCATTATTGTTAATATATTATTATTGTTATTTTATTTATCTTATATATTTCAATTATTAGTATTATTTCATTATTATTATATGCTACTATCATTTTCGTTTTTTTGATTTATTTTTATTATTCTTGTTATTAATATTATTATTATTGTATTATTTGCTTTTTTTATATATTTTTTATACATGTCGAATTTTCATGTAAATTATTTACTTTATGACATTTATTTTTCAATTCATTTGTATATTACTATTTAGTATATTACTTGTTTATATTTTTCTTCTTTTTTTTTAAATTCTTATATCTACGATTTGTTTTAAAATCTTTGTATTGTTGTATAGTAATGTTTTTAAACTTTCTTTCTTTCCTATTATTCATTTTATTCTATTTTTAAAACTTGATATTTCATTTGTGTAATTTGTTTAGAATTTCTTTTAAAATTGGCTTCTAATTCCTCAGCCTTCGGTTATTAGCGTTAATATTTGTATAATATATGATGTGTTGCCGTTATATGTGCCCATACTCATTCCTTTCAAAATTCCATATTATGACTATTCATTTGTATAATATTTTATCCATGTATATTGTTCCATGTTTGAAACTTTGCTTTTCATATACTATCGCATTGTGATTCAAATTTCAGCATTTTAATCGATATTGGTCGTCTCATTTTATTCCAAATAAAACAAATAAAAAGCATTTTGAGTCGGTTTTATAATCGCTCATTCAAAGATTTCTTAAACTAAAACGAGGCAATATTTCGTGTTTGGAAGTTTGAGAGATCGTGCCCAATCGTGCTGGGTTTCGACTTTTCATTCGACCAAGATACGGAATATCCTTTTGACATTTCATCCATGTTTTCTTAAATTAAAATGAGGCAATATTTTGTATTTGGAAATTCGATAAATCGTGCCCAATCGTGATGGGTTGCGATTTACCGTTTGGCCAAATAACCAAATATCCTTTTGAAATTTCAAATGCATGAGTTTTGGAAATTACGAAATGATCTTGTATTGAGGATTTGAAATATTGTATCCAATCGTGCTGGACATGATATTTTATTCCTTCTGAACGAAAGAATGTCGACATCCAATTCAAGTTATTCAAACATTTTTGAAAGATTGTATTTTAAAATCTTTTCAAATTTTCAACATTAGGACGTTAATTGATCAATACGATACCAATTTTGGGTGTTGCGAGGGTGCTAATCCTTCCTCGCGCGTAACCGACTCCCGAATCCGTCTTCTAGTTTTTCGTAGACCAAAAATGTTGTTTTAATAAACCAAGATGCTTTATTAAAATGATCGACCATAGGGTGACCGATCACACCTAAACAAAAAGGATTGGTGGCGACTCCATACCTCGTTTAAAAGTCAATCCTCATTTTTCAAAATAAAGATGGTTTCGACAGCTTAGCGACTCCGCTGGGGACCAATAAGAGAGTCAAGCCGTAAAATTGATTATTTTCTGTGCTTTTGTCAAAAATTGAAAATTTGATTTGAAAATCATGATCCTTTGTTGCATTTGTTTGTATGTTTGTTATGGTTTGAGTCTAGTAGAATACCCTTACATTACATTGCATGACCGTTGTGGTCACACCTTTTAAGTGGGAATAAGAAACTACGCCTTGGTGAGGTTTTCACCTCCGCATGGGCTAGTGGATTACTTTCAGGAAACATAGGGAAATGTATTCCCCTAAATTGAACTCGATCCATATGAGCCTGTAATGGGTGAGGATTGAGGAATCTGCTAGTTCAGGTACCCTTTCTCTAGAACCAAACCACATATAGAGAGACTTAGGATCCACCTTAGGTAGAACCGTGCCCAAATTTAGTGGTCACCCGAATAGGTACTTTCTCTGTTATTTATTTCTTTTGTACTAACGTGTTTTGTTTTTTGTTTTGTCTATGACTGCATTGCATTACATCATCATAGAAAAGAGGTGTTGATTCATATTTGATTGCTAAATAGAATAGTTTGTCATAAGAAAACGGATTTCTTGATATAGTGGATTGTAATACGATCGTCTAAATATGGTCCAAGTAAACATAATGAAAGAAGGCTGATAGTTCGCGGAGGAAGACAAGCTTTGCCGAGGATTTAAGCTGATAAGGATTGTTTGAGAGCCATCGCGTCCTGGCTTTCTTAAAGGAGCTAACAAACATTGCAAGGATAAGTGAGTATTAAATCACGGCCCGAATCAAGCAAAAAGGAGCTAGTGCGGGCATTTATTAGAAGCTTGCGAGATTTGACCGTTACGAAGAAGAGAAATCGGTGTCTTCGCCTGGAACATGGGGGCAATGCCGTATATGTAATCCATTTTATGTAAAGGAATTTGCTTTCTAGAAAAATTGGTCCAATAGAATTGAATTCAGAATCAACGCCTTTCTTTCTTTTGCATTCATTCCATGCATTTTCATTACATTGCATAATTGCATCATTGCATCATTTGCATTTGATTTTCACAAAAGGACCTTAATTAATTGAAATCATTTCAGTTAATCTGGAAACCGATAAAAACTTACCAACCAAGCATCGTTACGGTACCCATGCTAAGATAAAAGATATGGACCAAAGATTGGAAAGACTTAAACCACTTCAAAGAGAGATGCAAGACCAGTTACAAAGGCAAATGCGAGAGCAACTGGCGAGGGTACATCAAGATATGAGAGGCCAAATGCTAGAGTCTCAAAGGAATATGATGAATCAGTTGTCCCAACTACTGACTAAGGGGCTAGAAAAAGGAAAAGCTCCATGATCAATGCTGGAGAGGACAATGAGAAGCCTCTCTACCCCGCGGGTTTTACCCCAACAAATGATCAGACACAACCTGAGGTGTATACAAGAAGGCCGTCTGTTACAATCAGGCCCCAGCAGTTTCAGGCCGGTGATTCAGTACTATGAATTACCAAGACTGCTCAGGCTCTAATCCGAGGAATAACTCAATTAATCCCATTATCTCCAATCTCGACGAAGAAACAGAAAAGACAAGGGTGGAGCTCTCGAAACAATTAGAATACCGATGCAAGTGGCTAGAGGAAAAGTTCAAGGTAATGGAAAGTGTTGACTATTACCGTGGAGTTGATGGTAATGATTTGAGCTTAGTTCCAGACTTAGTGCTCCCCCCTAAATTCAAAACTCTAGAGTTTGAGAAGTACAACGGGACTAGCTATCCCGAAGCTCACATCACCATGTTTTGCAGACGAATGGCAGGCTATGTCAACAATGACCAATTATTGATTCACTGTTTCAAAGAAAGCCTGGTCGGGGCAGCATCCAAATGGTACAACCAATTGAGTCGTACCCAGACCAATTCATGGAAAGATCTAGCACAAGTTTTCCTGAAACAGTATAGTCATGTGACGGATATGACTCCTGATAGGATCACTTTACAGAATATGGAAAAGAAACAAAATGAGAGCTTCAGCTGTAGCAGCCCAAATCTGCCCGGGCCTTAAAACCAAAACCAAAAAATAAATGAATAAATGAATATTTATTTATTTTAAAAGTCCGTTAAAAAGTCCAAAACCAATAACCCTTACAAACAAACCCATTACCCAAACTAATCTGCTACAGACCCAAGTCACTCGGGCCCAAAAAGCCCAATGACTTAAGACACCAGCAGGAAACCCAAGGGTTTCCTTGGAACCTCAGCGCCGCAGGAGTAGTTCCAGAAGCTTCGCCACATCAGATCCATTCTAGATCCTCATCAATGCTGGTCAGATTGATGGTCACCTCGCACAAGGTCCCATCAAAGCACTGACCAGAGGCTTTGGGCACTCCGAACGTCACCTGTAATATCCCAAATAAGGGCCTAATCAGAATAGTGGTTTTGTGACCACAAATCTAATATAGAAATAATTATTTTATGATTATTTTGAGGTCTATGACATGATTTCATGATTGTGTGAAAATTTCGTGAAGAAATTTTATGCATAAAGTGCTTAAATTGAAATTAGGGACTAAATCGAATAATTTGCAAAACTTGCATTCTAGAAGTTTTTAGTATGAAATTGCTTTGGAATATTAATGAGGAGGTCTTAAATAGAAATTTGACCAATTTCTAAGTCTATGGACAAAAATTGGACATGGATGGAATTTTTGGAAAGTTTAGTAGTAAGGGCATTTTAGTCATTTTGTAATTAAAAGAAATAAAAAGGGAAAATAAAGCCAAAATTGTCTCATCTTTTTCATGGAGGCCGAAATTAGCATGGGGGAAGCCATGGCTAGGGTTTTCAAGCTTTCCAAGCTCAATAGTAAGTCTGTTTCTAACTTAGTTTTCAAGTTCTTTACATTTTTAGAATCCCAGAACTTGATTAAGCTTATGCTAGCAATAGTTCAACCTAGGGTTCGTATTTGGAAAAATACCCATAGGTGAAATTTGTGTATTTTGGTGTTTTATGATAGAATATGAGATTTTAAATTATGTTAAACAACTTGTGCTACTCAGTTTTAAGTGAAAACGAGTAAAAGGGCTTAATCGGTAAAAACACCTAACAGTCATAAGTACATGTTAGAGTGAGAATTTGATGTTGCCATAGAAGGGAAAAATGATTAGCATGTCATAACACATAATAAAATAGGATGAAGTTTAATTTTCGAACCTTGGGGCAAAAGTGCAAATATGCAAAAGTTTAGAGGTCAAAATGAAAATTTGTAAAAATATGATTTTTGGAGCCGTATGAATAATGTGACTAATTATTAGGCTAAATGTGATATTATAGATGAAGGAAATCGAGATTCGGGCTTAAATCAGGAAAATACAAGGTTATGGACTAAAATAGTAAATTCATAGTTTTCGGATCGAGGTAAGTTGGTATGATAATAATACTGCAATAATGTTGTAATTATATTTGAAAGTTAAATATAGTGAATTAATTGAATTATGTTAAATTAAATGCTATGGTGCTAATTTTATGAATTGATTTAAAAATATGTCTATGATGCATGAAGTGCATTGAATTATCATACATAAATGTGATTTCTATGATTATGGATATTATGAGCAATTGTCAGTTCATATGATTTTTAATAATGCAATGTGTAATTTAATGTTATTGCCTTGATATTAAATGAGTTGTAAGTAATATATCAATTTTACTTATATTATGATATTTTATAATAATATTGGAAATATGTTTGTTGATAATTACTTGATTGGTGAAATTGTTGGAAAAGAGAGAAATCCCGGTTGATCCTTCGGAAAGATTGGATGATACAGATGGTATGTAGCTAGGTCACATGTATGGTGCTGAGTGCACATCATGTGTACAAGAGAGCTATGAGACATTATGATGTAGCTAGGTTGCATGGGTGATACTATGTGTACACCATGTAGACAAGAGAGCTACGGGATATATGTAGCTAGGTCGCATGCGTGGTTCCAGGTGAAGGACACCATGTAGACAAGAGAGCTACGAGATAAACTGGCTAGGTCACATGAGTGATACTAAGTGTTCACCATGTGTACAAGAGAGCCAAACTTTATGATGGGTGGAGCTATGTTCTGAAACCACCAAGTATCGAGGATTGATCCAAAGTGTTCAACAGGAGACTTACTATGTCTTTGCTTTGTGAGTTTTGTGATGAATAAGTGCAGGAATTTGCTTATGTGAATGATGTGTTCATTAAGTGACCGGGATGTGGTAAGGTTATAAACAAGTAAGTTATACATGAGGATGATTTTATGGTGACCTTGTAATCATGGGCCTATACTTTTGATGGATGAAATGTGGTGAAAATGATTTGTGATATGTATGTTAAAATGAGGTTAATACAAAGAAAGTGTGAAAGAGTGAATTAGCAATAAAATTGTTTTGGATAGCAGCAATGACGTGACTTTGAAAATTCACTAAAAATTGTGGAAGTTGAATAAAAATGAAAATGATAGATGAAAATAAAGCTTAATGAGTCTATTTTCACATGAAAGAAACGGGGGAAGCAAAATAATTCTATATTGTGTGATATTTGAATTCTTGTGAAACAGGGTCTGAATGAATTCGAGATCCCCTGTTCTAACTTTAGAAATTCACCATAAATTGTACAAAATGAATGGATTACTTATTGAGTCTATTTTTAAGGGAAATAAACAGCATGGTCGTTGGAATTTTGTATAGGGAGAAATTTGGTTTTAAGTGGACAGAGGTCAGAGTAGTCGTACTCTGAAACAGGGGAGACTTTAACTAATAAACTGTACTAATTGGATAAACCAAAAATTCTGGAAATTTTATAGAAGAAAGATATATGAATCTAGTTTCAAGAAAAATTAATGAAACTAAATTTGAAGTTTTGTAGCTTCAGATATGAATGATTTAGTAACTGTAACTCGATAACACAGCTTAACCTGAATATGTGTAATTATACAATTATAGTGTTTTATCTTCAAAAGCATGGTAGTAATTGCTTATTATTTTCATATGAACTTACTAAGCGTAAAGCTTACTCATCCTCTCCATTTCTTTAGTATTGGCAGGTCGGCTCGGGGTTAGAGATCATCGGAGGCAAAATCACACTATCAAACTATCATTTTTGGGAGAATTAATTCTAATATTAGAAATATCAAGTGAGTGGCATGTATAGGAAGTTGGTTTGTGATATGTATTTTTATTATGATTTTGACCATACGTATCAGTCTGCATTGAGTTATCGTATATGATTATGAGATGTGGTCCTTATCTATTATGGTTTATAAGTTTAATTAATCGTGATATGTCCTATCTTTTGATGTAATGATATAGTTAACTTTGTTTGTTATGCATATGTTCGAAAAGTTTTGAATTAAATGAAATTTTATGGCCCGGTTTTCGTCTATGTGTGTTGTTAAGTCTGGTAATGCCTCGTACTCTGTTCCGGCCTTAGATACAGGTAAGGGGTGTTACATCACCGCCATTTGCCTCACAACGATCCAGTGGCTTAAACATCACCACCATCAGTGCACCGTGATCTCAGGCCTCACCACTGACCTTTGCGCCTCCATTGGTGCTGAGATCTTCGCAGCAGAGGCCGTCCTGTGGTCACTAGGCAAGATTCGCATCCACAACGCGATCTTTGCCGAATTTTTGGTACCTGCAAGACAGAAAAAGGAAACCAACAGACACGGAAAAGAAAAACGGAGCAAAAAAGGAAACCAAACAGACAAAAATGGCAAGAAAAAGCAGCAGATAAACTGAAACAAACAAGGAAATAAATCAAAGATTTCTTTCCTAAACATGCATAGTCTAAAGGTTATAAAGCCTTTCTTCAGATTTGTAAAAAGGGAAGTTTTGTTTTACATACAGATTCAATAAAAAAGGGAACACGTTCTATATAAAAAGAAAACCAACAATCGACTGGAGTATAGAGGTGATTATTTATTCTTTTTTCCCCTCAAAATACATACTGATAGCATAAAAAATAGAAAGAAGAGGACGTACCTTTGGATTTGCACTGGAAAGTGAAACTTACAAGCCTCCAGCCACCGTACGTGGTGGGGACGATGGAGGGGCGTAGGTGCGTGTAGGCCCCTAGACGGGAGCTCGATAGAACTCCGAAGGCCAGCCCCAGATCCTCTCCAGAGGATTTCTTTATTTTTTTTAAAAAACTGGGTTTCAAAATGAATTTAAGCTTAATGTTTGGCTTTTATAGCCTTATAAGAACGACGTCGTTTAGCTTAAAATGATAGGCTTCAAAACAGCGTCGTCTCAGGGCCAGGATCCGCGTGTTGACCAGTGACCCGGGAAGGATCCGCGTGTTTTCATTTAAAGGGCTAATTGCCCAATTGGTCCTGCCATAATTTTCATATTTATGAATTCATTTTATTTTTATTATGATTTGATCTGGGCCTTTTATATTAGTTTCAATTTAGTCCTAGTTGCTATAGTAAGACTTAATTTTTAAACGGTGTCGTTTTGGGGAATAGGGTCAATTGCCCAGTGAGTCCCTCAGTTTTTAATGTGCATTTCGATTGAGTCCAAATTTTTATTTGTAATTAGCCCTAGTTTTAAATTAAATTCGATTCTAGTTTTTTTTATATATATTTAATTTATTTTAAATAATATATGTATTATTTAAACATTAGTTATATGAAAAATAATATATATTATTCATGATATTATATACATTTTTATAAACTTTATTATATGTTATATTTTTATTATATATATTATTTATTCTATTATATTCATATTTTATTATATGTTATATATTTTTACTATATATTATTTATTTTATTATATTTTACTTATTATATTATTTTTATTATTTTTATATATTATTTATCGTATAGTTTATATCATTATATATTTTGTTTATAAATTTTATTATATGTTATATATTTGACCCTATATTATTTCCTTACATTATTATCATTTTATTATGAAATATACATTATTTTATTAGTCATTATTTATATATTTTTGAATTTCATTACTAAATAAATATGTGTAATATCAATATTTAGCATATTATTTTTTAATATATTTAAGTTATTATATCCTATAATATAATATATATTTTAATTATTATTTTTTTAAAAAAAGATTCAACGTATCATTCTTATATTATTCTAAATATTTTTAAATATCTTTATTTTTTATTTTAGTTGATTTATATTTTTATATGGTTACAATTTGCATATCTATTTTTGTTTTTTAGTATTGTTTCAGTAAGTTAAATTTTTTATAGATTTATTTATTACTTTATGTTATTGTTTTTACATATTTGCATTAAAATTAATTATCTAAGTTACATTTGCATGAAATATTATCTTATATCTATGTATTATGCAATTTATATTGTTGAACTCATTATGCTCAACGTTGTATTTTGCATGTAACGATAATGCATGTATATGACCATGTATAAAATGATAACGTATATTGTAATTTATACCATTATTCATACTTTATATTATATATGCATAGAATGTTTAAGTAAGTATTATGTAGGTTAATTTATATTGATTCTTGGTAATATATTAAATGCATCATCACTTTAAAGAACTTTTATATTTCATTCAATCCAAAAGAACTTTAAAAATAAGGCAATGTTTTTGGTAGTTAGGAATTCGGGAAATAGTGCCCTAACATGCTGGGTTGCGATTTCCTGTTTGTCTAAATATCTAAAATATCCTTCTAAATAAGTTTTGAAAATTACAAGATGATTTTAGTTACAAAAGTTAAAAAATATCGTGTCCAATCATGCTGGATATGATGTTTGTATTCTTTTGAAGCAATAGAATCTTGATTCTTTTTAACTCAAATTATTATGGTTTTAAAAGAGAACTTATTTCTAAATTCTTTCAAACTTTTCACATTAAGACAAAACTATTCAATTTGGTACCAATTTTGGGCGTTATAAGGGTGATAATACTTCCTTGTACGTAACCGATTCCCGAAACTGTTTTCTCGTAATTTTGTAGGCCAAAATGTTTTATAAAGTGATCCAATCACACTTTAAAAGGTTGGTGGCGACTCCTGTCTTTCAAAAATCTCGTTTTTAAAAAAAAAGAAGTTTCGACAGCTTGGTGACTCCACTGGGGAATTAAGAGAGTCGAGCCAAGAAATTGATTATTTTCTGTCTTAATGTCGGAAGTTTGGAAATTTTAAATTTTGATCCTTTTTGCATGTGCTTGTTGCATATGTTTGTTATCCTATTGCCGTACATTGCATTTGCATGACCGTTGTGGTCGTACCCTTAATTGGGAGTGAGAAGCTACGCTTTTGTGAGGTTTTCACCTCCGTATGAGCTAGTGGATTCCTTCCGGGATACTGTACCTATGTCTTCGTGAGATTTTCATCTCTGCTTGGCCATAGGGAAATATGTCCCCCTGAACTAAACTTGGTCTATATGAGCCTATAATGGGTGAAGACCGAGGAATCTGCTGGTTCAGGTACCCTCACTTTAGAATTGAAACTCATATAGTGAACTTTAAGTCCTTACCCTAGGGATTATGGTGATAACTCTTAGTAAACTACCCTTATAAGTGTTTGTTTGTTATACTTTTATACGATACTAATTTATTTTGTTTTGCTATCATTGCATGACATTCAACATTCAAAGGTATCGATTCACGGTTCAATTTCTGGGTTATAAATTTTTGTAATGGGGAACGAATATCTTGATAAAGTGGAGGACAATGCCTCTGTCTGTACCTGGTTAGAGAAAACCTAATTAGAGAAAGGAGATAGTGTCACTGAGGGGCATACATTAGAGTTATGGGACTTCACCCGTATTAATTCGACGCAGAATGAGTTTCAGGAGTTGAGAGACATTTGGGCCCAATGGGATGACGAGGCTAAGCAGCTTTTCTATCGAAATTATGGAGACCTTCCCTATTTGCTAGATGTCAAAGTAGATAGGCACTTGTTTCGAGCTATGGTACAGTTCTGGAACCCTACTTATAGTTGCCTTACATTTGGTGATGTTGATCTTGTACCTACTTTGGAGAAGTATACGACTTTACTGCGTTGCCCGAGGATTCAGGGTCACAAGGCTTATGTTAGGCTTGCTAGCCTTCCAACTTTTACGAAGAAGTTGGTAATGATTACTGGGATGAGTGAGCAGTGGGCTGTAGCTCGTGTGCAACAAAAGGGTGATAGTAAGTGCGTTCCATGGGCCGTTTTGAGGGATTTGATATTGACACATCCAGACGTAAAGAAAAGGGTTGATGTCCTGGCTTTAAGTATTTATGGTTTAGTGATCTTACCAAAGGCTTTGGGACACATAGATGAGGCAGTTGCGGATTTATTCGATCGAATTGGTAAACAGAACACACTTGTGCCCGCAATCCTAGCTGAGACGTTTAGATCCTTGAGCGCATGTCGAAGAGCTGGTGAAGGAAGATTCATTGGATGTGCACAGTTGCTGTTGGTTTGGTTTCACAGTCATTTTTGAAAGGTTGATAAGGTTCCTTGCCGAGTGTTCTTCAAAGACAACTCTACACTAAAGGAAGTAGTAGACATGCGTAGGAGAGATGAAATTTTAGAGGAGAGGTGGATAGACATTCTTCAGAATCTTCGAGAGGAAGATGTTATGTGGAAGGCTCCTTGGTTGGTTCCTAGTGAAGTCCTTTACATTGTGGCGATTTTGATTGGGTCATACGCGCCAGAATTTGGGGAGTTGTTGGATATGCACCATTGCTTGTTCTAAGGCAATATCGAGTGAGGCAGTTCATACCGGCTATATAGGGTTTAGCTCAGAGTGATTTCTCTTATAGGAGAGATCACTATAAGAAGAGGATGCGAGAGATTTCTAAGGCTTGGAAGAAGCCTTTCTATATGAAGATCTTGATCGAAGGCTCGACGTCAACCCTTGAGTATAAAGGGTGGTTTAGTAGGAGAGTCAACGATAATGTCCCTAGGCCAATTTTGGGGGTGGCTCGATCATTAGAGGAGAGCTTAGGAGTGATTCCATCAGAGTTGGAGGTTATGAAGCAAGAGTTTGAGAGAAAAAATTTGGAGCTTGAAAAGAGGATTGAGAAGCTCAAAGAGGAAAAAATGTACTTAAGTCTTGACGTCGATGTTCAAAAGATGGAAGTCGAGAAGGTGAAAAAGGAAAAGAGAAAGATTGAAGAAGATCGAGATGATTTAAAGACGCATTACAAGAAGGCCCAGGTAACGTTGAAAAGGGTTGGATTAGAGAGATCTTCAGAGCAGTGGCAGCAAGAGATCTAAGAGGAAATGATCAAAACCGAGTATTAGGAGAAAAAGTTCCAAGAGATGCAGTCGCGTAATCAGGCCCTAGAAAAGGAAAATCAAGGATTAAAAACTAAGGTGGCTGAGCTTGGACGATCTCTTCATCATCACCGAAGTCGTAACTCTGCGATCGAGTTAAAGGCAAGCTTGGATAAGATCGAGGAAATGAAGCACAATATTGGAGGGTTGGAAGCAGCACTATAGGAATGTGAGCTACCGATTGAGCAGCTCGAGGCAAGAGAAGAACAG
Source organism: Gossypium anomalum (assembly GCA_025698475.1). Classification (NCBI taxonomy): domain Eukaryota; kingdom Viridiplantae; phylum Streptophyta; class Magnoliopsida; order Malvales; family Malvaceae; genus Gossypium; species Gossypium anomalum. Next base: position 53,581,932 of record CM046966.1, on the reverse strand, counting down.
CGGAAGGGAGAACTTCACCATCTTTGGGATCAAGTGGAAGATAGAGATTATCTCATGGGAGAAGCCAAAGTCCAGATTAGAGAGGTTGCTGACCATCTGCAAGATATGGCAATGCAAGCCAATGTATTAAGCACAAAGTATGAGTCACTGTCAGATAAAGGTCAAGAGTTAGCTTTGTTATTAGATAGGGTTAAAACTCTAGGCCTGAGGGAAAAGGCGTATTTGTAATCCATCTTGTATAAATATTTTTGTTTCTTAAATAACATTTTCTAAAAGAAATTGAATCAGAATCGATATCTTTTGCATTCATGCATTTACATCTCATTGTATCATATGCATTCAAATTTATAGAAAGACCCTAATTAGTTAAAATTATTAGGGAGAAAGAGAGAGTAAGAGAAAGAAAACCTGGAAGCAACACATCATTACGGTACACACGCTAAGTCAAAGAATATGGATCAAAGACTTGAGCAGATTCAAAAAGAAATGCAAGAGCAGTTGCAAGAGCAACTGGCAAAAATCCAACAAGAGATGAAGGATCAAATGTTAGAGGCTTAGAGAAATATGACGGCTGAGATGGCTCAGTTACTGAAGGGGGCAATGGATAAAGGAAAGATCCCTATGACCATTACTGAAGGAGATAATGAGGATCATCCTTCGAGTTTTACCTCGCCTCATGTGCAGACCCAACCTGAGGCATATCCCCGAGGGTCGTCTTTCACAATAAGGCCTCAACAGGGTCAAGTCGATACTGGAATACCCATGAACTTTCAAATTGGTTCAGGATTCAATCCTGGAGACAATCCTACCAACCTCGTTATCCCCGATCTAGATGTAGCTGAGAGGGAAGAAATGAGACTCGAATCATCAAGGCAATTAGAGGAACGTTACAGATGGTTAGAGAAGAAATTTAGCGCACTAAAAAATGCTGATAATCGTCAGGGAATAGATGCTAAGGACTTAATTTTAGTCCCAGATTTGGTGCTTCCCCATAAGTTCAAAATGTCGAAATTCGAGAAGTACAATGGGACTACTTGCCCGAAAGCCCATATTACCATGTTCTGCAGACGGATGACTGGCTATGTAGACAATGATAAATTATTGATCTATTGTTTTCAGGATAGTTTGGTTGGGGCAGCGACCAAGTGGTATAATCAACTGAGCCAGGCCAAAATAAGTTTATGGAGGGATCTTGCACAAGCCTTCATGCAGCAGTACAATCATGTGACTGACATGACTCCGGATAGAATCATGCTGCAAAACATGGAGAAAAAGCCTAATGAAAATTTTAGGCAATATGCACAGAGATGGAGAGAGGTGGCAATGCAAGTTCAACCACCGTTGTTGGAGAAGGAGACTACCATGTTGTTCATCAACACTCTAAAGGCTCCATTCATCACTCACATGATTGGGAGCACCACTAAAAGCTTTACGGATATAGTCATGGCAGGAGAGATGATCGAGAATGCCATAAGGGGTGGCAAAATCGAGGGGGAAGCGACCAAAAGATTGGCCCAAAGAGAAAGGATAGTGAAGTGAATAACACAAGCACCTTCAACACGAGGGCAATCATAGTTGGTCAACCTAAAACAGCTGCGGTTAAGCAACAAAGTTCTTAAAGGCAGGAGTCGGGTACAAGGCAGAATTCTGAAAGGATGCAATTCACACTTATCCCGGTGACATATCGTGAGCTTTATCAAAGCTTATACGATGGACATGCTATTTCTCCTTTACTTGAAACCACTGCAGCCCCCATATCCCAAATGGTATGACACAAACGCCAGATGCGAATACCATGCTGGAATACAGGGGCATTCGATTGAAAACTGTACTGGTTTTAAGAAGGCCGTAGAGAGGCTTATTAAGATGGGGATAGTGAAGTTCAACAATACCCCTAATACTGAAAACCCATTGCCAAATCATAGTGATCAAGGAGTGAATGCCATTAGCGAAGCCAGTGAGAGGAGAATGAAGGAAGATGTTGCTGAGGTGAGGAGGCCTATGAAGGTGATTTAGGAGGAGATGATGAATAGAGGTATGTTAACCTCTAAAAATGAGAGAAGAGAAACAAGGAACTATGGTGAGTTCCATGAGAAAGAAGGACATGAAGTTCAAGATTGTGAAGAATTCAATGCCTCGGTGCAGGGCTTTATAGACAACAAAGAGCTACAAATTTTTGAAGGTAGATCTTGTGAAAAACAAGTATGTATGCTGGAGGATGAACAAAAAGGAACTAGCCGGCCAAGGATTATTGTTTCCCTGCTGGGGAGTAATGAAGTGGGGCACAAACGATGCCTAAGGTCATTATCCATAAGCCTACCCTTTTCCCTTATAAGGATAGCAAGAGGGTACCATGGCATTATGACTGCAGTGTGACAATACTGGAGGAGGAGAGTATAGCCAATACGTCTAAGGATGTACAAGTTGAGGGTTCCCATACACGGAGTGGGAAGCGGTATGATACGGTGGGCATCAGAGAGGAGCCCACAAAAAAGGAGAAAGAGGCTGAAGTACCTTTCAAGGAGCCAGTAAAGGAGGAGGAGGCTAAGGAATTTCTAAAGTTCCTTAAGCATAGCGAGTATAGCGTGGTCGAGCAGTTGCGTAGGCAGCCGGCTCGCATATCAGTATTGGCTCTACTTCTAAGTTTTGAGGTGCATCGGGATGCATTGATGAAGGTGCTCAACGAAACATATGTTACTCATGACATATCCTTTAACAAGCTGGACTGGTTGGTGAATAACATAAGTGCGGATAATTTCATTTACTTTAATGATGATGAAATCCCACTGAGGGGCAACTAAGGCCTTGCACATTACCACTCGATGCTAAGGGTATACACTTCCAAGTGTGCTCGTCGATAATGGATTGGCCTTGAATGTTCTACCGTTGTCTACATTGAACAGATTACCCATTGACGATTCTCACATGAAGACATGTCAAAATGTGGTAAGAGCCTTCGACGGTACAGAAAGGAAGGTGATGGGAAGGATTGACATCCCCTTGGAAATTGGGCCGAGTATATACGAAATAGACTTCTTGGTGATGGATATCAAGCCCTCCTACAATTGATTATTAGGGAGGCCATGGATACACTCAGCGGGAGCGGTGCCCTCATCGTTGCACCAGAAATTAAAGTTAGTGACGGATGGATGGTTAGTAACCATCAATATAGAGGAGGACATTATAGCCGTAGTCACTAGGAAGGCCCCTTATGTCAAGACGAACAAAGAGTCTATTGAGTGTTCCTTTTGCTCTTTAGACTCAAATCCCAGAACTCAAATTTCAGAAGGGTTTGGTCTGGGCTTCAAGCCAGACTATAAGCAAAGGAGGAAGGAAGTTGAGAAGCGCCAAGAGGGAAGAAGGGCGCGCCTTAATGGAAGAGAAGTGGAGTGGGAGCCGATGACATTCCCTCCAATATCCCAAACCTTCATATCGGGAGGGTTACTTATAGAATAAAGTCATCAGATTAATGTTATATACGACGAAGGATCGGAGCAAGGAAACCCTGAGGGCATTCACCTTTACGAACTGAGAAGCTCTCTGAACAATTAGACTGTGGAGGAACTTCCTGTAGTCTTTAGGAATTTTTCAGAGTAATTCTCGAAACGTTCTTGTTACTCTAGAGCCTAGGAGTAATAAGATTACATTTGTGAAATGGGCTTACAATCATCTATTATTTTTTAATAAAACATAACTTTTATCAATTTGAACGAGTATTGTTTCATTTTTATCAACCAATATTCCGTTAAACTTTTGTAATTCTTATTATTTCATTCATAGCACATAAATAATCATTCTTAAATTCATTCATTCTTTGTATATTCTTTATACTTCACAGGTCCCTAGATATTAATGACATGAGCACTGATATTACAAATCCTGATTTTTCTCGCGAGCAAGACATGTGTTTAGAGGAATCTCAGGATTTTGGAGATGTCCAGGATTGTGATGTGTCTCTGGATCTGTTGAGGATGGTAAAATAGGAGGAGAAACAAATCATGCCCCATGAGAAAGAGGCAGTAGAGAATGTAGCCCTAGAGGAAGGGAAAGAGGTGAAAATTGGCACGCATATTACTGAGAATACAAGGCAAGGACTGATTGAGTTGCTACGTGAGTTCAAGGATATCTTCGCATAGTCCTATCAAGATATGCTAGGGTTAAATACCGATATTGTGGTGCATCATCTTCCAATAAGACAGGATTGTAAGCCAGTCCAATAGAAGTTACGAAGAATGAGGCCAGATATCATATTGAAAATAAAAGACAAAGTTAAGAAGCAATTTGATGCAGGATTCTTACAAGAGGTGAAGTACTCTGAATGGGTAGCTAACATTGTACTAGTCCCTAAGAAGGATGGGAAGGTACGAATGTGCGTTGATTATAGAGATCTGAACAAAGCTAGCCCAAAAGATAATTTCCCTCTGCCACACATAGACACTTTGGTAGACAACACAGCGGGATATTCGTAGTTCTCCTTCATGGATGGTTTCTCAGGGTACAATCAGATAAAGATGCATCCTGAGGACATGGATAAAACCTCCTTTATAACATTATGGGGCACCTTTTGTTACAAGGTAATGCCCTTCAGGCTAGAGAATGCAGGGGCAACATACCAAAGGGCTATGGTGACTTTATTCCATAATATGATGCACAAAGAAATTGAAGTGTATGTTGATGACATGATTGCTAAATCTCGAACAGAGAAGGAACATATTGAAGTTTTGAGGAAGTTGTTCCTGAAATTAAAGAAATTTCAGTTGAAGCTTAATCCGGCAAAGTGCATCTTCGGAGCTAGGTCGAGAAAGTTATTAGGCTTTGTGGTCAGTGAAAAGGGAATAAAAATTGACTCAGACAAAGTTAAAGCCATACGAGAATTGCCTCCACCATGTATTCAGAAGGAAGTTCAGGGTTTTCTTAAAAGATTGAATTATATTGCTCGGTTTATTTCACAATTAACCGAGAAATGTGATCCTATATTTCGCCTCCTTAGAAAACACAACCAAGGTACTTGGGATGAGGAATACCAGAATGCTTTTGATAAGGTTAAGCAATACTTGTTAAATGCTCCAGTGTTATCTCTGCCTAGTCCAGATAGACCATTAATTCTGTACTTATTAGTGTTTAGTAATTCTATGGGATATGTGCTTGGCCAACATGACGAGTCGGGAAGAAAGGAAAAGGCGATATACTACCTCAGTAAGAAATTCACGGAGTGTGAGATGAGATATTCACCAATTGAGAAATTGTGTTGTGCGTTAATCTGGACGATTCGAAGGTTAAGACAGTACATGCTATATCATACTACTTGGCTTATTTCAAAACTTGATCCTTTGAAGTATATGATAGAGTCAACAGCTTTGAATGGGAGAATGGCGAGGTGGCAAATTCTGCTTTCAGAGTTTGACATAATCTATGTGAGCCGAAGGCTATAAAAGGAAGCGCGGATAGCGGAATTTCTGGCTAGTAGAGCTCTAGAGGACTATGAGCCGTTGAATTTTGATTTCCCAAATGAGGAGTTGATGTGCGTAGCAACTACAGAGGATTATCCTTGGAAGTTGAGCTTTGATGGGGCATCCAATACGGTGGGAAATGGAATTAGGGCAGTCCTGGTGTCCCCAAATGGTGATTATTATCCATTCACGTGCAAGTTGGATTTTGATTGCACAAACAATATTGCCGAGTATGAAGCGTGCATCATGGGACTCCGAGCGGCTATAGAGCGAGGAATAAGAACCTTGAAAGTATATGGAGACTCTGCGTTGGTAATTTACCAGCTTAAAGGTGAATGGGAGACAAGGGATCCTAAATTGATCAATTATCGAAAGGTAGTTTTGGGGTTACTTGAGGAGTTCGATGACATCACTTTCAATTATATCCCACGAGACAAAAACCAGATGGCAGATGCTCTAGCAACCTTGGCTTCAATGATTAAAGCAAATAAAGAGGAGGAGATGATACCCATTCAGATGAGTATCTTTGAGGCTCCAGCTCGCTATTGTAACATTAAGGAAGAAGAAAAGGATGATAACCCTTGGTATCAGGATATATTGCGATATGTGAGAGATCGTAAATACCCAGAACAGGCAACTGAAAATGATAAGCGAACTTTAAGGAGATTAGCCTACGATTATGTTTTGGATGGGGACATCTTGTACAAAAGAAGAAATGACCAAGTACTGTTGAGATGTCTTGACATCGTGGAAGCTAAGTTAATCTTGGAAGAAGTTCACGAGGGTATTTGTGGGACACACGCTAATGGTTTCACGATGGCTAGACAAATCATGAGGTTTGATATTAATGGTCTACTATGGAAGGGGATTGTATCAACTACACCAAGAAATGCCATAAATGTCAGATTTATGGAGACAAGATTCATGTACCACCTTCACCTCTACATGTTATGACTTCTCCATAGCCTTTTTCCATGTGGGGCATGGATGTCATTGGGCCAATATCACCAAAAGCTTCAAATGGGCATCGCTTTATTTTTGTGGTCATTGATTACTTCACGAAGTGGGTAGAGGCTGCTTCTTATGCAAATGTTACTAAGTCAGCTGTAAGTCAATTCTTGAAGAAAGAGATCATTTGTCGGTATGGGATGCCTGAAAGGATCATATCAGACAATGCATTAAACTTGAACAACAGAACGATAGCAGAAGTTTGCAGTCAGTTCAAGATTAAGCATCATAACTCTTCTCCGTATCGCCCAAAAATGAATGGGGCAGTAGAAGCAGCCAACAAGAACATCAAGAGGATAGTGGGGAAGATGACTGAGACTTATAGAGATTGGCATGAGAAACTACCGTTTGCACTCTTTGCCTATCGAATATCTATCAAAATCTCTACTGGGGCAACTCCTTTCTCGTTGGTTTATGGGATGAAAGCAATGTTACCCATTGAAGTGGAAATACCGTATCTCTGAGTCTTGTCGAAAATAAAGTTGGATGAAGATGAATGGATACAATCGCGATATGATTAGTTGAACTTGATTAAGGAAAAGAGGCTAAGGGCCATTCATCATTGCCAGATGTATCAGAAGTGAATGATGTGAGCTTATGACAAAAAAGTGTGACCAAGAGAATTCCACGAGGGGGATCTTGTGCTAAAAATGATCCTTCCCATTCAGAAAGACTTTAGAGGAAAATGGATGCCAAATTGGGAAGGGCCATATGTCGTGAAGAAAGCCTTCTCTGGGGGTGCATTGATCTTAACGGAAATGGATGGGAAGAGTTTACCCAATCCAGTGAATTCAGACTCAGTCAAAAAGTACTTTGTCTAAAGGAGAGGAGAATCCAGGGTGAAAACCCGCAAAGGGCGCCTTGAGTTTTCGAGAAAAAGAACAAAAAAAAGAAAAAAAAGAGAGGCCAAGGTGAAAACCCGCAAAGGGCGCCTTGTGACCAAAGGGGTTTTGAGTTGAAAACCCGAAAGGGTAGCTCAAATTTTGAAGAGCACACGGTAATCTTGCTATATCTGATTCAACAAAGAGCGAAGCGCGTTGCATATCGGTGCATCAACAAAGTACTTTAGATCTTTTAAACACATGTTGAACTCAAGAAAGTCTTCATGGAGCTAGTGTATAGACGCTCAAGCGGCGATATCTAAGGCGTCTAACTTTTGTCCTGTTTGCTATCTTTAGATTCTCTTTCTTCTCAAAGATAGGCTATTAGATTAATGTCCTTTGTATTTTTGACAAATTTATTCAAATCTAATTATTCTTAAGATTAAATTCATCTTCCATTATTCTTAAAGTATGCTGCATTAAAATAATGATAGATGAACTAAATAATTTTCACAAATAAAGTTTTGCTCATTACTCTGGAAATTTCTAGATAATACAAGAAACTAAAATAGAACAATTGTTCGAGGAATTCACGTAAGTGAGGTTTCGAGGAAATTTGTTCTTTAGTCCAAAATGATGATTGGACAAATCAAATGATTCGATCCTAGGAGAGGATCATCTTACAGACATTTTCGGTGGGTCATAGCATTTGAAGAATGGTACAAACCCATAGGTTGAGTAGGAATAATACTTCGAGATAAACTTCGAAGAAGGAATGAGTGGTGACATCTGGAATAGGGGTCATATTCATAAACATTTTGCATTATAACAGGTTTAATTAGGAGCATTTGACTCACTTCGAGCATAGCATCCTAATCATTAGGCATGAACTCATACACATTATACAGGTTATGTCCTTCAAGGGACAATGAAGATTGATGCATCTTAACCTCCTAAGCAGTAGGGTAACAGGCTAAAGCATAACAGATCTAACCTTCGGATGTTTTCACATCGAAGTAGATCCAAGATGATTTGGCATCCTTGCATTTACAAGGAGCAGATCGCAGACATAGCAGATTTGGCTTTCATGTGTTTATGCTGAAGTAGATCCAAAATGATTTGGCATCTCTGTATTGTCAGAGAACAAATCGAAGAAACAGATTTGGCATCTCCATATTCGATGGAGAACAGATGGGAGACATAGCAAATTTGACCTTCGGATCTTTTCACATCGAAGCAGATCCAAGATAACAGATTTGGCATCTCCATATTCGACGGAGAGCAGATCAAAGACATAACAGATCTAACCTTCGGATATTTTCACATCGAAGTAGATCCAAGATGATTTGGCATCCTTGCGTTTACAAGGAGCAGATCAAAGACATAGTAGATTTAGCTTTCACGTGTTTATGCTGAAGCAGATCTAAGATGATTTGGCATCTCCATATTCAACGGAGAGTAGATCGAAGACATAGCAAATTTGGCTTTCACGTGTTTACGCTGAACCAAATCTAAGATGATTTGACATCTCTATATTATCAGGGAACAAATTGAAGAAGCAAATTTGGCGTCTCTGTGTTCGACGGAGAGTAGATTGAAATATCAGCATGATAGTCTTAAGTTTGCAATGAGCAGATTGAAGACAAGGATCTGATAAGACCGGGCAAATTTGGTCTGTCTATAAGTCTTTGCTCGATTCCTATTACACAACAATGAGAAAAGAGGGGCAACTGTAGCAGCCCAAATCTGCTCGGGCTTTAAAATAAAAAACAAAAAATAAATGAATAAATGAATATTTATTTATTTTAAAAGTCCATTAAAAAGTCCAAACCCAATAACCCTTACAAACAGACCCATTACCCAAACTAATCTGCTACAAACCCAAGTCACTCGGGCCCAAAAGGCCCAATGACTTAAGACACCAACAGAAAACCCTAGGGTTTCCTTGGAACCTCAGCGCCGCAGTAGTAGTTCCAGAAGCTTCGCCACGTCAGAGCCATTCTAGCTCCCAAAGCAAGGGCCATCAATAGCCATGTACCCTCTCGTCACCCTAGCTGGCCTTCATCAATGCTGGTCAGATCGATGGTCACCTCGCACGAGGTCCCATCAAAGTACTGACCAGAGGCTTTGGGTACTCCGAACGTCACCACTATTTGCCTCACAATGATCCAATGGCTTAAACATCACCACCATCAGTGCACCGTGATCTCAGGCCTCACCACTGACCTTTGCGCCTCCATTGGTGCCGAGATCTTCGCAGCAGAGGCCGTCCTGTAGTCACCAGGCAAGATTCGCATCCACAATGCGATCTTCACTAGATTTTTGGCACTTACAAGACAGAAAAAGGAAACCAACAGACAAGGAAAAGAAAAATAGAGTAGAAAAGGAAACCAAACAGACAAAAATGGCAAGAAATAGCAGCTGATAAACTGAAACAAACAAGGAAAGAAATCAAAGATTTCTTTCCTAAACATGCATAGTCTAAAGGTTATAAAGCCTTTCTTTAGATTTGTAAAAGAGGAGGTTTTTTTTTACATACAGATTCAATAAAAAAAGGAGCACGTTTTATACAAAAAGAAAACCAACAGTCAACTGGAGTATAGAGGTGATTATTTATTCGTTTTTTCGCTCAAAATACATACTGATAGTATAAAAAATAAAAGGAAAAGGATGTACCTTTGGATCTGCACTGGAAAGTGAAACTTACAAGCCTCCGGCCACCATACGTGGTGGGGATGACGGAGGCGCGTAGGCGCATGTAGGCCCCTAGACGGGAGCTCAATAGAACTCCGAAGGCCGGCCCCAGATCCTCTCCAGAGGATTTCTTTTTTTTTTTTAAAAAAAACTGGGTTTCAAAATGAATTTAAGCTTAATGTTTGGCTTTTATAGCCTTATAAGAACGATGTCGTTTAGCTTAAAACGATAGGCTTCAAAACGACGTCGTCTTAGGGCCAGGATCCGCATGTTGACCCGTGACCGGGGAAGGATCCGCGTGTTTTCGTTTAAAGGGCTAATTGCCTAATTGGTCCTTCCATAATTTTAATATTTATGAATTCATTTTATTTTTATTATGATTTGACCCGGGCCTTTTATATTAGTTTCAATTTAGTCCTAGTTGCTATAGTAAGACTTATTTTTTAAACGGTGTCGTTTTGGGGATTAGCGTCAATTGCCCAATGAGTCTCTCAGTTTTTAATGCGCATTTCGATTGAGTCCAAATGTTTATTTGTAATTAGCGCTAGTTTTAAATTAAATTCGATTCTAGTTTTTTTTATATATATTTAATTTATTTTAAATAATATATGTATTATTTAAACATTAGTTATATGAAAAATAATATATATTATTCATAATATTATATATATTATTTATTCTATTATATTCATATTTTATTATATGTTATATATTTTTACTTTATATTATTTATTTTATTATAGTTTACTTATTATATTATTTTTATATATTATTTATCGTATAGTTTATATCATTATATATTTTGTTTATAAATTTTATTATATGTTATATATTTTACCTATATTATTTCCTTACATTATTATCATTTTATTATGAAATATACATTATTTTATTACTCATTAATTATATATTTTTGAATTTCATTACTAAATAAATATGTGTAATATCAATATTTAGCATATTATTTTTTTAATATATTTAAGTTATTATATCCTATAATATAATATATATATTAATTATTATTTTTTTAAAAAAAGATTCTACTTATCATTCTTATATTATTCTAAATATTTTTAAATATCTTTATTTTTTATTTTAGTTGATTTATATTTTTATATGGTTAGAATTTGCTTATCTATTTTTGTTTTTTAGTATTGTTTTAGTAAGTTAAATTTTTTATAAATTTATTTATTACTTTATGTTATTGTTTTTACATATTTACATGAAAATTAATTATCTAAGTTACCTTTGCATGAAATATTATCATATATATGTATTATGCAATTTATATTGTTGAACTCATTATGCTCAACGTTGTATTTTGCATGTAACGATAATGCATGTATATGACCATGTATAAAATGATAACGTATATTGTAATTTATACCATTATTCATCATTCTTTATCTTATATATGCATAGAATGTTTAAGTAAGTATTATGTAGGTTAATTTCTATTGATTCTTGGTAATATATTAAATGCATCATCACTTTAAAGAACTTTTATATTTCATTCAATCCAAAAGAACTTTAAAAATAAGGCAATGTTTTTGGTAGTTAGAAATTCGGGAAATAGTGCCCTAACATGCTGGGTTGCGATTTCCCGTTTGTCTAAATATCTAAAATATCCTTCTAAATAAGTTTTGAAAATTACAAGATGATTTTAGTTACAAAAGTTTAAAAATATCGTGTCCAATCATGCTGGATATGATGTTTATATTCTTTTGAAGCAATAGAATCTTGATTCTTTTTAACTCAAATTATTACGGTTTTAAAAGAGAACTTATTTCTAAATTCTTTCAAACTTTTGACATTAAGAAAAAACTATTCAATTTGGTACCAATTTTGGGCGTTACAAGGGTGCTAATCCTTCCTTGGACGTAACCGATTCTCAAACCTATTTTCTTGTAATTTCGTAGACCAAAATGTTTTATAAAGTGATCTAATCACACTTTAAAAGGTTGGTGGTGACTCCCATCTTTCAAAAATCTTATTTTTAAAAAAAAAAGGTTTCAACATCAGCAGTATGCCTGAAGATGGAGAGAGGTAGCAACACAAGTTCAGCCGCCTCTTCTAGAAAAGGAGACCATGATGCTTTTCATCAATACTCTGAAAGCCCCGTTCGTTAACCATATGTTGGAAAGTGCTATTCTGAGCTTTTCAGATATAGTAATGTCTGGTGAGATGATTGAAAATGCGGTAAAAAGTGGGAAGATAGATACAGAAGAAAGCGCCAAAAGGTCAACCCCGAGAAACAAGGAAAATGAAGTAAATATCATGAGCATGCCTTCCAAATTGGTTAATGTAAGCCAACCAAGGGATGTAACCACTAGTTATCAAGGCTCTTCAAGGCAGGAATTCAACTTGAGGCCAAAGTTTACGCCTATCCCGATGTCATATAAGGAATTGTATCAGAATCTTTTTGATATGCATGTGGTGTCTCCGCTCTACTCGGAACCAGTGCAACCTCCGTTCCCAAAATGGTATGATGCAAGTGCTCAATGTGAATATCATGCGAGAATCACGGGACATTCGATAGGGAACTGCACCTCTTTTAAATGGGTAGTCGAAAGGCTTATCAACATGTGCGTTGTAAAATTTGATAATGCACCTGGTGTAGAAAATTCGTTACCCAATCATACTGATAATGGGGTAAACACGATAGTAGAGGATATGGGGAGGAAAATTAAGTTGGATGTGGCAGAAGTGAAAACACCGTTGAGGGAGGTTTGGAAGAAGATGGTGGAAAGAGGGTTAATCACGCAAGACTTGGGGAGCAAATCCCGAGAGGCGAGGAATTACTGTGAGTTCCACAATAAAGAGGACCATGGGATTGAAACATGCGATGAATTTAGGGCCCTGGTACAAGGTCTAATGGACAACAAAGAGCTAGAGATCTTTGAATTTACTAAGAAGGAAGATGTATGCACCCCAAATGAGGGGTCGATAAAGAAGGTCAATCACCCAGTGGTGATCATTTCACGACCGGGAATCAATGAAGCTGGAGCAAGAATTATGCCAAGAGTTGTAATTCAGAACCCCGCGGCTTTTCCTCATAAGGATAGCAAAAAGGTGTCTTGAAATTATAACTGCAATGTGACATCATCAGAAGAGGGAACTGGGGAATAAAATTTTCCAAACCTTTGCATACTTGGGAGTGTTTTGAACGATGGGATTGTGGAAGAAATCCCTGTATTTTTATAGCTAATCTAGAGTAATATTCAAAACACACTTGTTTCTTTAAGCCTAGAAGCAATAAGAATCCTTTTGTGAAATAGACTTGTGTCCAAAATTTTTATTTCAATAAAATGCATTCTTTTTTAGTAAATGTTCTTTCATTCTTGATATATTCTTTTGACTGTCTTTTTAAATATACTTCATTCATGATAATATCATACAAATAATCATCCTTAGAATCATTTATTCTTTAGAATCATTTATTCTTTGGAAATATGCCTTTGTACCTACAATAGGTCCCCAGACATCAACGACATGAGCAACACTGTAACTGACTCCTTTTGGGGTGAGATATGTGTTTAAGTGGATCTCAAGACTTTGAAGATGACAGACATTGTAACTTATCTCCTGATTTGTTAAGAATGATAGAGTAGGATGAAAAACAGATCCTACTCTACAAAGGGTCAGTGGACATTGCGAGCCTAGGAAAGAGGTGGAGGTCGAAGCCTAGCTCACCTCAAAGATAAAGTGAATCGTCATTGAGTTATTCCAAGAAATCAAAAAGGTTCGCATGATCATGTCAAGATATACCCGATATATTAAGACCTGTAGACGATAAAAAAATATCTATACTGTGTCAGACGGACACATGTTAATAGCTTCACGGTAGCCACGCTAATCATGAGGTTTGGGTACTATTGATCCACCATGGAAGGGGATTGCATCAGCTATTTAGTGAGACAATATTCATGCGCCTTATTCATTAAGATTTTCTCTATGTGGGGCATAGATTTTATTAGGTCATTCTCGTCTAATATACATCGATTTATCTTGGTAGTCGTCGATGACTTTATGAAGAGGGTGAAGGTCACTTTATATGCTAATATTACAAGGACGATAGTCATCAAATTTCAAAAAAAAGGTGCCGACAAGTAATGTCAAAATCTTGCAGTCTTTCCAAAGATCAGACACAATATCACAGTGCAGCAAAGGCAGCCAAAAAGGAAAATAAAAGTACAAAAAAGAAAAAAAGAAAGAAAATAAAATGAAGGTCATAGTGAAAGGTGACTGAGACTTGTAAAGATTGGCATGAAGAAGTTACCATTCACCCCCTATGCTTATCGAACGTTGACATGGACTCGTCGGGGCAACACATTGCTCATTGGTTTATGGGATAAAAATAATTTTTAAGATGGGATTCTTTTTCTCTGAGTCTTGACAGAGCTGAAGCTGGATAGGGTAGAATAGATCTAAGCTCGATATGATCAGTTGATCTCGAAGAGAGGAGATTCTGTCGTGGTCCAATGCACCAGAAATGAATGATGTGAGCTTACAATAAAAAGGTTCATCTTAGAAAATTCCATTAGGGGAACTTGATATTGAAGAAGATCTTTCCTATACAAAAGGACTCCAAAGGAAGAAATATGCCAAATAAGGAGGGACCTTACGTAGTAAAGAAGGCTTGTTCTGGAGGAGCATTGATATTGACCAAGACAGATGGCAAATCCAGTCAATAAGGGGAGAGGCCAAGGTAAAAACCCGCAAAGGGCACCTTGAAACCTTAAAAAAATCAAAAAAAGCAAAAAGCAAAAATCAATCAAAGAAAAAAGAAGAAAATGAGAGGCTAAGGCGAAAACCCGCAAAATGCGCTTTGAGACCAAATGGGATTTGAGTTGAAAACCCAAAGAGGGCGGCTCAAATTTGGAAAAGTGGGGCCCACAGTAGTCTTGCTATGCTTGAATTAACAATGAAGAAGTATGCTACGTTTGGGGGCATTTTCAAAGTACTCCGGGTCCCCTAAACACAGATTGAGCTCAAAGTGGTCCTCAAGAAGTTGGTACAGAGAAGCTTAAGCTGTGATATCTAGGGCACCTAGTTTTCCATTTTACCCATTTTTGGATTTGATATCTTTGATTATCTTATTCTTTATAAGATACATCCCAATAAATTTCCTTCTTAATTGCATTTTGCCATTCTTTGTTAATTTACTTGCTTCGAGCTATGTTTCTAGTCCGTTGTTATGATCTTTTTCAAGCATTTTGCATTGAAGTAATAAATAGTGGACTAATAATACTTTTATAAAAGGAGTTTCGCATATTACTCTGGAAGTTTTTAAATAATACAGGAGCCTAAAATGGGACTATTGTTTAAAACTCACCAAGCTTAAGGGTTGGAAATATTTAAACCCAAATTGAAATTATCTCTTTAGGTTTTCTGTCAAAGACATTGGTTAAGCAAAAAGGAAATTACATTAGTGTTATAATTCTGGCAAAGAACGAGCAATGGGATTATTCTCGAGAAAAAGAAATGGTATTATGTATTCATGTAGATATGAGGCATATACATCTGTTCATTACACCTAGGGAATGGTGTAACAGATCAAATTGATTGAAGATGATGCAAATTTTATACCTCTGAGTTGTAGCAGGATAGATAAAAGAAATCAAATGATTATTCCCCTGAAGTTGCAGTGGGAAGTACAAATTTTATGTCCCAGAAGGTACAGTGAAATGGACTCCAAAGTTGCAATAGGGCAAACCAACTGAGCAGAATATGTGTTTCTACGGGTTTTCTGTTGGAAAATGCTGGCCGAGTAAGAAGGCAGCATAATACGATAGTGATAAAACTCTGATTAATAAAGAGTAATGACACTTTAATTTTTTTTTTTAAAAAGGGAATCATTCTCATGACATTTCTACATTCATATCATTCATAACACATCTAGTTAGGAGTATTTGATTCATTTCGATCATAGCATCCTAATTATTTGATATAAGCATCACATTTAGTTAGGAGCATTTTATTCATTTCGATCATAGCATCCTAATTATTTGGTATAAGCATAGATACATGAAACTGAGTCTACAGGACATGTCCTAAAGCACAGTGTAGTAACATTGGTGAAGTAAGATCTTATCTTCCTGAAGTTGCAGCAGAATAGATTGAAGATTACAAACCTTATCTCCCTGAAGTTGCAGTGGAGCAGGTTGAAGTGACAAGTCTTATCTCCCTGAAGTTGCAGTGGAGCAGATTGAAGATAGCAAGTCTTATCTTCCTAAAGTTGCAGGAAGCAGACTGAAAATTACAGATCTTATCTCCATGTATCGGCTATAGAGCAGATCAAAAATGGTGAGTGTTATCTCCATGTATCGGCTATGGAGCAAATTTTAGCCAACAGCCTTTTCTCTCTAAGGTAGCAAGAGAGTAGGTTGAAGATACAGGTCTTATCTTCCTGAAGTTGCAAGAAGCAGACTGAAAATTACAGATCTTATCTCCATGTATCAGCTATGGAGTGGATAAAAAATGGAGAGTCTTATCTCCATGTATCGGCTATAGAGCAAATTTTAGCCACCAGCCTTATCTCTCTGAGGTAGCAAGAGAGCAGGTTGAAGATATAGGCCTTATCTTCCTGAAGTTGCAGGAAGTAGACTAAAAATTACAGATCTTATCTCCATGTATCTGCTATGGAGCAGATCGAAAATGACGAGTCCTATCTCTATGTATCGACTATAGAGCAGATTTTAGCCACTAGCCTTATCTCTCTGAGGTAGCAAGAGAGCAGGTTGAAGATACAGGTCTTATCCTCCTGAGGTAGCAAGGACGCAGACTGAAAATTACAAATCTTGTCTTCATGTATCGGCAATAGGAGCAGATTTAAGCCATCAACCTTATCTCCCTGAAGTTGCAGTGGAACAAGTTGAAGTCACAAACATTATCTTCCTGAAGTTGCTGTAAGACTACTTGAAGAAGGTGTGTACCAAAGAGGTCGAATATTTGGCAAGACCGGGCAAAATTAGTCCTTTTAGGGTCTTTGCTCCGTTCTTGTTACACGACAACGAGCAAAGAGGGGCAGCTGTAAGACCTAAATTTTGCCCGGCCCATAGGGAAACCAAAATCAAACAAAAAATTAAACAGTCCATCAAATAGGTTCGGTTTACAAGCCCAAAATTTTACAACGGCTCGATAGGCCCAAATTTTTGAGGTTTTTGAAAACCCTAGGTTTCCTTCTGCGCCGCAGCACTAACAGTCTCCACGCACATCAACACGACCCCCAGCTCGCGGTGCACGCCCCACGTTCGTGCACTACCCCTCCACGACATCACAACACCTGCGATTTGAGAAAAACAATAGCAAGAAACTACTTGTATTTGGCTATAAAGCCTTTATGTTTCGATTGTAAAGGGGACCTTTTTTTTGTTTACGATTGGAATACAAAAATACATACAAAACTCAATAGAAAACACACATAAATTCAACAAAAAGAGGGATTCAAACACATTTTCGAGCAAAGGTCTTTTTTTTCTCTTATCTTTTGTTCGTTTTTGAAACCTTCTATTATTATTGTTTTATTTTATCAAATCATTTATATATTTCGCATATTAAAAAATATAATATAAAAAAGCAAAAAAAGAGAGGAAATTTTACCTTCAGCGCCGCCGTAGCGGACGATGGTGGTCGGTGCTGGAGTTGGCTGGCGAGGCTGACCTGCAGAGAAAAAGGAACTTTGCTTTTTTTTAATGAAGGTAAGAAATGAATTTTTTGTCAAAAAAAGTGTATTTTATAGGCTCACCAAAACTACGTCGTTTTGGGACTGGCCTTAAACGCCCAAAACAGCGTCGTTTTGAGCTTTACCCGCGCACTAACCCGACCCGTCCAGAGGATCCACGTGCTTTTGATTAATGGGCTATTTCCCATTTTAGTCCTTCCGCCTTTTATCCGCTTGCAATCAAGTTTTTTCATTTTCTAATTTCGGCCCTGTGATTTATCTTGGTTTTCAATTAAGCCCGTCTTGGGGATAAGCGTTTTGGGGGGGGATTATTTCCCGTTTTGGTCCCTATTTGATGCCCGCGTGTTCTATTCGGTCCCCTATTCTTTTATTTCTGATTTAGCCCCAAAACTTATGTTTTAAGTTCAATTTAGTCTGTTTCTGTTATTCTTTTTTTTCCCTTAAAAATTAATTAATTTTAATATTATTATTGCTATTATTATTTTTTTATTTCATTATTACTATTTTCTATTTTTACTATTGTTGTTATTAGCCTATTATTATTCATATGTTATTATTTTTTTATCATTATTGTTAATATATTATTATTATTGTTATTTTATTTATCTTATATATTTATATTATTAGTATTATTTCATTATTATTATATGCTACTATCATATTCATTTTTTTGATTTATTTTTATTATCCTTGTTATTAATAATATTATTGTTGTTGTATTATTTGCTCTTTTTTTATATTTTTGATACATTTTGAATTTTCATGTAAATTATTTACTTTATGACATTTATTTTACAATTCATTTGTATATTACTATTTAGTATATTACTTATTTATATTTTTCTTCTTATTTTTAAATTCTTGTATCTACGATTTGTTTTAAAATCTTTGTATTGTTGTATAATAATGTTTTAAAACTTTCTTTCTTTCCTATTATTCATTTTATTCTATTTTTAAAACTTGATATTTCATTTGTGTAATTTGTTAAGAATTTCTTTTAAAATTGGCTTCTAATTCCTCGGTCTTCGATTACTAGCGTTAATATTTGTATAATATATGATGTGTTGCCGTTGTATGCGCCCAAACTCGTTCCTTTCAAAATTCCATATTATGACTATTCATTTGTATAATATTTTATCCATGTATAATGTTCCATGTTTGAAACTTTGCTTTTCATATACTATCGCATTGTGATTCAAATTTCAGCATTTTAATCGATATTGGTCGTCTCATTTTATTCCAAATAAACAAATAAAAAGCATTTTGAGTCGATCTTATAATCGATCATTCAAAGATTTCCTAAACTAAAACGAGGCAATATTTCGTGTTTGGAAGTTTGAGAGATCGTGCCCAATCGTGCTGGGTTTCGACTTTTCATTCGACTAAGACACGGAATATCCTTTTGACATTTCAACCATGTTTTCTTAAATTAAAATGAGGCAATATTTCGTACTTGGAAATTCAAGAAATCGTGCCCAATCGTGTTGGGTTGCGATTTACTATTTGGCCAAATAACCAAATATCCTTTTAAAATTTCAAATGCATGAGTTTTGGAAATTACGAAATGATCTTGTATTGAGGATTTGAAATATTGTATCCAATCGTGCTGGACATGATATTTTATTCCTTCTGAACGAGAGAATCTCGACATCCAATTCAAGTTATTCAAACGTTTTTGAAAGATTGTATTTTAAAATCTTTTCAAATTTTCAACATTAGAACGTTAGTTGATCAATACGGTACCAATTTTGGGCATTGCGAGGGTGCTAATCCTTCCTCGCACGTAACCGACTCCCGAATCCATCTTCTAGTTTTTCGTAGACCAAAAATGTTATTTTCATAAACCAAAATGCTTTATTAAAATGATCGACCATAGGGTGACCCGATCACACCTAAACAAAAAGGATTGGTGGCAACTCCATACCTCATTTAAAAGTCGATCCCCATTTTTCAAAATAAAGATGGTTTCGACACCATTCTAACAAGATCATCTAAAGTAGCCCTCTAATATCTACTGTTTAATAATTTAAACAAACATTAGAATAAGAATGCTTACTTGATTCGACGTTGGAGAGTCGGTGTGCCGCTCAGCAAGACTTCCTCTTTTCCAAAACATTGCAAAAAAAAATTTTTACACAAAAATAATCTAAGTAATAAGGCCCAATTCACAGTCCAAGTTTTGCAACCTAGGCTTTGATACCACTAAATGTAACACCCTAAACTCGGCCTGGACGTTATGGCTGAATCTGGCG
Source organism: Gossypium anomalum (assembly GCA_025698475.1). Classification (NCBI taxonomy): domain Eukaryota; kingdom Viridiplantae; phylum Streptophyta; class Magnoliopsida; order Malvales; family Malvaceae; genus Gossypium; species Gossypium anomalum. The sequence continues at coordinate 53,562,023 of CM046966.1, read as the reverse complement.
CATCACATTGAAGTGTTTTAGCAAAAATCGTGTTTTCATTGAAAACCCTTCTTAAAATAAAAGAAACATTAACTATCCTTAAAAAAAAAAAACTCCTTTCAATCACTTGTTTAAAATATATGATTTTATGAAAACATGTCATTTTAAAATGTAGTAGCGGAAACGTAGAAAAGTTATACTATAGTTTAAGAAACCATGTTCAACTTTTGATAATTACATCACAAAAAAAAAAAAATAAAGTGGAAGCCCTATTACAATCTGATTTGAAAAGTATTTAATAACATAGAAACTGATAAGCTTTAAAAAGAAAAATAAGTCCAAATTATCTTGCTAGCTCGCCACCTAGAGTCCCTCCAAACATCGAACCTTCTACTGAGCATCACCTGAAAATAAAATAAAAGAGGGGGTGAGTTTTCACAAACTCAGTGTGTACAACCCTGGACGAAAACAAGCATTCAAAAGTCATCATACATCAAACATGCAATGCAATGCAGTGCAATCCACCCCAATAATCCAACCGGTACACTTCTGCTCCGTCCCTCTTTTCACAACCTGTGGGGATATAAATATCGACCCACCCAACCGATACACATCAATGGTAACCCGGTTGCGGAACTACCCAAGTTGCAGCAAGCTGCCAATCACATACTGGGCTTAAAAGCCTTCGGTGGATCCACGGTTGTCAAGCAACCATGCGACCCTCATATACTCCCTCCGTTCCATAATTCCCAACCCATATGCAACCTAAATAGGATATCATATGAATACATATGAATGCATGTAGCAATCATAAATCTTACACACAACACTTAGGGGTATTTTAGTCATTTTTGCCCTTAGGGGCATTTCGATAATTTTCTTTTATTATGGGTTTTTACATACCTTGGCCCGTTAACAAATCCCGTGAGCTAAGATAAACGAACACTATGAACTAGGTAGGATTCCAGAGAAGAGGAGGTGAGTCATTAAGACTGCTTAAGTACCAAGCTCTCCCTAGATCTAATCCTAGACATGCATATACCCGTTGCCACACCTTAACTTTATGACTTGTCCACGGTCGCAGTATATTAATTAAGTTTTATCTGGTTATCATATACTAGGCCCAAAACCCCTACATACATGCATATGGCCCTCTTGGCCCAATCTCACACATATGGCCCATTAGGCCCAATTCACATTCATATGGCCCATCAGGCCCAATTCACGTTTATATAGCCCATTCGGCCCAATCTCATTTATATGGCCCATCCAGCCCAACTCACATTATATTCATGCTCACATACAAATTTCCTATCACATAGCATCGCTTATCAAATTTTGCCTATTATGGGCCCAACAGCCTTTCGGGCCCATTTAGCCTATTCCGACCCACTTGGCCTCTTCACAACCCAAGTCCATGGAATCATCCATGGGCCTCAAGCAACCTATCGGTCTCCCCCTTATGAGTATTCACGCACTCACAAGACTACCGTAGCCAAACTTTTGGCTTTTTGACATTTCGACATTTCAGTTTTTCGGCATTTCGACTTTTGCCGATCTAATAGTGTGTGCAGTGTAAGTACACACCTGGTAAGCAAGCGTGATGCGCCTTAGCCTCAAACCTTGCTCGATAAGTATAACAACCCCTTCTTAAATGCCTAACCACGATCAACTCCCAGATCTGCACCAATCTTAATTGTTAAAACAGAAAATAGGTGACTCGTATCCAACACAAGTCCCCTTACCTTAACTATGAACAATCGACCACCTTAGCCAAAGGGAAAGGAATACTTCCCAAAATTGCGAACACCTAAAGAGCAATTTCGACAAAGAGCTAAGATCCGAGATCTGATACTAATTCCGTACCATAGTCGATTAGAAAGAGTGAGGGACAATATTTGATACTTAGCAAAGAAAATCGATTGGAAGAGTAACACTTACACTAGATTCGGTCAAAGAGTATTTGGCTTAAGAGATCTGAATGGCACAATTGCTTATTTGGCACCAAGGGAGAGAGGGAGAAGAATCGGCTAAACCCAAAAGTGAAACAAAGAAATCGGCACAAGAAAAATAAAAGGAGAACAAGGGTTTTCGGCTTTTGGAGAAATCAACAGAAAGAAAAAGAAGAAAACAAAAGGGTTTTTGGCTTTTAGGGACATGGGTTTCTGGTAATAGGGTGAAAAAAATTCGACACTAGCCTGGCAACCCTGCATTCGACACTTATTTATAGCCCTTATAGCCAAATTACCTAGCCCTCAGTTCCCCATTTGGCTCCATCACTTCCCCCTTCTTATCTCCTCGTTTTTCTCCCTGATAACCCTTTGATCCTTTCCTTAGTTTTCTCTCCTGAACACTCCCCTTAGAGTCCATCTTCACGCCACTTCTAACCTTCTAGAAGGCCAAAATTAAACTCCTAAAAATACTTAGCCAGGATTCGAACCTAAGATCTCCTTGCTAGCCACTAACGCCACTTCCCTACACTCTAAGTGGCGTCACTTAGCCACTCCACCACAAGGCTTTTTGATGCCATTTTCCCTTATCTTTATTTAAAAGCCTAACTACGTGCCAACAAGGCACTTTTAATTATTAAACTTTAATTTCTTCTACCCCTAGATTCGAACTAAAACCTTGACTAAGACCTACCAACGCGTAATTAACACTTAACCGGGATTGCTAAGCACAAAAAGAAAAATTCACGCTTTCAGGATTTTTGGGTTTCGGAATTTTTAGGGCGTTACAGTTGGTATACACTTGGTTCATCTATTTGCGTGTATGGTATTAGTTAACAAGTTACGATTGGGATGCAGGTAGTCTTTAAGGGTTCTAAGCGATCCCTTGCAATGGTTTAGTGTGATCGATCAAGGGGAGTGATAGGAAATCTCTCGAGCAAGTGTTTTAGGTTAGGGTTCTTTCCAACTGATTGGTAAGCGACTAACCGAAGTTTCTGATTGTGTTAGGTTGGGGTTCTCGTGGGTTAGTCGAGTGCTTTTGCAAACATGTGTGTAGCCACACTACCATACTCGTAAATCAGCAAAAGCTGAAATAAGTGATCGTCAACACCACACGAGCGTGTGCTCGCTCGTGTGGTAATTCAAACGCCTAAACGTGGGCGTAAGATCGTTAAGACCGGCCATGAGTGACTTCATGGTCTAAGGCTGATTTGGGCCATGTTGGGCCAAAATGGGTCACGTATGTAACACCCCTAACCCGTATCCGTCACCGGAATAGGTTAAGAGGCATTACTAGACTTGTAACTCATATCAGAACCACCAAACATCAAATATTATCTCATTACTAATAGAATTCATTCATTCACATTCATTGTTCACATAAAATTGAATATACAATGTTTAAACATGCATTCGGGACCAAATTGATAACATATAAATGTTTTAGAACTCATAAAAATTTTCAACTTTTAAAAGGTCACATGCCTGTGTGAACAGGCCATGTGCCTCACGCGGCCTTAGACACGCTCGTATGTCTAAACCGTGGCAAAACAAGGCATAGCTACTGACTTGCCCACATAGCTATAAGACACGCCCGTGTGTTTCGGCTGTGGTCGAGCCTGACTTGGGCCACACGGCTAGCCACACGCCCGTGTGCTTTGGCCGTGCTCGGGTCTGACTTACAATTGTAGGGTACCCCAGGGGACACACAATCGTGCAACATAGCCGTGTGTCGTACACGGCTGAGGCACACGCCTATATCTCTGCTCGTGTGGACAAAAATAGGCCATTTGAATAACCAATTTGCCACCCCAAATTGTGTGAACCTACAAGTAAGGCAACAAGCATATTTGCGCCACCATTTCAGCCAATTTCAACACCAAAACATAAACCATTCATATCATATAATAGTCACCCAAATCCATACTCATAAACCTTACCAATTCATGCCAAACATAAGGTAACATCATACCAAAACATTTCCTTCCATACATCATTCAATCTTAAGTTAAATTTACCAAAACTTACCATCTTCTTTACCCAACTAAAACATACCAAAATTGCAAATTAACATCACATATCATAAGCCATTATCAACTATGAGTTCAAACACAAATTGGACAAATCACATGGCTAAGTATATACATCACAAAACATACTTCCACAACTACTAACCTATACATGCCATACTTCAAAATATACATTTTCAAAAGTACCAAAATGAGGTTCGATAGTGTGGTGACAATCCTTAATTATCCCCAAGGTTACAGTAGCTTTGATATCTATAAAACAATGCAAACACACACAAAGTAAGCTTTCAAAAGCTTAGTAAGCTCGTACCAGAAACATCAACAGTATATAAAATATGAAACATCAACACATAAGTACTTATAATTTCTCAACTCATCCAGCAAGTCCATGCCAACACCAACCATATGTTTATACTAATTCAATAAACTTTTTATGCATTTTACCATCTACCATATAGGTATTATACCTACCTGAACATTTTCATATTTATTCATTTTCAATCTCACCTCTTGTTCGAATACTTTAAGACTTTCCGAAGATCACCAATGCTTTAAACATTCGCACACTTACTGCTTAAAGGTTAGCCGAAGCTAGAATGATTCTGTACACTTAGCGCCATCTCAATTAACTGAAGCTAAGTCGGTATTGCACACTTAGTGCCTCATATAGCCGAAGTTAGTTTAAATCGCACACTTAGTGCCAAATACACGTAGTGCCTCATAGAGCCGAAGCTAGTCTAAATCGCACACTTAGTGCCAAATACTATTGATTCATCATCGTATTCATCCAAACCAGATATATATATATATATACAATATATGTATAATCAAAACATCAAAATATACTTTAAAATCATGCTTTGAGTACGAACTTACCTAGTACTCGGAATTTATTGATTCGGATTGTTACTCTACAATCTTCGACTTCCCTCGGTCTAAGTCTGAATTCCTCTTTTCTTGATCTATATGTATTCAAAATTAACCTTTTTATTCACTAAATCATTCAAACCAATCCATTCACACACAATTAGGGCATTTTGCAAGATAGCCCTCACATTTTCACATTTTGACACTTTAGTCCTTAATTCACAAAATCGCAAAATACATAAAATTTGCTCATACACAAGCTTAACCGAATTCTCTTAGCTCTTATAAAAGTCCATACATTTCATTTATTTCACATTTTAGTCTCTCAAAATAAAATTTTTACACTTTAACCCAAATTACTCAATTTTATCAAAAATTCAAAGACAAAACTTATAAACCCAACACCAAGCTTTCATATTTCAACATATAACATCACAAAGCTCATGAATTCATCCATGGCAAATTTCCAAATCATAAACAAAATCAGAAATTGAGGCATGGGTTTGATAATATACGAAGTAACAATTACAAAAAAGTAGAAATAATAAAAAATCGAACAAAAATAGACCTTTAATCAAGCTAGATGTTGGCCAAATGCTTGAACCCTAGAAACGGTGTTCTTATTCTCTTATTTTCGATGGAAGAAGACTTAAAATAAATCAATTTAAGCCTTTCTTTTATCTAATATATCATTAATAACTAGTTTACCAATTTGCCCTTTTATAAAACCTTATAAATTCACATGTACTAGGGCTATAAATGTCCATTACACATGTAAATGGCATAATAACCACATAAGGACCTCTTAAATATAAAGCCAAGTCAAATAAGCACTTTTAAAATCTAGCACACAACTTTTACATTTTACGCGATTAGGTCCTTTTTAAAAATTAAGCACACAAACAGTTAAATTTTCACACGAGACTTTCACAAATGTCAATTATAAATAGCACAGAAAATAATATTAAAATATTTTTCTATCTTAGATATGTGGTCCTGAAACCACTATTCTGACTAGGGTCAAAACTAGACTGTTACAGCATGGGCCCCATGGGCTTGTGGGCCCCACACGGGTAAATCACATGGATGTGTGGAGAATACTGGACCAGGTTGTGTATTCCACATGACCAAGGCCATTTTTGGGTTTCATGAGCCACATAGGTGTATGGGCCGACATGGGCCGTATTATGGGCCTTGGGCCCAATTTTCACTGTTGGACTATTAAGGTTGCATGGGTCGCCTGAGACGACTATGGCCCTACTGTTGGGTCAGTAAGTATACCTAGACCCCAGTTTGATGAAATGACTATTTTTCCCTTATGTGGTAAAATGACTGTTTTGCCCTTATGTGGTAAAATGACTATTTTTCCCTTATGTGGTAAAATGACTATTTTGCCCCCATGTGATCTATGTTTATATTTTAGCATGTTATTGTAACTGTGTTGAGTACATGTATAATATTATGATATGACATGAAATGTGGCATGATGCATTGCATGGGGGTGGGTTTTTATATGATTGGAGGAAGTGAACTGTACTGGCAACTGTGCTGCAAATCACTGATGGCTCTAAGCCTATTATACTGGCAGCTCTACTGCAAATACTGTTTAGTGTCGTAACCGATGCTATTTTGGTGTATAGGGATGGGTGGGTTGATTTTATCCCTACATGGTGTGTAGGGCTAGACGAAGTGGTGTGTAGAGGCTGGTTGGGTAGGATTTCTGATTCAATATCTGTATTGTGACCGTTACTGAATTGGGCTAAGGCCCACACTAATACTGATACTGTAATGGGCTAAGGCCCTAATTGAAACTAAACTGTTACTGATATGGGCTTAGGCCCAGACTATTTTTGCTTACTGTATGATTGACTGTTACTCATTAAGGGATTACACACTGAGTTTTTGTAAACTCACCCTTCTGTTTATCTACACAGGTAATCCTTAGGTGGATCGGTGCTGCGAGGGACTCAAAGGTGACCATACAACAACTTACGCTTCCATATTTAACTTTTAATTTATAAACAGTTTAATTTGGGTATTTTTTGTAATAAGGCCTCTTTAAATTTTTAAAGTTTAATTTGGGGTTTTATTTATATTGATTTATATCTGCTAGCAGTATGACATGGGTTTTCAAAAGAAAAATGCTTTTTCAAACATCACAGCTATGCAACATGTTTCAAAAGCTTCCATAAGAAACATCGTTTTTAAATAGATTATGACATTTTAAGATGATTAATTGTTGACAAACGGCTTACATTTTGAAGATAAACGACAAGCCTTGAAATCATCTTCAAGGTCATTCAAAAAGGTTTAATGGAGAATCGATTTTTAACAGTTTCGCACTTTGTGAAAAAAACTTCAATGTGACATCGCCAGATTCAGCCATAACGTCTAGGCTGGGTTCAGGGTGTTGCAGGCTGAATCTAGCGATGCCACATTGAAGTGTTTTTCGTAAGGTGTAAAATCATTGAAAATCCCGTTCTATTTATTTAACCTCTTTGTGATCTTAAGGAATATTTTAGGATGTTTCGATCCTATTCAAAACTTAAGTTGCTTGGAAAAAGTTAATCATATTAAAATGTTATTAATTTTAAAACTTCATTTCTTATGGAAGCTTTTAAAACATGTTGCGTAAATGTGGTGTTTTGAAAAACTTTTATCTTTTTGAAAACCCGCTTTCTACTACTAATAGATGTAAATCCAAATAAATAAAACCCCAAATTAAATCCTAAAAATTTTAAAAGGCCTTATTACATAAAAAAATAAAATGCCCAAAGTAAAACTACTTATAATTTAAAATCCAAAGAGAAAGTTTGTGCTGTTTTGTGGCCACCTTTGAGTCCCTCGTAGCACTGACCCACCTAAGCCTGGGGATTACCTGTATAGATAAACAGATGGGTGAGTTTTGAAAACTCACTGTGTAATCCCATAACAAATAACCAATCAGTGAGCATACACAGTTTGGGCCGAAGCCCAATTCAGTAACTGTTCAGTTTTAGTTGGGCCTTAGCCCATAATAGTATCAGTATCAGTGTCAGTGTGGGCTTAAGCCCATCTCAGTGACAGTACAGTACAGATATGCAATCAAAAGATCCTACCCAACCAGCCTCTACACTCCATCTCCGTCCAACCCTACACTCCATGTGGGGATATAATCAACCCACCCATCCCTACACTCCAAGTAGTACCGATTGCGGCACTAAATAGTATTTGTAGTAGAGCTGCCAGTACAGTACACTTCCTCCAATCATAATAAACCCCATCCCCATGCAACATATCATACATCATAGGGGCATATCAGTTATTTTATCATGTAAGGGCATTTCAATCATTTTATCAATTAGGGGGTCTAGGTACACTTACCGACCCAACAGTAGGTCCATAGTCGTCTCGGGCGACCTGTGCAACCTTAATAGTTAAACAGTAAAAATGGGCCCAAGGCCCATTATGCAGGCCCATGTGGGCCCACATATCCGTGTGGCCCACTTAGCCCAGATATGGCTTTGGCCGTGTGAACTGCATAGCCTGGCCTAATATTCTCCACACGTCTGTGTGATTTACCCGTGTGGGGCCCACATGCCCGTAGGGCCCACATGGGCTCAGTTCGTCTTAGAATGGCCCAAATTGACCTCGGCACATGTAATCGCTCATGGGCGGCCTCAACGATAATACGCCCATGTTTAGGCATTTAGACTACCACACGAGCGAGTGCACGCCCGTGTAGCGTCAACGATCACTTATTTTGGCTTTTACCGATCTACGATTAAGGGTAGTGTTTTACACACCTTGATGCGAAAGTGCGCGACTAGCTTATGAGTACTCCAAACCTGTTTCAACCAGAAGCTTCGATTAATCCCTACCAATCAAATTGCAAAGAACCCTAACCAAAACACTTGTTTAAGAGATCACCTAGCACTCACCTTGATCGATCACACTAAACCACTGCAAGAGATTGCTCACAACCCTTAGAAACTACCTGTACTCCAACCCAGACTTGTTAACTGTTACCATACATGCAAGTAATTGCACCAAGTGTATAGCAACTTACCAAAAGCGTAAAATAGGAATAGGAGACAGGAGTATTCGGCCTACCCCTAAAAACCCACACTTAAACCGAGGCATAAGACGTATCAATCGCACCCCTAGCAGTATTCGGCAGAGAAAAGAAGATGTTAGGTATAAGATTATGACGGCAGAAAAAGAGAAGAAAACATTAACTGTGCACTCGAACCTGAGGTGGAATGTCAGCTAACGTAAAAGGTCAAAGGAGAAGAGAACCGAAAAAAGAAATGAGAGGAAGAGTATTCGGTCAAAGCTTGAAAGAGAGGAGGAAAAGAAAATAATAGGTCAAGAGGAAAACCAATTGGGAGAAGGGAAGGAGTACAGAGAATCAGTCACAACAACAAGGTGTAAAAGAAGTGAATTGGTAGACCAAACGAAAAGAGAGAAAGGGATAGAGGCATTCGGCTAAGGGAAACAAAAAGAAAAGAAGAATGAAATGGCTAACGAGGGACCCAAAATGCAACCCGAAAGAGCAAATAGCAAAAATCCCTAACACTAATAGGTTTCCAAAGCAAAGAAGCAACCAAAACAAAGTGCCAAAACTTACAAAAACTGAATTCTTCCCCAAACTGATTCCTTTGAGTGCCTAAAGTCCCAATTCGGCACAACACTCCCACTCCTTCAAAATCTCTTATTTTCCTCCTTAAATCTCTCCTCAAATCACTCAAATCGATCACTCCTTCCTCAACTACTCAAATTGAATTCCATACAAACACTTTAGTGTTTCCATCCAGCCACAACACTCCCATAGCACAACAGCAAAAATAAAACACTCCACTGCGCCCACCAAGACTTGAACCTCAGTTCTCAAGCATATATGACATGCCATTTACCCCTAGACCAGCAGGCCCTTTCTGTCATGAAATACTCACATTTATTTAAAAGGCCTACTGACTAGAGACAGGGTTTATTCACATAAAAATAAAAATTTTACACAAGCCAAGGCTTGAACCCAGGACTTCCCAAACACATCCCAGAACACTTAACTACTGAAGCAAACAGATATTTGTGCAAAACATGCAAAAATAAACACCTAGATTTTGGGGCGTTACACTACCCATCACAGCCAAGTTACCATAATGCCCCAATAGTCCATAATTTCCATTTATTTTACATTTTAACCACTCAAATTAATCCTTATTTTGCATTTTTACTAAAAATCACTTAACAAAACTTGTATAATTCATAAAAAATTCATATTTCACCATCAAACATCAAAGAACATATATATACATCAATGTCAACTCTCACAAATGTTAACAATTTTGAAATTGAAGGTACGGGCTAGATAGATTAAGTTGCAATGAACTAAAAAACATAAAAATCACTATAAACTGAGTGAAAAATCACTTACAATTGAAGCATGCATTAGTCGAACCTTCAAAGCTTATCCATAGCTTCTTTTTTTTCTTAATTTTGGTTAGGAAGAAAGACGAATGAAATGTTTTGTCTTTTGTTTTAATTATTTAACCTTTATTTAATGAATTACCATATTAACCTTATAAAAATCATTTAAAACACCTTAATATATGTCCATATATGTCCACTCATGCTATTAATGGTCTAATTGCAACATAAGGACCTTAACTTAAAGGTTCTATAGCTATTAGACACTTTTAGCTAATAGAACTCCACTTTTACGCTTTACGCGATTTAGTCCTTTTTATCAAATTGACCAACTAAACGATAGAATCAGCTCACAAAATTTTCACGCATATCAAATAACATGCTGTGAATATCGAAAATAGTATTAAAAATAATTTTTCGACATTGGATTTGTGGTTCCTGATAAACCGTAGTTTATACATATTTATAACCCATGCTTAATGCATTTTATGAATGATTTCTCCTTAGATTTAGTGAATTCGATGCTCCTAATGCCTTAAATTCATGTTTTATTCTCAGGTAAGCATAGGAGAACGAAAGGAACGAGAAACGGGCTGAAAACGGAGAAAATGGGCCAAAGCACGAAATCAACACGGCTTGGACCTCTTCACACGGGCAAATCACACGACCGTGTCAATTTGGCAGAATTGAAGCACGATTCACACGGGTATAACACACGGCCGTGTACCTCGAACACGGCCTGAAATTATCACACACAAGCGTGTCACACGAGCGTGTCTCTGTTGAGCCCAAGTTTAGTCCAATTCAGAGAAGGCCACTTTTGAGGGTTCTTAGGCATTCCAAAGCCTATAAATACACCCTAGAAGAGGAAGAAAAGAGGAGATGGAAAATAGGGAGTAAGCAATTACTCCAAGGAAGCAATTGATCCATCTCAGAAGCCAAAGCCACTATCAAGACTGAAGATCTCTCCTCAATTTCCCCTTTAGGAGTTTTGGGTTTTCTTTATGTTTTGTAATTATTATTATTATGAGATGTTTTCTTGTTTAGTTATGAACTAAACCCCTAAATACCTAAGGGGGATGAAACCTATGACAAAACCTTGTTATTATTTCTGAATCGTATGATAAATATTTGACTTGTTCTTAATTATGTGTTCTTAATTCTTGTTTTGGTATTTCAGGATATCACTTCAAGTTACTACTCTTAGTTGGAGGAGGAATAGACCCTGACTAATAGTAACTTTGTCATAATTAAGTGGGGTTGATTGCGCGCCTAGAGATAGGGTAACAAGATTTTGCCGGATTAGGGTGAAACCTAATAAGGGAATCTGTAGATCGAGTTAATGTAACCTTAGGGTGTTAATTAGAGATAACTCTCAGTTATTCAACCTAGGGATTAGACGTTGTTAGTCTCGAGAGGGATAATAATGTACATTAGGGATTTCTACGGAACAAGTTAAATGAATAAATCGTCCGGTTCGGAGCCAGAATAACAAGTAAAAGTCTAGGTGGATTTTTCCTTAGGTATTGTCTCAGTCAATTGTTTTCCCCAAAAGTACTTTCCCAAATCCTATTTTCTGCAAGTTCTTAGTTTTGTTAATTAGTTAGTTAAAACAAACCTCTTTTCTTCGGCTAGATAATAACAAGACGGTCATTACTAGTACTCCTAGTCCCTTGGGTTCGACAATCCGGTCTTGCTAAAGTTATACTACTATTCGATAGTTACACTTGCCTACGTCGTGATAATAGTTAGTTTCAAGAACGATTCATTATAAATTTATAAAACTTATCACAGGAAAATCGACGATCAAGTTTTTGGCACCGTTGCCGGGGACTAAGATATTAGGAACGCTCAATTTTTATTACTTTAGCCATCTATTTTCTTGCAATTTAACTTCAATTTTTATTTTACTAATTTTCTTTCTTTTTTTCTCCTGGCAGGTTCTTATAGTTTATGACTAGAAGAAACCCGTCAGAACCATTGCTTTTTGACGAGGAAACTGATAGTACAGCTCATAGAAACTGACAAGAAATCAGGCGCAGCTTAAGATACATAGAGCAAGAGCAAGAGGAAGATATTTCAACTACAACTGAGGAGATAGCTGAAAATCAAGACAATCTGCTACCTCCAGCCATACCTGCTGAATTAGCAAATCAGAATCCTGCTCCTCGTACTAATGCTAAACCTAATTTTACAGGAACTGAGTCAAGTATTGTTAGGCCTGCTATTGCTGCAAATAATTTTAAACTGAAACCTAACACGATTCAGATGATACAGTAATTTGTTCAGTTTGATGGTTTGCAAGATGAGAACCCTAACACTCACTTGGCAAATTTCCTAGAACTGTGCGACACTTTCAAAACTAATGGTGTTTCTGATGATGCCATTCGCCTTCGGTTATTCCCTTTTTCACTGAGAAATAAAGCTAAACAATGGTTGAACTCACTACCACAAGGGTCCATTACCACTTGGGAACAAATGACCAAAAAATTTTTATTAAAATATTTTCCACCGGCAAAAATAGCTAAGTTGCGTAATGATATATCTTCTTTTGTGCAGATGGACTTAGAAACACTTTACAATGAATGGGAGAGATACAAGGACCTTTTGTGAAGGTGCCCACACCATGGATTACCTCTATGGCTGCAAGTTCAAACATTCTACAACGACGTGAACCCTTCGACGAGACAAATGATTGATACAGCTGCTGGTGGGACCATCAACAACAAAACATGTGAAGAGGCTTCTGAATTTATTGAAGAGATATCACTGAATAACTATTAGTGGCAAGTCATGAGGACTAAGCTAAAGAAAATAACAGGCGTTTATAACGTCGATTCGGTCACTATGTTGTCAAATTAGGTAGAACTTCTGAATAAGAAAATTGATGGTTTACTTGGTTCTACGCAGGTACATCCAGTGATGAGGTGTGATTCAAGTGGAGGAGGTGTGCTTACAGAATACCTATCATTCAATCCTTCAACCGAAGAGGAACAAGTCAACTATATGGGTAATAATAATTTTAGATCTCAAAATAACCCATATAGTAATACTTATAATGCAGGTTGGAAGAACCATCCAAATTTCTTTTGGGGCGGTCAAGGAAATCAAAGGCCACAGAATCCTTAGGGTTTTCAACAGCTACCTTATCAACAGGAAAAGAAGCCGAACCTTGAGGAGATGCTATCCAAATTCATCTCGTTGTCAGAAACTCATTTCTAGAATACCGAGACAGCACTCAAAAATCAACAAGCATCAATTCAAGGACTTGAAACTCAGATAGGTCAGCTATCCAAATTAATTTCTGAATGACCACAAGGTAGCTTGCCAAGTAACACTAAACCAAACCCAAGGGAACAGCTCAACACAATTAGTACCCAAGATAAAGAAGGATTCATTGAGCCTGAGCCAGAATTGATGCAAGAAACTATGATAAGCAAAGGTAAAAGTGAGGTAAGTCATAACAAATCAGTGAATGAAGAATATAAACCTCGTGTGCCACACCCTAGCACGACAAGAAAACACTGCTCAGATGAAAAATTTAGTAAATTCCTTAAACTTTTGAAAAATTTACATATCAACTTACCGTTTATTGAAGCTCTGTCACAGATGCCAAATGCAATGAAATTTTTAAGAGAGCTTCTAGAAAATAAGCGGAAGTTGGACGAAGCGTCACATGTGGAGCTAAACGTAGTTTGCTCAGCTATTCTACAGAATAAGCTACCCAACAAATTGAAGGATCCAGGGAGTTTTACAATTCCTTCCTTAATTGGTAGTTTAGATGTGAATAATGCATTAGCTGATTTAGGGGCAAGTATCAATGTCATGCCTTACAAAATGTTTAAGCAACTAGGTCTTGGGAAACCCAAACAAACTAGGATGAGCATTCAACTGGCAGATAAAACCATAAGATTTCCTAGGGGTATTATTGAAGATGTACTAGTGAAAGTGGATAAATTCATATTTCCCGTTGATTTCATTGTTTTAGACATAGAGGAGGAGACCAACACCGCTAGAGGAGGAGACCAACAACGCTTTGATTTTAGGGAGGCCTTTTTTGGCAACTGCTAAAACAATTATTGATGTTGGCACAAGAGAACTTACACTTCGCGTGGGAGACAAAACGACCACCCTTCAAGCTCGTAATTCTAGCATCACATCAAACATGGAAGCTAATGATCCACACCATTCTGCTAAAACTAACGATATGACACAACCTACTTTGCAGAAATTAAGCTTGAAAGAAGTACACGAGCCATGTTCCAACAATAATAGAGGACCCATTCATGAAGAACAAAGGCTACAGTTAGAGGAGCTAGACGAATGGCGAGCACATAAACCGAGAACACTTGATAAATCGAAACTATGCCAAAACAAGCTCGATACGTCTCCAAATCAACTTAAGGTTGGAGATCAAGTCTTATTAGATGCCGCAGACCCTCACATTATCACTTCCAACCCAGATGGAGAAACCCCTCTTACGGTACTTAGTATTTTCCCATTCGGTATAGTGGAGGTAAGTCATCCCAAGTTCGGCACTTTTAAGGTAAACAATTCCCGGCCAAAGCTTTATTTTGATAAGAATGTTTGTAGGAATGAGGAGTACGAACTCCTTAAACCACCTTGACCGTTCAATAAAGAGATAAGTCGAGCTTAGACTATAAATAAGCGCTTCTCAGGAGGCAAATCAAGCACTAATTGCATTGACTTCTTTAAATTTTAGTGTTTAACACTTTCCATGACTAACAGAGCTCTTAAAAACAGGTTTACCATAGGGACACGGCCAAGCACACTGGCGTGTGTAAGACCATGTAGAAATAGGGAAAGATTTTCCCAAAACATGAGCGACGATAAACCGCCACGGCCATGGGGCATAACCGTGGGCGAACCTGCCAAAACAACACGGGTGTGCACCACACCCGTGCCTGAGGACCGTGGTCGAAACTGAGAAAATAGCACGGGAGTGCGACACTATTTGATGCCATTTTCCCCCTATTTTTATTTAAAACCCTAACTACTTGCCAACCCTGATTCTTTTAATAATTAAATTAAAATTCCTCCACCACAAAACTCGAACCCAGAACTTCTCCAACACACTTAGACACTCCAAATTCATTAAACCCTTAAAGCCAACATATCATTTGTCATTTTCTTGCTCACTTAAAAATTTTATGAGACCTAAAGCCCAAAGCCCAATTCCTCTAGGCCCAAAATTTGGGGCGCTACATTTTGCTTCCTCTTTTTCATGATGGTTTATCTGGTACAAGTACAGTTGGCTAAGGGTAACGTGGACTAAGTGTTGCATCATCTTTCTAAATTGCCATGGCATTGTTTACATTTTGCCTTAGAAATATTTCACTTCCTTTATTTTGTTTCTCCTTTCTCTCTTCTCTTCTTCACCCTGCACCTACTATCAACAATAAGCAACACCTTTGATCCCCAGTAACAAATAACGACATTTATAGCACAATCCAAGCTTTGTTATGCAATGTTCTAAAAATATCCTAAAAATGCAACCATATTTACTTAATTAAAAATAATTAATTCAATCTAGAGGCCTAAAATAGAACTCTTTTCAAAAGTTATCATGTAGTAGATGTGTAACAACCCGATTTAGACCCTATTCAGAATGGTGATTTCGGGACCACAAATTTGAGTAAAAAAATATTTTAAATTTATTTTCTGTGTTTATTATGTGTGAATTTATATCTGTGAAATTTTTGTGTTTTAATTTTATCGTTTGAGTGCTTGATTTAATAAAAGGGCTTAATCGTATAAAATAAAAATTTGATGTTTTAATATGTTGGGGCCGAATTGAACTTGTCTTATTAATATGAAACATTTATAATACAATTTAACCATAATTATATGTAGTGGACGGTAATGACCATGATTTATAATGGTTTTATTTTTATAATAAAGGTTAAATATGTAAATTTATTAAAATGTTAATATATCATAAAACATAAAATAATTATAATGCATTCATATTTTGTTCTTGGTGACCGAAACTAAAGAAAATAAAAAGAAAAGAAAGCTATTAACGGTTTGACCATTTGTTTAGCTCAATCAAGGTATGTAACTAGCTCGGTTTTGAGATTATTGCAGTGTAATGTACAAAGCCCATGCTTGAATTTTTTATTTTGCTGAATATTTTGAGTTATGCCATTGATGAATATTTGAGCTTTGTGATGATATTTGATGAAATATGAAAGATATGTTTTAGATTAACATGTTTTGTATTGGAATTTTTGATGATTTTGAGTAATTAGGACTAAATTGCAAAAATAATAAATTGAGGGAATAAAATGTGAAACAAATGAAATGTATGGACTTGTATGAACATGGGTAGTATTCAGCCTAAGCATGGTATGTTCAAATTTTGCATGTTTTGTGTTTTGTGCAATTTGGACTAAATTGTAAAAATTGTAAAATGTTAGGGGTAAAATGGTAATTCACCCATTTATGTGTTTTTGGACTAAAATGAGTGAAAATATGTTTGCATGAGTTTAATTTGAATATGTTTATATCAAGAACCAAAAAAATTGAATTTGGATTGGGGGAAAACTAAAGTTGTCGATTAGCCGTCCCGTTTTGATTTTCGTCGTTCAAGGTAAGTTTATAAGCAAATAGATATTGTTAATTTTAAATAAATATGAATTTTATATGCTAAAATTAACTATGTAGAATATATATATATATGTGTTAGCCGAATGTAAATAAGCTTGGGAGCTATGTTTACGAATTTGTTTTGACCGAGTTACGACGTCTAAAAGTCCCGTATAAACCTTAGGAATAGCTAGGATACATATGTCATGACATAGGATTTTGACATGTGATGTGCGAGTAAGACTATGACATCGATATATATGTGTGTGAGTAAGACCACGTTTTATACGTTGGCATCGATATGTGACTCTGATATATGTGTGCGAGTAAGACCCTGTCTGGGACAGTGGCATCGATATGTGCTTACATCTAAAACCATGTCTAGGACGTTGGCATTGTACGATATATATGATTATCTGAGTGTCCTATCTAATTCTGAATGGTTCATCGGGCAACGATAAGTTGTGATCGAATGTGTAAAATGAGCTAAAAGCTTATTACCTATTTGAAATAAGGTAAATAAGTTACTTGATATTTGTTGCAAATCATGTGTGATATAAATGAAAAATGTATGTGTATATGGAAAGGGTATTCAGCCTTTTGATTATATAATGTGAATATTTATGAAATGAGTCATGAATATATGTATATGAGATTATGTATATTCGACCAATGTGAAATTGTATATGAAAGTATATGTTATATATGAAATTGTGATCTTAAGGATAAATGTGAATATGATAACATAAATTAGTTTGGTTAAGTTGAGTTGATATTAACATTGAGTTATTTATTTGCTTATGACTTACTAAGCTATGATAGATTACTTTATGTGTTTGTTTGCATTGTTTTATAGATTTTGGAGTCAAGTTACAAGCTCAGGGATCATCGTCAAAGTCTATCACACTATCAACTGTCTTCGGTATTTTATAAGCTGAAATTTTGAACTTATAGCATGTATAGGTTAGATAATACTTGGAAATGTTGGATTTTGGTTTGTATACATATTCAAGCCATGTGAAAATGGCTGGTTTAATTATGTTAAGTTCGGTTTTTAAGTTTGATTATACTATGGATATGTTTGGTTGTGGTTTGATGTTTTGGCCATTATAAATGTTTATACGTGAGCCATAGTTAATATATATATGTTAATGTTTTTGAAATTATGCCAAAGTATATGTGTTTGGTATTATTGGTATGATGAAGTATATGTGTTTGGTATCATTGGTATGATGAGAAATTGGGGTTGTATATTTTGTTGGGTGATATGTTTAATTTATAAGTGGAACATATTTGGTAAATGGCTATGATTTTAAGTATTGATATTCAGTTATGAAATGAAGTAGGTATGAATAATATTTGTATGCCTTTGATCTTTGATTGTAAATATGATTTTAGGTGTAGAGAATAACTTGCGAAATGACCATTATTTGATTTGGCAAATATGTGAAATAATTTTCGGTGAATGTTAGATAATTGGTGTGACATGTATTTGATATTGAAGTTAGATTACTTTGGCTATATTGATATATATATATATATATATATATACACTTAGCCAAATATGTGATTATTGAATTACTTTGAATATGACTTTTGTTACTTTGTTTGATAAGTGATAATAGCATGTTAAAATTTCGATTTTGGTATGTTAAATATGTTGGACGAATAGTTATTATGTACTAAACCTATATATGTATATATAATTGATGTGTTGGTGTGAAAGTTATAATAATGTGTTTGATTATTTGGTTTGGTTCTTGGAGATGTTTCATGCGTGTAAAGTGATAGAGCATAATGGAAGTTGATATTAAATAAGACATATGTAACACCCCAAAAATTTAGGTATTTATTTTTGTGTGTTATGTTTGCATAAATGTATGCTTGCTTTAATGGCTGGGTGTTCAGAGGAGTGTTGGAGGGGTCCTAAGTTCAAGCCTTGGCTTGTACTAAACTTTGATTTTGGCTTGATTAAACCCTGTCTCCTATTAGTGAGATTCTCAAATAAATATGGGAAGGAAGTGTCATAAAAAATGTGTTGTTCTATGGGTTAGTGGTGTGTGGAGTGTTAAAGGGGATCTGAGGTTCAAGTCCTGACAATGCATAAATGGTATTTTGGTTTTTGTTTTGCTCTTGACGTGGGAAGGTGTTGTAGTGGGACTGAAATTGAGGTGTTAGAGTGTGAGGAGTTGTGGCCGAATTCTAGGGATTGGGTGGAGGAAGTTTCGGTTGGTAGGGATTTGGGGGAGTGGGATAAGCTTGAGAGATCTTAGGAGTGATAGGGGGAGAGAAATTAGGAGTTTAAATCGGGTAGTAGTGAGTGTGCCGATTATGGACTCTCATTTTTGGCAATTTGCAGTTTTTGAAAAAAGGCCGAAGTTTGGTCATTGCTTGGTTTCGGCTCTTTTCTCCTGGATGTGAATTGTTGCTTTTTGTTTTGGTTGTTCGTTTTAGGCATTTTTGGATTGTTCTTTTTGATATTTTGGTCACCAACCTCTTGTGCTCTTTTTCTCTCTTTTGTATCAAGTCTCTTGACTGAACACACTTTCTTTCTTTCATCCTTCATCTTTTCTTTTCTCCTCTTTCTTTTGTGTAACGCCTCGAATTTTGGGCCTAGAAGAAATGGGTTTCGAGTATCAGAACAATTGGAATTTAGTCGTGCAAGAAAATTTCACAAATGGATTGTCTGCTTTAATGCCTAAGTGTTTGGGCATATTTAGGAGTGCTATAGAAGCCTGGGTTCAAGTTCTTGCTTTTGCAAAAGTTTTAGTTTTTGCTCTTAAGTTGATCTGGATGTTAGCATTTAGGCCTTATATTTAAATGTGAGGGGTTTTTGTCACAAAAAGCCTTGTGGCTTGGTGGCAAGTAGTATGACTTGGTAACTGGGGGAATTTAGGTTCGAATCCTATGGCATACAAGGTGTATTTATTTTATTGCCATGAGGTGAGAAAGGTAGAGTTGGATTGAAATTCTGCTGAGGTGGTTGTGGACTTGGTCAAAGAGAGAGAATCAAGGGTTAGATGATGGTTGTTATGGATATGGAGGAGATTTTGGTGGAGAAAATCGTGAAGTTTGACAAGAGGTGGAGTTTGTAACACCCCAAACCTGGCCTAGAAGTTAGGCTTAAATCTGGCGTGTCATATTGAAGTGTTTTTCAAAAACCATGTTCTCATTGAAAATCCTTCTTACAATTAAAAAAAAACTTGAGTAGAAATTCCAGTTACATTAGTTTATTAAAAGTCATTTTCTTATAAAACATTATTACCTTTAAAACTTTATTTGCTATGGAAGCTTAATTTAAACAATTACGGAAATAAAATATTTTGAAAAATAGTTATTGTTTTGGAAAAATCGAGCTCTACTCAGCAGTTATAAAAGAATATATAAAATTCCAAATTTAGAAATTAAAAGAGGCCTTATTACAACCCAGATCAAATATAAGTACTTGTAAATAGATAACTTAAAAGAAAATCAGAAACAATAGCAGTTGTGTGGCCACCTCCAAGTCCCACGCAACACCGATCCTCCTAATGCTGGGGATTACCTACACAGTTAATAAACGGGGTGAGTTTAAGAAAACTCAGTGTGTAATCCCCTCCTAAACTAAAATAGTTAGTAAACTGACAGAATTTAGAACCAGTCTGGGCTGGAGCCCATTACAGTAACAGTGCATATAGTAACGGTCTAGGCCTGAGCCCTATTCAATAACAATGCTGATGCGGACCTAAGCCCTATGCAAGGATAAAGGTGGGCCTATGGCCAAAATGGTAAAATCACAATACAGGTATGCAACCCAACCCAATCCAATCGCTACACACCAACTTTGTCCCCCAGTACACATCATGTGGGGATATAAATATCGACCCACCCATCCGATACACATCAATGGTAGCCCAATTGCGGTACTACCTTCATTGCAGCAAGCTGCTAAACAAATATACGGCTTTATGCCTTCAATAGCGGTCTTATTATTGGCACAAAGCCATCAGTAACTGTATTGTGTTTGGCATAGCCATCAGTGATGACAACATAATTGGCACACAGCCTTCGGTAAATATGATCGACACAGAGTCATCAATAAGTATCTTAGGAACTTAGCCACAGGTAAATACGTTTGGCAGAAAGCCATAGTCAGCATAGCATAGAGCCACTTTTAGGTTGGCACAGAGCCATCATCAGAATAAGCGGCACTAAGCTGTCCATCGGTCCATAGTCGTCTCATGCGACCCATGCAACCTTAGCAGATCAATCACGGATCCACACACCGCCTCGCGTGCGACTGCATGCGATCTATATATAACGATCGATTTAGACCCTAGTCAGAATAGTGGTTTTGAGATTGCAAAATCAAGTTCGAAAAATATTTTAATATTATTTTCTGTGTCTGCGACATGTGAATTTATATATGTGAAGTTTCTATGATTTAATTTGTCTGTTTCTGTGTTTAATTATGAAAAGGACTTAATCGTGTAAAATGCAAAAGTTACATGCTAATTGTTCAGGTGCTTATTTGGGTTGGCTTTATAAATGAGAAGTCCTTATGATGCAATTGGACCATTGTATTAATATATGGACAAAATTAGACATGAGTTGGTGGTTTTTAAATGAAATAAAAAAGGTTAAATTAGTAATTAAAATATTATGTTATTATAATTAAAAAAAACATCAAATTGGTTCTTTATTTGTTTTGTTCTTGCCGAAAATATCAAAAGAAAAAGAAAGAAATGCAAGCTAGGGTTCGGCTTTGATATCCTTTGATTAAGGTATGTTCTTTGATCGGTTTTTGATAATTTTTACGTTTCTGTGATCGTTGCTTCGTGTTCTTCAAAGCCCATGTCTAAATTTCTATTTCTGTTAAAGATTTCATGAAATGCCGTTGTTGATATCATGAGTTTTGTGATGTTTTTTGGATGAATTATGAAGGCTTGGTAGATGATTTATAAGTTTTGTCTTTGAATTTTGATGAAATAGAGCTCTTTGGACTAACTTGTGAAAATGAGGTTTTGAAGGACTATATTGTGAATTAAATATGTTATTTGGGCTTGTATGGAAATTATGTATATTCAGCCAAGCTATAGTCTTGGTGAATTTTGTGTAATTGTGATTTTGTGAAAAATTGACTAAATTGTCAAAGTCTAAAAATATAGGGGCTAAAATGCAAAGTGCCTTAAATGTGTGTATCTGGATTAAATTGAATGAAATGAATGATTAAATGGTTGAATTTGCATTGTATTAGATCAAGAACAAAGAAAATTTGAGTTTATTCATCAGGCTCTCAAGGCCGTCCAATACAGATTACAGTTTAAATACGCAGAGTTTAGTCAATTTAACACGTAATTGTAATTCGACTTACCTCGTACGAATTTCAGATGGAACGGGTCAACTATTCAACTATTTTGGACTTCCCTCGATCTAAGTCTGATTTTCTTTGTTCTTGATCTAATACAATGCAAATTCAACCATCCAATCATTCATTTCATTCAATTTAATCCAGATACACACATTTAAGGCAGTTTGCATTTTAGCCCCTATATTTTTATACTTTGACAATTTAGTCTATTTTTCACAAAATCACAATTACACAAAATTCACCAAGACTATAGCTTGGCCGAATATACATAACTTCCATACAAGCCCAAATAACGTATTTAATTCACAATATAGTCCTTCAAAACCTCATTTTCACAAATTAGTCCAAATAGCTCTATTTCATCAAAATTCAAAGACAAAACTTATAAATCATCTACCAAGCCTTCATAATTCATCCAAAAACATCACAAAACTCATGATATCAACAATGGCATTGCATGAAATCTTTAATAGAAACAAAAATTTAGACATGGGCTTTGAAGAACACAAAGCAACGATCACAGAAACGTAAAAATTATAAAAAACCGATCAAAGAACATACCTTAATCAAAGGAAATCAAAACCGAACCCTAGCTTTCATTTCTTTCTTTTTCTTTTGATATTTTTGGCAAGAACAAAATAAATAAAGAACCAATTTGATGTTTTGTTTTAATTATAATAACATAATATTTTAATTACTAATTTAACCTTTTTCATTTCATTTAAAAACCACCAACTCATGTCTAATTTTGTCCATATATTAATACAATGGTCCAATTGCATCATAAGGACTTCTCATGTATAAAGCCAACCCAAATAGGCACTTTAACAAATAGCATGCAACTTTTTCATTTTACGTGATTAAGTCCTTTTTCATAATTAAACACAAAAATAGACAAATTAAATCACAGAAGCTTCATAGATATAAATTCACATGTCACAGACACAGAAAATAATATTAAAATATTTTTTGGACTCGGTTTTGTGGTCCCAAAACCACTATTCCGACTAGGGTCTAAACTGGATTGTTACAGAGTAAGCTACAAAGAGCTTAGTAAGCCAAATACAACTGTCCTAGCTATTAAAGCATACCAAATACAAGTCAATAGCAAGAATTCACAACCATCTCACGGAGTATTCATTATTTCATAGAAACAGAGTCTTTCATATTCAGGAATCTAGTACGATACAAACGTACCTGTATAGATTATACATTTCATATATTCCTTTTCATATCTCGTACTTTATCCTCAAATAGTTCAGAAACGATATAGATATTCACAAACGAGTACAATGCTGACGTCCTAGATGTGGTCTTACATGTAATTTGGTATCGATGCCTCTGTCCCAGACAGGGTCTTACACGAAATCCCAAATCGAGGCCTGTGTCCCAAACACGGTCTTACACAATATCTCAGATCAATGTCAACGTTCTTTAGGAACGTGCAGGGCTTTTCAGATACTAGTATATTATTGGAGTTTATTCGAAATTTATTCATCTGGCTAATTTATCATGCAACTGTAATATGACTTACCTCATATGGATTTCAGACGGAAACGAGTCGACTATTTAACTATTTTGGACTTTCCCCAATCTAAGTCCAATTTTCTTTTTTCTTGATCTTAATCAACCAAAACAATGACCGAACCCTAGGATGGTCTTCTTCTTTCTCTTTTCTTTGATTTTCGGCAAAAACAATGTGTTTATGCCCATTTTCATGCTTTGTTTTATGTATAATAACTTAATAACTCATTTACCATTTTACCCATACATTAAAAACCTTTAAAACATTAAGAACAAGGCTATTTGTGTCCACTCATATATTCAATGGTCAAATAATAACATAAGGACCTCCCCTTTAATAAACCAAGTCAAATTCATATATTAAACATGTAGCATGCTAATTTCACCTTTTATGCCATTTAGTCCTTTTTGCAAAATCGAGCATAGAAACAGACACCAAAATTAATATTAAAATATTTTTTAGACTTAGATTTGTCGTCCCAAAACCACTATTTCGACTAGGGTCTAAACCAGACTGTTACAAGTACCTTCTTTCTTTTGGGCAAAGGTCGAATATCCCTGTGCTTCTGTAAATGATATTTGTGGGTTTGAGCCACATTTACAATTTATTCTATCTAATAATATCTTTGGTTTATGCAGTTAATCAGCAAAAAATGTACGATCATTTGAGTCAGTGATTTAATAGGCAATAATCCATTGTCGTTCATTTAAGGTGAGTAGTGGGTGGCGATTTGGGATTAAGTTTTGTGAATCCTATCGATTGGAAAATTGACAGTGTGCCTTATTGGAATGTAGGCTTTGGGCTCGAGAGCGGTTCACTTGATTTCGTAAATCAGCAAAAGCCAAAAATTCGAAGTGCTAAAACTTCGGCATTTGAGGCCTTACGAGCATGCGATCGCTCGTAGGGTAAATTGAGCCCACAAATCATGGGTGTTAGATTGTAAAGGCCACCACAAGCATTTTCATGGACTTGGATCGTTATGGGCCATGTTAGGATGAAATGGGCCGTGTGGGCCTAATGGGCTCTTGGGCCCAACACAGATTAAACCCACGGTAAGTGATAAATATTGGACTGGGCTATGTAGGTCACATAGCCATAAGTGAATTTGAGATAATTAGGCCACACAAGCGTGTGGGCCCACTTAGGCCGAGTAATGGGCCTTGGGCCCATTTACACCATTATGATCATTTAGGTTATCTATGTCGTTCGAGGCAAATGTAGACCTTCGGAGAGGTCATTATCTGAGTTGAAACCCTAAAATAGGTAAAATAACGGTATGGAAAAATAACGATTATGCCCTTATGTTCCGTATGATTGATGTGCTTATGATTTACATATATGATTGTAATGAGTATGCCTTTGCATACACGTAATATTTTTTCCATGACATAATGAATGGGGTTGGGATGTTGATATGGAAGAAGTATCTTGATCTTGGTGACTATGTCACATTCATCACATCGTGGCTTTCCCACATTTCCGATCTCGTAGCTATCTGCCGCATTATATATTATCGCAACTTTGCTGTGATATTGGTGTGCTGGTTGGGTGGGTCGATTTATATCCCCACATGGTGTGTTGGTTGGTATGGGTGGTGTGTTGGCTGGATTTGGGTGGGATGCAAAATTGCATTACACTGTACTGATATCGTATTGGGCTTAGGCCCACTCTGCTACTGAATAGGGCTAAAGCCCAGACTGCTCTATTACTGAATAAGGCAATGGCTTAGACTATTTTGCATATTCTGATTTCTGTTGTCTGTTAGGGGGGTTACACATTGAGTTTTCGTAAACTCACCCTTTCTTTTTAACTGTACAGGCAATCCCCAGCCTTAGACAATTTGGTGCTGCGAGGGACTTGGAGGTGGCCACACGACTGCTATGTCTTGCATTTGACTTTATTGAAATTAAACTTTACTTTTGGGTTTTAATTTTGTAATAAGGCCATTTGTGGGTTTTAATTTTTAATTGGGCTTTGGACTAGATATTTTTAAACTGCTAGTCTAGGTAAAGACGAGTATTTAAAATAATTATTGTTTTCTAAAACACGCATTTTTAACTTCATCGACTTTAAAAGCTTTCGCGTTTTTAAATAAATTTAATATAACACTGATTGTTAATAAGGTAAACATTTTGATGAGATCTTTTATTAAAAAGAAATAGAAGGATTTAAATTCAGTAATATATTTTTACTGAAAAGATCAATTTTAGAAAAACAATTCGCTGTGACACACCAAGTTCGGCCAAGTTGCAAAACTCGGCTGTGGAATGGCTTTTTGAAAATGTTTCAAATTTTTAGAAAACTGTTGTTGAAATATTTTAGAGGATTCACAGGTGTGGCACACCGAGTCTCCGGCGCCAAATTCATAAGTTTCTTAATAACTGATGGTTGATCAAACTGAAATACAATACTAAGATTACTTTAGGTATGAGACTGTACTGTGATACTCTAATTAGAGTAAACTGAGATTGTAGGAAATTGAAACTATAGAAGACTAAAAATTGTAGTGAGACCTCGATTTGCGAAAACAATCTCTGATTACTGCTTTTCATAAGACATCTGCTAATAATCATTGGAATTACTAACTAATATATAAAACTTCTAAATCAGATAATACGCTATACGTTATGAGCACAAAAGGTACTCACAGAAGGGGTACACGGGGCCACAGTAGAGGCCGTGGAAGTGCTGGAGCTGGGTCTTCAGCATCGGGCCACATGTCTAATGATGAGGCTAGGGAGGCATCGGCTGCACCAGTAATTGAGACGGAGGTCAAGGTAAGTCCGTTAACTACGAGTAGCGATAGCTCGGAGCTTGGTGCTGAGGCACTGACTCGGTTAGTAAGGGAAGTACTAGAGGAAGTTAAGGAGATTGGTGAAACGCTCCGGGCTAGGAGCGTGGACTGCAAGAAGAAGAGAGATCGTAGTTCTCCAGGGCTGGAGCCTCGTTCTGTGAAGCATGTTAAAACGCGTTGAACTTTCTAACTTGCGAGCATTACAGAAGGCGTCATCCAGGCAAATGCTGGAGGAAGTCAAGAGCATGTCTTAGATGCGGGTCTAAAGAACATCAGGCTCGGGATTGCCAAATCACTTTTAAGTCTGATATGTTTT
The DNA here is from genome assembly GCA_025698475.1 of Gossypium anomalum. NCBI lineage: Eukaryota > Viridiplantae > Streptophyta > Magnoliopsida > Malvales > Malvaceae > Gossypium > Gossypium anomalum. Next base: position 53,535,195 of record CM046966.1, on the reverse strand, counting down.
GTTTAAGTGTGATGATTTGGACATAGGGATTGCATGCATGTGATGTATATCTGCTCCAGTGGGTAGGTGTTTTGGGTATGTGTAAGAGGTTCCAAGTTCAAGGTAAAGTGTGTTAGCGTTATTGGGATCAAAGTACGCAGTGAGAGCATAGTGGTGTAGTTGTTACGTGACTACCTTGCTAGTTGGAAAATTTTGAGGTCGAAATTTTTTTAAGGAGGGGTGAATTGTAACGCCTCGAATTTTGGGCCTAGAAGAAATGGGCTTCGAGAATAAGAATAATTGGTGTAACAGCCCAAATTCGCCCGGGCCCATGAAATAAATAAAAATAAAAAAGGGGTTCATTTACAGTCCATTTACAATAAACAGGCCTCAAGGCCTGATAAGCCCAAAACTCGCTATACTTGTGACCCAATTGGTCTAAACCCGATAGCCTATGCTCGGTTACACCCAACCCACAAATGGGCACGACCCAAGGAGGCCCAAATTACAAACAGAGGATGGAAGACCTAGGGTTTCTGAAACCCTAGGCGCCGTAAACGCTAGAGGAAGGTTCCAGAATTTGTGCTGCAGGCATGCCAATCGTCACACCCTTTTTGTGTCGTTCCAGTGACTTTTATCGTCACCTCCAGCAGTGCCGTGATTCCAGGTTCCGTGATCAGTGCATAGATCAATGCCAGCCCACTCCTCGCCGTAAGATCCTCGATGGTACCTGCAAAAAAGGGAAAGAGGAACAGCAAAGACGAATGCAAATATGGCAAGAATCAAGTAGAGAATATACAAATTTGTAAATAGAGGCTATAAAAGCCGAATGATTTCATTGTAAAAAGGTTTTTTTTTTGAAAATATATATAAAAGAGAACAGATATACGGATATTCAAAAAAAAATCAAGTAGTTTCTTTAAAAGGTGACTTGAGTTTCATATTCTGTTATCTATGTTTCAACATGTATGCGAGTTATTTTGGTGAATATTGGTATTCTAAAATGGAAAAAGGGGTTACCTGCGATTCGCCAAGGAAAGTGAAGGTTTTGAACCTTTCAAACCGTTGTATATGGTGGCACGTATAGTGCATGAACACATGAACCCAGTGACTGGAGTCTGGTCTGACAGAGGTCGGAGAAACCTGGAAAGGCTCTCCTATTCTCCTTTACAGAGAATTTTCTTTGTTTTTTTGTTTTTAAACATGGAACCAAATGAATTTTCAAATGTTTTTCTGTATTTATGAATAGCCCATACGACGTCGTTTTAGAATGGCTGTTTAATAACCAAAACGGCGTCGTTCCAAAGTGAGGATCCGTGTGTTGACCCGTGACCCGGGGAGGATCTGCGTGTTTTTGGAAAATGGGCTAATTGCCTAATTAATCCTTTCGTATTTTTAATCTTTACAATTTCATTTTATTTTTATTCAAATTCAGCCCTAATCTTTTGTATTTGTTTCAATTTAATCTTAATGGCCATTAAAATCCATTCTGAAGAGCGACGTCGTTTTGGGATTAGGGCAAATTGCCCAGTGAGTCCCTTGTAGTTTTGAATGCGTTCCAATTAGGCCTAAATTTTTTGTTATTTTAAAATTAACCCTAGAATTTTAGTTTTATTTAATTTTAACCCTTTTAAATATTTTTGCATAATTTATTTGTTAAATATCTTATATATTATTTATTTTTATAAATATTAGTTATACAAAATAGTATATATTATGTTTTATTTATATATTATCCATTATATTATTTTTATTATTATACATTTTATTTATAAATTTTATTATACATTATATTTTACTATATATTATTCCTTGCATTTTTTTATTTTTTATAAATTATGTATTATTTTATTATTCATTAATTGTGCAAAATTTTAAAATTTTTTTTAAATTATTATTAAATAATACTACATATATATTATCCTTATTTTATGATAGTTATCATATTATTCATATTTCATTATTTTTGTTTATATATTACATGTCATATATTATTATATATTATTCCCTATATTATCTTCCTTTTATTATATATGTTATTTCATTATTTATTATTTATTACTATATAAAAATTCAATTTGTAAATTATTATAAACTAATACATATATTGTTATTATATATTTAATGTCTATATTTAAAATTTAGTACAAAATTTTGTTCTAATTTAACATCCCTCTTTTATAAATACATCAAGCTATTATATTAAATAATATATATTTTTTAAATTTCTTCTATTACATATATTGATTAATATTTTTTTATTTATTGCTTTCATTCTATTTTTTTATCCATCTTTTATTAGGTATTGTTTTAACACGCTAATTTCATCTTATAAATTATTTTTTATTTATCATGTTATTTATTTATGGTTATGTATTCATGTGCAAATTGATCATTTCATATTATTATCTTAAGAATATATTCTCATGAAGTATTATCATATATGTTTAATATTCATTATTCTTGCTGCTTTGTACTTTTGTACAAAATGATAATGTGTGTATTCATGTTATTTGTGATTATGTATGTATAGGAATGTTAAAGTATATTGTGTGATTTATGTCATATTTACCATTTTCAATGTTATATTTGCATGAAATGTTAAACTATGTAGTTTAATTAATTCAATATTGATTTTTCGTAATAGGTTAAATGCATCATCGTTTTTATTTTTAAATTTCATTTAATCAAAAGAAATCTTAAAAAACAAGGCAATATCTTTTGTATTTAGGAATTTGAGAAATAGTGCCCTAACATACTGGGTTGCGATTTCCCGTTTGTCTAAATATCTACAGTATCTTTTTAATAGATTTTACAAATTACGAGATGATTTTTTTAGTTACGAAAGTTTATGAATATCGTGTCCAATCACGCTAGATGTGATGTTCGCATTCTTTTTGAACGAGAGAATTTTGATTTTCAACTCAAATTATTACGGTTTTAAAAGAGATCTTGTTGCTAAATTCTTTCAGGCTTTTGACATTAAGACAAAATTATTCAATTTGGTACCAATTTTGAGCGTTACGAGGGTGCTAATCCTTCCTCGTGTGTAACTGACTCTCGAACCTGTTTTCTCGTAATTTCGTAGACTAAAATGTTTTATAAAGTGATCCAATCACACTTTAAAAGGTTGGTGGCGACTCCCGTTTTCAAAATACCTTCCACCATTTAAAAAAAAATAGGTTTCGACTGCTTGGCGACTCCACTGGGGACGTAAGAGAGTCAGGCCAAGAAATTTATTATTTTCTGTCTTAATGTCGGAAGTTTGGAAAATTCTAAAAATTGATCCTTTTTACATGTGTTTGCTGCATATGTTTGTTATCCTATCACTGTACATCGCATTTGCATGACCGCTGTGGTCATAGCCCTAAGTGGGAGTGAGAAGCTATGCTTTCGTGAGGTTTTCACCTTCGTATGAGCTAGTGGATTACTTCCGAGATACTGTACCTATGTCTTCTTGAGATTTCTATCTCCGCATGGCCATAGGGAAATGTGTCCCCCTGAACTGAACTTGTTCTATATGAGCCTATAATGGGTGAGGACCGAGGAATCTGCTGGTTCAGGAACCCTTACTTTAGAACTAAAATTCATATAGTGAACTTTAAGTGCTTACCCTAGGGAGTATAGTGATAATCTTTAATAAATTACCCTTATAGGTACTTGTTTATTATACATTTATATATGATACTAACTTATTTTATTTTGTTATCATTGCATGTCGTTCAGCATTTAAGGGTGTCGATTCACGGTTCGATTTCTAAATTAGAAAGTTTTGTAATGAGGAACGAATATCTTGATAAAGTGGAGGACAATGCCTCTGTCTGTACCTGGTCAGAGAAAACCCAGTTAGAGAAAGGAGATAGTATCACCGAGGGGTATACATCAGAATTATAGGAATTTACTCATATTAATTCGACACAGAATGACTTTTAAGAGTTGAGAGGCATCTGGGCCCAATGGGATGATGAGGCTAAGCAGCTTTTCTATCAAATTATGGAGATCTGCCCTATTTGCTAGACATCAAGGTGGATAAGCATCTGTTTCGAGCTATGGTACAGTTTTGGAAACCTACTTATAGTTGTTTTACATTTGGAGAGGTGGACTTAGTGCCTACTTTGGAGGAGTATACAACTTTGCTTCGTTGTCTGAAGATTCAAGGTAACAAAGCTTATGTTAGGCCTGCCAATCTTCCTACTTTCGTGAAGAAATTAATGATGATCACAGGGATGAGTGAGCAGCGGTGAATGCATGACTCATGTCCAACAAAAGGGTGAGGGTAAATGTATTCTGTGGGCAAGCTTAAGGGATCTAATATTGGCACACCCAGATATAAAGAGGAGGGTTGATGTCCTGGCCTTAAGTATTTATGGTTTAGTGATTTTCCCAAAAGCTTTGGGACACATAGATGAGGTAGTCGCGGATTTATTCGATCGACTTGGTAAACAGAACACACCTATGCCTGCAATCATAGCTGAGACGTTTAGATCCTTGAGTGCATGTCAAAGAGCTGGGGAAGGTAGATTCATTGGATATGCACAGTTGTTGTTAGTTTGGTTCCACAGTCATTTTTGGAAGGTTGATAAAGTTTCTTGCCGAGTGTTCTTCAAAGACTATTCTTCGCTAAAGGAAGCAGCAGCTACACCGAGGAGGGATGACATTACAGAAGAAAGATGGATAGAAATACTTCAGAACCTCTGAGAGGAAGATGTTATATGGAAAGCTCCTTGGATGACCCCTAGCAAAATTCTTTATCGGTGTGGAAGTTTTGATTGGGTACCTCTTCCTGGAATTTGGGGAGTTATCGGTTATACACCATTACTTGTCCTAAGGCAATACAAGGCAGAGCTGATTATACCGATAACACAAGGACTAGCTCAGAGTGACTTTTCATATAAAGGGGATCATTATAAGAAAAAGATGCGAGAAATCTCCGAAGCTTGGAAGAAGGTTTGCTACGTGAAGATTCTGACTAAAGGACCGACGGCAACTTCTGAATACAAAGAATGGTTTAGTAAGAGGGTTAATTATAACATCCCTAGACCGAGTTTGAAGGCTGCCCGATCGATGGAGGAAAATTTACGAGTGATTCCATTAGAGTTGGAGGTCATAAAACAAGAGTTTGAAAGGAAGAATCTAGAGCTTGGAAAAAAGATAGAAAGGCTCGAGGAGGAGAAAATGTACCTAAGCTTAGATGTCGACGTTCAGAAAATCGAGGTCGAAAAAGTGAGGAAAGTAAAAAGGAAAATTGAGGAAGACCGAGATGACTTGAAGACACAATATAAGAAGACACAGCTATCATTGAAGACAGCTGGATTGGGGAAGTCTTCAGAGTAATGGCAACAAGAGGTTCAAGAGAAAGAGCTAAAGCCGAGTACTGGGAGAAGAAGTTCCAAGAGATGCAAGCGCAGAATCAGGCCTTAGAGAAGGAGAATCAAGGATTAAAAGCTAAGGTAACAGAGCTTGGATGGTCTCTTCATCATCATTGAAATCGTAATTCTGCAGTCGAGTTAAAAGCAAATTTGAACAAGATCGAAGAAATAAAGCACAACATTGGAAGGCTGGAAGCAGCACTGCAGAACTGTGAACTACGGATAGAGCAGCTCGAGGCAAGAGAAGGGCACTGGAAGGAAGAACTTCACCATCTTCAGGATCAAGTTGGAGATAGGGATTATCTCATGGGAGAAGCCATAGTCCAGATTCGAGAGGTTGCTGATCATTTACAAGACCTAGCTACACAAGCTAATGTATTAAATACAAAGTATGAGTTAGTAACAGATAAAGGTTTAGAGTTAGCTTCGTTGTTAGATAGGATTAAAACTCTGGGCCTAAAGGCAAAGGCGTATTTGTAATCCGTTTTGTGTAAAGATTTTTGTCTCTTAAATAACATTTTCTAAAAGGAACTGAATCAGAATCGATATCTTTTAGCGTTCATGCATTTGCATCTCATCGCATCATATGCATTCAAGTTTATAGAAAGACCCTAATTAGTTAAAATTATTAGGAAGAAGGAGAGAGTAAGAGAAAAAAATCTGAAAGTGACACATCCTTACGGTACACGCGCTAAGTCAAAAAATATAGATCAAATACTTGAGCAGATTCAGAAAGAAATGCAAGAGTAGTTGCAGGAGCAATTAGCAAAAATCCAACAAGAGATAAAGGATCAAATGTTGGAGGCTCAGAGGAATATGATGGCTAAGATGGCTCAGCTGCTGAAGGGGACGACGGATAAAGGAAAGGCCCCTATGACTATCACTGAAGGGGATAATGAGGATCATCCTCTGGGTTTTACCCGACCCCATGTGCAAACTCAATCTGAAGCATATCCTCGAAGGCCGTCCATCACGATAAGGCCTCAACATGGGCAAGTAGATACCGGGATACCCATGAATTTTCAAACTGGCTCGGGGTTTAACCTAGGAGATAACCCTACCAATCCAGTCATCCCTGATTTAGATGTAGCTGAGAGGGAAGAGATGGGGCTCGAATCATCAAGGAAATTGGAGGAACATTGTAAATGGTTAGAAGAGAATTTTAAGGCATTAGAAAATGCTGATAATCATCAGGGAATTGATGCCAAAGACTTGAGTTTGGTCCCAGATCTGGTGCTTCCTCATAAGTTCAAGATGCTAGAGTTTGAGAAGTACAATGGGACCACTTGCCCTGAGACCCATATCATTATGTTCTATAGACGGATGACTGGCTATGTAAACAATGATCAGTTATTGATCCATTGTTTTCAAGATAGTTTGGTTGGAGCAGCAGCTAGGTGGTATAATCAATTGAGTCATGCGAGGATCAGTTATTGGAGAGACCTAGCGCAAGCCTTTATGCAGCAATATAACCATGTGACTGACATGACTCTTGATAGAATCACATTGCAGAACATGGAAAAGGAGCCTAATGAAAGTTTTAGGCAATATGCCCAAAGATGGAGGGAGGTAGCCATGCAAGTTCAACCACCGCTCTTGGAGAAGGAAATTACTATGCTGTTTATTAATACTTTGAAGGCCCCATTCATTACTCACATGATTGGAAGTACCACCAAGAGTTTTGCTGATATAGTTATGGCAGGAGAAATGATTGAAAATGCCATAAGGGGTGGCAAGATAGAGGGGGAAACTGCTAAAAGATCAGCCCCATGGAGAAAAGATAATGAGGTGAACAATACAAGTACTTATAATCCAAAGGCAGTTACTGTTAGTCAGCCCAGAGTAACTGCAGCTGGGCAACAGGATTCTCAGAAACAGGGATCTGGTTCAAGGCAAAATTCTGAGAAGATCTCATTTACGCCTATCCCAGTAATGTATCGGGAGCTTTATCAAAGTTTATTTAATGCGCATGAAATAGCTCCTTTTCATTTGAAACCATTGCAACCTCCATACCCTAAATGGTACGATGCAAATGCCAAATGTGAATACCATATAGGGATATCGGGACATTGAATCTAAAATTGCACTGGCTTTAAAAAAGCAGTGGAAAGACTTATCAAGATGGGGGTTGTAAAGTTTGACGATACCTCTAGTAATGAGAACCCATTTCCAAATCGTGGTGATCAAGGGGTAAACACAGTTGGGGATATTGGAACGAGAAGGATTAAGGAGGGCATGGCTGAGGTAAGAACGCCGATGAAAGTGATTTGGGAAGAAATGGTGAAAAAAGAGATGATAATCTCTAAAGAAAGAAATAGAGGAGTGAGGGACTACTACGAGTTCCATGCTGTAGAAGTATACGAGATCTAAGAATGTGAAGAGTTTAAGGTCTTGGTGCAAGGCTTTATGGATAACAAGGAGCTAGCATTCTATGAAGTTAGCTCAAATGAGGGATATATATACACATTAGAAGGTGCACCGAAGAATCAAAACTGGCCAAGGATCATTATTTATTTACTAGGAAATAATAAAGTTGAAATACGAACAATACCGAAAATCATCATTCATAAACATGTTTCCTTTCCTTATAAGGATAACAAGAGGGTACCCTGGAATTACAACTGCCATGTGTCAATACCGGAGAAGGATGATATAGCTAGTGTTTCTAAGGAAGCTCAGGGTGAGGGTTCTTATACACGTAGTGGAAAACGCTACGATGCAGAAGGTGCCAGATTGAGCCTAAAAAAGCAAAGACTTTTGACAAAGGAAAAGGGACCGAGACACTGGTTAATGAGCCAGTGAAGGAAGAAGAAGCTAGAGAATTTTTAAAATTCTTAAAGCATAGTGAGTACAGCGTGGTTGAACAATTACGCAAACAACTAGCTAGTATATTAGTGTTGGCACATCGGGAAGCATTAATGAAGGTGCTCAGTGAGACTTATGTTACTAATGATATATCCATCAACAAGTTGGATCGATTGGTCAGTAACATAAGTGCTGACAATTTCATCTATTTCAATGATGATGAAATCCCACCTGGTGACATGGGATCAGCTAAAGCCTTACACATCACCACTCGTTGTAAGAGGTACACACTGCCAAGTGTGCTTATTGATAATGGATCAACTTCAAATGTCTTGCCATTATCGACATTGAACAGATTGCCCATAGATAGTTCGCACATGAAAACATGCCATAATGTAGTGAGAGCATTTGATGGCATGGAAAGGAAGGTCATGGGAAGAATTGACATTCCTTTGATGATTAGACCAAATACCTATGAGGTGGACTTTTTAGTGATGGACATCAAGCCCTCTTTATTGGGGAGACCTTGGATACACTCGGCAGGAGCGGTGCCCTCATCTTTGCACCAAAAATTAAAGTTAGTAGCTGATGGGCGGTTGGTCACTATAAATGCAGAGGAGGACATTATAGCGACAGTTACCAATAGTGCACCATATGTAGAGGCAAACGAGGAGGCAATTGAATGCTCCTTCCGTTCATTAGAATTTGTCAATGCAACATTCATCTCAGAAGGGAATGAGGTACCAGTGCCCAAGATATCCAGAGCTACAAAGATGGGTTTGCAAATGACAATGGAAAGAAGAGCCTTGACAGGAAAAGGATTGGGAAGATATCTTCAAGGAAGGATCCAAATTCCAGAATTAAAGGAGAAGAGAGACTGCTTTGGTTTGGGTTACAGGCCAGATCAAAAGCAAAGGAGGAGGGAAATAGAGAAGCGTCAAGAGAGGAGAAGGGAGCGTTTAAGAGGAAGAAAAGTAGAGTGGGAATCGATGACGTTCCCCATATATCCCAAACCTTTGTATCAGGAGGGATAATTCACCCTAAAGGAGGGTTGCTTGAAAAAGGAAGCTTTTACATTAATGCTGTGCATAATGAGGAATTTGGACAAGGAAACCTTAAGGGCATTCGCCCTTACGAACCGGGAAGCTCTTTAAACATTTGGGTTGCAGAAGAACTTCTTGTAGTTTTTAAATATTCTTTAGAGTAATTTCCAGAACACTCTTATTGCTCTAAAGCCTAGGAGTAGTAAGATTTCATTTGTAAAATAGGCTCATATTTAGGTATTTATATTTCAATAAAACGAATTTTTTCTTAAGAGAATATTCTTTTATACCGTTTAATATTCTTTTGACCTTTACATTCTTTCATTTCATTCATAACATAAAATAACATTCTGAAAATTCATTTATTCTTTGTATATTCTTTCATACCCCGCAGGTCTCTAGATATCAATGATATGAGCACTGATACTACAAATCCTAGATTCTCTTTTGAGCAAGACATGTGTTTAGAAGAACCTCAAGATTTTGAAGATGACAGGGATTGTGATATGTCTCCAGAACTGTTGAGAATGGTGGAACAAAAGGAGAAACAAATCCTACCCCATGAGAAAGAGGCAATAGAGAATGTAGCCTTGGAAGAAGGGAAGGAGGTGAAAATTGGCACGTATATTGCTAAGGAAACGAGACAAGGTCTTGTTGAGCTACTATGTGAGTTCAAAGATATATTTGCGTGGTCATATCAGTATATGCCGAGATTGAATACTGATATCGTGGTACATCGTCTTCCTATAAGACAAGATTGTAAACTAGTTCAACAAAAATTGCGAAGAATGAGGCCTGATATTGTATTGAAAATAAAAGAGAAAGTCAAAAAGCAATTTGATGCTGGATTCCTACAAGAAGTTAAGTATTCAGAATGGGTGGCTAATATTGTGCCTGTCCCTAAGAAGGATGGGAAGGTACAAATGTGCATAGATTACAAAGATTTGAACAAAGCTAGCCCAAAGGACAACTTTCTTTTACCGCACATCGACACTTTGGTAGATAATACAGCGGGATATTCGTTGTTCTCCTTTATGGATGGTTTCTCGGGGTACAATTAGATAAAGATGCATCTTGAAGACATGGATAAAACCACATTCATAACATTATGGGGCACCTTCTGTTACAAAGTAATGCCCTTTGGGTTGAAGAATGCAGGGACAACATACCAAAGGGCTATGGTGACCTTGTTCCATGATATAATGCACAAAGAAATTGAGGTGTATGTTGATGATATGATCGCCAAATCTCGAACGAAGGAGGAACATATTGAAGTTTTGAGGAAGTTGTTCCTAAGATTAAGGAAGTTTTAGTTAAAACTTAATCCTGCAAAGTGCACCTTTGGAGCTAGGTCGGGGAAATTACTAGGCTTTTTGGTCAGCAAAAAGGGAATAGAAGTTGACTCAGACAAAGTTAGAGCCATATGAGATTTGCCTCCACCACGTACTCAGAAGGAAGTTCGGGGTTTTCTTGGAAGGCTGAATTATATTGCTCAGTTTATTTCACAATTAACTAAGAAATGTGATCCTATATTTCGTCTCCTTAGAAAACACAACCAAGGTACTTGGGATAAGAAATGCCAGAATGCCTTTGATAAAGTCAAGCAACACTTGCTAAATGCTCCAGTACTATCTCCACCTAGTCCAGATAAACCATTAATTTTGTACTTATCGGTGTTTAGTAATTCTATGGGATGTGTGCTCGGTCAACATAACGAGTCAGGAAGAAATGAGAAAGCAATATATTACCTCAGTAAGAAATTCACTGAGTGTGAAATGAGATATTCGCCAATTGAAAAGTTGTATTGTGCTTTGATTTGGACAACTCGAAGGTTGAGGCAATATATGCTATATCATACGACTTGGATAATTTCAAAACTTGATCCGTTAAAGTACATGATGGAGTCAACAGCCCTAAATGGAAGAATGGCAAGGTGGCAAGTATTGCTCTCAGAATTTGATATAGTCTATGTGAGTCAAAAGGCTATAAAAGGAAGTGCGATAGCAGAATTTCTGGCTAGCAGAGCTCTAGAAGATTATGAGCCATTGAGCTTTGATTTCCCAAATGAGGAGTTGATGTATGTGGCAGTCGTTGAAGAATATGCTTGGAAGCTAAATTTCGACGGCGCATCTAACGCTGTAGGAAATACAATTGGGGCAGTTTTGGTATCCCCAAATGGTGATCATTATCCATTTACATGTAAATTGGATTTTGATTGTACGAACAACATGGCCGAATATGAAGCATGCATCATGGGGATTCGAGCGGCCAAAAAACAGAAAATTAGAACCCTGGAAGTATATGGAGACTCTGCATTGGTAATTTACCAGCTTAGGGGTGAATGGGAGACAAGGGACTCCAAATTGATTAGTTATCGAAGGGTAGCTTTGGAGTTACTTAAAGAGTTTGATGATGTCACTTTTAGTTATCTCCCACGGGACGAAAATCAGATGGCAGATGCTTTGGCAACACTAGCTTCCATGATTAAAACAAATAGACAAGAGGATATGAAACCGATTCAGATGAGCATTTTTGAGGTTCCAGCTCATTGCTGTAATATTGAAGAAGAGGAAAAATATGACTATCCTTGGTATCAGGATATATTACGGTATGTGAGAAATCGTGAATATCCCGAGCAGGCAACTGAAAATAACAAAAGAACTTTGAGGAGGTTAGCCTGTGAATATGTGTTAGATAGAGATATCCTTTATAAAATAAGGAAAGATCAGGTTCTTTTGAGATGTGTTGACGCTGTAGAAGCTAGACAAATCCTGGAAGAAGTACATAAAGGAGTTTGTGGGACACATGCTAATGGCTTTACGATGGCAAGACAAATCATGAGGTTTGGATACTATTGGTCTACTATGGAAGGAGATTGTACCAGCTATGCTAAGAAATGTCACAAATGCCAGATATACGGGGACAAGATTCATGTACCACCTTCACCCTTGAATGTTATGACTTCGCCATGGCCCTTTTCCATGTGGGGCATGGATGTAATTGGGCCAATATCACCAAAAGCTTCGAATGGGCATCGTTTCATTTTCGTGGTCATCGATTACTTCACGAAATGGGTAGAGGCAGCTTCTTATGCTAGCATCACCAAGTCAGCAGTAGGTCGATTCTTGAAAAAGGAGATCATTTGTCGGTATGGAATGCCTGAGAGGATTATATCAGATAATGCATTGAACTTGAACAATAGTACAATTGCGGAGGTCTGCAGCCAATTCAAGATTAAACAACATAATTTGTCTCCATATCGCCCAAATATGAATGGGCCAGTGGAAGCTGCTAACAAAAACATCAAGAAGATAGTGGGGAAAATGACTGAAACCTATAAAGATTGGCATGAGAAGTTACCATTTGCACTTTTGGCTTATAGAACATCTGTCAGAACCTCTACTGGGGCAACTCCTTTCTAGTTAGTTTTTGGGATGGAGGCAGTGCTACCCATTGAAGTTGAAATACCTTCTCTTTGAATTTTGTCAGAGATAAAGCTGGATAAAGCAAAATGGGTTCAATCGAGGTATGAACAATTGAACTTTATCAAAAAAAAGGCTAAAAGCTATTCGTCATGGTCAGATGTATCAGAAGCGAATGATGCGAGCCTATGACAAGAAAGTTCTTCCAAGAGAATTCCACGAAGGGGACCTTATATTGAAAAAGATTCTCCCTATACAAAAGGACTTCAGAGGAAAATGGATGCCAAATTGGGAAGGACCATATGTCGTGAAGAAAGCTTTCTCTGGTGGTGCACTGATTTTGACAGAAATGGATAAGAAGAGTTTACCTAATCTAGTGAATTCAGACTCAGTCAAGAAATACTTTGTTTAAAAGGGAGGGGAATCTAAGATGAAAACCCGCAAAGGGAGCTTCGAAAAAAAATAGAAAGGCCAAGGTGAAAACCCGCAAAAGGCGCTTTGAGACCAAATGGGTTTTGAGTTGAAAACCCAAAAGGGCTGCTCAAATTTTGAGAGGTATACAGTGACCTTGCTATACTAGGGAAATGGAGTGTGTTACATACTGAGGCATCAACAAAGTACATTTGATCTTCTAAACACATGTTAAAACTCAAAATAGTCTTCATAGGATTTGTATACAGAAGCCCAAGCTGTGATATGTTGGGCATCAAATTTTTGTTCTAATTACTATCTTTAGATTCTTTTTCTTCTCAAAGATACGTTTTCAGATTGATTTCTTATTGTATCCTGATAATTTATTTAAACTATTCTCAAAGATTTGATTATTTGTCTTCTAAAGTGTGTTGTATTGAAATAATGATTGATGAACTAAATATTTTTACAAACGAAGTTTTGCATATTATTCTGGAAATCTCTAGAGAATACAAGAAACTAAAATAGAACAATTGTTTGAAGAATTCCCATGAGTAAATGTCGGAGGTACTCGAGGAGATTTCTTATTCAGTCCAAAGGATGATTGGACAATTCAAACGATTCAATCGTGGGAGAGGATCGCCTTCAGCGGGTTGTAACTTAGGATTTAAAACGCATGAGCAGAGTATGATTGATACTTGGAGTTAAACAAAAGCGAAATGAAGTCCGAAATAGGAATCATTTCCATAACATTTTGCATAATTAGGAGCATTTGATTCATTTTGAGTATGGCATTTTAATCATCAGGCATGAGTACATATGCATTCTACAGGTTATGTCCTTTAAGGAACAATGTAGATCACCGATAGCCGATTTGGTGTCTCTGTATTGTCAGAGAGCAGATCGAAGATAGCAGATTTTGCGTCTCTGTATTAACAGAGAGCATATCGAAGATGACAGATTTGGCATCTCTGTATTGACAGAGAGCAGATCGAAGATGACAGATTTGACGTCTCTGTATTGACAGAGAGCAGATCAAAGATGATAGATTTGGCGTCTCTGTATTGGCAGAGAGCAGATCGAAGATAGCTGATTTGGCGTCTCTGTATCGTCAGAAAGCAGATCAAAGATAGCAGATTTAGCATTTCTGTATGGTCAGAAAGCAGATCAAGGATAGCAGATTTGGCGTCTCTGTATTGTCAGAGAGCAGATCAAAAATAGCAAATTTGACATCTCTGTATTGTCAGGGAGCAGATCGAAGATAGCAGATTTGGCGTCTCTGTATTGTCAGAGAGCATATCGAAATAGTAGATTTGACGTCTCTGTATCGTTAGAGAGCAGATCGAAGATAGTAGATTTGGCGTCTCTGTATTGTTAGAGAGCAGATCGAAGATAGTAGATTTGGCATCTCTGTATTATCAGAGAGCAGATCGGAGTTAACAAATTTGGCGTTCTTGAGTTTGCAAGAAGCAGGTTGAAGATAGCTATTTTGACATTCCTAAAGCTATCAGAATACCTTTGAGGAAGATGAGGATCAAGATTTCGAGATTTGGCCTGGCCGGGCAAATTTGGTCCTTTTGTAATCTTTGCTCTATTCCTGTTACACAGTAACAAGCAAAGAGGGGCAGCTGTAACAGCCCAAATTCTCCCGGGCCCAAGAAATAAATAAAAATAAAAAACGGGGTTCATTTACAGTCCATTTACAATAAACAGGCCTCAAGGCCTGATAAGCCCAAAACCCGCTACACTTGTGACCTAATTGGTCTAAACCCGATAGCCTATGCTCGGTTACACCCAACCCACAAATGGGCACGGCTTAAGGAGGCCCAAATTACAAACAGAGGATGGAAGAGCTAGGGTTTTTGAAACCCTAGGCGCCACAAATGCTAGAGGAAGGATTTAGAATTTGCGCCGCAGGCACGCCAATCGTCACATCCTTTTTGCGCCGTTCCAGTGACCTTCATCGTCACCTCCAACAATGCCGTGATTCCAAGTTCCGTGATCAGCGCATAGATCAATGCCAGCTCACTACTCGCCGTAAGATCCTCGATGGTACCTGCAAAAAAGGGAAAGAGAAACAGCAAAGATGAATGCAAATATGGTAAGAATCAAGTAGAGAATATACGAATCTGTAAATAGAGGCTATAAAAGCCGAATGATTTCATTGTAAAAAGGTTTTTTTTTTTTATACATACAAAAATATATACAAAAGAGAACAGATATACGGATATTCAGAAAAAAAATTCAAGCAGTTTCTTTAAAAGGTGACTTAAGTTTCATATTCTGTTATCTAGTTTCAACATGTATGCGAGTTATTTTGGTGAAAATTGGTATTCTAAAATGGAAAAAGGGGTTACCTGCTATTCACCAAGGAAAGTGAAGGTTTTGAACTTTCCAAACCGTCGTAGATGGTGGCGCGTGTAGCGCATGAACGCATGAACCCAGTGACCGGAGTCTGGTCTGACAGAGGTCGGAGAAACCTGGAAAGTCTCTCCTATTCTCCTTTTCAGAGAATTTTCTTTGTTTTTTTTTTAAACATGGAACCAAATGAATTTTCCAACGTTTTTTTGTATTTATTAATAGCCCGTACGACGTCGTTTTAGAATGGCTGTTTAATAACCAAAACGGCGTCGTTCCAAAGTGAGGATCCGCGTGTTGACCCGTGACCAGGGGAGGATCCGCGTGTTTTTGGAAAATGGGCTAATTGCCCAATTAATCATTCCGCATTTTTAATCTTTACAATTTCATTTTATTTTTATTCAAATTCGGCCCTAATCTTTTGTATTTGTTTCAATTTAATCTTAATGGCCATTAAAATCCATTATGAAGAACGACGTCGTTTTGGGATTAGGGCAAATTGCCTAGTGAGTCCCTTGTAGTTTTGAATGCGTTCCAATTAGGCCTAAATTTTTTGTTATTTTAAAATTAACCCTAGAATTTTAGTTTTATTTAATTTTAACCCTTTTAAATATTTTTGCATAATTTATTTGTTAAATACCTTATATATTATTTATTTTTATAAATATTAGTTATTATGTTTTATTTATATATTATCCATTATATTATTTTTATTATTATACATTTTATCTATAAATTTTATTATACATTATATTTTACTATATATTATTCCTTGCATTTTTTTATTTTTTTATAAATTATGTATTATTTTATTATTCATTAATTGTGCAAAATTTTAATTTTTTTCTAAAATTATTATTAAATAATAGTACATATATATTATCCTTATTTTATGATAGTTATCATATTATTCATATTTCATTATATTTATTTATATATTACATGTCGTATATTATTATATATTATTCCCTATATTATCTTCCTTTTATTATGTATGTTATTTCATTATTTATTATTTATTACTATATAAAAATTCAATTTGTAAATTATTATAAACTAATACATATATTGTTATTATATATTTAATGTCTATATTTAAAATTTAGTACAAAATTTTGTTCTAATTTAACATCCCTCTTTTATAAATACATCAATCTATTATATTAAATAATATATATTTTTTAAATTTCTTCTATTACATATATTGATTAATATTTTTTTTATTGATTGTTTTCACTCTGTTTTTTTATCCATCTTTTATTAGGTATTGTTTTAACACGCTAATTTCATCTTATAAATTATTTGTTATTTATCATGTTATTTATTTATGGTTATGTAATCATGTGCAAATTGATCATTTTATATTATTATCTTAAGAATATATTCTCATGAAGTATTATCATATATGTTTAATATTCATTATTCTTGCTGCTTTGTACTTTTGTACAAAATGATAATGTGTATATTCATGTTATTTGTGATTATGTATGTATAGGAATGTTAAAGTATATTGTGTGATTTATGTCATATTTACCATTTTCAACGTTATATTTGCATGAAATGTTAAAATATGTAGTTTAATTAATCCAATATTGATTTTTCGTAATAGGTTAAATGCATCATCGTTTTTATTTTTAAATTTCATTTAATCAAAAGAAATCTTAAAAAACAAGGAAATGTCTTTTGTATTTAGGAATTCGAGAAATAGTACCCTAACATGCTGGGTTGCGATTTCCCGTTTGTCTAAATATCTAAAATATCCTTTTAATAGATTTTACAAATTACGAGATGATTTTTTTAGTTACGAAAGTTTATGAATATCGTGTCCAATCACGCTGGATATGATGTTCGCATTCTTTTGGAACGAGAGAATTTTGATTTTCAACTCAAATTATTACAGTTTTAAAAGAGATCTTGTTGCTAAATTCTTTCAGGCTTTTGACATTAAGACAAAATTATTCAATTTGGTACCAATTTTGGGCGTTACGAGGGTGCTAATCCTTCCTCATGCGTAACTGACTCCCGAACCTATTTTCTCGTAATTTCGTAGACCAAAATGTTTTACAAAGTGATCCAATCACACTTTAAAAGGTTGGTGGCTACTCCCGTTTTCAAAATACCTTCCCCTATTTTAAAAAAAAACAGGTTTCGACAATTGGAATTTAGTCGTGCAAGAAAATTTCACAAATGGATTTTTTGCTATAATGGCTAGTGTTTGGGCATATTTAGGAGTGTTAGAGAAGCCTGGGTTCAAGTTCTTGCTTTTGAAAAAGTTTTAGTTTTTGATCTTAAGTGAATCTGGATGTTAGCATTTAGGCCTTATATTTAAATGTGAGGGGTTTTTGTCACAAAAAGCCTTTTGGCTTGGTGGCAAGTGGCGTGACTTGGTAACTGGGGGAATTTGGGTTTGAATCCCATGACATACAAGGTGTATTTATTTTATTGCCATGAGGTGAGAGAGGTAGAGTTGGATTGAAATTCTGTTGAGGTGGTTGTGGACTTGGTCAAAGGGAGAGAATCAAGGGTTTGGATGATGGTTGTTATGGATATAGAGGAGATTTTGGTGGAGAAAATAGTGGAGTTTGACAAGGGGTGGAGTTGGCTGAATTTGGGATTCTTTGGGTACCAAATTGGTCATAGGCACTTAGTGCCGAATTGGTCTAATTGATTGGGTTTTCGGTAGCTGCTCCTTTTCTTTCTTTTGGTTTTATACTACTTTGATAGTCAAGTCGCGTATTGACCATTCGAATTCTTTTTCTTTCTCTTTTGACATTCTTCTTCGGTTGGTACTTTGTTCATTTTGCTGAAACTCCTAAGGGCCAATTGTCGAATTTTGGCTACCTTCTTCGAAGCTTTTCTTTTCTCTTCTCCATAATTCCCTCTATCAAATTTATTCTTCTCCTCTTGTCTCACATACCTTTCTTTATTTTGGCCGAATATAGTTTCTTTCTTCCCCATTATCTCTTTTCTTTCGGTTTTTCTCCTAGCTGATTGTCCTTCTTTCTTTTCTTCATCTTCTTTCAGTTTTTCCTTACTTTTTGGTGTGGTCCGATTGCTTTTGTGCCTACTGTTGGTGTTGTGGTTTTGGTCTTCCAAGAGTTCTGACAAATAGATAGGTACTTGTATGTTCCCTCTCTTGTTTCTCGATCGTTCCAATATGTGTTTAAATCTATTCTTTTGAATCTTTCTGGAAGCTGAATGTTTTCTTCTTATGTTTTTTGACTTCACTTTTCATTTTTTGTTTATGTTGTAATATGCGATGGATTCTGGGGATTTCAGTGGAGTAAAGGAGTGTAAGTGTTTTGGAAGCGATTAAAACCTTATCTTCTCATTTTCCAATAAAAGTAAATGTAGTACCTTCCTTATTTTGGGTAAAATTCGAATATCCCTGTGCTTTTGTAAAGGATATTTGTGGGTTTGAGCCATATCTACAATTGATTCTATCTAATAAGATCTTTAGTTTATGCAATTAATCGGTAAGAAACATACGGTTGTTTGAGTCGGTGATTTAATAGGCAATTAGCCATTGTCGTTCATCCAAGATGAGTAGTGGGTGGCGATTTGGGATTAAGTTTTGTGAATCCTATCGATTGGAAAACTGACAGTGTGCCTTATTGGAATGTAAGCTTTGGGCTCGAGAGCGGTTCACTTAATTTCGCAAACAGGTGTGTAACTGCACCCTTCCTTACTGTAAATCGGCAAAAACTGAAAAGTCGAGCTGCTAAAACTTTGACATTTGAGGCCGCATGAGCGTGCGATCGCTTGTAGGGTAAACCGAGCCCACAAATCATAGGTGTTAGACTGTAAAGGCCACCATGAATGTTTTCGTGGACTTGGGTCGTTATGGGCCATGTTGGGCCGTGTGGGCCCAATGAGCTCGTGGGCTCCACACAGATTAAACTCACAGTAAGTGATAAATATTGGACTGGGCTATGTAGGTCACATAGCCATAACTGAATTTAGGCTAATTGGGCCACACGAACGTATAGGCCCACTTGGGCCTAGTAATGGGCCTTGGGCTCATTTACACCGTTATGATCATTTAGGTTATATGTTGCTCGAGACAACTGTAGACCTTAGGAGAGGTCTTATCTGAGCTAAAACCCTAAAATAGGTAAAATAACCGTAATGCCCTTGTAGGGTAAAATGACCGTAATACCCCTGTATGAAAAAATGATGATTATGCCCTTATTTTTCATATGATTGATGTGCTTATGATTTACATATATGATTGTAATGAGTATGCCTTTGCATACATGTAATATTTATGCCATGACATACTGCATGGAGTTGGGATGTTGATATGGAGGAAGTACTGCACTGGTGACTATGTCACATTCACTGTTACTGGTGGCTATGCCACAATTACTGATACTGGTGGCTTTGCCACATTTACTGATTTTGGCAGCTATGTTGCATTATTATTACTGGCAGCTTTGCTGCGATATTGGTGTGCTGGATGGGTGGGTCGATTTATATCCCCACATAGTGTGTTGGTTGGTATGGGTGGTGTGCTGGTTGGATTTGGGTGGGATGCATAATTACATTACTCTGTATTGATACCGTATCGGGCTTAGGCCCACTACTACTGAATAGGGCTAAAGCCCAGACTGTTTTGTTACTGAATAAGGCTACGCCTAGACTGTTTTGCATATTCTAATTTTTATTGTCTGTTAGGGGGTTACACACTGAGTTTTCGTAAACTCACCCTTTCTTTTTAACTTTACAGGTAATCCCCAGCCTTAAACGATTTGGTGCTGCAAGGGGCTTGGAGGTGGCCACAAGACTGCTGTGTCTTACATTTGACTTTATTTAAATGAAACTTTACTTTTGGGGTTTAATTTTGTAAAAAGGTCATTTGTGGGTTTTAATTTTTAATTGGGCTTTGGACTAGATATTTTTAAACTGTTAGTCTAGGTAAAAATGAGTCTTTAAAACAATTATTGTTTTCTAAAACACGCATTTTTAACTTCATCGACTTTAAAAGCTTCTGTGTTTTTAAATCAATTTAATATAACATTGATTGCTAATAAGGTAAACGTTTTAATAAGATCTTTTGTTAAAAAGTAATATAAGGATTTACATAACACCCCAATCCCAGCCCGAAAGTTTGGCTCGAATCTGGCGTGTCACATTGAAGTGTTTTTCGAAACCATATTTCCATTAAAAAAAACTTATACCCTTTTTAAACCTTGTTAGAAAACCTCAGCTGAATAACATTCTTAACAATTTTGTAAAAATCTTGGCAGTTGCGGAAGCTTGATTTAAAACAATTACGGATACGTGATGTTTTGAAAATAGTAGTTGCTTTGGAAAACCGTGTTCTAATACTTATAAGAAAAATTAATAAAATTCCAAATTAGAAATCCAGAAAATTACAATAGCTTTACTACAACCCACATAAAAACATTTAAAAGTAATAATCAAAACTGTAACATAAACAGTGTGTGCGGCTTCCTCCGAGCACCTCGCAGCTCCGATCCATCTAAGGCTGGAAATTACCTGAAAGGTTAATAAACGGGGTGAGTTTACGAAAACTCAGTGTGTAATCCCCTACTATATAAAAGGAATAGTCAGTCATATAAAAGAATTAAAAGTCTAGCCCCAGCCCTACTTACAGTTTCAGTAACAATTGGGCCTTAGCTCATTATAACAGAGAGTACCAGATAGGCCTTAGCCCATATTCAGTCTCGACATATACTGGGCCGAAGCCTTTTCATAAATCATATCACTGGGCCGAAGCCTTTACTGAAAATGGTATGGCCCATAGGCCCATTTCAATTTCACATGTAATATCAATGAATATATGCAAGCCCATTTGGGGAGACTACTCAACCCACCATCCGCTACTCTCTACCCGTACCAGCCAACACACCATGTGGGGAATAACTCAACCCACCTAACCAAACTCTCCACTGGCAGCATAGCTGCTTTATCATATAACTGGAGGCCTAGCCTCTTTTAATAACTGGGGCAAAGACCTTTTTGGTGAACTGGGGCAAAGGCCTTTTGCACTTCCTCTATTTATATAAAACCCTACCCATGCATATAATGAGTATATCATAGCATATCATGTGCATCTCATAACATATCATGTGCATATCATGTCATATCATGTATATCAATATCTCATGCAACATGTATATACATGTCATGGCGTGCATAACATACGTAATCGTAATACCATGCCCATATTTGAATCAAACAATCACAGTCAAGTCATCCATATATTCACAATCAAATCCGTCAACCACACAATCCAAGTCAGTCACTCACCCACAAGGGCAAAATAGTCATTTAACACCCTAGGGACAAAATGGTAATTTCACCCCACAAGGGTATCTCGGTAATTCTACCCTACAGGGGTATTTTAGTAATTTTACAAACTAGGGGTATTTTGGTAACTTTGTAAACCAGGGGTATTTCGGTAATTTTACAAACCAGGGGTATTTTGGTAATTTTACAAACTAGGGGTATTTTGGTAATTTTGTAAATCGAGGGTAAAACGGTAAGTCTATAAATCGGGGGTACTTTGGTAATTTTCCAAGTCGAGGGTATTTTAATAATTTGGTGAACTAAAGTATTCTAAACAGGGATAACAATACGAATGGGCCTAAAGCCCTTCCTCGGCCCAAGTGGGCCCACACGCTCGTGTGGCCCTTTTAGCCCAAATCTAGTCACGGATATGAGATTCACCTAACCTAGTCTAATATTTACTACACAATCAAACAACTTATCCAATTAGGCCCGTAGGCCCATTGGGCCCACATGGCACATTTTGGCCCATCGCGGCCCGAAGTAGCCATCCTACAGCTAGAGTAGTAAGAAATACACACCTGATAGGAGACTGGAGTTAATCCACGCTCCGGGCACTCTTATCCGACGCCCAACCCAAACGAGCATGCCATAAAGCGAAAGGGATTAGCCAAGAAAGGTACCTTTACTCTCCTCATGGTTCTCTCTATTTAAAGCCAGCTTTGCATCCACTCCTATGCTAGCTTCCCGATGTGGGATCCCTCCATCATCAGAGTTTAAATTCAACACCAACTCTTGCCGCCCCCTATTAGCAAAATAAATGCTCTTTGTTTGCCATGAGTTTCGAACCCTGGACCTCCTTGCCAGCTCTATGATGCTACCTTCCTGCCTCTTATGTAGCGCTACTTTGCCACTAGACCAGAAGGCTTTTTGTGTCACAATTTTTCCAACAATATTCTTAAGGCCTACCTACTACACCTAGGGTTTGATTCACCTTAAACCAAAATTTTTGCTAGAGTCCAGGTTTGAACCCAAGACTTCTCCAACACTTCTCAGCACACTTAACCACTAAAACAAGCCTTCATTAACGGAATATACATGTACAACTAAATATTATAAGCTACCTTCAATCGCTCCCATCTTAAGGCCCAAAACTTCTAGGCCCAAATTCAGGGTGTTACAACTCTACCCCTTAAAGAAATTTCATCCCCGAAATTTCCATCTAACAGGGTAGTCGTGTAACATCTACCCCACTACCCTACCGCTGCGCACTCTGATCCTACTATCACTATCACACTTCAACTGGAACTTGAAACATCTCATACATACAACACTTATTCACTGAAGCAGACACATATTTATCACACATATATACAATTTTTATATCCGAACATCACATCTACATAAAATAAATACCAAATTTAAATTCAGACCAATATCTAAGAAGTCTATAGTATTTCAATTTCCAAACAGACAAAAGTATTCAGATGACTTACGGATTCAACGCTGGAGACTCGGTGTGCCACACTTTTTAAGAGATACTTCAAACAGACCACGTGGTTGAAAATAATTTTCTGAAATTCAACCTTTGAAAACCCAACCCACAGCCGAGTTGTTGTAACCCAAGCTCTGATACCACTAAGTATAACACCCCAAACCTAGCCTGGAAGTTTGGCTCGAATCTGGCGTGTCACATTGAAGTGTTTTTTGAAACCATGTTTCCATTAAAAAAAACTTATACCCTTTTTAAACCTTGTTAGAAAACCTCAGCTGAATAACATTCTTAACAACTTTGTAAAAATCTTGGCAATTGCGAAAGCTTGATTTAAAACAATTGCGGATACGTGATGTTTTGAAAATAGTAGTTGCTTTGGAAAACCGTGTTCTAATACTAGCAATTATAAGAACAATTAATAAAATTCCAAATTAGAAATCTAGAAAATTACAACAACTTTACTACAACCCACATAAAAACATTTAAAAGTAATAATCAAAACTGTAACATAAATAGTGTGTGCAGCTTCCTCCGAGCCCCTCGCAGCTCTGATCCGTCTAAGGCTGGAAATTACCTGAAAGGTTAATAAACGGGGTGAGTTTACAAAAACTCAGTGTGTAATCCCCTACTATATAAAAGCAACAGTCAGTCATATAAAAGAATTAAAAGTCTGGCCCCAGCCCTACTTACAGTTTCAGTAACAATTGGGCCTTAGCCCATTATAACAGAAGGTACCAGATGGGCCTTAGCCCATATTCAGTCTCGACATATACTGGGCCGAAGCATTTTGTTTAACGGTTATTGGGCCAAAGCCTTTTCATAAATCATATCACTGGGCCGAAGCCTTTTCATAAATCATATCACTGGGCCGAAGCCTTTACTGAAAATGGTATGGCCCATAGGCCCATTTCAATTTCACATGTAATATCAATGAATGTATGCAAGCCCATTTGGGGAGACTACTCAACCCACCATCTGCTACTCTCCACCCGTACCAGCCAATACACCATGTGGGGAATAACTCAACCCACCCAACCAAACTCTCCACTGGCAGCATAGCTGCTTTATCATATAACTGGAGGCCTAGCCTCTTTTAATAACTGGGGCAAAGCCCTTTTTGGTAAACTTGGGCAAAGCCCTTTTGCACTTCCTCCATTTATATAAAACCCAACCCATGCATATAATGAGTATATCATAGCATATCATGTGCATCTCATAACATATCATGTGCATATCATGTCATATCATGTATATCAATATCTCATGCAACAGATATACATGTCATGGCGTACAACATACAGAATCAGAATACTATGCCCATATTTCAATCAAACAATCACAGTCAAGTCATTCATATATTCACAATAAAATCCGTCAACCACACAGTCCAAGTCAGACACTTGCCCACAAGGGCAAAACAGTCATTTAACACCCTAAGGGCAAAATGGTAATTTTACCCCACAAGAGTATCTCGGTAATTCTACCCTATAGGGGTATTTTAGTAATTTTACAAACCAGGGGTATTTTGGTAATTTTGCAAACCAGGGATATTTTGGTAATTTTGTAAACCAGGGGTATTTTGGTAATTTTACAAACTAAGGGTATTTTGGTAATTTGGTAAATCTAGGGTAAAACGGTAATTCTATAAATCGGGGGTACTTTGGTAATTTTACAAGTCGAGGGTATTTCAGTAATTTGTTGAACTAAAGTATTCTAAACAGGGATAACAATACGAATGGGCTCAAAGCCATTCCTAGGCCAAAGTGGGCCCACACGCTCATGTGGCCCTTTTAGCCCAAATCTAGCCACAGATATGTGATTCACCTAGCCTAGTCCAATATTTACTACACAATCAAACAACTTATCCAATTGGGCTCGTACGCCCATTGGGCCCACATGGCCCATTTTAGCCCATCGCGGCCCGAAGTAGCCATCCTACAGCTAGAATAGTGAGAAATACACACCTGATAGGAGACTGGAGTTAATCCATGCTCCGAGCAGTCTTAGCCGATGCCCAACCCAAACGAGCATGCCATAAAGCGAAAGGGATCAGCCAAGAAAGGTACCTTTACTCTCTTCATGGTTCTTTTTATTTAAACCCAGCTTCGCATCCACTCCTATGCTAGCTTCCCGATGTGGGATCCCTCCATCATCAGAGTTTAAATTCAACACCAACTCTTGCCGCCCCCTGTTAGCAAAATAAATGCTCTTTGTTTGCCATGAGTTTCGAACCTTAGACCTCCTTGCCAACTCTATGATGCTACCTTCCTGCCTCTTATGTGGCGCTACTTTGCCACTAGACCACAAGGCTTTTTGTGTCACAATATCTCCAACAATATCCTTAAGGCCTATCTACTACACCAGGGTTTGATTCACCTTAAACCAAAATTTTTGCTAGAGTCCAGATTTGAACCCAAGGCTTCTCCAACACTTGTCAGCACACTTAACCACAAAAACAAGCCTTCATTAACGAAATTTACATGCACAACAAAATATTATAAGCTGCCTTCAACCGCTCCAATTGTGACAACCCGAATTAGGGCCTAATCGAAATGGTGGTTTCGTGACCACAAATATGAGATAGAAATAATTATTTTATGATTATTTTGAGGTTTATGATATGATTTCATGATTTCGTGAAAATTTCGTGATGAAATTCTATGCATTGAGCGCTTAAGTTGAGATTAGGGACTAAACCGAATAAATTGCAAAACTCGTGTTTTAGAAGTTTCTAGTATGAAATTGCTTTGGGATATTAATTAGGAGGTCTTAAATAGCAACTTGACCAATTCCTAAGTTACGGACAAAAGTGGGACATGGAGGGAATTTTTGGAAAGTTTAGTAGTAAGGGCATTTTGGTCATTTGTATATTAAATGAAATAAAATGGGAAAAATAAAACAAAATTGGCCATCATCTTCATTAGTTGCTGCCGAAATTTTCTCTCCTCCATAGCTAGGGTTTCTTCAACTTTCAAGCTTCAGAGTAAGTGATTTCAAGCCCCGTTTTTAATGTTCTTTACATTTTTAAAATCCTCGAGTTTCGGTTTACCTATTTCTACCATTATTTTGAGTTAGGGTTTATGTTTAAAAATTTACCCATGAATGATAGGCATCTATTTTGATGTTTGATGGTAGAATATGAATGTTTGAATTTAGGAGAACGATCTTTTCTAAGCGATTTTTAGCAAAAATGAGCAAAACGGCATAATCGATAAAAATACCTATTGTTCATAACTACGTGTTAGAGTGAGAATTTGATGTTGCCATAGAAGAGAAAAATGATCAGCATGTTATTAAACATAAGAATAAGGGCTGAAATTAAATTTTCGAGCCTTGGGGCAAAATCATAATTTTGTAAAAGTTAGGGGGCAAAAATGTAATTTTTGTATAATGTGATTTTTGGATTGAAATAAATAGTTCAGGTGTTAAATGAGCTAAATGTGTTGTTATAGATCAAGAAAGGCGTGGAATCGACCTCGAACGGGGGAAGGAAAAAGTTTTGGACTAAATTGCAAAATTCCCATATTTTGCACCGAGGTAAGTTTGTATGTAAATAATACATTAATTTTATTTACATTTTTATATTTCAGCCTACATTATATATATTAGCTAATGTTGAAGCATAAATAGACTATTGGAAGAATGGAAATAAGTAATAGACAGAGAAATCCTGGTTGAACATTCGAAAAGATCGAATAAAATACAAGGAGCGTAGCTAGGTCACATGTATGGTGCTGAGTGCACATCATGTGTACAAGAAAGCTACGAGATACTATGTGGTAGCTAGGTCACATGTGTGATACGGGATGTATCCCATGTAGACAAGAGAGCTACGAGAGAGATAAATGTAGCTAGGTCGCATGTGTGATTCCAAGTGTAGGGCACCATGTGGACAAGAGAGCTACGTAATAAATTGGCTAGGTCACATGGGTGGTACTAAGTGTTCACCATGTGTACAAGAGAGCCGAATTATATGAAATATGATGGTGGAGCTGTGTGCTGAACCCATCAAGTATCGGGAATTGATCGAAATTGTTCAACGGGATGGCTTTATGGTGACATTGTAATTATGGACCTATACTTGTGATGTATGATATGTGGTGAAAATGATTTGTGATATATATATAAGTTAAAATGAGATTAATACAAAGAAAGTGTGAAAGAGTGAATTAGCACTAAACTGTTGTGGGGACGAGAGTGATAACGTGATTTTGAAAAATCACCAAAAATAGTAATAATTTAATTAGAGGCTAAATGAGATGTAAATTAAATCTTAATGAGCCTATTTTCATATAAAAGAAACGGAGCAAGTAAAGGAATTCTATATTTTGAGATACTTATAATTGTGTGCGACTTGCTTAGAATGACTATGTGATCCCCTGTTCCAACTTTTAAAAATCATTAAAAACTGTACAAAACAAATTAAGAAACATAGTTTATATGTATAAATTACTTATTGAGTCTAGTTTTAAATGAAACAGGTTTCATGGTTATTTGAATTGTATACTGAGAGAAATTAAATTCGAAGTGAACAGAGGTCAGATCAGTCGAGCTGTGTAATAGGGGAAACTTTAACTAATAAACTGTACTAATTGGCTGGACTAAAAATTATAGAAAAAAATTAGTAAGAATTTTTATGAGTCTAGATTCAGGGAAATTTTACGGATTTGAATTTTGATTTTCGTAACTCGAGTTATGATTTATTTAGTGATCATGACGCAGGAGGGACAGCTTGATCAAATTGGAGTGAATAGTAAAATTTAAGAATATGATATAATTGAGTTATGTTGTAAACATATTAGATTCCTTATTTGTTATTTATATACTTACTTACTAAGCTATAAGCTTACTTTCTTTTCCCTCTTTTGTCTTATAGTGTCATCCAGCTAGCACATGAGTTAGAGATCGTTGAAGATCCGCCTGCACTATCAATATTTTTGGTATTTGAACTCAACATTTTGAATTATAGCATGTATAGTAGACTTAGTTATTTTGTTACGTGTCATAATTGCCTAGGTCTAAAATATTAATTATAGTATCAAACAAATCTTTTTGTACGAAGTCTTTGAAATTGGCTTGTATTGTTAATGGCATATGTTGTAATGATTCATGATCAAATAGCACGCCATATTTTTGTCTCAGTTTTATTTAATAGTATATATTATAATTTGTTAATACCTCGTACCCTATTCTGGCGACGGATACGGGTAAGGAGTGTTACATTTAGTGGTATCAGAGCTACAGTTTAGTCGGTTCTCGGACTAATAAAGAGTGTGTAAAAGTCTAGCTATACATGCCATAAAAATATTGTGATAGTGTGGTGACTCGATTATTCTAAAGCGTGTGTTTTGTTTTGATATAGTAATGGATCCTGACGGAACTGCGGCTGATGATGCTGCTAGTAATGCGCTGGCTCCTGCACAAGGGACCGCGCCTGTGGAAAGTAGACCTGAGACATTGAGACAGGGAGATGAGGCTCGGGATGCCTTTCTCCAAATGATGAACAATTGGTATACCGAGTTTATTCGAGCAAACCCAAATGCTCAACCTCCTCCACCCCTTCCCATACCTCAGACGATTCCTGTAGTTGCTCAAGGCATAGATTTGGTAAGAATGAGCAAGCCTCCAGTTGATAAGATTCGAAAATAAGGGGCTGAAGAGTTTAGAGCAAAGATCGATAATGATCCCGAGAAAGCGGAGTTTTGGCTTGAAAATTCTACCCGTGTGTTTGATGAGCTTTCATATACACCGAGGAGTGCTTAAAGTGTGTCAGTATCACTTTTGAGAGATTCGACTACCACCTGGTGGAAGACTTTGTAGTGATGGTGCCAAAAGAAAGAGTTACTTGGGATTTTTTCCAGAAGAATTGAGAAAGAAATATATAAGTCGGCGATTTATTGATCAAAACGGAAGGAGTTCCTTAAATTGAAACAGGCAAGATGTGCGTGGCGAGTATGAACGTGAATTTGTAAGACTCAGCAAGTATGCCCAGGAATGTGTGTCCACCGAGGCCATTATGTGCAAAAAGGTTTGAGGATGGGCTAAATGAGGATATTAAAGCGTTTGTGGGAATTTTGGAGTTGAAAGAATTTGTAGTATTGGTTGATCGAGCTCTGAAAGCCGAAGAATTGAATAAAGAAAGAAGAAAAGCTGCTATTGAGGCTCGAGATGCCAGAAAGAGGCCGATAAGCAAGTCATTTCAATCTCAATCAAAGAGGTCCAAAGAGACAAACCCTCAAATGACAGTTTCAACTGGGGATTCGCATAGAGATCGTGGTAGAACATATTCGGGGTCTAAAGCTCAAGCAACTTCGGTGGCAAGTGTGGGTAATGTGCGATCTAGAAAGCCCGAGTGTCAGTAATGTGGCAGGCAACATTATGGTGAGTGTTGGGGAAACGAGCGAGCTTTTTTCAGGTGCGGTTCTCGTGAGCATTTTATCAGAGACTGTCCGGAGAAAGTTAAAGAAGAAAAATTTCAGAGTGCTAGACAGAGTACCACCGCTAGCAGGGGTAGACCACCGAGAAATACTGGAAGTGGAGCTAGTAGTAAAACTGTAATGAAAGATTCAGTGGCGAGATCAGAAGTTAAAGCGCCTGCTAGAGCTTATGCCATACGTGCCCGAGATGATGCATCATCTCCCGATGTGATTACTGGTACATTTTCTCTCTATGATGCTATTGTTATTGCATTGATTGATCCCGGGTCCACTCATTCCTATATTTGCATGAATTTAGTATCTAATAAAAATTTTCCTGTTGAGTTTACTGAGTTTACTATTACAGTGTCGAACCCCTTAGGCCAATATGTGCTAGTTGACAAGGTTTGCAAGAATTTCCCATTAATGATTCAAGGTTACTGTTTTCCGGCTAATCTGATGCTGTTACCATTTGATGAGTTTGACATTATTTTGGGAATGGAATGGTTAACATTGTATGATGCCAAGGTAGATTGTAAATAAAAAACACTGGAGTTGAAATGTGAAAGTGGAGAAATTCTGTGGGTTGAAACAGATGAATCAAATAAATTGCCTATGGTGATTTCGCACATGTCTGCACAGAAATACATGAGAAAAGGGTGTGAAGCCTATTTGGCTTATGTAATGAATACTGAGTTGCCTCAATTGAAGTTTGAATCGATCATCGATAGTCTGTGAATTTCCAGATGTATTTCCAGAGGAATTGCCTGGATTACCTCCGAACAGAGAGATAGAGTTTGCCATTGATTTGTTACCAGGTACTGCACCTATCTCAATTGCTCCATGTAGAATGGCTCCGACTGAATTAAAAGAATTGAAGGCTCAGTTGCAAGAGTTAACAGACAAGGGGTTTGTGAGACTGAGTTTCTCTCCTTGGGGTGCTCCTGTATTGTTCGTAAAAAAGAAGGATGGTTCAATGAGGCTTTGCATTGATTACTGCCAGCTCAATAAGGTGACTATAAAGAACAAGTACCCGTTGCGGAGGATTAATGATTTATTCGATCAGTTAAAGGGGGCCACAGTGTTTTCAAAGATCGATTTGAGGTCTGGTTACTACCAGTTGAGAGTTAAGGAGTCGGATGTGCTGAAAACTACTTTTAGGACATGGTATGGACGTTATGAGTTCCTTGTGATGCCTTTCGGCTTAACAAATGCTCCAGCTATATTTATGGACCTGATGAACCGAATCTTTCGGCCATATTTAGATAAGTTTGTAGTGGTGCTTATAGATGACATTCTAATTTATTCTCGGGATGAGTCTGAACACGCCGAACACTTGAGAACTATATTGCAGATTTTAAGAGAAAAGAAACTGTTTGCTAAGTTTAGTAAAAGTGAGTTTTGGCTTCGTGAAGTCAGATTTTTGGGACATATAGTCTCAGGTGATGGTATCAGATTTTTGGGACATATAGTCTCAGGTGATGGTATTCGGGTAGATCCGAGTAAGATTTCCGCGATCGTTGATTGGAAACTGCCAAAGAATGTATCTGAGGTTAGAAGTTTTTTTAGCTTGGCCGGGTATTATAGACGTTTTGTCGAGGGATTTTCGACGATTGCCTCTCCTATGACTAAGTTGTTGCGAAAGAATGTTAAGTTTGAATGGACTGATAAATGCTAGCAGAGTTTTGAAAAGTTGAAAGCACGATTGACTGAAGCACCAATTTTAGTACTGCCTTTGAGCAGAGAAGGAGTTCAGTAATTTATAGTGATGCATCATTGATGTGCCTTGGGTGTGTGTTGATGCAAGAGGGTAAAGTGGTAGCTTATGCCTTGAGACAGTTAAAACCACATGAGAAGAACTATCCTACACATGATTTGGAGTTGGCCGCTATTGTCTTTGCCTTGAAGATTTGGCGACATTATTTGTATGGTGAAAAATGCCAAATTTTTACTGATCACAAAAGTTTGAAGTATTTGATGAATCAAAAGGATTTGAATCTGTGACAACGGAGATGGCTTGAATTATTGAAGGATTATGAGCTAGTGATTGATTATCATCCAGGAAAAGCGAATATAGTTGAAGCGCCTTGAGCAGAAATCTCTTTTTACTTTGAGGGCCATGAATACGAGGTTAGCATTGTCTCATGATGGGTCAATTTTGGCAGAGATGAGGGTTAACCGTTGTTTCTCCAACTAATCTATGATGCTCAAAAGAATGATAGTGAGTTGCAAACCAAGAGAACTCAGTGCGAATCGGGTTACTACTCAAATTTTCGAGTTGGACCAGATGACTGTTTGATGTTTCGAGATAGGATTTGTGTACCGAAAAATGATGAATTGATTTAGAAAATATTACATGAGGCGCACAGTGGCTGTTGTCAGTTCACCCTGGTAGCACAAAAATGTATAATGATTTAAAGAAGTTATATTAGTGGCCAGGTATGAAAAGGGACATTTCGAATTTGTAACCAAGTGTTTGATCTGTCAACAAGTAAAAGTGAACATCAAGTGCCTTGAGATTACTCCAACCGGTAATGGTGCTCGAGTGGAAATGGGATAAAATTACTATGGATTTTGTAACCGGTTTGCCTTTGACTCTAAAAAGAAGGATCTTTGTCTGGGTAGTGGTTGATAGGTTAACAAAGTCAGCCCATGTTATACCGAAGACGTACCAATTACTCACTTGATAAATTAGTGAACTATATATTCTTTGAAATTGTGAGGTTGCAGGTACCTATGTCTATAATATCGATAGAGATCGAGGTTTACCTCGAGATTTTGGAAAAAGTTACAAGAAGCTTTGGGCACAAAATTGAACTTTAGTATCTTTGCGTTTCATCCACAAACAGATGGTCGATCGGAAAGAGTAATCCAGTACTCGAGGATATGCTTAGATCTTTGTGTTTTAGAATTTGGAGGTAGTTGGGAGAAATATCTATCTTTGGTTGAATTCGCCTACCATAACAGTTTTCATCAAGTATACAAATGGCACCGCATTTAAGCCTTGTATGGTCGTAAATGTCGGACTCCTTTATATTGGACCGAACTTAGAGAAAGCAGATTCACTGAGTTGATCTAGTTAAAGAAACCGAGGAGAAAGTACGCGTAATTCGTGATTGCTTAAAAGTCGCTTCAGATCGACAAAAGTCATATGCAGATTTAAAATGAAAAGAGATTGAATTTCAGGTGGGTGATAAAGTGTTCTTGAAGGTGTCACCATGGAAGAAGATTCTGAGATTTAGCCGAAAAGGCAAATTGAGTCCACGTTTTATTAGGCCGTACGAGATTACTGAGAGAATCGGACCAGTGGCATATCGGTTGGCCTTACCTAGCAGAGTTAGAAAGAATTCATAACGTGTTTCATGTATCAATGTTGCGACGTTATCGTTCAGATCCTTCACATATGATTTCTCCAACAGAAATTGAGATTCCACCGGATATGACCAATGAGGAGGAACCAATAAAGATTTTGGCTTGGGAAATTAAACAGTTAAGAAATAAAAGTATAGCATTAGTGAAAGTATTGTGGCACAGACATGGGATAGAAGAGGCTACATGGGAACCTGAGGAAACTATGAGGAAACAAAGATGCAGAACCTCTTTACCGGTAAGATTTTCGGGGACGAAAATCCCTAAAGGGGGGAGAATTGTGACAACCCGAATTAGGGCCTAATCGGAATGGTGGTTTCGTGACCACAAATCCGAGATAGAAATAATTATTTTATGATTATTTTGAGGTTTATGATATGATTTCATGATTTCGTGAAAATTTCGTGATGAAATTCTATGCATTGAGCGCTTAAGTTGAGATTAGGGACTAAACCGAATAAATTGCAAAACTCGTGTTTTAGAAGTTTTAGTATGAAATTGCTTTGGGATATTAATTAGGAGGTCTTAAATAGCAACTTTACCAATTCCTAAGTTATGGACAAAAGTGGGACATGGAGGGAACTTTTGGAAAGTTTAGTAGTAAGGGCATTTTGGTCATTTGTGTATTAAATGAAATAAAATGGGAAAAATAACACAAAATTGGCCATCATCTTCATTAGTTGCTGCCGAAATTTGCTCTCCTCCATAGCTAGGGTTTCTTTAACTTTCAAGCTTCAGAGTAAGTGATTTCAAGCCCCGTTTTTAATGTTCTTTACATTTTTCAAAATCCTCGTAGCTCGGTTTACCTATTTCTACCATTATTTCGAGTTAGGGTTTATGTTTAAAAATTTACCCATGAATGATAGGCATCTATTTTCATGTTTGATGGTAGAATATGAATGTTTGAAGTTAAGAGAACGATCTTTTCTAAGCGATTTTTAGCGAAAACGAGCAAAACGGCATAATCGATAAAAATACCTATTGTTCATAACTACGTGTTAGAGTGAGAATTTGATGTTGCCATAGAAGAGAAAAATGATCAGCATGTTATTAAACATAACAATAAGGGCTGAAATTAAATTTTAGAGCCTTGGGGCAAAATCATAATTTTGTAAAAGCTAGGGGGCAAAAATGTAATTTTTGTATAATGTAATTTTTGGATTGAAATAAATAGTTCAGGTGTTAAATGAGCTAAATATGTTGTTATAGATAAAGAAAGGCGTAGAATCGACCTCGAACGGGGGAAGGAAAAAGTTTTGGACTAAATTGCAAAATTCCCATATTTTGCACCGACGTAAGTTTGTATGTAAATAATACATTAATTTCATTTACATTTTTATATTTCAGCCTATATTATATATATTAGCTAATGTTGAAGCATAAATAGACTATTGGAAGAATGGAAATAAGTAATAGAGAGAGAAATCCTGGTTGAACATTCGGAAAGATCGAATAAAATACATGGAGCGTAGCTAGGTCACATGTATGGGGCTGAGTGCACATCATGTGTACAAGAAAGCTACGAGATACTATGTGGTAGCTAGGTCACATGTGTGATACGGGATGTATCCCATGTAGACAAGAGAGCTACGGGAGAGATAAATGTAGCTAGGTCGCATGTGTGATTCCAAGTGTAGGACACCATGTGGACAAGAGAGCTACGTAATAAATTGGCTAGGTCACATGGGTGGTACTAAGTGTTCACCATGTGTACAAGAGAGCCGAATTATATGAAATATGATGGTGGAGCTATGTGCTGAAACCATCAAGTATCGGGAATTGATCCGAATTATTCAACGGAATGGCTTTATGGTGACATTTTAATTATGGACCTATACTTGTGATGTATGATATGTGGTGAAAATGATTTGTGATATATATATAAGTTAAAATGAGATTAATACAAAGAAAGTGTGAAAGAGTGAATTAGCACTAAAACTGTTGTGGGACAGTAGCAGTAATGTGATTTTGAAAAATCACCAAAAATAGTAATAATTTAATTAGAGGCTGAATGAGATGTAAAATTAAAGCTTAATGAGCCTATTTTCATATAAAAGAAACTGAGCAAGTAAAGGAATTCTATATTTTGAGATATTTATAATTGTGTGTGACTTGCTCAGAATGACTATGTGATCCCCTGTTCCAACTTTGAAAAATCATTAAAAATTGTAAAAAACAAATTAAGAAACATAGTTTATATGTAAAAATTCCTTATTGAGTCTAGTTTTAAATGAAACAGGTTTCATGGTTATTTTAATTGTATACTGAGAGAAATTAAATTCGAAGTGAACAGAGGTTAGATCAGTCAAGCTGTGTAACAGGGAAACTTTAACTAATAAACTTTACTAATTGGCTGAACCAAAAATTCTAGAAAAATATTAGTAAGAATTTTTATGAGTCTAGATTCAGGGAAATTTTACGGATTTGAATTTCGAGTTTTGTAACTCGAGTTATGATTTATTTAGTGATCATGACGCAGGAGGGACAGCTTGATCAAATTGGAGTGAATAGTAAAATTTAAGAATATGATATAATTGAGTTATGTTGTAAACATATTAGATTCCTTATTTGTTATTTATATACTTACTTACTAAGCTATAAGCTTACTTTCTTTTCCCTCTTTTGTCTTATAGTGTCATCCAGCTAGCACAGGAGTTAGAGATCGTTGAAGATCCGCATGCACTATCAATACTTTTGGTATCTGAACTCAACATTTTGAATTATGGCATGTATAGTAGACTTAATTATTTTGTTACGTGTCATAATTGCCTAGGTCTAAAATATTAATTATAGTATCAAACAAATCTTTTTGTACGAAGTCTTTGAAATTGGCTTGTATTGTTAATGGCATATGTTGTAATGATTCATGATCAAATAGCACGCCATATTTTTGTCTTGGTTTTATTTAATAGTATGTATTATAATTTGTTAATACCTCGTGTAACGCCCCCACGCCCGAAACCGTCACCGGAGTCAAGCTTGAGGTGTTACTAAACTTATCTTACCTTTTAAACAACTCTAAACCACTTATTTTAATTTTCGGAATAAACTATTTTTCTGCGTCATAGCTGCTTAAAAATTCATTTCTCGAGTTTCAAAACTCAAAATTAAGATCCGTAAAGTTTTCCTGAAACTAGACTCATATATCTATCTACTAATTTTTTCCTAGAATTTTTGACTTAGCCAATTAGTACAGTTTATTAGTTAAAGTTACCCCTGTTTCAGAAGTTGACTATACTGACCTCTACTTACTACGAACCACTTTTCTCCCTATAAAAAATTAATACAACTATACTGTTTGTTTCTATTAAAACTAGATTCAATAAGGATTCTAACCATATAAATTACACCACCTAATTATTTTTTTACAATTTATGGTGAATTTCCAAAGTTGAAACAGGGGATCTAGAAATTGCTCTGACCCTGTTTCACTAAAACTCAGATATCTCATAAAATATAATACTTTTACCTGTTTTGCTTATTCCATAAGAAAATAGACATAATAAGATTTAATTTCATATATTATTCATCTTAAAAATATGTTTACACAATTTTTAGTGATTTTTCAAAGTCACGTCATTTCTGTTATTTGAATCTGTTTTTAGGTTACTTTCACATTTTTCATAATTTTCATGTGATAACCACCATTCAATCATACATATTAATAAACATGCATATCATCGGCCATTTTTATTAGCTAGTCTCTAGCAAGCATTTACACATCATTCATTGTTCATATTATACTAAAGATAGCTATGTTTTTATACATGCCATACACAAAACAAAACGTCTAATTATACCGAGTTATTTCTTGGATAGTGTGATCGGCCTCCGACGTTTCCTTCGATCCCCGAGTGGCTTGATAAAAACTATAAGAAAAAGAAAATAAAGAGAGTAAGCACTAGGCTTAGTAAGCTTACAAGCAAATAAATTACAACATTCAACATAATGAATAATTATACATAATGTCACCTAGCCTCATAAACTTTCTTTACTTCTCATTTTCTACCTTATTCTTTACTTACATACCTTCTTTCTTACC
This sequence comes from Gossypium anomalum, assembly GCA_025698475.1. Lineage (NCBI taxonomy): Eukaryota > Viridiplantae > Streptophyta > Magnoliopsida > Malvales > Malvaceae > Gossypium > Gossypium anomalum. The sequence continues at coordinate 53,498,231 of CM046966.1, read as the reverse complement.
TGACCTTTCACTATTCATAAATATAATCTACCTTCCCTTTTGCTGATAATTCACTGTAATTTAACGTGTACAATGACCCATTGAACCACTCGGAATACTAAGGATACTGGGGTCGTTCCTGTCTATCAATATCCTGCCAATGCCATGTCTTCGACATGGACTTACATGAATTATTCCTGTCTCCAATGCCATATATATATAATATGGGCTTACATGGCTCATTCCTGTCTCCAAAGCCATATAACTGATATGGACTTACATGGCTCATTTCTGTCCTGTCCTGTCCTGTCAACCCCAATATCCTAATATTCCTAAGGTTCAAACGGGGCTTCCTAATGCTTTTTCTCTGTCACTTCGCCTTTAATTCGACTTTAAATATCCTCATAAAATAAGTATATAAATTCTGGAAATTAACAATAATAATGTAAAATAAAAGAACATTGCATTTATTTACTGTAAACTTACCTCGTATGCAAAAATAGCTACTTTTACCATTTCGTCCACAACTTGGTATTTTCTCCATTTTAGCCCGAATTTCGGTTTTCCTTGCTCTATCATTTAAAATATAGTCTAATTAGGACTCACATTATTCAAATTGACTCAAAATCATATTTTGGAAAAATTACAATTTTGCCCCTAAACTTTTGCATATTTACAATTTTGCCCCAAAGCTCGTAAATTAAACTTCAGCCTATTTTCTTATGTTTCATGACATGCTGGTCATTTTTCCCTTCTATGGCAGCATCAAATTCATACTCTAACAAGCACTTATTACTATTAGGTATTTTTACCAATTAAGTCCTTTTACTCGTTTTTGCTTAAAACCGAGTAGTACAAATTGTCTAACATAATTTAAAACCTCATATTCTATCATAAAACACCAAAATACACAAATTTCACCTATGGGTATTTTTCCAAATATGAACCCTAACTTAAATTATTGCTAGCATAAGCTTTATCAAGCTACCAGGACTCCGAAAACGTAAAGAACATTAAAAACGGGGCTTGGAATCACTTACTATTGAGCTTGGAAAGCTTGAAAACCCTAGCCATGGATTCCCCCATGCTAATTTCAGCCTCCATGAAGAAGATGAGCAAAATTGGCTTTTAATTTTGTATTTTAATTCATTTTACCCTAAATGACCAAAATGCCCTTACTACTAAACTTTCAAAAATTCCTTCCATGTCCTAATTTTGTCCATGAACTTAAAATTGGTCAAATTGCTATTTAAGACCTCCTAATTAATATTCTAATTCAATTTTATGCAAAATACTTCTAGAACACAAGTTTTGCAATTTATTCAATTTAGTCCCTAATTTCAAATTAAGTACTTTATGCATAGAATTTCTTCACGAACTTTTCACACAATCATGCAAACATATCATAGACCTCAAAATAATAATAAAATAAATTTTTCTACCTCGAATTTGTGGTTTCGCAACCACTGTTCCGTTTAGGCCCTATTTCGGGATGTTACACCTCGTACCCTGTTCTGGCGACGGATACGGGTAAGGGGTGTTACACCCATACTTAAGGCCCAAAACTTCTAGGCCCAAATTTAGGTTGTTACAACTTAAATTCAGTAACGGATGAAAAGATTAATTTTTGAAAAACACTTCGATGTGACACGCCAGGTTCGGCCATAACGTCTAGGACGGGTTTGGGGTGTTTCACTTTGACCAAACATACTATCTCCCCCTCTTTCGACTCTCATAGTTATCGAAGTTTATTTCTGTTCATCTTACTTTAGAGGCCGAATACTCATTTCCCTTTGGTTGCGGTTTGGTGTTGTTCATCAAAAAGTTGGTAAGTACTCTTGCTCTACTAAAGCCGAATGTTATTCCCTTCCTGCCGATTTTTACCCTCTTTTTCCTAGGTGTGGTGAATCTTGCGGTTTCTTGAGTTTTTTGGGAAGTGAAGGGGTTGCTAGTCAGTGTTGAGCATTCGAACCTTTCCCGCTTTTCTCGATCAAGGTAATTCTACTTACGATTATGGTGTTCTTTCGGACATGGCTTGATTATGAAGGTGTTGACCAATGGCCCACCTTCTCTTATTCTTGGGTTGTGCTTTTATTAAGTCGTATTTTAGTCTCGCGTCATGTGTTTTGGATGGCCATCGTTAATGGGTTTCGCTAACTATGCAGCTATTCGATTAAGAGAGTAAACCAGCCTTTGTCAACAGTTCGAGCAAGGTTAAACACTCTTGCGATCAAGGCAAGTATCCGATGTTATTATAAGTTGGGTATATAGAAGGCGGATTAACCCTAGTAATAATCGACTAACGGATTATGATGACTGAATGTAGGTTTGGGGAACTCTTGGGCTTGACGCACATTTTACAATAGGTATGTAATCACACTGTAAAGTTGTTAATCGAAAAAAGTTGAAAAGCATGTTCATACATGCTACACGAGTGTGTGCTCACTTGTATGGTCAATTGAATGCATGAACACATGCGTTTAACAGTAGAGGCCACCATAGTGATCTCATGGGCTTAGGCCGTTTTGGGCTGCGTTTGGCTGAAATGGTCCGTGTCGGCCTACGGGCTTGTGGGCCCCGCATAGGGAAAACCATACGGATGTGTGAAGATTATTGGGCCAGGCTGTGAAGTGCACGACCAAGGCCGTTATTTGGGCTTATTAGGCCACACGAGCGTGTGGGCCTACATAGGCCATATTATGGGCTTGGGCCCATTTTCGCTGTTTAAGTATTAAGGTTGCATGGGTCGCCCGTGACGACTGTGGACCTACTGTGGGTCGGTAAGTACACCAAGACCGTAATCTATCAAAATGATTGTTATACCCGTATGAGTAAATGACGGATATACCCTTATGTGATGTATGACTGTTTGAGCATGCCATTTTTATTGTATGTACATTTATATTATGTTACATTGCATGGGGTGGGGTAGGATATATGATATTGAAGGAAGAGTACTGAAAGGCTATAAGCCTAATACTGGCAGCTCTACTGCAAATACTGTTAGTGTCACAATTGGTGCTATAATCTAGAGTGTAGGGATGGGTGGGTCGATTTTATCCCCACATGGAGTGTAGGGCTGGACGAGTGGAGTGTAGAGGATGGATGGGTAGGATCTATGTATGCATCTTTGATATTGTACTGAATTAGGCTAAGGCCCACACTGATATTGCTACTGTAATAGGCTAAGGCCCATACTAATATTGCTCCTGATATGGGCTTAGGCCTAGACTGTTCGACATTGTATGTTTGACTGTTTGATAAATAGGGATTACACACTGAGTTTTCATAAACTCACATTTTCTGCTTATCTGTACAGGTAATCCTTAGGCGGGTCGATGCTGCGAGAGGCTAGGAGATGGCCACACCACTGTTTATGTTTTCATTTTTGACTTTTAGTAAAAGTAGTTCTATTTGGGTAATTTTATGTAGTAAGGCCGCTTTAAGTTTTATTTTTATTTGAGAATTTAATTAAATTGGTTTATATCTGTTAGCTGTAGGACTCGGGTTTTCAGAAGAAAGGTGATTTTCAACTTCCACATTACGCGGCTTATTTTAAAAGCTTTCGCATCAAACAATGATTTTAAAATGTAAACAACAATTTAATATGACATATATTTTGCTAAATTAACCTATGTTTTAACTAATAACAAGATATGATAACCACTCTTAAAGATCGCAACGAAGTATTAATATAAAAGGGACTTACAATGAAACTACGTATTTCAAAACACACTCCAATGTGACATTGCAGGTTCGGCCATAACGTTTAGGCCGAATTTAGGGTGTTACATTTAGTAGTATCAGAACCCGGTTGCAGAACTCGACTGTGGATTTGGGTTTTTCCTAAAAACGTAAATTTCAAAAGAATTATTTCAAATGGAGAAATAATATGTTGAGGTGTTGTTTCTGAATGTGTGGTCTACCGAGTCTTCGGCGACGATTATATTAGTTTTTTAAAACTATTGTTTGATTTAATTGAAATACTGAGATTACCGTAGGTAATAGAATGTACTAAAACCTTTAGTAGGGTAACCTAAAACTGTAGTAAGTCTACGATTTACGAAAACAAACAACTCTGAATTATTGATGCTATTTTTCATAAAACATCCATTAATAAACACTGGAACTGTAAAACTAATGCATAAAACTATTAATATAGATAATACGCAAATCGATAATAAGCACCAGAGGTACTCGTAGAAGGGGTACAAGAGGTTGCGGTGGAGGCCATGGAGGTGCTCGGGCTGGGTTTTCGGCATCAAGCCATATGCCTAACGTTGAGGTAAGAGAGGCACTGGATTCGCCTATGATTGAGGTTGGGTCACACGATCGGGTAGTTGTGGACGACGTACTATCCCAAGCTATGCTATGAACTCTGGAAAGGGTCGCTGGGCCTAAGACTGGTATTGTGGGCCGTGGGTCGGTAACAAAATGACTCAGGTCTAATGGGGCTGAGATCTTTAGGGGTATTGCCGGAGTTGCCCCTAATATGGTTGAATATTGGATTGAGGCTGTAGAGAGGATCATGGATGATCTCGACTGCACCCCAGAGCAGAAATTGAAAGGTACAGTGTCGTTGTTTCGAGATGAAGCCTATCAGTGATGGTTTACAGTGAAAGAGGGTACTCAGCCTGAACGGTTGACTTGGGATTTTTTCAAGAATGCGTTCCAAGGGAAATATGTGGGTGCTAGTTATGTAGATGCCCGGAGGAGAGAGTTTTTAAATCTGACCTAGGGAGATAAGTCAGTAGCTGAATATGAGTATGGGTTTTTGCGACTTAGCCGCTACAGACGTGGGATAGTGGCAACTGAATATGAGCGCTATGTACGTTTCGAGGATGGCCTCAGAGATAATCAACCGGTTCTGATAGCTCTACAGAGAGAGCAAGATTTTGCTTTGTTAGTATAGAAGGTGCAGATCGCCGAGGACGTGAAGCGCGCTGAATGCTAGAACCGTGAGAAGGATAAGGGAAGGAACAAGAGGGTTTGGGAGCCCTCAGGTTCAACTATGGGGCCCAAGAAGAAGGCCAAATTTGATGGGCCAGCTAGAGTTGGGGCCCCTATTCCTATTAATGGACCGCAGCCTTATGTTGGTTATGGGAAACACCATCAGGGTGAGTGCTGGAAGAGGTTAGGGGCATGTTTAAGGTACGGATCTATAGAGCACTGTATCAGAGATTGTACACGGAGGCCCAATCAGATGCAAGCTACTGGTATGGGTACTTTTCAATCACAGAAGGGTTTTCAGTAGCCACCGAGAGGCCGTGGTCAGGCCAGAGGTAGAAATGGTATGGGCCGTGGTCGTGGAGCACCGGGTAGATGTGTTGGTCAAACTAAGGCGAAGCAGCAGGCCCTGGTTTATGCTGCACTTCACCAAAGGATGGAGGCACCCCAGATGTTATTACGGGTACATTCTTTATTCATCATGTACCTTACACTGCATTGATTGATGTTGGGTCTACGCACTCTTATATAGCATGCACTGTGTCTAAGACTTTAGGTGTGATGTGTGAAAACACTACGAGTGAGGTTACTGTGTTAAGTCCATTAGGGCAGTTAGTGACAGTGAATAAACTATTTAAGGAGGTATCTTTGGAAGTTCTAGGAAGGATCTTTTTGGCAGATTTAATGGAACTTCCTTTTAGAGAATTTGACTTAATACTGGGTATGGATTAGCTAGTTAAGCATCAAGCGAATTTGGATTGTGCTGCTAAGCGGGTAGTACTGGAAACTGTAGAGGGTAACGAGGTAGTTGTGATTAGGGAGCGTCGGAACTATTTCTCAAATGTGATTTTTGCACTTAGAGCTGAGAAGATGGTTCGTAAGGGTTATGAGGCATATCTAGCCTACGTCAGTGCTTCTGGTTCTGGGGTTTTAGCGATTAGAGATATCAGAACAGTTAAGGATTTTTTGGATGTCTTTCCTGATGAGCTACCAAGGTTACCTCCTAACCGTGAAGTTGAGTTTGAGATAGAGCTCTTGCCTGGTACAGCTCCGATGTCTATCGCCACTTATAGAATGGCACCGAAGGAGCTTGTAGAGCTTAAGGCTCAGATTCAAGTGTTACTGGATCGAGGGTTCATCTGCCCTAGTGTGTCTCTGTGAGGAGCACCGATTTTGTTTGTGAAGAAGAAGGATGGAACCATGCATATGTGCGTCGACTATCAACAACTGAACAAAATGACTATCAAGAATAAGTACCCCCTACCGAGGATTGACGATCAATTCAACCAGTTTCGAGGAGCCTCAGTTTTTTCTAAGATTGATCTCTGATCAGGGTACCATCAACTGAGGGTCAAGGAGACTGATGTTTACAAGACAGCCTTTAGGACTCGTTACGGCCATTACGAGTTTCTAGTGATGCCGTTTGGACTGACAAAAGCACTAGTAGCTTTTATGGATTGATGAATTGAGTGTTCCAGCCCTATCTGGATCGGTTTGCAGTGTTGTTTATAGATGAAATTCTAGTGTATTCGAGGAGTGAGGATGAACATGATGCTCATCTCCGTATTGTTCTGTAGATTTTGAGGGAGAAACAATTGTACACTAAATTTAGTAAGTGTGAATTCTGGCTTCAAGAGGTAACTTTTCTGGGTTATGTCGTGTCTGTTGAAAGGATTAGGGTTGATCCTCAGAAAATTAAAGCGGTTCTAGATTGGAAGCAACCTGAGTCGGTATCTGAGATTCGAAGTTTTCTGGGATTGGCAGGGTATTATAGACGGTTTGTTAAGGGGATTTCATTGATTGATGCACCTCTGACTAAGTTGTTGCGTAAAGGGGTACCGTTTAACTAGACTGAAAAGCAGCAGGAGAGTTTTGAGAAACTTAAGAAAGTTCTGACTGAGGCCCCTGTCATGATAGCCAGAATCTGGGAAGGAATTTACTTTTTATAGTGATACATCACATGTTGGCTTAAGATGTGTACTGATGCAAGAGGGTAAGGTAGTGACATATGCGTCTCGCCAGCTTAAGACGCATGGAGCGAACTACCTGACACATGACTTGGAGTTGGCTACGGTGGTATTCGCACTGAAGATTTGGAGGCATTACCTGTTTGGTAAGAAGTGTATCATTTACACGGATCACAAGAGCCTCAAGTATCTCCTCACTCAGAAGGAGCTAAACCATAGCCAGCGTAGGTGGATTGAGCTGCTTAAGGATTATGACTGTTCGATTGAATACCATCCTCGCAAGGCTAATGTGGTAGCCAATGTATTGAGTTGTAGGGCTATGACTGATGTGGGGGCGATGTTTGCTCGTCTCAGCTTATTCGATGATGGAGTCTGTTGGCCGAAATCCAAGTTAAATCGAAGTGGATTGAACAGATTAAGGTTAAGCAGTTGAAGGATGAGTCACTAGATTCTCGTTTCCAACAGATAGAGAGTGGGGAAACTTCAAATTTTGGACTGAATAGTGAAGGGGTACTTTGTTTTTGTGGGAGAGTTTATGTACTGAAGGATACTGATTTAAGGCAGTCTATACTGCAAGAGGTATATAGTAGTCCTTACGCCATGCATCCTGGTGGGAATAAGATGTACTGAGACGTTCGGGAGTTATATTGGTGGCCAGGACTTAAGCATGAAGTTACTGATTTTATGGGTAAATGCCTGACTTGCCAGCAAGTTAAGGCGGAGCATCAGTTGCCTTCAGGGTTGCTTCAGCCAGTTAAGATTTTGCTTTGGAAGTAGGAGAGAGTAACTATGGACTTTGTTAGTGGGCTACCCCTAACACCTTCAAAGAAGGATTCGGTGTGGGTTATTGTGGATCGATTGACCAAGTCTGCCCATTTTAGACCTGTTCATACTGATTACTCGTTGCAGAAATTGACTAAGCTATATGTGTTTGAAATTGTGAGACTGCATGGCGTACCGGTTTCCATCATATCCAATAGAGATCCTCGCTTCACGTCTCAGTTTTGGAAAAAGTTACACGAGGTATTGGGTACAAGGTTGGACTTCATTACTGCATTCCATCCTCAGTCAGACGGTCAGTCAGAGAGGGTGATTCAGATACTGGAGGACATGTTAAGAAGTTGTGTGATTGACTTCCAGGGTAGTTGGGAGGATTACTTACCGTTGGCAGAGTTTGCATAGCTACCAGTCTAGCATACAGATGGCACCTTACGAGGCATTATATGCTTTCCGATGTTATTATAAGTTAGGTATATAGAAGGGGGATTAACCCTAGTAATAATCGACTAACGGATTATGATGACTGAATGTAGGTTTGGGGAACTCTTGGGCTTAACGCACATTTCGCATCAGGTGTGTAATCACACTGCAAAGTTGTTACTCGGCAAAAGCCGGAAAGCATGTTCATACACACTACACGAGAGTGCGCTCGCTCGTATGGTGAATCGAATGCATAAACACGTGCGTTTGACAGTAGAGGTCACCATGAGCGATCTCATAGGCTTAGATCGTTTTGGGCCGCGTTGGGCTGAAATGGGTTGTGTGGACCTACGGGCTCGTGGGCCCTGCAAAGGCCAAATCGTACGGGTGTGTGAATAGTATTGGGCCAGGCTATGTAAGTGCCCGGCCAAGGTCGTTATTTGGGCTTATTGGGCCACACGAGCATGTGGGCCCACATGGGCCATATTATAGGCTTGGGCCCATTTTTGCTGTTTAACTATTAAGGTTGCACGGGTCGCCCATGACGACTATGGACCTACTGTGGGTCGGTAAGTACACCTAGACCATAATCTATGAAATAATTGTTATACCCCTATGAGGTAAATGATAGATATACCCTTATGTGATGTATTACTATTTGAGCATGCCATTTTTATTGTATATGCATTTATATTATGTTGGATTGCATGGGGTGGGATATATGATATTGAAGGAAGTGTACTGAAAGGCTATAAGCCTAATACTGGCAGCTCTACTGCAAATACTATTAGTGCCGCTACCGGTGCTATATTCTGGAGTATAGGGATGGGTGGGTCAATTTTATCCCCACATAGAGTGTAGGGCTAGACAGAGTGGAGTGTAGAGGATGGATGGGTAGGATCTCTATATGCATCTCTAATGTTGTAAGGAATTGGGCTAAGGCCCACAATGATACTGCTACTGTAACGGGCTAAGACCCACACTAATATTGCTACTGATATGGGCTTAGGCATAGACTGTTCGACAGTGTATGTTTGACTGTTTGATAAATAGGGATTACACACTGAGTTTTCATAAACTCACCTTTTCTGCTTATCTGTGCAGGTAATCCTTAGGCGGGTCGGTGCTGCGAGGGACTTGAAGATGGCCACAACACTATTTATGTTTTCATTTTTAACTTTTAGTAAAAGTATTTCTATTTGGGTAATTTTATGTAATAAGGCCGCTTTAAGTTTTATTTTTATTTTGGAATTTAATTAAATTGGTTTATATTTGTTAGCTGTAGGACTCGGGTTTTCAAAAGAAAGATGATTTTCAACTTCCACGCTACGCGACTTGTTTTAAAAGCTTTCGCATCAAACAATGATTTTAAAATGTAAATAACAATTTAATATGACATATATTTTGCTAAATCAACCTATGTTTTAACTAATAACAAGATATGATAACCACTCTTAAAGATCGCAACGAAGTATTAATACAAAATGGACTTACAAGGAAACAACGTATTTCAAAACACATTCTAATGTGACATCAGAGATTCGGCCATAATATCTAGGCCAGGTTTGGGGTGTTACAACATATGTATTTAGCATGTTACATATATTCGGCTAAAGTTTTAGTATATGACGATATGAATAGTAATTTATGTTTTTAATAAGTAAATTGGTTTAGATGAAATTTATGATAAGGTTGCATATATTTTTGGTCTTAAGTAATAAGAATGAGATGTTTTAATCCATATGCTTATATCTGGTCATTTGATAACGGTTATGATTGAATGTTATTTAATTTATGTGTAATACGTATTATTTAGTTTGATTTAGTTTATGTTCAAATGTAGTGTATTAACACGATTAATTTCTTTGTGTATCTATGAATGTCTGAAAGTTGTGTTTTGTTTGGTAATACCTTGTAACCCCTTTTCGATGACGAATACGGGTTAGGGGTGGTACAAGATGGGGGTAGGATTACTTGTTTCTATATCTGTTATGCTCTGATAAGTTCTATTCCTATTTGTATACCTATTTATACATTGTTTGATTTCTGTACTATATGTTTCACACTGACTTTCAAAAACTCACTTTCCTTTTGTCTATAACTTTTAGGTAACCTTCAAACTTAGGCAAGTCGATACGATGGGAGCTCGGTCATAACAATATTTTCATAAATTTAATTTATTTAAATTTGGGTTTAAAAATTTTGTAATTTTTTTACTATTTGGACATTTTTGGACTATTTTGGCTTTGGACTTTATTTTTTATTTTCGCATGATCTATTTCAATGTTTTATCGACAATGTTTATTTTTTTGCAAAGTAATGGATTTCAAAATAACAAACTAGTTTTTTTTCCAAAATTTAACTTTCTAAGAACTTCTACTCCAAAGCTATATGTTTTTAGAAAATGTAAACAAACAACGTTTCAGAAAACAGGAAACAAGTATGTGTTTTCAAATAAACCAGATTTTTGTGTAACAAAAGCTAGCAACGCCTTTCGAAAATCAACGAATTTTGGGTTTCAGAATAAACTTGGAGTAACAAATTCAGATCTAGCGACAACGTCTAATTCAGGCTGGGGGTGTTATATTTAGTGGTATCAGAGCCAGGTTGCACAACTTGGGCTATAAAATTGTATTCAAATTTTTTGTAAAAACTATTTTCTGAACAAAACTCATTTCTTCTTTAGTCTGAAAAATAAGTTCATAAAATACCGAGTCTCCGGGGTCGACCCTATAAGTATTTCTGTTTAGTTAAATTGCTTAGTTAAAAACGAAACTGTAGTATTAGAAATAGTTATGCTTTTCTTCAAAACTAGGGCAATTCTGGAAAGTACTTTGATAAGACTTTCTGACACAAAACATCTGATAAGAAAAACTAAACTGACACATAAAATTCTATAATGTAGATAATATATATGAGTACACGTAAAACTCGTAAAAGGGGTAGTCGTGGGTGCAGCGGGAGCCAAAAGGGGCTCGGGCTGAGTTGTCTTCGATGTGCAGCATGCCCAATTTGGATACAAGTGGAACATCAGGTACACCTCCTACTGAGACTGGATTTCGGACTCGGATGGATGGGAACGACACATTGTCCCAAGCCATGTTGAGGGTTTTGGAGAGGGTCGTTTGACCCCATTTTGGATTGAAGAACCGAGGGTCAATAACTAAACAACTCCAGTCCAAGGGTGCGGAACATTTTAGGGGCATCACTAAGAGTGTACTCAGCCTGATCAAATTTCATGAGATTATTTTAAGAGTACCTTCTAGAGCAAGTATGTGGGGGCGAGTTATGTGGATGCTCGTAAGCGTGAGTTTATGGGCCTTACTCAGGGATATAGGACCATGGCTGAGTATGAGGTTGAATTTCTAAGACTAAGTAAATATGCTCGTGGACTAGTATCGACTAACTATGATAAGTGTATCCATTTTGAGGAAGGGTTGAGGTATGACCTCAGGGTTCTGATCGCTCTGCAGAGGGAGTGAGTTTTTGCCATCTTGGTGGACAAGCAAAGATCGCTGAGGAAGTTAAGCACATTAAGCGTGAAAAGAGAGATCAAGAGAGGGTTAAGACTAAGAGGGAATCAAAGCCTTCTAGTTATGTTCAGGGGCCTATGAAACGAGTCAAATTTGATGGGCCTTTGAGGGTTGAGGCTCATGTTGCTCCTATTGTGATTCAAACATGTGGAGATTATGGTAGGCACCATCTGGGCGAATGTTGGAGGAGGTTGAGAGCATGCTTACTGTAACAACCGTAACCCGTATCCGTCATCAGAACAGGGCTTCGGAACATTACCAAAACATTTAGAAAATTTTTCAAATAATTTACTTAGATTACTATTCTTTTATCGAGATCATTCAAAACATCCCTTAATTGGACCTTCGAGCCCTAATACGAGTATTAGGATCGAGTCGGGACTTAATCAGAACCTCTAAGAATTTTTCACGAAATTACAAAAATTTTCCAAGGTGCAGCGCTCACACGCCCGTGTGGTCTAAGGGACACACCTGTTCTAGAGGTCATGTTTGACCCAGTGCAACTCTCTGACTTGTGCATACGACCATGCCATACACCTGTGTGCTAGGCCGTGTGGTTAATTAATTCAATTCAAAATTAGGTTTAGGTTTCACATGGACAAGACACACGCCCGTGTGCTCAATTCTGAGCATTTTGTTTATCAAAATTAAGGTGCAGGGGACACACAGCTTAACCACATGCCCATGTTACCAGGCCGTGTGTCACACACGGTCTAGACACATGGTCTAGACACACACCTATGTGAACAAAATGAAGCCATTTCTAGCTTCATTTCTCACCCAAAATTTCACTCAAGACCTGCACTTGAAACACAGAACCAATACCAACCATTTCTAGCATTCAATTTAGGCAATTTCCATTATTCAATATAGCATACCTGTAACACCTGATTTAGGGCCGAGTCAGAATAGTGGTCTCGAGACCACAAATCTAGAGTTGAATAAATTGTTTTATTATTATTTTGATGTTATAGCATGATTATAGGAGTGAATGAAAAATTTGGTTGATTAATTTTAGCGTTTATGAGCCCAATTGTGAAAAATGACTAAATCGCATATAGTGTAAAAGTCTTGAATTGATAGCTAATGGTGTTAAATTGCCATGAAGCTTAAATTGGGGGTCTTTAAAGGGAAAATAGACCCTTAGATATGTGGTTGTCAGCCATAGGAGACAAGAGATAGAGAAAGTCAAGATTAGGTGAAATTTGGTCACCAATTTTGACTAGTTTTATTATTAACAAAACAAAAAGAAAAAGCTATCATTTTCCTCTCCTTATCACCAAAAATCCCAGCAAACATAGGGTTTTGGAAGCTTGAAATTTTCAGCCACTCTTCACCCTCACAAGTAAGTGATTCTAATGGTCTTTCTTGATGGTTTTTGCATTTTTGAGGCCCTCGAAGCATGAGCTTTCAAATGAGGGTACTATTTTGCAAAATGATTAAGATTGTAGGGTTTTTCCATGAAAGGATTTGTAATGTTTGCTGAGTTTTTATGGAAGAAAATAAGTCTTGTGGGTGTTATAAACAACTTTTGTGAAATGTGTTAGCATGAAAACACCTAAAAGGACCATTTTGCATAAGTTATAAAATAGATGTTAAATATCTGAAATAGTGGGAATTTGGAGTTGCTATAAGAGTAGAAAGGGTTCGGCTAAGCTTAAGATACGAAGAAATCTGATGAAAATTAATTTTTGGGTCGAGGGGTAAAATGGTCATTTTATAAAAGTCTAGGGGCAAAATGGTCATTTTGCCCAATTATGAATTGTTGATTGCCTAATTTTATTTAGTGACTAAATAAGTACATTTTGGTATTAAGATCAAGAATTACCAAATCTGAACCTAGACCGGGGGAAAGCCAAGCAAATCGATTAAATTAAGTAGTCGCCACATTTTGTAATCCGAGGTAAGTTGTATGTAAATAATACAACTACATTGCTAATGTATGTGTTGAATTGTACTTGAAATAATATAGCATGATTTTCTTGATTGTGGAATTGAGAAAGAATGATGGTAATAGAAATAGTAGAGTTCACATTTGAACTTGGGAAATAAATTGGATATTCATGCCATGACATATGGGTTATTGTGAGTTAGTGTAAGACATGTCTGGGACATGCATCGGCCACATTAAGATCATGTCTAGGACATGACATTGGCATTTAGACGAGTGCTAGTGTAACACATATCTGGGACATGCATCAGCTTCAAGACGTAAGCCAGTGTAAGACATGTCTGGGACATGCATCGGCTACGAGATGTGTCAGTGTAAGACCATGTCTGGGACATGGCCTCGGCACAGATATGATAGAGCTTGTGTAAGACCATGTGTGGGACATGGCATCGGCACCTTACCCACGTTTGAGGCTTAATGAATATACGGTAGTGTTTCGAATGGTTCAACGACGAAAGTTATGAACTTAAGCTAATGAGGAAAGTATAACTGTGTTGTGAGTGGTACAGGTACCTAATTGATATGTATGAGATGTGAGCTCAATGTATATGCTATGTGATTTGTATGGATAGTGATAAGTAAGTTATGCTTATGCCCTCTTTGGTATCATGAGCTTGTTGATAAATGGTAAAGTTGTTGTTGTATACTTAATTATGTGCAACTTACTAAGCTATATGATTACTCCCTTTTCTTTCCATTTTCTTATAGTGCCGCCTATCTAGCTCAAGAATCATCGGGGTATTCATGCATATTTTAGCCATTTACGTGTTAACAGAAACACTTACCGAGCGTTCTTACAGAATTGGGCCCGTTGGCCCATTATCCTGATTTTGGCCCATTAAGCCCAAATATATCGAAGTGCACGAAATCACGCACTCTACAGTCTTACCATTTTAGATTACTGAAATTGTTAATCAATCTATCTCACAAGTATTTGCACACTCACAAATTCCCAAAATACTGGCTTTTCGGCATTTCGGCTTTCCAGCTTTTGCCGATCTAGTATATGAGAGGGTGTCAGTTACACACCTGTTTTGTGAACGATATGCTGACGAGTTCCACACACGAATTGCCTACAGTCAATTACTAATATGTTAACTATGAATCCATAACAACTTATATACAAATCTCCTTACCAAAAATCGGCCATTAACACTTTAGGCACTAGAGATCCTACCTTTGCTGAAACTAGTGACTAGATCTAGATCCAGTTGTTTTGCTTGTCCAAGCCTTCGATCAGCAACCTTTAATCCACACTAAAGGAAAATAAATCAAATATCACCACTAAACCCTTTTAGTATAATCGACAGGCACCCTTTGCATATAGGGGTTTTTGGCTTTCACCTTAATTCATGAGTAACAAAAGAAAGATTCGAGCGTTTACCCATATTGTTATGACACTACTCCCAATCGATTGTAGATCCAACCACCGCACACGAAGGGAAAAATATTCAACCAAGGATTCGGCTTCTACAGTACCTCAGTGTAGAAAAGTTTCAGTTTTGAAAGAAAGGATGAGAGGTTCAACTTCAATGGAGATTCGGCTAACCAGTTTAGTTAAGGGTTTATAAGGGAAAAGAAGAAGAGAAGTATGGAGGATTTAAGTTCGGCTAAGGTGATTGAATGGGAGTTTCTTTATGATTGGTGAAGCAAGGAAGATGGGAAGATGACGATAAAAGAAAGGAGAGGAATGAGTTAATGGCCTTGTCTTGAAGAACAAAGAGAGCAAGAGAATGAAAGAATAGAAAATGAGCAAAAAGAACAAAAACACAAATTTCAAATAAAACCAAATAAGAATAAAATCGACCAAATTAAAATACCCCAACTAACCCAAAAAGAAAAATGAATCCTAAAGGCCAAAGATATATGGCACTTACTAGCTATGGCCGAATGAGTGTATTTTAGTATAGGAATTTTTCCTAAATTCCAATTCCCCGAATTGCTCCTTGATTTTTGGCCAAATTCAATGTTTGAATTTCATTCAAACTCCTAACCGATCAGCCCACTGCTTGCACCACTTCAGCACGCTGCCAAGAGTCCTGATCAGACCCCAATTCCTTCCCCACGCGTGCAGCAAAAATCCCAACCTTACGTGCGCGAGATGAGGCTCGAACCCCAGACCTCCTTCCACCTTGCGCCCTTGCGCCCGAGCTGCTGGCCACTGCACCACGCTTCTTTCTTTACTAATATATGGTCACAATTAATCTTAATCTATTCCTACTGAAGCCTCGATTACTTGCGAAATAAAAAGTGAAATTTCGCCTACTATACATCTCGAACCTACGACCTTCTAAACCCACACACACGCTGCTTGCCACTGCACCAAAGTTTCTTTCATGACATAATCCTCTCACAATTAACTTTAACCTTTACCCGTTTTAGTTCTGGCCCGTTAAAAATAAAATAGAATTTGCCTTCCCCTGGAGTCGAACCCATAACCTCTCGGTAGGCCTAGCACGCTGCTGCCACTGCACTGAAACTCTTCTCATGATATAATCTACTCACAATTAATTTTAAGACTTATCTGCTGTAGTCCTGGTTCGTTTAAAAATAAAACGAAATATCGCTACTTACCAGACTTGATCCCCTACCCTTCAGCTACACCACCCGTACCTTACCACCACGCCACTTGCTCGATTGTGTCACCTTTCCTCCTGAGATAATTATAAGGCCTTCTTGCGGCAATCCTTGGTTGTAAAAAAAATAACCATTTGTGCACGCCGTGCCTTGAACCCAGGCACCCCCACGCCGTCCTAGCGTGCTTAGCCACTGGGCCAGGTGCTCCCTTTATGCTAAAACTCAGTCCAAATTATTAATAAGGCCTACTGCCCATATTCTCTTAAAAGGCAAAATTTAAGAATTTTGGTAAAGCTATGGGCCGAGCCCGGACTTTTTCCCACACTATAAGCCCTTCGTATTTTATTTAATTACTAAACTAAACTAAACATAATATTAATAATAATAATAATTAATTAGAACATCCAAACTATTCGGGCTGTCTTCTACCCGAACCCAGACTCAAGGCCCAATACTTTTTAGGCCCAATTTTTGGGGCGTTACAGAACAAATTAAATGAAATAAATGGGTAGTAGTTGGTGGAAATTTAATGATTTATAATAAGGTTAAATTGGTAAAATGCATATTAATGCTATATTAGTTAAAACAAAGTTAAAATCATTTTGTTGTGATTTGTTGTGATTAAGGTATGTTCTTTGATTTGTTA
This sequence comes from Gossypium anomalum, assembly GCA_025698475.1. NCBI lineage: Eukaryota > Viridiplantae > Streptophyta > Magnoliopsida > Malvales > Malvaceae > Gossypium > Gossypium anomalum. The sequence continues at coordinate 53,481,431 of CM046966.1, read as the reverse complement.
CCGATAATTTTTACATTTTTGAGATCGTTGCTTTGTGTTTTACTAAGCCCATGCCTCAATTTCAGATTTTGATGATGATTTTGAAATATGCCATTGATTTTTAATGATAGTAGACCACCGAGAAACACAGGAAATGCGAGTGGTGGTACAGGTGTGACGCGAGACACTGCAGCTAGATCTAATGCCAGAGCACCTGCACGAGCCTATGCTATACGAGCACGAGAAGAAGCATCATCTCTAGATGTTATTACCGGTACTTTTACTCTTTATGATACTAAAGTTATTGTATTGATAGGTCCAAGGTCTACTCATTCGTATATATGTGTGAATTTAGTATCCAGTAAGACTTTTCCTGTAAAGTCTACTGAATTAGTAATTAGAGTATCAAAACCCTTAGGCAAGTGTGTATTAGTTGATAAAGTGTGCAAGAATTGTCCATTGATAATTCAGGGTAATTGCTTTCCTACCGATTTGATGTTGTTACCATTTGACGAGTTTGACATAATCCTGGGTACGGATTGGCTAACGATGCCTGATGCTATTGTGAATTGCAAACGGAAGATGATTGATTTAAAATATTAGAATAATAAGATTATCCATATCAAATCAGATGATATGAATGGTTTACTAGTAGTGATATCTTTTATGTTAGCTCAGAAATATGTGAGAAAAGGTTATAAAGCTCATAACAGTTGGTTATCTATTCACCCAGGTAGTACGAAAATGTATAATGATTTGAAACAGCTTTATTGGTGGCATGGAATGAAATGAGACATTTCTCACTTTGTTTCGAAATATTTAGTTTGTCAACAAGTAAAACCCGAGCATCAGGTACCTTCTAGATTGCTTCAACCGATCATGATACCTGAGTGGAAATGGGACAGAGTCACAATGGATTTTGTTTTCGGTTTACCGTTAACACCAAGCAAGAAAGATCTAATCTGGGTTATTGTGGATAGATTGACTGAATCGACTCATTTTGTTCCAGTTAGCACAAATTACTCGCTTGATAAGCTAGCTGAATTGTATGTTTCTCAGATTGTGAGATTACGTGGAGTACCTATTTCTATTGTTTCGAATAAAGATTCGAGGTTTACATCGCTCTTTTGGAAGAAACTGCAAGATGCGTTAGGTATGAAACTATAATTTATTACTGCACTTCACCCACAGATGGATGGTCAATCCGAGTGGATTATTCAGATTCTCGAGGATATGTTGAGATGTTGTATTCTTGAGTTTGAGGGTACGTGGGAATAATACTTGCCACTGATTGAATTTGCATAAAACAATAGCTTTCAATTGTGTATCAAAATGGCTCCTTATGAAGCTTTATATGGTCGAAATGTCGAACATTGTTATACTGGATAGAACTTAGTGAGAGTGAGATCCACGGGGTTGATTTTGTTAGAGAAATAGAAGAAAAAGTAAAAGTGATCTGTGAAAATTTAAAAACAGCATCAGATCGTCAGAAATCGTATGCGAACTTGAAACGAAAAGATATAGAGTTTCATATAGGGGACAAAGTCTTCTTGAAAGTCTCACCATGGAAAAAATACTCTGATCCGATTGTAAAGGCAAATTGAGTCCGAGATTTATTAGGCCGTATGAGATAATTGAGTGTTTTGGGCTAGTTGCGTACAAACTGTTGTTGCCACCTGAGTTAGAAAAGATCCATTTTTATTTCATGTTTTGATGCTTCGACGGTACACATCTGACCCTTCACATGTGATTAATCCAGTAGAGATTGAGATTAAGTCTGATATAACCTATGAAGAGGAACCGATTTGTATTCTGGCTCGTGAGTTTAAAGAATTACTAAATAAGAAAATTTCGTTGGTGAAAGTACTATGGCATAAACATGGAGTTGAAGAGGCAACGTGGGAGCCAGAGGATGCAATGGAAGAACATTATCCGAACCTATTCACCGGTAAGATTTTTAGGAACGAAAATCCCTAAGGGGGGAGAGTTGTAATAACCCGGTTTAGACCCTAGTCAGAATAGTGGTTTCAAGACCACAAATTTGAGTCAAAAAAATATTTAAATATTATTTTCTGTGCTTGTGATATGTGAATTAACCTGTGTGAAAATTTCGTATGAAAATATAATCGTTTGTGTGCTCAATTTGATAAAAGGACCTAATTGCATAAAATGTAAAAGTTGTTTGCTGTAAGTTAAAAGTGCCTATTTGATTTGGCTTTACAATTATGAGGTCTTTATAAGGTTATTTGACAATGAACGAATTAAATGATATAAATGGGTATTAGTTGGTGGAAATTTAATGATTTATAATAAGGTTAAATTGGTAAAATGCATATTAATGCTATATTAGTTAAAACAAAGTTACAATCATTTTATTTTCTATCATCCATGACCGAAATTAGCAAAGAAAAAGAAAGAAAAGTTTAAGCTAGGGTTCGGCTTCTTTTTATTGTGATTAAGGTATGTTCTTTGATTCGTTTTCGATAGTTTTTGAGATCGTTGTTTTGTGTTTTACTAAGCCCATGCCTCAATTTTAGATTTTGATGATGATTTTGAAATATGCCATTGATGAAATTGTGAGCTTTGTGAATTTTAATGATAATAAATAAAAGATATGTTTTGGGTTAACATATTTTGTATTTGAATTTTTGATGAACTTGAGTAAAATGGGTTAAATTTTGAAAATAATATTTTAAAGGACTAAATTGTGAAATAAATGAAATGTGTGGACTTGTATGAGCACTAGAAGAATTTGTTTAATCTTGTGTAAAAGCAAATTGTGTGTATTTTGTGATTTTATGAAATAGGGACTAAAGTGTTAAAATATAAAAATGTGAGGGCTAATTTGTAAAATGCCTTAAATATGTGTATATGGATTGAATTGAATGATTTGTTGAATAAAAAAGGTTAATTTTGAATACATATAGATCAAGAAAAGAGGAATTCAGATTTAGACCGAGAGAAGTCGAAGGTCATTGAGTAAACGTTCTGAATCGTCAATTTCGAGTACCAGGTAAGTTCGTATGTGATAATTGATGTTATAGCTATGTTTTAATGCTTTGATAATGCATAAATTGTATAGATATTTGATTTCGGTTTGAGCATAATGTTAATAGATTATGTTTGGCACTAAGTGTGCAGTTTGAAATAGCTTCGGCTACAAATGGCACTAAGTATGCGAGTTGGAATAGCTTCGGCTATGAAAGGCACTAAGTGTGAGATATCGAGATAGCTTCGGTTTGTTGAAATAACACTAAGTGTGCGAGATTGTTACGTTTTTGAGCTCGTTGCAGCTTGATCTAGCTAGGTCGTACCTTCGTTTTCGAAAATATTATAGATTTTAAGATATGCCATTGTTGAATACTTAAGTATTTTGACGTTTCTTGTTATATTATTGATGGTTGTTAATAGTTATACAGGTTTTATAAAGTGATTTTTGACAAAAATGAGAATTAGGGATTAATTTGTAAAAGATAGAAATGTTGTGGTTGAAAAGGTGAATAAAATGAAAATATGGGCTTCTATGTGATTATGTGAAATTTTTCTATACATGGGTTAAGGGTAAATTGCATAAATTTTCCATTTTGTGTATAAATGACTAAATTGCAAAGTAGTTAAAATTTTAGGGGTAAATTTTTAATTTAGCCAGAATGAGTATTTTAGGCTAAATTGAATTGAATAAAAATTTAAATGAGTTAATTTGATATCATATTGATCAAGATAAGCAAATACCGAAATTAGATCGGGGGAAACGAAAAATAGACGAGTAGATGATAGTTTTCTTCCGAGCAACTCAAGGTAAGTTCGTATAATTAGAATCGAACTTTACTATACTTGTAATGGTTGAATTGAATGTATTTAACTGAAATATTTGAAATATGAATGCCTCGATGATATATCGAAATTACTACTGAGCCTTGTTTGAACTATGTGAATTCATTGGATACGAGTGACGTGTTACTGGAATTACTGTAATGGTCGAGCTCCTGTATTTGGTGCAGACTCACCATAGCTCGTATGAGTTTACTATTTTAGCTTATTAGAGCTTATTGATTCAGCTTGAAAGAGCTTACTGTTCAGCTCAATAGAGCTTACCGTTTTCAGCTCAATAAAGCTTATTGTTGTTCAGCTCAGTAAGAGCTTATCGGCCATGACTCGAAAGAGCATGTATGATGATGAATTGATGGATTACTGACATTGTTCACTCGATTATCCTTGGAAGTTCTTATAGATTCAACTGGCTAAATATTGTTATATGGACAAGTTATGGTTTATGTATTAGTTAAATGACTAACATGTGATGATTATGTGTGATTAGGTGATGGTTATATTAAATTGTTGGCATTTTATTATTGCTTTGATTACTTTAAATGGTAAATTTAATTCTGAATTATATGGGCTTATTAAGCTTTGAAGCTTACTCCGTTTCTATTTCTCTGTCTTATAGAGGTTTGTTAGCTCACTCATTCCAAACAAGTTGAAGTTGCACATCACACTATCCAATTTCTGTTTGGTACTTTGAACTTATGAACTTATGTAAATATGGCATGTATAAGCTAGTTTGATAGTAAATGTTATGTTTTGGAATTATGGTTTAAGAATGAATTTGTATATAAGTTAAGCCATGTGATTTGGCTTATTTTGGTACTATATTTGGATTACATATATGTGCTTAATGATGGTATGTTTTGGTATGTTAATGTTTGAATAAAATTATGCAAAATAAGTCTTAATATATGGATCTTAGATGATTGAATTGTAGATGTAGTTATATAGGTATATGTACATGTAAATGGTAAGTTTGATTATGGCTTAATGTGTATTGAAATGGTTGATTTGGTTGCCAATTGAGTTGCTTAAATGTGGTCAAATAATAATGTATATGCTTATGTTTCAGCGTGGAAAATTTTGCTTTTCAAATGGCCTATTTTTGTCCACACGGGCAGAGACATGGGCGTGTGTCTCAGCCATGTGCGACACACGATCATGTTGCATGGTCGTGTGTCCCCTGGGGTACCCTACAATTGTAAGTCAGGCTTGACCACGGCCAAGACACACGGGCATGTGGCTAGCTGTTTGACCCAAGTCAGTTTCGACCACGGCCAAGGCAAATGGGCGTGTCTTGTGGCCATATGAGCAAGCCAGTATGTATGCCCTGTTTGGCCACAGCTTTGACACACGGGCATGTCTAATGCCGTGTGAGGCACACGATCTGTTCACACGAGCGTGTGACACTTTAAAAGTTGAAAATTTTCTAAGTTTCTGAAACTTTTATATCTTATCAACTTGGTCCCAAATGCATGATTAAAGCTTTGTATGATTGATTTAAATACATTTGAATGTGAATGATTAATAGTTACTGAAATGATATGGAATTTGTTAAATGAATGTTTTGGATTAAGTTACAAGTCTGGTAATGCCTCTTAACCTATTCTGACAACGGTTATGGGTTAGGGGTGTTACACTGTTACACTTACGATATGGGTCGTTGGAGCACCGCATCAGGGATTGTCCATAGCACTCTTATTAGGTGCAAGCTCTGACTCTGGGTATAGCTCAACCTCAAGGAGTAGTTCAGTAGCCACTTAGGGGCTATGGTTCGGCTAGGGGTGGTAACTGTTTGGGTAAAGGTTAAAGAGTACCGGGCAGAGGTGCTAATCAGACTGAAGACAGGTAGCTTGCATTGGTATAAGCTGCTAGGCACCGCGAGGATAGAGGTGTCGCATACGTTATCGCCGATACATTTTACATTAACACTATTCTATATTTTGCATTGGTAGACATAGGATCAACACATTCCTACATTACTAATTCTACTTCTGTGAACCTGGGTGTTGTTGTTGAGAGCACTTCTAGTGAGGTTACTATAATTAGTTCACTGGATCAGCAGTACATGTTAATAAGATTTATAAGAGAGTACCACTGGAGATACAAGGGGTTGTGTTTTCGGCTCATCTAATAGAATTTCCATTCGGGGAATTTGATTTAATTCTGGCAATGGACTTGCTTGTGGAGCATCGAGTCAGCTTGGATTGTGCTACAAAAAGGTTGATTCTGAGATCTAAGGATGGTATGGAACTGGTTATGATTGGTGAGCGTTAAGATTACCTTTCCGATATGATCTCCGCCCTTATGGTCGAAAAGTTGGTTCGTAAAGGGTGTGAGATATTTCTGGCCTATGTGTGTGATTTGGGCTTTATAGAATCGTCTGTTAGGGGTATTCGTATGATTAAGGAGTTTTCGAATGTCTTTCCTGAGAAGTTGTTTGGATTGTCTTTGAATAGGATGGCTGAATTTGGTATTGAGATTCTACCGGGTGCAGCTCTGGTGTCCATTGCTCTCTACGCATGGCATTGAAGGAGCTTATGGAATTAAAGGCTCAACTTTAGGAACTTCCGGATTGAAGGTTCAAATGGCCTAGTGTGTCTCCATGAGGAGCACCTATTCTATTTGTAAAGGAAAAAGATGATACAATGGGAATGTGTGTGGACTACAATCAGTTGAATAAATTGACAGTAAAGAATAAGTTCCCACTTCCAAGGATTGACGACTTGCTATATCGGTTTCATGGGGCTTCTATGTTCTCTAAAATAGATCTCTATTCTGGGTACCATCTGCTTAAGGCTATGGAGATTGATGTTTACAAAACTGCTTTTATGACTCATTATGGGCACCACGAGTTCCTAGTCATGCCCTTCGATTTAACGAATGCTCCAGTTGTAGTCATGGACCTTATGAACTGAGTTTTCCAGTCATATTTGGATCAATTCATTGTGGTTTTTATCAACGACATTCTAGTATGATCTAAGACTAAGGATGATCATGATGAGCATCTTATAGTAGTTTTTCAGATACTTTGTGAGAAATAGCTATACGTAAAATTGAGTAAGTACGAATTATGGTTAAGGGAAGTAACTTTTCTACGTCATGTGGTTTCTATCGAGGGGATCCGAGTTGATCCTAAGAAAATTAAGGCTGTGCTTGAGTGGAAGTTGCCTAGGAATGTTTCTGAGATCCACAGCTTCCTAGGTTTAGCGGGTTATTATTGACAGTTTGTAAAAGGGTTTTCACTTATCGTATTTGACTAATGTGCAACAATCAAGCTTTGAGAAGCTCAAATCTATTTTGACTTAGGTCCTGTTTTGATACAGCCTAAATTCGGCAAGGAGTTTGTGGTTTTCAGTGATGCATCACATGTTGGATTGGGTTGTGTTCTGATTTAAGATGGTAAGGTAGTGGCTTATGCATCCTAACAACTTAAGTCACATGGAGGCAACTATCCCATGCATGATCTTGAATTGGCTTTGGTTGTGACAACCCGAATTAGGGCCTAATCAGAATAGTGGTTTCGCGACCACAAATTCGAGATAGAAATAATTATTTTATAATTATTTTATATTTATTTTGAGGTTTATGATATGATTTCATGATTTCGTGAAAATTCCGTAATGAAATTCTATGCATTAAGCGCTTAAGTTGAGATTAGGGACTAAACCGAATAAATTTCAAAACTTGTGTTCTAGAAGTTTTTAGTATGAAATTGCTTTGGAATATTAATTAGGAGGTCTTAAATAGCAATTTGACCAATTCCTAAGTTATGGACAAAAGTTGGACATGGAGGGAATTTTTAGAAAGTTTAGTAGTAAGGGCATTTTGGTCATTTGTATATTAAATGAAATAAAATGGGAAAAATAACACAAAATTTGGTCATCTTCATCATTAGTTGCTGCCAAAATTTTCTCTCCTCCATAGCTAGGGTTTCTTCAACTTAGTAAGTGATTTCAAGCCCCGTTTTTAATGTTCTTTACATTTTTGAAATCCTCGTAGCTCGGTTTACCTATTTCTACTATTATTTCGAGTTAGGGTTTATGTTTAAAAATTTACCCATGAATGATAGACATGTATTTTGATGTTTGATGGTAGAATATGAATGTTTGAAGTTAGGAGAACGATCTTTTCTAAGCGATTTTTAATAAAACGAGCAAAACGGCATAATCGATAAAAATACCTATTGTTCATAATTATGTGTTAGAATGAGAATTTGATGATACCATAGAAGAGAAAAATGATCAGCATGTCATTAAACATAAGAATAAGGGCTGAAATTAAATTTCCGAGCCTTGGGGTAAAATAGTAATTTTGTAAAAGTTAGGGGTAAAATGTAATTTTTGCATAATGTGATTTTGGATTGAAACAAATAGTTCGAGTGTTAAATGAACTAAATGTGTTGTTATAGATCAAGAAAGGCGTGGAATCGACCTCGAACGGGGAAAGAAAAAGCTTTGGACTAAACTGCAAAATTTCTATATTTTGCAATCAAGTAAGTTTGTACGTAAATAAATCATCGATTTCTTTTATGTTATTGTATTTTGATAACATGTGGAATATGGCTGCCTATCAAATGGTTATTTGATGTAAGTTATGAATTTAAATTGATTTGGACAATTTAGTAAAATGTTGGAAAAGTGAGAAATTTCTGTTGAACCTTGAATAAAAACGATACAAATGAACTATTGTGTGGTAACGTGTGTAGTACTAAGTGCAAAGCTACTACGTGTACCAGATTATTGGTCGCATGTGTAGTACTAAGTGCGAGCTACTATGCGCGTGCGAAAAACCGTGGTCACGTGTAGTACTAAGTGCGCTACACACGTGTACATTGATTATTGGTCGCATGTGTAGTACTAAGTGCAAAGCTACTATGCGTATCATATAGCTTCGGCTACAAGTGTGGAAATGGGAAAATGTTCAGGTAGTTGTGTATCTGTTGTTATTCCGATGAGTTCAACGGGCAATCGATTAAATGAAGATACATGTGAAAGTGATTATGTGATGAATAAGTGCAAGTATATGTTTATTTGAATTTATGAGCAATATGCTCGATATGTGGGCGAACCTCGGTAAAATGGAAAGGATTGAGCGAATTATGTAAGAGTGAATTTTTGTAGTAAAACAATGTTGGACAACAGCAGTTGCATAATTTTGAAAATTCACCAAAAATCATGGAAGTAGAATTAAATCTCAAATAAATTATGGAATTAAAGCTTAATGGGTATACTTTCATATAAAAGACACAGGGGAAACAAAAGACTTCTATATTATGTGATAATTGAATTATTGTGAAACAGGTTCTGAATGAATTTAAGATCCCCTGTTCTGACTTTATAAATTCACCATAAATTGTAAAAAAATTATTAAGAGTCATACCATACATGAATGTATTCCTTATTGAGTCTATTTTTAAGGGAAACAAACAGCATGTTGTTGGAATCTTGTACAGGGATAAATTTTGTTTGTAATGCACAGGTGTCAGAGTAGTCATACCCTGAAACAGGGGAGACTTTAACTAATAAACTGTACTAATTGGCCCGACCAAAAATTCTAGAAAAAAATTAGTAAATAGAATTATGAGTCTAGTTTCAAGGAAAATTTACGGAATTGAATTTTGAGATATGTAGCTCAAGATATGGTTTTTCTTTTAACCGGGACTCTAGAAAATAGCCCATCATCAATATATGTAACCATATACTAGTATGATTGTTTTACTTTGATAAATTATATATCAATTTAGTACTTACTTACTGAGAGCTATATGCTTACCATCTTTTTCTTTTTCTTGTTTTATAGAATTATTAAGCCAGCTCGGGATTTTGGAGATCGTCGGAGACTCATCTACACTATCAATACTTTTGGTATTTTGTAATCACTACTTTGGAATTATGGCATGTATAGAGAGAGACGTATCATTTTGTTATATGTCATAATTAATTTGTTTTAAAGTATCACTTTTTTAAATTTTAAAATCTACATGTATCTATGTATATCTCATTAATCGCTATCAACTTTAGTCTAAGCTAAAGTAAGTAAATTGAGTAAGGTCAGTTAATGTGTGAATTCATGTTTTCGTGAACAGTAATGCTCCGTACCTTATTTTGGTCTAGAATATGGGTATGGGGTGTTACATTTATTGGTATCGAGCCGAGTTTAGGCGGTTCTCGGATCTACGTCATGTGTGTGGAAGTCTATCCGTACATGCCATAATTATATTATGATAGTGGGATGACTCTCGACACTTTAAATCATGTTTTTTTATAGTAAATGGATCCCGACCGAGTCAGAAATGATGATGTAGAAAGTAATGTGCCGGGCTCCGCGCAAGGGATCTGCGCTTGATGGAGAGTAGGCATGAGACACATGATCGGGAGATAGGGCCCAGGAAGCCTTTCTCCATATGATGAGTAATTGGTATATGTAATTTGTTCGGGCAAATCCGAACGCCGCCTCCTCCACCTCCTCCTATTCCTCAACCAGTTCCGTAGTTCCTCAAGGTGCCGAAATGGTAAGATCGAGCAAACCCCATTGATAAAATTCAAAGCAAGGGGCTGAAGAATTTAGAGCTAATATAGATGATGATCCCGAAAAGAGCAGAGCTACGGCTTGAAAATTCTACCAGGTATTCGATGAGCTTTCTTGTACTCCCGAAGAATGTTTGAAGTGTGCCGTATCATTGCTAAGGGATTCGGCATATCACCGTGGAAGACATTGATATCGTGGTTTCAAAGAAAGGATTACATGGGATTTCTTTCAAGAGGAGTTTAGAAAGAAGTATATAAGCCGCGGTTCATTGATCAAAAACGGAAAGAGTTCCTTGAATCAAACAAGGCAAAATGTCCGTGGCGAATATGAACATGAATTTGTCGACTTAGCAAGTATGCTCAGGAGTGTGTGTCCACCGAAGCTATTATGTGTAAGAGGTTCGAGGATGGGTTAAATGAAGACATCAAGCTACTAGTTGGGATTTTAGAATTGAAAGAGTTTGTGGTATTGGTTGACCGAATTTGGTAAAGCTAAAGAATCGAACAACGAAGAGAAAAGTCGTGAGAGAAGAAGCAGAGACGCAAGAAAGAGGCCAATTAGTAAGTTATTCCAATCTCACCAAAGAAGTCTAAAGAAATGAATCCTCGGTTGATTGTTTCAACTGAACATTCAGACGGATCGTGGAAGATCATATTCGGATTCTAAAGCCCAAGCTACTTCAATAGCGAGTGTAGGTAATGTGAGATCTAATGGACCCGAAAAGCAAAGACTGTGGCAAACAACATTTTGGGAGTGTTGGACGATTAGCGGGCTTGTTTCAAATATGGTTCTCGAGAACATTATATTAAGGATTGTCCAAAAGGGTTGAAGAAGAAAAATTTGAGTACCTGCATGCTGCACTAGTGTTGCTAATAGAGGTAGACCTCCGAGAAATACCGGGAGTGGAGCTATAGCGGTGAGAAGTGTGACAAAGGAATTAATCGGGACCGGAAGCTAGAGAGTACTGCTAGAGCTTACGCCATACACGTGCTCGGGAAGAGGCGTCATCTCCCGATGTGATCACCTGGTACATTTTCTCTTTATGATACTCATGTTATTGCAATCGATTGATCCCGGATCTACTCATTCTTATGTTTGTGTGAATTTAGTATCTAGTAAGAGCTTGCCCGTAGAATCTACTGAATTTGTGATTAAAGTGTCAAACCCTTTAGGCAAATATGTGTTAGTAGATAAGGTTTGCAAAAATTGTCCTTTGATGATTCAAAGTCACTTTTTCCTAAGCTAATCTAATGTTGCTACCATTTGACGAGTTTGATGTCATTTTGGGTATGGATTGGTTGATATTACATGATGCTAGAGTAAATTGCGCATAAAAAACTCTTGAGTTGAAATGTGAAAATGGTGAATTCTTCGGTGGAAACAAATGAATCAAATAAATTGCCTATGGTGATTTCATATATGTCCGCTCAAAGCAATATATGCGAAAAAGGGTGTGAAGCTTATCTTGCTTATGTATTAAATACTAAAATGTCCGAAAGTGAAGCTTGAATCAATACCGTGAGTCCGTGAGTTCTCGGATGTATTTCCGTAAGAATTGCGGGGGTTGCCTCCGATCGAGAGGTAGAGTTTTCTATTGATTTGTTACCGAACTACACCAATTTTGATCTCTCCATACGTAATGGCTCGATCGAATTAAAAGAATTGAAGGCTCGATTGCAAGAGTTACAGACAAGGGATTTGTGAGACCGAAGTTTCTCTCCCTAGGGTGCTCTGTATTGTTCGTAAAGAAGAAGGATGGTTCAATGAGACTTTGCATTGATTACCGTCAGCTCAATAAGGTGACTATAAAGAACAAGTACCCGTTGCCGAGGATTGATGATTTGTTCGATCAGTTAAAGGGGGCCACAGTGTTTTTAAAGATCGATTTGAGGTCTGGTTATTACCAATTGAGAGTTAAGGGGTCGGATGTGCCGAAAACCGCTTTCAGAACGAGGTATGGACACTATGAATTCCTTGTGATGCCTTTCGGTCTAACAAATGCTCCGGCTATCTTTATGGATTTGATGAATCGAATCTTTCGACCATACCTGGATAGGTTTGTGGTTGTGTTCATAGATGATATCTTGATTTATTCTCGGAATGAGTCCAAACATGCTGAACATTTAAGAATGGTATTACTGATTTTAAGAGAAAAAAATTGTTTGCAAAATTCAAAGAAAAGTGAATTTTGGCTTCATGAAGTTGGATTTTTGGGACATGTAGTTTGGGTGATGGTATTCGAGTTGATCCGAGCAAAATTTTGGCAATTGTTAATTGGAAACCGCCAAAGGATGTATCCGAGGTTAGAAGCTTTTTGGGCTTAATGGATATTATCGATGCTTTGTCGAGGATTTTCGATGATCGCTCTCCAATGACTAAGTGTTACAAAAGAATGTTAAGTTTGATTGGACTGAAGAATGTCAACTAAGTTTCGAGAAGTTAAAAGAGCGGTTGACCAAAGCACCCGTGTTAGTGCAACCCGAGTCAGGGAAAGAATTTGTGATATATAGTGATGCGTCATCAATTGATCTTGGTTGTGTTTTAATGCAAGAAGGTAAAGTAGTAGCTTATGCCTCACGACAGTTGAAACCGCATGAGAAGAATTACCCGACACATGATTTAGAGTTGGCCGCCATTGTCTTTGCTTTGAAGATTTGGCGTCATTATTTATACGGTGAGAAGTGCCAAATCTTTACTGATCACAAAAGTTTGAAATATTTGATGGATCAAAAAGATTTGAATTTACGTCAACGGAGATGGCTTGAATTATTAAAGGATTATGAATTAATAATTGATTATCACCCCGGGAAAGCGAATATAGTCGCAGATGCTTTAAGTAGAAAATCTTTGTTTGCTTTGAGAGCTATGGGTACAAATTTAACTATGTCCGATGATGGTTTGCTTTTGGCCGAATTAAGAGTTAAGCCGCTATTTCTTCAACAAATTCGTGAAGCTCAAGAAGAATGACAAAGTGAATTACGAACAAAGCGAGCTCGAGCAGAATTGGATTGTGACTCAGATTTTTGAATCGGACGGAGGATTGCTTAATGTTTCGTGATCGAGTATGTGTACCAAAGATACCGAGTTGATTCAGTAAGATTTTACATGAAGCACACAAAGTGGTTGTTTGCAAGTTCATCCTAGTAGTACGAAAATGTACAACGACCAAGAAAATATATTGGTGGAACAAAGATGAAAAGAGATATCTCTCGAGTTTGTAGCCAAATGCTTGATTTGCCGCAAGTGAAAGTTGAACACTGTGTACCTTCAGGTTTACTTCAACCAAATGATGATTCCCGAGTGGAAATGGGACATAATTACGATGGATTTTGTGACAGGTTGCCTCTAACTCCAAAAAGGAAAAATGCCATCCGGGTTGTGGTTGATAGATTAACAAAATCAGCTCACTTTATACCAAAGACGCACTGACGACTCCCTTGATAAGTTGGCTAAAATATATATTTCAAATTGTGAGATTACACTGAGTACCTATATCTATTATTTGGATAGAGATCCGAGATTTACTTCGAGGTTTTGGAAAAAGTTGCAAGAAGCTTTGGGTACAAAATTGAATTTCAGATCTGCGTTTCATCCACAAATGGACGGTCAACTGAAAGAGTAATTCGTGTACTCGAGGATATGCTCCGATGTTGTGTTTTAGAGTTTCAAGGTAGTTGGGAGAAATATTTAGCCTTGGTTGAATTTGCCTACAACAACAGCTTTTCTGATGATCGAGCATACAGATGGTACCGCATTGAAGCATTGTATGGTCGCAAGTGTCAAACTCCTTTGTATTGGACCGAGCTTAGTGAAAAACGGATTCACTGAGTTGACTTGATAAAAGAAATCAAGAGAAAGTGAAAGTGATTCGTGATTGTCCAAAGTCGCTCGGATCGACAAAAGTCATACGCATGATTTGAAGAGAAAAGAGATCGAGTTCCAAGTGGGTGATAAAGTTTTTCTAAAGGTATCTCCGTGGAAGAAAATTTTAAGGTTTGGCCGAAAAGGCAAGTTAAGTCCACGTTTCATTGGGCCTTATAAGATTATTGGAAGAGTTGGACCAGTGGCTTATCGGCTAGCCTTACCAACTGAGTTGGAAAAGATTCATAACGTGTTTCACGTGTCGATGCTGCGACGCTACCGTTCTGATCCTTCACATGTAATTCCTCCGTGAAATTGAAATTCGACCGGATATGACCTATGAGGAGGAACCAATAAAGATTTTGGCTCGGGAAATTAAACAGTTAAGAAATAAAAATATAGCCTTAGTGAAAGTATTGTGGCACAGACATGGAATGAAAGAGGCTACGTGGGAACCTGAGGAAGCTATGAGGAAACAATACCCAAATCTTTATTGGTAAGATTTTTGGGACGAAAATCTCTAAAGGGGGAGAATTGTGACAACCCGAATTAGGGCCTAATCGGAATAGTGGTTTCGTGACCACAAATCTGAGATAGAAATAATCATTTTTATATTTATTTTATATTTATTTTGAGGTTTATGATATGATTTCATGATTTCGTGAAAATTCCGTAATGAAATTCTATACATTAAGCGCTTAAGTTGAGATTAGGGACTAAACCGAATAAATTGCAAAACTTGTGTTCTAGAAGTTTTTAGTATGAAATTGCTTTGGAATATTAATTAGGAGGTCTTAAATAGCAATTTGACCAATTCCTAAGTTATGGACAAAAGTTGGACATGGAGGGAATTTTTAGAAAGTTTAGTAGTAAGGGCATTTTGGTCATTTGCATATTAAATGAAATAAAATGGGAAAAATAACACAAAATTTGGTCATCTTCATCATTAGTTGCTGCCAAAATTTCGTCTCCTCCATAGCTAGGGTTTCTTCAACTTTCAAGCTTCATAGTAAGTGATTTCAAGCCCCGTTTTTAATGTTCTTTACATTTTTGAAATCCTCGTAGCTCGGTTTACCTATTTCTACTATTATTTCGAGTTAGGGTTTATGTTTAAAAATTTACCCATGAATGATAGACATGTATTTTGATGTTTGATGGTAGAATATGAATGTTTGAAGTTAGGAGAACGATCTTTTCTAAGCGATTTTTAGCGAAAACGAGCAAAACTAAGATAATCGATAAAAATACCTATTGTTCATAATTATGTGTTAGGATGAGAATTTGATGATACCATAGAAGAGAAAATGATCAGCATGTCATTAAACATAAGAATAAGGGCTGAAATTAAATTTCCAAGCCTTGGGGAAAAATCGTAATTTTGTAAAAGTTAGGGGGTAAAAATGTAATTTTTGCATAATGTGATTTTTGGATTGAAACAAATAGTTCGAGTGTTAAATGAACTAAATGTGTTGTTATAGATCAAGAAAGGTGTGGAATCGACCTCGAGCGGGGAAAAGAAAAAGCTTTGGACTAAAATGCAAAAATTTTTCTATATTTTGCACCGAGGTAAGTTTGTACGTAAATAAATCATCGATTTCTTTTATGTTATTGTATTTTGATAACATGTGGAATATGGCTGCCTATCAAATGGTTATTTGATGTAAGTTATGAATTTAAATTGATTTCGGACAATTTAGTAAAATGTTGGAAAAGTGAGAAATTTCTGTTGAACCTTTCGGAATAAAAACGATACAAATGAACTATTGTGTGGTCACGTGTGTAGTACTAAGTGCAAAGCTACTACGTGTACCAGATTATTGGTCGCATGTGTAGTACTAAGTGCAAAGCTACTATGCGCACTGAAACCGTGGTCACATGTGTAGTACTAAGTGCAAAGCTACTACGTGTACCCATTATTATTGGTCGCATGTGTAGTACTAAGTGCAAAGCTACTATGCGTATCATATAGCTTCCGGCTACAAGTGTGGAAATGGGAAAATGTTAGGAGTAGTTGTGTATATCGTTGTTATTCGATGAGTTCAACGGGCAATCGATTAAATGAAGATACATGTGAAAGTGATTATGTGATGAATAAGTGCAAGTATATGTTTATTTGAATTTATGAGCAATATGCTTGATATGTGAGCGAACCTCGGTAAAATGGAAAGGATTGAGCGAATTATGTAAGAGTGAATTTTTGTAGTAAAACAATGTTGGACAGCAGCAGTTGCATAATTTTGAAAATTCACCAAAAATCATGGAAGTAGAATTAAATCTCAAATAAATTATGGAATTAAAGCTTAATGGGTGCACTTTCATATAAAAGAAACAGGGGAAACAAAAGACTTCTATATTATGTGATAATTGAATTCTTGTGAAACAGGTTCTGAATGAATTTAAGATCCCCTGTTCTGACTTTAGAAATTCACCATAAATTGTAAAAAAATTATTAAGAGTCATACCATACATTCATGGATTCCTAATTGAGTCTATTTTTAGGGGAAACAAACGGCATGGTCGTTGGAATCTTGTACAGGGAGAAATTTTGTTTGTAATGCACAGGTGTCAGAGTAGTCATACCCTGAAATAGGGGAGACTTTAACTAATAAACTGTACTAATTGGCCCGACCAAAAATTCTAGAAAAAAATTAGTAAATATAATTATGAGTCTAATTTCAAGGAAAATTTACGGAATTGAATTTTGAGATATGTAGCTCAAGATATGATTTTTCTTTTAACTGGGACTCTAGAAAACAGCCTGTCATCAATATATGTAACCATATACTAGTATGATTGTTTTACTTTGATAAATTATATATCAATTTAGTACTTACTTACTAAGCTATATGCTTACCATCTTTTCTTTTTCTTGTTTTATAGAATTATTAAGCCAGCTCGGGATTTTGGAGATCGTTAGGAGACTCATCTACACTATCAATACTTTTGGTATTTTGTAATCACTACTTTGGGATTATGGCATGTATAGAGAGAGACGAATCATTTTGTTATATGTCATAATTAATTTGTTTTAAAGTATCACTTTTCTAAATTTTAAAATCTACATGTATCTATGTATATCTCATTAATCGCTATCAACTTTAGTCTAAGCTAAAGTAAGTAAATTGAGTAAGGTCAGGTTAATGTGTGAATTCATGTTTTCGTGAACGGTAATGCTCCGTACCTTATTTCGGTCTAGAATATGGGTATGGGGTGTTACATTGGTGGTCTTTGCCTTAAAATTCTGGAGGCATTATTTGTATGGTGAGAGGTGTATCATTTACACCGATCACAAGAGCCTCAAGTATCTCCTTACCTAAAAGGATTTGAACCTTAGGCAACGTAGATGGATTGAGTTGCTTATGAACTACGACTGCAGGATTGAGTATCATCCTGATAAGGCCAATGCTGTGGCTGATGCTCTTAGTTGTTGAGCAATGTTTGATTTTGGGGAGATATTTGCTCACCTAAGCTTGTTCAATAATTGGACTCTATTAGCCAAGTTACAAGTTAAGCTGACTTGGATTGATCAGATTCGGGTTAAGTAGTTAGGGGATGATTCTTTAATTTCACGGTTCCATTAGGTTAAAGAAGGTGGTACTTTTGATTTTAGGTAGATAAGTGATGGGGTTTAGCATTTCTGAGGCCGGGTTTGTGTGCCTAATGATTCGGATATTGGAGGATATGTTATGAAGTTGTGTGATCGATTTTCAAGGTAGTTGGGAGGAGTTTCTGCCATTGGCCAAGTTCTCGTATAACAACAGTTTCCAGGCCAGTATTCAGATGGCACCTTATAAGCCTCTATATGGTCGTAAGTGTCGCACTCTGTTCTGTTGGACTGAGTTGGGTGAACAATGGGTTCTAGGTCTTAAGTTGGTTCCTGAGACTGAGGACAAATTTAGACTAATTCGGGATTGTCTTAAGGCAGCTCCTAATAGAAAAAAGTCTTCTACGGATCTGCAGAGGTGAGATATTGAGTATTTTATAGGTGACTATGTTTTTCTTAAGGTATCTTTGTGGAGAAAGGTCATTCGGTTTGCACATGAAGGCAAGTTGAGCCCTAGGTTCATTTGATCGTATATGATTCTGAAACGTGTGGGGTCAATCACCTATCACTTGGATTTACCTCCAGAGTTGGACCGTATTCATGATGTGTTCCACGATTCCATGTTAAGGTTGTATCAGTCTGATTCGTCTCACATTGTGTCTATTGAAGTGATTAAGGTGAAACCGTATTTGACTTTTAAGGAGGAGCCAGTTTAGATTCTGGATCGAGATATTAATGTCTTGAGGAGGAAGAGCATCCCATTAGTTAAGGTTCTATGGAGGAATCATGGCACTGAGGATGCCACGTGGGAACCTAAGGACTCAATTCGACAATAGTATCCACATATGTTTGAATCAGGTAAATTTTGGGGCCAAAATTTCTTTTAGGAGGAGAGTTGTAACGCCCTAAAAATATTTTTTTTTATTTTGGTTAAATTCGGTCATAGATAAGTATCTGTTTCAGTGGTTAACTGCTTTGATTGTATGTTTGAGGTCATGGGTTTGAATCATTCTTTTGGGAAAATCTAATTATTTTTTGTGCCAGCCTTATCCTTATGTGTTTGCCTTAAATAATATTTTCAGTCAACTATTGACAAAATAATCCTACTGGTCATAGTGGTAAGGTGTTAGCCTTCCCTAAGGTCCTGAGTTCAAATCCTCGTGTGAGCAAAAGGGAAATATTTTTTGCAATCTCTTGTTTATGTGGCGCTAGTAGTGGAATCTGAATGGAAATCAGATTTTGGTTGTTGGGTGGTTTTAGGGTACCTATTATTGAGGGATTTTGTGAGTAGTTAAGTTAGTGGTAGGGTATATTGGGTTGTTAATTTTATTTTTTTAAATTTCCTAAAATATTTCCCTAAATTTTGACTTGCATCGTCCCTTTTGCTTTATTTTCTCACGTTTTTCTTTTTTTCTTTCTTTTTCTCCATATTTTTCTTCTTTTCTTTCTCTTGATTGTGGCTTTCTTTCTCAATCAATCAATTTCTTGGTGCCTTTGTTTCATTTTGTGAATATTGATTCGGTGGTAAGTATTCGGGTTTTGAATCGTTATATTTATTTATTCATGTTGGTAGTTCTTGCAGGGAGATTAGGATTTTGGATTTATTTTGTGTATCATTGTAATGGTGTTGTTTTCTTAGGTAGAGAATCTAAACCGTGTGCTCATTCATTGAGTTAGACTACTGTTGAGTTGTTCTTTCCTTGAAGGTAAGTCATCAATTGAGAAATTTGAGATAGTAATTTTGTTGGACTTTGAGCGAAAATGTTGTTGAATTTTTATGAGTCGAGTTTGGTAATCATCTTAATGGACATTTATTTGATGTGTTTAGGATCTGGAATTCTTGTGAGTGATTTCACATCAGAAATGAATCATGTGTGTATCGAGAAACACGAAAAATAGCGAACTACAAAAGCTAAAAAATTAAATAGTCGATGCTACACAGCCATGTGCCAGGCCATATGGTAGGTCATGTGTGACACAAGGCCATGTGACAGGCTATGTGCTGAACTGTGTGAGACACACGGTTTGGACTATTTGGGCAGTATGGGCCACATGGGTGTGTGTGAGGCCGTATGGGCCCAAAATTCTGAATTCTTTCCTAGGGCTCTAAACATCATTTGGATCAAACGTAGGCCTTTCGTAAGGTTGGTACGCTATTAAATCAGCTGTAAAACACGAATTTTGATCATCTGTTGATGTAAAATTGGATATAAATATGTATGTGTGAAGTGATATAAGATAGGTAAAACCAATAATATGCCATATTTAGCCTAAAAAGCATTATATATGTTATGTATCTATCATGGTAAACATGTACGTCGTAAACATATCTGATATCTGTTAGTATTACATCTGCATCTAGGTTGGGATTTGATATATAGAGGAAGTGTGGGCAGTATTAAACCTATTGTATTTTGTGGCTTAGCCACATATATATATGTTTAGATAAACAGTGATAAATCGCCTAGTACACTGGGAACTCTACTACAAATATTCTGAAAGGTGCCAAACTGACACTAAGCTGTGTGCAGAGCTGGATGGGTATGATACCCTATGTAACAGCCTGATTTTGGGCTTAGTCAGAATAGTGGTTTTGAGACCACTAATCCAAAGTCAAAAAAATAATTTCATTATTATTTTAGAGCCATAGGATGTTTACAGTAGTGTATGAAAAATTTGGTGAGTTAATTTTGACGTTTGTGAGCCCAATTGTGAAAAAGGACTAAATCGCATAAAGTGCAAAAGTCTTGAATTGATAGCTAAGGGTGTTAAATTGTTATGAACCTTATTTTGGGGTCTTTAAAGGGCAAAAAAATCCTTAAATCTTAGCTGGCCGGCCACGGGAGATAAAAATGTTGAAAAGTCAACATTAGGTAATTTCATGATATAATGTGTAATATAATAATGCCCTAAGCCTAGCTATCATCTTTTTCTTTCATTCTTTCTTCATTACTACCGATTAGGGGTTTTGAGCTTTAAAAATTTCAGCAACTCATTCCTCTTGCAAGTAAGTGATTTACATACTTTTTGTTGATGATTTTTGCATTTTCAAGACCCTTGAAGCATAAGCTTTCTATTAAAGGGACTATTTTGCAAAATGGTTGAGAGTTTAGGGTTTTTCCATGAAAGCATATATGTAGTTTTCTAAAATTTTATGGAAGAAAATGAGTCTTGGGTGTCTTATAAACAACTTCTGTGAAAGGTGTTAGCATGAAAACACATAAAAGGAAAATTTTGCATAAGTTGCAAAATAGATGATAAATGTGTGAAATAGTGGGAATTTGGAGTTACTATAAGAGTAAAAAGGGTTCAGCTAGGCTGAAGATACGAAGAAATTTGATAAAAATCAATTTTCGAGCCTAGGGGTAAAATGGTCATTTTGTCAAAGTCTATGCGCAAAATGGTCATTTTACCAAAGATGTGAATTTTCGATTGCCTAATTTTATTTAGTGACTAAATAAGTACATTTTTCTATTATAGATAAAGAAATACCGAACCAGAACCTAGACCGGGGAAAAGCCAAGCAAATTGACTAAATCAACTAGTCGCTGCATTTTGTAATCGAGGTGAGTTGTATGTAAATAATACAACTACATTGCTAATGTGTGTGTTGAATTGTGTTTGAATTAATATAGCATGAATTGCTTGATTGTGGAATTGAGAAAGTATGATGATAATAGAGATAGTAGAGTTCCTGTTTGAACCTAGTGAATAAATCGATTATTCATGCCATGACATATGGGTCATTGTGGGCTAGTGTAAGACATGTCTGGGACATGAATCGGCCACATTATGAGAGCTAGTGTAAGACCATGTCTGAGACATAGCATCGGCATCGAGACGAGTGCTAGTGTAAGACATGTCTGGGACATGCATCGGCCTCGAGATGTAAGCCAGTGTAAGACATGTCTAGGACGTGCATCGGCTACGAGACGATAGTTAGTGTAAGACCATGTTTGGGACATGGCATCAACTTGAGATATGAGCCAGTGTAAGATCGTGTCTAGGACATGGAATCGGCACCTTACCCACGTTTGAGGCTTAATGAATATCCGATAGTGTTCCGAATGGTTAAATGGTGAGTGTTATGACTTTAAGTTAATGAGGAAATTAAAACTGTGTTGTTAGTGGTACAGGTACCAAATTGAAATGTATGAGATATGAGCTCGATATATGCTATGAGATTTATATGGATAGTGGTGAGTAAGTTATGCTTATGCTCACTTTTATGTTATGAGCATGTTGATGAATGGTAAAATTGTTGTTGTATATTTATTTATATGCAACTTACTAAGCTTTATGCTTACTCCCTCTCTTTTCCTTTTTCTTATAGTGCCGCCTAACTAGCTCGAGGATCATCGAACGTCGGAGGCAATGATTACACTATCAACTGAAACACTCGGTATAGTTAGACTATTTATTTTTGAGAATGGCATGTATAGGGCTAGACTTTGATGTTTTGAGTCTTTGAAAAATTGGCCAAATGTGTTGGCATGAGTTGATTCCCCTTCATTTTGTATTAAGCCTTGAATGATGGCTAATATTCATTTTGATATATGCAAATGAGGTTATTTTCATGAATGAGAAATTACACAATTGATATGTAGTCTATTGTGGCTGATTGGGTTAATAAATTATTCTTGTATTGGTTTTCGTTTCTATTTTGTAGGTTGTGTAAGTAACAGTGGCAAAGAGGCTTGGTAAATAGCCTTATATTGTCCACACGGGCATGTGTCTAGGCCATGTGTGACACACGGTCTGCCCCATGGGTGTGTGGTCCGGACGTGTGTCCCCTACACATAAAATATGCAAGTCAGTATGCATGGTAGTAAACACACAGACAGAGACATGGTCGTGTGTCTCAGCTGTGTGAAGGACACGGCCTAGCACACGGGCGTGTACCTTGGCCGTGTGACATTTTGGGTATGCTAACGTCAGAAACAGAATGTCCAGGTTTTCACACACGGGCTAGAACACGGGCATGTCACGGCCATGTGAAGGACATGGGCCAGGGACACGAGTGTGTGCCAGGCCATGTGAAAAATCCTGTAGGTGTGAACTTAGAATTAATTCCACACGGGTAAAGGACACGGGTGTGTCCCTGTATTGCCTAGGCTGTGTGTGCCACATGGGCCAACATCACGACCATGTCGAAATGGACACACAGGCATGTTGCCTTTCCCACACGGGCGTGTGCCCCTATGTCAAGTGTTATTTTTCTAAAGTTGGGTAAAAGACCCAAATTGGTCCCGAATGATTTCTGATGTGTGCTTTGGGCCTCGTAGGCCCATATAAATGATGTGTTGATAAGTTGAGAAAGTTTTAAATTTGTCCATGTCTTGGAGACTCGAAAATGGTTGTAAGCACGAGTTAAAGTTAGGTAACGCCTTATATTCTGTCCCAGCATAGGATACAAGTATGGGGTGTTACACCCTATATGGTGTGTTGGGATAGTCAAAAATGGTGTGTAGCGGATGAGGGTAGGATTATTTGTTTATGCATCTGTTATGCTCTAATAAGTTCTATTTCTAATATGTATACCTATAAATACATTTGTTTGATTTCTATACTATATGCAAGGCCCCAAAAATAGGTCTACTTGTTTCGTGTAAGTTTACTGGGTTTTGAGTGAAAATTGGGAAATAATTAGGTTAATTAGAAATTTATGTTCTTAATTAGTTAGCTTAATTTCATCTAAAAAATCGGCAAATAATATTTCAGAAAACAAAAAAAAATTTAGAAAAATTAATTTTATGGTTTTAAATAATTATTGGGTAAAAATAAATATTTTGGGTTTAATTGGAATTTAAAAATATTGGGTGATTTAAAATATTAATTAAATGGGACTAATTTAAAAAAATAAGAGAAATGTGTAAGAGGTTTTATATCAGCAAATAAACCATATTTTTGGAATTTTGGAAGGAAATGAGCAAATTGTAGAATAAGGGAAAAAGGGGAGTAGCTTGATGGCAGAATCCCAAAATTTTGAAAATAAGGTAGAGGTTTTCAAATTAATGATTTGAGTTCAACTAAAGGTAATCCTAATCTCTAAACTTCTTTTTAAGTTGATTTCAATCATTATTTGTTAATTAAAATGATTGTAATGAATTTTCAAATTTAATTCCTTCTTTCTTGAACTTGGGGATCAATAATGGTAGATCTTTAATTTTGAGTTGAAATCCATATATTAATGGATGGTAAGCTCAAAATAGGTCTACTAAGAGGTTTTTAATCTTAAACCAAAAGATTAAATACTTTTTGTGGATCAATTTTGAGAAATTTGAATTTTATCAAGAACATTAGTGATTTTTTCGAAAATTATGAAATGGGTTAAATGATGAAATTAACAGTTAGAATACATGTTATTGGACTAAGAATGAAGAGTAAAAGTGGTTTGAGGTGCTGAAAAGGGAGTTAAGTTGAGGAATTCCATATTTTGGCTTAGTTTTGCAACATCAATAAGGTAGTTTAGAACAGTGACTTAGATTCGTATGCTTTATCAAATTTCATGTTTCTTGTTGCTATTGTTAGTTTGTAATGCATACTTTGTCTCTGTTAAAGCTCCACATCAAGAGGAGGAATGTACAAATCAAAATTGAAGCTTAAGCTTGCTTGTTTGAACACATTTTTGCCATTCAATTTTTACATGGCAAGAATTAGTTGAACGCTTTTAGGTAATGTATTTTCCACCTAACAAAAATGCTAAGTTGCGGAATGAGATCACCACTTTTCAACAGATGGATGATAAATACCTATATGAGGCATAGGAAAGATTCAAAGTGTTACTTCATAGATGTTCTCACTACGGGGATTCCTCGTTGCATCCAGTTGGAGACATTTTCTAATGGTCTTAACCCACACACAAGGTTGGTGGTAGATGTTTCTACAAATGGTGCAATCTTATCAAAGTCTTATAATAAGGCTTACGAGATTATCAAAAGGATAGTCAGTAACAACTACTAGTGGCCAATAAATCAATCAACTTTAGGAAGACGAGTAGTCAAACTGCATGATGTAGATGCCCTTATTTCACTCTCAACTAAGGTATCTTCTATCTCTTCAATGTTGAAATAGTTTACTACTAAAGGTTTTAATCATATTGCACCTCAACCACTGAGTCAATTTGATGTTGTTTCCTATGCATATTGTAGAGGTGGTCATTCTTTTGAGAATTTTCCATCAAATCTTGAGTCAGTTTATTATGTAGGAAATCAACACCAAAATAAAAGCGGACAAGGACCACAGTCCAAATTCTATAATCCTTCATGGCGTAATCATCCAAACTTTTCTTGAAGTAACCAAGGAAATAGACCGAACAA
Organism: Gossypium anomalum; assembly: GCA_025698475.1. Lineage (NCBI taxonomy): Eukaryota > Viridiplantae > Streptophyta > Magnoliopsida > Malvales > Malvaceae > Gossypium > Gossypium anomalum. The sequence continues at coordinate 53,456,372 of CM046966.1, read as the reverse complement.
CACTTTCATGCAGCATAGACCAAACCCAAGGGTTTAATCAAGTTTCAAAACCACCATAAGTTGAATCATCTAATAGTTTAGAGGATTTGTTCAAGGTGTACATGGTAAACAACGATGCCTTAATCCAAAATCAAGCAGTAGCATTGAAAAATTTGGAGAACCAAATGGGTCAGTTAGCTATAGAGCTTCGTAATCGACCGCAAGGAGCCTTGCCAAGTGATACAGAAAATCCAAGGAAATTGGGTAAGAAACATTCCAAGTTATTTACTTTACAAAGTGGTAAGACTTTGAACCCAAGGAACCAATGGTTGAAGATAAACTTATTGAAAAGGAGGAAAGCAACCAACAATTGGAATTCCTGCACCAGAAGGGTCAAAACTTAAAAAGTCTGATGAGGTAGAATCTAAACTAGTGAATTCTTATAAGCTAACACCTTGTTTAGATGTAGATTTATCACATCAAAAAAGTTGTCCAGTCCAAACAAAAGTTCCATCACCTCCATATCCTCAAAGATTTCAACCACATAAGCAAAAATAAGAGATGCAATGAAAGAGATTTTTTAGATGTTCTAAAGCAGCTTCACATCAATATACCATTGGTAGAAGATTTAGAACAAATGCCCAATTATGTCAAGTTCATAAAAGATGTTTTGTCTAAGAAGAAGAGACTTAGTGAGTTTGATACTATAGCCTTAACGAAGGAGTGCAGTGTGTTATTACAGAACAAGCTACCTCTAAAAATGAAGGACCTCAAAAGCTTTACTATACCCTGTAATATTGGAGAATCTTATTGTGGTAAAGCTTTATGTGATCTAGGGGCAAGCATCAACTTGATGCCCAAGTCTATTTTCAAGATGTTGGGAATAGGTGAAGTGAGACCCAGACTGTGACACTCCAATTAGCAGATTGATACTTAGCATAACTAGAAGGAAAGATCGAGGATGTTTTGGTACATGTAGATAAGTTTATTTTTCCTACTGATTTTATTCTCTTAGATTTTGAAGCAGATAAGGAAGTGTCAATCATCCTGGGGAGACTTTTCCTAGCCATGGAAAGAGCATTAATATATGTGTAAAAAGGTGAACTCACCATGAGAGTTCAAGACGGTCAAGTAACATTTAATGTTCTTAAAGCGATGAAATTTCCTAATCCGATGGAGGAATGCTCAGTGATGGAGGAGCTAGAAACCTTAGTTTCTATGGAATGTGAGAATACTTTTGTAGAGGACCCATTGGAAAAAATCTCTAGGGTCTGAGCCATTGGAAGATGAAGAAGGTAATGAAAGTATGGCTTTGATGAAAGCCAATCCGAGATACTATGTTCAATGAACACGGTTTGAACCATTAGAGTTGGAAGCTTAAGAATTTACATAATCAAAGTTGTCAATTGAGGAGCCACCAAACATGAACTTAAGGTACTTCCTTCTCATTTGAAATACGTTTATTTGGGACAGTTCTAGTTTAATTGTGATTGTTTCAACAAAACTAACAAAACACCAAGAGGAGCAATTGATTGAAGTTTTAAGGAAATTTAAAATGGTAATTGGTTGGACCATAGCTGATATTCGAGGCATAGGTCCTTTCTTTTGTATGCACAAGATTATTCTAGAGGAGGGTGAAAGAAATAGAATAGATGGGCAAATAAGACTCAATCTAATAATGAAAGAGGTGGTTCAGAAGGAAGTTATCAAATGGTTAGATGCGGGAATTATCTACCCTATCTCAGATAGTTCATGGGTAAGTTCGGTGTAGTGAGTACCAAAGAAAGGTGAAATCAAAATTTTTAAGAATGAACGTAACAAGTTAATCCCGACGAGGATGGTCACAGGTTAGAGAATCTGTATTGATTACAGAAAACTAAACAAAGCCACTTGTAAGGATCATTTTTCGCTGTCTTTTATGGATCAGATTTTGGACCAACTAGTAGGTAACGAATATTATTGTTTCTTAGATGGATATTTGAGATATTACCAAATAGTTGTAGCCTCGAAAGACCAACACAAAATAACTTTTACATATCTATACAATACTTTTGCTTTTAGGTGAATGTCTTTTGGGTTCTGTATTGCACCTGCCACATTTCAGCAATGCATGATGGTAATATTTACTGATATGGTAGAAATTTTTGTTGAGATATTCATGGATGAATTTTCTATTTTTGGTAATACTTACGATGTTTGTTTGAGTAATTTGGCTAAGGTAGTAAAGAGAAGGAGATAAATCTTGTCCTTAACTTGGAGAAATGTCATTTTATGGTTAATGAGGGAATTGTCTTAGGACACAAAATTTCTAGAAATAAGATTGAAGTCAATAAAGCAAAGATGGATGTGATTGAAAAGTTACCACCTCTAGTTAGTATGAAAGGAGTTATAAGTTTCTTAGGCCATGTTGATGTTTGCCGAAGGTTTATTAAATATTTTCCAAAAAATTCTAAGCCTTTGTGTATGCTATTAGAGCAAGAAACCACTTCTAAGTTTAATAAAGCATGCTTCGAAGCTTTAGAGAAATTAAAAAGTCAATTAATCTCAACCTCAATAATTGTTACACCACATTGGAACTCTCCTTTTGAGTTAATGTGTAATGCTAGTGACTTTGCTATTGGTTGTGATGGGTCAAAGAAGAAAAAAGTGTTTCACGTGATATACTATACAAGCAAAACTTTGGCTAGAGTCCAACTTAATTATATGGTAATTGAAAAAGAACTCTTTTTGATAGTTTTTGCTTTTAACAAGTTTTGTTCTTATCTCATAGGTATAAAAGTCACAGTATTTACCGATCATGTGGCCGTTAAATACTTACTCACAAAGAAAGATGTTAAACCTAGGCTGATTTGATGGATACTTTTACTCCAAGAATTCGACCTTTAAGTCGAAGACAGAAAGGGAGATGAAAATCAAGTAGCTGATCATCTACCAAGGTTGGAACAAAATGAGGTAATTCATTCACTTGTACCTATCAATGAGAATTTTCCAGATAAGCATATCTTCGAGGTAAGTCAAATTCATGAAATTTCTTGGTTTGCTGATTATACAAATTATTTAGCATGTGGAATAATATCTTCTGGAATGACATACCAACAAAAGAAGAAATTCTTTCATGATAGTTAGTATTATTTCTGGGAGGATCCATTTTTGTTTAAGTAGTGTGCAAATAATATAATAAGCAAGTGTGTAGCTGGGAGTGAGATTGACGAGATCCTATACCACTATCATTCATCTCTAAGTGGTGGACATTTTGGTGGTTCCCGCACTACAGCAAGAATCTTACAAGCTGGATTTTTCTGGTCTACAGTGTTTAAGGATGTGTACACATATGTGAAAAATTATGATAGATGCCAAAGGACTTGATGTGTCCTCTTAATCGTGAATTTGATTTCAAGATGTTTAGTTGTTCAATCGTCTAATGCTGTATCATTTCAAAATAGACTTTAAAGTAAAAAATGGGATTAATGTTTATTGATTTGATGGAAAGGATGGAAATGGTGTTGGATGGATAACTTGCACAAAATGGACACTTAAAAATGAACCAACGATATGAAAGGTCGTGACTCGATTTCTATAAAGTGAAATAACAAAAAAGTCATTGACGAAGAAGAAGTAAACTATGACCCACTATTTAGCAAAATAGGAACCAACAGTATGTTAGAAAGCCAATGAGTTCTTTCAAGAACAATGAGATAGAATTCTCACAATAACTCAAAAATATTCATTCATCATAGTCTTCTAAACAATTTCCTCTTACAAACTATTTATAGGTAGTATTGTGACTATTCCAATGCCTATGTGAGACCTTTCATCTTTAACTCATGTATTAATTTCATTATAAACTCATGTAGGGAAGCCAATGAGTCATGTTGCTTCATTGGAATCTGATGTAGTTGAAAAGGCATGCCAATTCTCCTTAATGAAGACTTAATGTATCCTTAATGTGTTTAATTGATGTCCTTTCAGCTCCTTTGGAACCAAATTATAAAAGCTTGTGTAACATTCTCTTAAATGTTATCATGATGAAGGTTTAAGACTGAAAAAATGTTCAAACTTGATAAGTCTCCTTTGGTCCATTAAACAACCTCCATAATATTCTTGAAAAAGCTTTAAAACCTTCCAACTTGAAGAGTCTTTAATCATATAAAAAGTAACCTGCAAAATAGATATTAAAGCATTAAACAAAACACTCATAAAAATAACATATTTAATAACATTACATGGACTTGGAACGTTATTTTGGGTCCAATAAGGGTTTGACATCTCATGTTCAGGTCAAACATGTTGAATCAGGCCCATCATCTCCTCTTTAAGCTTCTTGGATCCAGCACACATTATATGCCCAATGGGAATTTCAATTGATCCTCTCTTTAAACTGGCAGCTTGGAGTTTGATCCACTTAATGAGCTTGAGTGCACCTCAATCGTTCTCGTGCATGTATCATCCCCTCCCTCTTCAAAATGATTTGTCCTCAAATCGGGCCATTTGATTACGAAAAACCTTTGGAGATCACAAACCCCTTTATTCATGAACTTAATAAAGTTGCTTCCAAAAACTTGAGAATCACACATGATTCGAAAAGAAACAAGGTTATTTGCACACCCTCCCTCTTTAGAAGGGTACCATTTCAAATTATCACCTACACGAGAATGAAACAAATTAGTGAAACTGTGAATTATAAGCACAAAATAACTTTTCAGAATCCTATTAATAAATGGAACACATAAACCAATGCTAGGATAAAAAATATAAGTTGGTCTTACCTTTTCAGAATGAAACACAAGATTTGTAACGCCCCAAAATTCGGGTACTTATTTTCTATGTATTGTGTAACTCAAATGCATGCTTGTCTCAATGGTTGAGTGTCCTGGGAAGTGCTTGGGAAGTCTTGGGTTCAAGCTTTGGTTTGTACAAAAAGTTTTGTTTTTGATTAAATGAAACCTTTGACTCTAGGCAGTTGGTTTTTAAATGATTGAAGGGAGTTTATGACATAAAAAGCTTGTTGGTCTAGGGGTTAGTGGCGTGTGGAGTGTTATAGGGGATCTAAGGTTCGAGGCCTGACAATGCAAAAGAATATTTTGGTTTTGTTTTGCTCTTGACGTTGGGAAGGTATTGTGATTGGTCTGAAATTGGAGTGTTGGAGGAGTGTGAGGAGTTGTGGCCAAATATAGGGATTGGTTGCAGGGAATATCGGCTGGTAGGGATTCAGATGATTGGGATATGTTTGAGCGATCTTAGGAGCGATAGGGGGAGAGAAATTAGGAGTTTGGAATGGATTGGTAGTGGGTGTGCCGAATTTGGGCTCTCACTTCTGGAAAAGTTTTGCTTTTGAGCAAAAGCTAAGGGTTTGGTCATTTCTTTTCAGTTCTTTTTCTCCTTGGTGTGAATTCCTACCTATTGGTTTTGGTTGTTTTGTTTTCATCATTTTGGTCTTTTTTGGATTGTTCTCCTCTAACATTTTTGTCCACCGATTGCCTTTGCTCTTTTTCTCTCTCCTATCAAGTCTCTTTGGCCGAATATCACTACCTTGGGGTGAGCCGACTCCTTTCTTCCTCTCCCTTACTCCAACGTTTCCCTCTTGACTGAATACACATTCTTTTCTTCACCTTTTCTCTCTTCTTCCTCCTTTGGCTGATTATACTATCTCCTCTCTTTCGACTCTCGTGGTTATCAAAGTTTATTTCTGTCCACCTTGCTATTATGACTAAATACTCCATCCCTTTTGTTGTGGTTTGATGTTGTTCTTCAACAATTCGGTAAGTACTCTCGCATTGTTAAAAGCCGAAAACTCCTTCCCTTCTTGCTGACTCTTATCTTCCTTCTCTTAGGTGTGGTGTTTCTTTCAATTTCTAGAATTCTTTGGGGAGTGGAAGAGTTGCTAGTAAATACTGAAGCAGTCGAAACCTTTCTCTCTTCACTTGATCAAGGTAATTCTATTTACGATTATTGTGTTCACCTGCTGCATGACTTGTTTAGGAGGGTGTTGGTCGATTACCTATTTTCTCCTATCCTTGGTTTTGTGTTTTCAATAAGCCATATTATAGTCTCAAGTCATGTTTTTTTTGTGATCATTGTTAATGGGTTTCGCTGGCAATGCAGCTATTTGATTAGGAGAGTAAATTAGCCTTCGTCAACTGTTCTAGCAGGGCTAATCACTCTTACAACCAAGGCAAGTATCGGATGTTATTTTAAGTTGGGGATAAAAAAAGGGTGATTAACCCTGGTATCAAGCGACTAACAAAATATCTTGATTGAATGTTGGTCCAAGGGACTTTTGGGCTAGTCACACGTTTCGTAAACAGGTGTGTAATCACACTGCAATATCTGTTAGTCGGCAAAAGCCGAAAAATGTGTCTATTGACGCTACAAGAGCTTGCGCTCATTCGTGTGGTGATCTGAATGCATAGAACGTGGGCGTTTGACTGGGCTTAGGCCAATTTGGGCCATGTTGCCTAAAATGAGCCCCACGGTCTCCTGGGCCCACACGGATGTGTTGAGATTAATGGGCCAGGTTATGTAGTTCACACGACCAAGGCCATATTTGGGCTTATTGGGCCACACGGGCGTGTGAGCCCACATGGGCCGTGTTATGGGCTTTGGGCCCATTTTTACTATTTGACCGTTAAGTTACACGGGTCGCCCGAGATGACTGTGGAGCTATTGTTGGGGCGGTAAGTACACTTAGACCCCATACTAATGAAATGACTATTATACCCCTAAGAAGTAAAATGACTGATATACCAATATGATATGTTTGACTGTTTTCAAGCATGACATTTTGCATACACGTATGATATTGTGACATGACATGATGCATAGGGGTGGGTTTGATAAATTTCGAGGAAGTGTACTGTACTGGTAGCTCTGCTGCAAAAACTGTTTAGTGCCGTAACCGGTGCTATATTTTGGAGTGTAGGGATGGATGGGTCGATATTATCCCCACATGGAGTGTAGGGCTAGACGGAGTGGAGTGTAGAGGCTGGCTGGGTAGGATTTCTGTTTGCATTTTATACTGATACTGTTACTGAATTGGGCTAATGCCCACACTGATACTATAACTAAATGGGCTAAGGCCCTAACTGAGACTGGACTGATACTGAAATGGGCTTAAGCCCAGACTGGAATTGTTTAATACATGTCTGACTGTTTGGTTATTGAAGGATTACACACTGAGTTTCATAAACTCACCCTTCTGCTTATCTGCGCAGGTAATCCTTAGGCGGATCGGTGCTGCGTGGGACTCGATTAAGGCCACACAACTGCTTTTTCTTCTTTTTTAAACTTTAATTCTTTAAGCCATTTAATTTGGGTATTTGTTATTTAATAAGGCCTTTTAAAGCCTTTTAAAGTTTTACTTTTGAATTGGGTTTTATTTATCTTGGTTCGTATCTGTTAGAGGTAGTTTATGGTTTTTCATAAGAATAAATGTTTTCAAAACACCACGCTATTGCAACACATTTTAAAAAGCTTCCATAACTATCATGGTTTTAAAATGGAGTAACAATCTAACATGATTAAAGTTGCTAAACCTGCTAGAGTTTTTATCAATATGCAAGATACTTAAAAGTTTTGTAAAAGATCACTACAAGGGTTTTAATATTGTATGGACTTTTCGAACAGAATGATGCTTTTCAAAACACACTTCAATGTGACAACGCAAATTTGGCCATAACATCTAGGCTGGGTTTGGGGTGTTACATTTAGTGGTATCAGAGTCAAGTTACAAAACTCGGCTGTAGATTTGGGTATTTCTAAAAACATAAATTTCCAAAAGAACTGATTCAAATGATTTAAAAATATTTGGAAGTGTTTTACTGAAAGTGCGGTACACCGAGTTTCTAGCACCGATCCTGTAAGTTCTCTGAAACTATTACTTGTGTAAATTAAAATACTGATATTACTGTAGGTAATAGACTATACTGAGACACTTTGTTAGGGTAACCTAAAACTATAGTAAGACTACGATTTGCAAAAACAAAAACTCTAAATTATTGATGTTGTCTCTCATAAAATATCCTGTAATAAACACTAAAACTGTAAACTAATACATAAAATTTATAATTCAGATAATACGCAAATCAATAATGAGCACCAGAGGTATTCGTGAATGAGATACAAAAGGCCACGATGGAGGCCGTGGAGTTGCTCAGGCTGGGTCATCGGCATCGGGTCGTATGCCTAATAACGAAGCTAGAGAGGCACTGGCTTCACATGTAACTGAAACTGGGTCACACGATCGAGCAGTTGGGGACGACGCACTATCCCAAGCTATGTTGGGAGTTTTGTAAAGGGTTGCTGGGCCTAATACTGGTATTGTCAGCCGTGGGTCGGTGACGAAACGACTCAGGACTAATGGGGCTGAGATCTTTAGGGGTATCACTAGAGTTGCCCCTAATGTGGCTGAATATTGGATTAAGGCCACAGAAAGGATCATGGCCGAGCTCGACTGCACCTCAGAGTAGAAATTAAAAGGAGCAGTGTCGTTGTTACGAGATGAAGCCTATCAGTGGTGGCTTACAGTGAAAGAGGGTAGCCAGCCCGACCGGTTGACTTGAGAATTTTTCAAAATTGCATTCCAAGGGAAGTATGTGGGTGCCAATTATGTGGATGCCCGGAGGAGAGAGTTTTTGAATTTGACTCAAGGCGATAAATCAGTAGCTGAATATGAGCCTGAGTTTTTGCGACTTAGCTGCTATGCGCGTGGGATGGTGGCAACTGAGTATGAGCACTGTGTTCACTTCGAGGATGGCGTTAGAGATAATCAACGAGTTTTGATAGGTCCACAGAGGGAGCGAGATATTGTTGTGTTAGTGGAAACGGCGAAGATCGCCTAGGATGTGAAACGCGCTGAGCGCCAGAATCGTGAGAAAGACAGGGGAAAGAACAAGAGGGTTTGGGAGCCCTCAAATTCAACTGTGGGGCCTAAGAAGAAGGCCAGGTTTGATGGGCCAACTAGAGTTGGGGCCCATGTTGCTGCTACTAGACCGCAGCCTTATGCTGATTATGGGATACGCCATGAGGGCGATAGCTGGAAAAGGTTAGAGGCATGTTTGAGGTGCGGATCTGTGGAGCACTGTATCAGAGATTATCCACGGAGGCCCGATCAAATGCAAGCTACTGGTATGGGTACTGTTCAGCCGCCAAGAGGTGGTCAGTAGCTATCGAGAGGCCATGGTCAGGCCAAAGGTAGAAAGGGTATGGGTCATAGATGGGAAGTAGCGGGCAGAGGTGTGGTCATACTGAGGCGAGGTAGCCGGCACTGGTTTATACTGCACGTCATCGAGAGGACGGAGATGCCCCAGATGTTATTGCGGGTACAATCTTTATCCATAATGTACCTTATACTGCATTAATTGATGTTGGGTCTACGTATTCTTATATAGCATGCACTGTGTCTGAGAGTTTGGGTGTAACGGTTGAGACTGATACGAGTGAGATTATTGTGTTGAGTCCATTAGGGCAGTCAGTGAGAGTGAATAAACTGTTTAAGAATGTACCTTTGAAGGTTTAAGGAGCAATCTTTTTGGCAAATTTAATGGAACTTCCTTTCGGGGAATTTGACTTGATACTGGGCATAGACTGGCTGGTTAAGCATCAAGTGAATTTGGATTGTGTTGCTAAACGGGTGATACTGAAAACTGCAGTGGGTGACGAGGTGGTTGTGATTGGGGAGTGTCAAAATTATCTTTCAAATGTGATTTGAACTTAAGGCTGAGAAGTTGGTTCGTAAGGGTTGTGAGGCGTATCTAGCCTACATCAGTGCTTTTGGTTCTGAGATTTCATCTGTTAAAGATATCAGAATAATTAAAGACTTTCCAGATGTCTTTCCTGATGAGCTGCCTGGGTTACCTCCAAACTGTAAAGTTGAGATTGGGATTGAGCTCCTGCCTGGTACAGCTCCGGTGTTCATTGCCCCTTATCAGATGGCATCGAATGAGCTTGTGGAGATTAAAGCTCAGATCCAAGAGTTACTGGACCGAGGGTTCATCTGCCCTAGTGTGTCTTTGTAGGGAGCACCAGCTTTATTTGTGAAAAAGAAGGATGGAACCATGCATATTTGCATTGATTACCAGTAACTGAACAAACTGACTATTAAGATTAAGTACCCCCTCCCAAGGATAGACGATCTATTTGACTAGCTCCGAGGAGCTTCGGTCTTCTCTAAGATTGATCTCCGATCGAGGTACAATCAACTAAGGGTCAAGGAGACTGATGTTTTCAAGACAGCATTTAGGACTCATATGGTCATTACGAGTTCCTAGTGATGCCGTTTGGACTGACGAATGCACTAGCGGCTTTTATGGATCTGATGAACTGAGTGTTCTAGCCCTACCTGGATCAGTTCATAGTGGTGTTTATTAATGACATTCTGGTGTATTTGAGAACTTAGGATGAACACGATGCACATCTCTGAGTGGTTCTGCAAATTCTAAGGGAGAAACAACTGTACACTAAATTTAGCTAGTGTGAATTCTGGCTACGCGAGGTAACGTTTTTGGGACATGTGGTATCTACTGAGGGGATTAGGGTTGATCCTCGAAAAACTGAAGCTGTTCTAGATTGGAAGCAGCCTAAGTCGGTATCTGAGATTTGAAGTTTTCTGGGTTTGGTAGGTTATTTTAGACGGTTTGTTAAGGGGTTTTCATTGATTGCTGCACCTCTGACTAAGTTGTTGCATAAAGGGGTACTGTTTAACTGGACTAATAAGTAGTAGGAAAGTTTTGAGAAGCTTAAGAAAGTTCTGACTGAAGCACCTGTCTTGATTCAGCCAGAGTCTGGGAAATAATTCACTGTCTATAGTGATGCATCACATATTGGTTTAGGATGTGTGCTGATGCAAGAGGGTAAAGTCGTGGCATATGCGTCTCGTCAGCTTAAGACACATGAAGCGAACTATCTGACACATGACTTGGAGTTGGCTGTAGTGGTATTTGCACTAAAAATTTGGAGGTATTATTGGTATGGTGAGAAGTGTATTGTAACACCCCTCGCCCGTATCCGATGCCGGGATAGGGTTCGAGGTGCTACCAAACTCACACTCAACCAACTATATAAAATCGGGCCATAAAGTTTTTATCAATTTATAACTTTTCATTTCGTATTATATTTGTCCCTTAATAGGGTTTGCGGGGCCCAAAACATACATTCAAGGTGGTTCGAAACAAATCGAGGGCTCAAAAGAAACTCAGAGAATTTCATGCTTTAAGGCTCCACAAGCCAGTGTGGGTATAGGGCACACGCCCGTGTGCTAGGGACACGCCCATGTCCCGTACCCGTGTGCTATATACCAAGCCTCATTGCCACCCTAGTATTCCTATTCTCATATCAATAGCAACCAATTCCAAAACAAGCATAATAGACATTCATTCAACCATGAAGATGCAACTTTTATAGACTCAAAATGGATGTTAGCCCTCATTCAAGGCTTAATATAGAGAGTGGAATCTATTCCAGACCAACACATTTGGCCAATTCTTAGGACACAAAGTAATAAGGTCTAGACCTATACATGCCATAATCAAAAATATAAATCCAACTATACTGAGTATTTCGGTTGATAGTGTGATCGATATCTCTGATTTTCGGTGATCCTTAAACTAATTAGGTGGCACTGCAAGAAGATGGAAAGAAAGATAGAGTAAGCATAAAAGCTTAGTAAGTTGCATATAAATAAACACATAATAATAACTTCTCACTAATCATCATACTCATAGCACAAGGGTAAGCTTAAGCTTGACTTACTCATTACCGTCTACTCAAGTCATATTTTTCTATTTTGAGCTCATTACTCATGTATACCGAATAGGTACCTGTACCACTCACAACATTATTATCTTTCCTTTATTAACTCACTTTTGTAACTTTTAACGTTGAACCTTTCAGAATACTATCGGATATTCTATAAGCCTCAAACATGGGATAAGTTGCCGATGCCATGTCCCAGACATGGTCTTACACTGGCTATCTTCATCGAGGCCAATGCCATGTCCCAGACATGGTCTTACACTAGCTCTCGTATATACCTGCTGATGCTATGTCCCAAACATTGTCTTACACTAGCACAACTCTTAGCTGATGCATGTCCCAGACATGTCTTACACTGGCTATCATCTTCGAGGCCGATACATGTCCCAGACATGTCTTACACTAGCACTCGTCTCAATGCCGATGCCATGTCCCAGACATGTTCTTACACTGGCTCCCATTATGTGGTCGATGCATGTCCCAGACATGTCTTACACTGGCGCACAAATAACTCAAATGTTATGGCATGAATATCCGGTTTGTTTCCTAGGGTTCCAACGGGATCTTTCTATTATCTCAATCATTAATATGAATTCTCAGTTCACAATCTAGCAATTCATACTATATCAAACTAATAATAATTCGAATACATACATTAACAATGTAGTTATATTATTTACACACAACTTACCCGGATTACAAAATATACATGACTAGTCGGTTTAGTCGATTTGCTTGGCTTTCCCCCGGTCTAGGTTCAGATTTGTCAATTCTTGATCTATATAAGCAAAATACACTCATTTAGTCACTAAATAAAATTAGGCAAATCCAAAATTTATGACTTAAGTAAAATGACCATTTTGCCCCTAAGCTCGAAAATCAATTTTAAATAAAATGACCATTTTGCCTCTAAGCTCGAAAATCAATTTTTATCAAATTTCTTCATATCTCAAGCCTAGCCGAACCCTTTTTACTCTTATAGCAACTTTAAGTTCTCACTATTTCACATGTTTATCAACTATTTTACAACTTATGCATAATAGCCTTTTTAAGTGTTTTCATGCTAACACCTTTCACAAAAGTTGTTATAACTCAACTAGGACTCATATTCTTCCATAAAAACTCAGTAACTATGATAAATCCCTTCATGGTAAAACCATAAACTCTTAATCATTTTGCAAAATAGACCCCTCATTTGAAAGCTCATGCTTTAAGGAGTCCAAAAATGAGAAAATCATCAACAAGGGACATGGAAATCACTTACTTGTTGAGGTGATAATCTGCTAAAATTTCAAAGCTTCAGAAACCCCTCTTTTTCTGATATTTTCAGTGGAGAAAGGAATGGGAAGAAGATGATATCATTTTTTTTATTTTAGTCCAAATAAGTCACCTAACATACCAAACACAAAAATTTTGTCCCCCTTTGACTCTATGGCTGGCAAAGCACTCTAAAAAGGGTCTAATTTCCCTTTAAAGACCTCCAATTTTAATTCTCTAGTTACTTAACACATTTGGGCACTAAAATGCAACTTTTACCTTTTATCCGATTTAGTCCTTTTTTGCAATCGGGCTCACAAACATCGAAATTGACTCTCCAAATTTTTCGTACACTAATATAATCATGTCATGACTCCATAATAATAATAAAATAAATTTTATAACTTTAGATTTGTGTTCCCGAGACCACTTTTCTGACTAGGCCCGAAATCGGGCTGTTACATGTATCATTTACACGGATCACAAAAGCCTCAAGTATCTCCTCAGTCAGAAGGAGCTGAATCTTAGGTAGCATAGATGGATTGAGCTACTTAAAGATTATGACTGTTTGATTGAATACCATCCTGGTAAGGCTAATGTGGTAGCCAATGCATTGAGCTGTAGGGATGTGACTGATCTAAGGGCGATGTTTACTCGTTTTAGCTTATTCGATGATGGTAGTTTGTTGGCCGAACTTCAAGTGAAACTGGGGTGGATTGAACAAATTAAGTGTAAATAGTTAGAAGATGAGTCATTGGGTCCTCGATTTTGAAAGATAGAGAGTAGGGAAACTTCAGATTTTGGACTGAATAGCGAAAGGGTACTTTATTTCCGTGGAAGAGTCTGCATACCGAAAGATACTGATTTGAGGCAGTCTATACTGCAAGAGGCACATAGTAGTCCTTATACTATGCATCCTGGTGGGAATAAGATGGACCAAAACCTTCGTCAGTTATATTGGTGGCTGGGTCTTAAGCGTAAAGTTACCGACTTTGTGAGTAAATGCCTTACTTGCCAGTAGGTTAAGCCTGAACATTAATTACCTTTGGGGTTGCTTCAGCCAGTTAAGATTCCATTATGGAAGTGGAAGAGAGTGACTATGGGCTTCGTTATTGGGCTACCCTTAACGCCTACTAAGAAGGATTCGGTATGGGTGATCGTGGATCGATTGACCAAGTCTACCCATTTTATACATGTTCATACTGATTACTCGTTGTAGAAGCTGGCTAAGCTGTATGTGTCTGAAATAGTGAGACTGCATAGGGTACCAGTTTCCATAATATCTGATAGAGATCCTAGTTTCACGTCTCGATTCTAGAAGAAGTTAAATGTGGCATTGGGTACAAGGGTACTGCGTTCCATCCTCAGACAGATGGTCGATCGGAGAGGGTGATTCAGATACTAGAGGACATGTTAAGGGGTTGTGTGATTGACTTCTGGGGTAGTTAGAAGGATTACTTGCCATTGGCAGAATTTGCGTACAATAATAGCTACCAGTCTACCATACAGATGGCACCTTACGAGGCATTATATGGTCAAAGGTGTTGTACTCCTTCATGTTGGACTGAGTTGGGTGAGCGGCGTGTTCTGGGCCCTGAATTAATTTCTGATACCGAGGATAAAGTTAGATTAATTTAGGATCGACTGAAGGTAGCATCAGACAGACATAAGTCGTATGGAGATCTAAAATATAAGGAAATTGAATATTTCATGGGGGACTTAGTTTTTCTGAAGGTCTCACCATGGAAGAAGGTACTGAGGTTTTGATGGAATGGCAAGCTAAGCCCTAGGTTCATCGGGCCTTACCGTATACTAAAGCGTGTGGGATTGGTTACTTATCAGCTTGAGTTAGCTCCAGCGTTAGACCAGATTCATGATGTGTATCACGTCTCTATGCTGAGGCGATATCGTTCTGATCCTGTGCACATTGTCTCGACGGAAGAGATTGAGGTTAGGCCAGATCTAACCTTTGACGAAGAGCCGGTTTAGATTATAGACCGTGATGTAAAGATTCTGAGGAGGAACTCTATTCCACTGGTTAAGGTGTTATGGCGTAATCACAGTTCTGAGGAAGCCACGTGGGAACCTAAAGAGGCGATATGATAATAATACCCTCATTTTGTTTTATCAGGTAAATTTCGAGGCCAAAATTTTCTTTTAGGGGGGTAGAGTTGTAATGCCCCAATATTCAGGTACTTATTTTCTATGTGTTGTGTAACTCAAATACATGTTTGTCTCGATGGTTGAGTGTCTTGGGAAGCACCTGGGAAGTCTTGGGTTCAATAAGGGTTTGACATCTCATGTTCAGCCTAAACTTGTTGAATTAGGCCCATCATCGCCTCTTTAAGCTTCTTGGATCCAGCATGCGTTATAGGCCCGAAGGGAATTTCAATCGATCCTCTCTTTAAATTGGCAGCTTGGAGTTTGATCCACTTAATGAGCTTGAGTGCACCTCAATCGTTCTCGTGCACGTATCATCCCCTCCCTCTTCAAAATGATTTGTCCTCAAATCGGGCCATTTGATTGCAAAAAACCATTGAAGATCACAAACCCCTTTATTCATGAACTTGATAAAGTTGCTTCCAAAAACCTGAGAATCACACATCATTCGAAAAGAAACAAGGTTATTTGCATACCCTCCCTCTTTAGAAGGGTACCATTTCAAATTATCACCTACACAACAAGGAAACAAATTAGTGGAACTATGAATTATAGGCACAAAATAATTTTTTGGAATCCTATTAAAAAATGGAACACATAAACCAATGCTGGGATGGAAAATATAAGTTGGTCTTACCCTTTCAGAATGAATCACAAGATTTGTAATGCCCCAAAATTTAGGTACTTATTTTTTGTGTTGTGTAACTCAAATGCATGCTTGTCTCGATGGTTGAGTGTCCTGGGAAGCGCCTGGGAAGTCTTGGGTTCAAGCTTTGGTTTGCGCAAAAAGTTTTGTTTTTGCTTAAATGAAACCTTTGACTCTAGACAGTTGGCTTTTAAATGATTGAAGGGAGTTCATGACATAAAAAGCTTGTTGGCCTAGGGGTTAGTGGCATGTGGAGTGTTATGGGGGATATGAGGTTCCAGGCCTGACAATGCAAAAGAATATTTTGGTTTTTTTTGCTCTTGACATTGGGAAGGTGTTGTGATTGGACTGAAATTTTGGTGTTAGAGGAGTGTGAGGAGTTGTGGCCGAATACTAGGGATTGGTTGGAGGGAATTTCGGCTAGTAGGGATTTGGATGAGTGGGATATGGTTGAGTGATCTTAAGAGCGATAGGGGGAGAGAAATTAGGAGTTTTGAATGGAGTGGTAGTGGGTGTGCCAAATTTGGACTCTCACTTTTGGCAATTTTTGGCTTTTGAGCAAAAGCTAAGGGTTTGGTCATCTCTTTTCGGTTCTTTTTCTCTTTGGTGCGAATTCCTACCTATTGGTTTTGGTTGTTTCATTTTTGTCATTTTGGTCTTTTTTAGATTGTTCTCCTCTAACATTTTTGTCCACCAATTGCCTTTGCTCCTCTTCTCCCTTGAATTAAGTCTCTTTGGCTGAATATCTCTACCTTGGGGTGAGCCGACTCCTTTCTTCCTCTCCCTTGCTCCAACGTTTCCCCCTTGACCGAATACACCTTCTTTTCTTCACCGTTTCTCTCTTCTTCCTCCTTTGGTTGAATATACTATCTCCCCTCTTTTGACTCTCGTGGTTATCAAAGTTTATTTCTATCTGCCTTGCTATTGTGACTGAATACTCCATCCCTTTTGTTGCGATTTGGTGTTGTTCTTCAACAAGTCGGTAAGTACTCTCGCACTATTAAAGGCCGAAACTCCTTCCCTTCTTGCCAATTCTTATCTTCCTTCTCCTAGGTGTGGTGTTTCTTTCAGTTTTTAGAATTCTTCGGGGAGTGGAAGAGTTGCTAGTAAATATTGAAGCAGTCGAAACCTTTCCCTCTTCACTCGATCAAGGTAATTCTGTTTGCGATTATTGTGTTCAACTGGTGCATGACTTGTTTAGGAGGGTGTTGGCCAATTACCTATTTTCTCCTATCCTTGGTTTTGTGTTTTCAATAAGCCATATTATAATCCCAATTCATGTGTTTTTTGTGATCATCGTTAATGTGTTTCGCTGGCAATGCAGCTACTTCATTAGGAGAGTAAATCAGCCTTCGTCAACGGTTCTAGCAGGGCTAATCACTCTTACAATCAAGGCAAGTATCGAATGTTAGTTTAAGTTGGGGATAAAAAAGGGTGATTAGCCCTAGTATCAAGCGACTAACAGAATATCTTGATTGAATGTAGGTCTGAGGGACTTTTGGGCTAGTCACACGTTTCGCAAACAGGTGTGTAATCACATTGCAATATCTGTTAGTCGACAAAAGCCAGAAAATATGTCTATTGACGCTACAAGAGTGTACGCTCGTTCGTGTAGTGATCTGAATGCATAAAACATGGGCGTGTGACAGTAGAGGCCACCATGAGAGATCTCATGGGCTTAGGCCGGTTTGGGCCACGTTGGGCCAAAATGGGCTGTGTGGGCCCCACAGGCTCGTGGGCCCACATGGATAAACCACACCGATGTGTGGGGATTAATGGGCCAGGCTCTGTAGTTCGCACGGCCAAGGCCATATTTGGGCTTATTGGGCTACACGGGCGTGTGGGCCCACATGGACCGTGTTATGGGCTTTTGGCCCATTTTCACTGTTTGACCGTTAAGGTTGCACGGGTTGCCCGAGATGACTATAGAGTTACTGTTGGGCAATAAGTACACTTAGACCCTATACTGATGAAATGACTATTATACCCCTAAGAAGTAAAATGACTGATATACCCTTAGATATGTTTGACTATTTTCGAGCATGACATTTTGCATACACGTATGATATTATGACATGACATGATGCATGGGGGTGGGTTTGATATATTTGGAGGAAGTGTATTGTACTGGTAGCTCTGTTGCAAATACTGTTTAGTGCCGCAACCGGTGCTATATTTTGGAGTGTAAGGATGGGTAGATCGATATTATCCCCACATGGAGTGTAGGGCTGGACGGAGTGGAGTGTAGAGGCTGGCTGGGTAAGATTTCTGTTTGCATTTTATACTGATACTGTTACTAAATTGGGCTAACGCCCACACTGATACTATAACTGAATGGGCTAAGGCCCTAACTGAGACTGGACTGATACTAAAATGGGCTTAGGCCCAGACTGGAATTGTTTAATGCATGTCTAACTGTTTGGTTATTGAAGGATTACACACTGAGTTTCATAAACTCACCCTTCTGCTTATCTACGCAGGTAATCCTTAAGCGAATCGGTGCTGTGAGGGACTCAATGGAGGCCACACAACTGCTTTTGCTTCTGTTTTAAACTTTAATTCTTTAAGCCATTTAATTTGGGTATTTGTTATGTAATAAGGCCTTTTAAAGTTTTACTTTTGAATTGGGTTTTATTTATCTTGTTTCGTATCTGTTAGAAGTCGGTCGCGATTTTTCATAAGAATAAATCTTTTCAAAACTCCCCGCTATTGCAACACATTTTAAAAAGCTTTCGTAACTATCATGCTTTTAAAATGCAGTAACAATCTAACATCATTAACAGTTGCTAAACCTATTGGAGTTTTTATCAACAAGCAAGACACTTAAAAGTTTTGTAAAAGATCACGACGAGGGTTTTAATATTGTATGGACTTTTCAAACAAAATGATGCTTTTCAAAACACACTTCAATGTGATAATGCAGATTCGGCCATAACATCTAGGCTGGGTTTAGGGTGTTACAAGTTTCATCGATGGCAACAAAGCAGAATCACGTAGCATTCAAAAGCTAAAATATTGGAAAACAAAATTCCATGGCTCAAATCCCTTGAACAATAATATAGAATCACAATATTCGGGATTGAAAGGTTGATTTTTCATTTGCAACTCATCACCGTTCAAATACTTTGTTTTTAGATTTAAAGATAAAACATCAAAGAAGCAAAAAATTTTCATGTAACAGCCCGGTTTAGACCCTAGTTGGAACAGTGCTTTCGGGACCAAAAATTTGAGTCAAAAAATATTTTAATATTATTTTCTATGTTTACAGTATGTGAATTAATATGTGTGAAAGTTTCATATAAAAATTTGATCGTTTGTGTGCTTAATTTAGAAAAATGACTTAATCGCGTAAAATGCAAAAGTAGCATGCTATTAGTTAAAAATGCCTAATTGTTATGGCTTATTAAATGTGAAGTCCTTATGTTGTGACTATACCATGGATAGTGGATATTGACATGAATAGCCATATATTATGTGTTTTTTTAAATGTTATTAAATAAGGTTATTTAAGTAATTTGTTAATTAAATGATAGTTAAAATAAAACAAAACCAAATGTCCATCTTTATTCATCCTTTTTGACCAAAAATAAGAAAAGAAATAAGAGTTTGGAAAGCTTTCATGCATTCGACCACTGTCAAGCACAATTTAGGTATGTGTTTTGATCCGTTTTTGATGATTTCTATGTTTTTGTGATCGTTGCTTTGTGTTCTATCAAGCCCATGCCTCAATTTCAGAATTTGATTATGATTTTAAGATGTGCCATTGTTGATAATGTGAGTTTTATGAAGTATGATGATAGAAAATGAAAGACGTGTTAGATTAATATGTTTTGTATTTGAATTTTTGATGAATTTGAGTAATTTGGGCTAAATTATGAAAATGAGAAATTGAAGGACTAAAATGTGTTAGATTAATATGTTTTGTATTTGAATTATTGTGATTTTATGAAATAGGGACTTAAATGTTATAATGTGAAAATATGAGGGCTAATTTGTAAAATGCCCTAATTATATGTTTTTGGATTGAATTGAATGATTTGGTGAATAAAAGAGTTAAATTTGAATATGTATAGATCAAGAACTAAAGAAAACAGAATTAGATCAGGGAAAGTCGAAAGTAGTTGAATAGCCGTTCGTTTCTGATCATTCCAGTACGAGGTAAGCCTATATACAAATAAATGTGTTTGAATTGATTTATTCATGCTTATATGATATTGAATTGTGATGGATGGTTATAGAAGCTGAATATGTGAAATTTAGAAAGTTTCGATAATGTGACGACGTCCGAAAGCCCCATACGAACCATAGGAATAATTAGGATACATATGTCATGACATAGGATTTTGATATGTGATTTCTTGTAAGACCACATCTGGGATGTTGGCGTCGATTTGAGATTTACATGTAAGACCCTGTCTGGGATAGTGGCAGTAATATCTGATTACATGTAAGACCACGTCTAGGACGTTGGCATTGCACGAGTTTTCTGAGTTATCAGCGTATCCTATTTGATTCTGTATGGTTCAATGGGCATTCTAAGAAACAAATAAGTATGTGAATGTGTATCCAATTTAGGTACGTCCAAAAAGTATATCATGTCTGAAAATGAAAGGCAAGTATATGTACATTTGTGAATATATGATATATGTACGTTAATTATGATCAAATAAGCTATATGAGACATATGGTTTTGTGATTGTATTTTGCTATGAGCTACATGAGTGAATTGGTTTAGAATTGTATTATGTGATAAGTTTATTTGTATATGGCTTACTAGACTTTTGAAAGCTTACTTTGTGTGTTTTTCAATTGTTTTATAGATTACCGAAGCTACTGAAAGCTAAGGGATCGTCGGGGATCATCACAACACTATCGAACCCTATTTTTGTATCTTTTGAAATTGTGAATATTGAAGTATGGCATGTATAGGCTAGAAGTATTTGAATATGATTTGTGAAGTGTAGATCATGCCATGTGATATGGCTAGATTAAAGTTGCTATTTGGTTTGGTTTTTGGTATATAAGTTGTGTTAAGAAATGGTATTTTTTGACATGTTCATAAATGGCTTAATGAAATGATCATTTTGGGTATCTTTTGGTATG
This sequence comes from Gossypium anomalum, assembly GCA_025698475.1. Classification (NCBI taxonomy): domain Eukaryota; kingdom Viridiplantae; phylum Streptophyta; class Magnoliopsida; order Malvales; family Malvaceae; genus Gossypium; species Gossypium anomalum. The sequence continues at coordinate 53,435,479 of CM046966.1, read as the reverse complement.
AGTAATGAGTATTATTTGATTGAGAATATTATGATTTGAATGATGCATATTTTGGAGTTGAAATTGGTTGAAAATGTGGTATATTTGATGCTTGAATTTGGCTTGTAGGTATGACTCAAATTGGGTGGCAAATTGGCCTTGCAAATGGCCTATATTTGCCCACACGGTTGAGCACATGGGCGTGTGTCTTGATCGTGTCCTTCAATGTTTCTTTCGAAGCAATTCAAGCTCAAGCATGGCCTAGACCCATAGGCGTGTGGCCTGCCATGTGACACAAATCAGTTTCAACCACGGCCAAGGCACATGGGCATGTCTCCAGCCGTGTGGGTCTAGTCAATATGTATGCCCTATTTTCACACGGTCTATGGCACGGGCATGTTTGGTAACCTTGTGAGACACACGGCTTGTTCATACAGGCGTGTGTCCCTTGAAATGTGAAAATTTTCTAAGTTATTAAAATGTTTATATGTTATCAATTTAGTCCCGAATGTATGATTAAAGCTTTGTATGCTTGATTTGAATACATATAAAATGTGAATGAATGATATTGACTGAAATATGAGGACTATTTGATAAAGGTTTGTTTTGATCTGAGTTACAAGTTTGGTAATGCCTCTTAACCTATTCTGGTGATGGTTACGGGTTAGGGGTGTTACAGTTCACTCATTTATTCAAACAAAAATTATGATGCTTTATTTCTCTCAATAATGATTCAGAATAACAAGCTCCAGGTTTAAACACACGATTTTGATCACTAGTTCAAAAATGTAGCAAAAGTTTCTTTTCACCAATAATTCACACCTGTTAAACCAAGAGGATTTAAGCATACACACATTCAAAGAACCAAACTTCTCACATTTCATCTGAATAGGCATGCACTTTCATGAAGATTTCGCACAAAGATTTAAAGAATTCACATAACCATCACAATCAAACAAATTAAGCTTTTTACTTGAAAATTCTTTATCACACATGATCAATTTTTTTATACATCGATTTAATCCAACAACATTAATAGGCTTACCAACACAATACACATCGAGATACTACTTGAGGCAAAATCTTCAACAACAATCAAAGAATGAAAATTAACCGAAACAATGTGCGGAGATCTTTTGAAAACTAAATCACCGGTAATTTTATCAACAACATTCAAATTAGATTGTCGTGATTCAATTGCTAAAGATTCGTTACCTTCCTAAACTTTAAGCACTTGTGGATAAATGTCATTTTTTATCTTACCTTTATTGATCAGTTGAAACCGTCTCTAGTTGGAAAGGTAATGAAGTTGAAACTCATTAAATGGATCTTTAGAAACCTAAAATGAAGAGATAATACGAGGGCAACTCGCATGTTGCTTAGTAAAAACACTCATCTCCTTTTCACTCACTTCATTTTTATTTTCTCTTTCTTTTCCAACAATGTTAGTCGATCCACTCACACTTTCTTTTATTTCTTCAATCTCAATCTCTTTTTCAATTTTCTTTTCTTACTTACGATCCTTTTCAATCTCAATCTCAATCTCTCTTTTCTTTCTTTCTCTCTCTCTTTCTTTTTTTAATTTCTTTTTCTCTCATTTATTTTTTTCTTATCTCAAATTCTTTTAGTTTTCTCTCATTTTCTCTCATTATCAACTCTTGTTTTTCTTTTCTTGTAATTTCCTTTTGTCTCATACTTTCTTTACAGGATGGGGTTGAAATAGAAGAATCAAAATGATTAAACTTTCTTTTGTCACAAGTGGAATGTTTTACACATGTAACGCAATCTCCTCTTTGTGTTTGAAACTCCATGGATGAATACTTTGGTGCACTTGAAGAGATAGTCGAACCTTCGCATTTGTTACCTCAAAAAGCTTCAATATCAGAATTCTCTTTATTTTGACTTGAATTCCTTAGAGAATAGGAATCAAGACATGAATCTCTTCTAAATGAATCTTTTTGCTCTTTTTGGACAAAGGACTCATTTAACGATCTTCCTTCCACACGATTTGTTCAAATTCAGATCGCATGATTCTACACATTTCTTTCATCAAATCTTGAAGTTCTGAATCTAAAAGCTCTTATTGAAACATTATTTATTGAAAAGACTGGAAAACAAAAGAATTTAAAATAGAAGATGAATACCTTACCAGTACAAACCTCACAAATTTCTCTCACAAAGAAAAATTGTTTTTGTTCACTCCACTCGTGTTTGCACCCAATTTGGCTTTTTCTCGTTCTTTTGATCTCACCACTCGTGCCTTTTTTCCTCTCAAGTTCTTCTCAAAGTTTTGGATCAAACTAGTTAGGACTTGCACAAGGAACACTTGCAACAGTCTATTAGCAACAAACGGTTGATATTTGGTAGGATAGGTTCAAAAAGGAAAGGAAAGGGTAACAATTTTTTTTAATCAAAAGATTTTTGTAGTGTGACAACTTGTCGAAAAATATAAGATATACTCCAGGATATGAATCGATTTTTTTTTTTCAACTTCAAATTTCTTTCTCACAAAATTTAACTTTGTATTTTTTTTCAAGATTTTTTTTTGAATTTTTTAAATATTTCAAATTTCTTTCTTTTTCTTCACCATTTCAAAACATCTAATATGATGCCTAGATTAGATTTTTGTAGTTTTGATACCAAATGATGATTACTCATAATCGTGAATTTGATTTCAAGACGTTGAGTTGCCCGATCATCTAATGTGGTATCATTTCAAAAAAGACTTTAAGGTGAAAATGGGATTAATGGTTATTGATTCGATTGAAAGGATGTAAATAGTGTTGGATGGATAACTTGCACGAAATGGACACTTAGAAATGAACCAACGATATGAAAGATCTTGACCCGACTTCTATCCAGCAAAATAACAAACAAGTCTTTGAAGAAGAAAAAGTAAACTGTGACCCACTATTTAGCAAATAGGAACCGGTAGTATGTTAGAACGCCACAATTCAGAACAAAGAAAGAAAGGAAATGATAAGTTCAAAAGAAAAAGGTTTGATACCACAAGGAGAACCTTGATAAGTCCAAGTAAGTTCTTTCAAGAACAATGAGATTGAATTCTTGCAATAACTCAAAAATATTCATTCATCATAGTCTTCTAAATAATATCCTATTACAAACTATTCATAGGCAGTATTGTGACTATTCCAATGCCTATGTGAGACTTTCATCTTCAACAATTAAATAAGGTTATTACAAGCATTAATTTCGTTTTAAACTCATGTAGGGAAGCCAATAAGTCATGTCTCCTCATTGGAATTTGATGTAGTTGAAAAGGCATGCCAATTCTCCTTAATGAAGACTTAATATATCCTTAATGTGTTTAATTGATGTCCCCTTAGCTCCCTTGGAACCAAATTATAAAAGCTTGTGTAACATCCTCTAAAATGGTATCATGATGAAGGTTTAAGACTCCAAAAATGTTAAGACTTGAAAAGTCTCCTTTGGTCCATTAAACAACCTCCATAATGTTCTTTAAAAAGCTTTAAAACCTTCCACCTTGAAGATTCTTTAATCATATGAAAAGTCACATGCAAAATAGATATTTAAGCATTAAACAAAAACTTAAAACACTCATAAAAATCATATTTAATAACATTTATGCACACGAATTAAATGAACATGCAACATAAACTAAACTTTATTAACATCTTATTTATAATGATAATTATCATACTATGCACTAAAAGTAACAGCCAAATTAAACACACTTCACACACTTACTAACTCATGCTTAAACTAAATGAACAAACAAGATGTTTAAATGCAATACTTAATTAAGATGTAAACTAAATGAACAAATGAGTTACTTAATGCATGACTTAATTTAATGATGTAAACTTTAACTAACATGAAAGTTACACAAAACATGTCATAATTTATGATGCAAACTTAACTAACATGAGAGTTACATAATGCATGACTTTATTTAATACAAAACATAGAATGTATGTCATAATTCAAAGATGCAAACAATTATTGATCAATACAAAATTAAAAATTGTAGAATTAATTAAACTAAACAAACAGCCACATGTAAAACATTGCATGGACTTGGAACTTTATTTTTTGTCCAATAAGGGTTTGACATCCCATGTTCAGCTCAAACTTGCTGAATCAGGCCCATCATCACCTCTTTAAGCTTCTTGGATCTAGCACGCATTATAGGCCCGATGGGAATTTCAATCAGATCCTCTCTTTAAAAGGGTAGTTTAGAGTTTGGTCCACTTAATGAGCTCGAGTACACAGCAATCGTTCTCGTACATGTATCATGACTGGAAACGTATCAAGAAGGAACTAGATGCCCTTGACAAACATCCTTGAGGCAGAATTATTTGATATATGGAGCATTTATTTTTTTAGGACCATTTCCTTCTTCTTATGGTAACAGGTACATCGTAGTGGATATCGATTATGTATCCAAGTGGGTGGAAGCCGAGGCATACCCAACAAACGATGCTAAGGTAGTCATATGATTCCTACATAAGCATGTGTTTACATTGTAACACCCCAAACCCAGCCTAAACGTTATGGCCGAATTTAGCGATGTCACATTAAATTGTTTTTCTCAAGTTGTAAAATCGTTGAAAATCCCGTTCTATATATCTAACCTCTTTGTGATCTTAACGAAGATTTTAGGATGTTTTGATCCTATTCAAAACTTAAGTTGCTTGGAAAAAGTTAATCATATTAAAATGTTATTAATTTTAAAACTTCATTTCTTGCGGAAGCTTTTAAAACATGTCCATTGCGCCCACCAGGACTCGAACCTCAGTCCTCAATCATAGATGACACTCCACTTACCCCTAGACCAGTAGACCCTTTTTGTCATGAAAGACTCACATCTATTTAAAAGGCCTACTGACTAGAGACAAGGTTTATTCACATGAAAACTGTGACAACCCGAATTAGGGCCTAATCAGAATAGTGGTTTCGTGACCACAAATCAGAGATAGAAATAATTATTTTATAATTATTTTATATTTATTTTGAGGTTTATGATATGATTTCATGATTTCGTGAAAATTCCGTAATGAAATTCTATGCATTAAGCGCTTAAGTTGAGATTAGGGACTAAACCGAATAAATTGCAAAACTTGTGTTCTAGAAGTTTTTAGTATGAAATTGCTTTGGAATATTAATTAGGAGGTCTTAAATAGCAATTTGACCAATTCCTAAGTTATGGACAAAAGTTGGACATGGAGGGAATTTTTAGAAAGTTTAGTAGTAAAGGCATTTTGGTCATTTGTATATTAAATGAAATAAAATGGGAAAAATAACACAAAATTTGGTCATCTTCATCACTAGTTGCTGCCAAAATTTGCTCTCCTCCATAGCTAGGGTTTCTTCAGCTTTCAAGCTTCATAGTAAGTGATTTCAAGCCCCGTTTTTAATGTTCTTTACATTTTGAAATCCTCATAGCTTTCGGTTTACCTATTTCTACTATTATTTCGAGTTAGGGTTTATGTTTAAAAATTTACCCATGAATGATAGGCATGTATTTTGATGTTTGATGGTAGAATATGAATGTTTGAAGTTAGGAGAACGATCTTTTCTAAGCGATTTTTAGCGAAAAACGAGCAAAGCAGCATAATCGATAAAAATACCTATTGTTCATAATTATGTGTTAGAATGAGAATTTGATGATACCATAGAAGAGAAAAATGATCAGCATGTCATTAAACATATGAATAAGGGCTGAAATTAAATTTCCGAGCCTTGGGGCAAAATCGTAATTTTGTAAAAGTTACGGGGCAAAAATGTAATTTTTGCATAATGTGATTTTTGGATTGAAACAAATAGTTCGAGTGTTAAATGAACTAAATGTGTTGTTATAGATCAAGAAAGGCGTGGAATCGACCTCGAACGGGGGAAAGAAAAAGCTTTAGACTAAACTGTAAAATTTCTATATTTTGCACCGAGGTAAGTTTGTACGTAAATAAATCATCGATTTCTTTTATGTTATTGTATTTTGATAACATGTGGAATATGGCTGCCTATCAAATGGTTATTTGATGTAAGTTATGAATTTAAATTGATTTCGGACAATTTAGTAAAATGTTGGAAAAGTGAGAAATTTTCTGTTGAACCTTGAATAAAAACGATACAAATGAACTATTGTGTGGTCACGTGTGTAGTACTAAGTGCAAAGCTACTACGTGTACAGATTATTGGTCGCATGTGTAGTACTAAGTGCAGGCTACTATGCGTACTCGAAAACGCTGTGGTCACGTGTGTAGTACTAAGTGCAGGCTACTACGTGTACCAGATTATTGGTCGCATGTGTAGTACTAAGTGCGAGCTACTATGCGTATCATATAGCCGGCTACAAGCGTGGAAATGGGAAAATGTTGGTAGTTGTGTATCTCGTTGTTATTCGATGAGTTCAACGGGCAATCGATTAAATGAAGATACATGTGAAAGTGATTATGTGATGAATAAGTGCAAGTATATGTTTATTTGAATTTATGAGCAATATGCTCGATATGTGAGTGAACCTCGGTAAAATGGAAAGGATTGAGCGAATTATGTAAGAGTGAATTTTTGTAGTAAAACAATGTTGGACAGCAGCAGTTTCATAATTTTGAAAATTCACCAAAAATCATGGAAGTAGAATTAAATCTCAAATAAATTATGTAATTAAAGCTTAATGGGTCTACTTTCATATAAAAGAAACAGGGGAAACAAAAAACTTCTATATTATGTGATAATTGAATTCTTGTGAAACAGGTTCTGAATGAATTTAAGATCCCCTGTTCTGACTTTAGAAATTCACCATAAATTGTAAAAAAATTATTAAGAGTCATACCATACATTCATGGATTCCTTATTGAGTCTATTTTTAAGGGAAACAAACGGCATGGTCGTTGGAATCTTTTATAGGGAGAAATTTTGTTCGTAATGCACAGGTGTCAGAGTAGTCATACCCTGAAACAGGGGAGACTTTAACTGATAAACTGTACTAATTGGCCTGACCAAAAATTCTAGAAAAAAATTAGTAAATAGAATTATGAGTCTAGTTTCAAGGAAAATTTACGGAATTGAATTTCGAGATATGTATATCAAGATATGATTTTTCTTTTAACCGGGACTCTAGAAAACAGCCTGTCATCAATATATGTAACCATATACTAGTATGATTGTTTTACTTGATAAATTATATATCAATTTAGTACTTACTTACTAAGCTATATGCTTACCATCTTTTATTTTTCTTGTTTTATAGAATTATTAAGCCAGCTCGGGATTTTGGAGATCGTCGGAGACTCATCTACACTATCAATACTTTTTGGTATTTTGTAATCACTACTTTGGAATTATGGCATGTATAGAGAGAGACGAATCATTTTGTTATATGTCATAATTAATTTGTTTTAAAGTATCACTTTTCTAAATTTTAAAATCTACATGTATCTATGTATATCTGTTAATGCTATCAACTTTAGTCTAAGCTAAAGTAAGTAAATTGAGTAAGGTCAGGTTAATGTGTGAATTCATGTTTTCGTGAACGGTAATGCTCCGTACCTTATTTCGGTCTAGAATATGGGTATGGGGTGTTACAAAAACAAAATTTTTACACAAGCCAAGGCTTGAACCCAAGACTTCTCGAACACTTCCCAGAACACTTAACCATTGAAGCAAACAGATATTTGTGCAAAACATGCAAAAATAAATACCTAGATTTTGGGGCGTTACATACATGGTTTGGGACTCCGAGAGCTATAATTAGCGATAAAGGATCTCACTTTGTAAGTAAATGGCTCAAATGGTTGCTTGAAAAGTATGACATAAGACATAAAATTACCACTGTCTATCATCCATAGCCAAATGGACAAGTTGAACGAGTAAACTGTGAGACTAAAAGAATCCTTAAAAAAGTGGTTCAACCTAATAGAAAAGATTGGTCCCGAAGGCTCGGTGATGCTCTATAGGCCTATTGAATAGCTTTCAAGACACCGTTAGGAATGACTCCTTATCGATTAGTCTTTGGAAAGGCTTGTCATTTTTCGCTTGAGTTGGAAAATAAAGCTCACTAGGCCTTGAAACAATTAAATTTTGATCTAAAGTAAGCTAGTAAGAGAAGAATGTTAGAACTTGATGAGCTTGAGGAGTTGAGTTTATTGTCATACGAGAAGGCCAAGATATATAAAGAAAAGAATAAGAAATAACATGACAATCATATACAACCTCGTGAATTCAGAGAAGGTTAAAATGTTTTGTTGTTTAATTTAAGGCTAAGGTTATTTCTTAGGAAGCTCAAATCCCGACAGACTAGACTTTACACAATTTAAAGAGTTTATCCATATGGAGTATTAGAGTTACACGACAATTGTAACACCCCAAATTCGGCCTAGACGTTATGGCCAAATCTAGCGATGCCACATTGAATGGATTTTGGAAACTAAGTTGTCACAATACAACCATTTCAGTTTACTAGCTCTTATTTGTTTTCAACCAATTTTCGAAACATTTAATCAACTCCTAAGTTTCTGTATTTATTATCCAAACATTAATCCATTTGCCTAAAAATCATTTATAGCAAAAGCTTAAGAAAAATCGTGAAATTTTAGCAATACAATTCGTGATTTAGAAAACCATGGTTCAGTAAACTGTCGTTTTAAAAGAAAACTTTTTGATTGAGCATGCATAAATTGAGCAACAAAACCAAAACCAACAGTTGAATGTCTATACGGTCCCAAAAAATACAAACTCTTATATTTTAACGCTAACTTAAATAAAACCATAAACAAAATAAAACAGTTTATGGCGAGTGGTCACCATCGAGTCCTTCGCTGTACCAATCCGCCTAAGCTGAGGATTACCTGACATAACAGACATACAGATGTGAGTTTACGTAAACTTATTATGTAACCCAACAGAAATAAGCATGCAATTAAAGCAAAATCATATACTCAATAAGATACAGATATAGATTCGGGCTTAAGCCCATTACAGATACAGATACAGATACAGGTTCAGGCTTAAGCCCATTACAGATATAGATACAGATTTGGGACTAAGCCCATCTCAGATACAGATATGGACGTACAAATCAAAATCAGAAATCAAATGTCCAACCTCCATCCTCTACAGACCATCTCCAACCATCCCTACACACCATGTGGGGTTTAAAACACCTACCCAGACTTACATACCATGTTGTATCGATGCGTCACATAACAGATATAATACATTCATGCTGCCAGATAATAGGCATAAACTGCCTTTCAGAGCACTTCCTCCAATATACATCATCCCACCCCAATAACAATAATAGAACATACATACAAAGTTAACAAATAAATCATGCTTAACATGCTTTTATAACCAACAACAAATAAACAAACATAGGCATGTTCATAACCATATTTTAGTCTAAAATCACTTGGTTTTAGGGTTAGATAGCATTTACAGACCCTACGGTAGGCCCACAGTAGATTAGGATGACCCGTACGACCATATAGAAGATTTCAGATAAAGGGGCCCACACGCTCGTGTGGGTTGCCCGTGTGGGTCCACACGCCCGTGTAGCCTATACGCCTAGATTGGCCTTGCCCGTGTGGATCACATAGCCTGGCCCAGTTACCACAAGCTCTATTTGGCCTAGCCTATGTGGCTCACACAGCCACACACCGGCCATCGTACGGCTGTGTCTTACACATGGCTTGACCTTCGCCGATCACACTGCCTATGACATGGTCGTGTGGCATTGACAATGGGGTTTTTCGGCTTTCACCAAATCTCATTTTTCTGCATTTCGGGTACACACCCGTTACGGTCTTGATGCGAAAATAGTCCCGAGCCACACAACACCTAAAAACGACATCAACAGTCCCAGAGTCAGTTTCAAAACTTACTGTAATCACAACAAAGAAACCAAAAATCGGCGAACCTGAGTGTTCAACACTTACCCAACAACACCAACGATTTCGCAAGAAAAGCGTCCTGCTTCTCACGATTGTTTGCTGCCAAAACCCAAATATTAATCTAACGTAAAGAAAGAAGATAATTCATAACAATTGCCTCAAGAGAGAACGAAACTCCCTACCTTCACTTACCCTAACACACGAAGAGTCAAAAGAACGAAAATCTGCGACTTGAAAGAATAAATTTTTAACAGAATAATAAGAAATAAAAGATTTTTTTGAACGGGATGAAGTCATAAAAAAATGCCAGAGATTCTTGAGAGGGAGGAAACCAAAATTGTTTTTGAAAAACCAAAAATAATATCATATAACTACCCAAATCCTCCAAATTACTCTCCACTAATCCACTAACACCCAACTTCTCAAAATTTTGGCTCCACCGAAACACTGACAAAAACCTGAGCGAAAATAAATACCCATGCTAGCACTGGGATTTGAACACAGGACCTCCAACACATCAACACCCTTACCACTCGAACCAGTAGGCTCATTTTGATGTGAAATTTTAGGAATTTAAATATAAGCCCACTGAACAGAGATAGAGCTTAATTCCCAAAATAACAAAATTTGCTAAAGACAATGCTTGAACTTGGGACCTCTCACACACACCCAAAACACTTAACCATTGAAGCAGATACACATTTTGTGTCAATTTTACAAAAGCAAGGATAAAAAGTTAGGGCGTTACAACTCTACCCGCTAAAAGAAATTTCGACCTCGAAATTTACTTGCTAAAAATAGGCAAGGATACTGCTGACGCATCGAGTCCTCAAGTTCCCACGTGGCCTCTTCAGTGCTATGATCCCACCACAGAACCTTCACTAAAGGAATAGACATTTACATAGAACCTTAACATTGGGATTCATAATCTGAACTGGCTCCTCCTCAAAAGTCAAGTCCGACCTAACCTTGATCTCCTCAACTGAGACAACATGAGACGGGTCAGACCGGTATCGTCTCAACATCGAGACGTGGAACACATCATGAATACAGTCCAAATCTAGAGGTAGCTCTAACTAATAAGCAATCGGCCCTACTCACTTCTAATCCGATATGGTTTAATAAACCTAGGGCTTAACTTGCCCTTACGACCAAACTTTAGAACTTTCTTCCATGGAGAGACCTTCAAAAATACAAAGTCCCCCACTAAATACTCAATCTCATGCCTCTTCATATCTGTATATGATTTTTTCCTATCAGAAACCACTTTCAGACTATCTCGAATCAATCGAACCTTATCCTCTATCTCAGAAGCCAGTTCAGGACCCAAAATCTGACGTTTACCCAACTCAGTCCAACATAGTGGAGTACTACACTTACGACCATACAGAGCCTTGTAAGGTTCCATCTGAATGCTAGCCTGAAAACTATTATTATAGGCGAACTTAGCCAGTAGCATATAATCCTTCCAACTACCTCAGAAATCGATCACACAACTCCTAAGCATATCCTCCAGTATCTGAATCACCCTCTCAGATTGACTATCTGTCTGAGGATGGAACGCAGTACTGAAATCCAATCTCGACCCCAGAGCTTTATGTAACTTCTTCCAAAATCGAGACGTGAAACGAGGATCTCTATCAGAAACAATCGAGACAGGAACTCCATGCAGTTTTACTATCTCAGAAATGTACAACTTTGCTAGCTTCTACAAAGAATAATTAGTTAGAACTGGAATGAAGTGTGCGAATTTGGTCAATCGATCCACGATGACCCAAATAGAATCCTTCTTAGTGGGTGTTAAAGGCAACCCACTAATGAAGTCCATCGTCACTCGCCCTCATTTCCAAAGTGGAATCTTAACCGGCTGCAACAAACCCGAAGGCAACTGATGCTTAGCCCTAACCTGCTGACAAGTCAAACAACGAGCAATGAAGTAGGTAACCTTACGCTTCAACCCCGGCCACCAGTACAATTCACGAAGCTCGCGGTACATCATATTACCGCCGGGATGCATAGCATAAGAGCTACTATGTACCTCCCTCAGAATAGACTGCCTTAGATCAAAATCATTCGGCACACAGATCCGTCCTCGAAAACATAACACACCACCACCATTTAACCCAAAGTCAGAAGTAGTACCACTCTCAACCAGCCGAAACCGTAAATCTAGAGAATCATCCCTCAATTGTTTATCCCAAATCTTATCAATCCAAGTTAGATTAACTTACAACTCGGCTAACAGACTCCCATCATCAAACAGACTAATATGAACAAACATCGCCCTTAGATCAGACATTGCTCTACGACTTAGAGCATCGACTACCACATTAACTTTACTAGGATGATACTCTATCATGTAGTCATAATCCTTAAGCATCTCAATCCAACAATGCTGCCTAAGATTTAACTCTTTCTGAGTAAGGAGGTACTTGAGACTCTTGTGATCGGTGTAGATGATACACCTCTCTCCATACAGGTAATGTCTCCAGATCTTCAACGCAATGACCACTGCAGCCAACTCAAGATCATGCATCGGATAGTTCCCTTCATGTGTCTTAAGCTGACGGGATGCATAAGCTACAACTTACCATCCTGCATCAGAACACATCCCAAACTGACATGTGACACGTCACTGTACACTACAAACTCCTTGCCGGATTCAGGCTGTATCAGAATAGGAGCCTGAGTCAGAACAAACTTGAGCTTCTCAAAGCTCTCTTGTTGTGCATCAGTCCAGATGAAAGGGACACCATTACGCAGAAGCTTAGTAAGAGAATCTACAATCAAATATAACCCCTCGACAAATCGCTGATAATATCCCGCCAAACCCAGAAAGCTACGGATCTCAAATACATTCTTAGGCTATTTCTAATCCAGCACAACCTCAATATTTTGAAGATCAACATGAATCCCCTTAACAAAAACCACGTGCCCTAGAAAAGTTACTTCACGCAACCAGAACTCACACTTACTTAGCTTGGCATAAAGCAGCTTCTCACACAGAATCTGAAGCACAACTCTAAGATGCTCACCATGCTCATCCTCCGTCTTAGAGTATACCAAAATGTCATCGATGAAGACCACGATGAACTGATCTAGTTAAGGCTGAAATACTAAATTTATCAAATCCATAAATGCAGTCGAAGCATTCGTCAAACCAAAAGGCATAACTAGAAACTCGTAGAGTCCATAACGAGTCCTAAATGCAGTCTTATGTACATCAGCTTCCTTAACCTTCCTTAACCTTCGGAAGCGGATACTTATTCTTCATAATTAACTTGTTTAAATACCGATAATCGATACACATCCTCATGGTCCCATCCTTCTTCTTAACAAATAGAACTGGTGCTCCCCATGGAGACACACCAGGACGGATGAAACCACAGTCCAGAAGCTCTTGCAATTGAGCCTTAAGCTCAGTAAGCTTTCCCGATGCCATATAGTAGAGAGCAATGGACACCGAAGCCATACTCGGAAGAAGATCAATCCTAAACTCCACTTCTCAATTAGGAGGTAATCCCAGTAACTCCTTAGGAAAGACGCTCGAAAACCCCTTTACTATTCTGATATTCCCAAAAGAAGAGTCCCTAGAATAAAAAACACTTACATAGGCTAAGTACGCCTCATACCCTTTTTGCATCAATTTCTCAGCCACAAGCACAGAGATCACGTTAGACAAATAATCCCAACGCTCTCCGATCACAACCACCTCTTCATCCACCTCAGTTCTCAAAATGACCCTCTTTCGTATAATTCAGACTAACTTGGTCCTTGACCAACCAGTCCATACCCAAAATCAAATCGAATTCCCCAAATAGTAACTCCATTCAATTAGCCAGAAATATCCTCTCTTGCACCACTAAGGGAACATCCCTATATAGTTTGCTAACATGAACATACTGCCCCAACGGACTCAATACAGTGACCTCACTCACAGTGCACTCAACCTTAATCCCTAAGTTTCCAGATACAGTACTAGCACCTCGTCTATCAAAGCCAAATAAGGTACATCAAATATGAAGAACGTATCAGTGATAACGTCAGGAGCATCCCTGTCCTTTGGATGATGTGTAGCATAAACCAAAATAGGCTGCCTCGTCTCGGTCTGACCAGCACCTCTGTCCGGTGCTCTCTGCCCATGACCCAAGCCATTACCACCTCAACCTGTCCACGACCCCTAGATGGCTGCTAAACTACCCTCTAAGGCTGCATAAAACTTAGAGCTTGTGTCTGATCTGCTCGTTGTGGATAGCCTCTAATACGGTGCTTTAAAGATCTACACCTCAGACAGGCCCCGATCCTCATCCAACACTCTCCCGGATGGCGCCTACCACAATCACCACATGGCTGCAACCCAGCTGAAGCAACAGGAGCCCCCACTTCAACTGGCCCATCATATCTAGCCATTTTCTTAGGCCTCTGCATAGAACTCGAGGGCTCTGAATCCCTCTTGTTCTTACCTCTCTCCCTATCTCTATTCTGGCACTCCGCGCGCTTAACATCTTCGATGATTTTTGCCTTCTCGACTAAAATAGAAAAATCAAGCTCTCTCTGCGGAGCTATCAAAACCCTCAGATTATCCCTTAGACCGTCCTCAAACCTAACACGCGTCACATACTTGGATGCCACCATGCTTCAATCGTAGTGGCTCAACCTTAGAAATTTAGCCTCATACTCAGCCACAGATCAGTCACCTTACGTGTGAGTCAGAAACTCACGCCTGCGAGTATTGACGTAGCTAGCTCTCCCATACTTACTCTAAAATGTAGTCTTAAAACAATACTAAGTTAGACGATCTGGCTTAGTACCCTCCTTAACCATCAACCACCACTAGTAAGACTCATCGCAAAGCAAGGAGACTGCACCCTTCAATTTCTGCTCGGAGGTACAGTCCAAATAATCCATAATTCTCTCGGTGGCCTCTAACCAGTACTTGGCCATATTAAGGGCGACTCCTATGACACCCTTAAATAACTCAGCTCCATTTGACCGGAGTCTTTCAGTTACCGACCCTAGGCCCTCGGATCCAGTATTAGGCACAGTGACCCTCTCTAATATCCTTAGCATAGCTCCGGACAACGTGTCATCCCCAACCGAATTGCCCTGAGACCTAGTCTCAATAGCAGGTGACATAGGTGTCTCACTAGTGTCTAGATTTGGCATGCTACCCAGAGATGAGGACTCAGCTCAAACCCCTCTACGGCCTCTACCATGGCCTCGAGTACCACGTTCGTGAATTTTACGAGCACTCATTGTCTAATTTGGTTTATCTACATTAAGATTTTTATGCATCAGTTCAATATTTATTAATAGATATTTTATGTAACAAATATCAAAAGTTCAAAAATGTTTTTGAAAGTTTTAGTTTCTATTCATTTCACTACAGTTTCAGATGATTCTAACTATAGTGTTTTTAAAGTATGCTATTTACAGTATTTCAATTAAACTGTTTAAGGTTTAGAATACTTACAGGATCAACGCCGGAGACTCGGTGTACCACGTACTTAATCAAAGTGTTTAAAATAATTTGAAAACCAATTCTTTAAAATAAAATTTTTGAAACCCAAAATTCATAGTCGATTTTTGCAACCTAGCTCTGATACCACTAAATGAAACACCCCAAACTCGGTCTAGACGTTATGGCCAAATCTGACGATGTCACGTGGGATGGATTTTAAAAACTAAGTCGTCACAATACAACCATTTCAGTTTACTAGCTCTTATTTGTTTTCAACCAATTTCTGGAATGTTTAATCAACTCCTATGTTTCTGTATTTATTATCATAACATTAATCCATTTGCCTAAAAATCATTTTGAGTGGAAGCTTATGAAAAATCGTGATGTTTTAGCAATACAGTTCGTGATTTAGAAAACCATGGTTCAGTAAACCATCATTTTAAAAGAAAACATTTCGATAGAGCATGCATAAATCGAGCAACAAAACTAAAACCAGCAGTTAAAAGTCCATCCAGTCCCAGAAAATACAAACTCTCATATTTTAACGCCAACTTAAATAAAACCATAAACAAAATAAAATAGTTTATGGGGAGTGGTCACCGTCAAGTCCTCCGTTGCACTGGTTCGCCTAAGTCTGCGGATTACCTGACAGAATAGACATACAGATGTGAGTTTACGTAAATTCAGTTTGTAACCCAACAGAAATAAGCATGCAATAAAAGATGCAGATACAGATTTAGGCTTAAGCCTATTACAGATACAGATGCAGATTCGGGCCTAAGCCTATCTCAAATATAGATACGAATGTACAAATCAGAATCAGAAATCAAATGTCCTACCCCATCCTCTACACACCATCTCTGACCATCCCTACACACCATGTGGGGTTTAAAACACCCACCCAGCCCTACATACCATGTTGTACCGATGCAGCACATAACAGATATAATGCAACCATGCTGCCTGATAATAGGCATAAACTGCCTTTTAGAACACTTCTTCCAATATATGTCATCTGTGACAGCCTGGTTTTTTTGCTATATCGGAATAATGGTTTTGAAACCATAAATCTGGGGTTAAAAAATATATTTTAATATCATTTTTGGTGTTTATAGCATGTGATTATATATGTGTGGAAGTTTCATGAAATAATTATATCGTTCGGCAGTCTAATTTGATAAAAGGATTAAATCGCATAAAATGCACAAGTAGCATGCTATAAGTTAAAAGTTTTTAATTACTATGATTTATTAAATGAAAGGTCCTTATCTTGACATTAGACCATCGATAGTGGGAATGGTCATAAATGGGCATATATTAGATGATTTTATAATGGTTTCATTAAGGTTAAAATTGTAAAATGTCTATTAATGATAATTAAAATAAAACAAAATTAAAATATCATCTTCATTCATCCTTGTTAACTGAAATTAAGAAAAGAAAATAAGGTTTTAAAGCTTTCATGCATTCGGCACCTTGGTAGCTTGATTAATGTATGTTCTTTACTCGATTTTTGATGATTTTTACATTTTTGTGATCGTTGCTTCGTATTTCAGCTAGCCCGTACCCTAATTTCTGAATTGGTTGATGAATTTGTGAGTTTCCGTTGATGATAGCTTGATGTTTTTGAATGTTGATGATGGGAAATGAATAATTGTTGATAGATTAATATGTTTTGTTAAGTGATTTTTAGAGAAAATACAAATTAGGGATTGGATTGTGAAAAGATAAAATTGTGGGGTTCAAAGTGTGAATAAATGTAAAATATGGGCTACTAGGGACTCATGTATAAATTGGCTAAGTGTGGATTTTGTTAAATTTGGTGTAATTTGTGTTTTTGTGAAATAAGGACTAAATTGTAAGAAATGTGAGTTTGGGGCCAAAGTGCAAATTTGCTTAAATATGTGTTTTTGGACTGAGTTTAATGAATCAATGAAAAAATGAGTTAATTTTGAATTCATATAGATTCTAAAAGAAATAAATCGGATTTAGATTGGGGGAAATTGAAGGTTATTGAATAGTCAACCCAATATGTCAATCCCTAATACGAGGTAAGTTCATATACAAATAAATACTTTAAAATCGGCTTATTTGTCATTGAATTGCTATGGATGTTTAACGAGCAAATACGAGCAAGAATCGACAGAGTTACGACATTCGAAAGTCCTATACGAACCTTAGGAATAGTATAGGATACAAATGTCATGACATTAAGATTATCGATATGTGATTACATGTAAGACCATGTCTGGGACATTGGCATTGTATGGTGGTAACGTGTAAGACCATGTCTAGGACATTGGCATCGTTATACAATTTCGTGTAAGACCCTGTCTGGGACAATGGCATCGATATGTGATAACACGTAAGACCATATCTGGGATAAGGCATTGTAGGAGTTTATGTGATTTTTGAGTATCCTTAACGATTCCAAATGGTTCAATGGGCAAATTCAAGTTGAGAAAAAATGTGTGAATGAATTAAGTGACTCAGGTACATATGAGATTTATACGAGTATTGAGAAGGTAAGTATTAGATGAATTCAATTATGATATTGAATATGTGTACAATGAGAAAGGTTTATGAATTCAAATGTGCTTATTCATAGTTTGCCTATTTGATGGAAATGGTGTTGATTCATGTGGTAATTTTATTTGTATATGGTTTACTAAGCTTTTAAAGTTTACTTTGTGTGTTCTTCCCCTATTTTATAGATTATCGAAGCTATCTCGTACTCGGGGATCATCGGGAAATGTCATCACACTAGCAACCATCTTGCTAGTACTTTTGAAGCTTTCTATATATGGTATACGGCATGTTTAGGCTAGTAAGTTGATGATAAGGTTTGAGTTATGATATTAGCCATGTGAGTTGGATTGTGAAATGATGTAATGTTGGTGTGTTTTTAGCCATTTAAGTTGGCTTGAATTATGTGTTTGATAAGTAATATATGTGATGTATATATTGCCTTATGTGTCAGTTTGTTTGGTATGGTTATATGGTTGCTCTTTTGGATATTGCTTGGAAGTTGGCATATTGTAGTTTGATTTTAAGATGATGATATGGTGTGTTTTGTGACATGAATTAGATGATAAGATGATGAGGAAGTGTATTTAGAAGTTATGTAAGTTTGATGATTTTGGCATATTGATTTGATATGTTTTAGCTATGGATTTGAGTAATTAAGATGATGGTTTCTAAATGGCATAAAATGTGTATAAAGTAGTATGTTTTGGTTGCTTACATATGTATGAAAATGGTGCAATTTGATGTGGTTTAAGTGTGCTCAAGGAGGGTGAGAAATGAGGCTTCAACCAAGCCTATTTTAACTCCACACGGCTGAGCACACAGGCGTGTGGCTCGACCATGTGTGACACATCGCCTTGGTACATGGTCGTGTGTCTCCTGGGCTAGCCCTTCGAATTAAGTCAGTATACCCCACAGGTTTTGCTCAACCTAGACACATGGGCGTGTCTACTGGCCGTATGTGGCACACGAGCTGGTACATGGGCGTATGGCTGGCCGTGTGACCCAAGTCAATAACCCCTCCAGTTTTGCCACGGCCATAGCACATGACCGTGTCTCCGGACGTGTCGTACAAGGCAGTATGTATGCATTATTTTCACACAGCCTATGACACGGGTGTGTCTGCTGGCCGTGTGAGACACACGGCCTATTCACACGGGTGTGTGACCCCTATATGTTGGAAAAGTTTCTAGGTTTCCCAAAGTTTGCAAATGTTATCGGCTTAGTCCCAAACCTCTTCTAAGCATGTTTTTAGCCTCATAGAGCCTTATAAGGGATAATGTGAATGTGTTGGATGGGTTTTAAATATGAATGCATATGAATGTGAATGATGAGTATTGATCGGTAATGCCTCGTAACCCTATTCTGACGATGAATACGGATTAGGGGTGTTACATCATCTCACCCCAATAACAGTAACAGAACATACATACAGAATTAACATATAAATCATGCTTAGCATGCTTTTATAAACAGACAATAGATAAACAAACATAGGCATGCTCATAACCATATTTCAATCTAATAGATCACTTAGTTTTAGGGTTAGATAGCATTTACTGACCCTACGGTAAGCCCACAGTGGAATAGGACGGCCAGTGTGACCATACGGAAGATTTCAGATAAATGGGCCTACACGCCCGTGCAGCCCATACGCCCAGATTGGCCTTGCTTGTGTGGATCACACAGCTTGGCCCAGTTACCACACATCTGTGGGACATGCCTGTGTGGGCCCCCATGCCCTATTCGGCCTAGCTTGTTTGGCTCAAACCACCACACACCGGCCATCGCACGGCCATGTCTTGCACACGACCTGGCCTTCGTCGATCACATGCCATATCGTCATACACGGCCTACCACATGGCCTACCACACGACCGTGTGGCGTTGACAGTAGGGTTTTTCGACTTTCGTCGAATCTCATGTTTTTGCATTTCAAGTACCGACCTGTTACGGTTTCAATACGAAAATAGTCCCGAGGCACACAATACCTAAAAATGACATCAACACTCCCAAAGTCAGTTCCAAACCATACTTTAATTGCAACAAAAAAACAGACAATCGGTAAACTCAAGTGTTCAACACTTACCCAATAACACCAATGATTTCGCAAGAGAAGTGTCCCGCTTCTCACGATTGGTTGCTGCCAAAACCCAAATATCAATCTAACGTAAAGAAAGAAGATAATTCATAACAATTGCCTCAAGAACGAGCGAAACTCCCTACCTTCACTTACCCCAACACATAAAGAGTTGAAAGAACGAAAATTCGCGACTTGGAAGAGCAGATTTTTAACAAAATAACGAGAAAGAAAAGAATTTTTTTGAATGGGATGAATTCAAAAAAAAAAAGCCAGGGATTCCTGAGAGGGAGAAAACGAAAATTATTTTTAAAAAACCACAAATAATATTAGATAACTACCCTAATCCCCCAAATTACTCTCCCCTAATCCACTAACACCTAAATTCTCAGGATTTTGGCTCTACCAAAACACTGACAAAAACCTGAGTGAAAATAAATACCCTTGTTAGCGCAGGGATTTGAACACAGGACCTCCAACACACCAACACCCTTACAACTCAAACTAGCAGGCTCATTCTAATATGAAATTTCAGGCAATTAAATATAAGCCCACTGAACAGAGATAGAGCTTAGTTCCCAAAATAATTAAATTTGGTAAAGACAAGGCTTGAACTTGGGACCTCTCATACACACCTAGAACACTTAACTATTGAAGCAGATACACATTCTGTGTCAAAATTTTACAAAAGCAGGGATAAAAAGTTGGGGCATTACAACAATAAGGGAGGTACGTTTAAAATTAATTGACAGCATATAAAACACTATTAGGATAGTGAAGTTGAGTCAGTTGAAACCTTGTTCAATTTAACAGACTTGTAATAGCCCATTTTTCAGTGAAATCGGAACAGTGGTTTCGAGACCATAAATTTGACCCAAAAAATATAATTTATTTTTATTTCATTATATGGTATGTATTATAATAGGCATATCATGTGAAAATTTTGAAATGAAAGTTTTATTGATTAAGTGCTTAATTACGAGACTGACTAAATCGCATAAAATGTAAAAGTTGAATTCTAGTAGCTATAAGGATCAAATAGCTATGGAATTCAAAACTTAAGGTCCCTATATGGTAATTAGACCATTAAAACTCATCCATGGAATTATAGAAAAAGGGCAATGACTAAATTAGAAATACTAAAATACTTAATTAATTAAGAGATGAAAAGAAATATATCATCTTAGTTTCATCATCCTCATCCTAAAAATTTTATGGAAACTCTAGGAGAGAGAGGGGAAACTTTCAAGGCTTAATTGGGTAAGTTCTCATGTCTCGTTTTAAGTAATTTTGGTAGTTTTTGAAACCAGGATAGCTTAATCTCACTATTTGAGGGATTAATTTGAAAAGTTACCAAGGTATGAAAATGGGTCATGGATGTATTATGTTGGAAATTAGAAATTTATGTTAGAAAATGAAAGATTATTGATAGATAAAAAAACTTTTACAAAGTGATTTTTGATGAAAACATGATTTAGGGACTAAAATGAAAAGTTGTAAAATTTGATGAAAAATCCTAAAATTTTATGGATACATGTGCTAGAAAATTTGTAATGGGGCTTTGGTTAGGCTTGGAATAGGGAGTAATTTCCACAAGTTTCATTTGCCGGGCCTAGGGACAAAATCAAAATTTATGGAAAAGTTAGGGCTAAAATGGTAATTTTGCCTAGGACGTAAATTGAGTCCTTTTAAATATGAAATGTATGAAATTGATGGTTAAATTCATTTATATAGATCCGGACAATACTAATTTGAGGTTAGATCGAGGAAAAGAAAAGATTTCGAATTAGTAGACTTTTACGCAAACAAATGTCGAGGTAAGTTCGTGTAATTTAATCCGGGATGTAAATATGTTTAATTGAATGTTGTGTTAAATGGAATGTGATTTATATAAATGTGCATTACTGGAATGTTATAATGAGAAACTTAATTCATGCTTGAAATGGTGATAAAGGGTTTAGTTGAAATGTTAAATTCTGATGATTGTATGCGCTTTCCCGTAACAAATAGGGTCCTGCATTTGTTGCAGACGAAATTTAGCTCGAACGGGTAATCCCAATGACCTTTTCATTGAAAGGATTTAGCCCAGATAGGTAATCCCAATATAGTACCTCTCGAGCATACATTATGATTAGGGTTTAGCCTAGACTAGTAACCCTAATTGAGCTCTTTTGAGCATATGCTATATACAGGATTTAGCCTGGACTGGTAATCCTATTTTATGACAAGTAACTTGAGAGTGTGTTCCTTGGTTAAGTAGCCTAAGGGGTAACTTCGATAAGAATCGATGGATTAATAAATCGTACATTCCGAGTGTACTATTTGAGCCTTCATCGAAATTTTAATGATTCAACAAACCTCAAACTCTTGACATGGCATGAAAATCTTGAGATGATATAATAATGACTTGAAAGAATATTGCTTAATGAGCTCATCTACTCTTACTTGATGTGTATGGAAACTTTGTGACTAACATGTTTGATTGAGTGTCTGTGATTAGGCAATTTAGCCAAATGGAAGGAAACATAACATTGTATGCCTAACTTTTAATTAGCAAGATTGGTAAGTTTAGTTTCCATTATACAAACTTACTAAGCATGTAATGCTTACCCCATTTTATTTTCCCTTGTTATACAGTGCTCAAAAGCTCATGAAAGTTGGAAGATGATTTGAGCATCATCATACTATCAACTAGCATTTTGGGTATACTTAGTAAAATCATTTTGGTATAATGGCATGTATAGGAAAATTTGGCCAATAGTGGCTTGAAAATGTGATTTTGTAACCTAGCCATTGGAATGGCTAGTAATTGTTCATTTTGGTATGTTTAAAGTAATAGTTCATTTTGGTATATTTAAGTAGATTATTATGATATACATACACACATGTATTATGTCATGAATATGTGATCAATGTTGTAGATGCCTAAATTAATCCAAGGTAAGTTTATAAACACTTGTGCTTACAATGGTATGCTATGTCAAATGATGAAATTGTCTATTTTGAATTCTTGGATTGGATGGTATTGGTTGTTTGTTTCAAGTGCAGGTCTTGGGTAAAATTTTGGGTGAGAAATGAAGCTAGAAATGGCTTCATTTTGTCCACACGGGCTTGTGTCTAGACCGTGTGTGACACACGGTCCAGTAACATGGGCATGTGGTTAGGTCGTGTGTCCCCTGCACCTTAATTTTGAGAAACAGAATGCTCAAAATTAGGCACACGGGCGTGTGTCTCGGTCGTGTGAAACCTGCATCTAATTTTGAATTAAATTAATGAACCAGACGGCCTAGCACATGGGTGTGTGGCATGGCCTTGTGTGCAAGCCAGAGAGTTACACGGGGTCGAACATGACCTCCAACAAGGGCGTGTCCCAGGGTCAGACGGGCGTGTCCCTTGGACCACACGGGCGTGTGAGCCCTGCACCTTGGAAAAATTTTGAGAAGTCGTGAAAAAGTTTTAGAGGTCTAGATTAAGTCCCGATTCGATTCTAACGCTCGTATTGGGCTTTGAGGGCCTGATCAAGGGACTTTATGGTTAATCTCAGTAAATGAATAAAATTTACATAGCTTAATGGGAAAATCCTTTGAATGTTCTGGTAATGCTTTGAAACCCTGTTTTAGTGATGGGTACGGGTTAGAGGTATTACATTTAGTGGTATCAGAGCTGCGATTTAGATGATTCTCAGATTTGACGTAGCAAACACGAGTTTAGCTATACATGCCATTATATAAATCATGATAGTGTGATGACTCCTGATCATTTTAAATGTGTTTTTCATATAGTAATGTCATCCAACCGAGCTAGAGCTGAATCCGAGGAAGCTGAGAGCAATGCTTCAGCTTCGGTTCAAAGAGTTATGTCTGTGTCTGGTAGCAAAAGGCCGTGTCTGAGGGCCGAAGTGAGGGGGCAAAGCAAGCCTTCTTTCAAATGATGAATGAATGGTTTACCTAATATCTGAGAACAAAACCTGTTGTACAATGACCTTCCCCACCTGCTCCCTAGCCGATTCCTAAGGTGCCACAGGGTGCCGAACTTGTTAGACTTGTTAAGCCTCCAATAGATAAAATCCGCAAACATGGGGAGGAAGAATTTAGAGATACCGCAGATGATGATCCGAAAAGGGCTAACTTTTGGCTAGGGAACACTATCCGGGTTTTTGATGAATTGTCTTATACACCTGCTGAATGTCTGAAATGTACGGTATCTCTACTGAAAGATACAGCTTATCATTAGTGGAATACCATAACTTCAGTAGTATTGAGGGAGAATATTACATAGGAATTCTTTCAAGCTGAATTCAGGAAGAAGTATGTTAGTTAGAGGTTCATGGACCAGAAAAAGAAGGAATTTCTAGAGCTCAAACAAGGAAACATGACCGTATCCGAATACAAACGGGAATTTGTTTGACTGAGTGAGTATACTAGAGAATGGGTTTTAACCGAGGCTGAAATGTGTAAATGCTTTGAAGAGGGCTTGAATGAAGATATCAATTTATTGATTGATATTGATTGAGATTCTCAAAATAAGGGAATTTGCGGCGCTAGCTGGCCGAGCACACAAAGCTGAAGAACTGAGTAAAGAAAAGAAACAAGCCGAAAGAGAGGCTTAGGTTTCTAGAGAAAGGACTATGACTAAGTCACAATCATTTGCTTCTAAGAAATCCAAGAAGTATTATCATCATGTGACCACCTTTACGGGATATTCTGGAAGAGTGCGGGACTCTCAACGTTCTAACCTAAGGTCTTCATCTCCATCTGTGACCAATGTGGGTAGTGTTGGTAATCCCAAGCTAAAATGTAAGCATTGTAACAAATTTCATCATGGGAAATGTCGGTCTAGAAGTGGAGCTTGTTTTGGATGTTGTTCACTTGAACATTTTCTTAGGGATTACCTCGAAAGAGTTGAAAAGGAGATAGAACCAGTTCCAAAATCGAGTAATCCTATCTCGAGGGGTAGACCACCCCGCTATCTCAGCAATGTTGGTGGTAGTCGAGGTATTACCAAGTATACTACAATTAGATCTGAGGCACAAGCACTTGCAAGGACATATGCTATTCGTGCTAGAGAAGATGCCTCTGCACCAGACGTCATTACTGGTATATTTTCTCTACTTGATACTAATATTACTGCTTTGATTGATCTTGGTTCTACATATTCATACATATGCACGAACTTAGTGATTGTTAAAAATTTATCTGTTGAATTCACTGAATTTGTGGTTAAAGTTTCAAACCTCTTGGGCCAGTGTGTTATGGTGGATAAAGTTTATAAGAACTGTCCGTTGATGGTAAAAAATCATTGCTTTCCAGCTAACTAGATGTTATTGCCATTTGATGAATTTGAGGTGATCTTGAGAATGGATTTGTTAACCCAATATGATGCGGTGGTGAACTGTAAATAGAAATATATTTTATTGAAATGTGAGAACGATGGATTACTTCATGTTGAATTTGATAAATTGGATGGATTACCTAATGTGATTTCAGCAATATCACCACAAAAATATGTTAGAAAGGGGTATGATGCCTATCTTGCATATATGACGGATACCAAAGTATTTGAGTCAAAGATTTAGTCAGTGTCGGTAGTATGTGAATTTTCTGATGTATTCCCAGAAGAATTACATGGTTTACCATTGGAAAGAGAGGTGGAATTCTCTATAGATCTTGTTCCAAGAACATCACTGATATCGATAGCACCTTAGAAAATGGCTCCTACTGAATTGAAAGAACTGAAAGTATAGTTGCAAGAGTTGATTGACAGAGGTTTTGCTCAGCCTTGTTTCTCACCTTCGGGTGCACTGGTTCTATTTGTAAAGAATAAGGATAGATCGTTGAGGTGTGCATTGATTATAGACAGGTCAACAAAGTTACAATAAAGAACAAGTACCCATTGCCTCGTATTGATGATTTGTTCGACCAGTTAAAATGTGTCACTATATTTTCGAAGATTGATCTCCATTCTAGTTACTATCAACTACAGGTAAAAGAATCGGATGTACCAAAGATAGCTTTTAGAACTAGGTATGGACACTATGAGTTTCTTGTAATGCCATTCGGCTTGACAAATGCACCTACAGTGTTTATAGATTTGATGAACAGAATTTTTAGCTTGTATCTAGAGAAATTTGTGGTGGTATTTATAGATGATATTTTGGTTTACTTCCAAAATGAAAATGAACATGCTGAGCTCTTGAGAATAGTGTTGCAAACCCTGCGAGAGAAACAATTGTACACCAAATTCAGTAAATGTGAATTGGCTACGTGAAGTTAGTTTCCTTGGGCATATAGTATCTATTGAAAGTGTCAGAGTAGACCCGAATAAAATTTCAACCATTGTTAACTGGAAGCCACTGAAGAATGTGTCTAAAGTCTGAAGTTTTCTGGGACTAGCTAGTTATTATCGGAGATTTGTAAAAAGTTTTTCAATGATAGCTTATCTGATGACTCATTTTTTACAAAAAAAAAAGTGAAATTTGAATGGACTGAGAAATGCCAGCAGAGCTTTGACATATTAAAGGCTTTACTAACAGAAGCACCTCTGTTAGTCCAACCTGAATTGGGTAAGGAATTTACAGTTTACAATGATAACTCATTGAATGGTTTAGGCTGTGTTTTGATGCAAGATGGTAAGGTAGTAGCCTATGCTTCTCGACAGCTAAAGCCAAATGAAAAGAACTACCTGACACACGATCTTGAATTGGCAGCCATAGTGTTTGCATTGAAAATTTGGCGGCATTACTTATTTGGTGAAAAATGTCACATATTCACCGATCATAAAAGTCTTAAATACTTGATGTCACAGAAAGATTTGAATTTGAGGCAGCACAAATGGCTTGAGCTATTGAAAGATTATGATCTAGTTATTAACTACCATCCGAGAAAAGCCAATGTAGTGGCGGATGCTTTGAACAGAAAATCCTTGTATACTTCGCGAATAATGAATACCCAATTATCGTTGTCTGATGATGGGTCAATCATAGCTGAGTTAAAAGCTATACCAATGTTTTTGCATTAGATCTCTGAAGCTCAGAAAAATGATAGTAAGTTGCAAGCAAGATGGGTACAAAGCGAATCGACTCCTGACTCAAAATTTCAGATTGGGGCTGATGGTTGTTTGTTATTCAGAGGTAGAATATGTGTACAGAAAGATTTAGAACTTGTACAGAAGATCTTAAATGAAGCTCACAATGATAACATGTCTATACATCCTGGTAGTAATAAAATGTACAATGATTTGAAAAAGATGTACTGGTGGCCAAGAATGAAACGAGATATTTTTGAGTTCGTGTTTAAATGTTTGATATGTCAGCAACTAAAAGCTGAACATCAGTTTCCTTCTGGACTATTACAGTCAGTTACGATACCGTAATGGAAATGGGAAAGAATTACCATGGACTTTGTAACGGGATTACCCTTGTCTCCAAAAAAGAAAGATGCCATTTGGGTAATTGTTAATCGGTTGACAAAGTCTGCACACTTTATTCCAGTACGTATGGATTATTCCTTGGATATATTGGTTGAATTATATGTTTCTGAGGTTGTCAGATTGTATGGAGTGTGTAACACCTCTAACCCGTATTAACCGCCAGAATAGGGTTACGGAACATTACCAAACTTACAACACTTTTAAACATACATTTCACATATAATTTATCAATTCTAATACAATTCAATCATAATCAATCATAATTTCCCTTAAACGAGCCTACGAGGCCTTAAACATACATTAGGAGTGGTTCGGGACTAAACTGGAAACTCAGGAAATTTTTCCACACTTAGCAATTTTTTTCTCAAAACAAGGAACACGCGCCCGTGTGATCAGGCTGTGTGTCTCATATGGCCATGAGACACGCCCGTGTCATAAGCTGTGTGGACATTCGAAATGGAGCACATGGCCGTGTCCCAGCCCGTGTCCTACCCTGTGTCCAAACAAGTGAGCTTACTAACTTAGGTCACACGGCCAACCACACGCCCGTGTGTCTGGCCTGTGTGCCCTTCGAAGTGGCCACACATGCCTGTATGCCAAGCCGTGTGCTAGGCCATGTCAAACTTGTAGGGTATACTGACTTATGCAACACGGCCAGGTCACACGCCCGTGTGCTAGGCCGTGTGCAATTTAAGGGGTAAACTAACTTATGTTACACGGCCGATCACACGCCCGTGTGTGAGACCGTGTAGAACATACTGACTTCATTTTAATTTGAACACCAGGGGCCACACGGCCGGGCAACATGACCGTGTGTCACCACGACTGAGACACACGCCCGTGTCTCTGCTCGTGTGGAAAAAAATAGGCTATTTACCAAGCCAATTTTCCACCCAAATTTTTATATACCTACACAATCAAAATGGCACCAATTCAAAGCCTAAATAAACATCCAATTTAGCCACAATCAAGACTAATTCATACCATATCCAATACCAAAATTCCAACTTGCTTATAACTTCAAATCTTACTCTATCAAAACATACCAAAATACATATACAAATTAACTAGTCAAACCTTTACTTAACATGCATTATTTGCACCAATTCACAAGGATGATACCAATTCCAAAAACCTCATAATACAAGTCATTCACACATCCATTCATGAACTCAACTATCAACCATATATGCACATATATGCACATAACCAAATACACCAAATTAAGCCAAGTCTCATGGCTATATATACAAACCAAAACATGACCATTCACAAGCCATTTAAAATGTCAAAACTCACTACTAAAATACATATAAAAAACAACCATAATTCTATACATGCCATATGACCAAACTATGAGATCAAAAGTACCAAAGTGATGGTTGGCTAGTGTGACGTAGTCTCTGACGATCCCCGAATCCGAGCTAGCTTTTAAATCACTATAAAACATGGGAAAAATAAATAAAGTAAGCTATAAAGCTTAGTAAGCTTGTACGAAATATACTTAACAAATCATAACACAAACCATCAATTTTGTAATAGCCCGATTTGGACCCTAATCAAAATAGTAGTTTCGAGACCACAAATCTGAGTCAGAAAAATATTTAAATATTATTTTCCATGCTTATAGTATGTGAATTAAGATGTGTGAAAATTCTGTATGAAAATTTTATTATTTGTGTGCCGATTTGTGATAAAGGATCTAATCGCAGAAAGTGTAAAAGTGGCCTTTTAATTGTTAAAGTGTTTAATTGCTACGTCCCTTTAAATGAGGGGTCCTTATGTTGTTAATATGCCAATTACATAGTGAGTGGACATTAATGGCCTTAATGTTAATGTTTTATATGTTTATTAATCATGGATAAAATGGTAATTGATGTATTATTATGTAATAAATAAAATAAAACAAAAATGTGGCCATTTTGTTCATCTTTTCATACCGAAAATAGAAGAAAAGAATGGGTTTTAAAGCTTTGTTCATTCAGCCATTGTCAAGCACAATTTAGGTATGTGTTTTGATCCGTTTTCGATGATTTCTATGTTTTTGTGATTGTTGCTTAGTGTTCTATCTAGCCCATGTCTCAATTTTTGGAATTTATGGTGATTTTGAGTTATACCATTGATGAAATTGTGTGCTTTGTGATGTTATTTGGTGAAAAATGAAATATATGTGTTTGATAAATATGTTTTGTCTTTGGATTTTTGGTGAACTTGAATACATTGGGCTAAATTGTGAAAATGATTTTTAGAGGGACTAAAATGTGAAATAAATAAAATATATAGGCTTATATGAGCTAAGGAAAAATTTGGATAAGCATATGTATATGGAAATTTTGTATATTTTGTGATTTTTGTGATTAAGGACTAAAATGTTAAAATGTGAACATATGAGGGCTAATCTGTAAAATGCCCTAAATATGTGTTCATGGATTAAGTTGAATGAATGTGAGATTGAATAAGTCAAATTTGAATGTGTTTAGATCAAGAACCAAAGAAAACGAAATTAGATCTGGGGAAAACGAAAGTAGTTGAATAGCCGTTCGTTTTCTTTCATTCTCGTACTAGGTAAGCCGATAACAAATAAATGTGTTAAATTGAATTATTATTGTTTATATGATATTTGAATTGTGGTGAATGGATATGAGAGTTAAATATGTGAAATTCAAGAAAGTTTCAATAATGTGACAAAGTTCGAAAGCCCCGTATGAACCATAGAAATAGTTAGGATACATATGTCATGGCATAGGATTTTGATAAGAGATTTCGTGTAAGACCACGTCTGGGACGTTGGCATCGATTTGAGACTTATGTGTAATACCATGTCTGGGACATCGACATCGTTTATGATTTCGTGTAACACCCTGTCTGGGACAGTTGCATTGATATTTGATTACATGTAAGACCATGTCTGGGATGTTGGCATTGTATTAGCTTTTTGAGTTATCTAAGTATCCTTATTGATTTTGAACGGTTCAATGGGCATTCCGAGAAATGAATAACTATGTGAATGTATATCCGATTCAGGTACGTATGAAATGTATATGGAAATTGGCAATGAAAGGTGAGTATGAATATGATCTTTTGATATGTGAGCTACATGGAAATATGATGTACTTATAAGTAAGTGATTATGAACAATTGATTTCAATGAGAATATGAACTTGCTATTGTGTTATGCCATGATTCATAAATGAATTGGTTTATAATTATGTTATGAGATAAGTTTATTTGTGTATGGCTTACTAAGCTTTTGAAAACTTACTTTGTGAGTGTTTCAATTGTTTTATAGATTATCAAAGTTATCGGAAGCTCAGGAATCATCGAGGATCGTCATCACACTATCAAATATTATTTTGGTACTTTTTGAAAATGTATATAACAAAGTATGACATGTATAGGCTAGGACTATTGTGGTATGTTTTGAGATGGGTATATCAGGCCATGAGATATGGCTTGATTATGGTTGAACTTGTGTGAATGGCGATCTTGGTATGATTTGGTAGTTGAAATGGTAAGGTTTTGATTGCCATTTGGTTGTGAATTATGCTTTGGTTGATGCTTGTAGGGATGACCCTTTAGGGTGGCAAATTGGCTTTTCAAATGGCCTATTTTTGTCCACACGGGCGTGTGTCTCAGCCGTGTGCGACACACGGTCATGTTACATGGTCTGTGTCCCCTAGGGTACCCTTTTAAATTATATCAGTATACCCTACATGTTTCACACGGTCTAGACACACGGGCGTGTCCACTGGTCGTGTGTGTCACACAGACTCACACACGGGTGTGTGACTGACCGTGTGACATAAGTCAGTATTCCCTCTTAGATTTCACATGGCCTGGCACACGGGCGTGTCTTATGGTCGTGTGGATAAGTCAATATGTATGCCCTGTTTCACCATGGCCTAGACACACGGGCGTGTCTATTGCCGTGTGAGGCACATGGCTTGTTCACACGGGCATGTGGCCTCTGTAGCTTAAAAAATTGTTAAGTTTCAAGAAATTTTATACGAGATTGGTTTAGTCTCAAACCTTCTCCAAAGCATCTTTAAGGTCTCGTAGACCTACTTATGTGACATTATGAATATGATTGGATGTGATTTGATATTGTGTAAGCTATGTATGTGACATGTTTGTAATTTGATATAAAAAGTTTGGTAATGCCTTTTAACCCTAATTTAGCAACGGATACGGATTAGGGTTGTTACAAATTTGAACTATAAAACATATAATTCATGATAACAACAAACCTTTCATATGCTTAATCATATGCTTATATGCAAATTCATAACTTCTTCTATTTGAATCTCATACTTTACATGTACATACCTGTACAATTTCGTAATGAACTCATATCTTTTCAGAATACTATTGAATACTCATTATCTTGCACACTAAGTGTCAATACATGTCAAAGCTATTATAATCTCACACACTAAGTGTCATATATAGCCAAAGCTATTCCGAATCGCACATTAAGTGCCATACATAACCGAATTATCGACAAATATGACTGTAGTTTTGTATACACAATTTATGCAATATCAAATCATTTAAAGCATATTTATAACAATGTTTATTACATACGAACTTACCTCGAATGTTAAAACGGTGAAATAAGTCGTTTAGTTGATAATTTTCGTTTTTCCCCGATCCTGATCCAAATTCCATTTTTCTTGATCTAAATATATTAAAAATCAACTCATTTAATCAACTATTTATTCAATTCAATCCAAAATATACGTTAGGGTTATTTTACACATTTGCCCCTAAACTTTCTCATTTTTTACAATTTAGTCCTTATTTCATAAAATCACAAATTAATGAAATTCACAATAAACCCATGCCAGACGAATTACCATAATGCCTCTAGCAGCCCATATTTTTCATCTATTTCACATTTAACCGCTAACTTTACACATTTCTCAATTTAGCCCCTAATTTGCATTTTCACTAAAAATCACTTAACAAAACTTGTTTAACTATCAACAACTATTCAAAAACTATCATCAAACTTTAAAAATGATACCTATTCATTAATGGCATCATTCAAAACCTTTAATAGTTTTGCAAAATAGTCCTTGGGCTAGCTAGTACTAGATGCAACGATCATAAAAACATAGAAATCATCAAAAACAGATTAAAAATACATACCCAATTGATAGAAATAAGAATGTCGAATGAAAAACCCTAGAAATGTTTTCTTCCCTTAAATTTTTGATGCAAGAGGATGAATTAAAAGATGATAAACTTGTTTTCTTTATTTTTACTTAACTTAATACATAATTTACTATTTTAACCTTGGTTTAAAACATTAACATTCACATATTTTATGTCCATAAATGTCCACTCAAATAAGTACTGGTCTAATTGCAACATAAGGACCTTAGCTTTAAGGTTCTATAGCTAATTGAAACCTTTAGCTAATAGAACTCCACTTTTATACTTTACACGATTTAGTCCTTTTTATCAAATTAACCAACCAAACGATAAAATTTCTTAACGAAATTTTAACACAATAACATTATCATGCTATAAATATTAAAATAATAGTAAAATAAATATTTTTAGAATTTTGGTCCCAAAACCACTGTTCTGACTTGACCAAAAACGGGTTGTTACAACCCTCCTCCCTTAGGGATTTTCATCCTCAAAAATCTTACCAGTGAATAGGTTAGGGTACTATTTTCTCATAGCTTCCTCGGGCTCCCCACGTAGCCTCTTCAACTCCATGACGTTGCCACGAGACTTTCACTAAAGCTATGCATTTATTTCTTAATTCTTTGATCTCTCGAGGCACAATTCTGATCAGTTCTTTGTTGTACGTCATATCCGGCTGAATCTCAATCTCTGACGGAGAGATCACATGTGAGGGATCTGATTGATATTGACGCAACATCAATACGTGAAATACATTATGGATCTTTTCTAACTCTGATAGTAAAGCTAATCGATATGCCACTGGCCCTATTCTTTCGATGATCTCGTATGGCCCAATGGAACACGGACTTAACTTGCCTTTCCGGCCAAATCTAAGGATTTTCTTCCATGGAGATACTTTCAGAAACACTCTGTCACCAATCTAAACTTCAATGTCTTTCCATTTTAAATCTGCATACGATTTCTATCTATCAGAAGCTACTTTCAAACACTTGCCAATTACTTTTACTTTCTCTTCAGTTTCTCTAATCAGATCAACCTGGTGAATCTATTTCTCACTAAGTTCAGTCCAATACAATGGAGTTCGGCATTTGTGACCATATAAACCTTCGTGCGGTGCCATCTTTATGCTTATTTGAAAGCTATTATTATACGCAAATTCAACCAGTGGCAAATATTTATTTTAATTGCCTTCGAACTCTAAAATATAACATCGGAGCATATCTTCGAGAACCTGAATTATGCGCTCAGACTGTCCGTTAGTTTGCGGATGAAAAGCTGTACTAAAATTCAACTTCGTACCCAGAGCTTCGTGTAATTTCTTCCAAAATCGTGATGTGAACCTTAGATCTCTATCCAAAATAATTGAAACTGACACCCCGTGCAATCTGACGATCTTAGAAATATACAACTCAGCCAATTTATCAAGCGAAAAGTCAGTACGTCTAGGAATGAAATGTGCGGATTTCGTCAGTCTATCAACAACAACCTAAATTGCATCTTTTTTCTTTAGAGACAGGGTGTAACGCCCCGTACCCGAGACCATCGCCAGAGTCGAACACAAGGTGTTAACAGACTTAATTCATTACTTTAAACAGCTCAAACAATTTATTTTTAAAATTTTCAGTCAAGCTAGCAATCTGTGTCACAGTCGCTTAAAACTTCATATCTCGAGTTTCGAAACTCGAAATCCAATTCTGTAAATTTTCTCTGAAACTAGACTCATATATCTATTTACTAATTTTTTTATAGAATTTTTGGTCAAGAAAATTAGTACATTTTATTAGTTAAAGTCTCCCCTATTTCAGGGTTTGACTACTCTGACCTCTATGTAGTACGAATAAGATATCTCCCTGTACAGAGTTTCAATGATTATGCCGTTTATTTCTAATAAAACTAGACTCAATAAGGAATCTGTACATATAAATCATGACTTCTAATTATCTTTGAAAAATTTATGGTGAATTTCCAAATTCAGAACAGGGGATCCAGAAATTGCTCTGGCCCTATTTCACAAAAATTTAAACATCTCATAAAATATAACTCATATACCTATTTTGTTCCATCCATATGAAAATAGACTCATCAAGTTTCAATTCCATAACTTATTCATTATTTAATTCCATTTCTACTATTTTTAGTGATTTTTCAAATTCACGTCACTATCTCTATTGTGTCTGAATCTATTTTATGGTAAATTTTACCCATTTCATGGTTCCCATGGATTAGATAGCAATTTAGCATACATAACACCAAATATGATCACGATTAGCCATTCCAATGGCTAATCATTACCAAGCATTTCCATACCACTCAATAACCATATCATAAGACCATATATACAAAATGATTATAATGCTATACATGCCATACTCAAAATATACAAGCCATTATGCCAAGATGGTATACGGATAGTGTGAGCGTGCCTTCGACCGTTTCTGATTTTCGAGATGGCTTGTCAACACTACAAGGAATGAAAAGGAGGGAGTAAGCACAAATGCTTAGTAAGTTCACATGCAAATAGCAAGTAACACAACTATATAAGCAAATATAAACATCATTTGCAGGATCATCACCGAGACATTCATATCACATTTTCATTTATCATCTTACCATATTGTTGTTATATCGAGTTTTCAACCCGAGGGTTAAGTACATACCTGTTCAAAGTATCCATTTCACAACACTTACCAATACGTCCCTTTCATCTCGAGTATTCCTCCATTTGAGTAGAATTTCACCCGTTGAACACATCGGAATATAATTCGGATACATGGAAAGTTTGCACATAAGTGCCACATATGTAGCCAAGCTACCATGTAACCCGCCCATAAGTGAACTCGGACTCAACTCAACGAGCTCGGGCGTTCGCATCCATAAGTGAACTCGGACTCAACTCAACGACCTCAGATGCCTAGTTACATCTCTAGAACTCAGACACAACTCAACGAGTTTGGACATTCGCATCCATAAGTGAACTCGGACTCAACTCAACGAGCTCGGATGCTTAGTTACATCTCTCGAACTCGAACTCAACTCAACGAGTTCGGACATTCGCATCCATTAGTGAACTCGGATTTAACTCAACGAGTTCGGATGCCCAAATATCCCAGTGACATGTCACTTGTATCCTAATCCATTCCTAAGGTTCAACGGGACCTTTTTCCCAATCATGTGTCTCAACCATCTTCTACGGAATGCCGATACCGATACTCGATAGTATTTCACATTTTCCAAGTATATCACATAATTTGACATATTATCAAACAATTATCACGAGTATAATATTTTATAATAATTATCATATCATTTAAATAACATAAAAACATTTAAAATAATAACTATGTTACCAACATTTACATATGAACTTACCTCGTATGTGAAAATGGCTACTTTTACCATTTCGTCCACAACTTGGTATTTTCCCCATTTTAGCCCGAATTTTAGTTTTCCTTGCTCTATCATTTAAAATATAGTCTAATTAGGGCTCACATTATTCAAATTAACCCAAAATCATATTTTGGAAAAATTACAGTTTTGCCCCTAAACTTTCACATATTTACACTTTTGCCCCAAAGCTCGTAAATTAAACTTCAGCATATTTTCTTATGTTTTATGACATGTTGAACATTTTTCCCTTCTATGACAACATCAAATTCTCACTCTAACACATAGTTATGAAGAGTAACAATTTTTACCGATTAAGCAGTTTTACTCATTTTTGCTTAAAATCGCTTAGCAAAAGTTTTTTAACATAATTTCAGCCTTCATATTCTACCATAAAACATCAAAATAAACACATTTCACCTATGGGTATTTTTCCAAATATGAACCCTAGCTTAAATTCTTGCTAGAATAAGCTTAATCAAGTTACCAGGATTCCAAAAACGTAAAGAACTTGAAAAACGGGGCTAGAACGGACTTACAATCGAGCTTGGAAGCTTGAAAAACCCTAGCCATGGCTTCTCCTTGTTATATTCGGCCATGGGGTTGAAGATGAGCAAAATTGGCTTTTAATTTTGTATTTTAATTCATTTTACCCCTAAATGACCAAAATGCCCTTACTACTAAACTTTCCAAAAATTCCATCCATGTCCAATTTTTGTCCATAGACTTAGAAATTGGTAAGATTGCTATTTTAGACCTCCTAATTAATATTTCAAAACAATTTCATACTAGAAACTTCTAGAATGCAAGTTTTACAAATTATTCGATTTAGTCCCTAATTTCAATTTAAGCACTTTATGCATAAAATTTCTTCACGAAATTTTCACACAATCATGCAATCATATCATAGACCTCAAAATAATCATAAAATAATTATTTCTATCTTGGATTTTGTGGTCACGAAACCACTATTTCGACTAGGCCTAAAATTAGGATATTACAACTCTCCCCCCCTTTTAGGGATTTTCATCCTCGAAAATCTTACCAAAAAAGTGGTCTTCACTTTTAATCTCATATTCGGTGCTGAAGAACTTTCACTTAGGCTGTACCTCCAATATATCTCTTTAATTTCTCATATGGTCTAAAAGCTTACAGTCTCAACTCTCAACTGTTCTTAAATTTTCAACCCTTCTCGATTTCCCATGATATCATGACATAAAACCAGGATCTTAACTTGATTAATGGAGCAGGAATTCCAAGAAATCCAACAATCAAAGAGAGACTGAAATTCCATGAATCGATGAGTAGGAATTCATTCAATACCAATATGATTTATAGATTTCTCCAAACATTTAAGAATAGGATACATCACATTTTCCTCTTTTCGGCATAGAAGAAATAATTCGATATGGCCTTAAGAATAATCCTTCTCATTTCCATCCCAATATCAACATTGACAAGGATAATTTTGATAGATCCCAATGCTCAGCTTTAACCTCTTGAACAACTCAGATTTTATGTAACATCGAATGCTCTAAACTATCACATTACCTCACTGTCTTGAAACACATCACAATTCATACAACAAAGACATTCTTTCGAAAGTCGGAAGTCTTTGCTCAATGTAAACTAGTCTAGTTCAGGCGCTTCGGTTACCAATATTCTCATCTATCCGAACTCTGTCAACATGTAATAAACTTTTCAGCTTTCATAAGATGAAAACCTTATCATTCGTAGTGACTTTAACTAATATCCAACTCTTTCTAATAAATATACACTTCTCGTTCAGACTATTTACTCTTTTATCAGTACAAAAATGAAATTCTATTATCAGACTTGAGAAAAATAATCCTGACATAATTGTCACATGAAATCTTTCCAATAAATAATTCACCATACCGATGAAACTCGCGCTTTTATCACCTATGCCTTTATCGATGTCAAATCCTTACACGAAATTAGAAAAAATCCCAATACTAAAATCACCACATTACCAAGATCAAATTAGAAGTATAATCATATTTGACATGATTATCACGAGCTGAAGAACGCACTTCAAACATGAGTCGTAATTGACAAATTATGGAACAAAGATAACAAGAAAACCGAATAAAGAAATCCAAGATAGAGAAACCCGGAATAAAGAAATCCAGAATAAAAAGTTCCAGGATAAAGAAACCCAAGATACGATACTATGCCGGAGAATCGAAAACCAAACTCATAGAGAAAATATAGAATACCCCGATAATTCTTCAAAGAAAGAAAGTCCAAAAGAAAACATCATTTAATCCCACTGAAATCAAATATAACAAGATCAATATATATTCCCATACATATATATCAGATGAAGCATCAAGTAGAAGAAACAGAATTATAATACCATATGTATTCTCTCATCAATTCTTATCAGACGAAATGAAATAGAATACCCGATGAAATAGAGCAATATAAATTATAAACCGATCAGACTACCAATGCTTTCATCCAACACTGTAATTAGAAGACATTCCCATATAACAAGAATTTCTTGAGTAAGATCAATAGCCATAGAAATATCTCTCGAGAACAGGTAAACACATAGAACATCTCAAAAGAGATGCTAAATTTGTCCAGTCATAACTGTCACACTCAGATAGTTCACATTTCAAATATCATTTCCCAACTAGTTTTGCCGTCACAAATTTCATATTAAACCATTCACTAAAGAAGGCCAGTTCTAAATAAATTTCGATTTACACTTTTCTCGACCTTGCACCTGAGTAATTCGATTTACCAAAGAGAATTCCTTCTCTAATTGGGCGATGCATAACTCCAATAATCTTTACGTCAATCCGATACTTCATCTGGCTCTAACTTTACTTATCAGCTCATTTTCAATCTCTCGATCATACTTATAATTATTCTATCACTGAACTCTTTGGGTTCTCAACCGGAAACTTATTCAATACAAATCTCATGATATTCCATTATAAGTACCACTTCGGTAAGGGGAAGGAGTTGTAGGACCTCTGACTCGACTTTCTTATACATACACATATGACACAACTTCCATCATCATAGCAACATCATCAAAATCATGTCATTCATTCAGGCAATGCAACATTCATGTTCGCTTACATAAATTTTCCTACTGTCCCATTTAGACAATATACTTATGTATACATTCTATGTTTTCTAGATAGCTTTACTTATCCATTCATTTAATTAAATTAATTCATGCTCATGACATCATATAGGGCCAAACAAACATAGATATTTGCATCACAATCACAACTTTCATTTCGTGCATCATGTACATGTCATTACAATCATATAATTCAGTCCAACAATTTAACATAGATAAGTTTATTTCATTATAATCCTTTATCTCATAAAAATTATATATCATTAGCATTCATCAACATTCGACGTCCAAACCAAGACAAGGACATTTTCATTCATATCATAATATTATGACTTTTATTCATACCTCTACTACTTTCTATTTATTCCGTTCATCTTATCAAGTAAGCTATATACACTACATCATATGAGCATTAAGCAAATATGGATATTTATCACATATGTATCATAAACTTTTATTCATACTTTTCTGAATCGAGACTTATCATAATCATAATTTTACTCAAATATCTTCACAAAAATTGAACATGGTCGGCACAGCTCAGTTGGAGAGTACCCTGTCCAAATAAGACGGTACTCATATGCGTCGGAAGACATCACACTATCACAGATCAGTGGCATGTATAGCTAAATTTTTACGCATGCTAAGTTAGTCTGAGAATCGACTAAACCTGATCTGATACCACCAAATGTAACGCCCCGTACACGAGACCGTCGCCGGAGTCAAACACGAGGTGTTAATAGACTTAATTCATTACTTTAAACAGCTCAAACAATTTATTTTTAAAATTTTCTGTCAAGCTAGCAATCTGCGTCACAGTC
This sequence comes from Gossypium anomalum, assembly GCA_025698475.1. Classification (NCBI taxonomy): domain Eukaryota; kingdom Viridiplantae; phylum Streptophyta; class Magnoliopsida; order Malvales; family Malvaceae; genus Gossypium; species Gossypium anomalum. Next base: position 53,395,645 of record CM046966.1, on the reverse strand, counting down.
GCTTAAAAATTCATATCTCGAGTTCCAAAACTTGAAATCCAATTTCGTAAATTTTTTCCTGAAACTATACTCATATATCTATTTACTAATTTTTTTATAGAATTTTTGGTCAAGCAAATTGGTACAGTTTATTAGTTAAAGTCTCCTTGTTTTGTGGTTTGACTGCTCTGACCTCTGTGTATTACAAATCAGATATCTCCCTGTCATGAGTTTCAATGACTATACCGTTTATTTCTAATAACACTAGACTCAATAAGGAATCTGTACATATAAATATGACTTATAATTATCTTTGCAAAATTTATGGTGAATTTCCAAAGTCAAAACAGGGGATCCAGAAATTGCTCTGGCCCTGTTTCACAAAAATTTAAACATCTCATAAAATATAACTCATATATCTGTTTTGTTCCATCCATATGAAAATAGACTCATCAAGATTCAATTCCATTACTTATTCATTATTTAATTCCATTTCTACTATTTTTAGTGATTTTTCAAATTCACGTCAACATCTGCTTTGTCTCGAATCTATTTTATGGTAAATTTTACCCATTTCATGGTTCCTATGGATTAGCTAACAATTTAGCATACATAACACCAACTATGATCATGATTAGCCATTCCAATGGGTAATCATTACCAAACATTTCCATACCACTTAATAACCATACCATAAGACCATATATACAAAATGATTATAATGCTATACATGCCATACTCAAAATATACAAGCCATTATGCCAAGATGGTATACGGATAGTGTGAGCGTGCCTCCGACCGTTTCCGATTTCCGAGCTGGCTTGTCAACACTACAAGGAATGAAAAGGAGGGAGTAAGCACAAATGCTTAGTAAGTTCACATGCAAATAGCAAGTAACACAACTATATAAGCAAACATAAACATTATTTGCATGATCATCACCGAGACATTCATATCACATTTTCATTTATCATCTTACCATATTGTTGTTATATCGATTTTTCAACCCGAGGGTTAAGTACATACCTATTCAAAGTATCCATTTCACAACACTTACCAATACGTCCCTTTCATCTCGAGTATTCCTCCATTTGAGTAGAATTTTACCCGTTGAACACATCGGAATATAATTCGGATACATGGAAAGTTTGCACATAAGTGCCACATATGTAGCCAAGCTACCATGTAACCCGCCCATAAGTGAACTCGGACTCAACTCAACGAGCTCGGGCGTTCGCATCCATAAGTGAACTCGAACTCAACTCAACGAGCTCGGATGCCTAGTTACGTCTCTCGAACTCGGACTCAACTCAACGAGTCCGGACATTCGCATCCATAAGTGAACTCGGACTCAACTCAACAAGCTCGGATTCCTAGTTACATCTCTCGAACTCGGACTCAACTCAACGAGTTCGGACATTCGCATCCATTAGTGAACTCGGACTCAACTCAACGAGTTCGGATGCCCAAATATCCCAGTGACATGTCACTTGTATCCTAATCCATTCCTAAGGTTCAACGGGACCTTTTTCCCAATCATGTGTCTCAACCATCTTCTACGGAATGCCGATACCGATACACGATAGTATTTCACATTTTCCAAGTATATCACATAATTTGACATATTATCAAACAATTATCAGGAGTATAATATTTCATAATAATTATCATATCATTTAAATAACATAAAAACATTTAAAATAATAACTATGTTACCAACATTTACATATGAACTTACCTCGTATGTGAAAATGGCTACTTTTACCATTTTAGTCCACAACTTGGTATTTTCCCCATTTTAGCTTTGAATTTTAGTTTTCCTTGCTCTATCATCTAAAATATAGTCTAATTAGGGCTCACATTATTCAAATTAACCCAAAATCATATTTTGGAAAAATTCTGATTTTGCCCTAAACTTTTGCATATTTACACTTTTGCCCCAAAGCTCGTAAATTAAACTTCAGCATATTTTCTTATGTTTTATGACATGCTGAACATTTTTCCCTTCTATGACAACATCAAATTCTCACTCTAACACATAGTTATGAAGAATAACAATTTTTACCGATTAAGCCGTTTTACTCATTTTTGCTTAAAATCGCTTAGCAAAAGTTGTTTAACATAATTTCAGCCTTCATATTCTACCATAAAACATCAAAATAAACACATTTCACCTATGGGTATTTTTCCAAATATGAACCCTAGCTTAAATTATTGCTACTAGAATAAGCTTAATCAAATTCTGGGATTCCAAAAACGTAAAAAACTTGAAAAACGGGGCTAGAACGGACTTACAATCGAGCTTGGAAGCTTGAAAAACCCTAGCCATGGTTTCTCCTTGCTATATTCGGCCATGGGGTTGAAGATGAGCAAAATTGGCTTTTAATTTTGTATTTTAATTCATTTTACCCCTAAATGACCAAAATGCCCTTACTACGAAACTTTCCAAAAATTCCATCCATGTCCAATTTTTTTCCATAGACTTAGAAATTGGTAAAATTACTATTTTAGACCTCCTAGTTAATATTTCAAAACAATTTCATACTAGAAACTTCTAGAATGCAAGTTTTGCAAATTATTCGATTTAGTCCCTAATTTCAATTTAAGCACTTTATGCATAAAATTTCTTCACGAAATTTTCACACAATCATGCAATCATATCATAGACCTCAAAATAATCATAAAATAATTATTTCTATCTTGGATTTTGTGGTCACGAAACCACTATTTCGACTAGGCCCAAAATCAGGATATTACACAGGGGTAATCCTGATACAAAATCCATAGTCACTCTATCCCATTTCCATTCCGGTATCATCATAGGTTGAAGCAAAGTCAAAGGCACTTGATGTTCAGCTTTAACTTACTAACACACTAAACATTTTGTTACAAATTTAGAAATGTCTCGCTTCATACCCGTCCACCGATACAATTGTTTCAAATCGTTGTACATTTTAGTACTCCCAAGATGAACTGATAAGCAACCACTATGTGCCATGTGTAAAATTTTCTAAATCAATTTTGGATTTTTCGGTACTCAGATTCTATCTTGAAACAATAAACAATCATCAGATCTGATTTGATACTCTAAATCACTAGTTGACTCGCATTGCACTCTTTTAGCTTTCAGTTCACTATCACACCTTTGAGCTTCACAAATTTGCTAAAGAAATACTAGTTTAGTTTTTAAATTAGCTAAGATCGAACCATCATCGGATAATGTCAACTACGTATTCATTGCTCTCAAGGAAAACAACGACTTTCTACTCAAAGCATCCGCGACCACATTTGCATTCCCCAGGTGATAATCAATTACTAACTCAGTCTTTTAGTAATTCAAGCCATCTCCGGTGTCGCAAATTCGAATCTTTTTGAGTGATAATATACTTTAAGCTTTTATGTTCAGTAAAGATGTGACATTTTTCATCGTACAAATGATGTCTCCAAATTTTCAATGCAAATACAATAGTGGCCAACTCTAAAACGTGTGTTGGATAGTTCTTTTCATGCGGCCTCAACTGTCTGGAAGCATAAGCTACAACTTTTCCCTCTTGCATCAATACGCAACCCAATCCTTTCAATGACGCATCGCTATAAATCACAAATTCTTTAGCCGATTTAGGTTGAACCAACACTGGTGCCTCAGTTAACAATGCTTTCAATTGATCGGAACTTTGTTGACATTTCTCGGACCATTCAAACTTTACATCTTTCTATAGCATTCTGGTCATCGATGTAGCAATCAGTGAGAATCCTTTGATGAAACGTCGATAGTAACTAGCCAATCCCAGAAAACTTCTAACCTCGGATACATTTCTAGGTGGTTTCCAATCAATAATTGTAGAAATCTTGCTCGGATCAACTCGAATGCCATCTGTCAATACAATATGTCCCAAAAATCTGACTTCCCAGAGCCAAAACTCACATTTCCTGAATGTAGCATACAGTTGCTTATCTCTCAAGGTTTGCAGCACAATCCTCAAATGCTCGGCATGCTCAGACTCATCTCGTGAACAGATCAGAATGTTGTCAATGAACACAACAACAAATCTGTCTAAATACAGTCTAAAGATTCGATTCATCAAATCCATAAAAATGGCAGGGGCATGAGTTAGTCCAAAAGGAATAACAAGGAATTCATAATGTCCGTACCTTATTCTGAATGTAGTTTTTGGCACATCTGAGTCTTTAACTGGTAACTGATAATAACCCGATCTCAAATCAATCTTCGAAAACACTGTTGTACATTTCAACTGATCAAACAAATCATCAATTGTTGACAACAAATACTTATTCTTTATCGTAACCTTGTTGAGCTAAAGATAATCAATACACATTCTCATTGATCCATCTTTCTTCTTTACGGACAATACAGGTGCACCCCAGGGCGAAAAACTTGGTCATGCAAAACCTCTATCTGTTAACTCTTGCAACTGAGCTTTTAACTCTTTCAACTCTGTCGGAGCTATTTTGTATGGAGCTATAGATATCGGCACAGTTCTTGGTACTAACTCAATGGCAAACTCAACCTCTGTGACTGGTTACAACCCAGGCAATTCTTCTGGAAATATATCCAGATACTCACAAACTACAGGTACCGATTCAATCTTCTTTTCGGACACTTTGGCATCTAAAACATATGCTAAGTACACATCACAACCCTTTCTAACATATCTCTGAGCCGACATCAATGAAATCACTATTGGCAATCCACTCGACTCATCAGATTCAATATGAAGAATTTCATTATTCTAACACTTCAATTCTATAGTCTTTCATCTACAGTTTACAACAGCATCATGTAGAGTCAACCAATCCATACCCAGAATCACATCAAACTCATCAAATGGTAAAAGCATTAAGTTAGCTGTAAAATAGTAACCTCGAGTCATTAAAAGACAGTTCTTGTATACTTTGTAAACTAAGACATACTTGCCTAAGGGGTTCGATACTTTAATCACAAACTCAGTAGACTCAATAGGCAAACTCTTATTAGACACCAAATTCATACATATATACAAATGAGTCGATCCAGGACCAACCAATGCAATAACATTAATGTCGTAAAGAGAAAATGTACCGGTAATGACATCTAGTGATGACGCATCTTCACGAGCACGAATAGCGTAAGCTCTAGCAGGTACTCTGGCCTCAGATCTCATTGTAAAATCTCTTGTCGTGCCACAATTACCACTTTCATTTCTCACATTTCTTGGCGGCCTTCCTCGAGTAGCCGTATTGCTCTATCTTGCATTCTGAGAATTATTTGTTTCATTTAGCTCCGGAATGTCTCTGATAAAATGATCTTGTGAACCACAACTGTAACAAGATCTATTATTATTTTTCACCCAGCAATCGCCAAAATACTGTCTTTTACACTGTTGACACTCGAGCTTGATATCTTTTACGTTGCCAACACTTGATACTGATATGGCTTGAGCTTTAGGACTAGTGTATTGCTTTCCGCGATCTCTATTGAAATATCCCGCTAAAGTGGTCGATCGATTAAAATAATTTTTTAATTTCTTTGATGCAGAATGGTAAGGTTTACTCATCGATCTCTTCCTCGAATCTTTTGCCTCTGAATCAGCCTTTCTCTTTTTTTTGCTAAGTTCCTCGGCTTTGCAAGCTCTGTTGACTAAAACGACAAATTCCTTCAGTTCTAAAATTCCAACTAGAAGTTTAATGTCTTCATTTGACCCACCAACGAACCTCTTGCACATGATTTCTTCAGTAGAAACATACTCCCGAGCGTACTTGCTCAACCGTACAAATTCTCTTTCATACTAGGTTACGGTCATTCGACCCTGTTTCAACTCTAGAAACTCTTTACGATTTTGATCAAGGAACCGCTGGCTTATATATTTCTTTCAAAACTCCGTCTAAAAGAATTCTCAGGTCACTCCTTCTCTTGGTACTACAGACACCAAGGTATTCCACCATTGATATGCTATGTCTCTCAACAAAGAAACGGCACACTTTAAACATGCAACTGGCGTGCACGAAAGTTCATCAAATACATAAATAGTGTTTTCAAGCCAAAATTTAGCTTTCTCTAGATCATCATCAATGGTAGCTCTAAACTATTCGACCCCGTACTTACAAATTTTATCAGCCGGTGACTTACTCAGTCTTTGATGTTTCACAACTTGAGGAGTTACAAGTACAGGTTGGGGATTAGGTGAGGATGAAGGTTATTGAACAATCGAGTTTTTTCGAATATATTGCGTGAACCATTTGTTCATCATATGGAAGAAGGCTTTTTTAGCCTCTCACCCTAGCTGCCTATTACGAGACTAGAATCAGATGACGCTGTCCCTTGAGCGGGAGCAAGTGCATTACTTTCAACCTCATCAAGTATAGCTCAATTGGGATCCATTTACTATATGAAAGCATATTTGAAAATGTTAGGAGTCATCACACTATCACAATTTATATATGGCATGTATAGCTAGACTCTCACACATGCTACGTTAGTCCTAGAATCGATTAAACCGTAGCTCTGATACCAATAAATGTAGCACCCCTCAACTGTATTCACCGGCGAAATAGGGTTACGGAGCACTATCAAACTTACAACACTTTTAAACATACATTTCATATATAATTTATCAATTCTAATACAATTCAATCATAATCAATCATAATGTCCCTTAAACGAACCTACGAGGCCTTAAACATGCATTGGGAGTGGTTCAGGACTAAACTGAAAACTTGAGAAATTTTTCCAAAATTAGAATTCTTTTTCTCAAAACAGGGGACACACGTCCGTGTGGTTAGGCTGTGTGTCTCATTCGGCCATGAGACACACCCGTGTCACAGGCCATGTGGACATTTGAAATGGAGCACATGGCCGTGTCCCAGCCTGTGTCCTACCCTATGTCCAAACAAGTGAGCTTACTGACTTAGGTCACACGGCCAACCACACGTCTGTGTGTCTAGCCCGTATGCCCTTTGAAGTGGCCACACTCACCCATGTGCCAGGCTGTGTCAAACCCGTAGGGTATACTGACTTATGCGACACGGCCAGGTCACACACTCGTGTGCTAGGCTGTGTGCAAATTAAGGTGTAAACTGACTTATGTCATATAGCCGATCACATGCCCGTGTGTGAGACCATGTGGAGCACACTGACTTCATTTTAATTACAACACTAGGGGACACAAGACCGTGCAACATGACTGTGTGTTACACACGGCTGAGACACACGCCCGTGTCTCCGCCCGTGTGGACAAAAATAGGCTATTTACAAAGCCAATTTTCCACCCAAATTTGCATATACCTATACAATCGAAATGGCACCAATTCAAAGCCTAAATAAACATCCAATTTAGCCACAATCAAGACTAATTCATACCATATCCAATACCAAATTTCCAACATGCTTATAACTTCAAATCTTACTCTATCAAAACATACCAAAATACATATACAAATCAAATAGTCAAACATTTACTTAACATGCATCATTTGCACCATTTCACAAGCATGATACCAGTTCCACAAACCTCATAATACAATTCATTCACACATCCATTCATGAACTTAACTATCAACCATATATGCACATATATGCACATATATGCACATAACCAAATACACCAAATTAAGCCAAGTCTCATGGCTATATATACAAACCAAAACATGACCATTCACAAGCCATTTCAAATGTCAAAACTCACTACCAAAATACATATAAAAAATAACCATAACCCTATACATTCCATATGACCAAACCATGAGATCAAAACTACCAAAGTGATTGTTAGATAGTGTAACGTAGTCTCCGACAATCCTAGAATCCGAGCTAACTTTGAAATCACTACAAAACACAGGAAAAATAAACAAAATAAACAAAGTAAGCTATAAAGCTTAGTAAGATCTTACGAAATATACTCAATAAATCATAAAACAAATCATCAATTTGAACTATAAAACATATAATTCATGATAACAACAAACCTTCCATATGCTTAATCATATGCTTATATGCAAATTCATAACTTTTTCTATTTGAATCTCATACTTTACATGTACATACCTGTACAATTTCGTAACGAATTCATACCTTTTTGGAATACTGTTGAATACTCGATATCTCACACACTAAGTGCAATATATAGCCGAAGCTATTCTGAGTCACACACTAAGTGCCATATATAGCCGAAGCTATCTCGAATCAAACACTAAGTGCCATACATCACCGAATTATCGACAAATATGATTGTAGTCTTGTATACACAATTTATGCAATATCAAAGCATTTAAAGCATATTTATAACAATGGTTATTACATACAAACTTACCTCGGATGTAAAATGGCGAAATAAGTTGTTTAGTCGATAACTTTCATTTTTCCCCGATCTTGATCCGAATTTCGTTTTTCTTGATCTAAATATATTAAAAATCAACTCACTTAATCAAATATTTATTCAATTCAATCCAAAATATACATTAGGGCTATTTTACACATTTGCCCCTAAACTTTCACATTTTTCACTAATTAGTCCTTATTTCATAAAATCACAAATTAATGAAATTCACAATAAACCCATGCTAGTCAAATTACCATAATGCCCGTAGCAGCCCATATTTTTCATTTATTTCACATTTTAACCACTAACTTTACATATTTCTTAATTTAGCCCCTAATTTGCATTTTCACTAAAAATCACTTAACAAAACTTGTTTAACTATCAACAACTATTCAAAATCTATCATCAAACTTTAAAACTCATACCTATTATCAATGGTATCATTCAAAATCTTTAGCATTTTTGCAAAATGGTCCCTCAGCTACTAGTACTAGATGCAACGATCACAAAAAATATAGAAATCATCAAAAATAGATTAAAAATACATACCTAATTGATAGAAATAAGAATTTCGAATGAAGAACCCTAGAAAATTTTTCTTCCCTTCAATTTTTGGTGTAAGAGGATGAATTAAAAGATGATAAACTTGTTTTCTTTTTTTTTACTTAATACATAATTTACTATTTTAACCTTGGTTTAAAACATTAAAATTCACATGTTTTATGTCCATAAATGCCCTCTCAAATAAGTAACGGTCTAATTGCAACATAAGGACCCTAACTTTAAGGTTCTATAGCTAATTGACACCTTTAGCTAATAGAACTCCACTTTTACACTTTACGCGATTTAGTCCTTTTTATCAAATTAACCAACCAAACGATAAAATTTCTTATCAAAATTTTCACACAATCATATTATCATGCTGTAAATCTTAAAATAATAGTAAAATAAATATTTTGACCTCGAATTTATGGACAAAACCACTTTTCTGATTTGACTAAAAATGGACTATTACAGAGTGCATGTTTCCATTATTTCAGATAAAGATCCTCGATTTATGTCTCGATCCTAGAGCAAATTACAAGAAGCTCTGCGTACTCAGTTACACTTCAGTACTGCATTTCATCTCCAAACAGATGGTCAATCTAAACGGGTAATATAGATCTTGGAAGATATGCTTCAGTGTTGTATACTTGATTTTGAAGGTAATTGGGAAAGGTATTTACCTTTGGTTGAATTTACTTATAATAATAGTTATCAGTCTAGTATTAAAATGGCACCGTATGAAGCCTTGTATGGACACAAATGTAGAACTCCATTGTATTGGACTGAACTCAGTGAGAAAAAGTTACACAGAGTTGAATTGGTCCGTGAGACCGAGGGAAAAGTGAAGGTAACAGCTTAAAAGCAGCCTCTGATCGTCAAAAGTCCTATATCGATTTGAAACGAAAAAAATAGAATTTCAAGTTGGTGATAAAGTATTCTTGAAAGTGTCCCTTGGAAGAAAGTTCTCCTGTTCGGACGCAAAGGATTGGGCCAGTTGTATTAGACCTTATGAAATTATAGAAAGGATTGGGTTGGTTGCATATCGATTAGCTTTACCACCAGAGCTTGATCAGATTCATAATGTTTTTCATGTGTCTATGCTACGGTGGTATCGATCCAACCCTTCACAGGTTATCTCTCCAACAGGGGTAGAAATTTAGCCTGATGTGACATATGGTGAAGAACTAATCAAAATCTTAGCTCGAGAAATGAAAGAGTTAAGAAATAAAAAGGTAGCTTTAGTAAAAGTTCTTTGGCAACAACATTGTATTGAAGAGGCTACCTGGGAGCCGGAGGATACTATGAGGAAGTAATATCCCAATCTTTTTACTGGTAAGATTTTCGAACACAAAAATCCCAAAAGAGGGGAGAGTTGTAATAGCCCATTTTTCAGTGAAATCGGAACAGTGGTTTCGAGACCATAAATTTGACCCAAAAAATATAATTTATTTTTATTTCATTATATGGTATGTATTATAATAGGCATATCATGTGAAAATTTTGAAATGAAAATTTTATTGATTAAGTGCTTAATTACAAGAATGACTAAATCGCATAAAATGCGAAAGTTGAATTCTAGTAGCTATAAGGATCAAATAGCTATGGAATTCAAAACTTAAGGTCCCTATATGGTAATTAGACCATTAAAAAAAGTATGTAGATTTTTCTTGGTGACTCATCCATGGAATTATAGAAAAAGGGCAATGACTAAATTAGAAATACTAAAATACTTAATTAATTAAAAGATGAAAAGAAATATATCATCTTAGTTTCATCATCCTCATCCTAAAAATTTTATGGAAACCCTAGGAGAGAGAGGGGAAACTTTCAAGGCTTAATTGGGTAAGTTCTCATGTCTCGTTTTTAGTAATTTTGGTAGTTTTTGAAACCAGGATAGCTTAATCTCACTATTTGAGGGATTAATTTAAAAAGTTATCAAGGTATGAAAATGGGTCATGGATGTATTATGCTGGAAATTAGAAATTTATGTTAGAAAATGAAAGATTATTGATAGATAAAAAACTTTTACAAAGTGATTTTTGATGAAAACATGATTTAGGGACTAAAATGAAAAGTTGTAAAATTTGATGAAAAATCCTGAAATTTTATGGATACATGTGCTGGAAAATTTGTAATGGGGTTTTGGTTAGGCTTGGAATAGGGAGTAATCTGTACAAGTTTCATTTTTTGGGCCTAGGGACAAAATCAAAATTTATGGGAAGTTAAGGGCAAAATGGTAATTTTGCCTAGGACATAAATTGAGTCCATTTAAATATGAAATGTATGAAATTTATGGTTAAATTCAATTATATAGTTCCAGACAACACTAATTCAAGGTTAGATCGAGGAAAAGAAAAGATTTAAGATTAGTAGACATTTACGCGAACAAGTATCGACGTATGTTCGTGTAACTTAATCTAGCATGAAATATGTTTAATTGAATATTGTGTTATATGGAATGTGATTTATATATATGTACATTACTTGAATGCTATAATGAGAAACTTAATGCATGCTTGAAATGGTGATAAAGGGTTAAGTCTTAATTGAATGATGAATTTCGATGATTGTATGCGCTTTGCCGAAACATATACGGTTCTGCATTTGTTGCGGACGGGATTTAGCTCAGACGAGTAATCCCAATAACCTTGTCATAGAAAGGATTTAGCCTGGATGGGTAATCCTGATACATTACCCCACGAGATTCGTTATGATTAGGGTTTAACCTAGACTGGTAACCATAATTGAGCTCTTTTAAGTATATGCTATATAAAGGATTTAGCCTGGACTGGTAATCCTGTTATACGACAAGTAACTTGAGAGTGTGTTCCTTGGTTAAGTACCCTAAGGGGTAACTTCAATAAGAATCAACAGATTAATAAATTGTACACTTCAAGTGTACTATTTGAGCCTTCATCGAAATTTCAATGATTCAACGGACATCAAACTCTTGACATGGCATGAAAATCTTGAGATGATATAATAATGACTTGAAATAATATTGCTTAATGAGCTCATCTATTCTTACTTGATGTGTATGGAAACTTTGTGACTAACATGTTTGATTGAGTGTATGTGATTAGGCAATTTAGCCAAATGGAAGGAAACATAACATTGTATGCCTAGATTTTAATTAACAAGATTAGTTTCTGTTATACGAACTTACTAAGCATGTAATGCTTACCCCATTTTATTTTCCCTTGTTATATAGTGCTCAGAAGCTTGTGAAGGTTGAAAGATCATTGGAGCATCGTCACACTATCAACTAGCATTTTGGGTATACTTAGTAAAATCATTTTGGTATCCGATGCTGGAATAGGGTTCAAGGTATTATCTGACTAAAACTCAATCAACTATAAAACCGGGTCATGAAATCTCAAACAATTTAAAAACTTTTCCTTTCTCATGTAATCTGTCCCAAATATGGGCTTATGAGACCCAAAACGTACATCCAAGGTGGTTAAGAACCCAACTAAGAACTCGTGAAAAACTTAGAAACTCTCATACAGCAAAGTTCCACACGCCCGTGTGGGTATATTGCACACGACCGTGTGCTAAGGACACGCCCATGTCCCGAACTCGTGACTAAAAAATTGGGCATTCTACCAAAACTACATGGCCCGAGCACACACCTGTGCCCTACAACCATGTCCATCACACGGCTGAGACACATGGCCGTGTCTCTTGCCCGTGTACTACTCGTATGCATACTGACTTTATGGCACGGCATGGACACATGCCTGTGTGCTAAAATGACTTCAAAATTTAAAGTGCAAGGGACGCATGGCCATAACACACACCCATGGGCATGAGCCGTGTGTCACACACGGTCTAGACACACACCCGTGTATCTTACCCATGTGGACAAACTAGGCTATTTTCCAAGCCCTTTGGTCACCCATTGTGCACAACCTACACAAGATCCTTTCAATACACAAACCTTATCATAATGGGCACTAATTCAACCATAGAAAGAACATCATATGCATTCATCAAAATGAATAATAGCCATTATTCTAGGCTTGATACAAAATAAAGGGCTTTTGACTTAAGCCAAAATACATAAACACTTCTCATGATGTAACATCCTAGTTCAGCCCTATACATGCCACCTTCAAAAATACAAATCAAACTATACCGAATGTTGCAGACAATAGTGTGATCGATATCTCTGACCTTAAGGGATCCTTAAGCTAGCTTGGCGACACTGAAAGAAGAGGGAAAGGAAAGAGGGTAAGCATAAAGCTTAGTAAGTTGCATATAAATAAATATACAGCAACAATCTCACCAGCAGTCATCATACTTATAACTCAAAGATAAACATAATTGAACTTACTCATTATCCTCTACTCGAGTCACATTTTCTAAATTAGGCTCGTTACACATGCTTACCAAATAGGTACCTATAACACTTGCAACATGATTATTCTTTCTTTATCAAAATTAATCTATAACTCTCACCATTGAAACATTTGGGATACTACTAGATATTCTATGAACCTCTATCATGGGATATATTACCGATGCCATGTCCCAAACATGCTCTTACACTGGCTCTCATATATGCGTGTGGATGCATGTCCCAGACATGTCTTACACTAGCACAACTCTTAGCAGATGCGTGTCCCAGGCACGTCTTACACTGGCTATCTCTGTCGAGGCTGACGCATGTCCCAGACATATCTTATACTGGCACTTATCTCTATGCCGATGCGTGTCCCAGACACGTCTTACACTGGCTATCTCTGTATGGCTGATGCATGTCCCAGACATGTCTTACATTAGCCCTCGTCTAAAAGCCGATGCCATGTCCCAGACATGGTCTTACACTGGCTCTCAGAATGTGGCTGAAGCATGTCCCAGACACGTCTTATACTGGCGCACAAATCACCCAATGCCTTGGCACGAATATCCAGTTCGCATCCTAATGTTTGAACGGGATATCTCTATTATCTCAATATTACTAGACATTCTTAACTTATAACTTAGCAACTAATACAATATCAATTCAATGGCGATATGAGTACAAGTATTAACAGTATAGTTGTATTATTTACATACAACTTACCTTGGTTTACAAAAAGTACTTGACTATTCGGTTTAGTCGGTTTGCTTGGCCTTCCCCCGATCTAGGTTCGGATTTGGTAAATCTTGATCTATAATGACAATGTGCACTCATTTAGTCACTAATTAGGATTAAGCAATCATAAATTCACATCTTTGGTAAAATGACCATTTTACCCCTAAACTTTGACAAAATAACCATTTTACCCCTATGCCCGAAAATTGATTTTCATCGAATTTCTTTGTATCTTAAGCCTAACCGAGTTATTTTTACTCTTATAGCAACTTTAAAATCTCACTATTTCACATACTTAATAACTATTTTACAACTCATGCAAAATAGTCCCTTTAGGTGTTTTCATGCTAACACCTTTCACAAAAGTTGTTTATAACCCAACTAGGGCTCATATTCTTCCATAAAAACTCAATAAACATCTCAAAAACATCCATGGCAAAATCTTAAACTATTGACCATTTTGCAAGATATCACCCTCATTTGAAAGCTCATGCTTCAAGGGTCTCAAAAATACAAAAATCATTAAAAGAAACTATCAAAGTCACTTGCTTGAGAGGCTTAATGTTGCTGCAAATTTTTGAAGCTCAAAACCCCAACAATGGCTGATAAAAATCAGTGGAGAGAAGAAAAATAGAGAAGAAATGACCTTTGTTTTATTTAATTTAAAACTAGTTAAATTTGATGACCTCATCATCTGTCAAATTTGTCTCCCCTCACTCCATGGCCAGCTAGGATATTTCAAAAGGGTCTAATTGCCCTTTAAAGACCCTAAATTTTAAATCTCTAGCTATTTAACGCATTTGGGTACTAAAATTTAACTTTTACCTTTTATGCGATTTAGTCCTATTTCGCAATCGGGCTTGATAACATCAAAATTAGCTCACCAAATTTTTCATGCACTAATAAAATCATATTATAACCTCATAGAAATAATAAAATAATATTTTTCTAACTTCAGATTTGTGGTCTCGAGACCACTATTCTGACTATGCCCTAAATCGGGCTGTTACATTTCTCCCCCCTTAGGGATTTTCGCCCTAGAAAATCTTACCAGTAAATAATTTTGGATACTTCTTTCTCAAAGACTCTTCGGGTTCCCATGTAGCTTCCTCGACTCCATGTCTATGCCACAAAACCTTCACAAGTGGTATATTCTTATTTCTTAACTGTTTAAACTCTCGAGCTAAGATCTTGACCGGTTCTTCACCATAAGTCATATCTGGAAGAATTTCAACTTCAGTAGGCGCAATTACATGCGAAGGGTCAGATCTGTATCGGCATAACATAGACATGTGAAACACGTCGTGAATCTTTTCTAACTCTACCGGCAAATTCAATCTGTAGGCAACAGGCCCTATTCTCTAGGTAATTTTATAAGGTCCTATGAAACAAGGACTCAACTTGCCTTTTCTACCAAATCTGAGGACTTTTCTCTAAGGGGAAACTTTCAAGAATACTTTATCACTGACCTCAAACTTGATCTCTTTTCGTTTCAAATCTGCGTAGGATTTCTGCCTATCCGAAGCGGCTCTTAGGCATTCCTGAATCACTTTAACTTTTTCCTCAGCCTCTTTGACCTAATCAACCCCGTGAATCTGACTCTCTTTCAACTCAGTCCAGTATAAGGGCGTTCGGCACTTTCGCCCGTACAAACCCTCATAAGGTGCCATTTTCAAACTCGACTGATAGCCATTATTTTAGGCGAATTCAACCAATGGTAAGTATTTTTCCCAACTTCCTTGAAATTCATGCAGCACCTCAGTATGTCCTCTAAGATCTGTATTACTCTTTCCGATTGTCCTTTAGTCTGTGGATGGAAAGCCGTACTAAAAATTAACTTGGTTCCTAGAGCCTCTTGTAACTTTTTCCAAAACCTTGAGGTGAATCTCGGGTTTCGATCTGAAACAATCGACAATGGTACACCATGTAGCCTCACAATCTCGAAAACATACAAGTCAGCTAATTTCTCGAGAGAATAGTCGGCACGCGCTAGTATGAAATGGGCTGACTTAGTTAATCTATCGACAATAACCTATACAGCATCTTTCTTTTTCGGGGTTAATGGCAAACTGGTCATGAAGTCCATAGTGATACGATCCCATTTCCACTCTAGAACCATAATAGGCTAGAGTAGCCCAGAAGGTACTTGGTGTTCAGCTTTTACTTGCTGACATACTAGGCACTTGGAAACAAACTCCGGAATATCCCTTTTCATTCCCGGCCACCAATACATTCTCTTCAGGTCGTTATACATCTTTACGCTACCCGGGTGGACGGATAAACTACCACTATGTGCTTCTTGTAAAATCTTCTGAACGAGCTCACTATCACACAAATTCTATTTTTGAACATTAAACATCCGTAGATACCAAACTGAAAATTTGATTCAACACCTGACTCACACTGATTTTTCCTGGCTTGAAACTTCTCATCATTTTTTTGAGCTTCTCGGATTTCATGAAGAAAAGTCGGTCTAACTCTCAGTTTTGCTAAGATCAAACCATCCTTAAATACAGTCAACTGTGTCTTCAAAGCTCTCAAGGCATACAACGATTTTCTACTCAAGGCATTAGCGACTACATTCGCCTTTCCTGGATGGTAATCAATGATTAACTCATAATCCTTTAATAGTTCTAACCATCGACCTTGCCTCAAATTCAACTCCTTTTGAGTCATCAAGTATTTTAAACTCTTATGGTCGGTAAATACCCTACGTTTCTCCCCATACAAATGGTGTCACCAAATTTTCAAGGCGAACACTACAGCTGCTAGCTCTAAATCATGGGTCGGATAATTCTTCTCATGTGGTTTTAGCTGTCTCGAGGCATAGGCTACAACCTTACCTTCTTGCATGGGTATACACCCTAAACCATTTAAGGAGGCCTCACTATAAATTACAAATTCCTTACCCGACTCCGGTTGCACTAAAATTGGGGCTTCGGTCAACAAAGCCTTTAATTTTTCAAAACTCTGCTGACACTCTTCTGTCCATTCAAACTAGACGTCTTTCTGCAATAGTCTCGTTATTGGAGTAGCTATCATAGAAAATCCATTTACAAAGCATCCGTAATACCCCGCTAGCCCCAGAAAACTATGAACCTCTGTTACATTCCTTGGCGGTTTCCACTCCACAATAGCTGAGATCTTCTTTGGGTCAACTCTGACCTCATCGCCCGACACAATGTGTCCTAGAAATCCAACTTCATTAAGCCAAAACTCGCTCTTACTAAACTTAGCATAGAGTTGTTTATCCCTCAAAATCTGTAACACAGTTCCCAAATGTTTCGTGTGCTCACTCTCATCACGTGAATAAATCAGTATGTCATCTATGAAAACTGTAACACCCCTTACCCGATACTGTTGCCAAAATCGAGCACGAGGCATTACTAAACTTAATCTATCACTTAAATAGTTTTAAAATTTTTTTTATTTAAACTTTTCGGAATGTGCTGTCATTCTGCGTTGTAGTCGCCTAAAAATTCATATCTTGAGTTTCGAAACTCAAAATTTAGATCCGTAATTTTTTTCTGAAACTAGACTCATATATCTAACCACTAATTTTTTTCTAGAATTTTTGACTTAGCCAATTAGTACAGTTTATTAGTTAAAGTTACCCCTGTTTCAGAATTCGACAGCACCGACCTCTACTTACTACGAACCACTTTTCTCCCTATAAAAAATTAATATAACTATACTGTTTGTTTCTATTAAAACTAGATTCAATAAGGATTCTAACCATATAAATTACACCACCTAATTATTTTTTTACAATTTATGGTGAATTTCCAAAGTTGAAACAGGGGATCTAGAAATTTCTCTGACCCTGTTTCACTAAAACTCAGATATCTCATAAAATATAATACCTTTACCTGTTTTGCTTATTCCATAAGAAAATATACATAATAATATTTAATTTCATATATTATTCACCATCAAACCATGTCTCTACGATTTTTAGTGATTTTTAAAAGTCATGCTATTTCTGATACTTAAATCTGTTTTTAAGTTACTTTCACATTTTTCTTAGTTTTCATGTGATAGTTACTACTTATTCATACATACTATTAAACATGTATATCATCAGCCCTTCTATTAGTTAATCACTAGCAAGTATTTACACATCATTCATTGATCATATCATATCAAAAGAAACCAAGTTCCTATACATGCCATACACAAAATGAAACGTCTAACTATACCAATGTGATTCCTTCGATAGTGTGATCTGGTCTCCACGCGTTTCCTTCGATCCCCGAGTGGCTTGATAAAAATATGGAGCTTGAAAGCTTGAAACAAACCCTAGCTATGGAGAACCCTTGAAATTTCGTCCTAATGAAGAAGATGGACAAAAATTGGCTTTTAATTTTGTTTTTAATTCATTTTAATAACTAAATGACCAAAATGCCCTTACTACTAAACTTTCCAAAATTCCTTCCATGTCCTAATTTTGTCCATGAACTTAAAATTGGTCAAATTGCTATTTAAGACCTCCTAATTAATATTTCAAAGCAATTTCATACTAAAAACTTCTAGAATGCAAGTTTTGCAAATTATTCGATTTAGTCCCTAATCTCAACTTAAGCACTTTATGCATAGAATTTCATCACGAAATTTTCACACAATCATGTAATCATATCATGAACCTCAAAATAATAATAAAATAAATTTTTCTACCTTGAATTTGTGGTTTCGCAACCACTATTCCGTTTAGGCCCTATTTCGGGATGTTACATTTCTCCCCCTTTAGGGATTTTCGTCCCAGAAAATCTTACTCGTGAAAAGATTTGGAGTCTTGTTTTTTGCATAGCCTCTTCGAGTTCCCATGTAGCCTCGTCTACCCCATGCCTATTCCATAGTACTTTCACAAGTACAATACTTTTGTTCCTTAATTGCTTTACCTCTCGAGTTAGAATCTTTCTTGGTTCTTCACCGTAAGTCATGTCGATTGAATCTCAACCTCTGTCTCGAGAAATTACTTGTGACGGATCTCGAACGATAACGACGTAGCATAGACACATGAAATACATTATGAATCTTCTCTAACTTAATCGGCAAAGCTAACCGATATGCTAATGGTCCGACTCTCTCAATCACTTCAAGCGGTCCAATAAAGCGTGGACTTAGTTTGCCTTTCTTGCCAAATCGAGAACTTTCTTCCACGGGATACTTTCAAAAAAAAAAAAAAAACTTTGTCACCAACTTGATACTCAATCTCTTTTCTCTTTAAATCGCATACGACTTTTGTGCATGCTGAAGGTTGCTTTTAAGCAATCTCGATGATTTTACTTTCTCTTCTGTTTCCTTAACTAGATCAACTCTGTAAATCGATTTCCCTTAAGCTCTGTCCAATACAAAGGTGTGCGACATTTACGTCCATACAAAGCTTCATAAGGTGCCATCTTCAAACTCATTGATAACTATTATTGTAGGCAAATTCTACTAATGGTAAATATTTTTTCCCAACCGCCTTGAAATTCCAATACACGACATCTAAGCATATCTTCAAGTACTGAATAACTCTCTCGATCGACCGTCGGTTTGAGGATGGAAAAAGTGTACTAAAACTCAACTTTCTCGCCCAAAGCCTTCGTAATTTCTTCCAAAACCGTGAAGTAAATCTTGGATTTACATCGAAATAATCGATAATGGCACTCCATGTAGTCTAACTATCTACGAAATGTATAACTCACCAACTTGTCAAGTGAGTAATCCATACGGATTGGGATAAAATGAGCCGACTTAGTTAACTTGTCAATCACAACCCATATTGCATCTTTCTTTCTCGATGTAAACGGCAATCCTGTCACAAAATCTATAGTAACTCGATCCCATTTCCCTCTGGGGACTAGCACAAGCCGCAATAAAACTGAAGGTACGATGTTCGGCCTTTACTGGCGGCGAGATCAAGCATCTAGAAATAAACTCAAATGCCCTTCTCATTCCTACCCACCAGCGGTCGGATATCATGATTTAACCCATCCTTAAACCTTTTACACATGATAGCCTCTGTGGACACACATTCTTGAGCATATTTCATGAGCACGACAAATTCACGCTCATAATCGGTCACAATCATATTGCCTTGTTTCAATTCAGAATTCTTTTCTCTTACGGTCAATAAACCTCTCGATGATGTACTTTTTACGAAATTCTCCCTGAAAGAAATCCCAAGTGACCCTCTCCTTTGGTACAACTGATATAAGTGTCTTCCACCAGTAGTAGGCTGAGTCTCCAAAAAGTGATACTACACATTTCATACATTCCTCGGGTGTACAAGATAATTCGTCAAAGACTCTGATAGTATTTTCTAACCAAAATTCTGCTCTTTCTGCATCATCATCTTTTGTTGCTCGAAATTCTTCTGCCCCTTGTTTCCTGATTCTATCAACTGGTGGCTTTTCTCTTATCACCATACCCTGTGACTGGGAGCTTGAGCTACATGGGTAGCCTGAGAATCATGAGGGGTGGAGGTCTAACTACCGGATTCGCATACGAACGAACTCGGCAAACCAATCATTCAAAGCTTGGAAGAGAGCTTCTCGAGTAACTCCTCCCTGATTAACTGTTACTGGCCTATTCTCATATGGCGCTACCCCTTCCACGGGAGCAGGCGCATTACTTCCTACATCATCATCACCAGCTCACTCGGGATCCATTACAATAAAACAAAATATTTAAAAATCGTCAGGAGTCATCACACTATCAAAATACAGGTATGGCATGTATAGCTAGACTTTTACTCACACTAACTATTCCGAGAACCGACTAAACCTGCTCTGATAACAATAAATGTAACACCCCTTACCCGAGACTGTTGCCAAAATCGAGCACGAGGCATTACTAAACTTAATCTATCACTTAAATAGTTTTAAAATTTTTTTTATTTAAACTTTTCGGAATGTGCTGTCATTCTGCGTTGTAGTCGCCTAAAAATTCATATCTTGAGTTCCGAAACTCAAAATTTAGATCCGTAATTTTTTTCTGAAACTAGACTCATATATCTATCCACTAATTTTTTTCTAGAATTTTTGACTTAGCCAATTAGTACAGTTTATTAGTTAAAGTTACCCCTGTTTCAGAATTCGACAGCACCGACCTCTACTTACTACGAACCACTTTTCTCCCTATAAAAAATTAATATAACTATACTGTTTGTTTCTATTAAAACTAGATTCAATAAGGATTCTAACCATATAAATTACACCACCTAATTATTTTTTTACAATTTATGGTGAATTTCCAAAGTTGAAACAGGGGATCTAGAAATTTCTCTGACCCTGTTTCACTAAAACTCAGATATCTCATAAAATATAATACCTTTACCTGTTTTGCTTATTCCATAAGAAAATAGACATAATAATATTTAATTTCATATATTATTCACCATCAAACCATGTCTCTAAGATTTTTAGTGATTTTTAAAAGTCATGCTATTTCTGATATTTAAATCTGTTTTTAAGTTACTTTCACATTTTTCTTAGTTTTCATGTGATAGTTACTACTTATTCATACATACTATTAAACATGTATATCATCAGCCCTTCTATTAGTTAATCACTAGCAAGTATTTACACATCATTCATTGATCATATCATATCAAAAGAAACCAAGTTCCTATACATGCCATACACAAAATGAAACGTCTAACTATACCAATGTGATTCCTTCGATAGTGTGATCGGGTCTCCGACATTTCCTTCGATCCCCGAGTGGCTTGATAAAAATATGGAGCTTGAAAGCTTGAAACAAACCCTAGCTATGGAGAACCCTTGAAATTTCGTCCTAATGAAGAAGATGGACAAAAATTGGCTTTTAATTTTGTTTTTAATTCATTTTAATAACTAAATGACCAAAATGCCCTTACTACTAAACTTTCCAAAAATTCTTTCCATGTCCTAATTTTGTCCATGAACTTAAAATTGGTCAAATTGCTATTTAAGACCTCCTAATTAATATTTCAAAGCAATTTCATACTAAAAACTTCTAGAATGCAAGTTTTGCAAATTATTCGATTTAGTCCCTAATCTCAACTTAAGCACTTTATGCATAGAATTTCATCACGAAATTTTCACACAATCATGTAATCATATCATGAACCTCAAAATAATAATAAAATAAATTTTTCTACCTTGAATTTGTGGTTTCGCAACCACTATTCCGTTTAGGCCCTATTTCGGGATGTTACAAAAACAACGACGAACCTATCCAAGTATGGTCGGAAGATGCGGTTCATCAAGTCCATAAACACAGCCAGGGCATTCGTTAATCCAAAAGGCATAACAAGAAACTCGTAATGCCCATATCTTGTTTGAAAAGCAGTCTTCGGCACGTCTTGATCCTTGACCTTTAACTGGTAGTAACCCGATCTCAAGTCTATTTTAGAAAATACAGTGGCTCCTCTCAATTGGTCGAAGAGATTATTAATTCTCGGCAAAGGATACTTGTTTTTCACTGTCACTTTGTTAAGCTGTCTGTAGTTGATACATAACCTCATCGACCCGTCTTTCTTTTTCACAAAAACTACTAGAGCACCCCATAGTGAATAACTCAGCCTAGCAAAACCTTTATCTGTTAATTCTTGCAACTGTACTTTCAACTCCTTTAACTCAGTGGGGGCCATCCTATAAGGTGTAATCGAGATTGGCATCGTATCAGGAGCAACTCGACACTGAACTCAACCTCTCTCTCTCGGGGTAACCCTGGTAACTCCTCTGGAAAGACATCTATGAACTCACAAACCACCGGTACTGACTCAATCTTCGACTCGAATACTTGAGTATTCAGCACAAAAGCTAGATAAGCTTCATAACCTTTTCTCAAGTATTTTTCGGCAGTCAAAGATGATATTACTACAGACAGGTTATCTGGCTTATCTAGCCCAACTCGTATGACATTACCTTTCTCACATCTTAATTGAATTTACTTTTCTTCCACAATCTACTACAACGCTATGGGAGGTCAGCCAATCCATCCCAAGAATTACATCGAATTCATTAAACGGTAGCAACATCAAGTTAGCTCGAAAACAATGGCCTCTAATCGTCAAAGGACAATTTCCACATACTCGATCCACTAAAACATGCTTGCCTAACGGGTTGGACACTTTATAACAAACTCAATAGACTCTATAAGCATGTCTATACGAGGTATCAAATCCATACATATGTAAGAGTGGGTAGATCCCGGGTCAATTAAAGCGACAACAGTTATATCGTGAATAGAAAAGGTACCCGTGATTACGTCTGGAGACTCTGCCTCTTCTCGGGCTCGTATAGCGTGGGTCTTCACTGGTGTTTTGCCTTCAGACCTCATCGTAGTATCTCTTGATGCACCTCTACTACTAGTCCTACTCCCGGGGTTCCTTTGAGGCCTACCCCTCAAGGGAGCACTGCTTGCCTTCACATCTTGTCTTCTCTCTCTCTCGTCCGTCTCAGGACACTCGCGGATAAAGTGGTCAAGTGACCCACACTTGAAACAGCCCCTCTCATTTACTCGGCATTCGTCCAAGTGACGTCTTCCACATTGCAAACACTCCGGCCCATTTGGCCAAGCACTACCAACACTTGCAACTGAAGTAGTTTCAGATTTAGGCACCAAATTCTGTTGATTCTTATTTCTCTTCGAATACCTTACAGAAGTATTCGATCGGGCAGTAAATTCTTTTAACCTCTTGGAGGAGGACTGATATGCTTTCCCCATTTGTCTTTTCTTTAAATCTCGCGACTCGCTGGCTGCTTTCCTCTTCTCTTTCACCAACTCTTCTGCTTTGCACGCTCTCTCAACAAGCACTACAAATTCTCTTAACTCTAGGATGCCGACGAATACTCGAATGTCCTCATTGAGGCCATCTTCAAACCTCTTACACATGGTAGCTTCAGTGGATATGCATTCTCGCGCATACTTGCTGAGTTTTACAAACTCCCGCTCATACTCTGTCATAGTCTTATTACCTTGCTTCAACTCTAGAAATTCCTTCCTTTTCTGGTCCATAAACCTCTGGCTAATGTACTTCTTTCGGAACTCTCCTTGGAAGAATCCCCAAGGCACTCTTTCTCTCGGTACTACAGACACGAGAGTGTTCTACCACTGATAAGTTGAGTATCATAAAAGTGACACGGCACACTTCACGCACTCTTCAAGCGTGCATTATAGTTCATTGAATACTCTCAGGGTATTCTCTAGCCAAACTCTGCTCTCTTGTAAGAGTATGCCCAAAGATCAATCACGAGATGGTTGTAATAGCATACTTGGTTTATCATGTTTATTAATATAAGGCGTTGCCATTATTATTCCAGTTTCTTTTCTGTGTGCATAAATAAACTGTTTTATAATAATGTCCTGAGAATAATATGATTATTCTTAAAAGATCTTTAGTCAAGTATTGTTGTTGGCTAGGACAATAATAATGCATTAAGACTAACATGTAGTTGATTGATGATAAAGAGTTGTCACTGATATGGAGTGTCAGAATCAATGCATGAATATGTGTGTTAGAGAACAACATATTGGACTGACCCACTATGAGTATGTTTCTTGGATTATTATGTAATTGTCACAACATTACTCATAGTGATTAATATGTATATGATCCTCATACTTGAGATCATATTTATCCCAACATCATGAGTCGTATATTTCGATACAGTCAAACAAACACTGTAACTGGTTGTTCTATAAAGACTGATGTTAGACATACCACAATCTATGTTGAGGGATATAGTTGATCAATATAGGATAAGTCCCTCCTACATAATGGGAGTAATATCTCAGGCCACTTGATTGAGTGAGGCTAGAAATGCATGGCCATGCTCAAATAAGTTGATATGAGATGTCATACTTATTTGTGTATCATAGTCTACTCAAGGTATCAAGAAACATGGGATGGACTATGCAAGTGTGACTATTCCATGACTTGTGTCCATTCCAAAGATATAGGACATAAGGATTAATGCATGAAAGGTTAATCACAAAAGGTTATGTCGAATCATGACTTCTTGTAACTTAGGTAGCATTGATGCATTGCTAGATGCCACTCATTGTTTGTAACAGTAGAATCATTCTAATATTACTGCTAACGTTACAAGAACCTGTAGGGTCACACCCATGGTTGAAATGAACGAGGTAAAACATAGTTGGTATATTATGTTGGTATATTGCTTGGTTGTCACATGAATTAAATTAATTATAGAATTAATTTAATTGGGTAATCAAATTGTTGAACAAACTATATGTACAAGGATGTTGTACACATAATCAGAACATAATTTTATTGATATATGAATTTAGTTCGTATATAAGTTTAAATAAATATAGTTTACCGAAATCTTTATTATAATTAATGTAATTATAATTTTTCGGTTAAATATTATTATATTTATTTGAATGATAATTATTATGTTCGGATTAATTTTAATGAATTAAAATTCGTTATAAATATATACCAATTAAGAGGGAGTTATATATAGCAAGGGTAAAACCCTAAAAAGAATATATAAAACTAGCCCAAAAATATGCAAAGTGGTCTGGCAGCCGTTTAGCAAAATACTCTCTGAAAATAGTTTTCTGGGATTTCTACCGTTCATTGTCAATCGGGTGGACTACATAGAGGCCGACATCGGAAAAGGTTGCGACTTGGTTCGATAGTGGTTCAGCATTCCTGTTGCCTAGGCGTCGCTGTCTACTCAGATTGAAGTTTTGGTAATTTCAAAACCTTTTTATCACCCCGATTCGTTCCTTACACATGGATCCTTGGTTTGGATCACCGGAATTTTTTTTTTAAAATTTTTCGCTGCGCCTTGGAGGCACCGGTGTTCCAACATCTCTTTGGGTCATCATCTACACTAGCCCGAAATTCCTCGACCCCTTGCTTCTGGATCTTATCTACCGGAGGCTTCTCTCATCTAAACACATCCGTACCTTGCGGAGCCATTGAGGCATATTAAGGTATCGGAGGAGGTGGGGGAGGTGGAGTGTTCGGGTTCACACGAACAAACTCCATATACCAAGCATCCATCATTCGGAGGTAGGCTTCCCTAGCCCCTCCGCCTTGGCCCATACTCACGAGCTCACTTTCTACTGGCGCGGTCCCTTCTGCGGGAGCTGGCGCATTACTTTCCACGTCATCCACCGTAGTTCTATCAGGATCCATTACTATAAAGACACAATTTATAATCGTCAGGAATCATCACACTATCAATATGCATATACGTGGCATGTATAGCTAGACTCGTACTCTGGCTAGCTTAGTCCTAGAATCGACTAAACCATACTCTGATACCACCAAATGTAACGCCCCTCGCCCATATCTGATGCCGGAATAGGGTTCGAGGTATTACCTGACTAAAACTCAATCAACTATATAAAATCGGGTCATGAAATCTCAAACAATTTAAAAACTTTTCCTTTCTCATGTAATCTGTCCCAAACATAGGCTTACGAAACCCAAAACATACATCCGAGGTGGTTAAGAACCCAACTAAGAATTCGTGAAAAACTTAGAAATTCTCATACAGCAAAGTTCCACACGCCCGTGTGGGTATAGAGCACACGACTGTATGCTAAGGACACGCCCATGTCCCGAACTCGTGTCTGAAAACTTGGGCATTCTACCAAAACTACACGGCCCGAGTACACACCTATGCCCTACAACCGTGTCCTGCACACAGCTGAGACACATGGCCGTGTCTCTTGCCTGTGTACTACTAGCATGCATACCGACTTTATGGCACAGCATGGACACATGCCCGTGTTTTAAAATGACTTCAAAATTTAAAGTGCAGGGGACGCACGGCCATAACACACTCTCATGGGTGTGAGCTATGCGTCACACATGGTCTAGACATACGCCCGTGTATCTTACCCGTGTGGACAAACTAGGCTATTTTCCAAGCCCTTTGGTCACCCATTTTGCATAACCTACACAAGATCCTTTCAATACACAAACCTTATCATAATGGGAACTAATTCAACCATAGAAAGAACATCATATGCATTCATCAAAATGAATAATAGCCATTATTCTAGGCTTGATACAAAATAAAGGGCTTTTGACTTAAGCCAAAATACATAAACACTTCTCATTATGTAACATCCTACTCAAAATAAATAAATATATAGCAACAATCTCACCAGTAGTTATCATACTTATAACTCAAAGATAAACATAATTGAACTTATTCATTATCCTCTACTCGAGTCACATTTTCTAAATTAAGCTCGTTACTCATGCTTACCAGATAGGTACCTGTAACACTCGCAACATGATTATTCTTTCTTTATCAAAATTGATCTATAACTCTCACCATTGAAGCGTTTGGAATACTACTGGATATTCTATGAAACTCCATCATGGGATATATTTCCGATGCCATGTCCCAGACATGGTCTTACACTGGCTCTCATATATGCATGCTGATGCATGGTCCCAGACATGTCTTACACTAGCACAACTCTTAGCCGATGCGTGTCCCAGACACGTCTTACACTGGCTATCTCTGTCAAGGCTGATGCATGTCCCAGACATGTCTTACAATGGCACTCATCTTTGGGTCGATGCGTGTCCCAGACACATCTTACACTAGCTATCTCTGTATGGTTGATGCATGTCCCAGACATGTCTTACACTAGCCCTCGTCTAAAAGCCGATGCCATGTCCCAGACATGGTCTTACACTGGCTCTCAGAATATGGCCAAAGCATGTCCCAGACACGTCTTACACTGGCGCACAAATCTTTGGTAAAATGACCATTTTGCCCCTAGACTTTGACAAAATGACCATTTTACCCCTATGCCCGAAAATTAATTTTCATCGAATTTCTTTGTATCTCAAGCCTAACCGAGTTATTTTTACTCTTATAGCAACTTTAAAATCTCACTATTTCACATACTTATTAACTATTTTACAACTCATGCAAAATAGTCCCTTTATGTGTTTTCATGCTAACACCTTTCACAAAAGTTGTTTATAACCCAACTAGGGCTCATATTCTTCCATAAAAACTCAATAAACATCTCAAAAACATCCATGGAAAAATCTTAAACTATTGACCATGTTGCAAGATATCACCCTCATTTGAAAGCTCATGCTTCAAGGGTCTCAAAAATACAAAAATCATTAAAAGAAACTATCAAAGTCACTTACTTGAGAGGCTTAATGTTGCTGCAAATTTTGAAGCTCAAAACCCCAACAATGGCTGATAAAAATCGATGGAGAGAAGAAAAATAGAGAAGAAATGACCTTTGTTTTATTTAATTTAAAACTAGTCAAATTTGATGACCTCATCATCACCTAAACTTGTCAAATTTGTCTCCCCTCACTCCATGGCCGGCTAGGCTATTTCACAAGGGTCTAATTGCCCTTTAAAGACCCTAAATTTTAAATCTCTAGCTATTTAACACATTTGGGTACTAAAATTTAACTTTTACCTTTTATGCAATTAAGTCCTATTTCGTAATCGGGCTTGATAACATCAAAATTAGCTCACCAAATTTTTCATGCACTAATAAAATAATATTATAACCTCATAGAAATAATAAAATAATTTTTTTCTAACTTCGAATTTGTGGCCCCGAGACCACTGTTCTGACTAGGCCCTAAATCGGGCTGTTACATTTTACACTTTTACTCCTAATATTTCAACTTCTTTACTATCTAGTCCTTAGCTCATAAAAATGTAAATTCATGCAATTCAACTTATACCCATTCTAGCCGAATACCAATTAAGTCCCTAGCAAGCCCTATATTCCCCTTATTTCACAATTTAACAATGAATATTTTTCTATTTTTCAATTTAACCCCTAATTGACAAATTCATAAAAATTTTCTTTATTAAAGTTGCTCAACTATCAAGGATCCATTTTCATCCATCAAACATCAAAAACAACTAATATACATTCATGGTAAAAACCTAGACTTTTAACAGTTTACAAATTAGTCCCTGGGCTAGCTAGATTAAGCTACAATGACTCCAAAAATATAGAAATCATTAAAAATCGAGCAAAAATGCACTTACATGCACTAGGTATCAATGGTCGAATGTTTAAAATTCTCCCATGGCTTTTTCTTCTTCAAATTTTGACAAGAAGATGAACATGCATGCTTTGTTATTTTGTTTTCTATATTTTAATATCTTTAATTATCAATTTACAACATTAACCGTATTAATTAACTCCTTAAAACACTTAATTCATGTCCGTCTTTGTCCACTCGTATTAAAAATGGTCTAATTACCACATAAGGACCTATACTTTAAGGTTCCATAGCTATTAGACACCTTTAGCTAATAGAACTCAACTTTTACAGTTATTCAATTTAGTCCTTTTTATCAAATTGAGCATTCAAACGATAAAATTTCTTAACAAAATTTTCATACAATCATACTATCATGTTGTAGACCTCAAGATAATAATAAAATAAATATTTTGACATTAGATTTATGGTCCCAAAACCACTGTTTCGATTTGACTAAAAACGGGCTATTACATTGTCCCAAAACCACCGCAGCAACCATCGCAATTAGTCTCTTTTTTCACCGCAACCTCTACCTCAAAAAGCCAAAAAAAAAAATTTCTTTTGGGAATAGTCACCATGTCTCACAAAAGAACTAAACCAAAACTACTACCAAAAATCCCATTGTGATTTAAGATGAGGAAGTGAGGGAAAGATTAGATGCTTTTAATTGTGATTCAATTGTGATTCAAAAATCAACTTCTGATGCCGAAAAAAGGTTTCAATTTAGAGATCAATGACAAGATGATTATGCCTTGGTCAATTTGAAAATAATTGATGCTTTAAATTGGAATCAATTCTGTGATGCACGATCAATATCTGAAGAAGAATTAGTGGGTAAGTTCTATGCCAATTTGACCATGTCAGATGCTAATAAGGTTCTTGTTCACAAGAAGAAGGTATCCCTTACTTCTAAATCCATTAATGATTTATCTAACTTACCTGATATTGAAGAAGATGAGTACTCTGCAATGATGAAAAATATCAATTGGGATTTTCTTCAACAAGTACTTAAGGTTTCATAACAACAAATGATCTTGAAAGGTTAGTGGAGAATGTTGAACTATTGAACCAGATCGAGTCGAATGAATAGAATGAACTGGAAGCCAACTCAATAAATGAAACAGAAGAAGCAGAAACTGAAAAGGAACCAAACAACCCTGAATCAAGTGTGGAACCATATGTTGCTGAACTAGTAGAGCCAACTTTTAATCTTGAGTTGACCATTCCTACTTCTTCGAACACTATGAAGAAATCAGAATTTTCAATTATGATGGATATTTGGAAATTCGTGCATAGCCAACAACAAGCTTACTAGAGAAATGCAAAAGTTAGAGATGATTCCATACAAAATACTTTTAAGAATATCTCTAATTGTTTTGTTCATGAGTTTCCAGATTATATCTTTGAGACATGGCAAGAAGAGATTGTGAGATCAAGTGCAACCAAGAAGGGAAAGGAGAAAGACATAGACGAGGACATGAATTAAAAGGGGGAAATTTCTTTTCTTTAGTATTTATTTTTAGGCATTTATATTTTTAATTAGTATTTTGCTTTTGCAAAATAAGTAGAAAATTGCAAACATGAGTAAATTAAGCTTAATTCCTTTTCTCTAATAAAAAGCAGAGTAGTATGGTAATGTGAATGAACATGTCTAAGATTGGATTGTTAAGAAATACTAGGTACTTAAGCAGCCTTCATGACTCACCTCTCTTTTCTTGCTGTCCTACCTAGTGTTCAATTATCATTCATTGTTTTGTTTACACAATGAGTACATTGCTTTTTTTAAGGAAGAGTAGGGCAATATTTTCATGAATTTTAAATTTTTCTTAAGTATGATTCAATGTTTACACATAAGTATGCTGAAATAAAATGATGTTCAGAAAAAAAAATCGTAAGTTAGCTCAAATGCATGGTTTCTGATTGTATCTAAGTTTTTTTATGTTATCTTAAGTTATGGGATGCTTGTTTGTTCTTAGGTCTTATGTAGTCTTTGCCATGAAAATTTAATTTCCTTTAAAATAGACATGCATGAAGTTTAAGTCCTTAGAATTGACTTGGTAACTTTTTGAGGTGAAATCCTAGGAGCCATAAGAATCTAAATATGATTTAGGCACATTTTCTTTGGATCTTTTGAGCCTTTCAAGCCTACCAAATGAATTTAACCCTTGAAACTTTAGTTTGAGCCTTTAAGCTTATTTTATTGCTATTCACCTACATCATAAGACATATTACCATCTTTTTAAGCTTTATCCTATTTTTGACCCAATCTTAACTATACTTGTCTTGGTGATCAAAATTGGAGGAAAAATTCAAAAAGATGTATATGTTCTCCTTATGTTCAAAAAACAAAAGAAGTAGAGAGAAAAATCTTTGTTCAAATGTCAAGCAAAAAGAAGAGTAAAATAAATACTCAAAATATTACACTACAGGAAAATAGGGTTTTAGCGGCGTTTTATCAAAAAACGCCGCAAAAATTGTAAAACACAGAGCAATAGCGGCGTTTTTGGAAACGCCGCTAAAAGTCAGAGCAATAGCGGCGCTTTTGGTAAAACGCCGCTAAAAGTCGGAGCAATAGCGGCGCTTTTGGTAAAATGCCGCTAAAAGTCGGAGCAATAGCGGCGCTTTTGGTAAAACGCCGCTAAAAGTTGGAGCAATAGCGGCACTTTTGGTAAAACGCCGCTAAAAGTCATATAACCCCTAAACCCCAAAAAAATCATGAACACTAATTTATAACCCCTAAACCCTAAAAACCCTAAACACACTAACTATAACTTTTAAAACCCTAAACCCCAAAGAACATCACATGGATGTTGATGTGTATATACATATATATTAATGCAAAAGCTTATGTTCATAATAAATTATGGAAGCAATACTTAATATCGATTAAATTTATTTTTTGGTTTACGGTTTAATATTTAAGGTTTAAGGTCTATAGTTTAGGGTTTTATGGATTAAGGTTTAATGACCATGGGTATATAGTATGTTAATCTCAAGTGAATCATATTCAATAATTAAATCCTAAACCCTATAATTAATTATTGTTATCAATAATAGCTATCTTGATTTTGATAAAAAAATATTTTTTATATATTAATAAGGTGTTATATTGTTTAATGGATTGAAGGGATATTTTGTGGAAAATGTTTTAAATGATAAGTTTACCTTTAAATTTTATTAATATTTTTTTGTTTATACTATTTTAATATTTATCTATACTGATTAATTAAAATATATATTTATTTATACGAACAAAAATTCTCGGACCGATTTGCTTTTTGATCAAACATATGAGGATTAAATTGTCCATTTCTTAATAAAAGGGGCAAAATGAAATCTCACTCCTAGTACAGGAGCCTCCATGATACTTTTACCAAAATTTGATTTGATTCAAGTTTCACAAATCACTAACACAATTATTGATAGTGCACCATTTTACATTTACATATCTTGTACATAAATAATTTTATGTATCTGTATAAAAATAAAGTGGTGTATTAATTTAAATGTGTACACTTGAATCAAAATTAAAACTTCATGTATACATTTAAACCACGATCAAATTTTATAGGATTAATCAAATTCATATATCAAATTATATATTAAAAAATTTTCATAATATAAGGAGACAGGTTTAGATATAATTGCAGTGGCATCTGATATAATTGGAATAACACCTTTATCATTTTGGAAATTTTGTTATGATTTCCACTAACCCTATATATAATTAGGCAGTCCTTCATATAATTTTGATAATATGAATATGATAATATTTTATATTTCAATGAATTTTTAAATAATTTTTTTAACTTTTGATATGATTTGGTTTAAATATCACAAAGGTTTTTATAGTTTTTTGAAATTTAAAATTTAATTTGTGTACTTTAATTTTAAAATTTTAAGCCATTTTATTTTTTATTTAAAAAACTTGATTCTTTCGTCCTATTTTGTAATTATAAAAAAGGTGAAAATATTTGTTATCCCACAATATTTACAAATTTTTTTGTCAAATTGATTTTTATTCTATAAAATTTTTAAATTTTATAAAAATAAAAAACTTCAAAATTAAATAAAAAATTAAAAATTCATAACATTATAAAATATATAATTCAAAAATATTTTTAAAAAATTTTTTATTTACTTTTTCTTCTGATCAATACATATTGGAATAAAATTTGGATAAGTATCTTTATAATTTAATTAAAAAAATTTGTTGATTTAATATTGATCAAACAAATTGCTCAAACTTTGGAAGTAAATTCTTTTTTTTAAAAAAATTTATACTTTTTTATTTTTAAAAAATATTATATTTTTTAAGATTTTATTTTTTCGTTTTTTATTGAAAATATTAACAAAATTCGAAGAGTTTTATGTACTTTTAAAAAGGTAAGAGACAAAAAAAGAGTAAATATTGAGAGTTAAAAAATATATATTTTATCTTTGTTATAACTGTAAAATTGGATAATAGAATCAAAGTTTTTAATGTATTAAAAGATTAAATTTTAAATTGAAAAATATAAAACCGTATATAATTTCCACTATCTATGTCTAATTTTGGTGACATTTCATGTGACTTTAATATATCTCATATATAATGTTAACAAATGAAGCCTCTATAAATAATGAAAACAATCCTCCGTGGAAGACTTTGGGTGTGTTTGGTTTCAAAATTAAGGGTATTTTCATTTTTATTTTCTTGAAAAATTAAAAAAATTTAGTGAAGAAAATATGTTTGGTTAAAAATAAAAAATAAAAAAATAAAAAACTTAAAAATTTAAAATTAATCAATAATGGCGTTTTAAGGTAAAATGCCACAAAAAAAAATCAAAATCCCCAATTTTTAATTACCCGCTCGTTAGTCCCTAAATTCCCCAAATAACTCTCAAAATTTACCCCTAAATTTCCCATTTCCAGCGACACCAAGTCAATACACCTACACCAATCACACTTGTTTATCCTTTTCATTTCACTGCACTGAATTCGCCCACCATAGCTACTCCTTTTCTCTCGATCTGATAGGGTTTCTTTTCCATTGACATATTTTGGTGTAGGGATGATGCAGGGCAACTTGTACTCACTGAGAGACTAAGAACCAAAGACATCACCCATCGAGTGAAAATGAAGAATTACTGGCAGGTATTATATATTACAGCAAATAGTCTACTGAGTTGATTTAAAAAGAGATTTCGATGTGGGGAATGATGTACATGCGCCTAATTCTATCGAGCTTCTCCATCGCCAAAGCATAGATTTCGAGAAGAACCTGGAACTTGAGATCGAGTTGGTCCGGCTCGCGGAACTGATGATGTCATCGGGACTCGTATTGAACGATGTCGTTACATGGGTGACTTTCCACTGCGCGTATGATTTTGGATACCTCGTGAAATGCTTAACCGGTGGGTTATTGCCTAACCAACTCACTGAGTTTTTGGAACTCGTGCGAGTGTTCTTCGGAGACAGAATCTACGACGTCAAACACTTAATGAAATTCTGCGCTGGATTACATGGAGGGCTCGATCGTGCGTCTACGGATTTGGGAGTAAAGCGTGCAATTGGGAAGAGTCATCAAGCTTGGTTGAAGATAAAGGAAAGGTATTTTACAAATGGGGACCCAATTGAAAAGTATGCTAATATTCTTTATGGTTTAAAAGTTGACTAAACTTGAATTCTAGTTAACTTGTTTTTATGTCTTCTTGTTTGAAAGAAATTATCATTGCTTTTATAGATTCTTTGGGCAATTGTTTTTATGTAGGTAGATTTTTGTCAAACTTTATGGGTTATTGATCAATCATCAATACTAAAAATAGTTCAGTTCAATAATTTTAATTTCACATTTTCTCTATGTTGCAAATTTACATTTGTTGCCTTCTATAATGGTAAGAAACTGCAAAAGAAAGCATTTAGGTAGAATTAATGGTTTTTTTCCCCTTTTTATGGCTTCCCTTTTCCAATTTCATTGACTCATTGTGCTATTGGTCACTTATTTCCTTGTTTAAAACTCAATCTTTAGGGAGGAGTCTGCCTGGCATTTGCTGATGAGGTACTGTGCTGGCTTTACGGAATAGTCAAAGAGAGTAAGATTCTAATTTCCATTTCCACAAGCACAATCTTGCCCTGATGCGATTACTAATCATGTTGAACAATCGTAGTCATCGACAGACTTATTTGTTAGTTTGTAATTCAAATAGTTCAAATACAGGATCAAAACAAAGAGGATGGTTTATATTTTTACTAACTTTGATTTTGCAGATGAACATCACACATGATAAAGTTCCCCCAAGTTCAGCCTTTGTTTGTAAAGGCAAACCCCCCAACTTGGTAGATTCATAAGTTAAAAAATTGTCCTTTGGTAATTAGATTTAAATAGCTCCCATTTTAGTGTATTGATGAAACTCGTGAGAGGTAGATGCTATTTCTGCTGTGCTTTTCTAGAAGCATTATTGCTACTAATACAAGTTCCAAATATTAAACTTCAATGGTTTCTAAAATTAGGAGTTACTATTTAAATTGTTAAGAATTTTAATATTTAATTAAACTTAAATTAAAAAAAAAAAGATAGTATCTTTTTCTGTGGATTTTCTTTGTCTCCTGAGGAAAAGGTTAGATTAGATGAAACCCATTTTTCTGTTGAGTAGTTATCTTTTTTAATAATTATATCTTTGACTTGCGTATGTGTTTTATTGTGCTGAAAGGTAAACTCGTATACTGATGATATTGTTGCAAGTACTGAAATTTCTCTTTAATTGATTCTTTTTGGTGTTAAAAGTTTCATGATTAATGAAATTAGTCTTAACAACCATGGGTGTTGTGATGGTCCTAAAACTGGCAGAGTCAGGGTATTGGATAATGTGAGTCTTACTCTTTTGAGCTCAAGTGTGCTAGTTTTTCAAGTTGGTAATGTTACTTTTGCAAATAATTAACTTCTTTCTCTTGCAGGCACCAAAGCTCTTTGATTATTTGGCAGAGGGTTAGTGAAGCACAGGATATAGCCACAAAATTAGGTGGACAAGTCATTGGTCACACATGGCTTTTAGAATCAATTGCAGCATGTAAGTTGCAGCCTTTTGTCAACTAAATAAATAATGATGATTGAATTTTTTTAGCTAAAGAATGACCAATAACTTAATAGACTAGTCCTGTTTTAGAAGGTAGAACTTGCTCTTTCTCTGCATATCTATATTGTAATAGTCATATGAGCTCTTTTGAGTTTGGCAGCAACTAATTGAACTTGGATGGGGCATTTTCATCATTACATGAGCAAAGTTATTTTTGACTTGTACAATACCATTATAACAGCCATGAACTGGAATTACATGTGATATTAGTAACTTATACCAGCCCTTAAGGCTTCGAATTTACTTAAAACAGGAATTACATGTGATCTTTGGCAATTTTGCCCGGTAGAATTAAGCTAATTTTATGGTTCTATCTTTAATTAATGCAGGACTGAGCAATGCTTCCTTTACAGGTCAGTTTCCTATTTCTTTGTCATGGATGGATGTATTTATTGGAATATGGGACTAAGTAACTTAATACAAAGAAATTTTACATTTGTTTTTCTATGCCTTTTAGATCACCTCTAATTTTAGCATGACAAAAGCCCTCTCTACTGGGTTTTTTCACCATTGTTGCTGCTATCGCTTTCATTTAGGTGTCAACTTTATTGACAACAATGTGGGAAATAAGAGCTCGTCAGAAAGGGTGGAGAGAAAAGGTCGCCAAATCTAATGCGCAGACACAAGGTAACCTCCAGTTTGTCTAAACCATCCACCATGGCCTGATAGGAAGAAAATTAGTAGAAAACGTATTTCTTTCCTTCTTTCTTTTCCACCGTTCAGTGCTTTGAGACATGTTCTGTCAGTTCTGGACCGCGAAGCGGAATTTTGTAGTCGTCATGAATTTCAGAGTTAATATTATAGGAAGTCTAATTTAAAATTGTAGTAAACATTATATTTGATAATTTTGGATACGATATATAAGAAAAACGATTAAAACACAGCATGATATGAACATCTCAAACAATAATTTGTATGGCGAAAATGATAAAATTTCCATATTAAGAAGATATGATGGAACTCGTATGGCAAAACGGTAAAATTCATTTATAAACCAATAATTTGTATGGGAAAATGGTTGAAACAGATGGTCAAGGCATTCAGTTGGCAGTAACATCTTATAAATGTTAACTATCAATAATGGAGGAAAAGATAGAAAGCTCCATGTCTAGTAGTGTAATCTTTTATTTTCTTTGACACGTTGAAAATGTAGGAGGATGGGTTGCTTCACACTGCTTGCGGGACTCCAAATTATGTTGCTCCGGAGGTTTTCACTCATGAACTCAGAAAATAATTAGCTGTATTGCTGCAACTCTTCTTTTCTTTTTTTTGCCTTTTCATTCTGGTATTTGATATTTTTATTTTCAAGTGCTCAAAGATAAAGGTTATGATGGTACATCATCTGATATTTGGTCTTGCGAAGTTATTCTCTTTGTTCTCATGGCTGGTTATTTGCCTTTTGATGAGCCAAGCCTTATAGGCTTGAATAAGAAAGTAAGTACCCTACAGATTTGGCCAGTCTTTTTAGATGAGAACTTCATTAAAATTATTTGTACCTTGATAAATTTTAGATCTGGGAGGCTTCTTTCAGCTGTCCATCATGGTTTTCATCTGGTGCTAGGAATTTGATTAAGTGTATTCTTGATCCAAACCCTCTTACGTAAGTTTCAAATTCAATTCATCCTATGAAAATTTGTGATTACATGCAATCTTTGATCACAGTATAAGCTTTAGCGCGTGCATTTTGTTGAAATTCTGCATGTTCTTTTTGGCAGCGTATAACTATTCCTGAAATTCTACAAGATGAATGGTTCAAGAAAGGGTACAAGCCACCAAAATTTGAGCAAGATGAGGATGTAAATCTTGATGATAATATCTTATATTTTACATGGTTATGATTTAAGTCCTTATTTCATTAATATCTTTATATTTAATCTAATTTTTATTATTTATTTTAGTTTTGATTCTAAATTTTTATTTTTATTTTAATATTTTTAGTTAAAATTTTAATAGAAAATTTAATTTGATAATGAATTTTAATAGAAAATTTTTATATTTATATCATGGATATTATTCTTCTCAATATTTTGATAATGAATTTTAAATTTTTTATATTTTTCATGACTTTTATAATATTTTATTTTTTTTAAAATTTTCATTACCTTTAGTGGCGTTTTTGGGTAAAGCGCCGCTAAAGGTTTTGACCTTTAGCGGCGTTTGTGGGAAAAGCATCGCTAAAGGTTTAGTGGAGCCATCTATAGCGGCGTTTTTTGCGGCGCTTGTAAAAACGTCGCAAATAGTTTTAGTGGCGCTTAAAGACCTTAAAAAACGCCGCTAAAAGTCAATTTTGCTGCAGTGTTAAGAAGTATTGTTGGGCATAAGATTCAAATTAAGTTTAGGGGTAGTAAAACTCGTTAATAGGAAGGATGTACCTCGAAAAGATCCAAGGAAAAGTACTAAACCTAAAAATTCACTTCACTTTATCCCTACCTTGAGCCTAGCCCTATTAAAACTTCATAAAAAACCTACTGATGTTGATAATTATGCCGACTACATTAGTGGAGAGGAATTGCTAAGTTCAACATATGAGGACCACAAATTAAACTTTGTGATTGTTGTCTAATTGATAAGGAACCTTTGATTGAATGGTGAATGTTATGAATGACCTTAAAAAGCATGCACTCTGTGACTTATGTTAGCATTTTTCTACACTTAGTATAAAATTTTGAAATAATGTTTGCATATGAGCGGCTTATCAATAAAAAGAGTTTGTGAGCATGACTTTGTTAATATATGTTTATGTGCAAAAGTTGATTCGACTTAATGATTTTACTTAAACTTATTGCAAGATTGCCTTATCTAAATTTTTGTTTTGCATTACTTGGGATGAGCAATGGATTAAGTTTGGGGGTGTATAAACTCTAAATTATATAGAGTTTTTATAGTTGTTTATGACACCTTTTTACTTAAAAGATTATGCTAATCCCAAATATTTGATAGTTAATTGGGTCAATTTTGTTTATATTAAGATAATGTGCATGATTTAATAAAATATGGAATTTCATGCTTTTATGTATTAATTTTGTGCATAATTTAATTAATTCATTCTACATATTAATTTCCTCTATTTAATTGTTGAAGTGGGACCATGAAGTTGATAATTTGTGAAGCTTATTTTAACTTTGCATGGACATGAGCTTATTTCTACCTTAGTTGGAAGGCAGAAGGCATGTAAATGAGGTCAAAAGGAAGTCACTTTGATCCTGTAAAGATGATTTAATTGAAAGAGTAAATGGGTCACAAAACCGTGCAAACAAAGGGAAAGAAGCCCAATTCTACAAGGGCATATAAGCAGCCCAAAAATCAGTTTTGGGAGATTTCTTCAAAGTTTTTTATACTTAACAATTAAAATTTAGCATACAACTTTTACACATGAAACTATTCACTTCCTTCCTTGATTCATGTATGAAATCAAGCATCAATCAAGCAACCAATAACCTCCCCTATCCACAATTCCAACTTAAAGGATTTTCAAACTATTTTTAGGAAACCTCCTAACCATCCCTCTACTATAAACACTACCCTTTACTTCACATTCCATCATCCTTCATCCTTCATAACACACATCTCATCCCTTATCCTTCATCATTCTCTCAGTCCTTCATTCCTTCCCTTCTCACGTATAAACCCTCCATTCTTCCCTTCATTTAGTTAGCAATTCCTTAAGAAAATTCTCTCTTAGCTAGCCACCTTAAGGAGTATCTTGCGAAGGAGCAATTACGAGGATCGAAAAAAGCCACTACGATCAATTTTTGAAGGACTATTGAAATTATTGTAGAGTTTACTCTTCCTTAACCTTTATTGTTGTTTACTACGTTTGCAATATGCTTTGATGTTTTTTTTCATTAACAATGATAGCTTAATTTTTTTTAGCTAGAATAATTACATTAAATTGATGAAGTTTATTTGAGTTATGTTCATAATGTTCAGTGCCTCAATCAATCATGCTTTTGAAATCATGCATGTATTTCATTCATTAAAATGAGATTCAATGCATTAGAATTAGTTGAGCAATCCTAGCCAGATGATGACTAATGGATGCAATAATTGAAAGGTGTATGCTTAATTTAGATCTTAGCCCAATTAAATTAAATGTTTGTAATAACCCAAGAGAGATCTATTACCTTGCATAACTTTTAGATTTGTGTGATTAAAGTGTTTCAAACCTAATCCGTCCCTGTTACTTAAATTGGTTTCAAAAAGTTCATGCAAGATCAAGTAGCCATGGAATATTTTCCAAAACATTGTGAGCATTATAAGAATAAACTAAGTTAAATAATGTAATTATTCTAGCCTACCGATGGATAGTGTGAGTGATCTCTGCCAAGCTTCCAATCCCATGAACGTTCGATTTACTCTAAAATAGGGAAATAAAACTAAGTAAGCATAAAATGCTTGGTAAGTTCATATAACATGGTACTTAACTTACCATTCATTCTAATTTGAGGTAACTATGTAAGGCATAATCAATCATTTTTACCTCAAGTCCTACACACATTCTCATTGCCCTTGTTAGTCATATATTCCATAATAACGTCAA
Source organism: Gossypium anomalum (assembly GCA_025698475.1). Classification (NCBI taxonomy): domain Eukaryota; kingdom Viridiplantae; phylum Streptophyta; class Magnoliopsida; order Malvales; family Malvaceae; genus Gossypium; species Gossypium anomalum. The sequence goes on along the minus strand of CM046966.1, from coordinate 53,355,060 downwards.
ATCATATATAGGCTCAACAACAATCAAGTTTCCAAGCAGATATGCTTTCCACAACATGTATTCATTCAACATGTAACGCCCTGAATTCGGGCCTAAAAGGAATGGGCCTTGAGCGTACGAACACATAAAAGTTTATGTGTGCGAGAAATATCACAAATTGCATGTTGGCTTTAATGGATAAGTATTTGGGCATATTTGGGAGTGTTGGAGAAGTCCTAGGTTCAAACCTAGGCTCTAGCTAAATTTTTGATTTAAGTGAATAAAACCGTGGATGCTTGGAAGTAGGCCTTTTAAAGTATTCTGTTAAATAAATGACACAAGGAAGCATGTGGTCTAGTGGTTGTGGCGTCATTAAGGTTGCAAGGGAACCTGGGTTCAACTCTTGGCTCTTGTAATTTATTTTGGTTTTTCTTTTAAAGGAACCTGGACTTTGGCCTATAGACCTTATAATTAATTGAGGATAAAATGTGATACAAAAGAGCTTATGGTAAGGAGACAAGTGGCGAGTTGAGCTACTGAGGGGGGGCTTGGGTTCGAATCCCATTGCAAGCAAAAAGGATATTTATTTTCCTAGCATGAGGCGGCAGGAGTTTGTGGTGGTTTTGAACTCTGTTGGGTAAGAATTTGAATGGGTCTTGGAGGTTGTTATGGAGGATATCAAGGAGGGATAAGGGGAGAGATTTGAGGAGATTTTCAAGGGATTTGGAGGAGAGTAGTGTTGTAATCGAATTGTGCAAGTTCTATGCGCAAATTCTGCTAGGGGAACCCATTTGGTGCACTTTAGCAATGTGAGAGTGAATAGGTGTCGGCTTCTTCTGGTATTTATGGGTTTTGTTTTCTTATTTTGCCACATTTTTTACCATTCGGGTCCTCCTTTCTTTCAATCTTTTTGAAGTCTTTTTCTCTCATTCTTCTTTGGTCGAACTTAACATCTCTCTGCTTCTATTCTCTCTCGACCCAAATCAACCCCTCTCCAATCTTATGTTGTTGTTTTTCTTCTCAGTTTCTCTAGGGCCAAATAGTTCTTCTTCTTCTTACTATTTCTTCTGGTTTTTCTTCACAATCGAACTTCTCTCTCGCAATACCATATTCTTTTGATACTAAGCCGAATCTCTATTTCTCTTTCTGTTTCCCTTCGGCTCATAGCCTTGAACTAGATAGCAATCTCGTTCTTCTTTCGCTGTGGTCGGTCACGGTTTGAAGGTCACCTAAGCTTTCAGTGTAACACCCCTAACCCATATCCATTATCAGATTAGGGTTATGAGGCATTACTGTATAAAACACAGTTTAGCACAATCATTCCTCATCTTTCATACACCAAGAATTAATAAACATTTAAAACTTATCAAATTCAAATATCCACAATTCACTTATTATAAATTCGAATACATGAGTCATAATTCCAATTCAGAAATAATCGTACCTTACTGAACATATATCGTAAATAAACACATTTCAAAAATTTCAACTAATTCAGTACAAACATATATCAAAACCTAACTGATTATGTTCCATAATTACTAAATTCGAACCAAACTTGTATATATCAAAGACATGTTCACATATTTAATACTTCCAATATTTAGTTCCCTATATCCATCATTTTAATGCCATTTTCATAATTAACCAAAACAATCATAAAACATATTCATTACTTACCACTTAGTAACCGAACCTGTTAAGTTAATATACCATCATCCATCACTCTAATTATACCACATTTCATATTTCCAAAATGAGCTAACTATTAAAACGACTACCAAAACCAAACTCATTAAACATTTTAGTTAAGAACATGTAAAACCAAACTTACGCATAATAAGCAAGCTATTTTCGCATGGTTTTAAATACATACTCATTCAAAATAATTGACTCCAAGACTAGCCTATACATGCCACATAACCGAGTCTCAAAACATTATTTACTGAAATGATAACTAGATAGTGTGATGTCGTCTCCATCGGCTTCCAACCTGAGCAAATCTCCAAAAATCTATAAACATAGGAAAAAGAAAATACAGAGTAAGCTTTTAAGCTTAGTAAGCTCGTATCTTAATAAACTTAACATAACAAATACTTTCATTATAATACCGTAAACATAATATGCTATCTCACACAACCTTTCTAAATTTCATAACATGTTCTCATATCAAATTATCATCATTCAATATTATACTTACTCACTTAACCAACTTTAACTTTCACAAACTTATTCAATTAAATTTTCATACATCAACCCTTTCACACTTTCATATAGCCAAATGAACACATAATGGGAAATAACACATTTAATCATATATCTTTCTCATATGAATATCGTATGATCATTTATAATCAAATTCACTTTTCATTCATATAGCATCTGACAAATTTCACATATGCAACTTTACAAATCACATCTTATTCATTCATTTATGTTTCATTGGCACATAATCATATTTCATTTCCACATACATCACAATACATTCTTTGCACATATACTTACCTTATTTTCAAATAGGTAATCAATTATCACGTACTTGCTCGTTTTAGCTCGTTTAATGTATTCAACTACCATATCAACAATAAATCTTTTAGGCATAAACTTATAATAATTCACCGGCATAAAGCCTGCTAGGCCTAAGCATTTATCTCACACCGGCACAAGGTCTGCTAGACTTTAAGTCTGATTTTATACACCGGCAATAAGCCTGCTAAGCATAAGCCCTATTTAATTCATCAGCACAAGGCTTGCTAGGCTCAAAGCCCGAATATCACCATTATAAAGTCGTCTCATAAACAATTCACATAATATAACATGTATACCTGTTCACTTTGCTCGATTTAATCATTCAATCATAATTTATAATTGCCCTTTGAAACATTCAATATTTCGCACACTAAGTGTCATTCTCAATATCTCGCACACTAAGTGCCATTCTCAATATTTCGTACATTAAGTGCCATATTTGATTGCCCCACACACTAAGTGCCACATTTAGTCGATATGTCGTCAGACATTAAAATATTCACGTATCTACAATTTATACAATATTAAAGAATTAGAAGCATAAATTTAACAATGCTTATTGCATACGAACTTACCTCGATCGTCAAAACATTGAAATGGATTGACTAGTCCGAAACTTTATTTTTCCCCCGATATAGACTCGTACGAGGCTTAACTTGATCTAATCAATCAAATTCAGCTATTTAAATTCATATTCAATTCATTTTAACATAATTTACACATTTTGGCAAAATTACGCTTTTGCCCCTAAAGTTTCACATTTTTACAATTTAGTCCTTATCACATAAAATCATAATTTCATGAAATTAAACATAAACCCAAGCTAGCCAATTTTGCCATATATTACTATCGGCCCATATTTTCAATTTATTACACATAGTAACCATTAAATTTCCATATTTCACAATTTAATCCAAAATTGACATTTTTACCAAAATTCACTTTACAAAACTTGTACATTTAAGAACTGTGATTTATTTTCTAGCATCAACTAACAAAATACTCATGCATTCAACAATGGCAACATTCAAGTACTTTAACAGTTTTGAAATCGGAGATACGGGCTAGCTAGAACACAAAGCAACGATCCCAAAAACGTAAAAATTATTAAAAACGGGAATCAAAAACCATACCATGCAATCCAATTTCCATGGCCGAATGTAAAAGCTTCCATGGCTGCCATTCTTTCTCAATTTTTGGTTGCCAAAATGATAGTGGAAGATGATACATAATTTGTTTTATTCATTTAAACATTAATTTCCAATTTACTATTTTAACCTTTTAATTTAAAACAAATTTCAACAACACCAACTCCCATAAATGTCCAATAACAGTTAAATGGTGTAATTACAACATAAGTGCCTCCACTTTAATAAATCATGGCTATTAAAGACCTTAACTAATAGCACACAAGTTTTACACTTTACGCGATTTAGTCCTTTTTGCTTAATTAACTATCGAAACGATAAAATTTTTTAACGAAACTTTAATACCATCTTATTGCCACTCCATAAATATTTATAAAAAAATTTATGACTCAGTTTATAGAAACGAGGTTCTGATACCTCATTTTCTAAACCCACTTGACCTTAGGGTCATACCACTTGAACTTAATAAATCACTTATAAAACAAAAATCACAATATCAAAAACATTTTTTTAAACCACAATTAAATCGTAAATATTAAATATAATATTTACAAACCTACTCGTCGAATTTGGTGGCCCAAAACCACTATTCTGATTAACCCTAAAAATGGACTGTTACATTCAGAAAGCTCTTGTTCTTTCTTGTATTGTTGGATGCTAAGCGTTTTCTCTTTCTTTAATAAATGTTTCCTTTGGTCGTTCACGCGTGGTCGAATCGCTTTTTCCTCCCCGATAATAGTGGTGCCACTTTTGGTTTTTAGATCATTGCTACGGGTGAAAAGGTTTGTCAAGGATCGTAGTGGTAGTCAATCCTTTTCTTATCTCGTAATCTAAGGTAATCATTTGGGCTAATATTGTAGGATGTTGGCCGATTATTCTGGTGTTGGGTTTCTAAATCTTTTGATGTTTTCAATCTTTTAATAGAATCCATGCTCAGGCAGATACATGATTAATCAGGAGATCGATCTTGTTAATAGTCTAAGAAGGCTAAGGGCATCCGATCAAGCAAGGCTCGGGTAGGTAATCATTCGATCAAGTCTTGATTAAGATTCTATCAATTCGTGTGCTAAGGTTTTAATCAAAGTTACTGCTATAATAGGTTTGACATTCGGGGGTTTTTGCGCTATTCCAAAAAAGGTGTGTAACTGTACATCGAAATCCTTTACTTTCGAAGGGCCGGGTAGGTGTGTATTCACACCCCTCTTTATTGAAATCGGTAAAAGCTAAAAAGTTGAAATGCCGAAACGCCGATATTCGAGGCCTCACGAGCGTGCGAACGCACGTGGGGCGATTCGAACCCACAAAGCGTGGGAAATAGGCTGTGGAGGCCGCCACGAGCGCTCTCATGGACTTGGGCCTCGATGGGCCCGTGGGCCCGTTTGTGTAAATTTAACTGTAGGTAAGAAGTAGTTGGGCTTGCCATTTCGTGTACATAGTATAGGCCAAAATGGGTCGTGTGGGCCTAATGGGCTTGTAGGCCCCACACGGACAAAATCTGTGATAAGTGATAAATACTAAACTGGACTATGGTGTTCACATAGCCGTGACTGAAATTGGGCTAAATGGGCCACATGAGTGTGTGGGCCCACTTGGGCCGAGAATGGGCCTTGGGCCCATTTTTACCGTTTTGACCATTTAGGTTACTTGAGTCACTCGAGGCGACGGCAGACCATCTATGAGGTCGTAATATGTACTGAGACCCTAATATTGGTAAAATGACCAAAATACCCTTGGGGGTAAAATTACCGTTTTACCCCTAACTGACGAAATGACCATTATACCCCTAGTGGTAGGTTGACTGATGTATGTATGATAGTTATATGATTGATACCGAGCATGACACCCTGCATTCACGTATGTTATTGTGACATGTCATCCTGCATGGGGATTGGGTTAATATTGACGAAAGAAGTGTATGGCCCGTAGCCGTTCTGTACAAGGCTTTCAGCCTTTCTGCGATACTTATGGCTTATAGTCTTTCTATTATCTGGCAGCGTTGTTGCGATATTTATGGCTTTAACTGTTCTGTCTACGGCGTTGAGCCGTTCTGTTGACTCAGTGCCGCAACTGTGGCTAAGCTTGGTGTGTTGGCTGGGTGGGTCGATTTTATCCCCACATGGTGTATTGGTTGGTACAGGTGGTGTCTTGGTTGGGTAGGGTTTGGATATCATCGCTAAAAGCGTACCTATCATCGATTCTGTAATGGGCTTAGGCCCACCAGATTCTGTTAGTGGGCTAAGGCCCACTTGATACTGTGTCTGTAATGGGTTCAGGCCCAATTTGTTTTTACATACCCTATATCTGACTGTTTGTATTATAAGGGATTACACACTGAGTTTTCGCAAACTCACCCTTCTGTCTAACTATACAGGTAATCCCCAGCCTTAGGCGATTTGGAGCCGCAAGAGACTTGGAGGTGGCCACACGACTACTGATGCTCTACTGTAGACTTTTTATTTGAATTTTATATTTTAGGGTTTTAATTCTATAATAAGGCCTTTGAGGGATTAAATTTTTAATTGGGCTTTTGATTTCCTTATTTAAAACTGCTAAATACGAATTTTCAAAATTAATAACTATTTTCAAAAACATTTAAAAACAAAAATTTTTATATTTCAAACTTTAGTAGCTTCCGCGTTTGAAATAACTTAAAGTATCAATGCCAGACTTTAAGTAAATGTTTTTTACGAGATGATTTGCTAACCTCAAGCAAAAGGTTTTTGTAACACCCCGAACCCATATCCGTCGTCGAAACAGGGTTACAGAGTGTTACCAGTACATACAGAACATTTACAGATTAATTGAAACATTACTATTCACTTTCTATGAACATATATATATAACGACCTTTATTTGGGCCCTCGAAGCCCAACATGAACATTAAAATCAAGTCAGAACTCAACTAATTTCTCATAAAATTTTTCGCTTAAATTTTAAAAGTTTTACTTGCGAACTACCCACACGCCCGTATGGCTTGCGACATTCCCGTGTCCCTTGTCCGTGGAGCTCTCTGTTTATGACATCATCATCAATCTAGGGGCACACGGCCACATCGTACGCCCGTGCCCTAAAGTCATGTTCCATACATGGCTGAGACACACGGTCGTGTCTCTACCTGTGTGGTTAACACCTAAGCTATTTTCCAAGCCTTGGTCAACTTTAATCTCTTACACACTTATACAAAATCAAAAGCATATAACATGGTATGCATTTAATAATTAAACAATCTCAATTAAATTACAAACATAGCATTTGTATGTCATTATACATTTGTCTCTCATACTCATTTTACCTTGTCTATTATGTTACCACTTATACTTTTATATCATGATTATCATCTTACCAAATATTTTCAGCTTAATCATCAAGCATTCATATTTAAAGCTAGATCATATCTTTATAAAATACCACATTTCAAATACGCAGAATAAAATACTTGCCTGAGACATTTCAATCCAACTTCATACCCAACAAGCATCATATTGAAACTAGTCATATATATATACATGTCATGATATGTATCATTCTTATATTGTTTTCCTATAAACATATATCATTTATTTTCCTCCTCCTCCTCTCCATTCCACATCCTTAATGTATATAACATTATTGTAAGTACAATTTCACAATTTACTTATTAATGCTCACATCAAGCTATCCACACAAGTCATAGTCACTCAATTATTTATAATTTGATCTACAGAGCTCCAAATTAAGATCCGTAAATTTTTTCTGAAACTAGACTCACATATCCTTCCACCATAAAATTTTCAGAATTTTTGGTTTAGCCAATTAGTACGGTTTATTCATTTAAGTTTCCCCTGTTTCACTATCTGACAGTTCTGACCTCTCTTCACTAAAAATTAATTATATCATAGTACAGAACTCGGATAATATTTCCGTTGATTTTTATTGAAAAAAGAATCATTAAGGATTCTAAGAATATGAATTTGAGCCTACAATTATTTTTCTAAAATATTTGGTGATTTTCCAAAGTCAGAACAGGGAAACCCGAATTCATTCTGACCTTGTCTCACAAAATTCATCATATCTCATAATTTACAATTTAATTGCTTACACTGTTTCTTCTATGAGAAACTAGACTCAATAAGCTTTAATTTAATATTTTTTTTCATCCTTTAATTCGATTTATACAATTTATGGTGATTTTTCAAAGTTAACCTACTGCTGCTGTCCAAAACTGTTTTAGTTCAAGATGTTTATTACCATTTTTCTTCTAAATTTCACAAGTCATACAATTCAGTCCTTGCTCAATTAGCCCATCTATTAAGCTAATTTTTCTCAATTAACATTTTATTCCATCATTCTAAACTATTAAAAACCTTTGAAAATCAGAATTTTAACACTATACCTTAATTCACAACTTTTTCACAATTAGGTCCTAAAATCAATTTCTATTGAAATTACTTGATAAAATCATCAAAAAACAAAATCAAAGCTTCAAATTCATTTTATTTCATCATAAAAATCCAACACTTATCAATGGTAACTTTCAATTTTGTCCATAAAATCAAAAACTAATGAATTAAACACTTGGACCTAATTGTAAAGGTCACAAAAACATAAAAATCTCAAAGAAAAAGGCAAGAATTGAACTCACATATGTCAAAGTATGAAAAACCAGCAACTTTCAGACCTCCCATGGCGTTTTTGCTGAAGAAAGATGATGATATCTCTAGATTTTTCAATTTTGTCTTGTTTTATATGTTTAATTTGTAAAATTTCCTATTTTGCCCTTGTTTCTCCTTGTCTTTTTTCTGATTTTCTTGCCCAACCATCTAGCCCATACAATTTGGGTCCAATTGCCTTTTAAATCCCTCCTTTTTAATCACTTAAGCTATTTAATCACAATTTAATAAATTTTGCATTATTTTCAATTTAGTCCTTTTTAATTAATTGACTAACCAAACGTTAAAATTTTCTAACGAAACTTTAATACTAACTTAATAATACTCCATAAGTATTTATAAAAGTATTATGGCTCGGCTTGATACCTCATTTTTAACCCAATTTACCTGATTAATTCTTTTAAAATCGCAAAATTCACTAATTCAAAAATTCTTTTAAATTCGCGCTTGGCCCATAATTATTATTTATTAAAATTTCTAAACTTACTCGTTAGATTTAGTGATCTCGAATCACTATTTCCGACACCATTGAAAAATTTGGCTGTTACAATTTTAATCATAGAAATGAACTTTTAATGATAACTCAATTTTTGAACGACGCTTTGATGTGACATGTCAAATTCAGTCATAGCGTCTGAGCCGGGTTTGGGGGTGTTACACAACATGCACAATTCATCTCATTATTTCAAGTATAATTTCATAATAGTTCATTCTGAGTTTAGATCATTTCATATCAGAACATTACTTATATTACTCGGAATATCAAGGCCACGATTAGCACACTCAAGGTGTACAAGTCTATAATCAAGAATGAAAATATATTCATCAAATAAAGTCCATGTACAAATATCATCATCTCGTGTTTTCATATATCATTTGTCATGTATCATCATTTACTTGTATTTCAGATGGATACATGTAATAACTCATTTTATCATTCATAACTTCTCATGTCTAGAATTGTCACCCTTTGAATTTATTTAGAATATCAATGGATACGCAGGTAGTACACTCGAGGTGAACGAATCAGGATCTGTAAATTCATGTCCAATGGTACCCATAAGGTACTATATCAGAGAGTACACTCTCGAACCACACATGTATACAATAGGATTACCAGTCCAAGCTAAAACCTTTTTATGACATATGTTCTAATGAGCTTGATCTGGATTACCCGTCTGGGCTAAATCCAATCCATAACATATGCTCGAGAGGAATTATATTAGGATTACCTGTTCGGGCTATATCCTTTCATAAATGAAGTCAATAGGATTACTCGTCTGAGCCAAATCCTGTCAACAACAAATGCAGGACCTTATTTATTTCAGAAAATTACATTTATCCATCGATTCTTCCTTTATTCAAACGAGATTTAACATTTCTCAAGCATTAACAAGCATGTGATTATTTCCTACATCTAAATCATACATATAATTCAAATAGTTACATTCCACATTCATTTCAAGCATATAAGTAACATTCTTATCATTTACCATTTATCGAGCATTATTATTGATCGTGCATTTTCATTTATCGGGCTATAATGAGTATGTGATCATTTCAAATATTTATGGAATTTCTAAAATTCACAAACACAACATTAAATTCAATATAAAAACATATACAATTTAGTTACACGAACTTACCTCGACAATGTTCGTGTATGTAAAATCTACTAATCCGACATTTTCCTCTTTCCTTATTTTAGCTCTGAATTTGGTCTATTTGGATCTATACGAGTAAATTTAACATCAATTTACTGTATTTCACATTCAAGTGGACCTAATTTTCATCCTAGGAAAAATTACCATTTTGCCCCTAACTTTTCCATAAATTCCAATTTTGTCCCTAGGCTCGGAAAATAAAATTTGTTCAATTTACTATGTAACAGTCCAGTTTAGACCGTAGTCAGAACAGTGGTTTCGGGACCATAAATTTGAGTTAGAAAAATATTTAAATATTATTTTTCCGTGCTTATGATATGTGAATTAGCATGTGTGAAGGTTTCATATGAAAATTTGAATGTCTGTGTGCTTAATTTAAAAAAGGACCTAATCACGTAAGTTGCAAAAGTTGCCTTCTATAAGTTAAAGTGCCTATTTGTTTTGATTAATTGAAGGTGAGGTCGTTTATGATGATATAAATCCAATTATATGTACGTGGACGTTATGGTTTGGCAATACGGTAAATACGGTTATTTTTAAAGGATAATTGGGTAAAAGGTTTATAAATGCATATTATAATAAAATAAAAGAATAAAATAAATCTATTATGCTTCATCTTTGCCAAATTCATCAAAGAAAAGAAAGAAAATTTGCTCTTAGGGTTTCAGTTAGTTTAAAGCTCAATTGAGGTATGCTTTTGTTTCGGTTTTTTATAATTTTTACATTTTTGTGATCGTTGTTAAGTGTTCCACTAGCCCATGCTTAAACTCATGAGTTTTCTAATGTTAAATGATGAATTATGAAAGCTTAGTGCTTGATATACATGTTTTATAAAGTGATTTTGAGTAAAAATGCATATTAGGGATTAAATTGTGAAAATGAGAAATAGAGGGACTAAAATGTGAAATAAATGAAATGTATGGACTTGTAGGAGATCAATGAAAATTCGGTTAAGCTTGTATACTAGCAAATTTTGTGTATTTTATGACTTTTTGAATTAAGGACTAAACTGTCGAAATGTGAAAATGTAAGGGCTAGTTTGTAAAATTTCCTAAATAAGTGTCTATGGATTGTTTTGAATTATTTGGTGAATAAAAGGGTTAATTTTGAATACATATTGATCAAGAAAAGAGGAATTCAGATTTAGACCGAGGGAAGTCGAAGATTATAGAGTAGACAATTCGAGTCGACAATTCCGAGTCCGAGGTAAGTTCGTACGCAAAATATGATGTTATAAGTATGTTTTGATGCTTTAATTATACATGGATTGTATATATATTCAGTTTGGTTGAATACGATGATAAATCAATGGTATTTGGCACTAAGTGTGCGATTTAAACCAGTTTCGGCTATATGAGGCACTAAGTGTGCGATACCGATATAGCTTCGGTTAATTGAGATGCTACTAAGTGTGTGGATGTTTAAAGTAAGAATAATTCACGGAGAGCCTTAAAATATTCGAACAGAAGGTGAGAATGAAAATGAATAAGTATGGGAAGGTTCAGGTATGTACGATACCTATGTGGTAGAAGATATTATGTATGTGAAGTTCATTAAATTGGTATGAACATATGAATTGTGTTAGTATAGAATTTATAGATGATTTGAGAATTTATAAATACTTATGTGTTGATGTTTCATATTTTATATGCTGTTTATGTTTTTTTGTACGAGCTTACTAAGCTTTTGAAAGCTTATTCTGTGTGTGTGTTTGCATTGTTTTATAGATATCGAAGCTACCGTGAGCTCAGGGATCGTCGAGGATTGTCACCGCACTATCGAACTTCATTTTGGTACCTTGAAAAATGTATATATTAAAGTATGGCATGTATAGGCTAGTAGATGTGGAATTACGTTTTGTGATGTATATATTTAGCCATGTGATTTGGCTAGTTTATGGTTGAACTTATGGTTTGATAATGGTATATAATATGTGATGTCAATGTTAAATTTTGGTATGTTTTGGTTGGTTAAAAGAGATGGAAAGTTTGGTAAGTTCATGGCATGAGATTGAATGATGTTTTGATATGATCTTACCTTATGTTTTGGTATAAATTGGTAAGGTTGATGAGTATGTAAATGGTTGATAATGTTATGGTATGAATGATGTGTGTTTTGGCATAAAAATTTGCTGAATTGGTTGTGCATATATGCTTATTTCCTTCCTTGTAGGTTGACCCAAATTGGGGTGGCAAATTGGCTAATGAAATGGCCTATTTTTGTCCACATGGGCGTGTGTCTTGGCCGTGTGCGACACACGATCACGCTACACAGCCGTGTGTCCTCTGGGGTACCCTACGAATTAAAGTCAGTATACCCTCCAGTTTTGACACGGCCTAGACACACGGGCGTGTCTATTGGTTGGCTGTGGCACACAGGCTGGCACACGGGCGTGTGGTCAGCCGTGTGGCCAAGTCAGTAACCTCCCTAAATTTCACACTGCCTGGCACACGGGCATGTCATGAGGCCGTGTGGACAAATCAGTATGTACGCCCTGTTTGGCCGCGGCTTAGACACATGGGCGTGTCTAAGGCCGTGTGCTCATACGGGCATGTGACATTTTAAAAGTTGAAAAATTTTCTAAGTTTCTAAAGTTTTCGATTATTGTCGGTTTAGTCCTGAACCTTTTTTAAGTATGTTTTAAGGTTTCATAATGCCTTATAAGGGACAATGTAATTGTGATTGAATGGAATTTGATATTGAATGTATATATATATGGATGTGTGTGCTAATGTTGTGTATGGTTCGGTAATATCTCGTAACCCTATTCTGACGATGAATTCGGGTTATGGGTGTTACATACTCCCTATTCCAAGCTTAACCAAAATCCCGTTACAAAATTGACAGCACTTGTATTCATAAAAATTCAACATTTTTCATCAAATTTCACAACTTTACATTTTAGTCCCTAAATCATGTTTTCATCAAAAATCACTTTGTAAAAGTTGTTTATCTATCAACAACCTTTCATTTTCTACCATAAATTTCTAATTTTCAGCATATTCATCCATGACCCATTTTTCGTACTTTGATAACTTCTCAAATTGATCCCCCAAATAGATAGATTAAGCTATCCCGGTTTGAAAAATATCAAAATTACTAAAAATGGGACAAGAAAACTTACCCAATTTTTCCAAGAAAGTTTATTCTCTCTCTCCTAGGGTTTCCATGTATTATTTTGGGGAAAAAGATGATAAAAATGATTTTTATTTCTATTTAATTAATTTATCATCTTTAATAATTTTGGTTTCCAATTTAGTCTCTAGCCTTTTTCTAATTTTCCATGGATGAATCATCCAAAAATATCTACTATCTTTTTATTAATGGTCTAATTACCATGTAAGGACCTTAAGTTTTGAATTCCATAGCTATTTGATCCTTCTAGCTACTAGAATGTAATTTTTGCATTTTATGCGATTTGGTCCTTCCCGTAATTAAACACATAATCGGTAAAATATTCTTATCAAAATTTTCACATGACATTTCTAATATAATACAGATCATATAATAAAATAAAAATAAATTTTATTTTCAGCTCAGATTTGTGGTCCCAAACTACTATTCCAATTTCACCGAAATTGGGCTTTTACATGGCTGACTACCCATGTTTATTGTCTCGACAGACTCTCTTGGTTGTCATAGTTGAGCTATGGTCTTACACCTTAAACCTATTTGAGGTGCCGCCTTGAAGGACCTTATTGTCGTCGTGGTGTTGCTCTATAGAACCTAAATATCGTTGTCACGGTGTCACCCCGAATGGCAAGTTAATATCATTCCTTTTCACATTTTACCTGAATGCCCGAACATCGTAGTATCCCCCCCAGGACCAGGAGTTTCACACATTACGATTTGCATTAAGCAACACCATATGGTGATATCTTAATAGAATTCCAACTTCCCTATATTAGAGTATGCGCAAAGATCAATCACGAGATGATTGTAATCACATATTCATTCTACCTTATTTATTAATAAAAAGGAATTGTCATTGTTATTTCAGTTTCACTTTCTTCATGTGTAAAATAAACTGATTTTTAATAATCTCCCGTGAATAATATGACTACTTTTAAAAGGTCCTTAGTCAAGTATTATTATGGGCTTGGACAACAATAATGCATTAAGACTAATGTGTAGTTGATTGATGACAATGTGTTGTCATTTACATAAGGATGTCAAAATCAATACATGTGTATATGTTAGAGAGTGACATATTAGACTGACCCGCTATGAGTATGTTTCTTGGATTATTATATAATAGTCACAACATTACTCATAGTGATAACTATGTATACGATCCTTGGACTTGAGATCATCATTTTCCCAACATAGTGAGTCATATATTTTGATACAGTCAAACGTTTACTGTAATAGGTTGTACTATAAAGATTGATGTTGGGTATGTCACAATCTATGCAATGGAATATGATTGATCAAGATAGGATTTTTCCCTCCTATATAATGGGACAATATCTTAGGCCACTTGATGAAGTGAGACTAGAAATGCATGACCATGCTCAAAAAAGTTAATATGAGATATTACACTTATTTTTTTATTGTACTCTACTTCGGGTATCAAGAAACATGAGATTGGACGTTGCAAGTGTGACTATTTCATGACTTGTGTCCAATCAAGATATAAAGGATAAAAGGATATAATACGTGAAAATTTATCATAAAAAGCTTATATCAAACCAGAACTTCTTGTAACTTGGGTAGCAGTGATGCATTGCTAGATTCTACTCATTACTTGTAATGTTAGAAGTGTTCTAGTATTACTACCAATGTTACAAGAGCCTACCGGGTCACACCCTATGGTTGAAACGAACAGAGTCTAAACACAGTTGGTATTAAATTTAAATATCACGAGAATTATATTAATTATTGAATTAATTTAATTTGACAGTTAAATAATACACACAGTATATGTACAAATTTGTTGTACAAGATTGGAGAACATAGTTAAAATAAATGTATGGATTTGATTCATATTAAATATTAATTATGTATTGTTTACCAAAATTATTAAAATAAAGTGTTATAATAATTTCGGCCAAACATAAAATATATAGAAATTAATATCTTTTTGGAAAGGATATTACATTATGATATTTTTCATATATTTTTCGGCACCAAAAAGGGGTGATTCTGGTTTTAATATAGATATTAAAATAAGAGGGAATCATAAAAACCCTAAGGTGAGAGAGTGTTACCAAGATTAACCACGAAAAGGAAAAGAAACCTAGGTTTAGCAACTGCATTTTTTCCAAAAGAAGCTCTCTAAAACGTTCAGAGAGAGTTTTTGTTCATTCGTTCACAATTTGGGGGACTATATAGAGGCTGGGATGATTCTATTACGGCTTTGGATCGGCAGCGTGCGAAGGGTATTAAACCAGCAGTGGTTCTTTCATATTTTTTAGATTTTGAAAGGTATATTTTCAAACTTTTCCTTCTCGGTTAGTTCCTCGTGCATGGATTCCTGGTTTGGATCGTCGGAATAATTTTTCTGCTGTGCCACAGGGCATCCTTGTAACACCCCAAACCCGTATCCGTTGCTAGAATAGGGTTAAAGGCATTACCGAACATCTCGAAACATTAAGCATTCATTTCTTAAACATCAAAGAATCATGGTTACATATCACCACAGAGTCCCTTACATAGGTCAACAAGACCTTAAACATGCTTTAGAAAAGGGTCGAGACTAAATCGAGCTCATATGAAATTATTCAAAATTTATACATTTTTCAAAGTTTCACAAGCCACACGCCTGTGTGAATAGGCCATGTGCCTCACACGGCTTTAGACACGCCCATATGTCTAAACTGTGGCAAAATAGGGCATACCTACTGACCTAACCATACGACCACAAGACACACCCATGTGCCTTGGCCGTGGTCGAAACTGACTTGGGTCACACGGCCGACCACACGCCCGTGTGTCTAGCCCATGTACCCTTCAAAATGGCCACACATGCCCATGTACCAAGGCTGTGTGCCTCGCACAGCCATCAGACATGCTCGTGTGTCAAGGCCGTGCTCGAGCTTGACTTGGATAGTTAAAATTACAACATACACACGGTCGAGACACACACTTGTGTGCCCAACCGTGTGGGGTGAAATTAGGCTTGGTTTAAGCCACATTTTCCACCTATCTCAAGCACACCAAAACCACAACATTTTACATCATTTGCACACATTTATAATCAATCAATACATGCCAATTCAATCACATAACAAACTATATAATCTTAACCAATTCAATATGCCAACATCATCACAATTTACCAAAGTTCCAAATACACAAAATCATTACTTCAATATCCCATAATAAACATCACTTAAACATTATAAACATCACATATCTTACCTATCAAACACACCATTTTAGTCAACTTAAAAGGCCATACATATTAACATTTATAAGCCAATTCTCATGGCTAATATTCACATCACAAAACATATCAAAATGACACTAGCCTATACATGCCATATACCATATATACAACTCTCAATATGGTACCAAAATAGATATTCGATAGATAGTGTGAGTGAGTCGCTGACGATCCCTGAATCTGAGCTAGCTTTATAACACTGTAAACAGAGAACATTTCACACAGTAAGCTTTTAAAGCTTAGTGAGCTCATACCAAATAATATCAACAGTTTATAAAGTATAAAACATCAACTAATAAACACTTAGTAGTTTTCAAATCATCTATCAATTCTATTCCAACATAATTAACATGTTCATACTAATTCATCAAAATTCATACACATAGTATCATCTACCACATAGGTATCGTACATACCTAAACCTTCCCATATTTATTTATTTTCATTCTTACCTCTCGTTCGAATACATTAATGCTTCCCGAAGTCTATCCATGTTTTAAAAATTCACACACTTAGTGCTTTATTGGTTAACCGAAGCTAGAACGACTCCACACACTTAGTGCCCTCATAGATAACCGAAGTTATCTCGGTATCGCACACTTAGTGCATCATATAGCTGAAGCTATTCCATTTCGCACACTTAATGCTATTTATAACCAAAACTATTTCAAATCGCACACTTAGTGCCGAACATAGTCGATTTATCATATTATTCAAACCATAGTCAATCATATATACAATTTATACATTATCAAAGCATTAAAACATACTTGTAACATCATTTATCACGTACGAACTTACCTCGTACTCGGAATTGACGATTCGGTCCGTTTACTCAATGACCTTCGACTTCCCTCGGTCTAAGTCTAAATTCCTCTTTTCTTGATCTATATTTATTCAAAATTAACCCATTTATTCACCAAATCATTCAAATCAATCCATATACACATATTTAGGGCATTTTCCAATTTAGCCCTTATATTTTCACATTTTATCACTTTAGTCCTAATTCATAAAATCACAAAATACACAAAATTTCCTTTTACACAAGCTTAGCCGAATTTTCATAATGTTCATATAAGCCTAAATATTTCATTTATTTCACATTTTAGTCCCTCAAAATCTCATTTTCACAATTTAGTCCAAATTAATCAAATTTATCAAAAATTCAAAGACAAAACATGTATATCAAGCACTAAGCTTACATAATCCATTATTAAACATCATAAAACACATGAATTCATCAATGGCATCTTTAAAAATAATCAACCAATTCAAAAATTAGGGCATGGGCTTGATAGATTACTAAGCAACGATCTCAAAAACATAAAAATCATCAAAAATCAAGTTCGAATGTTTACCTAATTGAACTTATATATGGCCGAACCCTATTTGACCTTCAACCTTCTTTTTCTTTGATATTTTTTCATGAACAAGATGAATACATTCATCTTTTGTTTTGTTTTATTTAATTATAACTTAAGACATAAATTACAAAATTAACCTTAGCTATTTCATTAAAATTCCACTAACTATTGTCCATACTTGTCCAAACAAAAATCCAATGGTCCATATACATCTTAAGAACCTCATATTTAAAGAGACACATCAATTAAACACTTAAACAAATAGAAGGCCACTTTTGCATTTTCTGCGATTAAATTCTTTTATCAAATTAAACACACAAACAACCTAATTTTCACACAAAACTTTCACAGATATCAATTCATATATTATAAACACGAAAAATAATATTAAAATAATTTTTTGACCTCAGATTTGTGGTCCCAAAACCACTATTCTGACTAGGGTCTAAATCAGGCTATTACAATCTTGGTGACCCAACACCCTATTCATCCGCCCATTCCTCTATTTCTCTATTTTTATACCTTGGTGCTCGAACACCCTAGTGTCCCCTTCGCAAGGCCCGAAGTTTCAGAAATAATGGTTTGTACCTAGCAACACCGTATGGTAGTAAACGGAAACCCAACTTCCTGAATCCTAACTTTGTCTAACCCGTCGATAATTTCCCCTCCATGCTCTGCTTTTATAAACATGTAAATCATTTATTTCAACATACTCTAAGACACTATATACCCATACAAAATATGCCAAACATTCAAACATCGAGAAGAATCCATAGACAAGTAGCAATCATTCTTACAACATTCACAGTCAAGTTTCTAGACACACTACGTAACAGTCAAGAAGGTATTTTGGTCTAGAAGCACAATATCTTAGTTCACTCAAATAGTGGGATATAAAAACTCACCTGATTCCTTTATCATCATCAACTTAGCTTGTCCAAACACCAGAGTCTTTTTCATCCTGGAAACTAAATATAGCAACCATTTATTGGTTAAACTAAAGGTGTTCAACCCTTAAAAACTCGAAATCTATAATTTTGTAGGAGCTTTTAAGAGTTATTACTTCACTCTTTTCTTCAATCCACAAGTACAAAGAGATAAAGAAGCTTACTTGTTTCTCAATTTCTCTACTACCAAACTTCAATTCACATTACTGTTGCTACATGTAGAGCTTCCTTCAACTGCATCCCCTTCTTCTTCAAAATGATTGAAGAAGATGATGCTAAGGAGAAAAAATATTTGTAAACAAAATTGAAAAAATTGTCTCCGTCCACACCTATATATACACTCCTTAGGCATGATCATCACCGTTTTGTCTCCCACTATGGAACCAGCTAGTTCCATCCTAACCAAACTAGAATTGAGATCTAACAAATCGCAGTTCAGCCACTAAAATTTCTGAACCTTCCGGTGGAGTCCGAAAATTTTTTAATCCTTTCAATTCAATCTTAACTTTTCTTAAGTTTTGAGCCAATAAAGATAACCTGTGTTACAAAAGGATTCTTCATTGTACAAAATTATTCAACAATCAATTCATTCATTATTCACTTTGAGTTAATAAAATTCTCTTTTAGTTTTCTATTTAAGAATATCTCTTAACTTTTCTTTTAGAAGAGTTTTAATAATTGTTTTAGATTGTGGGGATTATCTTCAACCTTTTTCTTGTCAAGTTTTCTTTCTTGGAGGAGAAATCAGAGCCGTTTGAAGGGGGTTATGGATTTATCGGGTTTCCGAGGCTCCTTTGGACTTAGGTTTTCATCTATCTTTTTTATTTTCTCCTTTATTCTATTTTGTTCATATTTAATTATTCAAATCTTTGAATTATTTAATTATTTTTTCTATCTTAATTATTTATTTTAATTGCTTCCTTTAATTTTTAAATTCTTATATTACACTTGGATTTGTTTGTGCTTCACGTTGTCTCAAAATTCAAGTTTCTTTTTTATCATCTAGATCCCTAAGTCAAATTTGTGACTAAGACAAACTTACAATGTTGTACCGCACTCATCCCATATCAATAAATCATGGCAATTGATTTGGTTTTCTTAATTAAGTTTATTAAGCTAAAAACATATGTTAATGGGGGAGAGAATATATTCCATTTACCTAGTTTCATCTTCATCTTTCTCCACCAACTAGTTAAGGAAAGAAACCAACTAGTTAAGGAAAGAAAGAAGAAAATTTTCTTTAGTTTCCTCTCCATTTTTGTGCATTATTCTTGGAGTAAGTAATGACTTTTCATTTGAATTTTTATGGATCCTTAGCTTATGATATTAGAATAGTTTAAACTCATTTGTTAGATTTTGAAAATTTTAAATTTTATTAAGATAATCATGGTTGAATGCTTGAAGTTAGATAGAGATGATGATGTTAACTTTGAAGAAAAATGTTGTTCATTGATTGTTTGACTTTGAGCTCCCTAGAGCATGGTTATGAAGTCAGATTTGTATTCGAACAGGAGAATTGTAAAAACACGAGAATTTCAAATATTGAGAATTTTAAGAGGCTTAAATGAAAATATGCATTCATATTTGTTGTTAATTGTTTCTATATCTGATTATGAAATTAATGATGTTTTCGTAAATGAATTATTGTATGCATCTAAAAATGATGATGGGACATCGAAGGCAAAAGGAAAAGAGAAAGCGAACACCAATAAAAAAATTATTTTTGGTACTCGTATATACTTGTAATTTTTTTTTTTTCTCCCACCGTTTATGATTGGTCAAAAAGTAAGATAATGTCACCAATGTATCAAGCGACACCGATGAGCACTGTAACAAAGAATCTATTTTTAAAAAATATTTTCTCATCCCATTTACGTAATTAATTAATTTTGCTAATATTATTTTTATAAAAAAACCTTAAATTTAAATTGTTTTCACTTTACATTTAAATTCATGTTGTGTTGCATTCATTTTTTTTTTTTAAATTAAAGTTTGTTCCAAACTTGCTTCACAATAATCATATTATTTAATTTTTAATTTTTTCTATCAAAATACAATATATCTTACTACTATATCTTTCTTAATTTATCTCCTAACTTAAACTCTAAAATATCACTGACAGTTTGAAAGCTACGTATCTGTTTCTCTCATGAATGGCAAGAATTCTTTTAACTTACACGAATAGACTTATCTTTTAGATAGCCATGGTAAATGGAACTTAAAGTTGCAACCTTCCACGTGTTTTTATTTACTTATTTTGGTTACAATTATTGGGGCGTTTTACTCAAAAATACCCATTTTTAAATTTAATTATAGAAATGGACCGCCTTTTTGGTTATTTACCAGACTAGGCCATTTTTCCCGAAAACGCGTCCACGTCAAAGCGTTTTTAGAGTACGTGTCAGGAAAACGCTCCCCCAGGAAAGCGTTTTGCTCTTTTTTACATTAGGGTTCTAAGGGTTTTTAGGGTTAATATTTTTTATAATTTAGGGTTTATGGTTTTTTTACGTTTTAGGGATAGGGTTTTTAGGGTTTAAGGTTAGGGTTTATAAAAAAATTAATTGATTTGGGGTTTAAATTAACTATTAATTTTAAATACTAAATACTAAATTAGAGTTTAAGGTATTAAGGTTAATTGATTAAATTAGGGTTTAGGGTTAATTGATGCATAATCGTTTAAACATACTATTTTAATATTTTATTTCTTATAATATTTTAGTAAAAAAACCCTTAAATAACTCTTAACATGTAAACAACAACTTGGTAATTCGATTACTTCAGTGTTTAGGTTTTTTTCCCTTATCAATGGCTTAGATCATTTTATTTTTGATCCACCGGATAAGTTTTTTTTACCTTGTAACATGCTCATTTCTGATTTTTTTTAATTATTGATTTCCAATATATACCTACTGGCGCTATGCTAAGTTTAAGGTTTTGAGAAAAAAATTAATTAAATTAGGGTTTAGGATTTTAGGCTTAATTCATTAAATTAAATATTAATTTTAAATACTAAATACTAAATTAGAGTTTATGGTTTTAAGGTTAATTGATTAAATTAGGGTTTAGTGTTTAGGGTTTAGGGTTTTAGGGTTCTAAAAAAAGCTCCCACATGGACGCTCCTTTTGTTACAGTTGTTCGCAAAAAAATAATTCTGAGTAGACATTTCTGAACAAATAGTGTCGAAAACGCTTCAACTAGGATGCACTGTCGGCAAAAGTTCTGAAAAAATTTCCCACGTGGACGTTCTTTTGCTACAGTAGTTCACAGAAAAATGAGCCTATAAATGAGCCGAATTTTATTCTCAGGTTACATAACTTACAGCAAGCAAAAAAAAAAAAATTAGAGAGGCTAAGAAGAAAAGAAATTGAAGATGAGTGAACGTATTAATGCTGTTATTTACTATGATGGTGAGGTCTGTAACACTAAAAATGGTGTTGTTTTTTTATCGGAGAATACAACGAGACTGGTTTTTAACCAGAACATAGATTTGTCAGAACTTCGTAAAAGAATTAGGCGTAAAATCTTTGGAACGATGCCAATGAAAGTTTTATCTATTAAGTATCAATTTTATGCATCAGTTGATCCTGTGACATATGACTCATTAGACATTAAAGGCGCTCGTAGCTTGGAGGCAATGGTGCAAACTCATCTCGCTAGTGGATCACCTTATGTTGAGTTATATGTACAATTTTCATCACCAAATGATGCATTTGCAGCTTTAACATTTAATGCCGATCGAGAGGAATACACGACCCCTGCCCGACACTCTATTAGTGGATGGCAAGACACGAAACTACCTGTGTTTAGTAGCAGTATGGAATACCCAACCCCTGCACGACACTCCGTTAGCTGATGGGACATACACCTCAGTGGGTCGATGTTTGATGCTAGAAATACGTACTGGGGAATAACATCAACTTCTAGTGGTTGGCAATCCACATCTGATTGGAGACATTGTGAAACGTCCACAAGAAGGGATGATGTACTCCCTACGACATCCACCGGCGAGGGGACCTCGTTCGTTATAGATGATGGTGGTTTAGATGATGAGTCCGATGTGGATCTACCTCGAGAGCCCGGGCCCGATGGTGCAGAAGTTGCATTATTTTCTGAAACGGACCCTGTTCCAACCGTACTTGAAGATGTTGAAGGGGGTTCAGATGAAGAAGAAGAAGATTCATGATTCAGGGCGTACTCACCTCCAGCCCACATGTATAATGTCGATCTATCTCAAGATGATCCGTTGGAGTTTCAAGATCTACCACACAGAAGGCGTGACCGTACAAGTTCCTTATTGGATTCGGGTGAATTGGAAGTTGGTAAAGAGTTTTCCAATAAAGATAGTTTTCTTGGTGCATTAAAACAACATAGCATCATGAACGGGGTTAACTACAAAGTGGTTAAATCCAAATCCAATAAGTTTGAGGCCAAGTGTGCAGTGCAAGATGGTACATGTTCATGGAAAATCATGGCCTCGTTGAGGAAAAAGATAGGCTTGTGGGAGATAAAAAAGTACAAAGGTCCACATACATGTGTTGTCGGTACAGTATCACTAAACTTCTGAGGTTTTTGAATAATATTTGTTATTACGTAATGTTGCATTATTTAATGTACTTCGTTGACAGTTATTTCACAAGATCATCCCAAGATGGATTTAGATATGTTAGCTACCTTAATACTACCGACGATGAAGGTGGATCCCAGAACTTCAGTGCCGGTCTTAATTGCCAATATTCATAGCCAGTTGAGGTACACACCCTCTTACCGCAAGGCTTCGATAGCTAAGCAGAAGGAGTTGGAAAAGATGCATGGTGGGTGGGACGCTTCATATAATGAAGTGTGGCAGTGGTGTCAGGTGCTGGAGAGATATGTCCCAGGTTGTGTAACAGACCTTGAAACGAAACCTGCGTACTACAATGACCGATTGCTCCATGGATGCCAAGTATTTAAGCATTTGTTCTGGAGCTTTAAGTAATGTCGAGACGCATTTCTATATTGCAAGCCATTGGTACAAATTGACGGTACCTTTATGTACGGTAGATATACTCATCGGCTATTGCTAGCTGTGACATAGGATGGCAGTGGGAGAATCCTTCCAATTGCGTTTGCAATAACACCGGGAGAGTCAGCTGATGACTGGGATCTCTTTCTTTCTAGGATAAGGAGGCATGTCTGCCCCCAACCTAATATCTGTGTCATATCGGATCGGGGTATCAGAATACTATCTGCAATTGAGCGACAGGGAAGCCTGTGGCATCGCACACACCATCGGTATTGCCTAAGGCATATTGCATCCAACTATTACGGGCAATATCGATCTACAAGTGAACGACGGCAAGTGACCAACATGGGTATTTAATCTCTACTAATATAATTTCTTTTTATTCTAAATGGAAGAGTGGTATGTAATTTTCGCTATCATCTTATATTGGCAGGGTATGAGATAAGTAAGGACCGTTTTCATGAGATGTTAGCAGTTTTGTGTTCAGTTAACGAAGAAGGGGCAAACTACCTTTGTAACATACCTTTTGAACAGTGGACACAAGCATACGACAGCGGCCTACGATATGGTCAAATGACCTCGAACTTGGCTGAATGCATAAATTCTGTTCTAAAAGGAATGCGTCATTTACCGAGAATATCGGTTGTGCGAGAGACGTATTTTCGTTTAGCGAGATTATTTCCAAAATGCTTAGCAAGTTATCAAGACCAAATGCAAAGAGGCCATATATGGTGCGCGAAGGTATTGCAAGAAATTAACAATGCGAAGGCACAAGCCAACACCATGCACATAGTGTGTCACAATCGCGACAACCTATGGTCTCGTGTGACGAAGTTTGACAGACCGAACCAAGGTATCGTTGGCGGCCAATATCGTGTACACTTGAGAAATAGGACCTGCAATTGTGGGAGGTTTGACGCACTTCGTTATCCATGCGCTCATGTAATTGTAGCTTGTCAGAATCTCCGTCTAGATCCCATGAGCTATGTCGACAAAGTGTACAAACTAGAAACCATGTACAACGTGTGGAGACACGTATTCCCACCTGTCCCAGATGAAAGTAAGTGGCCGCCTGTATCGCTTGCTCCATTTAAGCTGTTACCGGATAGAGAATTCCGTCGTAAACCAAAGGGTTGACAGTGCTCGACTGGAATACGAACCAATATGGATATCCGAGAAACAACCAATCAACAGAAGTTGTGCAGATGCTGTAGGAACCCAGGCCATACAAGAAGATCATGTCCAAATCAAAATAGTTGATAGCTGTCATAAAAAACTATGTTGTATTATTTATATTTTATTAAATGAAACTATGTTGTATTACAATTGTTTTATTCAAAAGAACTTTTATTTTATTAAATGAAACAATATAAAAAAGTTTGTACAAATATATTTAAAAAATCAATATCCGTGGCAGTCAGAATCAGTGCCACATGGGGGTCGTCGACAGGGTCCGTCCTGGATTTCTCCTTTGACCAGCTTCTGGCCGGGGTTGTGGTTCCTCTGACAGGGGATCTGGTTGTGGGTGTTGGGAGGGTGGCCCACCTTGATAGAATAATAACTGCAGCGGTGTTTGCATCACACTTGGCGAAGGTGTTTGAATCCCGTAAGGTGATGGGGATTGGTAGAAAGACGAGCTCCCCGATGGCGCCTCATGTGATCCCTCATGCGACGGCGGCCTATAGAATGGCAGTTGACTCGGAGTAATCGGGAACGGAGATGAACCGGGCCATGGATTCTAACCTGCCATAGGACTAGAAAAAGGAAACATATAAGGGTTAGGATATATATAAGGGCTAGAATACACATCTAGCGTAACCTGAAAAGGCTGTGACGTGGGTATCGTCGGTTGAACTATTGGGCCTGCTGATTGTGTGGGCATTGTTGATGGGCCTGCGTCGTCGTCCTTTCTTCTTGGATTTAAAGGCCCCTGTCGTTCCCTTTGGGCACGAATTTGTCATCGCCTCTCATCTTCCGACAATAAATATGGCTTGCCATGGATCCTAAACCATGGCATGTATTTCGGTACGCACGCTAACTCTGAAACGATGATCGGTTCCCGAGTAGGTATATAATCATACCGATTTTCCCACATTTGGATATAGTGTGACTAGTATCTAGGCCAATCCGTATGTAGTTGCTGTAAGTCGACTTTGTGCTCATCATCGAACACCTCGGGTGCCACGGGAATCGGTTGTCTGAATCCAAATTGCCTCAATACTCTATATGACTGGTGCATCTCCACGGTAGCATAGTTCACCAATGCGATCTTCACATGCCAAGCTTTTGGATTTTGAAGGAATTCATCCGGCATGACTACCCGAATTGCCGGATCCTCATATGGTGTCCATTGAAACTATATGAACATGATAAAAATATTACTTATATACATAATAAATAATACATGATACTAAATTCTAAATACGGAATGACTATTTTATTATGTATATATATTTTATTTAATACTTACTTGTGCTTCCGATCGTTGGTCTAATACAAGCCATATATATTCGAGAGAGGTAGGTATTCCGACATAACTCGTCGAATGGTTCCACCTAATTAAATAAATTTTTAGCATACAATTTTATTCTAAATCTACGTAATAATTGTAAAATCTAATATAAAATTTACCTCTTTATGAGTGGAAATGTATATGGGTGGTCTACTCGAGGATGTAAAAATGGAAAGCGAGACCGTGCCCATGATTGCAGTAGTGATAGGCAACCTCCTATTTTGGCTTTGTTCGATCGCGTCGCCCCGCACATTTCCTTATACAATGTTGCCAACACGGCAGAGCCCCAACTCAATTCGCCGGTTGCTCTAAAATCTATGAGTTTCAACAGCCATATCAAATGTACGAGGTTTCGTGACAAGTCTGGCATCAGATAACCTCTAATCATCTCAAGAATGTATGCACGAGCATATTGTATTCTTTCGAATTCAGTCGAATCATTATCCGGCTCCGGGAATGTGTCTCATAACTAGCCTATCTCGATCCGACCTCTGTTAATATTATCCGATATAGCACCCAAAAGCTCGTAGCGTACGGCTCCCCAATCAGTAGATGATGCGGACCCAGTGACTGCGTACCCATCCACCGGCAATCCCAATTGCAAATGCACGTCTTCCAGAGTGATAGTATCTTCCAGAGTGATAGTACACTCTCCGTATGGAAGATGAAAAGTGTGCGTCTTGGGTCTCCACCTCTCTACCAACGCACTGATTAGTTTCGGGTCCAACTTGCACCCCTGGCCTATCGTGGCCACGTGCGAAAATCCCGCTTCCTGCAAATAATTCTCGATCAACGGCGATGGAGGATTAGGCATATTACGGATGTAGCATTGCAACACCAGATCTACAGACTAATATAAAAATTTATAAAATTAAAATTAATTAAAATTGCATAAATTAATTAATGCAAACATCATAAATGAAAAAAAAAATCAAGCAGTATTGAAATTTTAATTATAATTGCATAAATGAAAAAAATATCAAATAGTATTGCAAATTTAATTAAATTTGCATAAATTAAGAAAAAATCGAATAGTATTGAAAATTTAAAATTATCACTTACCATTGTCATTTGATCAACGGAGATGTGCTTATTATCGAGATGGATTAATTTTTCAACCATTGCTAACGCGATCGGATTTTTTATTTAAAAAAATTAAATTCAAAAAAATTTTAAACAAATAAAATTTATAGAATTTTGATAAAAATTTGATAGAATTTTGAGAAAATTTCAATGAAATTTGATAGATTTTTGAAGGGAATATTGAAAGAATGTTGAGAATTATAAGAGAATTGTGTGAAAAATAAATGAAGGGAAAGAAATTTTGAGAGAATTTTAGAAATTGTGAGAGGTTTGTGTGAAGGAATGATTTTGGGGGGGGGGGGGTTATATTTTTTTTTTTGTGGACCATTAGAAGCCAACGGTCAAATTTTTTACCGTTGCACGGACAAAACGCTTCCCTGGGGGAGTGTTTTCCTGACACGTACTCTGAAAACACTCTGACGTGTACGCATTTTTGAGAAAAATAGTCTAGTCTGGTAAATAACAAAAAAAACGGCCTATTTCCGTAATTAAATTTAAAATGGGGCTTTTTTACTCCGCAATAATTATTGTATGCATATCTTTTTTTCATAAATTATAAATCTGTCAATCGTTGACATATACAAAGCGTTGTTTTGCCCATCCCTAGTAGGAATATAATCTTTTGTGTTATATCTGTGGAAGTGGAACCATCACCAGTCAAGATAACATCAGCAGCTGATACGTATCCCGGTGCTTGTTTTCTGGCAATTTCATGGCATTGGTCAGTGTTTTTGAAGCTGTCTTGGCTCTCATTTGCTTTCCGTTCCTCTGCTGCTTGAGAAATAAGAATCGGTCTCCAAAGAGCTTTCCAATTGTTGGGATGCTGCCTGAGCTTATCCTTAACATTCATCGGATTCACGATTGGTGTACTGAGACATTTGAGAGATGCCACTATACTTTTCTTTTCAATGGTCCTTGGTTTGCTAAGATGAACATCGTTGGGACCTGTGATCCTGCCAATGTTCATTACATAATGAGTTCCAACTTTAACAACTTCCCCAAAGGACCTGAATTCAAGCAACTTTTCGACGTCTTGGGAGACGGGATTTTCAATACCGACATGGATTTGTGGAGAAAACAGAGGATGGTTGCTCAAGAATTCATGAGAAATCAGTTGTTTCACAAATTTTTGTTGAGGACTACCCGAGATAAGGTGGAAAAAGGGCTTATTCATGTCATTGACTATGTTGCCAAACAAGGCTTGGTGGTCAATTTAGAAGATGTATTCCAAAGGTTTACGTTTGATACTACGTGCATCTTGGTCACTGGCCACGATCCTAAATCTCTCTCCCTCGAATTCCCTGAAGTTCCTTTCTCTAAAGCCTTGGATGATGTTGAGGAAGCCATATTTTATCGGCATGTCAGGCCACAGAGCTTTATTAAGTTGCAGAGGTGGTTGAAACTGGGACAAGAACAAAAATATAGAAAGGCATGGGAAGTTCTTGACGATATTATGACTAAATATATATGCCAGAAAAGGAAAGAACTGGATACAACGACAAAAGGGCTGGTCTCACAAAATGGTGAAGACGGTGTGGATCTCTTAACATCATACATAACTGAAGAAAAACCAACAGGTTTGAAATGTGATGATAAGTTCTTGAGAGATACCATTTTGAACATGATGCTTGCAGGGAGGGACACCACCAGCTCTGCTCTTACTTGGTTCATTTGGTTGGTCTCGAGGCATCCGATAGTGGAAAACAAGATCATAGAAGAGCTTCAATCAAAACTACCTGCCGAGGAAACGAAAAAGAGGCGGCTATTCAACGCTGAGGAGGTAAAGGATTTGGTTTATCTACACGGAGCATTATGCGAGGCATTAAGGTTATATCCTCCTGTACCATTCCAGCACAAGGAACCTCTCAAACCAGACATACTTCCAAGTGGGCATCCAGTTCATCCAACCATGAAAATATTGTTTAGTTTGTACGCAATGGGAAGGATAAAGTCTTTCTGGGGTGAAGATTGCCTTGAATTCAAACCTGAAAGATGGATTAACGAGAGAGGAAGGATTAAACATGAGCCGTCATACAAGTTCATGTCATTCAATGCAGGGCCAAGGACATGTTTAGGGAAGGATGTGGCTTTCCTTCAAATGAAAGCCGTTGCATCTGCTATAATTTACAACTATCGTATTCATGTATCAGAAGAAACTCCAGTTGTTCCGGCAGTATCCATTATCCTGCACACCAAGAATGGATTGATGGCTAGGATCTCCACCAGATGGGATTAAATGCATCACAACTTGCTTGAAAGTTGAAATCCTATTATATTATCATCTAAATCCTGGGGCTTGTTTAGTTTTAAGAAGTAATATGTATTTTTCGTCTTTTCTGCTCTGAACGTCTGAATATGATTAAAGATTGTTGTGTAATTTAATGCCATGAAAAGTATGTAAATAGGATAAACTCGGCTGTTTCCGCTATCCAATTGAAACCCATATGAGCATAACTGAAGAATATAAATTTGAACCTAAATGAAACCAGAGATCGTATGTTGGCAATAGCAGAAACATTAATCAAAATCCACCACCAAAGGATTATTGTTTGAATTGAGATTTATTGCCACTTGTATGAATGGAAATACTGATACATAATTGATGGGAATGGCGATGATGACAGAAGCCTACACTGTTTATGGGCCAAGCCTCGAATGGAAACAAAATGGATAAGTCCCTGTCTCAATCAATCGAAGAGATGTAGATAAGATTAGATCAGATGCCCACGGATCAGAAACTCGAGACGAGACTAGTATCACTGCGCTACCCATAAAGTCGTCTCTCGTTATCATTAGACGTCCATCGTCTTCTTTCGTATTTTTCGAGTGACAGAAAGGAAGCCAAAGCTGCCCATATATATGCCCCGTCTTCCTCATAGGTTATTTTAAAAGTTAATTTCACAAACCTCCTCAAATTATACTTTTATTTTAAATTGGTCTCAGAATATTTTAATTACATTTTAAACTTTTCATCTTATCTTAATTAGGTGATTCTATTATTAAAATTATTAATTTAATTTTTAAATGATAAGAAAAATCTTATATAATATAATTTAAAACAATATTTTTAAATGAATTATAATCATTCTCTCTCATTTTTATTTTAAATTATATAACATAATATTAATGTATCATTCAAAATTTTAATAACAAAATAATTTAATTAATATAACTTCAATAATTTAAAATATTATTAGAATATTTTAAAATTTAACAACCAATTTTAAAAAAATCGTAATTGTGCAATTATTTTCTTTTAATGAAAGGGTACAACTAGCCTTGGAGCAGTTATAGACTTTTGATATGTGGGAGGCCACATAGATGATTGCGGAAAAAATTTACTTATAAAAGAAATTTAATTTGTACGAAATGACTACCTAAAATTAAAAAAATGTTCATCAACATTTTTAAAAAATGATTATTTTATAAATAAATTAATTTATAAAAATTAAATTATTATTTTTCATTAAAATTCAAAAAATTAATTGTTTTATTTTATTTCAACCTCCATACTTTTTTTTTTTTTTCAAAACTTTTTATTCTCTCATACAGTTTATAATTTTTATAATATAAGTGATTAATTTTTCAATACTTTTAAGTAGATCTCTCTAATTTGGTAATAACTTTTCCAAAGTTTTATTGATTAATTGTAGCTTGTGTTGTGAAGGATTGAGATTTTTACGCTAGATTTGTTTTTTATTTATCAAATGATTTTGAAATATTAATTTTATATGAGATTTCTAATATCTTGAGTGAGTAATAATTTTTAGAAGTTGATTAATAAAAATACTTGAAGAAATTAGGATTGATTATCTTTATAGTCTTGAATTTCTTGAAAATTGATTCAAAATTTAGCTTTTTTATTTAGAAAATATTTTCAATAGTGTTATTATTGTGAATATTGTGTTCGTGTTCACATTGTGTTTGACATATTACATTTTCATGATACCAAAAAGTGCTTAAATGATTTTTATTTTTTATGAAAGAAAATTACTAGTATGTTGACTTCTTGAAAATCTTTACGTGTTTAATGCTTAGATTTATTTATTTAAAATATTGAATTGAAATGTAAATTATTTAAATGATAGTCTACTATTAAAGTAGAGAGAGAGAAAAAAAGAGGGAGTGAAAATTAAACTCATATACAAACCAATTAGAAAAAAGGTTTAAATAGTTAAGTTGAGTTGAACTTTAAAAACAAAAATTTTCCCGTTGATACACAATTAAGAAATAAAATTTCATATCATCATCTAAATGATACAAACAATCTATGAGTGAAATATTTTGCAAAAACCGCTTTATCAACCTCACAATAACAATTTTCTAAAAAAAACAATTGTTGATTAATATTATACATTAATTTAGACCATCTTTATAATCATTTCAAAATTTTATCACACAATTTTAAATTTCTCATTCCGTCCATGCTTATTCACACTTTTAGTGAAGTGAACCAGTGACTGCAGCTTATCCTTGTATTTTCTGTTATGTACTGCAATCTAATATATGATGATCTGAAACTTTGTATATTGTTGTGGGACGATGCTATTTGTTTCAAAGTGGAATGGGTGAACTGTGGAGATTTTAAGGGTAAACCGTCAACTTCCTAATGGCATTGTCAATGTGGCTCATGGGTTGATTATTGATTCAATTATGCATGATAAGATTGCTGGATGGCTGACCTCAGCGATGAGACAATTTTGTTTTGTTTTGTTTCCTTTTTATTTATTTGGCTATGTACTGTGATTTTGGAATGTATTTTTGGATTTGATGCTGTTGAGCTTGAAGGATTTGTGTTGTTAAAAGGAGTTTATCCTCTGCTTCTCCAGCTTTTGGGCTAGTTGGACCTTCGGGTTCTTTTATAATAAACTAGGATTATTGTCAGGGTATAAAACAATTAATTAAATAATTATTTTTAAGTTGTAATAATATTTATATTAAAATAATTATAAAAATTAAATTTATGATAATTTATTAGGAAAGGGCACAACTTATAATTGGCGAGGATCAACTCTATTAAATATAAAGTTTAAAAATGTTAAAATATATCTTTACTTGTATGAAATAATAACTGAAGCTTTTATCAAAACATATGTTTTATAAAGGATCGAACCATTTTACTTCATCTCCACCTCTACATTGTAAAAAAAAAGTGTGAAATATTTATTAGATTAGATAAGAATTCTAAACAACATTAATTAAATAAATGTGTGTACCAACACCTTTCTAATACATCATTTTAAGAAAAAAAATTAAAAATGAGAGAATTGACATTCATTTGAGATTAAAATAATCTAACCATATATCATATCGTATATATAATTTATAAATGTAACATCGCCAACACCTTTAAGATTAGAATGGTGTCATTTCGAAATTTGTATGTATTAAAAATTTTAAAGTAAATAAAATAGAAATTACTAATGTTAGTGGAAAAGGTAGTGGATACCATAGGAAATCAAAAAGACTTTTGAATTAAGATAAATTAATTTAAAATATTGACTGAATTATAAAAATATGAAAGTTAAAAATAAGAAATAATTAGATTAGATGAATGCAAAAAAGAGGAAGGATTAAAAGTGTAATTTAATATATAATTAGGCTTAAACCTTATAGTTCAAGTCTTTTCTCTAGAATAAAAGTATTGACAGTAACAATATCATATAAAACAATTTGGTGTATACAAATAAAATCACTTCAAAAATCATAATTCGATGAACTTTAACCAATTTCTCAAGAAGCAACATTTTTATAAAACTTCACTTAATTAAGAAGATACTTTGTTACAGATTCATATTTAAAATAGAATGACACGCCACCTCCAAAGATCATATGCGTATTACAAAGCTAACACAGATGAAGCTCACTATGGAGGTCGCTTTTTTTGGCTAAGTCTTTTCTGTAAGGTTATGACGAAGTATCACCTGGAAAAGGGGGAAAGAAACAAATGGGGTAAGCTCAAAAGAACATAGTGAGTTCAAGAAAAGAAAAGATATAACCCTTAGACGAATTTACAAAAACACCGCAACTGTATATATATATATTAAAACCAACACATCACTATCCTATACGCCTTGGTAGTTTGGGCGGATACACTCACACTATTAGTAGATACTTAATCATGGCGGATAGCATTTCTAGGTAAACTCTAACTTCGGGCGAATTCTAATATTAAGTGTATACTCTCTTTCTTAACACTAGGCAGTTACTTTCATCCTTACACCAAAGAGAACTTTAACTTTAATAGACCTGACACTTCCCAACCAAATACAATCTTTTCTAACACATATCTTTGCATTTCGAATACATTAGGCTAAATCACATAAGCCTTCATTTGGGTGGATTCTATACGCCAAATATCAATACTTAACAAATACATATGTTTCTAACACAGTAAACATGAAACAAAACTTACCACTTAACATTCAACATTTCCTTTTTATCATCAATGATACATAACATTTAACACATACAAAGTCATATTAACTTACTATTTAAAATTCATAACATATATCACATACAGAGTCATATTAACTTACTCCTTTCAAATCCTTCCTTGGGTTAAACCTCGGATCCCTTAATCGCATATCAGAATAAATATCACATTTCTTATCATTTGGAACACATGTGTGTTCTTTGAGTTCAAGGCTCTTTGCCATGGTTAACAACTAACAAATCCTACCGTAGACAGCACCCATATCACTAGGTTGGTTAGCAACTAACATGCCCTACCAATCCTAGCACTCACGCCTACTGGTTCGTAACTAACATACCCTACCATTGGCCACTAACCTGCTTAACAACTAACATGTTCTACCAGTGGCCCAACATATACGCCAATCTGGTTAGCAATTAACATGCCCTACCTGTTGGGAAAAGTATCATATTGTAGTAAACATGTAATTGTTTTATATTTATTTGAATGATGAATAAATAAATAAAGTTAATTTCACATTTCACTATTATGTCTTTTATATTTTGCATACATAACGAAATTGTGACAAGCGAGAATGGAATGGGATTTGGGACAGTCCTTGAGGGCGTAGATAACGATTTCAACTTTAGCCCTACACCTTGGATACCCTCGATCAACATTCTATTGGATTGTAGCAACTTTAGCGTTTGTTGGAAGAATCGTATGGCCAACTCTCTAGGCAAAAATACGAATCTTTGGGATGACTTTCATTTTCCATATGTCTTTCCAAAAAATACGGTGAGGCCCATAACCAACCTGCTTAAGGAGAAGCTGAGAGTAGGTAGATTTTGTTGTAAAAACTCCATGGATGTTGTGAAACCAAATGATCCGATCGTTAGGGCCATTTGGAATAATCGAAAGATCACAGATGCGGTTACCCATCGTCTCCCCATAGAGCTCACAAACCCTATAACATTCCATGCACATGAGTTAGGTAGCCAGACTCAAAAATTTGAGGAGGAAAGATACACAACATCACCATTAAGACCCTCGAAACCCCATTTATCCTTCTATTTTTATAGATCTTTTGTTGCCAACTTGCCAACCGAAGCCATCTTCAAGGAATTTAGAAGCCGTAGAAATGCTCAACCATGTAAAAGAAGGCTTGTCAACACACTTTGGATGGAAGATATCACCATCAAGAAAATATTTAGAACATAAAACCTGGTAGCACAATGTATTCTTATGGGAGAGGAGGCACCAAACTTCTCTCCCATTCTTTTACATCGTTTCCGATAAGTAGAATATCATCGACATACAAAACAAGGAAGACTACCTTTTTGTCCTTTATACACTTATAAACACAAGGCTCATTAATGTTGTGCTCAAATCTAAAAGTCTTGATCATTTGATCAAATATTTTATTCCATGAGTGGGACACCTACTTAAGTCCATAAATGGATCTTAGCAGTTTGCAAACATCCTGCTCCTTTCCTTTGAAAACATAGCTAGTGGGTTGAGCCATGTAAATGGTCTCATGAAGAAAGCCATACAAGAATTTTGCTTGACATCCATTTTCCAAATCTCGTAATCGAGAGCAACAACAATGATATGAGTATGAGGATAGACTTGAGCATGGCTACTGGAGAAAAGGTCTCATCGTAATCGATGCCTTCTTTTTGTGTATAGCTTTTCCTTACAAGTCTAGCTTTATGTGTTTCCACTTTCCCTTCCGCATTTCTCTTCTTCTTGTAGATCAACTGACACCCTATGTGTTTAATCCCAATTGATAAGTCTATAAGTTCCCACACCGTATTAGATTTCGTAGAATCCTTCTCAGTATTTATGGCATGTTTCTAGAGCTTGGAATCAACGTCTTGCATAGCCTCCTCGTAAGTGAGTGGATCATTATCCTCATAATTGGCTTCTATATTGTAAATACTACCATCACAGATGACAAAGTCTGGTTTCTTAGAAAGTCTCCCACTATGACGAATTCCCCTATATTGTTGATCCTTTGTAGGTTTTTCTACAACTTTCTCTAGAATTGAACTTAATGATTATTCTACCACTCCCGAAAGTTCCTCGAGTACTACTTTACTTTGAGGCTTAAAGTTATCCATGTAGCTTTCCTCGAGGAAAGTATCATGAGTAGAAACTTTAATTATATTATCTTTTGGATTGTAGAATAATCCTCCCTCTGTTCCTTTTAGATATCTTACAAACATGCACAATTCTGTCCGTGCATCCAACTTCTTTGCATCCTTATCCAGAACGTGTGCTAGACAACCCCATATTCTAAAGTGATTTAGAGCAGGTTTATTTCCATGCCACAATTCATATGGTATCTTACAAGAAGACTTGGTTGACACATCATTCAGAATATAGCAAGTTGTTTGTATCGAATATCCCAGAAGGAAATAGGAAGTTATGAATAGCTTAACATTAAACGAACCATGTCAAGCAAGGTTCGATTCCTTTTCTCAGCTACGTCATTCTGCTGTGGAGTGCTTGATGCAATCAATTGGGATAAATTCTCATTCTCTATGAGGTATCCTAATAACTTATCGGACAAATATTCCCCACCTCGGTCAGACCAGAGATTCTTTATAGACAAATCTAATTGCTTTTCCACTTCCACATGAAACTGCCAAAATTTATCAAAGGTTTCACTTTTGCGGTGCATTAGATACACATATCAATATCGAGAATAGTCATCGATAAAAGTCATGTAATAATCATAACATCCTTAGGCACTAATGCTCACGGGACCACATCATCAATGTGCACAAGTTCTAAAGGTTGGTTGTCCCTTGTACCTTTCGCATTAAAAGACCTTTTAGTCATTTTACTTTCCAAGCAAGATTCATATTGTGAAAGACTAACTTCCTTTAGCATATTTAAGGGACCATCTTTCACGAGTCTGGTGATTCTTTCTTGGTTAAGATGACCAAGTCCTAAATGCCATATGTACCCTTCATTAGAGTAAGAAGTTTTGAGCTTTTTATTCACTATTTCAGTTTGAAGCATCGAGTAGTTATTTGGTTTCATAAAGTAGAGATTGTTTTCCATCCATCCATTACAGATTAAAGAATGATTTCTGTGAATAGCAATCCTTTATTGAATGTTACAATATAACGATCATAAAATAAACATGCTACAGAAATTTAATTCATCTTAAAATGAGGAACATAAAATAGGTTCTTTAAAAAAATCTTCCTAAAATTATCAAAGTGTAAAACAACTTCTCCCACTACTTCGGTTGAACCATAGCTCCCATCTCCGGTCCACAACGAGAGGCTCCTATCACACAGACTTCTTTTTTCATTGAACCCCCGTAAAGAAACACACACATGGTTAGTGGATCCAGAATCAATAACCCAATTGTCAATTTATTCTTGCACTAAGCAAGCTTCGACTAAAAAGAGTTCCATACCTTTTCCCTTTTCGGCTAAGTAATCCAAATACTCCTTACAGTTTGATTTGAAATGCCCTTTTCTGTTGCAAAAGAAACATTTGATCTTTTTAGCATCTTTTAACTTCTTAGCCTTCTTCCTATCCACACGAAGAGGAACCGAAGAATTAGTCGGCTTCTTCTTTCCCTTAGCTTTCTATTTCCCCTTAGAGGACGAGGGGCCCACAGCTAAGTTTGCCTCAGGTTTCTCCTAAACTAGCTTACCACCATCAGCATCAACTCATATGATTATAATTCCTTCATGAGCTGATTCAAGGTAAGCACCTTGTTCCCCAAGTTGCAAGCGACCCTAAAACCAACAAACTCATTGGTTAAGGATGTAAACACTATTTCAATTTGAGTGTTCACGTCTAACTCAGCCCCATTGTCCTCTACTTTCGCAAAGAATCCTACAAGCTTAAGCATATGTTCTTTAACCAGAGTGTCGATTTTCTGTTGAGAATTCATCAAATTTGTAATAGCGAATTGTCGAGCCAATGTGACTTGGCCACTGAGGAAATCCTCCACATTTTTTATGATCTCTTTGGCAGTATGAAAATTCTCGTGTTGCTTTTGCAACATATTACTCTTGCTCGCTAATTTATAATATCGAACAATCGAGTTAGAATCTCTCTAGCGATTTCTTACTTTGGGCTAAGGTTCAGGAGGGCACGTTTCATTAAGAACGATTTTATGTTTCTCATAGCTGAGAACTATCAACAAGTTTCGTTTCCATTCTCAAAAGTTATCCCCATCTAATAAAAGGAGTAGGAGACATATTTTAACTAAAAAAAATAAAGATTTCACTAATTACTATCTTTGTATTAAACAAATATTTTTCATTTCAGCAATATATCAAGAATGCAATAGAACGTATGCGTTTTGCATTAAAATCTTACAAAAAAATTTTGTTGCTACAATCATTCTCACACCCATCAACCATGTCGCCTTGGGTCCCATGATTAACTAGCAAGAATAGGGATTACATCCAATTAGTTCGTGAATCTTAATTATCAAGACTCCACACGAACTAATGACCATTTAACATTTGGCCATCATCTCTAGCTTAAATATCGTTTCTTAGGAAACTATTTAATAAGAGATGATCTTAAGTGTGTAACCATTTACTCAACACCCATCATGAACATGCATTTGTTTATGAGTCATCTTAGGACAATCTCTCTGAAAGTCATGCATGACTAGTTGTCCTTAAAAGGAAATCTCATCTAGTGAACCCATATGACAAAGTTTACCTTGGGGTGCAGCTAGGGTAGGAACCAGCTCAAAACTTTATCATGTTATCACTTAGGGACCATAAATGGAGGCTGTAGGTCTTGTTCAAGGATCTTCTCCCACTAAATATTTTAAAAACATGCAAGGTTTTTATCCTAAATTTTAAGAATGATCATACAATAGTTGTAACACACCTAACCCGTATCCATTACCGGACTAGGGTTAAGAGGCATTACCGAATATATCGGAACATTTCGTAAACATTTCACAATAAAAAGTCATGCATTGTCATATCATAGTCAAACATCAACATTAAGTTCCTTTCTTAGGTCAATGAGACCACAAACATGTATTAGGAAGAGGTTGAGACTAAACCGAACACATACAAATTTTTTTTGAAATTTAATAGTTTTTGTAAGTTACAAAGGTCACACACCCGTGTGAGCAGACTGTGTGCCTCACATGGCATTAAACACGCCTGTGTGTCTAGGCTGTGGTGAAATAGGGTATACATACTGACTTATCCACACGGCCACAAGACATGCCCGTGTGTTTAGCCCGTGGTCGAAACTGACTTGGCCACACGGCCTGGCACACGCCCATGTGTGCGCGACCGTGTGGTCTGCCCAGGCTCATTATAAAATGGCCCTCGAGTAACACCGCAGAGACACACGCCCGTGTCTCTGCCCATGTGGGCAAAAATAAGCCATTTACAAGGCCAATATGCCACCCATTTGGGTCCTCCCTACAATTCCAAAATCAAGCGTCATATATGCAACATTTTCAGCCAAATTCAACTCCAAATATGTAACAATCAATTCATAATATCATCAACCAATTTCATGCTCATTCTCTATATCAAAGCATATTAAAATTGCATGCTAAACATTACCAAATTCCCAACTATGAACATACCAAAATGACCATTTCACTTAGCCATATACATATATATATATCTCTAAACATATCACATTATTTACCTTTTCAAACCGTATTCAAATAACTAATACATCATTAATGTTATACTCATCATTTTACCTATAGGAATATGAACCATTAGTCGAAAATACATCCAATATTTCACCTCAATGCTCAAGCCAAATCATATAAGAAATTACACCATACATACAACCCATGAATCATACTTCCTAAAATGAGCTCAATACATAACCAAATATACACAATATTAGCATCATAATTAAGCCATTTTTGCATGGCTATATATATACTCAAATCAAAATAATCCATCTCAAAACTAGCCTATACATGCCACATAACCAAAACTCAAAGCTTTTATTTACCGAAGCAATAATCGGATAGTGTGATGACGTCTCCTACAACTTCCAACCCGAGCAAGTTTCTAAAACTCTATAGACATAGGAAAAACACACAGAGTAAGCTTTGAAAGCTTAGTAAGCCATAAGCAAATAAATCATTTCAATGATATCTATAAATCAATATCACTAAACCAAATTTATCAAATCTCAATCACATATACATTTATTGTACTTGTAAATTCATATAACCACCATAAATAATTCTGCTTGTCTTATTTATCAATGAACGTATAACCATGCGTTCAAATTCGAATAACAACTGTTAACTCAATCATATAAGTCAAGCTCGCACATATTCATTACATCACCAATCAAACTATGTTCATTTATTACAAATCATACATAAGATTATATCAACCTCTTTATAAACACTTCTAAACTCGAACATCTATAATTCCCTTATTCACATAAACCAAATTTGCATATATGAACTATATAGCCAACTCAACCATTTTAATTTCATTAACTGTTTAAGTTTTCGAACCAAGAAATCATACATCAAAGCCATGTTTTATATTTGATATATCTCATATTCGAAACATAGAACCACAATTTCATATAACGAGCAAATATAACACATTATTCATTTATATACATTCCTATCATTCGCTGTCATATATTTCACATATGGTCATATGATACATACTCAACTTTCGTTTCCAAATTTCATAACAAATCACACGTACCTGAATCGGATACAATTTCACATAGTTATTCATTTCTCGGAATGCCCGTTGAACCGATCGGAATCAATAAGGATACTCAGATAACTCATAAGCTCGTATAATGCCAACATCCCAGACGTGGTCTTACATGTAATCAAATACCAATGCCACTGTCCTAGACAGGGTCTTACATGAAACCATATACGATGCCAATGTCCCAGACATGGTCTTACACGTAAATCACAAATAGATGCCAACGTCCCAAACGTGGTCTTACACAATAACAGATATCGAAATCCTATGTCATGACATATGTATCCTAACCATTCTTATGGGTCGTACAAGGCATTTCAGACATTGTTACATTATCAGAACTTTCTCAATTTTAGTTATTCGAACAATTCATGATCGGAACAGATTGTCCAAAGCTCGATTCAATTCGGCATCACATATATATATTTCTTTACAACTCAATTCAACACATATAATGCACATACATTTCAATTTAACAACATTTATTTACTTATGAACTTACCTCGTACTAACACGAACGAACCGGAATGACTATTCGATAATTTTTGACTTTCTCCGATCCAAATTCGATTTCCTCATTTCTTCATCTAATTCAATACAAATTTGACTTATTTAATCATATACTCAATCAAATTCATCCAAAAACACATAAATGGGCTAATTACACTTTTGCCTCTGACATTTCACATTTTTTACAATTTAGTCCCTATTTCACAAAACACAAAATATTCAAAATTTGACCACACCCATGCTTGGCCGAATTTCACTATGGTCCCTAGCAGCCCATATCTTTCATTTATTTCACATTTTGACCCTTCAATTTACAAAATTTACAATTTAATCCTAAATAGGCATTTTTACTAAAAATCACTTAATTAAATATGAAAATCTATTAACACATATTTATTTTTCATCATCAAACACAAAAACCTCAAGCTATCAACAATGGAAAATCCCAATTTCTTCATAAATTTTGAAAATTAAAGCACGGGCTAGCTAATTTATGAAGCAACGATATCAAAAACATAAAAATTATCAAAAACCGAGTAAAATACATACCCAAATTAAGCTTCAAAAGTGCCGAACATTCAAAGCTTCATCCATGGCTTTATTTCTGCCAACATTCGGCCAAAAAGATGATAATGCATGGCCAATTTATGAATTGTTTTATTTAATCACATATTAATACATAATTTACTATTTTAACTTTTATATTTAAAACAAATTTCAATAATACCAACTCCCATAAATGGCCACTAACATATAAATGGTATAATTACCATTCAAGTACTCAAACAATTAAAATCTATAGTCATTTAATGCATTTAACTTATAGAATTCAACTTTTATGCATTATGTGATTAAGTCCTTTTTATAAAATTGAGCACACAAATGATAAAATTTTCATACGAAAATTTCACACATAACAATTCACATACTTTAAGCATGGAATATAATATTAAAATATTTTTTTGACTCGGATTCGTGGTCCTAAAACCACTGTTCTGACTAGGGTCTAAATCGAGCTGTTACAGCTCTCCCCCCTTAGGGATTTTCGTCCCCGAAAATCTTACTAGAATGTAAATTAAGGATTTGCTTTCACACAGTACATTGCAAATTCACATATAGCTTCAGATTTCATATCTCTTTAATCTCACAATTAAGATTCTAATCTATTTTTCACTATACATCATATTAAACTGAATCTATTTCTAACTGTATTGAGTTGTCTTCATTTTCTTCTTTATTTTACTGATGATATTTGTAACACCCGTGTAGCATGCAAAGATTTTTACAATCATACAGACCCGCGTATAAGTTTCTTGTTCACGAGTGAGCTAAATAAGAAAGAGAATTCATTTAAAAAGAATCGATAGAACGGTACATCACATATACACATATATATATGAATCCATTTCGATACTCAATTGGCCTAACCACAACTTCATAATCACTTACATAAATGCTTAATTATACTTCCAAGACTATCTTTATGATTTCGTATTATCATACCCTAGATATGTTCACTAAACAATAGTTACATAAATATAAAACTTCACATTTGTTTTCATGCCAAAACCGAATCTAAATATATATACATATCAAGCCATTTTCACATGGCTTTGGGTACATAAACAAAATATACACTTCAAAACACATATTCAAACCTATACATGCAGTAATGTTCGCCTAAGTAACTAAGAAAAAATATACCAAAATGTGGCTGCAGGCGTGATGGCTTTGACGATGATCCGAACACGCAAATGATTCAGGAAATCTATGTGAATAGCAACAAAAACACAAAGAAAGATAGAATGAGTATACAACCCAGTAAGTCATAAGTAATTTTTACGCATATCATTGATATAAGGAGAGAAAATGTATAGAATTCACCTGTTTAGGTCATGTCGAACCACATTACAATCATATAATTAAATAAACAATCCGCAGTCCAAGGACAATTAAAAATCATCTATCAACCAACCAAATAACTTTAAATCATCACTCAATATACGTACCACAATGTCAACCTTATACATACACACATATTCATTTTATATCCCAACTTGATACCTCGAATAATAATACGGCACCATGTGTCTTCCGTATACCACTTAGACCATAAATCACAGTCGCACACATAGTGCAAAAGGATTTTTCCGCACACATAGTGCCAAGATACATCGTACACTTAGTGCCTCAAAACTCACTCACGAATTGGCATTCAATTCAGCACACATAGTGCCCTTCGATTTTGCACACATAGTGGTAGTATTGAATACTTGCAAGAAGACAACTTAATTAACTACATTAGCATATATGGCCACGAATTTAAATACATATATATTTATATATGAGTCTATAATCACTCTCATATAAAAGAAACTTATGGACTTACCTTATGTCGGAAGAAACGATTCCCGATCGATTACTCAATCTCCTTTGCTTTGCCCTTGTTCAATTCTCCTCCTTTGGATTCTTGAGCTAGAATAAATAAATTTAATATTTTAATCACCTTGTTAGTTAATTATCCCATACTAAAAATAGTTTCACATAACAAGAATCACACAACATCAATTTGATTTTTACCCTCCTTATGCTTTTATCAAAACCAAGCCATTCAACTATTGACCACCTATTATTCGATTACTATCGATAACCAATCAGTACTTCCTTGAAATACATTTATATACATATGCATATATCTATACGGCAACCACACTTGGCTAAGTACTCACCTATACAAATTCAATAATTTCCCACATCATCTTACAACTATCCTTGTTCAATACATTAAACCTCAACTAAGGATTATATAATGTCTCAAGGCCGAATGCATTCTTACTTTCAAGGTAACATAGTCTAGTTTACAATCCATTTCAAGGTACATGTTTGTAATTCACATTTATTCAAGTAAACCAATGTCATTCACTTGATCAAATTTGGAGAGTTTAAGTTAAAACATCACATATACCCTATATGGCCATTTACACATAGTCAAGTGTCACATCATCTTTATAATTGTTCATATGGCCGAATATCCACACTTCCACATAATGTCAATTTCATCTCATTTGATACTTAGTTTATATCACATAAACATTTGACCGAATAGCCCTAAACTAGCAAAACTACACATTTCTACTTACCACTTAATTTTGCACTTTCTTATCCATCATAATACATTCAACTTAACATTAATTCATTTCTCATAAGAATGAAATAACAATAAAATGAACATTCCCTTTTCTTTCTCAAATGGCCGAATGTAGCAATTGTTATCTAACTAGAAATTCAACACTTTCAACTCCATAATATCTTCTACTCATTCAATACAACATGAAACAACCTCTACTCCTATCTCTTAATATACGGTTTAGTGCCCAAAACCCTCCATAAAATTTGATTTTCTTGACTTTATTAAAAAGTATTTAACAATTATCTTAACATATATATATCTAAACAAGAGTTTAAACAACATTTCTAAAGCTTACCTCCAACTAGCAAGATGGATTGCCGAATTTCCTTAGTGAAATTTTTCCCTATTTCTTTCCTTTTGGTTTCGGCTTGTTGCAAGGAAGAAGATGAACATCCCTTTTTTTTTTCTTTTATTTCTTTTATTCATTTTTTTACCATTATTAAAACATATGTAATATTAAAATATTTTAAAAATAAAATTAGTGGGGTATCATCATTCCTTGGCCGGCCACTATGCTTAATAAGGGTAAATTAACATGC
Organism: Gossypium anomalum; assembly: GCA_025698475.1. Lineage (NCBI taxonomy): Eukaryota > Viridiplantae > Streptophyta > Magnoliopsida > Malvales > Malvaceae > Gossypium > Gossypium anomalum. The sequence continues at coordinate 53,310,416 of CM046966.1, read as the reverse complement.
AAAACCACTACTTTCCATGCATGTACTAATAGATCATTAAGATTAACCTATCACATTTTTACCATGTTTCATATAAGTCCTTTCTTTATAAATTCACTTAGAAACGATCAAATTAATGCATGAAATTTTTCATACACGCTTCTACTCACATTGTAAACACTAAAATAATTAATTTTAATTACTTAACACTCGGTTTCGTGGTCCCGAAACCACTTCCCGACTAGGGTCAATCTAGGGCCGTTACAATTCTCCCCCACTTAAGGAATTTTCGTCCCCGAAAATCTTACCAGTGAAAAGGTTTGGGTATCTTTCTTTCATAGAGTTCTCGGTTTCCCAAGTAGCTTCTTCAATCCCATGCTTGAGCCATAGTACCTTTACTAAAGGGACCTTTTTGTTTCGCAACTCTTTCACTTCGCGAGCTAAGATACGGATCGGTTCTTCTTCATAACTCAAATCAGATTTAATTTCAATCTCTGCTGGGCTAATTATGTGCGATGGATCGGACCTATAACGTCGAAGCATCGAAACATGGAAAACGTTGTGAATCTTTTCAAGCTCGGGGGGTAAAATTAATCTGTATGCGACTGGTCCAATTCGTTCTGATATCTCATACGGTCCGATAAACCTCGGACTCAATTTGCCCTTACGGCCAAATCTGAGTACTTTCTTCCAAGGCGAGACTTTAAGAAACACCTTGTCTCCGATCCGATACTCAATGTCTTTTCTTTTCAAGTCTGCGTGATGACTTCGTCGATCCGTCGCCTTCAAACTTTCACTGATTTTCTTTACTTTCAGTTCAGCGTCTTTGATCAAATCAACTCCGAAAATTTTACTTTCGCTAAGTTCGGTCCAAAATAACGGAGTACGGCATTTTCGACCATATAAGGCCTCGTATGGTGCCATCTTAATGCTTGATTGAAAACTATTGTTGTAAGCAAATTCAATCAAAGGTAAATATCGTTCCCACGAACCACCAAATTCAAGGATGCAACATCTCAACATATCCTCGAGTATTTGAATAGTCCGTTCCGATTGACCATCAGTCTAGGGATGAAAAGCGGTGCTAAAATGCAACTTAGTACCCAAAGCTTCCTGTAGCTTTTTCCAGAATCGCGATGTGAATCTTGGATCTCTATCCGACACAATAGAAATAGGTACTCCATGCAACCTCACAATTTGAGAAATATACAACTCGGCTAGTTTATCAAGTGAATAATCCATGCGCACGGAAATGAAATGAGCCGACTTTGTCAATCTATCTACAATAACCCAAATCGCATCTTTCCTGCTTGACGACCACGGTAACCCAGCTACAAAATCCATCGTTATTCGATCCCATTTCCATTCAGGTATCGTGATCGGCTGAAGTAATCCTGAAGGTACTTGATGTTCCGCTTTCACTTGTTGACATACCAAACACTTCGAAATAAAATCGGAAATGTCTCGTTTCATACCAGACCACCAAAATTGACATTTTAGATCGTTGTACATTTTCGTGCTACCAGGATGGATCGACATTCGGCTATTATGAGCTTCATTTAAAATCATCGAAATAAGTTCTGAATTTCTTGGAATACACAATCGGTTTCTGAATCTTAAACAGTCGTCGCCATCAATTTGAAATTCTGATTCCCTACCCGTGGCACATTCAGCTCGTTTAGCAACCAACTCACCGTCGACTTTTTGAGCTTCACCAATTTGGTGAATCCACAGTGGTCTAGCCTTTAATTCTGCTACTAACGCATTATCGGATAGAGCGGACAAGTGTACGTTCATTGCTCGTAATGCAAACAGTGATTTGCGACTTAACGCATCAGCAACTACGTTAGCCTTTCCCGGGTGATAGTCGATGACCAGTTCATAATCTTTCAACAACTCGAGCCAACGTCTTTGTCGCAAATTCAATTCTCTTTGAGTCATCAAATATTTGAGGCTTTTATGATCCGAGTATACATGACACTTCTCGCCAAACAAGTAATGTCGCCATATTTTCAAAGCGAAAACAATTGCAGCTAACTCGAGATCATGAGTCGGATAGTTCTTCTCATGCGGCTTCAACTGTCTTGATGCATATGCTACCACTCGACCTTCTTGCATCAACACACAACCCAGCCCAAGCAAAGACGCATCACTGTAGATGACAAACTCTTTACCGGATTCGGGTTGCACTAGCACGGGGGCTTCAGTTAAATAAGTTTTCAGTTGATCAAAACTTTGCTGACATTTTTCCGTCCATTCGAACTTAACATCTTTTTGAAGTAGCTTCGTCATTGGTGTGGCTATCATTGAGAAACCTTTTACAAATCGTCGGTAGTAACCAGCAAGTCCCAAAAAGCTCCGAATCTCAGTAATATTTCTCGGAGGCTTCTAGTTAAGTATGGCTAAAAGTTTGCTCGGATCAACTCGAATACCTGATGCGGATACCACATGACCCAAAAAGCTAACCTCTCTTAACCAGAACTCACACTTACTGAACTTAGCATATAACTGCTTATCCCGTAAAATTTGCAACACTAATCTTAGGTGCTCAGCATGTTTGGCCTCATCTCTTGAATAGACCAAGATGTCATCAATAAACACAACTACGAACCGGTCCAAATATCATGCTCAAGATCCGATTCATCAAATCCATAAATACCGCAGGGGCATTAGTGAGCCCAAACGGCATCACTAAGAACTCATAGTGGCCGTATCTCGTTCTGAAAGCAGTTTTGGGTAAATTCGAATCTCGAATTCGCAGTTGATAATAACCCGATCTCAAATCTATCTTTGAAAACACCGAGGCTCCCTTCGGTTGGTCAAACAAATCATCAATACGTGGTAACGGATATTTATTCTTTATCGTCACTTTATTATTGGTGATGATAGTCAATGCACAACCTCATGGTTCCGTCCTTCTTTTTCACAAACAATTTGGTGCACCCCAAGGTGAGAAACTTGGTCGAGCGAAACCTTTATCCGTCAACTCTTGCAGGCCGAGCTTTCGGTTCCTTTATTCTGTTGGTGCCATACGATACGGAGCTATCGAAATCGGTGTAGTCCGGTACAAGTTCTATGCCAAACTCTACCTCCCGAACAGTGGTAACCGGTAGTTCCTCGGGAAAAACATCAGGATAATCACGGACCACGCGCGCGATTCAAGCTTCTTTTCTAACTCTTTGTCGTCAAACACGTATGCGGTATACCTCACACCCCTTTCTCACATGTTTTTGAGCCATCATCGAAGAAGATATAATCTGCTGGTAACCCGATACTATCGTGAGACTTGACTCGGATTATCTCATCGTTTGCACATCTCAAATCAATAGTCTTTCTTACGCAATTCACTCTTGCATCATGAGCAATCAACCAATCCATACCAAGGATAACATCAAATTCATCAAGCGGTAAAAGCATCAAATCAAATTGGAAAGCGGGAGCCTCGACTACTAAAGGACATTTCTTACACACTTTGTCCACAAGTACATAACGACCCAAGGGATTTGACACTCGGATTTACGAACTCGATGAGACTCGATAGGTAGAGTCTTACTAGATACTAAAGTCTCACATATATATGAATGAGTAGAACCAGGGTCAATCGTGAGCAATGACATCGATTAAAGAGAGTAAATGTACCGGTGATAACATCGAGAAGATGCTTCCTCTCGTGCACGGATGGCATAAGCTCTGGCAGGAGCACGAGTCTCAGATCAATCATTTGTATCGTAAATCCTCTCTGTCGCCCCCACTTCTACCTCCGGTATTTCTCGATGGTCTACCTCTAGCTGCTGCTTGCTGGTCGATCTTGTACCTTGTACCTTATTCTTCTCATCGAGTTCCGTACAATCTCGAATAAAATGATCCCGCGATCCGCATCTATAATGAGCTCGGTTAGTAGACTTACCCCAACATTCACCTACATGTCGTCTTCCACATTGGGTGCATTGAGTTTCTCTTGTCATTACATTACCAACACTAGCAACCAAGTAACTCGAGAATCCGATGTGGTCGCTCCTAATAGAAATTCCTCAGAGCGCCTTTGATTTGTTAGTATCGTCCCTGAATTTCTTTGGAGTCGAGAAAGTAGTTTTACCGCCATTCTTTTACGAAAATCTCACGGCTTCAGATTCACTTTCTTTTTCTCCTTCAGAGCTCTTGACCTTGCATGCTCGTTCAACCAGCGTTACAAATTCCTTTATTTCTAAAATACCCACTAGTAGTTTTAAATCTTCATTCAATCCTTCTTCAAATCTTTTACACATAACGACTTCATCAGCTACACACTCCCGAGCATATCAGTGAGTCTTACAAACTCGCGCCAGATTCGGATCTGGTCAAACGACCTTATTTGAGCTCCAAAAATTCTTTACGCTTTTGGTCAGTGAATCGTTGACTAATATACTTCTTTCGGAATTCCGTCTGAAAGAAATCCCAAGTAACACGTTCCTTCGGAACAATAGAAATCAGAGTTCTCCACCAATAGTAGGCCGAGTCTCGCATTAAGGATATAGCACACTTTAAACACTCTTTTGGTGTACACGAAAGCTCTTCAAAAACGCGAATGGTGTTATCAAGCCAAAACTCGGCCCTTTCAGCATCATCAGTAGCTGTAGCTCGAAATTCCTCCGCTCCGCGCTTTCTCACTAAATCTACAAGAGACTTACTCAGCCTCAAAGGATCAATAGTCGTTGGTATGATAGGAACCCGAGGCGGATTATTTAAGTTCGGAAAACGGTTTAGCAGCCGGGTTGAGTAAGGCGTATTATGCGACCCATTCGTTCATCATAGAAAAGAAGGCTTGTTTTGCCCCATCATCTTGATTATTTGCAGAGGATTGAGGTTCAGCAGGCGGTGTTCCTTGTGCAGGAGCAGCCGCTACACTTTCAACATCATCCGCCAAGGCTCTCTCAGGATTAGGTTCCATCTACTAATCAAAACATTAATTTCAACCGTCAGAAGCAATCACACTATCATATACTAACATTAAGGCATGTATAGCTAGACTCGTACGTGCTACGGTAGTCCTAGAACCGACTAAACCGTAGCTCGATACCAATAAAATTGTAACACCGTGTAGCATGCAAAGATTTTTACAATCATACTGGACAGCGTATAAGTTTCTTGTTCACGAGTGAGCTAAATAAGAAAGAGAATTCATTTAAAAAGAATCGATAGAACGGTACATCACATATACACATATATATATGAATCCATTTCGATACTCAATTGGCCTAACCACAACTTCATAATCACTTACATAAATGCTTAATTATACTTCCAAGACTATCTTTATGATTTCGTATTATCATACCCTAGACATGTTCACTAAACAATAGTTACATAAATATAAAACTTCATATTTGTTTTCATGCCAAAACCGACTCTAAATATATATACATATCAAGCCATTTTCACATGGCTTTGGGTACATAAACAAAATATACACTTCAAAACACATATTCAAACCTATACATGCCGTAATGTTCGCCTAAGTAACTAAGAAAAAATATACCAAAATGTGGCACACGGGCGTGATGGCTTTGACGATGATCCGAACACGCATAAATGATTGGGAAATCTATGTGAATAGCAACAAAAACACAAAGAAAGATAGAATGAGTATACAACCCAGTAAGTCATAAGTAATTTTTACGCATATCATTGATATAAGGAGAGAAAATGTATAGAATTCACCTGTTTAGGTCATGCCGAACCACATTACAATCATATAATTAAATAAACAATCCATGATCCAAGGACAATTAAAAATCATCTATCAACCAACCAAATAACTTTAAATCATCACTCAATATACGTACCACAATGTCAACCTTATACATACACACATATTCATTTTATATCCCAACTTGATACCTCGAATAATAATACGGCACCATGTGTCTTTAGTATACCACTTAGACCATAAATCACGATCGCACACATAGTGCACAAGGATTTTTCGCACACATAGTGCCAAGATACATCGCACACTTAGTGCCTCAAAACTCACTCACGAATTGGCATTCAATTCAGCACACATAGTGCCCCTTCGATTTTGCACACATAGTGGTAGTATTGAATACTTGCAAGAAGACAACTTAATTAACTACATTAGCATATATGGCCACGAATTTAAATACATATATATTTATATATGAGTCTATAATCACTCTCATATAAAAGAAACTTATGGACTTACCTTATGTCGGAAGAAACGATTCCCGATCGATTACTCAATCTCCTTTGCTTTGCCTTTGTTCAATTCTCCTCCTTTGGATTCTTGAGCTAGAATAAATAAATTTAATATTTTAATCACCTTGTTAGTTAATTATCCCATACTAAAAATAGTTTCACATAACAAGAATCACACAACATCAATTTGATTTTTACCCTCCTTATGCTTTTATCAAAACCAAGCCATTCGGCTATTGACCACCTATTATTTAGTTACTATCAATAACCAATCAGTACTTCCTTGAAATACATTTATATACATATGCATATATCTATACGGCAACCACACTTGGCTAAGTACTCACCTATACAAATTCAATAATTTCCCACATCATCTTACAACTATCCTTGTTCAATACATTAAACCTTAACTAAGGATTATATAATGTCTCAAGGCCGAATGCATTCTTACTTTCAAGGTAACATAGTCTAGTTTACAATCCATTTCAAGGTACATGTTTGTAATTCACATTTATTCAAGTAAACCAATGTCATTCACTTGATCAAATTTGGAGAGTTTAAGTTAAAACATCACATATACCCTATATGGCCATTTACACATAGTCAAGTGTAACATCATCTTTATAATTGTTCATATGGCCGAATATCCACACTTCCACATAATGTCAATTTCATCTCATTTGATACTTAGTTTCTATCACATAAACATTTGACCGAATAGCCCTAAACTAGCAAAACTACACATTTCTACTTACCACTAATTTTGCACTTTCTTATCCATCATAATACATTCAACTTAACATTAATTCATTTCTCATAAGAATGAAATAACAATAAAATGAACATTCCCTTTTCTTTCTCAAATGGGCGAATGTAGCAATTGTTATCTAACTAGAAATTCAACACTTTCAACTCCATAATATCTTCTACTCATTCAATACAACATGAAACAACCTCTACTCCTATCTCTTAATATACGGTTTAGTGCCCAAAACCCTCCATAAAATTTGATTTTCTTGACTTTATTAAAAAGTATTTAACAATTATCTTAACATATATATATCTAAACAAGAGTTTAAACAACATTTCTAAAGCTTACCTCCAACTAGCAAGATGGATTGCCGAATTTCCTTAGTGATAATTTTCCCTATTTCTTTCCTTTTGGTTTCGGCTTGTTGCAAGGAAGAAGATGAACATCCCTTTTTTTTTCTTTTATTTCTTTTATTCATTTCTTTACCATTATTAAAACATATGTAATATTAAAATATTTTAAAAATAAAATTAGTGGGGTATCATCATTCCTTGGTAGCCACTATGCTTAATAAGGGTAAATTGACATGCAAAACCACTACTTTCCATGCATGTACTAATAGATCATTAAGATTAACCTATCACATTTTTACCATGTTTCATATAAGTCCTTTCTTTATAAATTCACTTAGAAACGATCAAATTAATGCATGAAATTTTTCATACACGCTTCTACTCACATTGTAAACACTAAAATAATTAATTTTAATTACTTAACACTCGGTTTCGTGGTCCCGAAACCACTTCCCGACTAGGGTCAATCTAGGGCCGTTACAATATTAATCTCATGAATCATTTACTCACAAAGCTCGATCCTGAACAACGGAGTTAGGTAACTGCCACATACGATACCTCATACAATGTCACTTTTATACTCACCTGATAATTTATCAAACAACAACAATCTTTCTTAGTTGCTTTGAAACTCTAAAACACAATGACAAATAAATATTTTAAGAATTTTTAAAACAACCTCGTACTCACAGCTTACTGTAATTTCTCCCAAAATTACCATATGAATTTTAGATTTTAATCTGAAATAATGATGATTGGCACCATGTGTAAACCGAAAGTCTCTGAAACGAATAACTCAGCTGATTTATCAAAAGAGAAATCCATGCGTACAGAAAGACTTATTCAGACAGTTAACAATAATTCAGATAACATCTATTTTTTTCCAATGATAAGAGATAATCCCAATACAAAATTTATCAAAATTCTATTTCACCAATACTCAAATATCAAAACATGTTGAAATAGTCCTGAAGACGCTTAATTATTAACTTTAACTTGTTGATAGATCAGACATTTAATGCGAGGTCAGAAATATTATGTTTTATACCCATTTATTAATACCACTTTCTTAGATTATCATGCATCTTGTTACTCCTGTATGAACAGTCTAACTAACACTATGAGCCTCTTGCAACAATGGTTATACAATTTCAGAGCTTCTTGGTATACACACTCTATTTCAAAGCAACAAACAACTCATCAATTCCACACCTGAAGTTCTGAATCAAAAATCAATTTATGCTGTGTAACAGTTCGGTTTAGACCCTAGTAAGAATAGTGATTTTGGGACCACAAATCTGAGTCAAAAAAATATTTAAATATTATTTTCTGTGCCTATTATATGTGAATTGATATCTGTGAAAATTTCGTATGAAAATTTAATCGTTTGTGTGCTTAATTTGCAAAAAGGACCTAATCGCGTAAAATGTAAAAGTGGCCTTCTAATTGTTAAAGTGTCTATTTGATATGTCTTTGTAAATAAAAGGTCCTTATGTGGATATTTGACCATTTTAACCTTGAGTGGACAGTTATGGCCTTTCATATTAATGTTACAAATGTTTATTATTAAGGGCAAATTTGGTATTTGGTAATTAAAGTCATATTAATAAAATAAAAAGCTTGAAAATTAACCATATGTTCATGCAATTGCCGAAAATACAAAAGGAAAAGAAAAGAAGATACAAACTAGTTCGGCTACTTATTTTGGTGATTAATGTATAGCTTTTGATCCGTTTTTGATAATTTCTACGTTTTTGTAATCGTTGCTTTGTATACTATCAAGCCCATGTCTCAATTTTTGGTTTTGTTGATGATTTTGAGTTGAGTCACTGATGAAATTACAAGCTTTTTGAAGTTAGTTGTTGGTAAATGAAAGACATGTTTTGGGTTAACATATTTTGTATTTGAATTTTTGATGAATTTGAGTAATTTGGATTAAATTGTGAAAATAAATTTTTGAGGGACTAAAATATGAAATAAATGAAATATGTGGGCTTTTATGAGCTATATGAAAATTTATCTAAGCTTGTGTAAAAGGAAATTTTGAGTATTTTGTGATTTTGTGAATTAGGGACTAAAGTGTTAAAATGTAAAAATATGAGGGCTAATTTGTAAAATGCCATAAATATGTGTTTTTGGATTGATTTGAATGATTTGGTAAATAAAAGAGTTAAATTTGAATTTATATAGATCGAGAACTAAAGAAAACGAATTAGATCGAGGAAAGTCAAAAGTCGTCGAGTAGTCAATTCTGTCTATCCAAATCCGTACGAGGTAAGTCAATATACAAATAAATGTATTTGAAATGGTTTATTTATGCTTATATACTATTGAACCTTGATGAATGGCTTTATTGCCTTGAATATGAGATAGCCAAGAAAGTATCAATAAAGTTCCGATGTCCGAAAAGCCCTGTGCGAACCTTAGGAATTGTTAGGATACATATGTCATGACATAGGATCCGATATGTGTTTTCGTGTAAGACCATGCCTGGAAAGTTGGCATCAACTTATGATTTACTTGTAAGACCACGTCTGGGACGTTAGCATCGTATTTGATTTTATGTAAGACCCTGTCTGGGATAGTGGCATCAATATTTGTTTACATGTAAGACCACGTCTGGGACGTTGGCATTGTATGCGCTTTTTAAGCTATTCGCATATCCTTATGATTCCGAATGGTTCAACGGGCATTCTGAGAAAAGAGATGACCATGTGAAATTGTATCCGACTAAGGAACGTTTGAATTGTATACTATGTTTGAGAATGAAAGGTAAGTATATGTACTTTGGTGAATATATGATATAAGTATGAGTTGCTATGGGAATGAGTTATGATATGTATATATGAATCATGTTCAAATGAAACATAAGAGTTATATGGCTAAGTGAATGTATTTTGCTTGAAATTATATGAATGAATTGATGTTACTTGTTAAGTTTATTTGTATATGGCTTACTAAGCTTTTGAAAGCTTACTTTGTGTGTGTTTGCATTATTTTATAGATATCGTAGCTATCGAAGCTCGGGGATCATTGAGGATCATCACCACACTATCGAACTATATTTTGGTACCTTTTGAAAATGTATATTTTAGAATATGGCATGTATAGGCTAGGAGTATTTGGATATGTTTTGTAATGTCTATATTAAGCCATGTGATATGGCTAGTTTGTGGTTGAACTTATGGTTTGATTTTGGTATATGATATGTGATGCAAATTGTGCTTAATTTAAATGCTTTGAATGGCCAAGAGAATTGGTCAGTTTTGTAAGTTTTTGGAATGTGACTATTATGGAAATTGGTAAGGTTGTGGCATGAGATTTGATTGTATGTTTGGAGATTATGAAACCATATGTTTTGGTATGATCTTGGGACTTATAGGATGACATCTTTTGATATGTGTTACAAGCTTGAAATTGTTGTCAATAATATGGCATGAATGATGTAAGTTTTGGTATTGAAAATTTGCTGAAATTGTTATGCAATTGTGCTTGTTTTGGTGCTTGTAGGTTTGACCCAAATTGGGTGGCAAATTGGCTTTTCAAATGACCTGTTTTTATCCACACAGGCAGAGACACGGGAGTGTGTCTCAGCCATGTGTGACTCATGGTCATGTTGCATGGTCGTGTGTCCCATGGGGTACCCTACGATTTTAAGTCAGGCTTGAGCACGGTCAAGGCACACGGGCGTGTGGCTAGTCGTGTGACCCAAGTCAGTTTCAACCACGGCCAAGGCACACGGGCGTGTCTTGTGGCCGTGTGAGCAAGTCAGTATGTATGCCCTATTTTGACACGGGCTAGGCACAGGGGCGTGTCTAATACCGTGTAAGGCACACGGGCTGTTCACACGGGTGTGTGACTTGTACAAATTTGAAATATGTTTAAGTTTCGAAAATTTTTGTATGAGCTCAGTTTAGTCCCAACCCTTTTCTAAAGTATGTTTAAGGTCTCGATGACCTATATAAGGGACATTATGATAATGTTTGACTTTTGATGTTATGATGTTTGTGAAATGAATGCTAAATGTTCTGATTTGTCCGATAACGCCTTTAACCCTAGTCCGGCGACGGATACGGGTTAGGGGTGTTACATGCTGAACCCCTTTTTAACTTATAATTTGATAACACACTTTTAAGTTTCACGAATTTACTAGTAAGCATCAATTTAACTTCTAATCTAGCTAACATATAATCATCCTTTGATAATATCAATCATGTATTCATTGCTCGTAAAGCACACAAAAGTTTCTTATTTAGATCATTTGAAACTATAATCATGTCCCTCGGATAATAATATTTACTTACAGAATCAAAAGTTGTTCGATGATTCGAGCTAACTTTGCTGTACCAAGTTCGGATCTTGCTCTGCAACGTAAAACATTTTAAACTCTTGTAATCATCAAATATGTCATATAACTCTTTTCATGCAGCTTTAACCGTATGGAATCACATGATATCTTTATACACTCTATTTTTGGAACACACTTCAAACCGTTCATTGACACATGGCTGAAGATCATACAATTTTTTCTTCAAATTAGACTAAACCAGTACTGATGTTTCGGTTGACAATATCTCCGTGAAAAAAGTGAAACTTCAACAATTGAACTAACTTTAATTTACCACAACATTTCTCAGATAGAATTGTTTCGATAGATATAACTCTGTATCAAGTCTTCAAGAATATGAATTCTTCCTCTAGACTATCCTTCAATTTACACATGTGCATTCAAAGTTTATTTCCAATCCGGTGGATAGATTCAAACACATATAACCCAATTAAATTTTCAATCAAATAATTTCAGATCAGATTAAACTACTGAATCGGTCTTTTCGAAGAAATCTTTTCCTCTCGTAAAAAAAATAACCTAGACATATCATTATACAGATGCAACAATCATCAAATAGAAATCATAATGTCATAATAAGTCTGACGTCTCACCCGTAATAATAGATAATATCCGGGCTGTTAATAAAGAATTTGAACCCATAATAAAATCAAATATGATTTGAACAACACCCAATGCAGAAGCACAACTTTTATAATTCTGATAATGGTACTACAGTACTTCCCAAATTTCAGAACAGAAATTATGATTATAACAGATATGGCTATTTCCGTCAAATAGATATCTCTTATAGATAATCACATAGAATTATAAGAAAACCAGAATAGCGAAAATTTCCACATCTGTAGCTACACAGAATATCAGAAAATTACAACCCATATAGAATGATATCAACTCCGATGATATCCCAAAAAATGTCTAGAAAAAAACAATATCACTCTTAAAAACTGGAATCCACAGTAACAGAAGCGATATAATCTTCATATATTTTCAATAGAATAATAGCCAGCAGAAACAGAGTATTAGCATCATACAGATTTTACCATCGACTTTCATATCCACACAATGGAATAAATACCAGAGAAAGACATAGCAACGTTGAACATAACTCAAACAGACGAAGGATACTTTTGTCTATTAGCATGTTGAACATAGCTAATGTTCTCATACGATAAGAATTCCTTCTAAAATTAAACAGTCATATATACTTCTGAGGATAAATGTGCACATAGAATGTCTAGAAGAAGTTATAGTAACTGCTCGACTATAACCACTGCACTCAGCCATCAGTATAATTCAAACATTATTCAACTGTCTAATTCTGTCATTATTAAGTCCATATTATCCCATCAATAACAAAAATAAATTCAAAAAAACTTTCAGTTAATACCTTTCTTTAGATATCATACCTAAATACTTTTATTTCATCGAATTCAACTTCTTTGTTAACAGTGACTTTACCTAATTTGAATAGTCTTCGGAACTTTTCAATATCTTCTTTAGTACTATCTTCATTTGTTGGTTCATTCACTTCTCTGACCATATTATTAATCTTCCAGACACAGACTTCTGTAATTCCGCACTGGTAGGCTTATTCAACCCAAATCTTACAGATTTCATTGTAACATTTTACGGATAAGGGGGGTGAGGGTAGTAAAGCCTCAAATTTAACTCTCTCATACATGCACTTAACACATACTATCACAAATAGTCAGTTCATTTCTAATTTCACATTCTCAAAACATTTGCTTTTAATCACTTTTGTTCTTAACACATAGTTCATATGCTAACTCAAATTATTAATTCACGATCAAAGCATTTCATATAATAATCATAATCCAAATATCATAACCCATATGCTCATATAATTATAACATTTATCAATAACAATATGTCATACTCTTTGATCCATACCTTTATGAGTTTTAACTCATAATCAACACATTTCCATTCAAACATTTGAGTACACATTCCGTACTATCAGAATTAGCTCGGTTGGAAAACTTATCTGTCTCATCAAAATAGTTTTCGACAGAGTTGAGAGATATCACGCTATCGCAGGTTAAATGTGGCATGTATGGCTAAACCCACATTAGCTATGCTAGTCCTAGAACCGACTAAACCATAGCTCTGATGCTAACCAAATGTAACACTCCTAACTGGTATCCATCGCCAGACTAAGGTTAAGAGGCATTACCGGACATATTGGAACATCTCGCAAACATTTCACAATCAAAAGTCATGCATCATCATATCATAGTCAAACATCAACATTAAGTCCCTTTCTTAGGTCAATAAGACCATAAACATGCATTAGGAAGAGGTAGGGACTAAACCGAACACATACAAAATTTTTCCAAAATTTAAAAAATTTTCTAAGTTACAAAGGACACATACCCGTGTGAGCAGACCGTGTGCCTCACATGGCATTACAGACGCTCGTGTGTCTAGGCTATGGAAAAACAGGGCATACATACTGACTTATCCACACGGCCACAAGACACGCCTGTGTATCTAGCCCGTGGTCGAAACTGACTTGGCCACATGGCCTGGCACACACCCGTGTGTGCGCAACCATGTGGTCTGCCCAGGCTCATTACGAAATGGCCCTCGAGCAACATGGAAGAGACACAAGCTCGTGTCCCTGCCCGTGTGGGTCAATTTGAATAATGTGAGTCCTAAATGGGCTATATTTGAAATGACAGATCAAGGAAATCGAGATTTGGGCTTAAATCGAGATAACACAAGGTTATGGACTAATGGTAAATTTGAAATTTTCGTATTTGAGGTATGTTCGTATGACTAAATAAACATGTTATCCATGTTTTGTAACACCCCTAACTTGAATCTATCGCCGGATCAGGGTTATAGAGCATTACCAAAGTTTATGAATTAATTATCAGACATTTCATTTCATCTAGCATTCATATTAGAAACCAATCAAAATCATACATATTGTCCCTTAAACGAGCCCTCGAGGCCCAAATTACGCATTGGAAACAAATAGGGACTAAGTTGAAGACTCAAAAAATTTTTCAGAAATATTTTAAATTTTCAACACTGCAAGGGTCACACGGCCGTGTCACCTGACCATGTGTCACACACAGTTGAGACACACACTCATGTCTCTGCCCATGTGGACGAAAATAGGCCATTTTAAAAGCCATATTTCTCACCTATTTCTATGTCAATCTACAATCAACATTACACATATCAATAAGCCATAATTAGACACCCAAAACAAGCCAAAATAAGAGGCTAACCCAACAAATTACGTATAGACCATCATTAAAAAAAATACTATGCATGACATTATAACCAAAATAAAAAAAATTTAAAAATACCAGTAGAACTGATGGATGGTGTGATACAACTCAGACAAGCTTCCAACCCAATCGAGCTTCCGATAATCTGAAAAGTAAAGGAAAAGAAATACATAAGCAATGAATGCTTAGTAAGCTCGTATAAACTTTAATCATAATACTTCTTTTCAAATATGAAATTTATACATATCAAGAATAATTCCAAATTGATACCGCAATACTCATGAAGCTATATTCATCCACACACATGGTGAATAAATCTACAACATCACTTATACATATTATCCCAAGCTTGGTAGGATTTAAATAACTTTAACTCTTCAAAAATTCTTTATTTTCATTTGCATTTCTTTACTTTCTACACTTATTCCATATGCATGACACACAATTCATAAACATACTATTCAACCATGGTCACAAGTTAGTGCATTTAAACAAAGCTTTTTTTTTGAATTAATCACATGATAAGTCATTTCTTAAGAAAGTGCACAATTTAAAACTTACCACTTTTTCATGAGCACTAGCATATTTTCTCTTGAGTACTTACCATTTCAATGCATCATATAAATAAACATTTTACTATTCAACCAATAGCTTGGCACTTGTCTAAGCATCCAACAACAACACTTGTTAGTGTACTTGCACATATTTCATATAAATTCAACATTGATATACTTATTTTCTTGACATGTCACACTTGAGTTTATTACTCGTCTCAACTTACATAATTTCCTTGTATCAACATATCAAAGATAATCATATATGTACATGTCATGATACATATCATTCTCTTACCGTTTCTTCATAAACATATATCATTCACTTCATTATATCAATATTTCATATACCATCATTTCCATGTATTTCATTTATATTTATTCCGATAATAGTTTATATCGAACTCAACAATAATCAAATTCCATGTACATATACTTTCCATATCATGTGTTCATATAACATGTACAAATCATTATATATATTTCAAGCATATAAGGGTAATAATTCATTTCGTACTCATATTGTTTCATATTAGAATTTTTCCCTTTGAATCATTTAAAATATCGATGGATACACGAGTAGTGCACACAAGTGTACACAATTGTAATCTGCCAATTCATATTCGGGAATGCTCATTAGAGCATATAATCGGGAAGCACTCTCTCGAGCCATATAACAGGATGCTCATGTGAGCCATGTAACAGGAAGCTTATCCGGGCTATAATAGGAAACTCATAAGAGTTTAAAATATGAAGCTCATTGAGCTTAATAGGTAACTCAGAAAAGCTATTATCAGGGAGCTCCGGATAGCCATATAACAAGAAGTTAAGCGAGCCATATTAGGAAGCTCACAAAGAGCCTATATCAAGACGCTCATAAAGAGCTGCATTTGTGTTTGCAATATATGTAGGATTACAACCGATCATATAATAGGACGCTCACAAAGATCTGTAGTAGTCCGCAACATATGTAAGATCACTACTGATTAGGATGCTCGTAGGAACCATATAACGGGAAGCTCGAGAGGGCTTATAACAGAATGCTCGTAAGAGCTATGGTGTGTTTGCAACATGTGCTAAACCACAACCAATATGGGAAATCTTGTATCCAGCAAATTTTAATATTTCAAATAGGACTTAACATTTATCAGGCACTTTCATATATATAATTAATTTCATATACATAATAATTGCACAATTTATATATATATATATCCAATTCAAACATATAAATGTACACAATTTACTTACACGAACTTACCTGAATTGAATTGAAATATTTGCAGGAGTTCAAGGACTATTCCGCCATTTTTCCTTTTCACGAGTATCTTCAGAATCTTGTTCTAAAATATAAAATTTCTTATTCATTAGCATATATTTCAGTTCCAACTCATTTCACAATTTATACCCTTCAATTTTTCAAATTTACACAATTACCCTAGCTTTTACAACTTTTACAATTTAGTCCCCTAACTAGTTAATCTATCAAATCAATTAAATTTTTTCTCGATTAATAAATTAGCCAAATATTCTAGGCTATCATACAACCCTTAATAAAACAAAAATTTAATACCAAACCCTAATATTTTAACTATTTTCACAATTTGATACTAATATCAATATTTAACAAAATCACTTTATATTATCATCATACAACAAAATTAATGCTCTAAACCCCTTGATATTAATAATTTCTTTCAATACATTAATTTAGACAATAAAAAAAATTAATTTCATGCAATTTTGGAAATTTTTTATATTTTTACAAAATTGCCCCTAAAATTTTACTTTTATTCAATTTAGTCCTTGAGCCTAAAACATGCAAATTAGCCATTTTTAATGTAAACTTATACTAGCTGAATATTTATATATATTTTCCTCCTCCTCTCCATTCCACATCCTTAATGTATATAACATGCTTATATGTAACATTATCTATAATTTCACTATTTACTTATATGTTCATTCAAAGCTGTCCACTTGAGTCATAGTCACTAAATTATTTATATCTTGAGCTACATAAATTTAAATTAAGAACCGCTTGATGTTTTTGAAACTAGACTCAAATATATTTCTACCATAAAAATTTCAAAATTTATAATTTAGCTAAAAAGTACAGTAAAATCTTCTAATTTATCCTTGTTCTGTTATTTGATAGCTTTGGCCTTTCTTTACTAAAAATTAATTATCTCTCAGTACGGGGTTTAGATGATGTTTCTGTTTGTTTTTCTTGAAAATAGACTCATTAGGAATTTAAACATATATACTTAAACCCCTAATTATTTTTTTTTACAATTTTTGATGATTTTCCAAAGTCAGAATATGGGAAACCAAAATCATTCTGACCTTGTCTCACAAAATTTATTATATCTCATAATTTACAATTCCATTTCTTACACCGTTTATACTATGAAAAACTAGACTTAATAAAATTTAATTTTTTATTTTATTCAACCTCTAATTCGATTTCCATAATTTTTGGTTATTTTTAAAATTTGAACCATTACTGCTGTCCAGAAACAATTTTAATTTTAATTTTACTCTTTCATGGTTCTTTGTATTAACATTCATTTAGACATACAAAATATTTATACTTTTAATTATTGTCCAATTTAATCCTTAAAACTCAGTTATCATCAACTTTTATTATAACTTCTCTGATTTCAATTATAAATTTCACAAGTTTACAATTTAATTCCTAATATCTTGAAAATTCATTATTTACTATAATTTCACTTTAACATCATTTTGTAACTAATTCACTAACACTTAACATTCCATTTAAACTTCCTAACACAATACTTTATTTCACACATAAACTTTTATACACTTTACAATTTAATCCTTATTATAAAAAAATTAATGTAACTTGAAATTTTCCCACACATTCACTTTTTATATCATCACACTTCATTGTATTCTCTTTTAAACATTCAATTTCACATAACCTATTTTGTTTACTTTACAATTTATTCTTTTTTTCTACTACTTCAATATACCATTTTAATTTTCATACATAATATTAGCACATGCACAATTAATTCAACTAATTTAGCATACTCTATACTTGATTAAAATTAAATAAAGTAAATTTCTTGAAGTACTTACCTTGTCTCTTTAATTTCCTCACTTTTTTTTTTTACCATTTTCTTCACTTTCACTTCCAATTTCTCTCTTCCAAGATGACATTTTAACTCTCTAGTGCCTCTACTTCACTTATTCTTTTGGGTGGTTATGAAAATTTTCAAAGAATTTGAGAGAAACAGTGGGATTTCATAGTAAATGACCAAATTGTAAAGGAAATAAAGTTTCTTTCCTTTCTCTTCTTCTCACATTGTAGCATGGAAAGATGAAGATAATTCTTCATCTTTCTTTGCTTATATACTAAATATGATAATAATAAAATAATAATAAAACAATTTAAAATCAAGTCAAAATATTAATAAACTATTATTTATTTATTTGATTTTAATCTAAATTATCACCAATATCATCATTACTATTCAAAATTATCCTCCTTGCTAAATGACCATTTTTCCCTTTATGACCTTTTAAAATTTCATCCTTGAGTTATCACTTAATTTGGTAAAATTATAATTTAGTCCCTCATATTTCTTCACCTATTCAATTTGGTCCTAATTCATCCATTTTCTTTAGTTTCTAGATCATTTCACCTTAAAATATTTGTACTATTGGTCTTTCAAATTTTTCATTTTTACACTTTAACCCCTCAAATTTTGAGTATTTACTCTTGGGCCACAAACTTTTCTCACTTTTCCAATTTAGTCCTTTCTTGGAATTAATATATTATAATATACTTTCCAATGTTGACATAACTCAAAATTTCCCTTTTTGTCACTTTATTTTCTTATTTTACTATATCAAGGATAATATCTTACTTTCTTACTGTAGTAATTTTTGGGGTATTACAGTCTTTCCTAGCTAGAGCCAATCCTAAACATGTGGAACGACGGAAATGTGCAAGTGTACACAATCGCAACAAGTAATAAAGTGACAAATAAATGTCGAGTTATCGTACCCACAGGGACTGTGAAAAGAATTATTTATGAATGCAATTTAAAACACTTTGGTGAGGAAAAATATTTTGTTTTGAAAAGGGTGATCAAGAAGTATAAAGTTTAAAACTAAAAAAAAAATAAAAGTTCTAATGCACAATTTTAAAATATGATTTAATCAAGATGACATAATTGTGTTGGATTACTTACATTTCTTCAACTTAGAATTATTAAACTCATGTTTATGTTGTTATGAATAAATTCACGACAACTCGGTAATTTGCTAACTTATGAACATATTCACATACACAAATCCATTCATCTCTTAACATATCCCTATGTTAATTCAAATGATTAACAGATTTAAATAAGCAAACATGTTATTGCACATACATACTCATTAAATTGAACTAATCTCTTGCATATCCCTATGTTAATTCAAACTATTAATTAAATCTAATAAGCACATAAAAGACTATGTGAGGTAACGAGGTATCCTCACCTTGAAACAGTTTAATCAAAATAATCTTGCAAGTTATGCAAGGCAAGTGTATCGCCAGATACATTGCTAATTTAACCTTCAGCTACCTTAGTAGAATAAACATGCACTGATTAAGTATTGTGTCAATTAATTACAATTTCAATCTGTTTAAATAATTAATTCATTAGTTACCTAACAATTATAATGCAAGAATAACTTAGGCATGATTTTACATAATCAAGCATTTCACAGAGGCCTATAATAGCATAAACACAATTTTGATAATTTAAGAGGACGAAATGCAATCAATCCAACAAGAATTAAATTCAAGCTAAGCTGATTGAATTAACCATTCCAACAACATAAATATTCATAGATATGCTCATCATAAGAACAACAAAAATTAAAGAGATAGGGAACAAGAATCAAATCCGGTATTTTTCGTGGCTTAACTAGGTTGCTCCGTTCTTCCTTCTTTTTTGTCCTTACTGATCAAGGCTACTATGAACACACAATTGCTGCTCCAAAATGGCTGAAGAACACCCCTTTTCCAAGGGAAGAAATCGGCAAAAGAGCAAGCGACTTTGAATGGGAAAATGAGAGAAGAGAGGAGAGTGAATGAGGGATGCTTTGAATGATCAGCCAAGGGGGGTTTTTATACCTGAATGTGGCAGCTAAAATTTGCTAAAAATAGCAGCCAAAGAGCCACCCCTTGGCCGGCCTTCTATGTGGCAAAGTTGATGGCTTCAACATTGCTAAATATGGTTTAGGGCAAATCTTCAAAGCCATCAATTGTGGAGGGGCTGAATTGCAATTTGAACAAGTCTTCAAGGGCTTCTTTGCAGCTTAAATAATCAGCTAATGAGCTGAATTGGGTCAGCACTTGGATGGTTTTGGGCTGTCCTTTTCTTGGACGGCTCGGTTCAATCTATTCAGTTCAATCGGACTATTTTTTTCATAAATAATTAATAATAATTTATTAACCCAAATTAAATTGAATGTAAATTAAAATTAATTAAATTATGAATAGTTACATATAATTTTGGACCGTCTTAGGCTGAAATTTAGTTCGCCTCGATACTTCAAATTGCTTCTCGATTTTGTGCTTCTAGCAGTGTCTGCCGAGCCATTTTTTACCCTTTGTGTCAAAAATAACCAAAATTCATAAAAAATAATTATAAAATTAATTAAAATTAAAAATTTTCATATCTTAAGTGCACTTTAATTATTTTATAAAAATTAATTATTTTTTGACAAGAATTTAACTGAATTTGCTTGAATTTAAGTTAAAAAGAGTATGAAAAAGTGTGTAAATTTTTGTGTTTCCACACCCCCAAAGTTAATTCATTGCTTGTCCTGAGTAATGCACGAATTTTGAAAAGAATTTCTCGGAAACACCTTTGAAAAATTCCTTCAGAACAACATTTTTCTCAAAGTTATGAATTTAATATACTTATGCTCAAAGACAATAAATTTGATAATTATGCTACTTGAGTATACATATCGTTCAAATTAATCTCAACAACTATTACGATAGCAAAAATTAGACTAAATGCTTCCTAATAAAGTCATGTTAAACCTTACCATTGTAATTTTATTCCCTTATTCAAGATTAAGCTACAACCATTAAGTTTAACTTATGCCTTCATATTTTGAACGTAGCAATTTCTCTCCACTAATGTAGGTAGCATTGAAACTTTGAATCAATAAGTCTTTAACAAGGTTATAACGTGGTTGGGCTTAGGGGTAGGTAAAAGATAGATAAATTTAGGCTTTTAAACCCTAGACTCAGCTTCAATTGGACCTTTGGAAAAAAATTACCTTCAATACATCAAGTTTCTTTGCTTTCACATGCTCTTTTGTACATAAGAGCTCATGCTTTCTCTTTTTTTTAATCACGAGCATTTTACTGAATGTACTACAATTTTAGAGCATTTGATATTTCCTTTCACTCCCCCAAACTTATTTTTGAAGAATACTTTGAATAGTACTGAGTCTAGTGTTTGGGACAATTTTAAGATAGTTAAGAGAAAAGTGATGGCTAAATTTGCAAGGGTTGAAAAAAAATTAGTCCATATAATCTCAAAGTTGAGTTGGGTTTCAAAGGATAAAAATTTCATCATGGTTGGCTTGAAAGGCTCAAACGGTCCAAACAAAAGCTGCCTAAATCATTTTCAATGTTCCATGCTTCTTAGGATTTCGCCTAAAGAAACTATTAAGTTAATTCTAAAGACCTAAACTTTTATGCATGCATAACTTTCATAAGGAACTAAAAGTTTATGGTACGATTTGCATGCTTTATTAGAAATACATTCATATTAATATTAGGCTAACATAATAATTTATTGAAATAATAGAACTTTATTTATACTGAAGTTTAACATACTTAGCAAAATTTCCAATTATTGAACAAAATATATCCTAATCATAATTAAAAGAAAAATTTATTCTAAGTGGAAATAATTCAATTTTTCGGTCCCCCTACTTAAGATGAACAATGTCCTCATTGTTTAAAGTGAATAGATACTATACAGTAGGTAGGATTCTAGAAAAGAGGAGGTGAGTCTAATTAACTGCTTAAGTACCAAGCGCTCTCTAGATCCAATCCTAGACATGTATATATCTATTGCCACACTTTATACTTTGCGACTTGTTCATTATTCCTGATTTCCATCTCTTTCTTTATTATGTGAAAATAAAAATTTCTAATTAAACTTAATCCTAAAATGACTTAAGAACAGAAATAAAATAAAGTCAAGATCCCCCCTTTTATTTATTTACAAACCTTCCGAATTCGACTCATCTTTCATTCCATCATTATTGCCTTTGCATGAACCGCTTCGCTCATTCTTCAATAATGGACTCCATGGTTTAAATATAAAATCTGGAAATTCAAGCACAAAAATAAATGGGTCATTGTAAATTTTCTTAAGAGCACTTCTCATCGAGTCATCCCTTATTTTTGAGTATCTCCAGTAAGCTTGTTGCTGCCATTGCATATGCTGCATTATGTCCATCAGCTTTGACAGCTCATCTCGAAGATCTGGGCTAGGTGGTTGAGCTCTGAATATTAAAGTTTCGTCATCAGGTTCAACTTTTGGTTCCATTGGTTCCACCTTATCAGGGACTTCAGCCGATTGCATTGGCTCGATCTCTGTGAGATCTTCTTCCTCTTCTTCGGGATCCTCACTTTCTTCAATTTGCTACTATAGAACAGAATCTCCAGTTATTCGGTAGAGGTCCCAAACTGTGATTATGCCCTGGTTATAGCTTGCCTTCTTTACATTTGCAAGAATTTTAGCTTTCAAGCACAAAATTGTTATCGTAAAGGGAAAATAGGCTGGGCCAGAACATCTAATGACATAATTTTGAATTTCTCTCAGGATGATTTTTCCCACACCAATGGTCTTTCCAGTTAAAATCGAGTATAATAAGACTATTCGCTCTAATGAAATTGTAGTTCCATGTGAACTAGGCATAAGGCTGAATCGGATGAAATAGAACCATACCTTTGCGCGTGGTGTTAGATATTCTCTTCAACAAGTGTGGATTCCTTGCTTTGACACAATCCACTTAGAACTTGGAATTGTAAGTTCCTCGAGAATTTCTTGCAATTTTTCAGGCTTTATGTTGCTCATTAAGGAAGAATAATCGTTGTTTTCAAAATCAGGCAATTCAAAGAACTCATTAATAGTGTTTGAAGTTATTGGTACCTTAATTCCACGAATTGGAACTTCTGTCAACTTGCTTGAGGTTAAATTCGCATAGAACTCGCGCACTAACTCCTCATCTACACTAGGTTTCTTCTCAACAATTCCCAATTGAGGGCTTCAGCAACTTGATGAATACATGCCATAAAGTCTTTGTAGTTGCTCTCTTTCAATGTAAAGCCTTTCTGTGGATGCATCTGTTGGTTTTTGAAGATACTCTCGTATCTTGTTTTGGCTTCTTCACAATGGAACTTGTTTTGTGTTTCATCAATTTGGGCGCAGGTACGAGTTCTCTTGCAAGGCATGTTTAACCTGAGCAAAAGATGGGAAAAATTATTTTCTCAAAAATTTAATTAATAAAAACTATTAATGATTCAATAAATTGAAAAAGTAATTATTAAAATAAAATTAAATTTTAGAGAAAATTCGGTCTTACCACCTTTTTTTAAGAACTCCTAAAAATAATTAGAAAGCAAAAGAAATCAATTTAAGGTAGGTTAGAGGATTTAACTAAGGGACTTGGTGTAGGTGTGTGTCGCACAAGTGCTGGAGGGCTGCTAGGGTGCACGGGCGGATGGGCACAGGAGCAGGCAGCAGCGCGCAAGCTGAGCTAGGAGCTAGCAGTAGTGCACAAATAGCGTGCGAGACCTTCGGCATGCAGGCCTGGCATGCGCTGAAGCTAGACATGCACAGGTGAGGCACCTAGGAAAGCTGCTGGGGCTTGGACGTGCGGTGTTCAATGGAGCTGGGGCTGCTGGCTGAGTAATGTGCGACTAGGGGCTTGCGGTACTTGGTGTTTTGGGGGTTTGAGTGATGGATGAATGGGAAGATGGGTGGAATTTATAGAGGAAGGAATAGAAATTAAAGTAGAATTCTTAGAACAATTTAATCAATAAAGAATTCTAAGTCCTAATCCTATACAAAGTTAACAACAATTAATAATTAAATATATGCATATTAAATTATTAATGCTATTAATTTATTTAAACAAAAATGAAATATGATTAAAACTAATCCTAATTCTATGCTAAATTGATAAAAATTAATATATAAATTATAATAGATTAAAGATTATCATCTTATTATTATTATTTGAAAAAAACTTATCAAATAAAATATGATTAAATTAACACTAATCCTAACTCTATATAAAGTTGATAATAATTAATATATATTATAATGATATAATTATCTATTAATAATTATCATTTTTTATTAAATTAAAAACATTTATTCTAGAAGCCTTTTGAAAATATTTACAAAAACAGGAATCTAGTTTTTATTATTTACGAAAAGAGCAACCAAAATTTAAAAATTAAGTCCCTAGACTTAATGAAATTTTGAAATTGAGTTGCTAGTTTAAAACTTGGATCAAAATTGACCCTTTTATTTGAAAATTAGAAAATTTATTTTGTCATTTAGGGAATAATTTCTGGGAAAATTATGTTAAAATTAATTCGCAGGAAAGATTGGAGGGGTCACAAGCGATCCCGCTTAAGTTCCAATCTCCTAGACATAATTTATTTAAACATACTAATCCCGAAAATATACCCTAAATCATTTATTAAAAAGGAAAATAAGAAAATCTAAACATCTGATAAAATGAATAAAATTTGATTTCATTCAGTCTTACCTCCCCAATAATGTTTCAGACGTTGAGCATTAACTTGAAAATTACCTCCCTTACCTTGGAGTTCAACAACTCCGTACGGATAGACGCGATGAATCGTAAATGGACCGAACCAACGTGATTTTAGTTTACCTGGAAAAACCTTAATCTGGAATTAAATAACAAGACTTGCTGACCTACTTCAAATTCTCGAACTCAAATGTTCTTGTCATGCCATTTCTTAAGTCTCTCCTTGAGTAATTTGGCATTTTCGTACGAGAACATTTAGAATTCCTCTAGCTCATTGAGCTGGAGCATCTGTTTCTCTTTAGCAAGCTCGAGATCCAAGTTGAGTCATCGAAGGGCCTAGTAAGCTTTGTGCTATAACTCCAAGGGCAGATGCCAAGCTTTCCCAAAGACCAATTTGTAGGGTGACATCCTTAAAGGTGTCTTGTATGCTATCCTGTAAGCCCATAAAGCATCATCCAGCCTTTTGGACCAATCTCGTCGGTTCGGCCAAACTACCTTCTCAAGTATGCCTTTGATCTCCTTGCTTGCCAGTTAAGATTGCCCATTCATCTGCGGATGGTAAGCTGTAGAGACCTTGTGTTTCACTCCATGTTTATTTAATAACCATTTCTACCACTTGTTCACAAAATGGGACCCTTCATCGCTAATAATAGCTCTTGGGGTTCCAAACCTTGTGAACACGTGTTTTTGTAAAAACTTCATCACAACCCTAGCATCATTTGTCGGATAAGCTTCAGCCTCAATCCACTTAGGCACGTAGTCTACAGCTACTAATATCTACTTGTGACCAAAACACGAAGGGAAAAGACTGAGAAAGTCAATACCCCAAACATCGAATAATTCTACCTGAATGATGTTTATTCGAGGCACCTCATTTCTACTGGTGGCATTTCTGACCCTTTGACATCGATGACAACTCTTTACGTAAGCGTATGCATCTTTGAATAGTGCTGGCCAAAAGAATCTGGCTTGTAATACCTTGGCTGCAGTACGTGTACCTCCGAAGCATCCCCAACTTGGAGTTGAGTGATAATGGTATAAAATCTCATGAACTTCATCTTTTTCCATGTATCTTCTGATCATTTGATCTGCACACTTTTTAAATAAGTATGGTTCTTCCCAGAAATAGTACTTCACATCGTGAAGAAACTTTTTCCTTTGATGATACGACTTATCAATCGGCATCAAACCACAAGCTAAAAAGTTAGCGATATCAGCAAACCAAGGGGTATTATGGACATGATTTACCTTCAGTATGTGTTCATCTAGAAATGTCTCCTGATTTGGTATAAGAGGAGAGTTCCCTTATTGCGGCTCCAATCTGGACAAGTGATCTGCTACTTGGTTTTCCACTCCCTTTCAATCTTGAATTTCTAGATCGAACTCTTGAAGTAGAAGTACCCATCGGATCAGTCTCGGCTTAGCGTCTTTCTTGGAAAGTAAATACTTAATCGCCGAGTGGTCTGTATAGACAGTAACCTTGGTACCTATAAGATAAGATCGAAACTTGTCAAAAGCAAACGCAATAGCAAGTAACTCTTTCTCTGTTATCGTATAATTCAGTTGAGCTCTTGTCAGCGTCTGACTTGCTTAGTAGATGGGATGAAAATCTTTGTTCCTTCGCTAGCCCATAACAGCTCCTATCGTGAAGTCACTTGCGTCACACATTAATTCAAATGGAAAATCCCAGTCTGGTGTGATTATTATGGGTGCCGTAACTAACTGAATCTTTTAATCGTTGAAAGCTCTTAAGCACTCTTCATCAAATTTGAACGTCGTGTCCTTCTCCAATAATTTGCATAAGGGTTTAGCAATTTTGGAGAAGTCCTTGATGAATCTTCGATAGAAACCGGCGTGGCCCAAAAAGCTCCTAACACCCATTACAGATGTCAGAGGTGTGAGTTTCTCAATTACATCTACCTTTGCTTTATCTACTTCGATTCCATGTCTCATTATCCGATGCCCTAGAACAATACCTACTCGTACCATGAAATGGCACTTTTCCCTGTTAAGTACTAGGTTTGTTTCTTTGTATCACCTTAGTACCTTCACTAGATTGGCTAGGCAATCATCATATGTATCTCCGAATAATGAAAAATCTTCCATAAAAACTTTTAAATACTTCTCAACCATGTCAGTAAAAATAGACATCATACATATTTGAAATGTAGCAGGTGCATTACATAAACCAAATGGCATGCATCTAAATGCAAATGTACCGTACGAGCAGATGAATGTTGTCTTGTGCTGATCTTCTGGGTCTACTGTAATCTAATTATACCCTGAGTATCCATCGAGAAAACAGTAATAGTCTCGCCCTGCGAGTCTATCCAGCATCTGGTCCAAAAACGGCAAAGGAAAGTGATCTTTCCTAGTCGTCTTGCTCAGCTTTCGGTAATTGATGCAAATTATCCATCTTGTAACAGTTCTAGTCGGTATCAACACATTATTCTCATTTACAATGACTGTGATACCTCCTTTCTTTGGCACACACTGGACTGGACTCACCCATGAACTATCTGAGATGGGGAAAATTATACCTGCATCTAACCACTTGATGATTTCTTTCTTGACTACGTCCTTCATGATGGGGTTTAGTCTTCGTTGTCCATCAATCGTCCCTTTTTTCCCATCTTCTAGGATAATTTTGTGCATACATACAGATGGACTAATACCGCGAATATCGGCTATGGTCCATCCGGTAGCCTTCTTGAATTGTTTCAACACAAGGATGAGTTTCTCTTCTTGCTCACTAGTTAATTCTGCTGAAACAATCACAGACAAACTAGAAGTGTTACCTAAATAAACATATTTTAAATGTGAAGGTAGTACCTTGAGTTCTAATTTAGGTGGCTCCTCGATTGATACTTTTGGTTGGGCATAATCCCTTTTCTCTAACTCCAAAGATTCAAAATGAGATTGTGGATTAAATCCCTTTTGATTAGCTTCTAACAATGCTAAGTATTCATCCTCCTCTTCATCATTCAGAGGATCTGGTATCAAAATTTGTTCCAATGGATCCTCAACATAGTTGAGCTCCTTGTCCACTATTAAATCCTCTAAATTGGATACTGCAAAATAATCATCAATTGTGTTAGGAAATCCCATAGAATTAAAAGCGTTAAATGTTACCTGATCATCCTGAACACGCATAGTAATCTCGCCCTTCTGCACATCAATAAGGGTCCTTCCGGTTGCTAAGAACGGTCTTCCTAAGATAATTGGCACTTTTTTGTCTACTTCAAAGTCTAGAATGACAAAATCAGCAGGGAAAATAAATTTATCTACACGTACCAATACGTCCTCAATTTTTCCTTCTGGATGTGCTAAGGATCGATCTACTAATTGAAGTGTAACTGTAGTAGGTCTAACTTCACCTATCCCCAACTTCCTAAATATTGACATAGGCATCAAGTTAATACTCGCACCTAAGTCACATAATGCCTTACCACAATATGTAGCAAGGTATG
Organism: Gossypium anomalum; assembly: GCA_025698475.1. Lineage (NCBI taxonomy): Eukaryota > Viridiplantae > Streptophyta > Magnoliopsida > Malvales > Malvaceae > Gossypium > Gossypium anomalum. The sequence goes on along the minus strand of CM046966.1, from coordinate 53,281,651 downwards.
GTAAAACACCCAGGATCCTTTAACTTTAGGGGTAGTTTGTCTTGAAGATATGCACTGCATTCCTTCATCAAAGCTACCGTCTCAAATTCTTCAAGTCTTCATTTTTTGGATAGGATATCCTTTATGAATTTGACGTAGTTCGACATTTGGTCAAGTGCTTCAACCAACGGGATGTTGATATAAAGTTGCTTGAGTATGTTTAGGAACTTCTTGAATTGAATCTCCTACTTCTGCTTTTGAAGTCTTTTAGGGTGGTGATGGTTTCTTCACTGGAATTGGTTGATTCATATTCTATGGTGATTCTGCATCTAACGGAGTTGTTAGTTGATCAGAATTAGCTGGTTCTAAGGTTACTTTGTTAAATTTTACAAATTCAGGTTCTGGTGAAACTGGAATTTCAAAACTCGGTTGAACCTCTTCTGAATCTTGAGGGTCAGCTTGCTCCTTTTCGGCTGCGATGATGTTGGGCTCTACTGTCTTTCCGCTCCTCAATGTCAATGCTTTACAATGCTTCTTCCCTGGATTCCTCTGATTCTCCGTATTACTAGGTAAAACACCTTGTGGTCGGTTCTTGAGTTCAGTTGCAAGCTGGCCCATTTGGTTTTCCAGGTTTTTCAATATAGTAGCTTGGCTTTAGATTAAGGCATCATTCTTGGCCATGTACGCCTTCAAAAAACTTTCTAGGCCATTGGATGGTTCAACTTAGGTTGGTTTCTAAACTTGTTGGGGAAAACTATGTGGCTGGTTCAATGTAGGTTGGGTGTAAGTATTACTGGTTCCAACCCCTTAGATACTCTAAGAAAAATTCGGGTGGTTTCGCCACGATGGGTTATAGAAATTGGATTGTAGTTGTAACGCCCTGAATTTTGGGCTTAGAAGTATTAGTTTTTGAGCAGGGGTACAGTTAGGAAGCTGCTCATAAATATTTAGTTGTGCAAGAAAGTGACACACAAATACATTTCTGCTCCAGTGGTTAAGTATGCTGGGAAGTGGCTGAGAAGTCTTGGGTTCAAGCCTGAGCAAGTGCAAAAAGTTTTGTTTTTAATAGAATAAGCACCGTCTCTAGGCAGTAGGCTTTTAAATAAAAATGGGTAAAGCATGACAAAAAGAGCCTATTGGTCTAGGGGGTATGTGACGTGTTACCTATGCTAAAGGGCTGAGGTTCAAATCCTGGTGAAGGCAGTGGAGTATTTTATTTTGCTGTGAGTACATGGGAGTGCCCTAGGCTGACCAAAACTCTAAGAAGTTAGAAAGGGATTCAATTGGATGGTTGAGAAGTTGGAGAAGAGATATTAGGAGAGAATTGAGGGAGGAAAATATGGAATTTGAATGTGGAAGAGTTGGTGCCGAAATGGTAAGCTAAGCCACTCAAAATTCGACTTTGGTGGGTGGACTCTCCTTTTCGGCTGAAGTGAGCATTTTGGGGTCATTTTCTCTTCTCTGGGAGCCGATTTGTACTAGGAGAGTTTTGGGTAGTGTTTATTTGGGTTTGTATTTCACACTTTTTTCTCTCCTTTACATCTTTTGCTTTAGCCGATTCGCTTCTCTCCTCCCTCTCAATTCTTTCGGCTTTTGTCAAGTGTTCCCTCTCGTATTGTATAAACCGAATACTTTTACTCTTCCCCCTCATCTTTTTCTTTTGGTTCTATAGTTATTGGTTTCTTCTTTTTTCTTTTTCAGATCATTTTATTTACCACCTCTATCTATCTAGTATCTTGGCCGAATACTCCACCCTCTACTCTTTTATCTTTGTTTTGTTTTCGGGATAGTAAGGATTCACTGACAAATCGGTAAGTGCTCTTGATTTTCCTTTTTGTTTCTCTTTACCATTATGACCCTTCTTCTAATATCTCCTCTCCTCTGCCGAATGCTGCTAGGGGTACAATTGTACCACTTTGCCCCTATCACTCTGTGTACTTTTGGCTTTCGTATTGGGTGTAGGCCGACTGCTCTTTTCTCTGAATTGGTTCTACATTTTTCGATAGGTGCCTGCTTGGTTCCTGCTCTTTCGACTTTCTCTTACTTTCCCTCTCTTCTATGTTAATCTTGTAGCTAACACCTCCTTTTACTGTCGATTTGCTAGGAGTATTGGGTGATCAATCTTATTCAACAGTTTAAGTGGGTTAAACCACTTTTGTTCATTCAAGGCAAGTATCTAATGTTTTTGGGATTAAGTATTAAAAGGAGGGTGATTTACCTTATTGTCAAATGACTAATTGGATGCCTTGAATGAATGTAGGATTGGTGCTCGTGGACTATTCGCATGTTTTCGTAAAGAGGTCTGTAACCACACTACTTTAATCGTAAACCGACAAAAGCCGAAAAATATGACTATTAATGCTACACGAGCGTGCACTCACTCGTGTGGTAATCCGAACGCATAAAATGTGGGCATTTGATCATAGAGGCCACCATGAGCGATTTCATGGGCCTAGGCCGTTTTGGGTCACGTTGGGCCGAAATGGGCCGTGTGGACCCCACGGGCTCGTGGGCCCCACATGGGTAAACCACACAAACGTGTGGAGAATATTGGGCCTGGCTATGTATTCCGTATAGCCAAGGCCATTTCTAGGCTATGTGGGCCATACGGGCGTGTGGGCCCACATGGGCCCGCAATATGGGCTTTGGGCTCATTTTCTCTGTTTGACTGTTAAGGTTGCACGGGTCACCCGAGACGACTATAGACCTACTATTTGGTCGATAAGTACACCTAGACCCTTAAATTGGTAAAATGACTGTTTTGTCCTTATATGGTAAGATGATTGTTTTGCCCTTATGTGATATATGTTTATATTTTAGCATGCTATTTGTAACTGTATTTAGTACATGTATAATATTATGATATGACATGTCACGTCGCATGATGATTGCATGGGGATGGGTTTATATATGATTGGAGGAAGTGTAATGTACTGGCAGCTCTGCTGCAAATCACTGATGGCTCTAAGCCTATTATACTGGTAGCTCTATTGCATATTACTGTTTAGTGCCGCAACCGGTGCTAATTCTGGAGTGTAGGGATGGGTGGGTTGATTATATCCCCACATGGAGTATAGGGTTAGACGAAGATGGAGTGTAGAGGCTAGATGGGTAGGACTTGCATACTGTTTACTATAACTGCACTGTTTACTGTTACTGTATTGGGCCAAAGCCTGAACATATTGTGACAACCCGAATTAGGGCCTAATCGGAATGGTGGTTTCGTGACCACAAGTCCGAGATAGAAATAATTATTTTATGATTATTTTGAGGTTTATGATATGATTTCATGATTTCGTGAAAATTTCGTGATGAAATTCTTTGCATTGAACGCTTAAGTTGAGATTAGGGACTAAACCGAATAAATTGCAAAACTCGTGTTTTAGAAGTTTTTAGTATGAAATTACTTTGGGATATTAATTAGGAGGTCTTAAATAGCAATTTGACCAATTCCTAATTTATGGACAAAAGTGGGACATGGAGGGAATTTTTGGAAAGTTTAGTAGTAAGGGCATTTTGGTCATTTGTATATTAAATGAAATAGAATGGGAAAAATAACACAAAATTGGCCATCATCTTCATTAGTTGCTGCCGAAATTTGCTTTCCTTCATAGCTAGGGTTTCTTCAACTTTCAAGCTTCATAATCAAGAAAGGCGTGGAATCGACCTCGAACGGGGGAAGGAAAAAGTTTTAGACTAAATTGCAAAATTCCCATATTTTGCACCGAGGTAAGTTTGTATGTAAATAATACATTAATTTCATTTACATTTTTATATTTCAGCCTACGTTATATATATTAGCTAATGTTGAAGCATAAATCGACTATTGGAAGAATGGAAATAAGTAATAGAGAGAGAAATCCCGGTTGAACATTCAGAAAGATCGAATAAAATACATGGAGCGTAGCTAGGTCACATGTATGGTGCTGAGTGCACATCATGTGTACAAGAAAGCTACGAGATATTATGTGGTAGCTAGGTCACATGTGTGATACGGGATGTATCCCATGTAGACAAGAGAGCTACGGGAGAGATAAATGTAGCTAGGTTGCATGTGTGATTCCAAGTGAAGGTAGACAAGAGAGCTATGAGATAAATTGGCTAGGTCGCATGGGTGGTACTAAGTGTTCACCATGTGTACAAGAGAGCCGAATTAAATGAAATACGATGGTGGGGCTGTGTGCTGAAACCATTAAGTATCGAGGATTGATCCGAATTGTTCAACGGGATGGCTTTGTGATGACATTGTAATCATGGGACTATACTCGTGATGTATAAAATGTGGTGAAAATGACTTGTGATATATATATATATATATATATATATATATATATAATATATATATATAAGTTAAAATGAGGTTAATACAAAGAAAGTGTGAAAGAGTGAATTAGCACCTAAACTGTTTTGGACAGTAGCAGTGACGTGAATTTGAAAAATCACTATAAATAGTAGGAATTTAATTAAAGGCTGAATGAGATTTTAAATTAAATCTTAATGAGTCTATTTTCATATAAAAGAAACAGAGTAAGCAAAGGAATTCTATATTTTGAGATATTTATAATTGTGTGTGACTTGCCCAGGATGACTATGTGATCCCCTGTTCCAACTTTGAAAAATAATTAAAAATTCTAAAAAACAAATTAAGAAACATAGTTTATATGTATAAATTCCTTGTTGAGTCTAGTTTTAAATTAAACAGGTTTCATGGTTATTTGAATTGTATACTGGGAGAAATTAAATTCGAAGTGAACAGAGGTCAGATCAGTCGAGCTGTGTAACAGGGGAAACTTTAACTAATAAACTGTACTAATTGGCTGAACCAAAAATTCTAGAAAAAAATTAGTAAGAATTTTTATGAGTCTAGATTCAGGGAAATTTTACAGATTTGAATTTCAAGTTTCGTAACTCGAGTTATGATTTATTTAGTGATCATGACGCAGGAAGGACAGCTTGATCAAATTGGAGTGAATAGTAAAATTAAAAATATGATATAATTGAGTTATGTTGTAAACATATTAGATTCCTTATTTGTTATTTATATACTTACTTACTAAGTTATAAGCTTACTTTCTTTTCCCTCTTTTGTCTTATAGTGTCGTCCAGCTAGCACAGGAGTTAGAGATCGTTGAAGATCCGCCTGCACTATCAATGCTTTTGGTATTTGAACTCAACATTTTGAATTATGGCATGTATAGTAGACTTAGTTATTTTGTTACGTGTCATAATTACCTAGGTCTAAAATATTAATTATAATATCAAACAAATCATTTTGTACGAAGTCTTTGAAATTGGCTTGTATTGTTAATGGCATATGTTGTAATGATTCATGATCAAATAGCACGCCATATTTTTGTCTCGGTTTTGTTTAATAGTATGTTTTATAATTTGTTAATACCTCGTACCCTGTTCTGGCGACGGATACGGGTAAGGGGTGTTACATTTAATGGTATCAGAGCTACGGTTTAGTCGGTTCTCGGACTAATAAAGAGTGTGTAAAATTCTAGCTATACATGCCATAAAAATATTGTGATAGTGTGGTGACTCCTGATTATTCTAAACTGTGTTTTGTTTTAATATAGTAATGGATCACTGAAGGCTGCTATGGTGATGATCTTTGCTAGTAATGTGCTGCGGCTCTGCACAAGGACCGCGCTTTGTGGAAAGTAGACTGAGACATTGAGACAAGGAGATAAGGCTCGGGATGCCTTTCTCCAAATGATGAACAATTGGTATACTTGAGTTTATTCGAGCAAACCCAAATGCTCAACCTCCTCCATCCCCTCCCATACCTCAGACGATTCCTGTAGCTGCTCAAGGCATAGATTTGGTAAGAATGAACAAGCCTCCAATTGATAAGATTCAAAAACAAGGGGCTGAAGAGTTTAGAGCAAAGATCGCTGATGATCCCAGAAAGCGGAGTTTCGGCTTGAAAATTCTACCCGTGTATTTGATGAGCTTTCATGTACACGAGGAGTGCTTAAAGTGTCTTTGTATCACTTTTGAGAGATTCGGCCTACCACAGTGGAAGACTTTGGTAGTGATGGTGCCAAAAGAAAGAGTTACTTGGGATTTTTTCGGGAAGAATTCGAGAAAGAAATACATAAGTCGTGATTTATTGATCAAAAGCGGAGGAGTTCTTTGAATTGAAGCAGGCAAGATGTCTGTGGCAGAGTATGAACGTGAATTTGTAAGACTCAGCAAGTATGCCCAGGAATGTGTGTCCACTGAGGCCATTATGTGCAAAAGGTTTGAGGATGGGCTAAATGAGGATATTAAAGTGTTTGTGGGGATTTTGGAGTTGAAAGAATTTGTAATATTGGTTGATCGAGCTCTTAAAGCCGAAGAATTGAATAAAGAGAGAAGAAAAGCTGCTATTGAGGCTCGAGATGCCAGAAAGAGGCCGATAAGCAAGTCATTTCAATCTCAATCAAAGAGGTCTAAAGAGACAAACCCTCGAATGACAATTTCAACTGGGGATTCACACAGAGATCGTGGTAGAACATATTCGGGTCTAAAGCTCAAGCTACTTGGTGGCAAGTGTGGGTAATGTGCGATCTAGAAAGCCGAGAGTGTCGGTAATGTGGCGGGCAACATTATGGTGAGTGTTGGGGAAACAGCGAGCTGTTTTGGTGCGGTTCTCGCGAGCATTTTATCAGAGACTGTCCGGAGAAAGTTAAAGAAGAAAAATCTCAGAGTGCTAGACAGAATACCACCGCTAGCAGAGGTAGACCACCGAGAAATCTTTGGAAGTGGAGCTAGAAGTAAAGCGTAATGAAAGATTCGGTGGTGAGATCGGAAGTTAGGCGCTGCTAGAGCTTATGCCATACGTGCTCGAGAGGATGCATCATCTCCGATGTGATTCTTGGTACATTTTCTCTCTATGATGCTATTGTTATTGCATTGATTGATCCAGGTCCACTCATTCCTATATTTGCATGAATTTAGTATCTAATAAAAAGTTGCTGTTGAGTTTACTGAGTTTACGATTAAAGTGTCGAACGCTTTAGGCCAATATGTGCTAGTTGACAAGGTTTGCAAGAATTGCCCATTAATGATTCAAGGTCACTGTTTTTCGGCTAATCTGATGCTGTTACCATTTGATGAGTTTGACGTTATTTTGGGAATAGACTAGTTGACATTGTATGATGCCAAGGTAGATTGTAAACAAAAACACCGGAGTTGAAATGTGAAAGTGGAGAAATTCTGTGGGTTGAAACAGATGAATCAAATAAATTGCCTATGGTGATTTCGCACATGTCTGCACAGAAATACATGAGAAAAGGGTGTGAAGCCTATTTGGCCTATGTAATGAATCTTGAGTTGCCTCAATTGAAGTTTGAATCGATCATCGATAGTCCGTGAATTTCGGATGTATTTCCGGAGGAATTGCTGGATTGCCTCGAAATAGAGATAGAGTTTGCCATTGATTTGTTACAGTCATCGCACCGATCTCGATTGCTCCATATAAAATGGATCTGACTGAATTAAAAGAATTGAAGGCTCAGTTGCAAGATTTAACAGACAAGGGGTTTGTGAGACTGGGTTTCTCTCCTTGGGGTGCTCCTGTATTGCTCGTAAAAAAGAAAGATGGTTCAATGAGGCTTTGCATTGATTACCGTCAGCTCAATAAGGTGACTATAAAGAACAAGTATCCGTTGCCGAGGATTGATGATTTATTCGATCAATTAAAGGGGGCCACAGTGTTTTCAAAGATTGATTTGAGGTCTGGTTACTACCAGTTGAGAGTTAAGGAGTCGGATGTGCCGAAAACTGCTTTTAGGACATGGTATGGACATTATGAGTTCCTTGTGATGCCTTTCGGCTTAACAAATGCTCCAGCTATATTTATGGACCTGATGAACCGAATCTTTCGGCCATATTTAGATAAGTTTGTAGTGGTGTTTATAGATGACATTCTAATTTATTCTCGGGATGAGTCTGAACATGCCAAACACTTGAGAACTGTATTGTAGATTTTAAGAGAAAAGAAACTGTTTGCTAAGTTTAGTAAAAGTGAGTTTTGGCTTCGTGAAGTCGGATTTTTAGGACATATAGTCTCAGGTGATGGTATTCGGGTAGATCCGAGCAAGATTTCCGCGATCGTTGATTGGAAACCGCCAAAGAATGTATCTGAGGTTAGAAGTTTTTTAGGCTTGGCCGGGTATTATAGACGTTTTGTCGAGGGATTTTCGACGATTGCCTCTCCTATGACTAAGTTGTTGCAAAAGAATGTTAAGTTTGAATGGACTGATAAATGCCAGCAGAGTTTTGAAAAGCTGAAAGCACGATTGACTGAAGCACCAATTTTAGTACCGCCCGAGACAGGGAAGGAGTTCGTAATTTATAGTGATGCATCATTGACAGGCCTTGGGTGTGTGTTGATGCAAGAGGGTAAAGTGGTAGCTTATGCCTCGAGACTGTTAAAACCACATGAGAAGCACTATCCTACACATGATTTGGAGTTGGCCGCTATTGTCTTTGCGTTGAAGATTTGGAGACATTATTTGTATGGTGAAAAATGCTGAATTTTTACTGATCACAAAAGTTTGAAGTATTTGATGAATCAAAAGGATTTGAATCTGCGACAACGGAGATGGCTTGAATTATTGAAGGATTATGAGCTAGTGATTGATTATCATCCAGGAAAAGCGAATATAGTTGCTTTGACGCCTTGAGCGGAAATCTCTTTTTACTTTGAGAGCCATGAATACGAGGTTAGCATTGTCGATGATGGGTCAATTTTGGCGAGATGAGGGTTAAACCGTTGTTTCTCCAGCTAATCTGTGATGCTCAAAAGAATGATAGTGAGTTGCGAACCAAGAGAACTCAGTGCGAATCGAGTTATGACTCAAATTTTCGAGTTGGACCGGATGAGTTGTTTGATGTTTGAGATAGGATTTGTGTAAGAAAAATGATGAATTGATTCGAGAAAAAATATTACATGAGGCGCACGATGGTCTGTTTGTCGATTCACCACAGTAGCACAAAAATGTATAATGATTTAAAGAAGTTATATTGGTGGCGTGTATGAAAAGGGACATTTCGAATTTGTAACCAAGTGTTTGATCTGTCAACAAGTAAAAGCTAAACATCAAGTGCCTTCAGATTACTCCAACCGGTAATGGTGCCTGAGTGGAAATGGGATAAAATTACTATAGATTTTGTAACCGGTTTGCCTTTGACTCCTAAAAAGAAGGATCTTGTATCTGGGTAGTGGTTGATAGGTTAACAAAGTCAGCCCAATTTATACCGAAGACGCACCGATTACTCACTTGATAAATTATTTGAACTATATATTCTTTGAAATTGTGAGGTTGCACGGGGTACCTATGTCTATAATATCAGATAGAGATCTGAGGTTTACCTTGAGATTTTGGAAAAAGTTACAAGAAGCTTTGGGCACAAAATTGAACTTTAATCTTGCGTTTCATCCACAAAAAGATGGTCATCGGAAAGAGTAATCCAGTACTCGAGGATATGCTTAGATCTTTGTGTTTTAGAATTTGGAGGTAGTTGGGAGAAATATCTATCTTTGGTTGAATTCGCCTACAATAATAGCTTTTCAGATCAAGTATACAAATGGCACCGTCTGAAGCCTTGTATGGTCGCAAATGTCGGACTCCTTTATATTGGACCGAACTTAGTGAGAAAGCAGATTCACTGAGTTGATGCAGTTAAGAAACCGAGGAGAAAGTAAACGTAATTCGTGATTGCTTAAAAGCTACTTCAGATCGACAAAAGTCATATGCAGATTTAAAAAGCAAAGAGATTGAATTTGGTGTGTGATAAAGTGTTCTTGAAGGTGTCACCATGGAAGAAGATTTCGAGATTTAGCGAAAAGGCAAATTGAGTCCGCGTTTTATTGAGCCGCATGCGAGATTGCGAGAGGATCGGACGATGGCATATCGGTTGGCCTTACTGGCGCAGAGTTAGAAAGAATTCATAACGTGTTTCATGTATCAATGTTTGCGACGTTATCGTTCGGATCCTTCACATGTGATTTCTCCAACAGAAATTGAGATTCAATAGGATATGACCTATGAGGAGGAACCAATAAAGATTTTGGCTCGGGAAATTAAGCAGTTAAGAAATAAAAGTATAGCATTAGTGAAAGTATTGTGGCACAGACATGGGATAGAAGAGGCTACGTGGGAACTCGAGGAAACTATGAGGAAACGATGCGAACCTCTTTACCGGTAAGTTTTTCAGGGACGAAAATCCCTAAAGGGGGGAGAATTGTGACAACCCGAATTAGGGCCTAATCGGAATGGTGGTTTCGTGACCACAAGTCCGAGATAGAAATAATTATTTTATGATTATTTTGAGGTTTATGATATGATTTCATGATTTCGTGAAAATTTCGTGATGAAATTCTATGCATTGAGCGCTTAAGTTGAGATTAGGGACTAAACCGAATAAATTGCAAAACTCGTGTTTTAGAAGTTTTTAGTATGAAATTGCTTTGGGATATTAATTAGGAGGTCTTAAATAGCAATTTGACCAATTCTTAATTTATGGACAAAAGTGGGACATGGAGGGAATTTTTGGAAAGTTTAGTAGTAAGGGCATTTTGGTCATTTGTATATTAAATGAAATAAAATGGGATAAATAACACAAAATTGGCCATCATCTTCATTAGTTGCTGCTGAAATTTTCTCTCCTCCATAGCTAGGGTTTCTTCAACTTTCAAGCTTCATAATCAAGAAAGGCGTGGAATCGACCTCGAACGGGGGAAGGAAAAAGTTTTGGACTAAATTGCAAAATTCCCATATTTTGCACCGAGGTAAGTTTGTATGTAAATAATACATTAATTTCATTTACATTTTTATATTTCAGCCTACATTATATATATTAGCTAATGTTGAAGCATAAATCGGCTATTGGGAGAATGGAAATAAGTAAGAGAGAGAAATCCCGATTGAACATTGGAAAGATCGAATAAAATACATGGAGCGTAGCTAGGTCACATGTATGGTGCTGAGTGCACATCATGTGTACAAGAAAGCTACGAGATACTATGTAGTAGCTAGGTCACATGTGTGATACGGGATGTATCCCATGTAGACAAGAGAGCTACGGGAGAGATAAATGTAGCTAGGTCGCATGTGTGATTCCAAGTGAAGGACACCATGTAGACAAGAGATCTATGAGATAAATTGGCTAGGTCACATGGGTGGTACTAAGTGTTCACCATGTGTACAAGAGAGCCGAATTAAATGAAATACGATGGTGGGGCTGTGTGCTGAAACCATTAAGTATCGAGGATTGATCCGAATTGTTCAACGGGATGGCTTTGTGATGACATTGTAATCATGGGACTATACTCGTGATGTATAAAATGTGGTGAAAATGATTTGTGATATATATATATATATATATATATATATATATATAATATATATATAAGTTAAAATGAGGTTAATACAAAGAAAGTGTGAAAGAGTGAATTAGCACCTAAACTGTTTTGGACAGTAGCAGTGACGTGAATTTGAAAAATCACTATAAATAGTAGGAATTTAATTAAAGGCTGAATGAGATTTGAAATTAAAGATTAATGAGTCTATTTTCATATAAAAGAAACAAAGTAAGAAAAGGAATTCTATATTTTGAGATATTTATAATTGTGTGTGACTTGCCCAGGATGACTATGTGATCCCCTGTTCCAACTTTGAAAAATCATTAAAAATTTTAAAAAACAAATTAAGAAACATAGTTTATATGTATAAATTCCTTATTGAGTATAGTTTTAAATGAAACAGGTTTCATGGTTATTTGAATTGTATACTGGGAGAAATTAAATTTGTAGTGAACAGAGGTCAGATCAGTCGAGCTGTGTAACAGGGGAAACTTTAACTAATAAACTGTACCAATTGGCTGGACCAAAAATTCTAGAAAACAATTAGTAAGAATTTTTATGAGTCTAGATTCAGGGAAATTTTACGGATTTGAATTTCGAGTTTCGTAACTCGAGTTATGATTTATTTAGTGATCATGATGCAGGAGGGGCAGCTTGATCAAATTGGAGTGAATAGTAAAATTAAAAATATGATATAATTGAGTTATGTTGTAAACATATTAGATTCCTTATTTGTTATTTATATACTTACTTACTAAGTTATAAGCTTACTTTCTTTTCCTCTTTTGTCTTATAGTGTCGTCCAGCTAGCACGGGGAGTTAGAGATCGTTGAAGATCCTTTGCACTATCAATACTTTTGGTATTTGAACTCAACATTTTGAATTATGGCATGTATAGTAGACTTAGTTATTTTGTTACGTGTCATAATTACCTAGGTCTAAAATATTAATTATAGTATCAAACAAATCATTTTTATGCTGAAGTCTTTGAAATTGGCTTGTATTGTTAATGGCATATGTTGTAATGATTCATGATCAAATAGCACGCCATATTTTTGTCTCGGTTTTGTTTAATAGTATGTATTATAATTTGTTAATACCTCGTACCCTGTTCTGGCGACGGATACGGGTAAGGGGTGTTACACATATGACTGTTTCTGTATTACGGTGGGCTAAAGCCCAAACTGATATTTTCACTGTTACTGATATAGGCTTAGGCCCAGACTGTATTGCTCACTGTATGTTTGACTGTTTGTTTATTAAAGGATTACACACTAAGTTTTCATAAACTCACCCTTCTATTTATTTGCGCAGGTAATCCTTAGATGGATTGGTGCTGCGAAGGACTCGAAGGTGGCCATACAACCGCACTTGTTTTCACTTTTTGTGTTTTAATTTATAAGTAGTTTATTTTGGGTAATTTATTCTGTAATAAGACCTTTTTAAAGTTTTAACTTTTATTTTGGGGTTTTTACTTGCTTTGATATAAACTGCTAGTTGTAGGAAAAAGACGGTTTTTCAGAAGATAATTGTTTTTCAAAGACACCACGTTTACACAACACATTTCATAAGCTTCTGCAAAAGACAACGTTTTTACAAAGTAAGCGCAAGTATGCAACTGTTTTAAAAAGCTTCCGCTATAAACGAGTATTTGAAATTAATAATGTTTTAAGGTAAATACTTTTTGATAATGACGCAAGATTTGAAATCATGTTTTAGATCACACAAAGAGGCTAAATAAATATTGGGCTTTTTAAACGAGATCACGTTTTACGAAAAATACTTTAATGTGACATCGTCAGATTCGACCATAATGTCCAGGCTGAGTTTGGGGTGTTACTGCAGTCCTTGGCTTCCTCGATTTTGGGTCTGGTTACCTATGTAGTACATGGGTTCGATGGACATTCTTCGAACAAATGTCCTTCCCCACAATAAAAACAGGCTATATTTTCAAATTGGTTAGGTGGCTGTGCTGCAAAACTGTTAGACCCATTAGTAGTAAGAGTTTTTAACATTGAGAATATTGATGATACCTGAGATGCGAGTGAAGTAAGAGCGTCTACTTCATTTATATTCCAGCAACTTGTCTTCCTGACGTTGTTCGATTGTTTGGCCATTGCTAGTTGTTGCAGGAAATCCTCTCAATAATTTTATAACCCTCATTATAAGACTTAGAAAGAAGAGCACCATTAGCAGAAGCGTCCACTACCTTTCTCGTGTGAGCATTGAGACCATTATAAAATGTCTCAAGTTGGATGCAATATGGGATTCCGTGATGAGGGCACTTTTGTAATAACTCTTTATACCTTTCCCATGACTCATGCAAGGACTCATCATCCATTTGTTGAAAAGCAGTGATCTCATTCCTCAACTTAGCATTCTTGCTAGGCAGGAAATACTTCATATGAAATCTTTTTGCTAACTCTTGCCATGTAGAAATTGAGTTTGGTGGCAATAAGTTCAACCAGGCTTGAGCTCTGTCTTTTAGTGAATATGGGAACAACTTCAATCGTAATGCATCTTTGGGTACTCCGACTAATTTGAAAGAATCGCTCACCTCCATAAATAGTCTTAAATATAGGTGAGGATCTTCGGTAGGCATTCCAATGAATTGGCGCACTGTCTAAAGCATCTGGAACATGACTGGCTTCAGCTCAAACTGTTGTGCCTCGATTTCGAGTCTCCTAATACCCAGATTAAGATCATTAAACACTGGCACGACATACTATCTTAAAGTTCTATCTCTATCATCAGCAACAAGGATAGTGTTTTGAGCAGGGTTTGCTCCATTTCCTTGATTCAGATTTTCAAAGTTCATTTCTTTGGTCCTTCTCTAATTCGCTTGTCTTCTTCACTCTTGAAAAGTTCTTTCTATCTCAAGGTCTACAGGGCGTAGATCGATGATTCGGTCAATACTCATAAACATTTGAAATTATCATAGAAAAATTACTTAAGTTAAAATTGAATAGAAAAATAAAGCAAAATGCAAAACTAACAAATTCACAAATAATGACTTTTTAAAACAGTCCCAGGCAACGGCGCTAAAAACTTGGAACAACGGAAATGTACAAGTGTACACAATTGCAACAACTAATAAAGTGACAAGTAAATGTCGAGTTATCGTACCCATAGGGACTGTGAAAAGAATTATTTATGAATGCAGTTTAAAACACTTTGGTGAGGAAAAATATTTTGTTTTGAAAAGGGTGATCAAGAAGTATAAAATTTAAAACTAAATAAAAATAAAAGTTCTAATGCATGATTTCAAAATATGATTTAATCAAGATGACATAATTGTGTTGGATTACTTACATTTCTTCAACTTAGAATTATTAAACTCATGTTTCTGTTGTTATGAATAAATTCATGGCAACTCAGTAATTTGCTAACTTATGAACATATTCACCTACACAAATCCATTCATCTCTTAACATATCCCTATGTTAATTCCAAGGATTAAACATATTTTAATAAGCAAACACGTTATTGCACATACATACTCATTAAATTGAACTAATCTCTTGCATATCCCTATGTCAATTCAAACGGTTAATTAAATCTAATAAGCACATAAAAGACTATGTGAGGTAACAAGGTATCCTTACCTTGAAACAGTTTAATCACAATAATCTTGCAAGTTATGCAAGGCAAGTGTATCGCTAGATACATTGCTAATTTAACCTTCAGCTACCTTAGAAGAATAAACATGCATTGATTAAGTATTGTTTCAAATAATTACAATTTCAATCCATTTAAATAATTAATTCATTAGTTACCTAACAATTAAAATACAAGAATAACTTAGGCATGATTTTACATAATCAAGCATTTTACCGAGGCCTATAATAGCATAAACACAATTTTAATAATTTAAGAGGACGAAATGCAATCAACCCAACACAAATTAAATTCAAGCTAAGATGATTAAATTAACCATTCCAACAACATAAATATTCATAGATATGCTCATCATAACAACAACAAAAATTAAAGAGGTAGGGAACAAGAATCAAATTCGGTGTTTTTTCGTGGCTTGACTAGGTTGCTCCGTTCTTCCTTCTTTGTTGTCCTTAATGATCAAGGCTGCTATGAACACTCAATTGCTGCTCCAAAATGGATGAAGAACACCCCTTTTCCAAGGGAAGAAATTGGCAAAAGAGCAAGGGACTTTGAATGGTAAAATGAGAGGAGAAAATGAGAGAAGAGGGGAGAGTTTTGAGTGAATGAGGGGTGCTTTGAATGATCAGCCAAGGGGGGTTTTATAGCTGAATGTGGCAGCTAAAATTTGCTAAAAATAGCAACCAAAAAGCCACCCCTTGGCCGGCCATATATGTGGCAAAGTTGATGGCTTCAACTTTGCTAAATATGGCTTGGGGCAAATCTTCAAAGCCATCAATGTGGAGGGGCTGAATTGCAATTTAAACAAGTTTTCAAGGGCTTCTTTGCAGCTTAAATAATTAGCTAATGAGCTGAATTGGGTCAGCACTTGGACAGTTTTGGGCTGTCCTTTTCTTGGCCGGCTCGGTTCAATCGGACCATTTTTTTCATTATTAATTAATAATAATTTATTAACCCAAATTAAATTGGATGTAAATTAAAATTAATTAAATTATGAATAGTTACATATAATTTTGGACATCTTAGGCTAAAATTTAGTTCGCCTCAATACTTCAAATTGCTTCTCGATTTTGTACTTCTAGCAGTGTTTGACGAGCCATTTTTCGCCCTTTGTGCAAATCTGTCGAAAATTTTTTGCCCTTTTTCGACAAGATTTTAACCAAATTTGCATGAATTTAAGTTAAAGAGGGTATGAAAAAGTGTGTCAATTTTTGTGTTTCCACACCCCTAAACTTAATTCGTTGGTCGTCCCGAGTAATGTCTGAATTTTGAAAAGAATTTCTCGGAAACACCTTTGAAAAATTCCTTCAGAACAACATTTTTCTCAAAGTTATGAATTTAATATACTTATGCTCAAAGACAAGAAATTTGATAATTCTGCTACTTAAGTATATATATCATTCAAATTAATCTCAACAACTATTATGATAGCAAAATTTAGACTAAATGCTTCCTAATAAAGTCATGTTAAACCTTACCAATGTAATTTTATTCCCTTATTCAAGACTAAGTTGCAATTGTTAAGTTTAACTTATGCCTTCATATGTTGAACGTAGCAATTTCTCTCCACTAATGTAGGTAGCATTGGAACTTCGAATCAATAGGTCTTTAACAAGGTTGTAACGTGGCTGGGCTTAGGGGTAGGTAAAAGATAGATACATTTAGGCTTTTAAACCCTAGATTCAGCTTCAATTGGACCTTTGGAAAAAAATTACCTTCAATATAACAACTTTCTTTGCTTTCACATGTTCTTTTTTTACATAAGAACTCATGCTTTCTCTTTTTTTTTTTTAATCACGAGCATTTTACTGAATGTACTACAATTTTAGAGCATTTGATATTTCTTTTCACTCCTCCAAACTTATTTTGAAGAATACTTTGAATAGTACTAAGTCTAGTGTTTAGGATAATTTTAGGATAGTTAAGAGAGAAGTGATGGCTAAATTTTCAAGGGTTCAAACAAAATTAGGCCATATAGTCTCAAAGTTGGGTTTCAAAGGATAAAAATTTCATCATGGTTGACTTGAAAGGCTCAAATGGTCCAAACAAAAGTTGCCTAAATCATTTTCAATGTTCCATGCTTCCTAGGATTTCGCCTCAAGAAACTACTAAGTTAATTCTAAAGACCTAAACTTTCATGCATGCCTAACTTTCGTAAGGAACTAAAAATTTATGGTACGATTTGCATGCTTTATTAGAAATACATTCATATCAATATTAGGCTAACATAATAATTTATTGAAATATTAAAAATGCAAGGGAATAAATAAATATCTAAGAATGCTATGGGAAAGATGCTGTGTGTAACTACCCGGTTTAGACCTTAGTCAGAATAGTGGGTTTGGGACCACAAATTTGAGTTTGAAAAACATTTTATTATTATTTTTTGTGCTTATTATATGTGAATTAGAATGTGTGAAAATTTCGTATGAAAATTTAATCGTTTGTGTACTCAATTTGATAAAAGGACCTAATCGCGTAAAATATAAACGTGGCCTTCTATTTGCTAAAGTGCTTATTTGCTATGTCTTTGTAAATGAGAGGTTCTTATGTTGTAAATATGCCATTTACATGGTGAGTGGAGAATTATGACCTTAATGTTAATGCTTTAAATGTTTATAATGCAAGGGTAAATTGGTAATTGATGAATTAATATATGATTAATTAAAACAAAGCATGAAAATAAGGCCATTTATGTTTAGCCTAGCCAAATTCATCAAAGAAAAAGAAATAAAAGAGCTCTTAGGGTTTTGGCACATTGATTGGTGATTAAGGTATGGATTTTGTTCGGTTTTTGATAATTCCTACGTTTCTGTGATTGTTGCTTAGTAAACTATCAAGCCCATGTCTCAATTTATGATTTTTATGATGACTTTGGGTTATGCCATTGTTGATTTTGTGAGCTTTGAAATGTTAGTTGATGGAAAATAAAAGATATGTATTGGGTTAACATATTTTATCTTTGAATTTTTGGTGAATTTGAGTAATTTGGGCTAAATTGTAAAATTAAGATTTTGAGGGACTAAAATGTGAAATAAATGAAACATATGGACTTATATGAATATTATGAAAATTTGGCTAAGCATGAGTATATGAGAAATTTGTGTATTTTGTGATTTTTATCATTAAGGACTAAATTGTTAAAATGTGAAAATATGAGGGCTAATTTGTAAAATGCCCTAAATATGTGTTTTTGGATTAAATTGAATGATTTAGTGAATAAAAGAGTTAAATTTCAATATGTTTAGATCAAGAACCAAACAAAACAGAATTAGATTGGGGGAAGTCGAGAATCGTTGAGTAGTCGACTCTGTTCGTTCGAATTCCATACGAGGTAAGTCAATATACAATAAACGTGTTTAAGTTGATTGATTTATGTTATATAACATTGAATTGTGATGAATAGCTATATGAGAGCTTAATATGTGATATCGGAGAAAGTTTTAATAAAATAACGATGTCCGAAATGCCCCGCATGAACCATAGCAATATTTAGGATACATATGTCATGACATAGGATCCGATATGTGTGTTTTCGTGTAAGATCACGTCTGGGACGTTGGCATCGACTTATGATTTACGTGTAAGACCATGTTTGGGACATCGACATCGTATTTGATTTCGTGTAAGGCCCTATCTGAGACAGTGGCATCGATATTTGATTACATGTAAGACCACGTCTGGGACGTTGGCATTGTATGAGCTTTTCGAGCTATTCGAGTATCCTTATTGATTTCAAACAGTTCAATGGGCATTTCGAGAAATGAATGGTTATATGAGTAAGTACTTAATTAAGGTACGTTTGTAATGCATATGTTGATTGAGAAGGAAAGGTATGTATATGTAAATATATATGGACATATGAAACAAGTATGAACTACTAATAGAATAAGATGTGTTATATGTGCAATGGAATTATGAATCATTGAGCCATATGAGATATACAAATGTTTGAATATATTATGCCATGAGTAATATGAGTGAATTGATCTAAATTGATGTTATGTGTTAAGTTTATTTGTATATGGCTTACTAAGCTTTTGAAAGCTTACTTTGTGTGTGTTTTCAATTATTTTTTTAGATATTGTAGCTATCGGGTGCTCGAGGATCGTCAAGGATCATCACAACACTATCGAACTATATTTTGGTACCTTTTGAAAATGTATTTATTGAAGTATGGCATGTATAGGCTAGAGGTATTTGAATATGTTTTGTGAAGTGTATATTAGCCATGTGATGTGGCTTGGTTTTGGTTGTGTTTATATATGACTTTGATGCTATGTTTATTATTAAATGAATGCGAATTGTTCTTATATGTTTGGTAATACCTCTTAACCTTAGTCCGGTGACGGATACGGGTTAGGGATGTTACATTTTATTGGTATCAGAGCCACTGTTTAGTTAATTCTAGGACTAGCATATGTGAGTCTAGCTATACATGCCATATTTATGAACTGCGATAGTATGATGAATCCTGACAATGAAAATTTGTTTTTATATAGGAAATGGATCTTGAATGAGCTGTAGCTGACGATGTCGAGTGCAATGCGCCTACTCTCGCTCAAGGGAGAGCGCCATCTGACTCTAGATCGGCTACGAGTAGCCACAAGGGAGAGGCTAGACAAGCCTTTTACCAAATGTTAAATAATTGGTTCACCCAATATATCTAAACTAATCCAGCTGTGCCATAACCTTCACCCCCGATAAATTCTTGGCAAGTCCCTGCCATGCCACAAGCTAATCCGATCTAGTTAAACAAGCCTCCTGTCGACAAAACTATTAAATATGGGGCAGAAAAATTTCGTGCTACTACTAATGATGATGCCAAAAGAGCTGAGTTCTGGTTAGAGAATATGATAGAGTGTTCGATGAATTGTCATTGACTCCGGACGAATGCATAAACTGTGCTGTGTCACTTCTGAGAGGTACAGCGTATCATTGGTGGAAGACGTTGATATCCGTAGTTCTGAGAGAAGGAGTTACTTGGGATTTCTTCCAAGTTGAATTCTGGAAGAAATACATCAGTCAAAGATTCATTGATCAGAAACGTAAAGAGTTTTTTGAGTTGAAACAAGGCCGTATGTCTGTTACAAAATACGAGCGAGAATTTGTAAGACTGAGCCAGTATGCACGAGAATGTGTTTCAACTAAAGCAATTATGTGCAAGAGATTTGAGGATGATTTGAATGAAGATATCCATTTGTTAGTTGGGATTTTAAAAATAAAAGAATTTGTTGTGCTTGTTGAATGAGCGTGTAAAGTTGAAAAGCTCGGGAAAAAGAAAAAAAAAAGCTGACTCAAAAGTTAAAGATGTGAGACAGAGATCTGCAAGTAAACTATTTCAGTCTATGTCAAAGAAATTCTGAGATGATTTTAGCCATTCAAAGATTAATGTGGGGCATTCGAGTAGAGATCATGCTAGATCACATTCAAGCTTCAGAGCTCCAGCTACTTCTATTGCTAGTGTTGGAAATGCTAGATCCGATCGACCCGAGTGTAAACACTGTGGTAAAAGACATCCTGGTAATTGTAGACTGTATGATTAGGCCTGTTTCAAATGTGGATCTTTAGATCATTTTATCTGAGATTGCCCTAAGTCTGTTGAGCAAGAGATTACGTAATATCCGAGACTTAGTAACACTTCAGCTAGAGGTAGACCTTCTAGAAATATAGGAAATGTGAGTGGTAGTCAAAGAGGGACTAAAGACACTGCTGTTCGATCCGAGGCTAGAGCACCTACCAGAACCTATGCTATCTGAGCTCGTGAGGAAGCTTCGTCTCTAGATGTGATTACGGGTACATTTACTCTTTATGATACTTCTGTGATTGCTTTGATAGATCCTGGATCAACGCATTCTTATATATGCATGAATTTAGTGAATAGTAAGATTTTGCCTGTAGAGTTTTCTGAATTTGTGATTAGAGTATCGAACCCCCTAGGCAGATGTGTTGTGGTTGATAAAGTTGCAAGAATTATCTATTAATGTTACGAGATATTTGTTTTCTGATTGATCTGATGTTATTTCCTTTTGATGAGTTCGATATAATTCTGGGTATGGATTGGCTAACTTTGCACGATGCTATTGTGAACTACAAATAGAAAACTATTGATTTAAGATGCAAGAATGATGAAATAGTCCAAATTGAATCTAGTGATTTGAATAGGTTACCGACTATGATTTCGTGAATGAAAGCTCTGAGTATTGTGAGAAAAGGTTATGAAGCTTACTTTGCTTATGTGATTGATTCGAAAGTAATAGAAAAGAAAGTGGAATGAGTGCCTGTTGTCTATGAGTTCCCTGATGTGTTTCTTGAAGAACTTTTGGGATTACCTCCGATCCGAGAAGTTGAATTTGGCATTGAGTTAGTACCGAGAACTACTCCGATTTCGATAGCTCTGTATAGAATGAATCTGACTGAGTTAAAAGAATTAAAGTCTCAGTTGCAAGAATTGACTGATAGAGGATTCGCAAGATTGAGTTTCTCACCTTAGGGTGCTCCTGTTCTATTTGTGAAAAAGAAAGACGGCACGATGAGAATGTATATTGATTATCGTCAGTTGAACAAAGTGACTATTAAGAACAAATATCCTCTGCCTCGAATTGACGATCTGTTTGATCAGTTGAAGGGAGCAATTGTATTTTTGAAGATAGATCTCAGATCGGGTTATTATCAGTTGAGAGTAAAAGATTTAGACATTCAAAAAATTTCTTTCCGAATGAGGCACGGGCATTATGAGTTTTTAGTTATGCCTTTCGGATTAACAAATGCACCTGCTATCTTTATGGATTTGATGAATAGAATTTTTAAATAGTATATACATCAATTTGTTGTCATATTCATTGATGACATTTTGATTTATTCACGTGATGGAACCAAACATGCCGAGCATTTGAGAATAGTACTACAGACTTGGCGAGATAAGAAATTGGATGTGAAGTTCAGCAAATGTGAATTCTGGTTGCATGGAGTTGGTTTTTCGGGCCATATTTTGTTAGCATCAGGTATCCGAGTTGATCCGAGTAAGATTTCAGCTATTCTGGATTGGAAGCCTCCGAGAAATGTTTCTGAAGTCCACAATTTTTTGGGACTTCCCGATTATTATAGAAGATTAGTAAAACGCTTTTCGATGATCGCGACTCCATTGACGGAACTGCTTTAGAAAGATATGAAATTTGATTGGTCAGAAAAGTGTCAGAAAAGCTTTGATCAGTTGAAAGCCATATTGACTGAAGCTCCAGTGTTAGTACAACCAGAATCAGGTAAAGAATTTGTGATCTACAGTGGTGCTTCGTTGAATGGTCTGGGTTGTATTTTGATGTAAGAAGGCAAAGTTATACCCTATACTTCGAGACAGTTGAAACCACACGAAAAGAATTATCCGATGCACGACCTTGAGTTAGCTGCAATTGTGTTCGCTTTGAAGATTTGGCGGCACTATCTATTCAGTGAGAAATGCCACGTTTATTCTGATCATAAAAGTTTGGAATATCCGATGACTCAGAAAGATTTGAATCTTCGTTAGAGAAGATGGCTATAATTGCTAAAAGACTACGAGTTTGTTATCGATTATCATCCGGGAAAAGCAAATGTTGTTGCTGATGCTTTGAGTCAGAAATCATTGTTTGCATTACGTGCTATGAATGCTCAGTTTTGTATGTCTGATGATGGTTCGATTTTAGCTGAATTGAAAGTGAGACCGTTGTTTTTACAATAGATTATTGATGCTCAAAAGGTTGATAATGAGATAATAGCAAAACGAGCTCAGTGTGATTTGAATTTTGATTCTAAATTTTGAGTTAATAATGATGATTGTTTGAGATTTTGAGGTCGAGTTTGTGTTCTATGAAATTTAGAGTTACTTCAAATGATTTTGAACGAAGCTCATAATAGTCAGTTATCTATGCATCCGGGTAGTACGAAAATGTATAATGATTTGAAACAGCATTACTGGTGGTCTGGAATGAAAAGAGATATCTCAGGCTTTGTTTCGAAATGTTTAATCTGTCAACAAGTTAAAGATTTACATCAGGTGTCATCTAGTTTGTTACAGCCGATTATAATTCCTGAATGGGGATGGGATAGAGTGACGATGGATTTTTGTATGGGTTTGCCCCTATCTCCACGAAAGAAAGATGCAATTTGGGTTGTAGGTGATCAATTGACGAAATCAACTCGTTTATTCTGGTATGATCTGATTACTCACTTGATAAGTTAGCTGAGTTATACATTTCTGATACTGCAAGATTGCACGGGTACCTTTGTCTATTGTGTCAAATAGAGATCCGAGATTCACTTCACGATTTTGGAAGAAACTGCAAGAGGCTTTAGGTACGAAATTGTATTTCAGTACTGCTTTTCACCCGTAGACGGATGGTCAATCCGAACGGATTATTCAGATTCTCAAAGATATGTTAAGATGTTGCATTCTTGAGTTTGAAGGTTTGTGGGAATAGTATTTTCCATTGATTAAATTTGCATACAATAATAGTTTTCAATCAAGCATTAAAATGGCACTGTATGAAGCCTTATATGGTAGAAAATGCCGTACACCTTTGTATTGGTCAGAGCTCGGCGAGAATAGAATTCATGGGGTTGATTTGATAAAAGCGACTGAACAGAAAGTAAAAGTGATTCGAGAAAGTTTGAAAATAGCTTCTGATCATCAGAAATCTTATGCAGATTTGAAACGAAAAGACATTGGATTTAAGATTGGCGACAAAGTATTTTTGAAAGTATCTCCATGGAAGAAAGTACTCTGATTTGGCAGGAAAGGCAAATTGAGTCTGAGGTTCATCGGGTCGTATGAATTTTCGAGTGTATCGGGCCGATTGCATACAGATTGTTGTTGCCACCAGAGCTAGAAAATATTCATAATGTATTTCATGTATCGATGCTTTGATGATACAGATCTGATCCCTCACATGTGATTTCTCTGTCTAAGATTGAGATTCAGTCCAATATGACCTATAATGAAGAACCGACCCATATCTTAGCTCGTAAGGTTAAAGAATTGCGAAACAAGAAAATTTTGTTAGTTAAAGTAATGTGGCATCGACACGGTATTGAAGAGGCTAAGTGGGAGCCTGAAGATGCTATGAGACAGCAATATCTGAATCTGTTCAATGGTAAGATTTTCAGGGATGAGAATCCTTAAGGGGGAGAGTTGTAACTGTCCGGTTTATACCCTAGTCGGAATGATGGTCTCATGACCACAAATCTGAGTTTGAAAAATATTTTATTATTATTTTTTGTGCTTATTATATGTGAATTAGTATGTGTGAAAATTTCATATGAAAATTTAATCGTTTGTGTGCTCAATTTGATAAAAGGACCTAATCACGTAAAATGTAAAAGTGGCCTTCTATTTGCTAAAGTGCTTATTTGCTATGTCTTTGTAAATGAGAGGTTTTTATGTTGTTAATATGCCATTTACATGGTGAGTGGAGAATTATGACCTTAATGTTAATGCTTTGAATGTTTATAATGCAAGGGTAAATTGGTAATTGATGAATTAATATATGATTAATTAAAACAAAGCATGAAAATAAGGCCATTTATGTTTAGCCTAGCCGAATTCATCAAAGAAAAAGAAAGAAAAGAGCTCTTAGGGTTTCGGCACATTGATTTGGTGATTAAGTTATGGATTTTATTCGATTTTTGATAATTTCTATGTTTTTGTGATTGTTGCTTAGTAAACTATCAAGCCCATGTCTCAATTTCTGATTTTTATGATGATTTTGAGCTATTCCATTGTTGATTTTGTGAGCTTTGAAATGTTAGTTGATGGAAAATAAAAGATATGTATTGGGTTAACATATTTTGTCTTTAAACTTTTTGTGAATTTGAGTAATTTGGGCTAAATTGTAAAAATGAGATTTTGAGGGACTTAAATGTGAAATAAATGAAACATATGGACTTATATGAATATTATGAAAATTCAGCTAAGCATGGGTATATGGAAATTTTGTATATTTTGTGATTTTTATGATTAGGGACTAAATTGTTAAAATGTGTAAATGTGAGGGCTAATTTGTAAAATGCCCTAAATATGTGTTTTTGGATTAAATTGAATGCTTTAGTGAATAAAAGAGTTGAATTTCAATATGTTTAGATCAAGGACCAAAGAAAACGAAATTAGATCGGGGGAAGTCGAAAATCGTTGAGTAGTCGACTCTGTTTGTTCGAATTCCATATGAGGTAAGTCAATATACAATAAAAGTGTTTAAGTTGATTGATTTATGTTATATAACATTGAATTGTGATGAATGGCTATATGAGAGCTCAATATGTGATATCCGAGAAAGTTCTGATAATGTAACGACGTCCGGAAAGCCCTGTACGAACCATAAGAATAGTTAGAATACATATGTCATGACATAGGATCCGATATGTGTGTTTTCGTGTAAGACCACATCTGGGACGTTGGCATCGAATTATGATTTCTGTGTAAGACCATGTCTAGGACATTGACATCATACTTGATTTCGTGTAAGACCCTATCTAGGACAGTCGCATCGATATTTGATTACATGTAAGACCACGTCTAGGACGTTGGCATTGTACGAGCTTGTCGAGCTATCCGAGTCTCTTTATTGATTTCGAATGGTTCAACGAGAATTCTGAGAAATGAATGGTTATATGAGTAAGTACTTAATTGAGGTACGTTTGTAATGTATATGTTGATTGAGAAGGAAAGGTATGTATATGTAAATATATATGGACATATGAAACACGTATGAACTACTAATAGAATAAGATGTGTTATATGTGCAATGGAATTATGAATCAGTGAGCCATATGAGATATACAAATGTTTGAATATATTATGCCATGAGTTATATGAGTGAATTGATCTAAATTGATGTTATGTGTTAAGTTTATTTGTATATGGCTTACTAAGCTTTTGAAAGCTTACTTTGTGTGTGTTTTCAATTGTTTTTTTAGATATCGTAGCTATAAGGAGATCTGGGATCGTCGAGGATCATCACCACACTATCGAACTATATTTTGGTACCTTTTGAAAATGTATTTATTGAAGTATGGCTTGTATAGGCTAGAGGTATTTGAATATGTTTTGTGAAGTGTATATTAGCCATGTGATGTGGCTTGGTTTTGGTTGTGTTTATGTGTGACTTTGATGCTATGTTTATTATGAAATGAATGCGAATTGTTCTGATATGTCCGGTAATACCTCTTAACCCTAGTCTGACGATGGATGCGGGTTAGGGGTGTTACACTGTGGCAAAGGTTTGAAGTTCTATAATGTTGATTCGGAAGGTTGGGATTACTAAGAATCTGCCCTTACATTTAGTAATGCCTCAGCATAATTGAACTTAATCTTCTGCTTAGAAGAGACCTAAAGTGACCTATTTCTTTCAATAACATGGTCTCAAGTTACCTGGCCTGTGTCTATAGGCCTTATTTGGGTACCCTGCACTGTTTTGTCTTCATTCCATATGATCGTTGCTTTATGTCTAGAGTTTACTACAAGTATCTGTCAAGTACTTGCTCATATCATTCAATTACGGCTAACAAATCCAACCTTTTCAGAATAAGATTTAGTTTTATGGGCATACTGCACATTTATCTATGTATAGGGACTATACGCATACACTTAGGAAATAAAATAATTGAATGAAACATTAAATTAAGTCAAATATACACTTCAACTATTAAAGAAAATAAAAGTTTCCATCATGTAATCCTCACCCTATGAGATTTAGCTCATGGGTTGGCAATTAAAATTCAAGTTTGAAATAACACCCAACATCATTTTGATCAAATTAGTTCACGGAGAGCAGAATAAGAAATAATGGAATACTGAGGAAGATGGTTGTCCCCAAATCAATCCATAATCTAGCAGCACAGTATCTTGTGATGACTGAGAGGGACTGCCTTTGGTCTCCTCTTTTTCGTCTCTACTCTGTTGCTACCCTTAATTCTTGCCTCCGGATCTCTAGACTTAGGGCTTCTCCCTTGGCTATTTATAGACTTTTTCTTCTTAGAATAGCTCCAACAACCCATGATATCTTCTCCTCTTTTTTAGGCATATTTTTCTGAATCAAGTAGGGTTTGGTTGAAACTGGTATGCGCTAAATGTTGACTCAGTCATCTTCCACTACATATAAGATGGAAAACTATCCAACCTTTTACGCCGACAAACCTTCACTCATTTATTTCTTTCTTCATATCCTGCACCTACCAAACCACCAAAAACAACCCTTCCACACACAATTAAAAGTATCTAGCATGAATGTTTACTGGTAAGCATCTTCTAGTAACGCGTTTTTTCTCTAAGATTTTGAAGTTTGTGTTTCCTTTTTTACAGTGTTCATCTTTGTTCTTTTATGAACAATTGGACGGGGGGATTTGGTTTGTGTGTTTTTCATTTTGTTTAATTTCATTTCTTTAAAAATTTTGGTGACAATTGTGTTTTTGTATGGACTATTTTGAGGCGAGGCGGTGGCGTGCTAGAGACGCTGATGATTGATGTGAAGGTTTTGGTACCTACTTTTCATTTTGTCGAGTTAAGCAAGGGCTAGTTTCTTGGAAGCTACGCCGTCAAAGTGGTGATTTTGTCCTTTTTGTATTTTTCTACAGTCTTCGTTTCTTTTCCATTTGCATTGATCTCTTATGTAGGTCTGTATATTGTGAGTGCTTTGTTCTTTTGCATGAGTTTCACTTCTTGTTACGTCTTTTGCATGTAGAGTAAATGGTGGAGTTTTGTTTCTTTCTATTTTTTAACCTGTCTGTATTGCATGGCTTTACATTTTTGTGTTATTTTCTTTAACTGTCATTTTTCTCTTATTATCAGTTCGTAGGGTTGGTTTTGACCTTTATTTTATCTTTCTTTTTGTTGAAATTTTCTTTGTTTGCTGTAAGTTTTGTTCTTCTTCTCTCTCTAGGTTTTTTGTAGTTTTTTCTTATTTTTTTTTACTACACTTTCTGTCTACTATTTTCTTGATGTGATTTGGAAGGGTGAACTTCTGACCTCCTAGAAAGTGAAAGGTGGTCATTCTTATCAGGAAACACTAGGGGATTTTTTTGTTTGATTCGGATGCTCTTTCTTCATTTGGAGGGGTGGTGGGTGTCTGTTGTTTCTACCTTGAGCGTTCTACCATTTCTTTCTTCTCTTGGGGGCATTTCTATTATCTTGTTGTGTGCAGAGTTGGTTATTGAGAGGTTTCTTCTCTGATTTGTTGGAGCATAAGTCTGTTTTCTTATGATGGCGGAGCATATCAATGAGTTATTAGCTAGTCTGTATCAATGAGTTATTAGCTAGTCTAACTTTCTTTGAAGACGAGTCGAAACAGGTGCTTAGTAAGACTAGATTAGACTTGAAGGCGCAGAGTTATGAAACGTGGGCTGAGAGAAGCCAATAAAGTGGTTATGTATCGGGTTGTGAAATCCCTTTGGTTTACTAAGGAACTAGCATATTTTCTAGCAATGACAGAGGGTATCTATGTTGTTAAGTTTGGAAATTTTGAAGATAGGACAAGAATGCTTAACTTGGCACCATGGCTTTTCGATAACTGTCTCTTTACTATGCTTCCT
Source organism: Gossypium anomalum (assembly GCA_025698475.1). Classification (NCBI taxonomy): domain Eukaryota; kingdom Viridiplantae; phylum Streptophyta; class Magnoliopsida; order Malvales; family Malvaceae; genus Gossypium; species Gossypium anomalum. The sequence goes on along the minus strand of CM046966.1, from coordinate 53,253,138 downwards.
TATGTTCAAGGCTAGAAGATGGAGGAGTATGTTTTTCATATTGTTCCGTTTTGGATATGAGTGTATAACATTCCCTTTGAATGAATGGATAGGCAAGTTGCTATTGATGTGAGGGAGTAATGGGAGAGGTAGTAGGGATCGATTGGAGGGACAGAGACGGCTATTGGATTGGGTACTTAAGAGTAAAATTTAACATCGATATATCCAATCCTTTGCGGAGGGTTGTTCACTGGGTTGGAAACGAGGGAACTGAAATTCTATGTGGGATTAAGTATGAAAGACTTCCTACTTTTTGCTATAGCTATGGTTGCATTGGGCATAGTACACAGAAGTGCCTTCGACAAAAAGAGATACCAGGTGCAGATAAGTCAAACTTTCAATATGGTAACTGGTTGATGATTCAACTTAGCATGCCAAATCAGGCTAGAAGTAACTGGCGCAACGATGTTGAGTTCCTGGAAGTTGGAAATAAATCTTTAGAGGCTGATACTAGTAATAAGGACTTGGCAGAAACAAAGATAGGACAAACGTCACAAAGAGAAAAAGAGAAGATGAAATGTGGGGAAGAAAAGACAGAGTCTTGCTATAACACCCCTAACCCGTATTCGTCGCCACAATAGGTTAAGAGGCATTACTTAATCCATAACACAATTAAGGATAATTGAATAGAAAATATCATTTCATTATAGTAACTTTCATACATTCACATTCAATAAGATCGTAAAATCGAGTATACAATACTTAAAACATGCATTCAGGACCAAATTGACAACATATGAAAGTTTCAGAACTTAAAAGAATTTTCAACTTTTAAAAGGTCACACGCCCGTGTGAACAGGCCGTGTGCCTCAAACGGTCTCAGACACACCCGTGTGTCCAGGCCGTGGCCAAATAGGGCATACATACTGACTTGATCACACGGCCAGACCACATGCCCGTGTGTCCAGCCCGTGTTCCTATCACACGCCGGTGCCCAGGCCGTGTGCTAGGCCGTGCCAAAAATAGGGGGTATTTTGTGTGTGATGTCAGCATACCAAAAAGGGTCACACGGCCAAACCACACACTCATGTGTCTTGCCGTGTTCGAGCCTGACTTACAATTTAAGGGTACCCCAAGGGACACACGACCATGCAACATGGCTGTGCGTCACACACGGCTGAGACAAACGCCCGTGTCTCTACCCATGTGGACAAAAATAGGCCATTTGAATAGCCAATTTGCCATCCCAATTGGTCATTATACAAGTAATGAAAACAAGCATATTTGTATCACCATTTCAACCAATTTCAGCACCAATACATAACCCTTTCATACCATATAATAGTCACCAAAATCCTTATTCATACACCTTACCAAATTCATATCAACTTGAGATAAGATCATTCTAAAACATTTCCTTACATTCATCATTAAATCACAAGCTAAACTTACCATAATTTAACAACTAAAACATACTACATTTGCAACTTATTATCTCATACCATAAGTCATTTACAACTATGAGTTCAAGCACAAATTAGCCAAATCACATGGCTAAGCATATACATCACAAAACATACTTCTAATACTACTAGCCTATACATGCCATACTTCAAAAATGTGCATTTTTAAAAGCACCAAAATGAGATTCGATAGTGTGGTGACGATCCTAGACAATCCCCTGAGCTTGCAGTAGCTTTGATATCTATAAAACAATATAAACACACACAAAGTAAGCTTTCAAAAGCTTAGTAAGTTCGTACCAAAACATCAACAATATGAAATATGAAACATCAACACATAAGTACTTATAACTTCTCAACTCATCCATCAAGTCCATGCCAACACCTACTATATGTTTATCCAAATTCAATAAACTTTTAAGCATTTTACCACCTAGCTCATAGATAGTATACTTACCAGAACAATTTCATATTTATTTGTTTTCAATCTCACCTCTTGTTCGAATAGTTTAAAACTTTCCAAAGATCACCAATGCTTTAAACATTCGTACACTTAGTGCTTAAAGATTAGCCGAAACTAGAATGATCCCGCACATTTACCGTCTCAATTGACCAAGACTAAGTCAATATCGCACACTTAGTGCTTCAAGTAGCCGAAGCTAATTTAAATCACACACTTAGAGCCAAATACTTTTAATTCATCATCATATTCATCCAATTCAATTATATATACATCTATGCATAATCAAAACAGCAACATGTACTTATACTATCATGTTCTACATATGAACTTACCTCGTACTCGAAGTTGTCGACTCGAACGTTTATTCTACAATCTTCGACTTCCCTCGATCTAAATCTGAATTCCTCTTTTCTTGATCTAATTGATGCTTGTAAGTGTTGAATGTTCAAAGCTCATGAACCCTAATTTTTTCTTAAAAATTCCAGCAAGGATGATGATAATAGCCAAATTTTATGTATTTGTTTTATTAAATCAACATTTATTTATCAATTTACTAATATAACCTATTTAATTTCATTCAAAATCCACTAAATCATGTCCATACTTGTCCATGCATTAATTAAATGGTCCAATTGCATCTTAAGGACTTCATACTTTAAAAGCCATGTCAATTCAGTATTTTAACAAACAGCTGGCAACTTTTACATTTTACGCGATTAGGTCTTTTTTGCAAATTAAGCACACAAACAGTTAAATTCTCACACGAAACTTTCACACATATCAATTCACTTATAATAGGCACGAAAAATAATGTTAAAATATTTTTTTGAATTGAATATGTGGTCCCGAAACCACTATTCTGACTAGGGTCAAAATTAGACTGTTACACTTGCTCACTCACAGACAGATGATCGACAAGGGTTATAAAGGATGGTGGAAATAAAAAATAAAAGAAAAAGAATGAGGTGAAGTAGTGGTGAGAATTTTGAAGAATTCCAACTCAAGGTGGTCAGAAAGAAGCTCTCGGAGAATTTTTCACTTTTGAATGCAGCAGCTAGCGATCAGCCCCGCCCAAAATCATGAAAATTTTATGCGGGAACTATCATGGGATTAGGAACCTTGCGATAGTTCGTGAGTTGAAGCAACTTCTTGTTGCTAATAGCCCTGATATTATGTTATCATGTGAAACAAAAATTTATGCTGTGAAGCTTGAAAGTATTTGGGTTAATTACCGGATGGCTAGTTGCTTGGGGGTTGATCCGAAGGGCCGTAACGGTGGGTTGGCTATTATGTGGAAAGATGGGATTAAGGTGATCATCCAAAACAACTGTAGTCATCATATTGATTCATTGGTAAAGCTGGGTGATTCTACAAGCCTTAGATTTATAAGGTTCTATGGTTTTGCTAAGCTGAATCTTTATGCCCGTTCTTGGGACCTTTTAAAAAGTATTAGGGAATCTGTTAGGGAAGATTGGATTGTGGGTGGAGATTTTAATGCTATCCTTAATGATTCTGATAAATTTAGATGTAGAAAGAAGTCTAGGGTCGATATGGAAGACTTTCAAAGAACTATTGAGGAATTGGCCCTTGTAGACATTAAAATAGATAAAGGGTGGCTTATATGGTCCAAAAATCGGGAGGGAAATGGGTTGATAAAGGAGCGATTGGATAGGTTCTTATTTTCTACTATTGGTTTGGAGAACACCCCTTTCCTCTCAACTTATGTGGTGAGACAAGCTTGTTCAGATCATGATGCGGTGGTTTTGGACAGCCAAGACTGCTATTTAAGTTTGAAGCTTGTTGGGATCATGAGAAAAAGGCTAAATATTTTATCAAAAGAGCTTAGGGCACCGATAATGATGTTATTAAGGGAATGCAGAGAGTGTGTTCTCTGCTTGGGCCGTGGCAATATCGTCGATTCAAAAGAATGAAAAGTCATATGCGTCGATTGGTTGAATGAATTAATAGACTTATTGATGGGCCTAATGTGGAGTTTAGCATCGACATATTGAAAGTGTCCCAACACGAGTTGAATCGCCTCTACATGGAAGAAGAAAGGTGCAACAACCCAGTTTTAGCTAAATCAGAATAGTGGTTCTGGAACCATAAATTCGAGGTTGTAAAATTATTTTAATATTATTTTAGGTGTTTATAGTATGTGAATGTATATGTGTGAAAATTTCGAGAACTAATTTTATCGTTTAAGTGGTTAATTTTAGAAAAGGACTTAATAGCGTAAAATGCAAAAGTTGCATTCTATATGATAAAGGTGTCTATTTGCTATGGCTTATTAAATGTGAGGTCCTTATGTTATAATTAGACCATTTATAGTGGATATGGACATAAATGGCCATATATTAGATGATTTTATAATGGTTTCATTAAGGTTAAAATTGTAAAATGGCATGTTAATGATAATTAAAATAAAACAAAAAGCCAATTCATGTTATCATCTTCTCCATAGTTGATTGTAAGAAAGGAAATAGGGTTTTGAAAGCTTTGGATGGTTCGACCATTGATGTTCAAGCATTTTAGTCCGTTTTAGCTCAATTTTTGATGATTTTTACGTTTTTGTAATCGTTGCTTTGAGTACTAGCTAGCCCGTGCCTTAATTTTTGAGTTTGTTGATGATTTTGTGAAATGCCATTGATGAGTGCTGAGCTCTTGAATGTTTTATGATGGAACATGGGTAATTGTTGATAGATTATCATGTTTTGTAAAGTGATTTTTAGTGAAATTGCATAAAAGGGGTTAATTTGTGAAAATGTGAAAATGTAAAAATGTGGGGTTAAATGTGTGAATAGATGATAAATATGGGCAGATATGTATACTATGACAATTTAGCTATCAAGAAAATAGAAAGAAATTGTGTAATTTGTGTTTTTATAAATAGAGGACTAAACTGAATAAATGTGTAACTTTAGGGGCCAAAGTGTAAAAATGCCCAAATATGTGCTTGTGGACTAAATTGAATGTTTTGTTGAATAAAAGAGTTAATTTTGAATGTATATAGATCAAGAACAAAAGAAATCAGATTTAGATCGAGGGAAATCCAAAGTTATCGAATAGTCGATCCAGTCCCTCTAATCCGACTACGAGGTAAGTTCATATGCAAATAAATGTCTTTGAATTAAATTATATATGTTTTATTATCATTAAATTGCTATGAATGTCAGACGAGCAGATACGAGCATGAATCGACAAAGTTACGACATCTGTAAGTCCCGTACGAACCTTAGGAATAGTATAGGATACGAATGTCATGACATTAGGTTACCGAGATGTGATTACTTGTAAGACCATGTCTGGAACATTGGCATTGTATTGTGATTACGTGTAAGACTATGGCTAGGACATTAGCATCATTAATCGATTTCGTTTAAGACCTTGTCTTGGATAGTGGCATCGATATATGATAACATGTAAGACCATATCTGGGATATGGCATTGTATGAGCTTATGTGATTTTCAACTATCCTTAATGATTCCGAATGGTTCAACAGGCAAAGTCAAGTTGAGAAAGAATATGTGAATGATTTAAGTGACTCAGGTACGTACAAGTTTCATACGAGTATTAAAAAGGTGAAGTAATTGATAAATTTGATTAAGATATTGATTATGTGTTCAATGAGAAAGGTTTGTAAACTTGTATGTGATTAGGCACGCTTAGCATATTTGAATTGATATGCAAATGTTCATATGATGAATTTATTTGTATATGGCTTACGAAGCTTTTAAAGCTTACTTTTCACTATTTTATAGATTATCGAAGGTAGCTCAGACTCGGGGATCATCGGGAAATGTCATCACACTATCGACTACTTGTTGGTACTTTTGGAGCTTTGTACTTATGGTATATGACATGTATAGGCTAGTGTGATTTTGGTATGTTTTGAGTTATGATTATAGCCATGAGATTTGGCTTGTAAATGTTGGTATATATATGGCTATTTAAGTTGGCTTGAATTGTGTTTGGTAAGTGATATATATATGATGTATATAATGCCTTATATTTTGGCTTGTTTGGTGTGGTTATATGTTGGTTATTTTGGATAGTTGTAAATTTATGTACTAATCCTTGGATTGTCATATTGTGGTTTGATTTGAGATGATGATATGGTGTATTAAGTGACTTGAAATAGAGGATAAGTTGATGAGTTAATGCATTTGGAAATTAGGTAAATTGTGATGGTTTTGGCATAATGATTTGGTATGTTTTGAATATGGAATTGAGTGGTTGAAATGGTTGTGAATAGATGGCATGATATAAGTATGAATTGGCATGTTTTTGGTTGCTTAAAGATGTATTGAAATGGTGCTATTTTGGTTGCTATGTATGCTTGTGGAAAGGGTGGAAAATTGGCTTTTCAAATAGCCTATTTTTGTCCACACGGGTAGAGACACGGGCATGTGTCTTAGTCGTGTGTGACACATGGTCATACTACAGGGCCGTGTGTCCCCTGGAGTAGCCCTACGAATTAAGTCAGTATACCCTACAGGTTTGGCACAGCCTAGACACATGGGCGTGTCTACTAGCCGTGTGTGTCACACGGATGTGTGACTGACCGCGTGACAAAAGTCAGTATACCCCCCTAAATGGCACACGGCCTAGCACATGGGCGTGTGTGGGCATTTCGAAGGGTACACGGGCGTGTGGTCATCCATATGACCCAAGTCAGTATGTATGCCTTGTTTTCACATGGCCTGTTCACACGGGCGTGTGACCCTTATATGTTTGAAATTTTCTAAGTTTCCCAAAGTTTGCAAATGTTATCGGTTTAGTCCCGAACCACTTATAAGCATGTTTTAAGGTATCATAGAGCCTTATAAGGGACAATGTGAATGATTTGAATGAATTTTGGTTATGAATGCTTAAATGTATGTGAATGAGGTGTGTTATCCGATAATGCCTCGTAACCCTATTCCGGTGATGGATACGGGTTAGGGGTGTTACAAAAGGTATTGGGCCCAAAGATCTCGGATCCAATGGCTAAGAGAAAGTGATAGAAATACTCAGTTTTTTCATGTGCGGGCTTCAAGGAGATTTAAAAAGAATATAATTGATGGTTTGATGGACTATGAGGGCTATTGGGTACAAGACACTAATGAGATCTGTGATATTACGTGGAATTATTTTAGTAAGCTATTTAAGTCGGATACTTATGGCAATGAGGAGAGTTTTTTAAGTCAAATTCCTAGAAGTATTATGTAACACCCCAAACCCAGCCCAGACGTTATGGCCGAATCTAGAGTGTCACATTGAAGTGTTTTTCGAAAACCTTGTTTTCATTGAAAACCCTTCTTTAAAATAAAAACCTTGATTAAAATCCCAGCTTGTATTTGTTGCTTTCAAAGCGAGGTGTATTTAAAAAAAAAAAAACTATTCCTTCTTGTATGATAATAATTACTTTGTAAAATCTCTTTTCAATTGCGGAAGATTTATTTAAAATAGATGATCTATGAAAACTTGTCATTTAAAGATTGAGTTGAGGGAACGTAATGGTTTAGGAAAAACATGTTCTACTTCTAATAAATATAAAGCATAAAAATAATAAAAAACCTAATTTGAAATAATAACCAGAGGAAAGGCCTTATTACAACCCAAATAAAAAATATTAAAATATTAAAAATTAAATAAAAGACTAAGTCTAAACCTTTTGCTACCTCCGAGTCCTTCCATCTGTCGAATCGCCTACTGAGGATCACCTGAAAAATTTAAAAAGAGGGGGGTGAGTTTCGAAAACTCAGTGTGTACAACCCTCAACAACTATAAAGCAATCATCAGTTATTTTGGGGCCTGAGCCCAATTCAATAATAGTGGCCTTTGGGCCTTAGCCCATATTAGCCTCAGTTGGGCCGAAGCCCATATCACAATAATATCACAATAATATCATACATGCAATGATGTGCAACCCACCCCAATAATCCAACTGCTACACACCAACTCTGTCCCTTGGTACACATCATGTGGGGATATAAATATCGACCCACCCATCCGATACACATCAATGGTAGTCCGGTTGCAGTACTACCTTCATTGCAGCAAGCTGCTAAACAAATATTCGGCTTAATAGCCATCGGTGGATCCACGGTAGTCAAGCAACCATGAGATCCTCATATACTTCCTCCATTCATAATTCCCAACCCATATGCAACCTAAATAGAATATCATATGAATGCAGCAGGTATACATGTAACATCCATAAATATACATGTAACATCCATAAATCTTACATTCAACACATAGGGGTATTTTAGTCATTATGCACTTAGGGCATTTTGGTCATTTCTCATCATTATGGGTCTAATTATTTACCTTGGCCCATTAAAAAGTCCCTGTTGGCTAAAGTGAATAGAAACTATGCACTAGGTAGAATTCCAGAGAGAGGAGGTGAGTCATTAAGACCGCTTAAGTACCAAGCTCTCCCTAGATCCAATCTTAGACATGCATATACCCATTGCCACACCTTAACCTTATGACTTGTCCATGGTCGCAATTAATTAATTATTTAAGTTTTATGTCTGTTTAAGTAGTTACCAAGTACTGATAAACCGTAATTTATGCCTATTTTTATCCCCTTCTTGACACATTTATGAATGATTTCTCCTTAGATTTGATGAATTTGATGCTCCTAATCCTTTAATTTCATGTTTTATACTTAGGAGAGCATAAGAGAGCGAAAAGAACAAGAAATAGGCCAAAAATGGAGAAAATGGGCTGAAGTGGGAAAACAACACAGCCTGGACTTCCTCACACGGGCAGAACACACGCTCGTGCATTCTAATAGGCTCGACCATGACTAAAAAAACCTCAGCACGGGCGTGTTGATCTCTCAGCCTCGACCACGGCTTGAAATAATCGTACAAGGGCGTGTCACACGGACGTGTCCCTGCCGAGCCCTAGTTAAGTTCTATTCAGAAAAGGACGATTTTAAGGGCTTATAGGCATTCTAAAGCCTATTTAAATGCCTTAGAGGAGGACTAAAAGGGGGACGAAGAATAGGGAGCAAGGAATTACTCCAAGAAAGCCGATTGATCCATCTCAGAAGCCAGATTCATCATCAAGACTAAAGATCTCTCTCCTCAATCCCTTCTTGAGAGTTTTGGGTTTTCTTTATGTTTTGTATTCATTATTCTTCTGAGATGTTTTCCTATTTAGGTATGAACTAAAACCCCTAAATACCTAAGGGGAATAAAACCTAAGACGAATCTTATTATTATTTTTTGAATTGTATGATAAATATTTGCTTGTTCTTAATTATGTGTTCTTAATTCTTGTTTTAGTATTTCAGGATATTAATTCAAGTTAATGCTCTTAGTTGGAGGATGAATAGTCCCTGCCTAAGAGTGACTTTGTCATAATTAAGCGGAGTTAATTGCGTGCCTAGAGATAGGGTGACAAGATTTTTCTGGATTAGGGTAAAACCTAAAAAGGGGATCCATAGATCGAGTTAATGCAACCCTAGGGTGTTAATTAGAAAGAAATTTCAATTATTCAATCTAGGGTTAGCGATTATTAGTCTTGAATAGGGATAATAATATAACTTAGGGATTTCTATGAAATAAGTTAAATGAATAAATCGTTCGATTTGGAGCCAAAATAACAAGTGAAGTCTAGGTGGATTTTTCCTTAGGTATTGTCTTAATTCAATCATTTTTCCAAAAGTAATTCCCCAATTCTATATTTTGTGACCTCTTAGTTTAGTTAATTAGTTAATTAAAACAAACCCCATTATTCTTAGGCTAGATAATAAAAATACAATCGTTACTAGTACTTTTAGTTTCTTTGGGTTCGACAATCTGGTCTTGCTAAAGCTATACTATTGTTCGATAGGTACACTTGCCTACGTTGTGATAATAGTTAGTTTCAAGAACGATTAATTATAAATTTATAAAACTTATCACAGAAAATCATGATCAGATACTAGGCCCAAAACCCCTTACAAAGCCCAAACAACTCTACATACATGCATATGGCCCACTAGGCCCAATCTCATCCATATGGCCCATTAGGCCCAAATCACAATCATATGGCCCATCTGGCCCGAATCAATTCCAAGCCATGTAACCAACATGATTAGTTCATCACTTATTACCAAATCAACAAATTTGCTTATTTTTGGCCCATAGCCCGTCGGGCCCATTTAGCCCATTTCAGCCCAATTGGCCTAAGTAAGGCCCATATCCATGAGATCGCTTATGGGGCCTCTGATAACATATCGATTTCCCCTTACGAGTGTTCGCGCACTCACAAGACTATCATAGCCAGATTTTTAGCTTTTCGACATTTCGGGATTTGCCGATCTAATGTGTGTGCAGTGTATGTACACACCATCGACTTTATATCAAGCTATCATAGGGTAGAAGTACACACCTTATCACCTGGAGTACTAAGTATTCATAATTTCCAGAACCTTGACTAGATTGATTGGCTGCGATCTGCCTATGAAACTCAAAATCTGACGTAGTCCCCCTTCCGCATCCAGGCGAAAAGTCCCGAATGGCTGACACCTCACGTCGCTTAAACTTGGGAGCCTTTATCTCAACCTCTCTATTAGAACCCCCTTTTCCCATCAAATAATACTTAGCCAGCGATCACACTCTTGAATGAGAGGGAGAAATAGAAATAAATAGAGAAACCATAGGTTAACGAAAGTAATGGTATTGGAAACGATAAAGAAAAATCAGCTTTTAAGAGTGTAGAAACAAAAGAACTTAGAAATATTTAAAAAAAGCCGAAGAAGATCTAATTCACTTACCGATCGCAAGATCGCTTGCCAACAAGAAATCGAACCCCCAAAGGTATTAATCGACTTTTAAATGAAAAAGAAACAATCGACTAAGTTAAAGAGGGAAGAGGTTGACTCGATTAAAATAGGGAAGAAAAGATCAAGAGTTTGGATTAAAGAAAGAGGAGATGAAGGGTTTGAGATTACTCAGGTATTTGCAAAAAAACAAAACAAAAGAGTCAAGAGGTTGGAAGAAATTTCCCCCAAGAATATGTGACTGAAGCACTTGAAAACAACAAATGCCCCTACTTGCTCATACGACACACATATATATACTAAAAAAAAAAAAATATAGACCTACACTCCCCAATCGACTTAAACTCGTCAAGTTAAATTCCCTTCAAGTTCTCCCATTTTATCACCATCATATCCGCACTTAATCCTCATCCTTATCTCCACCGTAACCTTGAATTTAGCCAACAATTCCAATTTGAATTGCATTCAAATTGCTTCCATTGAAATGGCAATCCTTCTTTACGTTGAGCAGCAAAATTGAATTCCTTTTTGCAAATGAAACCACTCGAACTCCAGCCCTCCAACTTCCCAACACGCTACTGGCCATTGCACCGCCACCTATCTTGTGTTACCATTCGGTCACAATTAACTATAAGGCTTATATGCCTAAGCCTCAGTTTCCTTAAAGAATAAAAATTTAAAACTTGCCAGGCTTGGGATTCGAACCTGCAACCTCTCAAATCCATAGCATGGTTCTCGCCTCTGCCCCCCAGGTGCTCTTGTGCCATATTCCATCCCTAACTATTTTTAAGGCCTATTAACCTGCAACCATGTTATCCTAAACTAAAATATTTGCTACCATTTAGATTCGAACCCCTAATCTCTTGGCTGCGCTATACGTCCCTTGCCACCATGGCACCTACCTTATTTGTGCCGTTTCTCCTCCCCAATTAATTATAAAGTCTTTCTGCTGACCTCCATGTTGTTTAAGAAAAAAACCACCACAATTTTCGCCAAGGCCAAGACTTGAACCCTAGACTTCCTGCTTGCTACCAACGCCTTTTGCTACTAGGCCAAGTGTTTCCTTGTGTTAGATTTTACCAGGCCTTATTAATAAGCCTTTCACCTAATACTCAGGGTCCTTTAGAAAAAAAATGGAAAATTTTGCTAAAGCTTTAGATCGAACCCATGACTTTTTCCACACTACCAACCCTTCCTAAATCACTTAACAATTAAACTAAACATGCAATTATAAAATATTTAAACACATTAAAGTTATTTAAGCCGCCTTCTAACCGATCCCAAACTCAAGGCCCATTACTTCTAGGCCTAAAATTTAAGGTGTTACATATTACGTCTGAAATGAATTGTATGTTGGATAAACAAATCACTAATGAGGAAATCCTTGAAGCCTTTAACCAAATGGACCCTCGTAAGGCACCTGGGATGAAAGGGCTTTCGAGTCGTTTCTGTAAAGAAAATTGGGAGGTTGTGGGAAAAGATGTGATTCAGTTTTGCCACAATATTTTTAATGGTAAGAAGGACATGTCTTTTATTAATGATTCAATGATGGTTTTTATCCCTAAGGCTAAAGATCTGAAAGATACGACGCAAGTTCAGCCTATTAGTCTCTATTGGGTGATTTTTAAAATGATCTCTAAAGTTGTTGTTATTAAATTAAAGCTTGCCCTTCCAAATTGCATTAATCAGAACCAGTGTGCCCTTGATCCTGGTCGAATGACCCATTATAATATTTTAATTTCTCATGAGTAAATGCACTATCTTCAAAGTTAAAAAACAGGGTTGAACAAAGGTTATGTAATTAAGCTTGACATGAGTAAAGCTTCCGACCATGTGAAATGGAATTTTATAGAGAATGTGATGATCTGTATGGGTTTTTCTATTGATTGGGTTGAGAAAGTTATGAGGTGTGCTAGAATGGCTAGGTATGTGGTTAAGTGCAACTGGATGCTTTCGGAGGTTATTATTCCCGAGAGAGGCCTCGTTAAGGGGATCCTTTGTCTCCTTATCTTTTTCTTTTTTGTATAGAAGCTTTTTCTTGAATGTTATTTCATGCCCAAAGGAGTAGTAATATTTGTGGGATTAGGGCCAGTCAAAATAGTCCACGTATTAACCATTTACTTTTTGTGGATGGTGCTCTTTTCTTTGTCAGGAATAAAAGGAAGGAGGTTGATACTTTTTTGGATATTCTTAAGAGTTTTGAAAAAGTGTCTGGGCAGCAAATCAATCTTGCAAAATCAATGGTGCTTTTTAGCTCGAATACCCAAAGAAGTTAATGACAACTTTATGGTGATTTGTTAGGCATGCAAGTTATGGACAAGCTCGATTTCTACCTTGGTCTCCCACTTCTAATTGGCAAGAAGAAAATGAGTGCATTTCAACATGTCCTTGACCGATTTTCAACAGGATTAATAGCTGGTCCAAAAGACTCTTATCTTATGGTGGTAAGAAGGTGTTCATAAAATCCAAATTACGTTTGTTTTTCTTAATCCTAGGGGTATTATGGAAGAGATGACTTCAAAGAAAAAAAATTACAAAGTTCACCTAAAGCATACTTTGGGTCTTTGATTTTTCCACCACGGCCTTTCATTGCGCGACTGATTCACGTTGTCGTTTCCATCGTCTTTGTCTTTTTATCATCATTTCCATGTCGTCGTCGCCGACAGCCATTGATTAGCTGTCTCCCAATCGACGAGGAAGAGATAAGAGATTAAAAATTGGGAATTAAAATACAATATAAAAATCACGACTTTTCTGCAAGTGTGATAGATCAGTTGTAATATTTATAGTGTGTCAATGAAACACTAGAGGATTCCAAGGACCAAACCCATAAGAATCATGGATTGAACAATTTCTAAATAATGTGTGTGAAAAATAAAAAGTCTAACCAATTAATCGCAAAAGCTATATTCTAACAAGTCATAAAATTAAGAGAAATTAATTGACTTTACTATCTAGCTAGCAATGACTAAATTGTAAAACATGCAGAGTTATGAAATTAAAAATTAAATAATAGAGGTGAGTTGGTTAACGTCAATGTGGTTTAATGATCCTTGAATTCAGGATCCCAATCACTTAAACTCCCAAAATGGCTCCATTTTACCTCTTGGTCTCCACTTTACCAAGTTAGACAATTGAATTTGAAAGATCTCTCAATCTAACCAGTTACCCTGGGATTAGTGAATTGGTACCCAACAAGATCTTCTTTCGATCTCACTTGCCTGAATGTTCCCTTAAGGTCATCAATCTTAAGTTTTTAAGTTCATTCAAATTAGTCCAATTTACTAAGATTTGGTCTTTCATCCAAAAAATCAGCTCACCACATCTCCATCAAATAACCAACTTAAAAGTTTAGCTACTCATGCTGGAAATAAAACTAACAACTATAATAATAAAAAGCAAAGAAAGCCATTAAAGCAAAGCGTAAGAAAAATATAAAAGTTGAGATTTTTATCCAAGAAAACTTAAAAGACATGTAAAGGAAAGAATTCAACAAGAAATTCTAAAGTAATAAACATAAAATGAACAAACATTAACAAGTGCAAAGTAAAAGAAACTAAAATGAATTAAAATAAATCTGAAAATGTCTTACAACCAAGGTACAGGGACTAAAGGTGTAAATGAACCTAAGCTATACTAATAACTAACTTAACTAACACTAAGAACAACTAAACCAAGAAGAAAAGTTTCTAGGAAATGTAAAATCTACAGGTAAAGAAATGAAAATTAAAAATACCCTAAAAGAAGACGAAGAAAACCTAAGAGAAAACCTAAGAAAAATTAAACCTAAACTAAGGTAATGTGGCATTCTTTCACTCTTAGCCAAATTTTGGTTGATATGACAGCTATTTTGACCCAATCTGTGTGCCTAAAATACCCTTAAATGGGCTTTCAATGGTTGGTGCTTTGGGTGGATAAAGACTACAATTTTTATCCAATTTTTTCCCCTCACGATATTGATATTGCGATACCAAGGAACAGGATATTATGATACCTTAGACAGTTTCAAACTTGGGGTTTTCTTGAACTGTGGATATTGCAATACCACTGAAGGGTGGTCTCCAATCTCGAGTCTGTTGGAGGTATCATGATTCCAAGGTTTAGATATTGCAATACCCTCTTTGTTGGTGTCTTTCTCACTCAACCTCTAACACCTCACTACATCACTCAGCCAAGGAAATGAAGATAAAAAAAAACCCTAGAAGAAGAGGAACAAAAACTAAGAGAAGACCTAAGGAAAACTAAGCCTAAACTAAGGTAATATGGCCTTCTTTCTCTCTTAGCCAAATTTTGGTTGATATAGTAACCATTCTAACCCAATTTGTGTGCCTAAAATACCCTTGAATGGGACTTCATCGATTGATGCTTCGAGTGGACAAAGACTACCCTTTTGTCCAATTTTATCCCTTCACGATATTGGTAACGCGATACCAAAGAAAAGGATATCATGATACCTCAAACAGTTTTAAACTTAGGGATTTTCTTGGAGGGTAGATATCGCGATACCCAAAGTGGATATTGTGATAGCACTGAAGGATAGTCTCCAATCTTGAGTCTATTAGAGGCAACATGATTTTAAGGTTTGGATATCGCAATACCCTTTCCTTTAGTGTCGTTCTCACTCAACCTGCAACATATCCCTACATCACTCAACCATACGTTAGGGGCCCCAATTGCACTTTTGGCCAATTTAGGCCTCAAAATGAGTAAAATGAGGCAATTACACTTATTAACATAAAAGTAAACATTATGAAAAATGACAGAAAAGACTCTACTTTGCTTAAGAATAATCTCCTTAAGTATACTAAGAAAACTTAATTTTTCATATCAAATTATGGTAGAACAAACGCTTGTCCTCAAGCAAACATACTAAACATGCAAAACGATAAGAAGACTCTTGGACTAAATCATACAATTAAGTCACATAGCGATAAGACATTAAAATCGTACGAGAACTACCTCACATGCAACTTAAGAGTGATATCTAGCTAACTTTTTTATTCCTAACGCAAACATGGTTAGTTCACTAAGTTAAAATGTCAATAGGTGCAGAGGCAATGGAAATGAACATATGTACAAGTGTTATCCATCAAAATAAATTATGCGGATTACTCATAGATATTTATAAAGAATTAGTCATATTCGTTCCAACAAATGGAGCTATTTATGAATTATTGTGTTGTTGACTGATTCGAGTCCCAAAGGTCTTCTAGGCTTGTATCGTTCTGAAGCTTAGGACGGTTCAAAATTGAAACAATAAGCACTCAAAATAGGTTCAGGCATTAAAAACGGTTAAGCACAAGACATTGTTCCCTTCTCGCCCCCAATTTATTTACTAGCTCACCACATTATTTCTCATTCCCTCACCTACCTTATTTATCCAAAATGTTAGAAGGTATTACGTGATATTAGTACGTGTAAAATTTTGTACTTGTGAATAGAAATATTTTCTTTTTTGAGCTTAATTTTTATTTAGCTCTCTTTTTCTTTATTTTGCACTCTTTCATTCACTTTGTTTTACTTATGTACTAACGTAATCCCTTCATTTTCTTTTCCGTACTCACAAAGCCACCATAATGTTTCTACCTCAATGTTTATGGCCCAACGTCCATTACGTAGTGTATTTTTTAGAACGAAACCAAGAAAGATTGAGTACTAGACTCATTTAAACTCTGGCCTTTGATAATAGGGCTTATAAGAAAAGGGTACTCAAGACTCAATGATATGTGGACTAAGGGTAATAGCAACAGGTAAGCTTTTAGGCTTTAGGCTATTTCAAACAATGCCTAAGGTCTTTCCCAAATCTATCACATAACACCAATTCTTTCAAGCATACATCTATTTAAACGAGTAATAAACAAATCAAATTATTTATCTACTAGGATCGTATACTTTATTCTCCTATGGTACACTTCATACGTTTTCATTTAGGTTATTGTCTCCACCCTATTATAAACATTAACTAATTGAACTAACTAGTCTACAATTAAGAATAGAAAATTATCTAGTGTCATTCAAAATTTACAAGTTTGACTATTCTATGTACTTATTCAACATTTAAAACTAATGACTTATTACCTAATTCTAGCCCAAGCACCATGCAATTACACAAAATAAAAGACGAAAAATGAAAAATATTTTTGGTATTTTTGAAAATTTTTTAACAGGCGAAAAATTTAAAATAAACACAGAAAATAACATAAAAACAAGAAAAAAAAACACATAAAATTATATGCATCCCCTTACACTTAGACTACACATTATCCCCAATATGTTCCAAAAAAAGAAGTAGGAGGTTACCAGGCTTCCCTAGAATGGAGTGTCAGACTAGCTTTGGGTCCATTTTCTCGTTGAAGCAAATGTTGTGTAGCCTTTTAGGGTAACTCACTACAAATAAGACAAACACACAAAAACAAAACAACCAAAATTTAAAATCTAAAAGTAGAAAATAAGTCCAATAGGTCGTGTAGTTTAATAGTTGACATGCCACACAAATAAATAAAAGTAAAAAGCGAAAACATGTAACTATGCAAATCTCCTCACTGACCCTTGCTCAGTTTAGCTAATCATTTAACTTTCAGCTAGTCGAATCAGTCGTATGTGAATAATTAGATGAATGGGCTTCCTTTTAAGAAAAAAGATTAAGTATACACTGAGATATTTGAATTTGAAGATTGCTATGTCGAATATTTCGATTACAAGAGAATTTAGCTTAGGCTTAAGTTTTGATTGTTTGAAGTGAGTTTTTGGGCTAAATGTTGATTGTGTTGTTGTGTGATTTATTTTGTTGAAGCTTTGGATACGTTAGGACCTTCTATGAGTTAATGAGAGGCTAGTTTGAGTTTTCAGCATCTGGGCGAAAGTGTAATTGGTGAGTGTTTAGAATCGCTACTTGTGGACACGATTCATTGCATAAATTGGGAATTGAGAAGTAGCGTAAACCCCTACTCTAAATCCCGAGTTTAAGTTTTCTCATACTTATGTTTAAATTGTGAAATATGTGCTTATATGTTGTGGAAATGAGAACTAAGATGTGATGCTATGACATGTGTACTATGCTTAAGATGATTATTGTGAAAGTGAAAATGTGGACATGTTATGCATGTCAAATGATAATGTGAATTTACAACAAAAAAGAGTAGAAAACGGTAAGTAATATATGTGTTTTAATAATAGATATTTTGGCATTGTGATCTTTCAGACCGTTGGATATAGTTGGCATACCATAGGATTGTGAGTACTCGCCTATATGTGTTGTGTTTTTGGGGCATTGAAGCCCTAGATAGTTTGGAGAGATAATGGAATACGAGCTAAGTTCCATTCACCGGGATATGTTTGGTTTGTTGGAGAGTGCAAGCTATATGCTACAGTTTTTGGGATATGTTCGACTCTATGAGTCATTTGGTGTGTTGGAGATCCATGTATTCGATGAATGGTGATAGAGCCCACATTTATTTTTAATAGCTCAAGTGTCAAATTATCATAAAATGTGAATATATGCAATGTGATATATGCTTAAATGAGTATGTGATTACTACGTAAATGAATCAAAGAATAATGTATGAATAAGAAATATGACACTAAAGTTTGAAAAGTTGTAACTGTGTTATATGGTTGTCTCGATATTGCATGATGACATGTTTGCATGGTAATTATTCTAATCATTCATTGAGCTTGTTAAGCTCACCCATTACTTTTTAAACCAATACATATTAGTTAAGTTCCAGTGTGAGTGGTATGGTTTCGAAAGGATGATCTAAGCAAAACTTATCATTATTTCGTAGGTGTGATTTATTCATTTATGTTGGGGGAAATAAAGGCAACGTGGTAGAATTGTTTCATAAATATTGCCATGATTTTTGGATGCTTTCAGAGTTTCTTTTTTCTTAAGATTTAAGGACTTGGACTTTGTTTTGTTGATTCCTGCTCGGACATGATTTTGATATTTTAAAACTATGAATTTAGTCGTTTTGATGTTTTTTTGATGTGTTAAAAGTTGCATGTTGAATGGACTTAAGTTAGATTGGACTATTTGCTTAAATATGTTATGTTTTTGTAGTCTGGAGCAGAGGTATCGATATTCAGGTTTTAAAAATGACACCTATATGATTTTTGAAAGTGCAAAAAGTTAGTAACGTAATTTGGTATCGATACCATATCACGAGTATCGATACTCAGGGTAAAATAATCAATACTTTATGAAAGATACTGATAGTAACAGCCCGATTTAAGGCCAAAACGGAACAGTGGTTTCGAAACCATATACTTCTGAATGAGGGTAGAGTGAATATACCTAATGAGGGTGTTGGCCCTCTAATGGAAGTGATTATTGGTGTGTTTAAGCAAATTGCTGGTGCTAACCCAACTCATATACTTCTGAATCCTGTACCTATTAATCGAGGGTTGCATCTTGAACCTATACGGACGTTGGGTGTTAAAGAGTTTTTTCGATTGAAAGGTATCGATTCAGCCGTAGCTGAGTACTAGTTGGAGGGAGTTGAAAGGATCATCGAGCAGATGTCCTGTTTTGTCGAGGAGAAGTTGTTGTATTGTGTCTTTACTCCATGGTAAGGCTCATCGTTGGTGCAATACGGTTAAGGGAGGTAATACTGCTGATTGTTTGACATGGGGATATTTTCTTAAGGTCGTTAAGAGGAAGTTTATGGCGAACAGTACATAGAGGCTTGTAATGTAACACCTCTAACCTGTACCCATCGCAGGAACAGGATTTCGGAGCATTACCAGAACATTCAGAATATTTTTCAATACAGTCATGCAAGTTACTATTCATTAACCGAAATTATTCATAACGTCCCTTAATTGGACTCTCGAGGTCCAATACGAACATTAGAATCGAATCAGGACTTAATCGAGACCTCGAAGAATTTTTCACGAAATTACAAAATTTTTCCAAGGTGCAAGGCTCACACGCCCGTGTGGTTCAATGGACACGCTCGTGTTAGAGGCCATGTTTGACCCACATGCCTGTGTGCTAGGCCGTGTGGTTAATTAATTTAATTCGAATTAGGTGCAGGTTTCACACGGCCAAGACAGACACCCGTGTTCCTGCCCGTATGACCAATTCTGAGCATTCTATTTCTCAAAATTAAGGTGCAAGGGACACACGGCCTAACCACATGCCAGTGTTACCAGTACGTGTGGACAAAATGAAGCCATTTCCTAGCCTCATTTCTCACCCAAAAACCTATACGTAGAACACTCAACCAATTTCAACCATTTCAAGCACTCCAAGTGAACAGATTCATCATTCATCAAGGCATACTATTTCATGCATACATGGTTACTAACTCACCTTAGCTTAACTTAGATATTAACAACATTTGATCACATGAATTTAGCATAACACATGTGAATATATATAAATATACCATAATAGATTACTAAATCATATCCAAAATGAACCATCATTAGCCATTCCAATGGCTAGGTTACAAAATGACATTTCAAGCCACTATTGGCCAAGTTTCCCTATACATGCCATTACACGAAAATGATTTCACTAAATATACCCAAAATGCTAGTTTATAGTGTGACTATGCTCCAACGATCTTTCAACCTTCACGAGCTTCCGAGCACTATAAAAAAGGGGAAAATAAAAGGAGTAAGCATTACATGCCTAGTAAGTTCATATAACAGAAACTAAACTTACCAATCTTTTTTATTAAAATCCAGGCATACAATGTTATGTTTCCATCCATTTGGCTACATGGCCTAATCAAATACATTTCATCAAACATGTTAGTCACCAAACTATTCATACAATTCAAGTAACATAGATGAGCTCATCAAGAAATGTTATTTCAAGTCATTATCAATTCATCTCAAAGTTCTTATGCCATGTCAAGTGTTATATGTCCGTTGAATCGTTGAAATTTCGATGAAGGCTCAAATAGTACACTCGAGGTGTACGATTCATTAGTTCATCAATTCTTATCAAGTTTACCCCCTTAGAGTCTTAACCAAGTAACACACTCACGAGCCACGTGTCATAGAATAGGATTACCAGTCTAGCCTAAATCCTTTATATAGCGTATGCTCACAAGAGCTTAATTAGGGTTAACAGTCTAGGCAAAACCCGAATCATAACGTATGCTCAAGAGGTATTATATCAGGATTACCCATGTGGGCTAAATCCTTTTTTTAACAAGGTCACTGGGATTACTCGTCCGAGCTAAATCCTGTCTGCAAGAAATGCAAGACCTTATTAGTTTTGGGAAAGCATATATATTTATCGGAATTCAATATTGAATCAGGACTTAACCCCTTTTTCATCATTTCAAGCATGTATCAATTTTTCATCATAGCATACAAATAAGCACATCAACATAAATCACATTACATACAAACACAACATTCAGTTAACATAATTACATGCCGATTAAGTTACACGAACTTACCTCAACACTTGTTCGCATAAAAGTCTACTAATCCGAAATATTTTCTTTTCCTTGATCCAACCTTGAATTAGTGTTGTCTAGATCTATATAAATGAATTTAATCATTAATTTCATACATTTCATACCTAGACGGACTCAATTTATGTCCTAAGCAAAATTACCATTTTACCCTTAACTTTTTCAAAAAATTCTATTGTCCCTAGGCCTGAAAAATGAAACTTGTACAAATTACTCCCTATTCCAAGCCTAACCAAAGCCCCATTACAAATTTTCCAGCACATGTAATCATAAAATTTCAAAATTTTTCATCAAATTTTACAACTTTTCATTTTAGTCCCTAAATCATGTTTTCATCAAAAATTACTTTGTAAAAGTTGTTTACCTATCAATAATCTTTCATTTTCTACCATAAATTTCTAATTTCCAGCATAATACATTTTTGACCCATTTTCATGCCTTGATAACTTTTCAAATTAATCCTTCAAATAGAGAGATTAAGCTATCACGGTTTTAAAAATACCAAAATTACTAAAACGGGACAAGAAAACTTACCCAATTAGGACTTGAAAGCTTATTTTCTCTCTCATAGGGTTTCCATGTGTTTTTAGTTAAAGATGATGAAAATAAGATGATATAATTTCTTTTCATCTTTTAATTAATTAAGTATTTTTGTATTTCCAATTTAGTCCCTTGTCTTTTTCTATAATTCCATGGATGAGTCACCATAAAAATCTACATACTTTTATTAATGGTTTAATTACCATATAAGGACCGTAAATTTTGAATTCCATAGCTATTTGATCCTCATAGCTACTAGAATTCAACTTTCGCATTTTATGCAATTTAGTCCTCGTAATTAGGCACTAAATCGATAAAATTTTCATATTAATTTTCTCACATGTCATTTCTATCATATTACGGGCCATATGGTAAAATAAAAATAAATTTTATTTTGGATTGGATTTGTAGTCTCGAAACCACTGTTCTGATTTTACTAAAAAATGGGCTGTTACAACTCTCCCCCTTTAGGGATTTTTGTCCTCGAAAATCTTTCTAGTAAAAAGATTTCGATATTGCTTCCTCATGGTATCCTTTGGTTCCCAGGTAGCGTACTCAATACCATGCCTTTGCTAAAGAACTTTTACCAAAGCTACCTTTTTACTGAGCTAAGATTTTGATTGGTTCCTCACCATATGTCATATCAGACTAGATCTTTACCTCTGTTGGAGAGATAACATGTGAAGGATTAGATTGATACTACCGTAACGTAGACACGTCAAAAACATTATGGACCCGATCAAGCTATGGTGGTAAAGCTAACCAATATGCAAGCGGTCCAATTCTTTCTGTAAATCTCATATGGTCCAATGAACCGTGGACTCAATTTCCCTTTATGACCAAACCAGAGTACTTTCTTCCAAGGCGACACTTTCAAGAATACCTTGTCACCAACCTGAAATTCTATTTCCTTTCTCTTCAAATCAACATAAGAATTTTTTCGATTAGAGGCTGTTTTCAAGCTATCTCGAATTACCTTCAACTTTTCTTTGGTATCTCAGATCAAGTCAACTCCGTGTAACTTTTTCTCACTGAGTTTTGTCCAATACAATGGAGTTTTACATTTGCGACCATACAAGGCTTCATACGGTGCCATTTTAATACTAGATTGATAACTGTTATTATAAGCAAATTCAATTAGAGGGAAATACCTTTCCCTGTTACCTTTATACTTGAGTACACAACACCAAAGCATATCTTCCAAGATCTATATTACCCGTTCAGATTGACCATCTGTTTGGGGATGAAATGCAGTACTAAAGTGTATCTGAGTACCCAGAGGTTCTTGCAATTTGCTCCAGAATTGAGAAGTAAACCGAGGATCTCTATCTGAAATAATAGAGACAGGCACTCCATACAATCTGACTATCTCAGAAACATATAACTCAGCTAGTCTACCCAAGGAAAAATCCATACGTATTGGAATAAAGTGTGCAAACTTAGTCAACCGATCAACAACTACCCAAATGACATCTTTCTTCTTTGGAGACAGGGGTAGCCCTGATACAAAGTCCACAGTAATTCTTTCCCATTTCCATTCTGGTATCGTAACCGGCTGTAATAGTGCAGAAGGCAATTGATATTTAGCTTTTCCTTACTGACATATTAAACATTTAGATACGAACTCAGAAATATCTCGCTTCATTCCTGGCCACCAGTACATCTTTTTCAGATCGTTATACATTTTATTACTACAAGGATGAATAGACATGTTACCATTATGAGCTACATTCAAGATCTTCTGCACTAGTTCAGAATCTTTCGATACACATACTCTGCCTCTGAATAACAAACAACCATCAGTCCCAAACTAAAATTCTGAATTAGGAGTCGATTTACTCTGTACTCATCTTGCTTTCAACTTGTTATCATTTTCTAAGCTTCAGAAATTTGCTGTAAAAATGTTGTTCTAGCTTTTAACTCAGCTATGATTGAACCATCATCAGACAACGACAATCGTGTGTTCATTACTCGCAAAGCATACAAGGGTTTTCTGCTTAAAGCATCGGCCTCTATATCGGCCTTCCCCGGATGGTAGTCAATAAAAAGGACATAATCTTTCAGCAATTCTACCTATTTATGTTGTCTCAAATTTAAATCTTTCTATGACATCAAATATTTCAGGATTTTATGATCCGTGAATATGTGACATTTTTCACCAGACAAGTAATGCCGCTAGATTTTTAATGCAAACACTATGGCTGCCAATTCAAAATCATGTGTCGGGTAATTCTTTTCATGTGGCTTTAGTTGTCATGAAGCATAGGCTAGTACCTTACCATCTTGCATTGAAACATAGCCTAAACCATTTAATGATGCATCACTGTATACTGTAAATTCTTTACCCGATTCGGGCTAAACTAACACAGGTGCTTTTGTCAATAAAGCCTTTAATCTGTCAAAGCTCTGCTGACATTTATCAGTCCACTCAAATTTTACATCTTTCTGTAGCAAATGAGTCATCCGAGAAGCTATCATAGAAAAACTTTTTAAAAATCTCTGATAATAACCGGCTAGTCCCAGAAAACTTCAGACTTCAGACACATTCTTCGGTGGTTTCCAATTTACAATGGCTGAAATTTTATTCGGGTCTACTCGGACACCTTCAGCAAATACTACATGCCCAAGAAAGCTAACTTCTCTCAGCCAAAATTCACATTTACTAAATTTTGCATACAGTTGTTTCTCTCGCAGAGGTTGCAACACTATTCTCAAATGCTCAGCATGCTCATTTTTATTTCGAGAGTAAACCAAAATATCATATATGAATACCACCACAAACCTGTCTAAATACGGGCTAAAAATTTTGTTCATCAAATCCATAAACACTGTAGGTGCATTTTTCAAGCTGAATGGCATCACAAGAAACTCATAGTGTCCATACCTGGTTCTAAAAGATGTCTTTGGCACATCCGATTCTTTTACCCATAGTTGGTAGTAACCAGAACGGAGATCAATCTTTGAAAATATTATGGCACACTTTAATTGGTCAAACAAGTCATCAATCCAAGGCGATGGATACTTATTCTTTATTTTAACTTTTTTGAGTTGTCTGTAATCAATACATAGCCTCCACGATCCATCCTTCTTCTTTACAAATAAAATCGACACACCCCAAGGTGAGTAACTAAGTCAAGCAAAAACTTTTTCAATCAATTCTTGCAACTGTACTTTCAGCTCTTTCAACTCAGTAGGAGTCATTCTGTAAGGTGCTATGGATATCAATGTCGTTCTCAAAACAAGGTCTATAAAGAATTCCACTTCTCTTTCTAGTGGCAAACCAGGTAATTCTTCTAGGAATAAATCAGAAAATTCACTTACTACTAGCACTAACTGAATCTTTGACTTAGATACTTTGGTATCCATCACATATACAAGATAACTGTCATACCCCTTTTCGACATATTTCTGTGCTGATATTGATGAAATCACATTAGGTAATCCATCCTGTTTATCAAATTCAACATGAAGCAATTCACCGTTCTAACATTTCAATACAAAATATTTTTGCTTATAGTTTACCACTGCATCATATCAGGTTAACCAATCCATTCCTAAGATCACATCAAATTCATCAAATGGTAATAACATCAAGTCAGCCAAAAAACAATAACCTTTTACCTCCAACGGACAGTTCTTACAAACTTTGTCCACCATAACACACTGGCCCAAAGGGTTTGAAACTTTAACCACAAATTCAGTGAATTCAACAGATAAATTTTTAATAGACACTAGGTTCGTGCATATATATGAACGTGTGGAACCGGGGTCAATCAATGCAGTAATATTAGTATCAAGTAGATAAAATATACCAGAAATAACGTCTGGCGTAAAGGCATCTTCTCTAGCACGAATAGCATATGTCCTCGCAGGTGCTCGTGCCTCAGGTCTAGCTATCGTGTCCTTGGTAGTACCTCGACTACCACTAACGTTATCGGGGTGACGGGGTGGTTTGCCTCTCGCAACAAGATTGCTCAGCTTTGGAGCTAGTTTTATCTCCTTTTCAACTCTTTCGGGATAATCCCTGAGAAAATGGTGACCGACATTCCCTATGATAAAACTTGTTGCAATGTTTACATTTTGGTTTGGGATTTCTGACACTACCCATATTGGTCACAGATGGAGTTGAAGACCTTGGGTTAGATCGTTGAGAGCCCCGCTCCTTTCCAAAGTATCCCGTAGAAGTGGTCACACGATCATAGTACTTCTTTAATTTCTTAGAAGCAGATGATTGTGACTTCTCAAAGCTCTTTTTCCATAAATCCGAGCCTCTCTTTCAAGTTGTTTCTTTTCTTTACTTGTGTGCTTGGTTGGCTAACGCCGCAAATTATCCTATGTCAAGAATCCCAATCAGTAACTTGATACCTTCATTCAAGCCCCCTTAAAACTGTTTACACATTTCATCCTCGGTTAAAACCTATTGTAACACCCCTTACCAGTATTCGATGTCGGAACAGGATACGAGGCATTACAGGACTTATACACAAGCAATCACACAAAATCGAGACGTAAATTTCCATCCAAATTTAAAACTTTTCACAAACATTCATAACATCCCTAAAATGAGCCTACGAGGCCCAAAACATGTTTTGTAAGTGGTTCGAGGCTAAACCGAGAACTTTAGAAAATTTTACGACACTGAGAGAATTTTTGATAAAACAGGGGTCACAAGCCTGTGTGGCTTAGGACACGCCTGTGTGGGCAAGTCGTGTGGTCACACACACCTATGTACCTAATTCGTGTGACTCTCTATTTGTCACCCAAGAGCAAATTGAAGTCACACGGCCAAGACACATGCCCGTGTCCAGAGGCTGTGTCCTTCACACGGCTGAGACACATGACCGTGTCTCATGCTCTTATGTTAGATACTGAGCATTCCATTTTGCAACAATTTAGGTGCAGGGGACACACGGCCGGATCACACGCCCATGAGGCTAACCGTGTGTCACACACGGCCTAGAGACATGCCCGTTTGTCTACCTGTGTGGACAAAAATAAGGCTATTTACCAAGCCATTTTTCCACCCTTATTCACACATACACTTACCCCAATTCAAAGGCACAAAACAATACATACTTAGGCAATCAAAACATCCACATTCATGGTTAAAAAATATCAACTTTATATCTTTATCTAACATATTCACTACATTTTTTAAGCCCTAAATCAAACATACAAATCTCACATTCATTAGGCTTCATTCAATTACTATCTAGTTACCAATTTATACTCAAATTCCTCATCTCATCAATAGGTCACAATTCCAAACATTACACCATCATTCCATAAATCACATTTCTAAATATTTCACATTCACCAAGCATGCCATGATCATATCACCATAGACATTGACACATATATGAAAATACTTAGGCTTACAACCATGTTGCCAATATAAGCCAACTTACATGGCCAAATAGCAAAACAAGCCTTTGACGATTACAAGCCATTACATTGGCTAAAATCATTGATGCATATAACAAAATGACCAAGTCCCTATACATGTCATAACTCAAAATACTTGAATTTATCAATACCTAAAATGATAGCTTGATAGTGTGATAGGATCTCCGGCGATCTCCAACTTGAGCTAGCTCGACGACACTATAAAACATGAGAAAGGAATGGGGTAAGCTATATAGCTTAGTAAGTCGTATGGAAATAATAAGCAACTCTTATTAATCTTTTATCAAGTCCAACAATATAACACAAAATAAAATAAAATAATTTGCAATAAACCTCATAGTTATAACTTATTCAGTCACTTTGTTTGCTATATCAATTTGCAAGAATAATTTAACATGTCTTGACATTAGCCTAACAACTGTAATCTTTCCATTATAACAGATTACCGAAATCAACAAATCATTTCAAGCCTCGTATCTTCCCATACTTTCATAGTCATTTTAATAGGCAATCACGCCAAATCTTTCCTTTTTCTCATATCCGATAAATCACAATTTGTGTGAATAAAACATTCTATATCATAACTCAAATTGGCCCTGAAGACAATCACATGATATTCAGCCAAATTTATCATAAAGTTCATACGTCACAAGTATATACCAATAATCACAATGCTTTTAAAAAAACATTTTCATGGAAACCATGAACTCACAATATCATGAAGTCAATACTTATAAACTTATGTACATACCTGTACTAATTTGTAATACTTACATGCTCTTTCTCTTCTTTGACATACCCATTAAATTACCCGTTGAACCACTTGGAATACTAAAGGATACTTGGGAATCTCATACACACAGTATCGTACCAATTCCATATCCCAGATATGGTCTTACATGTAATCTTGTATCGATGCCAATAGCCCAGCTATGGTCTTACACGAAGTCTCATATCGATGCCATATCCCAAATATGGTCTTACAGGAAGTCTCATATCAATGCCATATCCCAGATATGGTCTTACATGTAATCTTAGTAACCCTAATGTCATGACATTTGTATCCTATCTATTCATAAGGTTCAACCGGGACTTTCGTTGTATCGGATCCCTGTCGATCATTTCCGTAGTATCGTACTCAATAGTATTCATATTTCATTTCAATAATATAGCATTTACCACAATGATATCAATTAAGCATTTATACATATATAATTTAATCCTTATTAAACATACGAACTTACCTCGGCATAAAAATGGTGAATAGGACCTAACCGTCAAATACTCGTTTTTCTCCCGTTTTAATTTTGAACCTCATTTTTCTTGATCTATAATATCACATTTAGCTTATTTAATCATTACACTATTCAAATCAGCCCAAAATCACATTATGGTAAAAATTACATTTTTGCCCCTAAAGTTTTACATTTTTATATTTTAGTCTCTAGGCTCGCAAAATGAAATGTACTCAATTTCTTCAACACCCATGCCTAATTGAACCTTATACATGCTTATAGAACCCCACATTTTTCTTTTATTTACATTTTAACACCCATTTTACAACTTTTTTACAAATAGGTCATTTTAGGAATTTTCATCGAAAATCACTTAGCAAAAGTCATTTATCATACACCAAAAATACATTTCCTACCATTAGACATCAAAATACACAAATATCGACCTTGATTATTTCTTAAATTAGTGGTAAAAATAGATAGATCATGTTATGAGGATTTCAAAAACATAAAAATCATTAAAAACGGGGCTAGAACGGACTTACAATCAAGCTTGGAAGCTTGAAAAAACCCTAGCCATGGTTTATTCTTGTAAAATTTGGCCATGGGAGGAAGATGGACAAAAATTGGCTTTTAATTTGGCTTTTGAATTCATTTAATTACCAAATTACTAAAATGCCCTTAATAAAAAACTTTTGAAACATACCTAATCATATCCATTTTTGTCCACCAACTTAACCAATGGTCTAATTACTATTTAAGAACCTCCAATTTCAAATTTCATAGCAATTAGACACCTGTAGCATGTAGAACTCAACTTTTGCACTTTTTATAATTTAGACCTTTTGACTAAACTGAGTGCCCAAACTTCAAAATTTTCGAATGAAATTTTCACAAAATCATTCCATAAAATTGTAGGCCATAAAAATATAATAAAAATAAATTTTTTACTTCTGATTTGTGGTTCTGAAACCACTTTTCTGACTAGACCCAAAATCGGGCTGTTACACCCATTCCCTGGCATACTTACTCAGTTGAACAAATTCCAGTTCATATTCAGATACAGTCTTGCTTCCCTACTTGAGTTCCAAAAATTATTTCTTTTTTTTGATCCATGAACCTCTGACAACATATTTCGTTCTGAATTCAATCTGGAAGAATTCTCATGTAATATTCTCTTTCGGCACAACTGAAGTTATAGTATTCCACCAATGATAAGCTGTATCTTTTAGTAAAGACGCTGCACATTTCAGGCACTCGGCAGGTGTGTAGGATAGTTCATCAAAAACCCGGATAATGTTTTCAAGCCAGAACTCAGGCCTTTTGGATCATCATCTACAGTAGCCCTAAATTTTTCTGCCCATGTTTGCAGATTTTATCTATCGGAGGCTTACCAATCCTATCAGGTTTAGCACCTTGCGGTACCTCAAGAACTGGTTGAGGAGCAAGTGGGGGAGGTCGTTGTACAATAGGGTTTCTTCTCAAGTACTGGGTAAACCATTCATTCATCATTTGAAAGAAGGCTTGTTTTGCCTCCTCACTTCAGCCCTCAGACACGGGCCTTTCACTACTAGACGCAGAGGCGACTCTTTGGAATGAAGTTGAAGCATTGCTCTCAGCTTCCTCAGATTCAGCTCTAGCTCGGTTGAATGACGTTACTATATGAAAAACATATTTAAAAATGATCAGGAGTCATCACACTATCACAATTTTATATAATGGCATGTATTGTAACACCCTGATTTTGGGCCTAGTCGGAATAGTGATGTCGGGACCAAAAATTTGAGATAGAAATAATTATTTTATGATTATTTTGAGGTCTATGATATGATTGCATGATTGTGTGAAAATTTCGTGAAGAAATTCAATGCATAAAGTGCTTAATTTAAAGTTAGGGACTAAATTGAATAAGTTGCAAAACTTGCATTCTAGAAGTATTTAGTATGAAATTGAATTGAAATATTAATTAGGAGGTCTTAAATAGCAATTTGACCAATTTTAAGTTCATGGACAAAATTAGGACATGGAAGGAATTTTTGAAAGTTTAGTAGTAAGGGCATTTTGGTCATTTAGGGGTAAAATGAATTAAAATACAAAATTAAAAGCCAATTTTGCTCATCTTCTTCATGGAGGCCGAAATTAGCATGGGGGAGGCCATGGCTAGGGTTTTCAAGCTTTCCAAGCTCAATAGTAAGTGATTCCAAGCCCCGTTTTTAATGTTCTTTACGTTTTTGGAATCCCGGTAGCTCGATTAAGCTTATTCTAGCAATAATTTAAGCTAGGGTTCATATTTGGAAAAATACCCATAGGTGAAATTTGTGTATTTTGATGTTTTATGATAGAATATGAGGTTTTAAATTATGTTAAACAACTTGTGCTACTCGGTTTTAAGTGAAAACGAGTAAAACGGCATAATCGGTAAAAATACTTATTGTTCATAACTATATGTTAGAGTGAGAATTTGATGTTGTTGTAGAAGATAAAAATGTTCAGCATGTCATAAAACATAGGAATAAGGGCTGAAATTAAATTTTCGAGTCTTGGGGCAAAAGTGCAAATATGCACAAGTTTAAGGGTCAAAATGCAAATTTGTAAAAATATGATTTTTGGACACGTATGAATAATGTGACTAATTATTAGGCTAAATGTGATATTATAGATGAAGGAAATCGAGATTCGGGCTTAAATCGAGAAAATACAAGGTTATGGATTAAAATAGTAAATTACCGTTTCTGAATCGAGGTAAGTTCGTGTGTTAATAATAATGCAATACCGTGCATGAATTGTAATTCTCTATTGATATGGCATAAACTGTATGATTTAATATGTTTAAGAGAAGTTGATGGATGGTATGTATGATATAAAAAAAAAATGTAATGCTAGTTGTGTCATGTGAAATTGAATGGAATTATTGTTACAACAATTGAGTGTTAAATTACTATTAATCTGGGTTGTATGAATTGTTGCACGGGTTGTACTGATGAGATTTTGATAAGTTTATACGTAAATAATTTATCGATTTATTTTATTTTATTTTATTTTATTTTGTTATCATGTGAAATGTGGCTACCTATAGATTGACTATTTGCTGTAAATTGAAAATTGAAAAAGGACTATGAATAAATTTGTAACATATTGGAAATATGTTTGTTGGTAATTACTTGATTGGTGAAATTGTTAGAAAAGAGAGAGAAATCCCAGTTGAACCTTCGGAAAGATTGGATGATACAGATGGTATGTAGCTAGGTCACATGTATGGTGCTGAGTGCACATCATGTGTACAAGAGACCTACGAGATATTATGATGTAGCTAGGTCACATGGGTGATACTATGTGTACACCATGTAGACAAGAGAGCTACGGGATATATGTAGCTAGGTCGCATGCGTGGTTCCAGGTGAAGGACACCATGTAGACAAGAGAGCCGAACTTTATGATGGGTGGAGCTATTTACGGAAACCACCAAGTATCGAGGATTGATCCGAAGTGTTCAACGGGAGACTTATTATGTACTGCTTTGTGAGTTTTGTGATGAATAAGTGCAGGAATTTGGTTATGTGAATAATGTGTTCATTAAGTGATCGGGTTGTGGTAAGGTTATAAACAATTAAGTTATACATGAGGATGATTTTATGGTGACCTTGTAATCATGGGCCTATACTTGTGATGTATGAAATGTGGTGAAAATGATTTGTGATATGTATGTTAAAATGAGGTTAATACAAAGAAAGTGTGAAAGAGTGAATTAGCAATAAAATTGTCTTGGACAGCAGCAGTTGCGTGACTTTGAAAATTCACTAAAAATTGTGGAAGTTGAATTAAAAATGCAAATGATATATGAAAATAAAGCTTAATGAGTCTATTTTCACATGAAAGAAACAGGGGAAGCAAAAGAAATCTATATTGTGTGAGATTTGAATTATTGTGAAATAGGGTCTGAATGAATTCGAGATCCCCTGTTCTGACTTTAGAAATTCATCATAAATTGTACAAAACTTATTAAGAGTAATACCTTACAGGAATGGATTCCTTATTGAGTCTATTTTTAAGGGAAACAAACGGCATGGTCGTTGGAATTCTGTACAGAGAGAAATTTGGTTCGTAGTACACAGAGGTCAGAGTAGTCATACTCTGAAACAGGGGAGAATTTAACTAATAAAATGTACTAATTGGCCAAACCAAAAATTCTGAAAATTTTATGGGAGAAAGATATATGAATCTAGTTTCAAATAAAATTAACGAAACTAAAGTTGGAGTTTTGTAGCTTCAGATATGAATGATTTAGTAACTGTAACTCAATAACACAGCTTAACTTTGAATATATGTAATTGTACAATTATAGTGTTTTATCTTGAAAAGCATGGTAGTAATTGCTTATTATTTTCATATGAACTTACTAAGCGTAAAGCTTACCCATCCTCTCCATTTCTTTAGTATTGATAGGTCGGCTCGGGGTTGGAGATCATCGGAGGCAACATCACACTATCAAACTATCATTTTGGGAGAATTAATTCAAATATTGGAAATATCAAGTGAGTGGCATGTATAGGAAGTTGGTTTGTAATATGTATTTTTATTATGATTTTGATCGCACGTATCAGTCTGCATTGAGTTATTGTATATGATTATGAGATGTGGTCCTTATCCATTATGGTTTATAAGTTTAATTAATCATGCTACGTCATATGTTTTGATGTAATGATATAGTTAGCTTTGTTTGTTATGCATGTGTTCGAAAAGTTTTAAATTAAATGAAATTTTATGGCCCAGTTTTTGTCTATGTGTTGTTAAGTCTGGTAATGCCTCGTACTCTGTTTCGGCCTTGGATACGGGTAAGGGTTGTTACATTTAGTGGTATCAGAGCTATGGTTTAGTCGGTTCTCGGACTAACCTAGCATGTGAAAAAGTCTAGCTATATATATGCCACGGATCTATGATAGTGTGATGTCTTCCGACGCGTGCATGAGGACCGTCTTGTTTAGACAGAGGTACTCTCCAACCGAAATGCACCGACCATGTTTAACGTGATGCAAAGGTAATTGAGTAAATTACGATTATAATAAGTTTAGATTCGTAAAGGTATGAATAAAGGTTTATAATATTTTAATACGAATAAAATGTCATTGTCTGGTTGGACGTTGAATGTTGATGAATGACAATGATATTTTTTTTTTATGAGATAAAGGATTATAATGAAATGAACTTATCTATGTTAAATTGTTTGACCTGAATTATATGATTGTAATGATATGTACATGATGATGCATGAAATGAAAGTTGTAATTGTGGTACAAGTATCTATGGTTGTTTGGCCTTATATGATGTCATGAGCATGACTTAATTTAATTAAATGAATCGATAAGTAAAGCTATCTAGAAAACATAGAATGTATGCATAAGTATATTGTCTAAATGGGACAATAGGAAAAATTTGTGTAAGCCAACATGAATGTTGCATTGCTGAATGAATGACATGATTTTGATGATGTTGCTATGATGATGGAAATTGTGTCATATGTGTATGTATAAGAAAGACGAGTTAGAGGCCCTATAACCCCTCCCTCTTATAGAAGTGGTGCTTATGATTGAATTTCATGAGATCCATCTTGAATAAGTTTCCGCTTGAAAATTTAAAGAGAGTTCAAATGATAGAATAATTATAAGTATAATTAGAGATTAAGAATGAATTGATAAGTAAAGACATAAGTGATAAAAGATCGAGTCTCAATCGATATGGTGGATTACTTCTCTCAAATAAGTCAATTATAATTAATGACTTCAATTGAGATATTTTGGTTACTTGAACTAATGCAATTGAGATGGTTTTAGTTAGCGTAATGAATGAGCAGAAAAGATTATCTGGAAATGTCATTCATCGATGATTAAGATCGACTCGAGTGTTCAATCAAGTGTGAATTATTTATTTGAAATATTTCATGTGACAATTATGTCGGGATTATTTTTCTCAAGTCCGATAATAGAATTTCATTGCAATACGGATAAAAGGCAAATATTCGAACGAGAAGTGTATATCTCTTAAAAAAAAATTATATGAGTAAAAACCACTACGAATGATGAGGTTTTCATTTCGTGAAAGCTGAAAAGTTTATTACATGTTGGTAAAGTTTGAAACAGATGAGAATATTGTTAATCTGGAATATAAATTGGACTAGTCTGTATTGAGTAAAGACTTCCTGATTTTTTTAGTAATGTACTTGTTGTATGAATTGTGATGTGTTTCAAGACAATAAGGTAATGTGATAGTATAGAGCATTCGATGCCTGAGAGAATATAAATTGTTAATGGGGTTAAAGCCGAGCATCGAATCTACTGTAATTATCTTTGCCAAGATTGATATTAGGATGGAAATGAGAAATTAAAGAGATGTATTGGAAGCATTGCTGAGTTAAGGTACTTTATTATTGAGTATGAGATTGAGGAATCTAAGTGAAGACCACTTTTTCGGTAAGATTTTCGGGGACGAAAATCCCTAAAGGGGGGGAGAGTTGTAACACCCTGATTTTGGGCCTAGTCGGAATAGTGATGTCGGGACCAAAAATTTGAGATAGAAATAATTATTTTATGATTATTTTGAGGTCTATGATATGATTACATGATTGTGTGAAAATTTCGTGAAGAAATTCAATGCATAAAGTGCTTAATTTAAAGTTAGGGACTAAATTGAATAAGTTGCAAAACTTGCATTCTAGAAGTTTTTAGTATGAAATTGCATTGAAATATTAATTAGGAGGTCTTAAATAGCAATTTGACCAATTTTAAGTTCATGGACAAAATTAGGACATGGAAGGAATTTTTGAAAGTTTAGTAGTAAGGGCATTTTGGTCATTTAGGGGTAAAATGAATTAAAATACAAAATTAAAAGCCAATTTTGCTCATCTTCTTCATGGAGGCCGAAATTAGCATGGGGGAGGCCATGTCTAGGGTTTTCAAGCTTTCCAAGCTCAATAGTAAGTGATTCCAAGCCCGTTTTTAATGTTCTTTACGTTTTTGGAATCCAGAGCTCGATTAAGCTTATTCTAGCAATAATTTAAGCTAGGGTTCATATTTGGAAAAATACCCCTAGGTGAAATTTGTGTATTTTGATGTTTTATGATAGAATATGAGGTTTTAAATTATGTTAAACAACTTGTGCTACTCGGTTTTAAGTGAAAAACGAGTAAAACTAAGATGTCCAGTAAAAATACTTATTGTTCATAACTATATGTTAGAGTGAGAATTTGATGTTGTTGTAGAAGATAAAAATGTTCAGCATGTCATAAAACATAGGAATAAGGGCTGAAATTAAATTTTCGAGTCTTGGGGCAAAAGTGCAAATATGCAAAAGTTTAGGGGTCAAAATGCAAATTTGTAAAAATATGATTTTGGACCCGTATGAATAATGTGACTAATTATTAGGCTAAATGTGATATTATAGATGAAGGAAATCGAGATTCGGGCTTAAATCGGGAAAATACAAGGTTATGGATTAAAATAGTAAATTGCCATTTCTGAATCGAGGTAAGTTCGTGTGTTAATAATAATGCAATACCGTGCATGAATTGTAATTCTCTATTGATATGGCATAAATTGTATGATTTAATATGTTTAAGAGAAGTTGATGGATGGTATGTATGATATAAAAAAAAATGTAATGCTAGTTGTGTCATGTGAAATTGAATGGAATTATTGTTACAACAATTGAGTGTTAAATTACTATTAATCTGGGTTGTATGAATTGTTGCGGTTGTACCTGATGAGATTTTGATAAGTTTGTACGTAAATAATTTATCGATTTATTTTATTTTATTTTATTTTATTTTGTTATCATATGAAATGTGGCTACCTATAGATTGACTATTTGTTTGTAAATTGAAAATTGAAAAAGGACTATGAATAAATTTGTAACATATTGGAAATATGTTTGTTGGTAATTACTTGATTGGTGAAATTGTTAGAAAAGAGAGAGAAATCCCGGTTGAACCTTGGAAAGATTGGATGATACAGATGGTATGTAGCTAGGTCACATGTATGGTGCCGAGTGCACATCATGTGTACAAGAGACCTCACGAGATATTATGATGTAGCTAGGTCACATGGGTGATACTATGTGTACACCATGTAGACAAGAGAGCTACGGGATATATGTAGCTAGGTCGCATGCGTGGTTCCGGTGTGAAGGACACCATGTAGACAAGAGAGCTACGAGATAAATCGGCTAGGTCACATGGGTGATACTAAGTGTTCACCATGTGTACAAGAGAGCCGAACTTTATGATGGGTGGAGCTATTTACTGAAACCACCAAGTATCGAGGATTGATCCAAGTGTTCAACAGGAGACATATTATGTATCGCTTTGTGAGTTTTGTGATGAATAAGTGCAGAATTTGGTTATGTGAATAATGTGTTCATTAATTGATCGGGTTGTGGTAAGGTTATAAACAATTAAGTTATACATGAGGATGATTTTATGGTGACCTTGTAATCATGGGCCTATACTTGTGATGTATGAAATGTGGTGAAAATGATTTGTGATATGTATGTTAAAATGAGGTTAATACAAAGAAAGTGTGAAAGAGTGAATTAGCAATAAAATTGTCTTGGACAGCAGCAGTTGCGTGACTTTGAAAATTCACTAAAAATTGTGGAAGTTGAATAAAAATGCAAATGATATATGAAAATAAAGCTTAATGAGTCTATTTTCACATGAAAGAAACAGGGGAAGCAAAAGAATTCTATATTGTGTGATATTTGAATTATTGTGAAATAGGGTCTGAATGAATTCGAGATCCCCTGTTCTGACTTTAGAAATTCATCATAAATTGTACAAAACTTATTAAGAGTAATACCTTACATGAATGGATTCCTTATTGAGTCTATTTTTAAGGGAAACAAACGGCATGGTCGTTGGAATTCTGTACAGAGAGAAATTTGGTTCGAAGTACACAGAGGTCAGAGTAGTCATACTCTGAAACAGGGGAGAATTTAACTAATAAAATGTACTAATTGGCCAAACCAAAAATTCTGAAAATTTTATGGGAGAAAGATATATGAATCTAGTTTCAAATAAAATTAACGAAACTAAAGTTGGAGTTTTGTAGCTTCAGATATGAATGATTTAGTAACTGTAACTCAATAACACAGCTTAACTTTGAATATATGTAATTGTACAATTATAGTGTTTTATCTTGAAAAGCATGGTAGTAATTGCTTATTATTTTCATATGAACTTACTAAGCGTAAAGCTTACCCATCCTCTCCATTTCTTTAGTATTGATAGGTCGGCTCGGGGTTGGAGATCATCGGAGGCAACATCACACTATCAAACTATCATTTTTGGGAGAATTAATTCAAATATTGGAAATATCAAGTGAGTGGCATGTATAGGAAGTTGGTTTGTAATATGTATTTTTATTATGATTTTGATCGCACGTATCAGTCTGCATTGAGTTATTGTATATGATTATGAGATGTGGTCCTTATCCATTATGGTTTATAAGTTTAATTAATCATGCTACGTCATATGTTTTGATGTAATGATATAGTTAGCTTTGTTTGTTATGCATGTGTTCGAAAAGTTTTAAATTAAATGAAATTTTATGGCCCAGTTTTTGTCTATGTGTTGTTAAGTCTGGTAATGCCTCGTACTCTGTTCCGGCCTTGGATACGGGTAAGGGTTGTTACATGTATAGCTAAACTCGTATTTGCTATGCCAAATTCAAGAATCGGCTAAACCGTAGCTCTGATACCACTAAATGTAACACCCCATACCCATCGCCAGAATAGGATTTCAGAGCATTACCAGAGCATTTAGAACATTTTCAATTCAGTCATGCAAGTCACTATTCATTAACTGAAATTATTCATAACGTCCCCTAATTGGACTCTTGAGGTCCAATACGAATATTAGAATTGAATCCAGACTTAATCAAGACCTATAAGAATTTTTCACGAAATTAAAAAAAATTCAAGGTGCAGGGCTCACTCGCCCGTGTGGTCCAAAGGACATGCCCGTGTGACCCTGGGACACGCTAGTGTTAAAGGCCGTGTTTGACCCCGTGTAACTCTCTAACTTGCACACACGGCCATGCCACACGCCCACATGCTAGGCCGTGTGGTTAATTAATTTAATTTGAATTAGGTGCAGGTTTCACGTTGCCAAGACACACGCCCGTATTCTAAGCCGTGCTGTAACAGCCCGATTTTAGCTAAATCAAAATAGTGGTTTCGGAACCACAAGCCTGAGGTCATAAAATTATTTTAATATTATTTTTGGTGTTTACATCATGTGAATATATATGTGTGAAAATTTCGTGAGCTAATTTTATCGTTTAATAGCTCAATTTGAGAAGAAAGACTAAATTGCGTAAAATACAAAAGTTGCATTCTATATGTTAAAAGTGTCTATTTACTATGAGGCATTAAATGAGAGGTCCTTATGTTGATATTATACCATTGATTATGATAATGGACATTATGGACATGCATGATAAAATTTTTAAGATAAAATTTTTAAGTTAAGTTATTAAGGTTAAATAGGTAAATGACAAATTAAGTTAATAAATCATAACCAAACATGATTTTTTTATCCATCTTTCTTGCATTAGCCAAATTTTGTAAGATAAAATCATCATCTTATGCTCATCTAGGGTTCTGCTCTTTGAATCTTTGATTAAGGTATGTATTTTGCTCGGATTTTGATGACTTCTATGTTTTTGTGATTGTTGCTTTGTGTACTAGCTAGCCCATGCCTTAATTTTTGAAAGTGTTGATGATTTTGAAAGTTGCTATTGATGAATTAATGTTTTCTTGAATGTTTGATGATGAAAAATGAGTAATTGTTGATAGATTATCATGTTTTGTAAAGTGATTTTTAGTGAAATTGCATAAAAGGTACTAATTTGTGAAAAGATGAAAATGTATGGTTAAAAGTAGGAAATAAATGAAAATATGGGCTGTTATAGAGCCTGTAGAAATTCGGCTAGCATGTATTTGAAAGAAATTGTGTAATTTTGTGTATTTATGAAATAAGAACTAAATTGTAAGAGATGTGAAAGTTTAAGGCTAAAGTGCAAAAAATGCCTAAGTAGGTGTTTGTGAACTAAATTGAATGAGTTGATGAATAAAAGAGTTAATTTTGAATTTATATAGATCAAGAACAAAAGAAAATGGATTTAGATTGGGGAAAATTGAAAGTTGACGAATAGTAGATTCAGTCCGTTTATTCTGAACCCGAGGTAAGTTCATATGCAAATAAATGTTTTTAAATTGAATTATACATGTTTAAATGTTATTGAATTGCTATGAATGTTGAACGAGTACCTACAAGTAAGAATCGACAGAGTTGTGACATTTGAAAGTCTCGTACGAACCTTAGGAATAGCATAGGGTACGAATGTCATGACATTAGGTTATCGAGATGTGATTACATGTAAGACCATGTCTGGGATAGTGGCATTGTATTGATATTACGTGTAAAACCATGTCTGGGACATTGGCATCGTACTTTGATTTCGTGTAAGACCCTGTCTGGGACAGTGGCATCGATATGTATTTACATGTAAGACCATATCTGGGATATAGCATTGTATGAGCTATACGTGATTACCGAGTATCGTTAACGATTCTGAACAGTTCAACGAGCAAAGTCAAGTTGAGAAAGAATATGTAAATAAGCTAAGTGGCTCAGGTATGTATGAGATTTATACGAGTATTGAGAAGTGAAGTAAATGATAAATTTGATTAAGATATTGAATATGTGTTAACTAAGAAAGGTTTGTGAACCTCTGTGTGATTAGTTATGTTTAGCATATATGAATTGATATGCAAAGGTTCATATTATAGCTTTATTTGTATATGGCTTAAAAAGCTTTTAAAGCTTACTTTCTGTGTTCTTCACCTATTTTATAGATTATTGAAGCTATCACGGACTCGGGGATCGTCGGGAAATGTCATGACACTATCAATCATTTTGTTGGTACTTTTGAAGCTTTGTATATATGGTATATGGCATGTATAGGCCAGTGTTATTGTAACGCCCCAAATCCCGAAAACTTTGTTAAAAATTAGTTTTGCGTGTGTGTGACGTGGTTGTATGCTTGTCTTAGTGGTTTAATGCTATGGGAATGTCTGGGAAGTCTTTGGTTCAATTCTTGTTTTGAGAAAAATTTTGCTCCTACTTGTATGAACCCTTGACTCCAGTTAGTAGACTCTTAAATTAATGAGGATGTTGCTTGTCAGAAAGGGTTTACTAGTCTGGTAGCAAGGGGCGTGTGGAGTGTTCTTGTGGTCTGAGGTTCGAGGCTTAGCAAGGTATAAGAGTATTTTATTTTGCTTGTCTGCTGTAGGAGTGTCCTAATTTGACAGAAATTGATGGAGTTTGAATGGGTTGTTTAGGAGTGTATGTTGGAGTTAGTTGTGGATGAATAGGGGGAGTGTTTTTAGGAGTCATGGGGGGAGAAAAGTTGGGAGATTTTGTAGGGATTGGGATAGTTTTTGGTTGGAGATAATGGAGAAGCTGATTGAGGGAGAGCTAGGAGTGCTATTTGGGGAAAAAAAGACCATTTGGTAAAAATCGGTCACATTATTTTTGGGAACGCTGAATTGACCTTTTAGGAACCTTTTCTTTGGAGAACCGATTAGTGCTAGCGTTTGAGGACCTTTTGTGTTTGTTGTTTTCTCCTCTTCTTTTCCTTTTGGCCTGACATCTTCTAAGATTCTCTTCTCCTCCCTTTTTCTCTCAATCGCTTCTCTTTCACCGTCTTTCTATTTGGAACCTAGGCCGAGTACTTCATCTCACACTCACTTCTTTCTGCTCCGATTTGAACTATTCCTTGGCAAGTCGATGATTGCACTTGAGTCTTTATTGTCTTTCTACTCTTTCAATTGTCATCAAGCTTCCCCTCTATCACACTGTTAGAATCGGGTATCTCTTATTTTCTTACTATCGATTCTCACCTTCTCCCTCTTCTTGTGTGGTCTCTTTTGGTTTTGAGTATTTTTCATAGAGTGAGGGAGTTGCAAGAGATAACTGCAGTTTTCGATATCTCCCTCATTATCCAACCGAAGGTAACTTTATTATAGTCATGGTGTGCAATCGGGGCATCGTGGCTTACATCCTTTGGTGTTGGCCGAATGCCCCTTTCCTTGACTTATGAGTTTGTGGTTTCTTTATATGTGGTAGTGCATAATATTTCAAACAATGTGCTAAGAAATTGTGTTAATGCACCTCACTGATAACGTAGAGTTTCATTTAGGAGCAGGGGATCAAGTGTAGTCCGTGATTTGGGGGACTAAGCCACAGTCGGCCAAGCAAGGCAAGTATCAATGCTAGTTAGTTTAAGAGTAAAACGGAGGGCGTTTAAGCCTTATTGATGATAAGTGACTAATTGAATTTTTGACTGTGATAGATGTGGAATACTCTTGGGCCGGTAGCATATTTTCGCAATCAGGTGTGTAATCACATTGTCTTAATAATAGATTGGCAAAAGTCGGAAAGGTTCGACTATTGACACTACACGAGCATACGCTCGCCCGTGAGGCGAGTCGAATGCTCAAAATGTGGGCATTCAATCGAAGAGGCCACCATGAACGATTTCATGGGCTTAGGCCAATTTTAGGCCACGATGGGCCAAAATGGGCCTTGTGGGCCCCACAGGCTCATGGGCCCTGCACGGGCAAACTGCACAGATGTTTGGAGATTGTTGGCCGGCTTTGTAGCTTGCACGATCAAGGCCATTATTTGGGCTTATTGGGCTACACGAGCGTGTGGGTTGTAATATGGGCTTGGGCCCAAATTTTCTGTTTAATTGTTAAGGTTGCATGGGTCGCACGAGAAGGCTATGGACCTACTGTTGGGTCGGTAAGTATACCTAGACCCTAATTTATGAAATGACTGTTATACCCCTATGAGGTAAATGACGGATATACCCTTATGTGATGTATGACTGTTTGAGCATGCCATTCTTATCGTATGTAGGTAAAGAATACATGTTTTAAATAGCCATATTGATGATATATGTTTAGGAGATTTTGGGTATGAATGGATTGGTGTATTTTGCAACTTGTGTGTATTGAGAAATGTGGTATAGAATATGCATGAATTAGGTTTGAACTAGCTAGTTCAAATGCCTATTTATGCCATGGGATGGTGCAAATTGATGTGTTGTAGGTACATTCAAATTTAGGTGGCAAATCGGCTTGGTAAATAGCCTATTTTTGTCCACAAGGGCATGTGTCTCAGCAGTGTGCGACACACGGCCATGTTACACGGCCGTGTGTCCCCTGGTGTTGAATTGGAAACCAAGTCAGTATGCTCCACACGACCTCACACACGGGCGTGTGACTTGGTCGTGTGGCATAAGTCAGTATATCCTACAGGTTTGGCATGGCCTAGCACACGACCTGGCACACGGACGTGTATGGCCATTTTTAGGGCACACGGGCTAGCCGTATGGGCATGTGTGTTGGCCATGTGACCCAATTTAAAGAGTTACACAGGGTCAGACACGGGCTTAGACACGGCCATGTGCTCCTATTTCAAATGCCCACACGGCTTATGACACGAGCGTGTCTGGTGGCCGTGTGAGAGACACGGCCGGGCCACACGGGTGTGTGTCCTCTATTTTGAGAAAAATTTTCTAAGTTTCGTAAAAATTTCTTGAGCTATTGGTTTAGTCCCAAACCACTCCCAAATCATGTTTAGGGCCTCGTAAGGTCGTTATAGGGACATTATGCTTGAGTTTGAATAATGTTTGCATGAAATGTGAAATTATATGTGAACTGAATGTTTAAATGTTTTATAAGTTTGGTAATACTGCGTAACCCTAGTTTGGTGTTGAATATGGGTAAGGAGTGTTACATTTACCTGGTATCAGAGCTACAGTTTAGTCGATTCTAGAACTAACATAGCATATGTGAGAGTCTAGCTATACATGCCATATATAAACTGTGATAGTGTGATGACTCCTGACATTTTAAAATGTGTTTTCATATAGAAAATGGATCCCAATCGAGTTGTAAATGATGAGGTTGAAAGTAATGCGCCAACTCCCGCTCAAGGGACATCACCTTCTAAATCTAGGTTCGTATCGGGTAGCCAGGGAGGAGAGGCTGAAGAAGCCTTCTTCCAAATGATGAACGAGTGGTTCACTCAATATGTTGGGACCAATCTGGACTGAATCGAGGTCAACAGGATTACTCATCCAAGCTATGTAACAGTCCGGTTTAGACCCTAGTCAGAACAGTGGTTTCGAGACCACAAATTTGAGTCAAAAAAATTTTAATATTATTTTTTGTGTTTACAGCATGATATTAGAGTTGTGTGAAAATTTCGTGAAGAAATTTTATTGTTTAAGTGTTTAATTCGGTAAAAAGGACTAAATCGTGTAAAGCATAAAGTTGTGTTCTTTAAGCTAAAGTTGTCAAATAGCTATAGAACTTAAAAGTTCAGGTCCTTAAGTGGTAAATATACCATTAGTTGGTTAGTGGATGTTAATCGATGATAGTGGAGTGGCATATGGGGTAATTACTAATGTTATTAATGGTTAATTAGGTAATTAATTAAATAAATGATAAGTTAATAAAATAAAAACATAAAGTCATCATATTTTCACCATTTCTCCGCCAAAAAAGAAAAAAATGAACAGCCATGGATGTAACACCCCTTACCCGTACCCATGCCCGAGGACAAGTACGAGGCGTTACCAGATAGACATACAGGCGGAACTAGAAAATATGGGTCATAAAATTTCTTTTCAACCTTAATTCGATTTATTTGCATGGGCCT
Source organism: Gossypium anomalum (assembly GCA_025698475.1). Lineage (NCBI taxonomy): Eukaryota > Viridiplantae > Streptophyta > Magnoliopsida > Malvales > Malvaceae > Gossypium > Gossypium anomalum. The sequence continues at coordinate 53,209,067 of CM046966.1, read as the reverse complement.
ACGAGGCCTTTATTTAATACCAAGAATAAATCGGTACAAAATCGGATCTTCGGCATGAATTCCTTGAACAATACCCCACACGCCCGTGTAGGGGTTTACACACGCCCCCCAAGCCGTGGGGCTATACTGACTTATGGACACAGCCATGGCACATGCCCGTGGGTTCACCCCGTGTCCATAACTTGAGCATCCTGTTAAATTAACATGGCCAAGACACACGGCGTGTCTCTAGCCCGTGCTTGATGCTAACTTAAAATTTTAGGTGCAAGGGACGCACGGCCATACCACACGCCCATGTGAGTGGCCCGTGTGTCACACACGGCCTAGACACACGTCTATGTGTCTCACCATATGGACCATATTTGGCTATTTTTCAAGCCCTAGGTCACCCTTTTACCACACTTATACTTATTGGATGTCAACTAACAAGCAATATTCACTTAATATTTATGAATTGTCTCTATAAAACCTTATTGCATGGAAACCTCATATCATTGGTTTATGCATGCCATAATGTTCCTTAGTAGTCTGAGGGATGATAGCAATATTTGCCTCAACATTGGATTTTGGCTTGTTATTTACTCATTGCCAATTATGATCCTCCCAATTTCGATGAATTGGTCACATTACACAAATATGTCTATATTATGACATATACATAAACATATAACAATTCATTTAGCATGATGGTGGGATAACATACCACAAAAGACCATATATCAAAGCCATTACAAAATGTATAAACAAGGCTTAGCCAAATGGCTTTTAACAAAATAACTCAAAAGCACCTATACATGCCAAATTAACAAAATAAAAGTATTCATATACCAAAGCGGACCTAGTTGATAGTGTGTTGTAATCTCTAACCGTCCTCTAAGCCTTATGAGTCTATAAGCTCTGAAAAGTAGGAGAAAAGAGAGGAGTAACCATTTACATGCTTAGTAAGCTCGATTAACCGGAAAGTAAACTTACCAGATAATCTAGCATTCAACCATATTTGATTAGTAAACTTAATTAACATGAAATGCTTTTCCTAATCATGCACTCAATCAATGTGTTAGATACATATATATATATATATATATATATCAATAACACCAGGGAATTTAACTTAGATGAGCTCATCACTTTATAATTCATCTTATACAAGTGTATCATATTAGTCTCGTTAAGTATATAGGAAATCTTGATGGAGTGCCCATTAACCGTAAATTCGTATAAATGATCATATCAGGTATGCACTCCCGTGAACCTCACATTTTTATGGCGGGATTACCAGTCCAGGCTAAATCCTCCATTTAGAAAACTCATAAGATGATGCCGAGATTACCAGTCCAGGCTGAATCCCATTCATGGCGAACATCCTTAATAAGCTAGGATCTGAATTACCAGTCCAGGCTAAATTCAGACCCTATTTGGATTACTCGTCTGGGCTAAATCCACTATGCACACTTATTCTTCGGGAGGCTCAATCATTCAGAAGGAACACCCGTCCAGGCTAGATCCTTTTTATAAATGAGATCAACGGATTACCCGTCCGGGCTAAATCCTTACCGCAACACATGTAGGATCTCATTATTCATGTGAATCATGGTTCATCCATCGGATTCCCCACTCAACTTCAACCGAGACATTTATGAACATATCATTATCCAATAGCATTTCTTGCATTTACATATTTTAATCAAATACAATTTATCATACATTTACTAAAATATATAATTGAGCATATTATGTGTTTACTTTAAGTTATCCAAACTTACCTGGTATTCGTTTGTTTAATGTTTCGGTCACTCCGAAACCTTCTATTTCCCTCGATCGACCTTCAAAATTTGTTCCTCGGGGTCTATAACAATAAGAATAGATTATTAACCATTCATTTAATCCATCTCGAGTTTAAATTCCACCCCCGGTCAAAATGACCATTTTGCCCCTAGCCGTTCACGTTTTTACAATTTAGTCCCTAGGCTCGTATAATGAAACTCATGCAATTTCTACCTTACCCAAGCCTAGTCAAACATTTTCCTCTCCTATGATAACTCTCATTTTCCATTAGTTTCACATTTCTACCACACATTTTATAACATTCACAAAATAGTCCCTATAAAGGTTTTTCATGAAAATCACCTAGAAAAAGATGTTTAACATACAACATCCTTTCATATTCCTCCATAAACCCTCAAAATATAAGCATGTCATGCATGGGTAAATTTTTAAACATAAACCTTAGCATGAAATATGGGTAGAAATGGAAATAACAAGTTATCGGGATCTCAAAAATACGAAGGACATTAAAAACGGGGCTTGAGAGCACTTACTATTGAGCTTGGAAATTGAAAAAACCCTAACTATGGAGAGCTCAAAATTTCGGCAGCTATGGGGAAGAAGATGGCTAATTTTTGCTTATTTTTCCCTTTTTAAATTCATTAAAATGGTAAATGACCAAAATGCCCTTAGACCCTTTCTTTAAAATTCATCCATGCAAGCCCATTTTTTGTACAAATTTCTAGAACTTGGTCAAATTACTATTTAAGGACCTCTAATTCATAATCCAAGGCAATTTCATACAAATTGCTTTTAAAATCCATGTTTTGAAACTTATTCAATTTGGTCCTTAATTTCCAACTGAACATCTTATACTTCAAATTTCTTCATGAAACTCTAATGTAAACATATTCTCATATTCTAAACCCCATAACAATCATAAAATAAATATTTTAACGTCGGATTTGTGGTCCTGAAACTACTATTCTGACTAGGCCCTATTTTGGGATGTTACATTTCTACCCCCTTAAGGACTTTCGTCCCCGAAAGTCTTAGCAGCAAACAAGTTCGGGTATTGACTTCACATGGTTTCTTTCGGCTCCCATGCAGCTTCTTCCACACCATGTCGATGCCATAGAACTTTTAGTAGAGCCACATTTTTGTTTCTCAATTGTTTAACTTCGCGGGCCAATATCTTAACCGGTTCCTCACCATAGGTCATGTCCGGTCTAATCTCAAACTTTGTCAGTGAAATCACATGAGAGAGGTCTAATCGGTACCTCCTTAACATAGATACATGAAATACGTCATGAATCTTCTCCAACTCAGGAGGCAATGCTAAACAATAGGCTAGCGGTCTAACTTTTTCAGTGATTTGATACGGTCCGATAAATTGCGGACTCAGTTTGCCTTTACGATCAAACCGTAACACCTTTTTCCATGGAGACACTTTCAAGAACACTTTATCTCCAACTTGGAACTCGATTTCTTTTCTTTTCAGATTAGCATAAGACTTTTGCCTATCCGACACAGCTTTTAGACAATCGCGTATCACTTTAGCCTTCTCTTCGGTCTCTTTGATCATATCAACCCCATGAATCCGATTTTCCTTGAGTTCTGTCCAACATAACGAGGTTCTGCACTTTCTGCCATACAAGGCTTCATAAGGTGCCATTTTCAAACTCGTTTGAAAACTGTTGTTATAGGCAAATTCTACCAACGGCAAATATTTTTCCTAGCTACCCTGGAATTCGAGGATATAACAGCGCAACATATCCTCGAGAATCTGAATCATTCTCTTAGACTGACCATCTGTTTGAGGATGAAAAGTCGTACTAAAACTCAACTTCGTACCCAAGGATTCTTGTAACTTCTTCTAGAATCTCGAAGTAAACCTCGGGTCTCTATCTGAAATGATCGATAGCGGTACTCCTTGTAGTCTTACTATCTCAGAAATGTACAAGTCAGCCAATCTATCAAGGGAGAAATCTATTCTTACTGAAATAAAATGAGCCGACTTCGTTAATTTATCCACTACGACCTGTAACACCCCTTACACGCATTCCACGCCAAAATAGTGTACGAGGTATCACCAGAACATAACACATACCATTAAATAAAATCGAGACAAAAATATGGCATCCAATTGGATCATGAAACATTATAACATATGCCTTTAACAATATTAGCCAACTTCAATGGCTTTGTACAAAATAGTCGATCACATACTGTAGCCAATATTTTAAACCTAGGCAATTATGACACGTAACAAAATAACTAAGCCTACTATACATGCCATAATTCAAAATGTTTAGTTCCAATACCAAAAGTATTGATAGTGCGGGCAGATCTTCAACGATCTCTAATCCCGTGCTAGCTAGATGACACTGTAAAACAAAAGAGAGAAAAGAAAGTAAGCTTATTTCTTAGTAAGTAAGTATATAAATAATAAATAAGGAATCTAATATGTTTACAAATTAACTCAATTATATCTATTTTTAATTTCACTATTTACTCCAATTTGACCAAGCTGTCCCTCCTGCATTATGTTCACTGAATAAATCATAACTCGAGTTACGAAACTCGAAATCCAATTCTGTAAATTTTCCTTCAAACTAGACTCATATATATACTTACTAATTGTTTTCTAGAATTTTTGGTTAGGCCAATTAGTATAGTTTATTAGTTAAATTCTCCCCTATTTTAGGGTTTGGCCACTCTGACACCTGTGTATTACAATTCAGATATCTCTCTGTACAGGGTCTCAATGACTATTAAGTTTGTTTCTTATAAAACTAGACTCAATAACGATTTCATACATGTAAGTTAAAACTCCTAATTGTTTATTTAAAATTTATGGTGAATTTTTAAAGTCAGAAAAGCTGAACGCATAGTCATTCTAAACAAGTCTCACAAAAATATAAATTTCTCAAAATATAAGATTTCTTTACTTGCTCTGTTTCTTTTACATGAAAATAGACTCATTAATATTTAAATTCATATCTCATTCAGCCTCTAATTAAATTCTCACTATTTTTGGTGATTTTTCAAATTCAAGTCACTGTGACTGTCCAAACAGTTTTATTATCAATTTTTGATCTTTCACACTTTGGTTGCATTCATTGCCTATCCTTAACAATTTTTCCAACTTCCAGTTACATATCGAGCTTATTACTCATACGTTACACATGTATATTCTTACACTTCAGATCGAGTCCCCGATACTTGGTGGTTTCAGTACGTAGTTCCACCCATCACATAGTTCGGATCTCTTGTACACATGGTGAACATGAACACTTAGTACCACCCATGTGACCTAGCCACTTAATCTCGTAGCTCCCTTGTCTACATGGTGTCCTTCACCTGGAACCACACACACGACCTAGCTACAACATAGTATCTCGTAACTCTCTTGTCTACATGATGTGCGCTCAACACCATACATGTGACCTAGCTACCATATAGTATCCCGTAGCTCTCTTGTCTACATGATGTACACTCAGCACCATACATGTGACCTAGCTACGATATAGTATCCCGTAGCTCTCTTGTCTATATGATGTGCACTCAGCACCATACATGTGACCTAGCTACATACCATCTATATCTTTCGATTCCAAAGGTTCAACCAAGAAGTATTTCACTTTCTAATACTTACTTTCATTCTTGGTATACTTACTTTCATTCTTGGTGCAAAATATGAAAATTTTGTAATTTAGTCTGAAGTCTTTTCCTTCCCCCGTTCGAGGTCGATTCCACGCCTTTCTTGATTATTGAGCTTGAAAGCTAGGAAAAAGCCCTAGCTATGGTGTTTAGGAGAGTTTCGGCCAAGCTTGGTGAAGATGATACCAATTTTGGCTTTGTTTTCCCATTTTATTATTTTATTTACCAAATGACTAAATTGCCCTTCATTAAAAACTATGGTGTTTTATCTTCCTTTAGGTATTTTTGTCCAAACTAATATAATGGTCTAATTACTACCCAAAGACCTCTACTTAAAACCCCTATTTCAATTAAATACTTTATGAACTAGAACACACATTTTTCACCTATTTCAATTTAATCCCAAACATCAAATTAAACACCCAGTCATAAAATTTTCAACCTCGGATCCGTGGTTTCGAAACCACTGTTCCATTTTGGCCCTAAATCGGGCTGTTACACGACCCATATGGCATCTTTCTTTTTCGGAGTCAAAGGCAGTCCCGTTACAGAATCCATGGTGATTCTGTCCCATTTCCATTCGGGAACCATTATAGGTTGTAACAAACCTGAAGGTACTTGATGTTTAGCTTTAACTTGCTGACATACTAAGCATTTCGATACAAATTCAGAAATATCCCTTTTCATGCCGTTCCACCAGTACATCTTTTTCAAATCGTTGTACATCTTAGTACTTCTCGGGTGAATTGATAAATGGCTATCATGTGCTTCTTGTAAAATTCTCCAAATAAGCTCTTTACTCTTGGGTACACAAACCCTATCTCTGAACATTAAGCATCCATCAGAACCAATTCGAAAATTGGACTCAATACCTGACTCACATTGAGTCCTTTTTTGCTTGTAAATCACTATTATTAAACTGAGCATTACAGATTTCCTGAAAGAATGTCGGCCTCGGTTCAATCTCTGCCAAGACTGAACCATCATCGAGCAATGCCAAATGGGCATCCATGGCTTTTAGTGCAAACAAGGCCTTTCTACTCAACGCATCGGTGACTATATTCGCCTTTCCCAGGTGATAGTCAATGACCAAATCGTAGTCCTTAATTAGTTCTAACCATCTCCGTTGTCTTAGATTTAATTCTTTTTAAGTCATCAAGTATTTCAAACTCTTGTGGTCTGTGAAAATACGGCAAGTCTCACCATATAAGTAATGCCTTCAAATCTTCAAAGCAAAAATGATGGCGGCAAGCTCTAGGTCGTGTGTCGGATAATCCTTCTCGTGCGGCTTTAACTGTCGTGAAGCATAAGCTATCACCTTGCTATCTTGCATAAGCACACAACCTAATCCATTCAAGGATGAATCACTATAGACCACAAACTCCTTTCCCGATTCAGGCAATATTAAAACACAAGCTTCAATCAGCAATGTCTTCAACTTCTCAAAACTCTGCTGACATTTCTCTATCCATTTGAACTTAACATCTTTCTGAAACAATCTCGTCATTGGAGTCACTATCACGGAGAATCCTTTCACAAACCTTCGATAGTAACCGGCTAAGCCCAAAAAGCTTCTAACCTCAGTTATGTTTCTAGGCGGATTCCATTCTATAACAGCAGAGATCTTAATTGGATCAACTCGTATGCCTTCACCCAAAACAATGTGACCCAAAAATCCAACTCCGTGGAGCCAAAACTCACTCTTGCTAAACCTAGCATATAGCTATTTTTCTCACAGAGTTTGCAATACAATTCTCAAGTTCTTTGCGTGCTCTGCCTCTCTTTAGAGTAAACTAAAATGTCGTCAATGAACACAATGACGAACTTATCCAAATACGGCTGAAAGATCCTGTTCATAAGATCCATGAATACGGCTGGTGCATTAGTCAGTCCAAATGGCATGACAAGAAACTCATAATGTCCGTACCTCGTCCTGAAAGCTGTCTTAGATACATCCGACTCCTTAACCCGTAGCTGATAATATCCAGACCTCAAGTCTATCGGAGAAGACGGTGGCTCCTCTCAACTGGTCAAATAAATCATCAATTCTTGGTAAAGGATACTTATTTTTGGCAGTTACCTTGATAAGTTATCGATAATCAATACATAATCTCATCGAACCATCTTTCTTCTTTACAAAAAGTATGGGGGCACCCCAAGGTGAAAAACTTGGCCGTACAAAGCCTTTATCTGTCAATTCTTGTAACTATGCTTTTAACTCTTTCAAGTCGGTTGGCTCCATTCTATACGGAGAAATAGAAATGGGAGTTGTCCCTGGCATCAATTCAATGCCAAATTCTATCTCCCTCTTAGGACACAATTCGGGTAGTTCTTTTGAGAATACATCTGGATATTCACACACTATCGGCACAGACTCAATCTTCAACTTTGTTTCCTTTGTGCTTAATATGAATGCAAGGTAGGCTTCATACCCTTTCCTCATATATCTCTGGGCAACCATTGCCATGATTACCACTGGCGGCATACTCAATTCTCTTGAATCAACCTGTAAAATCTCAACATTCGAGCACTTCAATTCAATATACTTATTGCCATAGTTTACTATTACATCATGCAAGGCTAACCAATCCATACCAAGTATCACATCAAATTCATCAAATGGAAACAACATAAGGTTAGCCGAAAAATAATGACCCTGAATCGTCAAAGGACAATTCTTACAAATTCTATTAACCATCACAGATCGACCTAGTGGGTTCGACACTCTAATACTAAATTCCATAGGTTCAACCGGTAATTTCATCCTAGATATCAATCTCATGAAAATGTATGAATGTGTCAACCCTGGGTCAATTAAATCAATAACACGTGTATTGAAAAGGGAAAAAGTACCCATGATAACATTAGGAGCAGGGGCTTCTTCTCAAACACGTATCACATACGTTCTTGCCGAAGCTCGAGCCTCAGACTTTACAGTATTCTTAGTCATAGTTTGACTACCGCTGACATTCCCCGAATGTCTCAGAGGTTTACCCCGTGGAGCAGGAGTACTTGATTTCGGGGTTGATCCTGCTTCCCATTCATTTCTTTCCGGGCAGTCTTTGAGAAAATGGTCAAAAGAACCGCATCAAAAACAAGCACCAGTCTTCATTCATCACTCTCTGAAGTGGAATTTGTTATAGCTCTTACACTTTGGCCTTTGATCATCTACACTCCCCACACTAGTTGCCTTTGGGGAGGAGGACTTCTGACTCTGTTGTTTAGAACCTCTTGCTCTACCTGAATATCCCACCGATGAAGTAGAGCGTTCTTGCTGACTCCTTGCTTTCTTCATAGAAAATGAAAGTGTTTTACCACTGAACCTCTTGCTCGCAACTCGAGCTTCTCTTTTTGCTTTTTTTCTTTCATTACAAAGTTCTTCAGTCTTCTTGGCTCGATCAGCCAATGTAGTAAATTCTCATATTTCGAGAATTCCAATCAATACCATGATATCCTCACTTAAGCCTTCCTCGAAACATTTATACATTTTCGACTCAGTTTGGACCCATTCAGATGCATACTGACTTAGTCATACAAACTCTCTTTCAGTGTAGTATTTTTGAGCCAGAACTCGGCTCTTTCGGCGTTATCATCTACTTTAGCTCGAAATTCCTCAGCTCCATACTTTCTAAGTTTATCTACAGGGGCCTTAACTGTTCTTACTGGTACCACGCCTCATGGCACATCGACATCAGATTGGTTAGGGAGCCGGAGAGGTCGCGGCATGTTGGGGCAATTTCTCAGATAATCCACGAACCACTCATCCATCATATCAAATAAGGCAGCCCGGGCCTCTTCTAGGCCTTCAAGCATAGACCTCCTACTACTACCAGAAGTAGACTGGTGTACGGAAGCTAGAGCATGACTCTCGGCTCCCTCGGACTCATCTTATGCTTGATCGGAAGACAGTTACTATATTTTAAAATAATATAAAAAATTAGGAGATACCACACTATCAACATTCGAATATTGGCATGTATAGCAAATTTTAACATCCTCTACGACAGTCCTAGAACCAACTAAATCGTAGCTCTGATACCACTACATGTAACACCCCTTACCCGTACCCATGCCTGGGGACAAGTACGAGGCGTTACCAGACAGACATACAGGTGGAACCAGAAAATACGGGTCATAAAATTTTTTTCAACCTTAAGTCGATTTATTTACATGGGCCTACGAGGCCTTTATTTAATACCAAGAATAAATTGGTACAAAATCAGATCTTCGGCATGAATTCCTTGAATAATACCCCACACACCCGTGTAGGGGTTTACACATGCCTGCGGGTAGGGAAACACGCCCATGCCCCCAAGTCATGGGGCTACACTGACTTATGGACAAGGCCATGGCACACGCCCGTGGGTTCACCTCGCGTCCATAACTTGAGCATCCTGTTAAATTAACACGGCCAATACACACGCCCGTGTCTCTAGCCTGTGCTTGATGCTAACTTAAAATTTTAGGTGCAAGGGACGCACAGCCATACTACATGCCCATGTGAGTGGCCCGTGTGTCACACACGGCCTAGACACATGCCTGTGTGTCTCACCATGTGGACCATATTAGGCTATTTTTCAAGCCCTAGGTCACCACTTTACCACACTTATACTTATTGGATGTCAATTAACAAACAATATTCACTTAATACTTATGACTTGTCTCCATAAAACCTTATTGCATGGAAACCTCATATCATTGGTTTACGCATGCCATATTGCTCCTTAGTAGTCTGAGGGATGATAGCAATATTTGCCTCAACATTGGATTTTGGCTCGTTATTTACTCATTTCCAATTGTGATCCTCCCAATTCCGATGAATTGGTCACATTACACAAATATGTCTATATTATGACATATACATAATCATTTAACAATTCATTTAGCATGATGGTGGGATAATATACCACAAAAGACCATATATTAAAGCCATTACAAAATGTATAAACAAGGCTTAGCCAAATGGCTTTTAACAAAATAACTCAAAAGCACCTATACATTTCAAATTAAGAAAATAAAAGTATTCATATACCAAAGTGGACCTAGTTGATAGTGTGTTGTAATCTCCAACCGTCCTCCAAGCCATATGAGTCCACAAGCTCTGAAAAGTAGGAAAAAAGAGAGGAGTAACCATTTACATGCTTAGTAAGCTCGATTAACCGAAAAGTAAACTTACCAGATAATCTAGCAGTCAACCATATTTGATTAGTAAACTCAATTAGCATGAAATGCTTTTCCTAATCATGCACTCAATCAATGTGTTAGATACATATATATATCAATAACACCATAGAATTTAACTTAGATGAGCTCATCACTTTATAATTCATCTTATACAGGTGTATCATATTAGTATCATTGAGTATATAGGAAATCTCGATGGAGTGCCCATTAACCGTCAATTCGTAAGAATGATCATATCAGGTATGCACTCCCACGAACCTCACATTTTTATGGCAGGATTACCAGTCCAGGCTAAATCCTCCATTCAGAAAACTCGTAAGGTGATGCTGAGATTACCAGTCTAAGCTGAATCCCATTCATGGAAAACATCCTTAATGAGCTAGGATTTGAATTACCAGTCCAGGCTAAATTCAGACCCTATTTGGATTACCCGTCCGGGCTAAATCCACTATGCACACTTATTCTTCGGGAGGCTCAATCATTCAAAAGGAACACCCATCCGGGCTAGATCCTTTTTATAAATGAGATCAACGGATTACCCGTCTGGGCTAAATCCTTACTGCAACACATGCAGGATCTCGTTATTCATGTGAATCATGGTTCACCCATCAGATTCCCCACTCAACTTCAACTGAGACATTTATGAACATATCATTATCCAATAGCATTTCATACATTTACATATTTTAATCAAATACAATTTATCATACATTTACTAAAATATATAATTGAGCATATTATGTGTTTACTTTAAGTTATCCGAACTTACCTGGTATTCGTTTGTTTAATGTTTCGGTCACTCTAAAACCTTCTGTTTCCTTCGATCGACCTCCGAAATTTATTTCTCGGGGTCTATAACAATAAGAATAGATTATTAACCATTCATTTAATCCATTTCGAGTCTAAGTTCCACCCCCGGTCAAAATGACCATTTTTCCCCTAGCCTTTCACGTTTTTATGATTTAGTCCCTAGGCTCGTATAATAAAACTCATGCAATTTCTACCTTACCCAAGCCTAGTCAAACATTTTTCTCTCCTATGATAACTCTCATTTTCCATTAGTTTCACATTTCTACCACACATTTTATAACTTTCACAAAATAGTCCCTATAAGGGTTTTTCATGAAAATTACATAGAAAAAGATATTTAACATACAACATCCTTTCATATTCCTCCATAAACCCTAAAAAAACAATTATGTCATGCATGGGAAAATTTTTACACATAAACCCTAGCGTGAAATATGGGTAGAAATGGAAAGAACAAGTTACCAGGATGTCAAAAATACGAAGAATATTAAAAACAGGGCTTGAGAGCACTTACTATTGATCTTGGAAATTGAAGAAACCCTAACTATGGAGAGCTCAAAATTTCGGCAGCTATGGGGAAGAAGATGGCTGATTTTTGCTTCTTTTTCCCTTTTTTAATTCATTAAAATAGGAAATGACCAAAATGCCCTTAGACCCTTTCTTTAAAATTCATCCATGCAAGCCCATTTTTTGTCCAAATTCCTAGAACTTGGTCAAATTACTATTTAAGGACCTCTAATTCATAATCCAAGGCAATTTCATACAAATTGCTTTTAAAATCCATGTTTTGAAACTTATTCAATTTGGTCCTTAATTCCCCACTAAACATCTTATACTTAAAATTTCTTGATGAAACTCTAGTGTAAACATATTCTCATATTCTAAACCCCATAATAATCATAAAAGAAATATTTTAACGTCAGATTTGTGGTCCCAAAACCACTATTCTGACTAAGCCCTATTTTGGGATGTTACAATGGAAGCTTGAACATTCGGCCAAGCTTTGGATCTTGATAGGTGAGTGGTTTTTGCCCAGTTTTAAATAATTTATACATTTTTGAGCTCATTGTAGCTTAATCTAGCTAGCCCGTATCTCTGTTTTTGAAACTGTTATAGATTTTGTGAGATGCCTTTGATGAATATTCATGTTTTTTGATGATTGATGATGAAATATGGAACTTAGACGATAGTTTTACATATTTTACAAAGTTATTTTGAGTAAAAATGTAAATTATGGACTAATTTATGAAATAATGTAATTATATGGTTAAATGTATGATAAATTAAATTAATAGGTTACTAGGGACCCAAGGTGAATTTGGCCTAACATGGGTATAGTGAAATTTTGAGTATTTTTTTTATTTTGTGAAATAGGGACTAAAATGCAAAAAATATAAAATGTCAGGGGCAAAAGTATAATTAGCCCATTTATGTGTTTTTAGATGAAATTAATTGAATATATGATTATATAAGTTGAATTTGTATTGAATTAGATCAAGAAATGAGAAAATCGAATTTGGATCGGGAAAAGTAAAAAATAATCGAACAATCGTTTTGATCCGTTTGTGTTAGTACGAGGTAAGTTCATAAGTAAATAAATTTTATTAAATTTAAATGTATGTGCATTATATGTGCTGAATTAAGTTGTAAAGGAATATGATTGTGAAGTTGAAGTATGTAAAATGTGAATTGAATTTGAGGCACTAAGTGTGCGATAAATGAAATAGCTACGGCTATTAAAATGGCACTGAGTGTCTGAGATTATAACAGCATTGGCTGAGTATGTAACACCTTGAATTTGGGCCTAGAAGTATTAGGTTTTGAGCATGGGAATAGTTAGGAGGCAGCACATAAATGTTAAGTTGTGCAAGGAAGTGACACAAGTATGTGTTTGCTTCGGTAGTTAAGTGTTCTGGGGAGTGCTTGAGAAGTCTTCAGTTCAAGCCTAGGCAGGTGCAAAAAGTTTTGTTTTTAAAGGAATAAGCATTGTCTCTAGGCAGTAGGCTTTTAAATAAAAATGGGTAAAACATGACAGAAAGGCTCTGCTGGTCTAAGGGATAAGTAGCGTGCTATGGTTACTTGAGGTCTGAGGTTCGAATCCTACTTTGAGCAATGGAGTGTTTTATTTTGCCACACTTGCCATGTGGGTAGTAAAGGTTGACTGAAACACTGCTGAGTGGAGTGGAGTTTGAATTGGTCATGGAGGGATTGTAGGAGGGAATGTTGGGATGTGGCTAGTGATCGGTTGGAGAGATATGAGGAGAGATTTTAGGAGAAAATCGTGGGGAGATGAAGGGAAGGAAATGTTGTGCCAAATGGGGATTCTAGGCACTCAAAGAATCGGTGTTGGGGAGGATTTCGGCTTTAGGATGAATTTTAGTTTTGGTTACTGTGCATTTTTGCTCTCTCCTCATCTCTAGTTTTTGACATGGTTTCGGGTTCTCTTCATTCTCTGTTTTGGGTAGCCAAACTTTTCACCATTCGGGTATTTTGTGTGCTAGTTCTACTCTTCATCTGTTCTCTACTGACTGATTTTCTCCTTTCCCTTTACTCCCTTCACAGTTATTCTTTTCCTTGCTTTATTTTGTGTTGGCCGAATACCCTCATCTTCCCCTCTCTCAAACTCTTTCGGTTTTAGCCTTAGTTTTGATTGATTCTCTCCTTTTCCATCCCTTACTCTCTTCATTTTTGTTTTCGATTTGACAACTTTTCTCTGACTAATCGGTGAGTGCATTCGACTTCTTCTTTTCTCTCTCTCAATTGGTTCCTTGTTACCTGAATCTTCCTTATCATCCTCACCCCAAATCAGTTTCTATTTGACCGAATACTGTTATATTTTTCACCCTCATTGTGCTGGATTATCTTTTCTGCTGTCTCCCTCTCTACCAATTTTGTGTATTATTCGTACTCTGTGATTCAGTGATTTTAGTAAGTGTGTATGTTCATTTAGAGATCAAACTATTGTTATGTATAGTGGTAATGAGGGTTCTAATTGGTTTGTAGATAATAATCAAAAGAAGGGGGTAAATCATTTTGGATCAACGGTTTAGGTGTGTGTAAGGGCTTGGGGGTTCGAATCAAGGTATGTGACAGTTGACTTTTGGATAAGTGTTTAGGAAAGGAGTAGTTTTAATTTGATTACCTCGTGACTAATTGAATGTTTGTGGATTGGGTCAAGGTTTGGAGTGCTTAACTGGTGCGAGCATATTTCTGTTATCAGGTGTGTAATCACACTGCTATAATATTAAATCGGCCAAAGCAGAAGTAGGTGATCGTCAACACTACACGAGCGTGCACTTGCTCGTGTGGTAGTCTGAACGCCTAAACGTGGGCGTAAGATCATTAAGGCCAACCATGAGCGATCTCATGGGCTTAGGTCGTTTTGGGCCATGTTGGGCCAAAATGGGCATGTGGGTCACACGGACTTGTGGGCTAAACCACATGAAAGTTTGAAGAATATTGGGCTAGGCTATGTAGTTCACATGGCCAGGGCCATTACTGGGCTAAACAGGCCACACGGGCCCGCAATATGGTAAAATGACTATTTTTCTCTTATGAGGTAAAATGACTATTTTGCCCTTATGTGGTAAAATGATTGTTTTGCCCCTATGTGATAAAATGACTGTTTTGCCCTTATGTGGTAAAATGATTGAAATGCCCTTACATGGTAAATTGACTGTTTTGCCCTGATGTGATATATGTTTATATTTTAGCATGCTATTGTGATTGTGTTGAGTACATGTTTAATATTATGCTATGACATTACATGTGGCATGATACGTTGCATGGGGGTGGGTTTTTATATGATTAGAGGAAGTGTACTGTACTGGCAGTTCTGTTGTAAATCATTGATGGCTCTAAGCCTATTATACTGGCAGCTCTGCCGCAAATACTATTTAGTGTCGCAACCGATGCTAATTCTAGTGTGTAGGGATGGGTAGGTTGATTATATCCCCACATGGAGTGTAGGGTTGGACAGAGATGGTGTGTAGAGGCTGGATGGGTAGGACTTGCATACTATTATTGTTACTGCACTATTTACTGTTACTGTAATGGGCCAAGGCCCGAATATATAACTGCTTATGTATTGTGATGGGCTAAAGCCCAAACTGATATTTCCACTATCACTAAAAAGGGCTTAGGCTCAGACTGTATTTGCTCACTGTATGTCTGACTGTCTGTTAGTAAGGGATTACGCACTGAGTTTTTGTAAACCCACCATTCTACTTATCTGTGCAGGTAATCCTTAGGCGGATCGGTGCTGTGAGGAACTCGAAGGTGGCCACACAATAGCTTATGCTTCCGTATTTATCTTTTAATTTATTAGCAATTTAAATTTTGGGGTTTTTATGTAATAAGGCCTTCCTGGATTTTATTTTTAATTTGGGGATTTATATTTGTTCGCTTTAACACTACTAGTAGTAGGAAAAGCACGCGTGTTTTCAAAACGATAAATGTTTTTCAAAAATACCACGAAAACGTAAATGGTTTTAAGAGCTACTGCAAACAAACAACATTTTACAAGTAAATGCTAGTACGCAACTGTTTTGAAAAGCTTTCGCTACAACCGAGATTTTGAAATTAATAACGTTTTAAAGTAGATACTCTTGATAGTGATGCAAGTTTTGGAATATACTTTTAGGTCACACAAAGAGGCTTAATAAAGATTGGGCTTTGCAACGATATCATGCTTTACAAAAAATAGTTCAATGAGACATCGCCAGATTTAGCCATAACATCCAGGTTTGGCGTGTTATATTTAGTCGCATCAGAGCCAAGTTGCAAAACTCGACTGTGGATTGGGTTTTTAGATTTGAAATTTTGAAAGAACTGTTTTAAACGATTTGAAGTATTTTGAAATGTTATACTGAATGTGTGGTGCATCGAGTCTTCGCGCCGATCCTGTAAGTTCTTTTTGAAAATTGTATTTTGATTTTGACTAAAACTACCATAGTAGGATTATTGAGACTACTGTGGGTAGTACTACAAACTCTTTAGTAGTGTATACTAGAACTGTAGTAAAACCGGTAGACACCGATAGACACTATGTTGTACGAAGATAAAACTCTATACTTTTGATACTGTCTCAATAAAACATCTGTTAATGAACACTGGAACTGTAAAATTGATGCATAAAACTGTTAACAAAGATAAAATGTAACTTGATATTAAACACCAGAGGTACTCGTGAAAGGGGTATAAGAGGTTGCGACGGAGGCCATGGAGTGCTCGAACTGGGTCTCATGATCATGCGACTGAGTATTGGATTGACGCATTGCCCCAGCCTATATAGACTGTACTAGAAACACTTAGGTTAAGTATGGTAGTGATTTGGAACTAGAGTGCGCAGCGAGAGCGTAGTGGTGTAGTCTGTGTTATGCGACTAATATGATAGTTGGAAATTTCGGGGATAAAATTTCTTTAAGGAGGGGTAAATTGTAACACCTTGAATTTGAGCCTAAAAGTATTAGGTCTTGAGCATGGGAACAGTTAGGAGGCAGCACATAAATGTTTAGTTGTGCAAGAAAGTGACACAAGTGTGTGTCTGCTTCAGTGGTTAAGTGTTCTGGGGAGTGTCTGAGAAGTTTTGGGTTCAAGCCTGGGCAGGTGCAAAAAGTTTTTTTTTAATGGAATAAGCACTGTCTCTAGCTAGTAGGCTTTTAAATAAAAATGGGTAAAACATGATAGAAAGGGTCTGCTGGTCTAAGGGATAAGTGGAATGCCGTGGTTACTTGAAGTTTGAGGTTCGAATCCTACTTTGAGCAGTGGAGTGTTTTATTTTGCTACACTTGTCATGTGGGTAGTAGAGGTTGACTGAAGCACTGCTGAGTAGAGTGGAGTTTGAATTGGTCATAGAGGGATTGTAGGAGGGAATGTTGGGATGTGGATAGTGATCGGTTGGAGAGATTTGGGGAGAGGTTTTAGGAGAAAATCGTGGGGAGATGAAGAGAAGGAAGTGTTGTTCCGAATGGTGATTCTAGGCACTCAAAGAATCGGTGTTGGCGAGGATTTCAGCTTTGGGATGAATTCTAGTTTCGGTTAATGTGCATTTTTCCTCTCTTCTCATTTTTAGTTTCTGACATTGGTTTCGGGTTCTCTTCATTCTCTGTTTTGGGTAGCCGAATTTTTCACCATTTGAGTATTTTGCGTGTTGGTTCTACTCTTCATTTGTACTCTACTGACCGATTTTCTCCTTTCCCTTTACTCCCTTCGAAGTCATTCTTTTCCTTGCTCTATTTTGTGTTGGCTGAATACCCTCATCTTCCCCTCTCTCAAACTCTTTCAATTTTAGCCTTGGTTTTGATTGATTCTCTCCTTTTCCATCCCCTACTCTTTTCATTTTTTGTTTTCGATTTGATAACTTTTCTCTAACTAATCTGTGAGTGCATTCTACTTCTTCTTTTCTCTCTCTCAATTGGTCCCTTGTTGACCGAATCTTCCTTATCACCCTCACCCCCAACTGGTTTTAATTTGACCGAATACTGTTATTTCTTTCACCCTCATTGTGCTGGATTATCTTTTTACTCTCTCCATCTCTGCCGATTTTATGTACTATTTGTACTATGTGATTCTTCGATTTCATTAAGTGTGTATGTTCATTTAGAGATCAAACTATGGTTATGTATAGTGGTAATGAGGGTTCTAATTGGTATGTAGATAATAATTGAAGGAAGGGGGAAAATCATTCTGGATCAACGGTTTAGGTATGTGTAAGGGCTTGGGGGTTCGAATCAAGGTATGTGACAGTTGACTTTTGGATAAGTGTTTTGGAAAGGAGTAGTTTTAATTTGATTACCTCGTGACTAATTGAATGTTTGTGGATTGGATCAAGATTTGGAGTACACAAGGGGTGCGAGCGTATTTCTGTTATTAGGTGTGTAATCACACTGCTATAGTATTAAATCAGCAAAAGCCGAAGTAAGTGACCATCGACACTACACGAGCGTGCGCTCGCTCGTGTGGTAGTCTGAATGCCTAAACGTGGGCGTAATATTGTTAAGGCCAACCATGAGCGATGTCATGGGCTTAGGTCGTTTTGGGCCATGTTGGGCCGAAATGGTCCATGCAGGCCCCATGGACTGGTGGGCCCCGCACGGGTAAACTACACGAAAGTATGGAGAATATTGGGTTAAGCTATGTAGTTCACATGGCCAGGGCCATTACTGGGCTAAACAGGCCACACGGGCCCGTAATATGGTAAAATGACTATTTTTCTCTTATGAGTTAAAATGTCTATTTTGCCCTTATGTGGTAAAATGATTATTTTACCCTTATGTGGTAAAACGACTGTTTTTCCCTTATAAGGTAAAATGACTGTTTTGCCCTTATGTGGTAAAATGATTATTTTGCCCTTATGTGGTAAAATATTTTTCCCTTATATGGTAAAATGACTATTTTGCCCTTATGTGGTAAAATGGCTGAAATGCCCTTACATGGTAAATTGACTACTTTGCCCCTAAGTGATATATGTTTATATTTTAGCATGCAATTGTAATTGTGTTAAGCACATGTTTAATATTATGCTATGACATGGCATGTGGCATGATGCATTGTATGGGGGTAGGTTTTTATATGATTAGAGGAAGTGTACTGTACTGGCAGCTCTACTGCAAATCACTGATGGATCTAAGCCTATTATACTGGCAGCTCTACCACAAATACTGTTTAGTGCCGTAACTTGTGCTAATTCTGGTGTGTAGGGATGGGTGGGTTGATTATATCCTCCCATGGAGTGTAGGGTTGGATGGAGATGGTGTGTAGAGGCTAGATGGGTAGGACTTGCATACTGCTACTGTTACTACACTGTTTACTATTATTGTAATTGGCGAAGGCCCGAATATATGACAGCTTCTATATTGTGATAGGCTAAAGCCCAAACTGGTGTTGCCACTGACACTAAAAAGGGCTTAGGCCCAGACTGTATTTGCTCACTATATGTCTGACTGTCTGTTAGTAAGGGATTACACACTAAGTTTTCGTAAACTTACAATTTTTGTAACGCCCTAATTTTTGGGAATTTTAAAAATGTTGGAAAAATTTAAAATTCTATGTTCTGTTTGTTTACCGTAGGATTAAGTACGTTAGTGGGCCTCTAGAAGGCCCAAGCTTAAGTTAAAATCCAATAGTTTTAGTTAATTTTGATTCCACAAGAAAAAGAGGGTTCTGGTTAATTGGGCTTTTAGGTATTTATTGTGTAAAATAAACCACAAGGGAGCATGTGGTAAAGTGGTAAAAGTGACGCCACTGGGAATGTTATAGGTGGCGTGTGGATGATTGGGAGGACCCAGGTTCAAGTCACAATGACAGCAAATTAAGGGATTAATTTTTATGTACTAAAGAGGAAAGTGATGGAACTCAAGTAAAAGACTGGTAGGAGGAGTTTGAGTTGCTCAGGAGATTGAGCAAGGAGGGGATAAGGGAGAGAATTTAGGAGCTGATTGGGGAGAGAGGTGATGGCCGAATAATGGACTCTTGAAGAGCAAGAGGTGGCCGGCTAAGGGATTCTCTAGGAGGGCAAAAATTCGGCTAGGGTTAGTGCTTGTATAAATTCGGCAATAGGGGGAAAGTGAGCCGTTTTCAGATCACTCTTCCTCTCCTTTTATTTTCTTTTTCTCTCCATTAGCTATTCTGTTCCCCTCCTTCCCCACATAGCTGAATTCTTCAACCACCCTACTTTACGCCACTTTCCTCCATTATTTTTTTGACTAAAGCCGATTACCTCAAATCCCGAAATCCCAAAAGCTTGAATCCTTTTGTGCCAATTTCTTATAACCAAAACCCTATTTCTTCTCTTCATCAATTGTGGCCGATTCACTAGTTCTCTAAGCCCCAAGTTCTGTCGATAGGACCATAGCAAAACCCTCTCATTCCATCTTTCTATACACAGTTGCAAAGGCCAAAAACCCCACACTCACAGGGACTTAGCCGAATACTAAGGTCACTGGAAGCTCGACTTCTGTTATCAACTGAGGGCTTAGATCTACATCGGGATCGAGTGGAAACTCATTGGGATCATTGGCTAAGGAATCGGTGGTAAGTCTTTCCTAAACTTAGTCTTTCTTTCGTATTTTAGGAAAAGCTGAAATCCCTAAATGTTAGGGAGGTTGTCGATTTGGACTTGTAGCCCTAAGGGGTTGTGATAACTGTTCTGCTTTGATAATTGTTGTGACTTAGAGGTTGCTGATCAAGGGCTTGGACAAGTGGAATGATCGGATCTTTGGATTTAATCATCTTTCGGCATTAAGGTAAGAGCAATAAGGGTTTTAAGCATGTTTGGCTGAATATGGTAAGGGACTATATGCTCAGTGTTATTTCGATATCTAGAGTAATATGTTAGTAATTCAATTGTAGGAAGTTCGTGCGTGGATCTCATCATCGAATCGTCGTAAAACAGGTGTGTAACTGACACCCTCTCATAGACTAGGTCGACAAAAGCCGAAAAGCTGAAATGCCGAAAAGTCGGTATTTTGGGCACTTGCGAGTGTGCGAATGCTCGTAAGATATATGGGTAAATATTACTGGTAATCGAAAGTGATAAAACTACAGTACGCGCGATTTCGTGCGTTTTGATATTTTGGACTTAATGGGCCAAAACTGGGTTAATGGGCCAACGGGCCCAATTCGGTAAGAACACTCGGTAAGTGTATCTGGTAATACGTAATGGCTACGATATGCATGAAAACCTTAGAAATAGTTAGATTTACTAAAATACCCCTACGTATGCAAAATTACCATTATACCCTTATGTATGCAAAATGACCTTTATACCCCTAGGGTTAATTTTGTCTGAAAAACATGATGATTTAAATCTGTATGATGTGTGCCATGAATAAATATCTGTTGCATGGGGACATGGGTTATATTATGGAGGAAGCGCCCCACGGTGGCTATGACACAAATTATACATTCGTGGCCGCCACACATATCTGATGCTCGGTGGCTCGCCACAAATATCTCAGATCTGGTGACTCTGTCACATTTTCTGTATCTGGTAGCCATCCTGCATATTTCTGTGGCGTCCAGCGGTTGGGTGGGTCGAATAGTCTCCCCACATGGTGAAAGGATGGTATGGGGGAGTATATGGTTGGATATGGGTTGGGCTTTTGCATAAGCATGATATATATCTGTTCTGATCTGTTCTGGGCATACGGGCTTTATTCTAAGATCTGTTCTGGGCTAAGGCCAACTTATTCTATTTCTGTGGTTTGAACTGATTTAGGCTATGGTTGGGTTATTTTACACACTGAGTTTCCCCAAACTCACCCCTCTTTTCATCCTTGCAGGTAATCCCTAACCATAGTGGGCTTGGAGTTGTGAGGGATTTGGAGTGGCCACTTGTTTCCGCAAATTCCATTTCTTTCTGATGAACTAGACGTCCTTCTATTTTCGTTTACAGTTTCTTTGGGTTTTTTTAAGTGTAATAAGGCCGCTTAATTATTTTTATGGTTTTGATTTGTATTTTATTAGGATAGAAATGATTTATTTTAATTATCAAAATGGATTAGTACTAGGGCGCATTTTCCAAAACAATAGTTGATTTAAAAAATAACACGATTACAAGTAAGGCCTCTGCTAAGCAAACGTTTTCAAACTTAATCATTTTCTTACGATAAACTTAATCAACTGGTTTCCTCACAGTTATACGAGATGTTAGAGTGTGGCAATGGTGGTATGCATGTCTAGGATTGGATCCGGAGGGAGCTTGGTACTTAAGCAGTCTGACAGACTCACCTCCTCTTCTTCGGTTTCCTACCTGGTGCACAGCTTCCATTCACTTTAACCTACTTTTAAAAGCATCTTTTACATCACCAACTAAGTTTTCCAAACTAAGAAATACGGATTGTTTTGAATGCTTGGAAGTGGCGCATCGGATCCGGTCATAACGTCTAGGCTGGGTTTGGGGTGTTACATTTAGTGGTATCAGAGCCCGATTACAACAACTCGGCTGTGGAATGGGTTTACAAAAACAAGAATTTTTTTTAAAAAACAAGATTTTATAAGATTACAAAACTCAGTTTTCGAAAGTTTGATCTTTAGAAGCTGACATTCCGAATCTCCGACCCAAGTCTGTAAGTATTCTGAATTTTTCTGAATGTATTCTGAATTATTTGTCCGTACTAAAACCCTACTAGAAAACTCTAGATAGGATGCTACTGAAGCCATAGGAAAAACTTGATAAGAGACTGAAATTGTAGTTAGACTTCGGTTCTGCGAAAACAAACTCTGAATAACTGTCTGAATCATAAAACATCTGTAATAATCACTGGAATGCTAAAATTAATGCATAAAATTTGGTAAACAGATAATACGAGATAAGTACGCGAACAGCTCGTAGAAGGGGCCGTGGAAGAGGCTGAGGTAGTGCTCGTGTAGGAACTGCGTCTTCTGGGCATATGCCGATAGCAGAGGCACCGGTACCACCGGCAACTGAAGTAGAGTCTCATGATCATGGTGCCGGGGATGACGCCCTGTCGCAGGCTATGCTTCGAGTTCTGGAAAGGGTTGTCGGGGTAAGTTCAGGCAACGAAATCTGAGGATCAATTTCTGAACGACTCCGGGCTAACGGAATGGAGATCTTTAGGGGCGTATCTGGTGTAGCCCCGAATGTGGCAGAATATTGGTTGGAGGCCACAGAATGAATTATGGATGACTTGGACTGCTCGGTGGAACAGAATCTGAAGGGGGCCGTATCGCTACTGCGGGATGAGGCTTATCAGTGGTGGCTCACCGTGAGGGATGGAACCCCAGCTGATAGGGTTACGTAGGAGCTGTTTAAGACAGCCTTGAAAGGGAAGTACGTCGGGGCAAGTTATGTGGATGCCCGCCGGACGGAATTCCTGAATCTGGTCCAAGGAAGTAAAACAGTTGCTGAGTATGAGGCTGAGTTTTTGAGGCTGAGCCGGTATGATGTGGGAATAGTCGCTACGAAGTATGAGCGTAGCGTTCGCTTTGAGGATGGACTCAAGGATGACCTTAAGGTGCTGATTGCTCCGCAGAGGGAGCGAGATTTTACGGTTCTAGTGGAAAAAGCTAAGATAGCTGAGGAGGTAAAGCGTACTGAGAGGCAGAACCGTGAGAAGGATCGAAACCGTTTCTCGAGGGATTCTGGACCGTCGGGTGAGATAAATAAGAATGTCAAAAGGGCGAGAGTGGAGGAGCCAGTTCGAGCAGCTCCGGTGAATGTGGTTAGACCGCCAATTTGTGGAGACTGTGGTAAGGTACACTTGGGTGAGTGCAGGAAACGTTCTGGTGCTTGCTTCCGATGCGGATCTATGGAGAATAGAGTTAAAAACTGTCCTCCGAGAGCTGATCAGGTTCAAGTTGCCGAGCAGAGGGTTGCTCAACCTGTGAGAGGTGGACCACAACCACCGAGAGGACGTGGACAAGGTAGGGGCAGAAATGGAATTGGAATTGGACGTGGTCGAGCGGCGCCTAGCAGGGGTGCCAGAAATGCTGAGCCTCGATAGCCAGCGTTGGTGTACAGGGCTCGTCGTTGAGAGGAGGGCGATGCACCTGACATCATAACTGGTACGTTTTTAGTTTCTAGCATGCTGTATACTGCTTTGGTGGATAGTGGATCTACTCATTCCTATGTTGCATGTGCCATATCTGGGTCTTTGGGAGTGCATTCTGAGAAGATAGTGAGTGGGGTATTTGTGTTAAGTCCTTTGGGCCACTCGGTTAGGGTGGACAAACTATATAGGGATGTGCCCTTAGAGACTCAAGGTAGGATCTTTTCTGGAGATTTAATGGAGTTGCCGTTCGGAGAGTTCGACCTCATTCTGGGAATGGACTGGCTTGTTAAGCATAAGGCGACTTTGGATTGTGCGGCTAAGCGAATGGTGCTAAGGACCACGGAAGGGGATGAGGTTATGGTGATAGGTGAACGAAGGGATTATTTGTCTAATGTGGTATCGGCATTGAGGGTTGAAAAGTGGATTCGAAAAGGTTGTGAGGCCTATTTGGCATTTGTGAGTTAAAAGGAAACTGAAGGATCGACAGTAGATAAGGTCAGGACCGTTAAAGAGTTCCAAGATGTTTTTCCGGAGGAGCTTCCGGGATTGCCTCCAAACTGAGAACTCGAGTTTGGAATCGATTTGTTGCCTGGAACAGCACCAGTGTCCATTGCACCGTATAGGATGGCACCGAAAGAGTTAGTGAAGTTAAAGGCACAAATTCAAGAGTTGTTGGATAAGGGCTTTATTAGGCCAAGTGTGTCTCCATGGGGAGCACCGGTGCTATTCGTGAAGAAGAAGGATGGGACGATGCGCATGTACATTAATTATCGCTAGTTGAACAAACTGACGATTAAGAATAAGTATCCGCTACCTAGGATCGACGATCTGTTCAACCAGCTTAGAGGAGCTTCTGTATTTTCCAAGATCGATCTTCGATCTGGATATCATCAGTTAAGGGTCAAGGAGGTAGATATCCATAAGACAGCATTCAGAACTCGGTACGGTCATTACGAGTTTCTGGTTATGCCTTTTGGACTAACGAATGCTCCTGCAGCATTTATGGATCTGATGAACCGTGTATTCCAACCATTTCTGGATCGATTCGTGGTCGTCTTTATTGATGATATTCTGGTATACTCTGAGACTGAAGCAAAACATGATGAGCATCTCCGCACTGTGTTGCAAGTGTTAAGGGAGAAAGAACTTTATGCGAAGTTCGGTAAGTGTGAATTTCGGTTGAGGAGGTAACCTTTTTAGGACATGTGGTCTCTATTGAGGGAATTAAGGTGGACCCTCGTAAGATTGAAGCATTCGGAATGGAAGCCGCTATATGTCGTGTGTCGAAATTCGAAGTTTCCTAGGCTTGGCAGGCGAGTTACTATAGGAGGTTTGTGGAAGGTTTTTTTCGTGATGGCAAAGCACCTTTGTGAAACTTATAAGGAAAGGAGTACCGCTTGTATGGGTGAGAAGCAGCAGGAAGCTTTTGAGAAGTTGAAAAATTTTCGATCAAGCACCGGTTGATTGATTCACCAGTAGCGGGAAGGATTTTACTATGTCTGAGTGATGCATCACATGTAGGTTTGGGTTGTGTGTTGATGCAAGAGGGTAAGGTGGTTGCTTATGCATCACGACGACTTAAGCCTCACGAAGGAAACTATCCTACTCATGATTTGGAGTTGGCGCGTGATAATCTTTGCACTTAAGATTTGGAGACATTATTTGTATGGAGAAAGGTGTATTATATACACAGATCATAAGAGTCTTAAGTATTTGCTGACTCAGAAGGAATTGAACCTGAGGCAAAGGAGGTGGATCGAGTTGCTTAAGGATTATGATTGTTTGATCGAATATCACCCAGGCAAGGCTAATGTGGTAGCCGATGCTCTGAGTCGTAGAGCTGTATCTGATCTGAGAGTAATGTTTCCTCGCCTAAGTCTGTATGATGATGGAAGTTTGTTGGCTGAATTGCAAGTAAGGCCAACCTGGGTGGATCAAATTAAGGAAAAATAGTTGAAAGATGAGTCTTTGGTTGCTCATTTTCTACAGGTTAAAGAAGGAGGAACTTCTGAGTTTGGGTTAAATAACGAAGGAGTTCTATGCTTCCAAGGAAGAATTTGTGTTCCGAAGGACTCTGACTTGAGGCAGTCAATACTTAAGGAAGCTCATGGGGGACTTTGTGCCATGCATCCTGGAGGGAATAAGATGTATCACGACTTGCGAGAACTATATTGGTGGCCTAGGGTGAAACGCGAAGTAACAGAATTTGTGGGGAAATGTCTGACATGCCAACAAGTGAAAGCTGAGCGTCAATTACCTTCTAGATTGATTCAGCCAGTAAAGATACCACTTTGGAAGTGGGAGAGGGTAACCATGGACTTTGTAAGTGGGCTACACTTGACACCATCAAAAAAGGACTCGATATGGGTGATTGTGGATAGGCTGACCAAATCGGCTCATTTTATACCAGTTCGCACTGACTTTTCACTTCAGAAGTTAGCTAAGTTGTATGTGGCGGAGATTGTGAGACTTCATGGAGTTCCAGTTTCGATTATCTCTGACCGGGATCCTAGATTTACATTTCGATTTTTGCAGAAGTTACATGAGGCATTGGGAACGCGATTAAACTTTAGTACAGCTTTCCATCCCCAAACTGATGGTCAGTCAGAAAGAGTTATCCAAATTCTGGAGGACATGTTGAGGGGATGTGTTATTGATTTCTGAGGTAGTTGGGAGGATTACTTGCCATTGGCAGAATTTGCGTACAATAATAGTTATCAGGCGAGTATTCGAATGGCACCATATGAAGCACTGTATGGGCGAAGGTGTCGAACACCTAGTTGTTGGACCGAACTAGGAGAGCGACAAGTTCTTGGACCAGAGTTGGTAGCTGATACTGAGGATAAGGTCAAGTTGATTAGAGACCGGTTGAAGGAAGCATCTGATAGGCAAAAGTCTTATGTAGATTTGAGGCGTAAGGAGATTGAGTACTCGGTGGGTGATATGGTCTTTTTGAAGGTTTCTCATTGGAAGAAGATATTAAGGTTCGGTAAGAAGGGAAAGTTGAGTCCGCAGTTCATTGCGCCTTATCAGGTTTTGCAGCGAGCAGGCCCAGTGGCTTATCAGTTGGAATTGCCTCCAGAGTTAGACAGGATTCACGATGTTTTTCACGTCTCCATGTTAAGGCGTTATCATTCTGACCCTACTCATGTTGTGCCGGTTGGGAATTTTAAAAATGTTGGAAAAATTTAAAATTCTGTGTTCTGTTTGTTTGCCGTAGGATTAAGTCCGTTAGTGGGCCTCTAGAAGGCCCAAGCTTAAGTTAAAATCTGATAGTTTTAGTTAATTTTGATTCCACAAGAAAAAGAGGGTTCTGGTTAATTGGGCTTTTAGGTATTTATTATGTAAAATAAATCACAAGGGAGCACGTGGTAAAGTGGTTAAAGTGACGCCACTGGGAATGTCATAGGTGGCGTGTGGATGATTCGAAGAACCCAGGTTCAAGTCACAATGACAGCAAATTAAGGGATTAATTTTTATGTACAGAAGAGGAAAGTGATGGAACTCAAGTAAAAGACTGGTAGGAGGAGTTTGAGTTGCTCAGGAGATTGAGCAAGGAGAGGATAAGGGAGAGAATTTAGGAGCTGATTGGGGAGAGCAGTGATGGCCGAATAATGGACTCTTGAAGACCAAGAGGTGGCCAGCCAAGGGATTCTCTAGAAGGGCAAAAATTTGGCTAGGGTTAGTGGTTGTATAAATTCGGCAATAGGGGGTAAGTGAGCCATTTTCTAATCACTCTTCCTCTCCTTTTATTTTTTTTTTCTCTCCATTACCTATTTTGTTCTCCTCCTTCCCCACATAGCCGAATTCTTCAACCACCCTACTTTACGCCACTTTCTTCTATTATTTTATTGACTAAAGTCGGTTACCACAAATCCCAAAATCCCGAAAGCTTGAATCCTTTTTTGTCGATTTCTTAAAACCAAAACCCTATTTCTTCTCTTCATCAATTGTGGCCGATTCACTAGTTCTCTAAGCCCCAAGTTCTATCGACGGGACTATAGCAAAACCCTCTCATTCCATCTTTCTATACACAGTTGCAAAGAGCCAAAAACCCCACACTCACAGGGACTTAGCCGAATACTAAGGTCACTGGAAGCTCGACTTCTGTTATCAACTGAGGGCTTAGATCTATATCGGGATCGAGTGGAAACTCATTGGGATCATTGGCTAAGGAATCGGTGGTAAGTCTTTCCTAAACTTAGTCTTTCTTTTGTATTTTAGGAAAAGCCAAAATCCCTAAATGTTAGGGGGGCTATCGATTTGGACTTGTAGCCCTAAGGGGTTGTGGTAACTATTCTGCTTTGATAAATGGTGTGACTTAGAGGCTGCTGATCAAGGGTTTGGACAAGTGGAACGATCGAATCTTTGGATTTAATCATCTTTCGGCATTAAGGTAAGAGCAATAAGGGTTTTAAGCATGTTTGGCCGAATATGGTAAGGGACTATATGCTCAGTGTTATTTCGATATCTAGAGTAATATGTTAGTAATTCAATTGTTGGCAGTTCGTGCGTGGATCTCGTCATCGAATCGTCAGAAAAGCAGTGTGTAAATCGACACCCTCTCATAGACTAGATCGGCAAAAAGTCGAAAAGCGAAATGCTTGAAATCTTTGAAAAGCTTGATATTTTGGGCACTTGCGAGTGTGCGAATGCTCGTAAGATATATGGGTAAATATTACTGGTAATCGAAGTGATAAAACTGCAGTACGCGCGATTTCGTGCGTTTTGATATTTTAGACTTAATGGTCCAAAACTGGGTTAATGGGCCAACGGGCCCAATTCGGTAACAACGCTCGATAAGTGTATCTGGTAATACGTAATGGCTACGATATGCATGAAAACCTTAAAAATAGTTAGATTTACTAAAATACCCCTACGTATGCAAAATTACCATTATACCCTTATGTATGCAAAATAACTTTTATACCTCTAGGGTTACTTTTGTCTAAAAAGCATGATGATTTAAATCTGTATGATGTTTGCCATGAATAAATATATGTTGCATGGGGACATGGGTTATATTATGGAGAAAGCGTCCTGGTGGCTATGACACAAATTATCTGTTCTGGTGGCCCTGCCACATATATCTGTTCTGGTGGCTCTTCCACAAATATCTGCATCTGGTGACTCTGTCACATTTTTCATATCGCGGCTGACCATGTTTGTATATTTACGTGGCGTGTAGCGGTTGGGTGGGTCGAGTAGTCTCCCACATGGCGAAAGGATGGTATGGGAGTACATGGTGGATATGGGTTGGGCCACGCATAAGCATGATATATATACATTACGATCCATTCGGTCCTACGGGCTTTATTCTAAGATCTGTTCTGGGCTAAGGCCAACTTATTCTATTTCTGTGGTTTGAACTGATTTAGGCTATGGTTGGGTTATTTTACACACTAAGTTTCCCCAAACTCACCCCTCTTTTCATCCTTGCAGGTAATCCCCAACCATCGTGGGCTTGGACTTGTGAGGGATTCGGAGTTGCCACTTGTTTCCGCAAATTTAGTTTCTTTCTGATGAACTAGACGTCCTTCTATTTTCGTTTACGGTTTCTTTGGGTTTTTTTAAGTGTAATAAGGCCGCTTAATTATTTTTATGGTTTTGATTTATATTTTATTAGGATAGAAATGATTTATTTTAATTATCAAAATGGATTAGTACTAGGGCGCGTTTTCCAAAATAATAGTTGATTTCAAAAATAACACGATTACAAGTAAGGCCTCCGCTAAGCAAAAGTTTTCAAACTTAATCATTTTCTTAAGATAAACATAATCAACTGGTTTTCTCACAGTTATACGAGATGTTAGAGTGTGGCAATGGTGGTGTACATGTCTAGGATTGGATCGGAGGGAGCTTGGTACTTAAGCAGTCCGACAGACTCACCTCTTCTTCTTCGGTTTCCTACCTGGTGCACAGCTTCCATTCACTTTAACCTACTTTTAAAAGCATCTTTTACATAACCAACTAAGTTTTCCAAACTAAGAAATACGGATTATTTTGAACGCTTCGATGTGGCGCATCAGATCCGGTCATAACGTCTAGGTCGAGTTTGGGGTGTTACATTTAGGGGTATCAGAGCCCGATTGCAACAACTCGGCTTTGGAATGGGTTTACAAAAACAAGGATTTTTTTGAAAAACAAGATTTTATAAGATTACAAAACTCAGTTTTTGAAAGTTTGATCTTTAGAAGGTGGCATTCCGAATCTCTGGCCCAAGTCTGTAAGTATTCTGAATTTTTCTGAATGTATTCTGAATTATTTGTCTCTACTAAAACCCTGCTAGAAAACTCTAGATAGGATGCTACTGAAGCCATAGGAAAAACTTGATAAGAGACTGAAACTGTAGCTAGACTTCGGTTCTGCGAAAACAAACTCTGAATAACTGTCTGAATCATAAAACATCTGTAATAATCACTGGAATGCTAAAATTAATGCATAAAATTCGTTAAACAGATAATACGAGATGAGTATGCGAGCAGCTCGTGGACGAGGCTGAGGTAGTGCTCGTGTAGGAACTGCGTCTTCTAGGCATATGCTGACAGCAGAGGCACCAGTACCACCAGCAACTGAAGTAGAGTCTCATGATCATGGTGCTGGGGATGACGCCCTGTCGTGGGCTATGCTTCGAGTTTTGGAATGGGTTTCCGGGGTAAGTTCGGGCAACGAAATTCGAGGATCAATTTCTGAACGACTCCAGGCTAACGGAGTGGAGATCTTTAGGGGCGTATCTGGTGTAGCCCCGAATATGGCAGAATATTGGTTAGAGGCCACAGAATGAATTATGGATGACTTGGACTGCTCGGAGGAATAGAAGCTGAAGGGGGCCGTATCATTGCTGCGGGATGAGGCTTATCAGTGGTGGCTCACCGTGAGTGATGGAACCCCAGCTGGTAGGGTTACGTGGGAGCTGTTTAAGACAGCCTTTAAAGGGAAGTACGTCGGGGCAAGATATGTGGATACCCGCTGGAAGGAATTCCTGAATCTGGTCCAAGGAAGTAAAACAATTGCTGAGTATGAGGCTGAGTTTTTGAGGCTGAGCCGATATGCTGTAGGAATAGTCGCTATGGAGTATGAGCCTAGCGTTCGTTTTGAGGATGGACTCAGGGATGACCTTAAGGTGCTGATTGCTCCGCAGAGGGAGCGGGATTTTGCGGTTCTGGTGGAAAATGCTAAGATAGCTGAGGAGGTAAAGCGTACTGAGAGGCAGAACCGTGAGAAGGATCGAAACCGTTTTCGGAGGGATTCTGGACCGTCCGGTGGGATAAATAAGAATGTCAAAAGGGCGAGAATGGAGGAGCCAGTTCTAGCAGCTCCGGTGAATGTGGTTAGACCGCCAATTTGTGGAGACTGTGGTAAGGTACACTTGGGTGAGTGTAGGAAACGTTCTGGTGCTTGTTTCTGATGCGGATCTATGGAGCATAGAGTTAAAGACTGTCCTCAGAGAGCTGATCAGGTTCAAGTTGCCGAGCAGAGGGTTACTTAACCTGTAAGAGGTAGACCACAACCACCGAGAGGACGTGGACAAGGTAGGGGCAGAAATGGAAATGGAATTGGACGTGGTCGAGGGGCGCCTGGCAGGGGTGCCGAAAATACTAAAGCTCGACAGCCAGCGTTGCTGTATGCGGCTAGTCATCGAGAGGAGGGCGACGCACCTGATGTCATAACTGGTACGTTTTTAGTTTCTAGCATGTTGTATACTACTTTGGTGGATATTGGATCTACCCATTCCTATGTTGCATGTGCCATATCTTGGTCTTTGGGAGTGCATTCTGAGAAAATAGTGAGTGGGGTATCTGTGTTAAGTCCTTTGGGCCACTTCGTTAGGGTGGAAAAACTGTATAGGGATGTGCCCTTAGAGACTCAAGGCAGGATATTTTCTGGAGATTTATTGGAGTTGCCGTTCGGAGAGTTCGACCTCATTCTGGGAATGGACTGGCTTGTTAAGCATAAGGCGACTTTGGATTGTGCAGCTAAGCGAATGGTGCTAAGGACCACGGGAGGGGATGAGGTTATGGTGATAGGTGAACGAAGGGATTATTTGTCTAATGTGGTATCGGCATTGAGGGCTGAAAAGTGGATTCGGAAAGGTTGTGAGGCCTATTTGGCATTTGTGAGTCAAAAGGAAACTGAAGGATCGACAGTAGATAAGGTCAGGACCGTTAAAGAGTTCCAAGATGTTTTTCCAGAGGAGCTTCCGGGATTGCGTCCAAACTGAGAAGTCGAGTTTGGAATCGATTTGTTGCCTGGAACAACACCAGTGTCCATTGCACCGTATAGGATGGCACCGAAAGAGTTAGTGGAGTCAAAGGCGCAAATTCAAGAGTTGTTGGATAGGGGCATTATTAGGCCAAGTGTGTCTCCATGGGGAGCACCGGTGCTATTCGTGAAGAAGAAGGATGGGACAATGCGCATGTGCATTGATTATCGCCAGTTGAACAAACTGATGATTAAGAATAAGTATCTACTACCGAGGATCGACGATCTGTTCGACCAGCTTAGAGGAGCTTCTGTATTTTCCAAGATCGATCTTCAATCTGGATATCATCTGTTAAGGGTCAAGGAGGTAGATATCTATAAGACGGCATTCAGAACTCGGTACGGTTATTACGAGTTTCTGGTTATGCCTTTTGGACTAACGAATGCTCCTGCAGCATTTATGGATCTGATGAACCGTGTATTCCAACCATTTCTGGATCGATTCGTGGTCGTCTTTATTGATGATATTCTGGTATACTCTGAGACTGAAGCAAAACATAATGAGCATCTCCGCACTGTGTTGCAAGTGTTAAGGGAGAAAGAACTTTATGTGAAGTTCAGTAAGTGTGAATTCTTGTTGAGGGAGGTAACCGTTTTAGGACATGTGGTCTCTGCTGAGGGAATTAAGGTGGACCCTCGTAATATTGAAGCAATTCTAGAATGGAAGCCGCCTAGGTTAGTGTCAAAAATTTGAAGTTTCCTAGGCTTGGTAAGTTACTATAGGAGGTTTGTGGAAGGTTTTTCTGTGATGGCAGCACCTTTGACGAAACTTATAAGGAAAGGAGTACCGTTTGTATAGACTGAGAAGCAGCAGGAAGCTTTTGAGAAGTTGAAGAAAGTTAGATCAAGCACCAGGTATTGATTTTAACAGAGTCTGGGAAGGATTTTACTGTGTACAGTGATGCATCACATGTAGGTTTGGGTTGTGTGTTGATGCAAGAGGGTAAGGTGGTTGCTTATGCATCACGACAGCTTAAGCCTCACGAAGGAAACTATCTTACTCATGATTTGGAGTTGGCAGCAATAATCTTTGCACTTAAGATTTGGAGACATTATTTGTATGGAGAAAGGTGTATTATATACACAGATCATAAGAGTCTTAAGTATTTGCTGACTCAGAAGGAATTAAACCTGAGGCAAAGGAGGTGGATCGAGTTGCTTAAGGATTATGATTGTTCGATCGAATATCACCCAGGCAAGGCTAATGTGGTAGCCGATGCTCTGAGTCGTAGAGCTGTATCTGATCTGAGAGTAATGTTTGCTCGCCTAAGTCTGTATGATGATGGAAGTCTGTTGGCTGAATTGCAAGTAAGGCCAACCTGGGTGGATCAAATTAAGGAAAAACAGTTGAAAGATGAGTCTTTGGTTGCTCGTTTTCAACAGGTTAAAGAAGGAGGAACTTCTGATTTTAGGTTAAATACAAAGGAGTTCTATGCTTCCGAGGAAGAATTTGTGTTCCGAAGGACTCTGACTTGAGGCAGTCAATACTTAAGGAAGCTCATAGGGGACTTTGTGCCATGCATCCTGGAGTGAATAAGATGTATGACGACTTGCGAGAACTGTATTGGTGGCCTGGGCTAAAACGCGAAGTAACAGAATTTGTGGGGAAATGTCTGACATGACAACAAGTGAAAGCTGAGCATTAATTACCTTCTAGATTGATGCAGCCAGTAAAGATACCACTTTGGAAGTGGGAGAGAGTAACCATGGACTTTGTAAGTGGGCTACCCTTGACACCATCAAAAAAGGACTCTATATGGGTGATTGTGGATAGGCTGACCAAATCGGCTCATTTTATACCAGTTCGCACTGACTTTTCACTTCAGAAGTTAGCTAAGTTGTATGTGGCGGAGATTTTAAGACTTCATGGAGTTCCAGTTTTGATTATCACTAACCGGGATCCTAGATTTACATCCCGGTTTTGGCAGAAAATACATGAGGCGTTGGGAACGCGATTAAACTTTAGTACGGCTTTCCATCCCCAAACTGTTGGTCAGTCGGAAAGAGTTATCCAAATTCTGGAGGACATGTTGAGGGGATGTGTTATTGATTTCCGAGGTAGTTGGGAGGATTACTTGCCATTGGCAGAATTTGCGTACAATAATAGTTATCAGGCGAGTATTCGAATGGCACCATATGAAGCACTGTATGGGCGAAGGTGTCAAACACCTAGTTGTTGGACCGAACTAGGAGAGCGATAAGTTCTTGGACCAGAGTTGGTAGCTGGTACGAGGATAAGGTCAAGTTGATTAGAGACTGGTTGAAGGAAGCATCTGATAGGAAAAAGTCTTATGCAGATTTGAGGCGTAAGGAGATTGAGTACTCGGTGGGTGATATGGTCTTTTTGAAGGTTTCTCCTTGGAAGAAGATATTAAGGTTCGGTAAAAAGGGCAAGTTGAGTCCGCAGTTCATTGGGCCTTAACGGGTTTTGAAGCGAGTAGGCCCAGTGGCTTATCAGTTGGAATTGCCTCCAGAGTTAGACAGGATTCACGATGTTTTTCACGTCTCCATGTTAAGGCATTATCATTCTGACCATACTCATGTTGTGCCAGTTGCAGAAATTGAGGTGCAAACTGATTTGACCTTTGAGGAGGAGCCTGTGTAAATACTGGATCGAGAGGTTATGGTTCTAAGAAGAAAATTTGTCCCATTAGTAAAGGTACTTTGGTGTAATCATGGCGGAGAGGAAGCTACTTGGGAGCCAGAGGAGGCGATGCAGCAACAATACCCTCATCTGTTTGGACCAGGTAAATTTCGAGGACGAAATTTCTTTAAGGAGGGTAGAGTTGTAATGCCCCAATTTTTGGGAATTTTAAAAATGTTGGAAAAATTTAAAATTCTGTGTTCTGTTTGTTTACCGTAGGATTAAGTACGTTAGTGGGCCTCTAGAAGGCCCAAGCTTAAGTTAAAATCCGATAGTTTTAGTTAATTTTGATTCCACAAGAAAAAGAGGGTTCTGGTTAATTGGGCTTTTAGGTATTTATTGTGTAAAATAAATCACAAGGGAGCACGTGGTAAAGTGGTTAAAGTGACGCCACTGGGAATGTTATAGGTGGCGTGTGGATGATTGGGAGGACCCAGGTTCAAGTCACAATGACAGCAAATTAAGGGATTAATTTTTATGTACAGAAGAGGAAAGTGATGGAACTCAAGTAAAAGACTGGTAGGAGGAGTTTGAGTTGCTCAGGAGATTGAGCAAGGAAGGGATAAAGGAGAGGATTTAGGAGCTGATTGGGGAGAGCGGTGATGGCTAAATAATGGACTTTTGAAGAGCAAGAGGTGGCCAGCCAAGGGATTCTCTAGGAGGGTAAAAATTCGGCTAGGGTTAGTGCTTGTATAAATTCGGCAATAGGGGGTAAGTGAGCCGTTTTCTGATCACTCTTGCTCTCCTTTTATTTTCTTTTTCTCTCCATTAGCTATTATGTTCTCCTCCTTCCCCACGTAGCCGAATTCTTCAACCACCCTACTTTACGCCACTTTCCTCCATTATATTTTTGACTAAAGCCGATTACCTCAAATCCCAAAATCCCGAAAGCTTGAATCCTTTTATGCCAATTTCTTATAACCAAAACCCTATTTCTTCTCTTCATCAATTGTGGCCGATTCACTAGTTCTCTAAGCCCCAAGTTCTGTCGATAGGACCATAGCAAAACCCTCTCATTTCATCTTTCTATACACAGTTGCAAAGAGCCAAAAACCCCACACTCACAGGGACTTAGCCGAATACTAAGGTCACTGGAAGCTCGACTTCTGTTATCAACTGAGGGCTTAGATCTACATCGAGATCGAGTGGAAACTCATTGGGATCATTGGCTAAGGAATCGGTGGTAAGTCTTTCCTAAACTTAGTCTTTCTTTCGTATTTTAGGAAAAGCCAAAATCCCTAAATGTTAGGGAGGCTGTCGATTTGGACTTGTAGCCCTAAGGGGTTGTGATAAATGTTCTGCTTTGATAAATGGTGTGACTTAGAGGCTGCTGATCAAGGGCTTGGACAAGTGGAACGATCGGATCTTTGGATTTAATCATCTTTTGGCATTAAGGTAAGAGTAATAAGGGTTTTAAGCATGTTTGGCCGAATATGGTAAGGGACTATATGCTCAGTGTTATTTCGATATCTAGAGTAATATGTTAGTAATTCAATTGTAGGCAGTTCGTACGTGGATCTCGTCATCGAATCGTCGTAAAACAGGTGTGTAATTGACACCCTCTTATAGACTAGATCGGTAAAAGCTGAAAAGTCAAAATGCCGAAAAGCCGGTATTTTGGGCACTTGCGAGTGTGCGAATGCTCGTAAGATATATGGGTAAATATTACTGGTAATCGAAAGTGATAAAACTGTAGTACGCGTGATTTCGTGCGTTTTGATATTTTGGACTTAATGGGCCAACGGGCCCAATTCGGTAAGAACGCTCGGTAAGTGTATCTGGTAATACGTAATGGCTACGATATGCATGAAAACCTTAGAAATAGTTAGATTTACTAAAATACCCCTACGTATGCAAAATTACCATTATACCCTTATGTATGCAAAATGACCTTTATACCCCTAAGGTTAATTTTGTCTGAAAAGCATGATGATTTAAATCTGTATAATGTGTGCCATGAATAAATATCTGTTGCATGGGGACATGGGTTATATTATGGAGGAAGCGTCTTGGTGGCTATGCCACAAATTCTCTGTTCTGGTGGTCCTGCCACATATATCTGTTCTGGTGGCTCTGCCACAAATATCTGTATCTGGTGACTCTGTCACATTTTCTGTATCTGGCAGCCATGCTGCATATTTCTGTGGCGTGTAGCGATTGGGTGGGTCGAGTAGTCTCCCCACATGGTAAAAGGATGGTATGGGGGAGTACATGGTTGGATATGGGTTGGGCTTCTGCATAAGCATGATATATATCTTACGATGCGCCTGCGGGCCTACGGGCTTTATTCTGAGATCTATTCTGGGCTAAGGCCAACTTATTTTATTTCTGTGGTTTGAACTGATTTAGGCTATGGTTGGGTTATTTTACACACTGAGTTTCCCCGAACTCACCCCTCTTTTCATCCTTGCAGGTAATCCCCAACCATAGTGGGCTTGGAGCTGTGAGGGATTCGGAGTGGCCACTTGTTTCCGCAAATTCAGTTTCTTTCTGATGAACTGGACGTCCTTTTATTTTCGTTTACGATTTCTTTGGGTTTTTTTAAGTGTAATAAGGCCGCTTAATTATTTTTATGGTTTTGATTTATATTTTATTAGGATAGAAATGATTTATTTTAATTATCAAAATGGATTAGTACTGGGGCGCATTTTCCAAAACAATAGTTGATTTCAAAAATAACACGATTACAAGTAAGGCCTCCGCTAAGCAAATGTTTTCAAACTTAATCATTTTCTTAAGATGAACTTAATCAACTGGTTTTCTCACAGTTATACGAGATGTTAGAGTGTGGCAATGGTGGTGTGCATGTCTAGGATTAGATCCGAGAGGAGCTTGGTACTTAAGTAGTCCGGCTGGACTCACCTCCTCTTCTTTGTTTCCTACCTACGGTGCACACTTCCATTCACTTTAACCTACTTTTAAAAGCATCTTTTACATCACCAACTAAGTTTTCCAAACTAAGAAATACGGATTGTTTTGAACGCTTCGATGTGGCGCATCGGATCCGGTCATAACGTCTAGGCCGGGTTTGGGGTGTTACACTTCTGCTTATCTGTGCAAGTAATCCTTAGGCAGATCGGTGCTACGAGGGACTTGAAGGTGGCCATACAACAACTTATGTTTCTGTATTTAACTTTTAATTTATTAGCAATTTAAAGTTAGGTGTTTTTATGTAATAAGGCCTTTCTGGATTTTATTTTTAATTTAGGGATTTATATTTGTTCGCTTTAACACTGCTGGCAAATGATAAATGTTTTTCAAAAATACCATGAATACGTAAATGGTTTTAAGAGCTATTGCAAGAAAACAACGTTTTGCAAGTAAATGCTAGTACGCAACTGTTTTGAAAAGCTTTCCTACAAACAAGATTTCAAAATTAATAACGTTTTAAAGTAGATACTCTTGATAGTGACGCAAGTTTTGAAATATTCTTTTAGGTCACACAAGGAGGCTTAATAAAGATTGGGCTTTGCAAATGATATCATGCTTTATGAAAAACACTTCAATGTGACA
This sequence comes from Gossypium anomalum, assembly GCA_025698475.1. Lineage (NCBI taxonomy): Eukaryota > Viridiplantae > Streptophyta > Magnoliopsida > Malvales > Malvaceae > Gossypium > Gossypium anomalum. The sequence continues at coordinate 53,170,712 of CM046966.1, read as the reverse complement.
TCGCCAGATTCGGCCATAACGTCTAGGCTGGGTTTGGGATGTTACAGAGTAAATGGCACTATGTGTACGATACCGATATAAGTTCAGTTTAATGTAATGGCACTAAGTGTGCGATATAATTATAACTTCGACTAATTAATTAGCACTACGTGTGCGAATTCATTGAATGTTCAAGGATGATCAAATGAATTAGCTCTTCGAGCATTGAAGTGATAAATGTGATAGATAAGAACATAATGGTACAGGTATGTACGGAACCTATATGATTGATGATGTTAAGTGTGAAGTAGATGAAAATTTATGTAAATGAATGATGAAATGAGTTGGATTGAATAGCATTATTAATGTTATTTATAAGATTAAAGATGTGAAATGAAAGTAAGATATGTCTTTGAATAAGGATAAGTAATATGATGTGTTATATATACTCGTTATATGAAATTATTGTGTTATGTTTCAGAAATGAGATTTACGAAACATGAAACATGGCTTTGATGTATGATTACTTGATTCAAAAACTTGAACAGATAATGAAATTAAAATGGTTGAGTTGGTTATATGATTCATGTATACGAATTTGGTTTATATGAATAAGGAAATTATAGATGTTCGAGTTTGGAAGTGTTTATAAAGAAGTTGATATAACTTTATGTATGATTTGTAATAAATGACAATGGTTTGGTTGGCGCTGAAATGAATATGTGCGAGCTTGACTTCTATGATTAAGTTAATGGTTGTTAATCAAATTCGAAAGCATGGTTATACGTTCATTGATAAATAAGTTAAGTGAATTATTTAATGTGGTTACATGAATTTACGAGTATAATGAAGGTATATGTGATTGAGATTTGTTAATTTTGGTTTAGTGATATTGGTTTAAAAATATCATTGAAATGATTTATTTGTTTATGGCTTGCTAAGCTTTCAAAGCTTACTCTATGTATTTTTCCTATGTTTATAGATTTTCAAAGATCTACTCGGCTTGGAAGTCGATGGAGACGTCATCACACTATCCTATTATCATTTCAGTAAATAATGTTTTGAAATTTGGTTATGTGCCATGTATAGACTATAAGCATGTGAATATGGTTTGCGATGTAAATATATGTTTTGCCAAGTGATATGGCTTGATAATGGATGTGAATATGGTTTGGTTTTGTTATGGTTAATGTGATAAGAAAATGGTATGATTTTATGCTTATGAATGACTAAATGAAATGGTCAATTTGGTATGTGCTTAATTGTTAAATTAGGTATAAGTCTGGCATGAAGATGGATAAGAAATTGAGATGTTGGTAATGTATGATTGAATAAACTTGGCTTATGACTTTGGTAATGTTTAACATATGATTTTAGTATGTTTTGATATAGAGAATGAACATGAAATTGGTTGATGATATTATGAATTGATTGATACATGTTTGGAGTTGAATTTGGCTGCAAATATTGCATATATGATGCTTGATTTTGGAATTATAGGGAGGACCCAAATGGGAGGCATATTGGCCTTGTAAATGGCCTACTTTTGCCCACACAAGAATGGACACAGGTGTGTGTCTCTGCCGTGTTGCTCGAGGGCCATTTCGAAATGAGCCTGGGCAGACCACATGGTCGAGAACACACTGGCGTGTGCCAGGCCGTGTGGCCAAGTTAGTTTTGACCACGGGTTAGACACACAGGCGTGTCTTGTGCCCGTGTGGATAAGTTAGTATGTATGCCCTGATTCGCCACGGATTAGACACACGGGCGTGTCTAATGCTATGTGAGGCATACGGCCTATTCACACGGGCATGTGACTTTTATAACTTAGAAAAAAGAATGTTTAAGTTTTGAAAAAATTTTGTTTATGCTCAGTTTAGTCCCGACTCCTTTCTAAAGCATGTTTAAGGTCTCGTTGACCTATGTAAGGGACTCTGTATTGATGTATAACCTATGATGCTATGATGATTGTGAAATGAATGCTAAATGTTTTGATATGTCCGGTAATGCCTCTTAACCCTAGTCTGGCAACGGATACGGGTTAGGGGTGTTACAAGATAAATACCGTCAGTAACAAATGCGGGACCTTATTCATTTTGTGAAATCACATATCCATCGATTTTCCATTTATTCAACTGGGATTTAAATATTTTTCAAGCATCATCAGGCAGGTGATTATTTCAAACATCCATAACATTCATATAATTCAAGTAAACACATTCCACATTCATTTCAAGCATATAAGTAACATTTTTATCATTTATCATTTATCCGCATTATTATTGATCGAGCTTTGTTAGATGTATTTTCAATGTCATATATATATATGATATTTATACAATTTACAGACACAACATTTAATTCAAGCATATAAATATACACAATTTAGTTACATGAACTTACCTCGACAGCGTTCGTGTATGTAAAATCTACTAATCCGACATTTTCCTCTTTCCTCGTTCTAGCTCTGAATTTGGTCTATACGGATCTATACGAGTAAATTCTACATCAATTTATCATATTTCATATTCAAGCGGACTCAATCTACATCCTAGGAAAAATTACCATTTTGCCCTTAACTTTTCCATAAATTCTCATTTCGTTCCTAAGCTCGGAAAATGAAATTTATGCAATTTATTCCCTATTTCAAGCCTAACCAAAATTTCAATATAGAATTTACAGCACATATTTTCGATAAATTTTAGAATTTTTCATCAATTTTCACAACTTTACATTTTAGTCCCTAAATCATGTTTTCATCAAAAATCACTTTGTAAAAGTTGTTTATCTATCAACAACCTTTCATTTTCTACCATAAATTTCTAATTTCCAGCATATACATCCATGACTTAGTTTCCATACTTTGATAACTTCTCAAATTGATCCCCAAATAGATAGATTAAGCTATCTCGGTTTCAAAAATATCAAAATTACTAAAAATGGGACAAGAAAACTTACCCAATTTGGCCAAGAAAGTTTCTTCTCTCTCTCCTAGGGTTTCGATGGAATATTTTGGGGAAGAAGATGATAGAGTTGATTTTTATTTCTATTTAACTAATTTATCATCTTTAATCATTTTGATTTCCAATTGAGTCCTTAGCCTTTTTCTAATTTTCCATGGATGAATTATCCAAAAATATCTACTAACTTTTTATTAATGGTCTAATTACCATATAAGGACCTTAAGTTTTGAATTCCATAATTCAACTTTTTCATTTAATGCAATTTGGTCCTTTCCATAATTAAGCACATAATCGGTAAAATTTTCTTAACAAAATTTTCACATGACATTTCTAACATATTACGGACCATGTAATCAAATAAAAATAAATTTTATTTTCATATCGGATTTGTGGTCCCGAAACCACTAGTCCAATTTCACTGAAAAATGGGTTGTTACAGATCCAATTTGAAGGATTTCACCATTTTGACATTTCAATTTACAATTTACAACGGCATCATGCAGAGTCAACCAATCAATACCCAGAATTACATTGAACTCATCAAATGGTAAAAACATCAAATTAGTCGAAAAACAGTAACCCCGAGTCATTACAAGACAGTTCTTGCAAACTTGATCAACTAAAACATACTTGCCCAAGAGGTTCAATACTTTAATCATAAACTCAGTAAATTCAACATTCAATTTCTTAGTAGACACTAAATTCTCACAAACATATGAATGAGTTCACCCAGGATCAATCAAAGCAATCACATTAGTGTCATAAAGAGAAAATGAACAAGTGATAACATCGGGTGACGACGCCTCTTTGCGAGCGCGAATGGCATAAGCTCTAGTAAGTGCTCTGGCCTCAGATCTTACTGTAGAATCTTTTGTAGTTCTAAGATTACTACTCGCATTTCCCGCATTTCTTGGTGGCCTCCCTCTAGTGGCTGTGTTACTCTGTCTTGCATTTTGAACATTATTTTTCTCAGCTAACTCTGGGCAATCACGTATGAAATGATCTTGTGAACACTGCAGCAAAACTAACTTTTAGCAGCGTTTTTTAAGGCCTTTAGTGGCGTTTTTACAAGCACCGCATAAACGCCGCATAAAACGCCGCTAAAATTTGCGGCGTTTATTTGAAAAAAAGCCGCTAAAGAACATGGCCTTTAGCGGCGCTTTTCCCACAAACGCCGCTAAAGAACATGACCTTTAGCGGCGCTTTCCCCACAAACGCCGCTAGATGTCATGTTCTTTAGCGGCGCTTTTTCCAAAAACGCCATTAAAGGTCATGAAATTTAAAAAATATATATTATAAAGGTCATGAAAAATATTAAAAAAATTAAAATTCATTATCAAAATATTGAGAAGAATAATATCCATGATATAAATATAAAAATTTTCTATTCAAATTCTATTCAAATTCATTATCAAATTAAATTTTCTATTAAAATTTTAATTTTAAAACTAAATACAAAAATTATTGAATTTAAATTTAGAATTTAAAATAATAAATTAATAACACAATTAAAATCCAAAAGTTAGAACTCAATTTATCTTAAATATTAAAATAAAAATAAAAATTTAGAATCAAAACTAAAATAAATAATAAAAAATAGATTAAATATAAAGATATCAATAAAATAAGATATTATAATGAAGTTACTTAAATGAAATAAGGACTTAAATCATAACCATGTAAAATATAATATTTGAATATCCCTTCCCATGTGAACTATCAACATTGATTATTTAAATTGATTAACTATGTCAAAATTGCAATTCGTGTTTTTCTTCTTTCAACTCAAATAAAAATAAAATGTTGAAACAAAAAAATTAAATAAAAAAATAGAGTAATTAGTTGACACGAGATTATTATTAAGTATATGCAAATATGCAAGTAATATGCAAGTAGACGATTACAAAATAGGGTGTAGTTTTTGATCAACTAATTAGTTGATCCTACTGCAGGTTCTATCTATAATCTGCTTAGCTAACATACAAACATAAGGCACTCTAATACTTTTTTGCACATAAAATATCTAAAAGTCACACCTGAATTCGAATTCAGAGCACATACGGTGTCAACTGCATGTTGATCAATATCATCCTTATTCGCTACTGCAATGCCTCCCACAAGCATTCGTAGAGGTAGGAGCTAGTCATTATGTGCCTTCTGCAAATTGTTCTTGGACTGCAATCTAGTGTAGTTGGTTTTTTCCATTCCATTTGCCACCAGTCATAACATAAAAGAGCTATTGCCACACAAAAAGTAATCATCAAAACGATCTCCAGAAAAACAATGTACAGTTAAATTATGAGAATGTAGAGAATACAAAACGATACCGCTGTTCTTAGATCCCACAACATTACTTTCCCATCATAAGATAAAGAAAGTAAATGAAGAGGAGACGTATTGTGCCACTTGCAAGCTGAAATCCAATAACTATGTGAAGAGAACTAAAACATAGGTGCCGGTGTTCCTTGAAAAGTAGAAAAAAAGTTTCAAGTGAGATGGAGTTTTAGTGGTTTCATGTGCCTGCACATGCAACAAGTAGGAGAAAAAGAAGCGAAAAGAAAAAAATGAAAGCAACTAAGAAATAGTATCCTATTTCTAATAATGGTACATCCAAAAATGGAACATCCAAACATCAAATTAACAATAATGATTATGACAAAGAGCTCATTTAACTAATTTGATATAATTTAATCAATTAATTCAATAATCAATTAACAATATTAACTATTATGGTTAAAATGCTAAAATTTATATTTTTAAAATATATAAATTCAAATAATAAAATTCAAATCAGAATTTTGATAGAGTCAACAATACTAACTGATTGAACTAATAGATAACAATTAAATTAAATTATGTCAAATCAAAGTATAAGTATTAAATATTAAACTTTAGCATGATAGAGGGAGAAAACTATAATTTGACCATTTTATTAGTTATTTCAAATTAGTTTCAATTTATTCAAATAAATTGATTTCAATTTGATTCACTGTTTGTAAATTAGAAAACTATAATCATCTCAACCAAACTAAATTCTATTTTTATTTATTTTATAACTAATTTCTTTTACAAATATAAAAATAAAAAAATTATTTAAATTAGTAAAAAAATTAAAATACTTCATACAAATATATTTTAAAAACTAATTAATAAAATGTATACAACGTTAACTAGTGCTAAGAAGTGGTATTTACCTCACATATCAAAGATCTTTCAGTCTGCACCATATCATTAAAAATAAGTTCAAATCACAAATGATCAACACAAGCAGCATACTTCTTGATGGCATTTCTATCTACTTAATCCTCATTAATATATTTTATATATTTCTTTTGCATCATGGTATTTCTTTGTTTTTTTCCATTACTTTATATTGTGTTTTATTACAATCTATGCTAATACGATATGCACGAGACTTAGTTTGCAACAAGAGGACAAGCATGGATGTAGCCAAATCATCTAGCAAATCATAAAATATAGGACTACAGTACAAATTCTATTTAATAGAATTATACTGAAGATGGATATTCTTGAAGAACAAAAAGGCTTCTTAACAATATAAACCAAAAAGAAACTTACCCTGGGCAGTTCCAATCCCCTTTCTCCATTTGAACATCATCCGTAACAACCCTCTTTGGACCCTCTGCTTTACACTTTAGGCACCTTGTTGTAGCAGCCCAAATCTGCCCGGGCCTTAAAACCAAAAACAAAAAATAAAAAAATAAAAATTTATTTATTTTAAACAGTCCGTTTACAAGCCTAATTATAGTTTATTGACCCACTACCTAAACCAATCTACTACAGACCCAAGTTACCCGGGCCCAAAAGGCCCAATGACTTAAAATACCAGCAGGAAACCCTAGGGTTTCCTTGAAACCTCAGCATCGCAAGAGCAGTTCCAGAAGTTTTGCCACGTAAGAGCCGTTCCAGGTCCAGAAGCAAGGGCCATCAATAGCCCTGTCCCCTCACGTCACCCTAGCTGGCCCTCATCAATGCTGGTCAGATCGATGGTCACCTTGCACGAGGTCCATCAAAGCATTGACCAGAGGCTTTGGGTACTCTGAATGTCACCGCCATTTGCCTCACATCAGTGCGCTGTGATCTCAGGCCGTACCGCTAATCTTTGTGCCTCCATCGGTGCCGAGATCTTCGCAGCAGAGGCCGTCTCATGGTCACCAGACAAGATTCGTATCCACAACACGATCTTCGTCGGATTTTGGTACCTGCAAGACAAAAAAAGAAACAAACAGACAAGAATGGCAAGAAATAGCAGTAGATAAACTGAAACAAACAAGGAAAGAAATCAAAGATTTCTTTCCCAAACATACATAGTTTAAAGGCTATAAAGCCTTTCTTTAGATTGGTAATAAGGACGGTTTTTTTTAAAGCACACATATATAATAAAATACAGCAGTTTATCGAAGAAAAGAGGTGATTATTTACTTTTCTTTTTATAAATACATACATACATCAAAAAATAAAAAGGGGGAAAAGTTTTACCGATGGATTTGCGTTGAAAACGAAGCTTTCCAGCTTCCGGCCGCCGCATGTGGCGGAGTTCAGGGCGGCGCGTAGGCGCGTGGGAACTAGTGGACGAAGAATCAACGGAGCTCCGAGGACCAGCCCTCAATCCTCTTTCAGAGGATTTTTTATTTTTTTTTATTAAAAATAGTGTTTTAAAATGATTTTAAGCCTAAAATTTGGCTTTTATAGCCTTAATAGAACGACGTCGTATTAATGCTGAGGATCCGCGCGTTGACCCGTGACCCAGGGAGGGTCCGCGTGTTTTTGGAAAATGGATTAATTTCCCAATTGGTCCTCCCGTATTTTTAATCTTTATAATGTTATTTTATTTATTTTTAATTTAACCTTAATATTTTAATTTTGATTCAATTTGGTCCTCACAGTGACTTTAAAACTGTAGTTGGGGAAATGGTGTCATTTTGGGATTAAGGCAAATTGCCCAGTGAGTCCCTCGGTTTTAATGCGTTTTCCAAATAGGCCCAAATTTTTTATATTTTTTTAAATTAGCCCAAAGTTTTTTAATTGCTTTTAGTTTTAGTCCTCTTACACTTATAAATTTATTTATTAAATTTTATTATTTATTTACTGTATATTATTATTTTATATTAAAATTATATGTTATACTTATATACTTTATTATTAAATATTGGAAATCCATTTATTTTATTATATGTTATTATATTATTTTATATGGTATATGTATTATTTATATTTTATGAATTAAATATTTTTTTAATATATGTGTTATATTCTAGAAAATAGTATAAAAATCATTTTTATATGTTACATTTTGGTCCATTATCATTTATTACCCCAAATGTGTTGTTTTCTTTTTTATCATTATTTTTTTATTTTTATGAAAGTTTATATATACATACATACTCCTATCGCATGAATTGTTTATTGTTATTAAAATTATGTTGGTATTAAAATTATTTATGTCATATTTGTAACTTATATTTGCATATTTTACTTGCTTTATTTGCTATGAAACATTAATGCATAAAAATTATTTATTTATATTGATTTAAGATACATTTGCATGAAATATTGTTATATGTATTATGCAATTTATGTCATTGAATTCATTATACTCTACGTTGTATTTTGCACGTAACGATAATTCATGTATATTTATGTTATCTATGACCATGCATAAAATGATAATGTATATTGTAATTTATACTATTATTCATCATCCTTTATATTATATAAGCATAGAATGTTAAAGTAAGTATTATGTAGGTTAATTTATATTGATCCTTGGTAATACGTTAAACACATCATACCATATCTCATTTAATTCAAAAGGAATTTTAAAAAGTTAGGCAATGTTTTGACATTTAGGAATTCGGGAAGTAGTGCCCTAACATGCTGGGTTGCGATTTCCCGTTTGTCTAAATATCTAAAATATCCTTTTAAACGAGTTTTACAAATCACAAGATGAAATCACAAGATGATTTCAGTTACGAAAGTTTAAAAATATAGTGTCCAATCATGCTGGATGTGATGTTTGTACTCTTTTAAAGCGAAGGAATCTTGATTCTTTTTTAACTCGAATTATTATGGTTTTAAAGGAATTCTCATTTCTAAATTCTTTCAAACTTCTGACATTAGGACAAAATTTTCAATTTGGTACCAATTTTGGGCGTTACGAGGGTGCCAATCCTTCCTTGTATGTAACTAATTCCCGAACCTATTTTCTCGTAATTTTGTAGACCAAAGCGTTTTATAAAGTGATCCAATCACACTTTAAAAGGTTGGTGGCGACTCCCGTTTTCAAAAGACCCTCCCATTTTCAAAGAGGCATCGATAGCTTTGGCGACTCCGCTGGGGAACTTAAGAGAGTCGAGCCAAGAAATTGATTATTTTATGTCTTAATATCGAAAGTTTGGACAATTTAAAATCTAATCCTTTTTACATGTGTTTGCTGCATATGTTTGTTATCTTATTGTTGTACGCTGCATTTGCATGACCGTGGTGGTCACACCCTTAAGTGGGAGTGAGAAGCTACGCTTGCGTGAGGTTTTCACCTTCGTATAAGCTAGTGGATTGCTTCCGGGATACTGTACCTATGTCTTCGTGAGATTTTCATCTCTGTGTGGCCATAGGGAAATGTGTCCCCTTGAACTGAACTTGGTCTATATGAGCCTATAATGGGTGAAGATCGAGGAATCTGTTGGTTCAGGTACCCTTGCTTTAGAGCTCAAACACATATAGTGAACTTTAAGTGTTTACCCTAGGGAAATAGAGATAGCCTTTAGTAAGCTACCCTTGTAAGTACTTGTTTATCATTTTTTTATATATGACACTGACCTATTTTTTTATTTTGTTGTTATTGCATGTCACTCAACATTTAAAAGTGTCGATTCAAGGTTTGATTTCTAGATTAGAAAGTTTTGTAATGAGGAACGAATATCTTAATAAAGTGGAGGACAATGCCTCTGTCTGTACCTGGTCAGAGAAAACCCAGTTAGAGAAGGGAGATAGTGTCACCGAGGGGTATACATCAGAGTTATGGGACTTCACTCGTATTAATTCAACACAGAATGAATTTCAGGAGTTGAGAGACATTTGGGCCCAATGGGATGATGAGGCTAAGTAGCTTTTCTGTCAGAATTATGGAGACCTTCTCTATTTGCTAGACGTCAAAGTAGATAGGCATTTATTGCGAGCTATGGTACAGTTCTGGAACCTCGCTTATAGTTGCTTTACATTTGGTGATGTTGATCTTGTACCTATTCTAGAGGAGTATACGACTTTACTGCGTTGCCCGGGGATTCGGGGTCATAAGGCTTATGCTCAACCTGCTAATCTTTCAACTTTGGCAAAGAAGTTGGTGATGATTACTGGGATGAGTGAGCAGTGGGCTGTAGCTTATGTGCAGCAAAAGGGTGATAGTAAGTGCGTTCCATGGGCCGTTTTGAGGGATTTGATATCGAAACACCCAGATGTGAAGAAAAAGGTCGACGTCCTGGCTTTAAGTATTTATGGTTTAGTGATTTTCCCAAAGGCTTTGGGACACATACATGAGGCAGTTGTGGATTTATTCGATCGACTTGGTAAATAGAACACACCTGTGCCTGCAATCCTAACTGAGACGTTTAGATTCTTGAGCGCATGTCGAAGAGCTGGTGAAGGAAGGTTCATTGGATACGCACAGTTGCTTTTGGTTTGGTTTTACAGTCATTTTTAGAAGGTTGATAAGGTTCCTTGTCGAGTGCTCTTCAAGTACTACTCTCCGTTAAAGGAAGCAGTAGACATGCCTAGGAGAGATTACATTTCAGAGGAGAGGTGGATAGACATTCTTCAGAATCTTCGAGAGGAAGATGTTATATGGAAGGCTCTTTGGTTGGTTCCTAGTGAGATCCTTTACCGTTGTGGCAGTTTTGATTGGGTTCCTCTGCCAGGAATTCTGAGAGTTATTGGATATGCACCATTGCTTGTTCTAAGACAATACCGAGCGAGGCAGTTCATACCGGTTACACAAGGTTTAGCTCAAAGTGATTTCTCTTATAAAGGAGATCACTATAAGAAGAGGATGGAAGAGATTTCTGAGGCTTGGAAAAAGCCTTTCTGTATGAGGATCTTGACCGAAGGCTCGACGTCAGCTTTTGAGTATAAAGGATGGTTTAGTAGGCGAGTCAACGATAATGTCCCTAGGTCGATTTTAGGGGTGGCTCGATCATTAGAGGAGAGCTTACGAGTGATTCCATCAATGTTGGAGGTTATGAAGCAAGAGTTTGAGAGAAAGAATTTGGAGCTTGAAAAGAGGATTGAGTTAAAAACTAAGGTGACTGAGCTTGGACGATCTCTTTATCATCACCGAAGTCGTAACCCTGCGATCGAGTTAAAGGCAAGCTTGGATAAGATCGAGAAAATGAAGCACGACATTGGAGGGTTGGAAGCAGCACTACAGGACTGTGAGCTACGGATTGAGCAGCTCGAGGTAAGAGAAGAACAGTGGAAGGGAGAACTTCACCATCTTCAGAATCAAGTGGGAGATAGATATCATGTCATGGAAGAGGCCTTAGTTCGAATTCGAGAGGTTGCTGAACACTTGCAGGTTTTGGCAATACAAGCTAGAACACTGAGTATAATGTATGAGTCATCATCAGACAGAGAACGAGAGTTAGCGTTGTTATTGGATAGGGTTAAGACTCTAGGCCTACGGGCGAAAGTGTACTTGTAATCTGTTTTATGAAAAGATGTTTGTTCCTTAAATAACATTTTCTAAAATGAAACTAAATTAGAATCGACATTTTTTTTTTGCATTCATGCATTTGCATCTCGTCACATCATATACATTCAAGAAAGACCCTAATTAGTTAAAATTATTAGGAAGAAAGAGAGTAAGAGAAAGAAAATATAGAAGCAACAAATCCTTACGGTACACATGCTAAGTCAAAGAATATGGACCAAAGATTTGAACAGCTATAGAAGGACATGCAGGACCAATTGCAAGAGCAATTGGAAAAAATGCAAAACGACATGAGGGAGCAAATGTTGGAGGCTCAAAGGAACATGATGGCTGAGATGGCTCAACTACTGAGGACCACAGATAAAGGAAAAGCCCCTATGACTATCACTGAAGAGGGTAATGAGGGTCATCCTCCTGGTTTCACTCCACCTCACGTACAAACCCAAGCTGAGGCATATCCCCGAGGGCCATCTGTCACAATAAGGCCTCAACAGGGGCAAGTCGATGCTGTAATACCAATAAACTTTCAAACTGGTTCAGGATTCAATCCTGGAGACAATCCTGCCAATCCAGTTATCCCCAATCTAGATGTAGCTGAGAAGCAAGAAATGAGACTCGAGTCATCAAGGCAACTAGAGGAACGTTGCAGGTGGCTAGAGGAGAAATTTAGGGCACTAGAAAATGCTGATAATCGCCAGGGAATAGATGCTAAGGACTTAAGCTTAGTCCCAGATTTGGTGCTTCCCCATGAGTTCAAAATGTCAGAATTCGAGAAGTATAATGGGACTACTTGCCCGGAAGCCCATATTACCATGTTCTGCAGACAGATGACTGGTTATGTAAACAATGATCAATTATTGATCCATTGTTTTCAAGATAGTTTGGTTGGGGCAACAGCTAAGTGGTATAATCAACTGAGCCGGGCCAAAATAAGTTCATGGAGGGATCTTGCACAAGCCTTCATGCAGTAGTACAATCATGTGACTGGCATGACTTCGGATAGAATCACGCTGCAAAACATGGAGAAAAAGCCTAATGAAAATTTTAGGCAATATGCACAGAGATGGGTAGAGGTGGCAATGCAAGTTCAACCACCATTGTTGGAGAAGGAGACTACCATGTTGTTCACCAACACTCTAAAGGCTCTATTCATCACTCACATGATTGGGAGCACCACTAAAAGTTTTGTGGATATAGTCATGGTGGGAGAGATGATCGAGAATGCCATAAGGGGTGGCAAAATTGAGGGGGAAGCAACCAAAAGATCAGCCCCAAAGAGAAAGGATAGTGAAGTGAATAACACAAGCACCTTCAACACGAGGGCAATCACAGTTGGTCAACCTAAAACAGCTACAGTTGAGCGACAGAGTTCTCAAAGGCAGGAGTCGGGTACAAGGCAGAATTCTGAAAAGATGCAATTCACACCTATCCCAGTGACGTATCGTGAGCTTTATCAAAGCTTATACGATGCACATGTTATTTCTCCTTTTCACTTGAAACCACTGCAGCCCCCATATCCCAAATGGTATGACGCAAATGCCAGATGCGAATACCATGCTGAATACCGGGGCATTCGATCAAAAATTATACCGGTTTTAAGAAGGCCATAAAAAGGCTTACTAAGATGGGGGTAGTGAAGTTCGACAATACCCCTAATACTGAAAACCCGTTGCCAAATCATAGCTATCAAGGAGTGAATGCTATTGGCGAAGCCAGTGAGAGGGGAATGAAGGAAGGCGTGGTTGAGGTGAGAACGCCCATGAAGATGATTTGGGTAGAAATGGTGAAAAGAGAGATGATAATCTCTAAAGAAAGGAATAAATGAGCAAGGGACTACTGTGAGTTCCATGCTGAAGAGGGGCATAAGATTCAGGAATGCGACGAGTTTAAGGCCTTGATACAAAGCCTTATGGACGACAAGGAGCTAGGAATTTATGAAGCTAGGCCAAATGAGAGACATATATACACATTAGAAAGTGCACCGAAGAATCAAACTCGGCCAAGGATCATTATTTCTTTACCAGGAAGCAATAAAGTTGAAATACCGATAGTACTGAAAGTCATCATTCATAAACCTGTTTCTTTTCCTTATAAGGATAACAAGAGGGTACCATAGAGTTATAACTGCCATGTGTCAATGTCGGAGAAGAAGGATATAGCAAGTGCTTCTAAGGAAGCTCAAGGTGAGGGTTCCCATACACGGAGTGGGAAGCGGTATGATACAGAAGGCATCAGAGAGGAGCCCACAAAAATAAAGAATGTTAGTACAGAGAAGGAGAAAGAGGCTAAAGTGCCTATCAAGGAACCAGTAAAGGAGGAGGAGGCTAAGGAATTTCTAAAGTTCCTTAAGCATAGTGAGTATAGCGTGGTCGAGCAGTTGTGTAAGCAGCCAGCTCGCATATCAGTATTGGCTCTACTTCTGAGTTCTGAGGTGCATCGGGATGCATTGATGAAGGTTCTCAACGAAACATATGTCACCCATGAAATATCCGTTAACAAGCTGGACAAGTTGGTGAATAACATAAGTGTGGATAATTTCATCTACTTTAATGATGATGAAATCCCACCGAGGGGCACAGGGTCAACTAAGGCCTTGCACATCACCACTCGATGCAAGGGGTACACACTCCCAAGCGTGCTTGTTGATAATGGATCAGCCTTGAATGTTCTACTGTTGTCTACATTGAATAGATTACCCATTGATGATTCTCATATGAAGACATGTCAAAATGTGGTAAGAGCCTTCGACGGTACAGAAAGAAAGGTGATGGGAAGGATTGACATCCCCTTAGAAATTAGGCCGAGTATATACAAAGTAGACTTCTTGGTGATGGATATCAAGCCCTCCTACAATTGCTTATTAGCGAGGCCATGGATCCACTCAGCGGGAGCGGTGCCCTCATTGTTGCATTAGAAATTAAAGTTAGTGACGGATGGATGGTTAGTAACCATCAATGCGGAAGAGGACATTATAGCCGCAGTCACTAGCAAGGCCCCTTATGTTGAGACGAACGAAGAGTCTATTGAGTGTTCCTTTCGCTCTTTAGAATTTGTAAATGTAACCTTCATTTCAAAAGGGAGTGAGCTACCGGTGCCAAAGATAGCAAGAGCTACGAGGATGGCCCTACAAATGATGGCGGGAAAGGGAGCCTTACCAAGAAGAGGGTTAGGAAAATACCTGTAAGGAGGGACTCAAATCCCAGAACTGAAAGAGAAGAGAGATCACTTTGGTCTAGGCTTTAAGCTAGACTACAAGCAAAGAAGGAAGGAAGTTGAGAAACGCTAAGAGGGAAGAAGGGCGCGCCTTAATGGAAGAGAAGTGGAGTAGGAGCCGATGACATTTCCTCCAATATCCCAAACCTACATATTGGGAGGGTTACTTATAGAAGAAAGTCATCAGATTAATGTTATACATGATGAAGGATCAGAGCAAGGAAACCTTGAGGGCATTTGCCCTTACGAACCGGGAAGCTCTCTAAACAATTGGACTGCAGAGGAACTTCCTGTAGTCTTTAGAAATTTTTCAGAGTAATTTCTGAAACATTCTTGCTACTCTAGGGCCTAGGAGTAATAGGATTACATTTGTGAAATGGGCTTACGATCATCTATTATTATTTTTAAATAAAACATAACTTTTATCAATTTGAACGAGTATTGTTTCATTTTTATCAACCAATATTCTGTTAAACTTTTGCAATTCTTATTCTTTCATTCATAGCACATAAATAATCATTCTTAAATTCATTCATTCTTTGTATATTCTTTATACTTCACAGATCCCTAGATATCAATGACAAGAGCACTGATATTACAAATCCTGATTTCTCTCGTAAGCAAGACATGTGTTTAGAGGAATCTCAGGATTGTGAAGATGTTCAGGATTGTGATGTGTCTCTAGATCTGTTGAGGATGGTAAAACAGGAAGAAAAACAAATCATGCCTCATGAGAAAGAGGCAATAGAGAATGTAGCTCTAGAGGAAGGGAAAGAGGTGAAAATTGGCATGCATATTGCCGAGGACACAAGGCAAGGACTGATTGAGTTGCTATGCGAGTTCAAGGATATCTTTGCATGGTCCTATCAAGATATGTTAGGGTTAAATACCTATATTGTGGTGCATCGCCTTCCAATAAGACAGGATTGTAAGCCAGTCCAACAGAAGTTGCGAAGAATGAGGCCAGATATCGTATTGAAGATAAAGGACGAAGTCAAGAAGTAGTTCGATGCAGGATTCTTACAAGAGGTGAAGTACTCTGAATGGGTAGCTAACATTGTATCAGTCCCTAACAAAGATGGAAAGGTACGAATGTGCGTTGATTACAGAGATCTGAACAAAGCTAGCCCAAAAGATAATTTCCCTCTGCACACATAGATACTTTGGTAGACAATACAGCAGGATATTTGTTATTCTCTTTTATGGATGGTTTTTCGGGGTACAATCAGATAAAGATACATCCTGAAGACATGGATAAAACCACCTTCATAAAATTGTAGGGTACCTTCTGTTACAAAGTAATGCCCATTTGGGTTGAAGAATGCAGGGGCAACATACCAAAGGGCTATGGTGACCTTATTTTATGATATGATGCACAAGGAAATTGAGGTGTGTGTCGATGATATGATTGCCAAATCTCAAACGGAGGAGGAACATATTAAAGTTTTGAGAAAACTATTCTTGAGATTAAGGAAGTTTCAGTTAAAACTTAATCTGGCAAAATACACTTTCGGAGCTAGGTCGGGGAAATTATTAGGCTTTGTGGTCAGCGAAAAGGGAATAAAAGTTGACTTAGACAAAGTTAAAGCCCTACGAGATTTGCCTTCACCACGTACTCAAAAAGAAGTTCGGGGTTTTCTTGAAAGGTTGAATTATATTGCTCGGTTTATTTCACAATTAACTGAGAAATGTGACCCTATATTTCACCTCTTTAGAAAACACAACCAAGGTACTTGGGATGAGGAATGCCAAATGCCTTTGATAAATTCAAGCAACACTTGTTAAACGCTCCAGTACTATCTCCACCAAGTCCAGATAAACCACTAATTCTGTACTTGTCAGTGTTTAGTAATTCCATAGGATGTGTGCTTGGTCAACATGACGAGTCGGGAAGAAAGGAGAAGGAGATATACTACCTCAGTAAGAAATTTACAGAGTGTGAGATGAGATATTCGCCAGTTAAGAAATTGTGTTGTGCTTTAATCTGGACGACTCGAAGGTTAAGACAGTACATGCTATATCATACTACTTGGCTTGTTTCAAAATTTGATCCTTTGAAGTATATGATGGAGTCAGCAGCGTTGAATGAGAGAATGGCGAGGTGGCAAATTCTGCTTTCAGAGTTCGACATAGTCTATGTGAGCCAGAAGGCTATAAAAGGAAGTACGATAGCAAAATTTCTGGCTAGTAGAGCTCTAGAAGACTATGAGCCATTGAATCTTGATTTCCCAAATGAGGAGTTGATGTGTGTAGCAACTACAGAGGATTATCCTTGGAAGTTGAGTTTTGATGGGGCATCCAATGCAGTGGGAAATGGAATTGGGGCAGCCCTGGTATCCCCAAATGGCGATTATTATCCATTCACGTGCAAGTTGGATTTTGATTGCACAAACAATATGGCTGAGTATGAAGCATGCATCATGGGACTCCGAGCGGCTATAGAGCGAGGAATAAGAACCTTAGAAGTATATGGAGACTCTGCGTCGGTAATTTACCAGCTTAAAGGTGAATGGGAGACAAGGGATCCTAAATTGATCAATTATCAAAAGATAGTTTTAGGGTTACTTAAGGAGTTCTATGACATCACTTTCAATTATATCCCACGAGATGAAAATCAGATGGCAGATGCTCTAGCAACCTTGGCTTCAATGATTAGAGCGAATAAAGAAGAGGGATGAGACCTATTTAGATGAGTATCTTTGAGGCTCCAGCTTGCTATTGTAACATTGAGGAAAAAGAAAAGGATGATAACCCTTGGTATCAGGATATATTATGATATGTGAGAGATCGTAAATACCCCGAATAGGCAACTGAAAATGATAAGCGAACTTTAAGAAGATTAGCCTACGATTACGTTTTGGATGGGGATATCTTGTACAAAAGAAGAAAGGACCAAGTACTATTGAGACATGTTGATGTCGTGGAAGCTAAGTTAATCCTGGAAGAAGTTCACGAGGGTGTTCGTGGGACGCACGCTAATGGTTTCACGATGGCTAGACAAATCATGAGGTTTGGATATTATTGGTCTACTATGGAAAGGGATTGTATCAATTACGCCAAGAAATGCCATAAATGTTAGATTTATGGAGACAAGATTCATGTACCACCTTCACCTCTACATGTTATGACTTCTCCATGGCCTTTTTCCATGTAGGGCACGGACGTCATTGGGCCAATATCACCAAAAGCTTCAAATAGGCATCGCTTTATTTTTGTGGTCATTGATTACTTCACGAAGTGGGTAGAGGCTACTTCTTATGCAAATGTTACTAAGTCGGTTGTAAGTCAATTTTTGAAGAAAGAGATCATTTGTCGGTATGGGATGCCTACAAGGATTATATCAGACAATGCATTGATCTTGAACAACAGAATGATAGCAGAAGTTTGCAGTCAATTCAAGATTTAGCATCAAAACTCTTCTCCGTCGCGCCCAAAGATGAACAGGGCAGTAGAAGCAGCCAACAAAAACATCAAAAGGATAGTAGGGAAGATGACTGAGACTTATAGAGATTGGCATGAGAAGTTACTGTTTGCACTCTTAGCTTATCGAACGTCCATCAGAACTTCTACCGGGGCAACCCCTTTCTCGTTAGTTTATGGGATGGAGGCAGTGTTACCCATTGAAGTTGAAATACCTTCTCTTCAAATTTTGTCAGAGATAAAGCTAGATGAAGTAGAATGGATTCAATCGCGGTATGACCAGTTGAACTTGATCGAAGAAAAGAGGCTAAAAGCTATTCGCCATGGTCAGATGTATCAAAAGTGAATGATGCGAGCTTACGATAAGAAAGTGTGACCAAGAGAATTCCACGAGGGGGATCTTGTGTTGAAAAAGATCCTTCCCATTCATAAGGACTTAAGAGGAAAATGGATGCCGAATTGGGAAGGGCCGTATGTCGTAAAGAAGGCTTTCTCTGGGGGTGCCTTGATCTTAACAGAAATGGATGGGAAGAGTTTACCCAATCCAGTGAATTCAGACTCAATCAAAAAGTACTTTGTCTAAAGGAGAGGAGAATCCAGGGTGAAAACCCACAAAGGGTGCCTTGGGTTTTCGAAAAAAAATAGAGAGGCCAAGGTGAAAACCCGCAAAGGGCGCCTTGTGACCGAAGGGGTTTTGAGTTGAAAACCCGAAAGGCTAGCTCAAATTTTGAAGAGCACACGGTAATCTTGCTATATCTGATTCAACAAAAAACGAAGCGCTGCATATCGGGGCATCAACAAAGTACTTTGGATCTTTTAAACACATGTTGAACTCAAGAAAGTCTTCATGGAACTGGTGTATAGATGCTCAAGTGGCGATATCTAGGGCATCTAACTTTTGTCCTGTTTGCTATCTTTAGATTCTCTTTCTTCTCAAAGATACGCTATCAGATTGATTTCCTTTTGTATTTTTGACAAATTCATTCAAATCTAATTATTCTCAAGATTAAATTCATCTTCCATTATTCTTAAAGTATGTTTTATTAAAATAATGATAGATGAACTAAATAATTTTCACAAATGAAGTTTTGCTTATTACTTTAGAAATTTCTAGATAATACAAGAAACTAAAACTGAACAATTGTTTAAGGAATTCACATAAGTGAGGTCTGAAAGAACTCGAGGAAATTCTTCCTTTAGTCCAAAATGATGATTGGACAAATTGAATGATTCGATCCTAGGAGAAGATCATTTTACAAACATTTTCGATGGGTCATAGCATTTGAAGAATGGTACAAACCCACAGGCTGAGTAGGAATGATACTTCGAGAGAAATAAGGATAAACTTCGATGGAGGAATGAGTAGGTGATGTTTCGGAATAGAGGTCATATTCATAAACATTTTGCATTATAGCAGGTTTAATTAGGAGCATTTGACTCACTTTGATCATAGCATCCTAATCATTAGGCATGAACTTATACGCATTATACAGGTTAAGTCCTTCAAGGGACAATAAAGATCGATGAACCTTAACCCCCTGTATTGTCAGATTTGGCTAAGGCATAGCAGATTTGGCTTTCACGTGTTTACGTTGAAATAGATCCAAGATGATTTGGTGTCTCTGTATTGTCAGAGAGCAGATCAAAGATAGCAGATTTGGCATCTCTGTATTGTCAGAGAGCAGATCGAAGATAGCAAATTTGGTGTCTCTGTATTGTCAGAGAACAAATTGAAGAAACAGATTTGGCATCTGCATATTCGACGGAGAGCAGGTTGAAGACATAGTAGATCTAACCTTTGGATGTTTCACATCAAAGTAAATCCAAGATGATTTGGCATCCTTGCGTTTACAAGAAACAGATTTAAGACATAGCTGATTTGGCTTTCACGTGTTTACGCTGAAGCAAACCTAAGATGATTTGGCGTCTCTGTATTGTCAGAGAGCACATCGAAGATAGCAGATTTAGTGTCTCTGTATTGTTAGAGAGAAGATCAAAGAAAATAGATTTGGCATCTCTGTATTGTCAGAGAGCAGATCGAAGATAGCTGATTTGGCGTCTCTGTATTGACGGGGAGCAGATCGAAGACATAGTAGATCCAACCTTCGGATGTTTTTGCATCGAAGTAGATCCAAGATGATTTGACATCCTTGCGTTTACAAGGAGCAGGTCGAAGACATAGTAGATTTGGCTTTCACATGTTTATGCTGAAGCGAATCTATGATGATTTGACATCTCTGTATTGTCAAGGAACAAATCGAAGAAGCAAATTTGGCATCTCTGTGTTCGATGGATAGTAGATCAAAATATCAGCATTACAGTCTTAAGTTTGCAAAGAGCAGATTGAAGACAAGGATCAGACAAGACCGGGCAAATTTAGTCTGTCTATAAGTCTTTGCTCGATTCCTATTACACAGCAATGAGCAAAGAGGGGCAGCTGTAGCAGCCCAAATCTGCCCGGGCCTTAAAACCAAAAACAAAAAAAAAATTATTTATTTTAAACAGTCCATTTACAAGCCCAATTAGAGCTTATTGACCCACTACCTAAACCAATCTACTACAGACCCAAGTCACTCGGGCCCAAAAGGCCCAATGACTTAAAACACCAGTAGGAAACCCTAGGGTTTCCTTGGAACCTCAGCGTCGCAAGAGCAGTTCCAGAAGCTTTGCCACGTCAAAGCCATTTCAGCTCCCGAAGCAAGGGCCATCAATAGCCCTGTCCCCTCACGTCACCCCAGCTGGCCCTCATCAATGCTGGTCAGATCGATGGTCACCTTGCACGAGGTCCATCAAAGCATTGATCAGAAGCTTTGGGTACTTTGAACGTCACCGCCGTTTGCCTCACATTAGTGCGCCGTGATCTCAGGCTGTACTGCTGACTTTGCGCCTCCATCGGTGCCGAGATCTTTGCAGCAGAGGTCGTCTCGTGGTCACAGGCAAGATTCGTATCCATAACGTGATCTTCGCCGGATTTTGGTACCTGCAAGACAGAAAAAGAAACAAACAGACAAGAATGGCAAGAAATAGCAGCAGATAAACTAAAACAAACAAGGAAAGAAATTAAAGATTTCTTTCCCAAACATACATAGTTTAAAGGCTATAAAGCCTTTCTTCAGATTTGTAATAAGGACGGTTTTTTTTTTGGAAGCACACATATATAATAAAATGCAGCAATTTATCAAAGAACAAAGGTGATTATTTATTTTTCTTTTTATAAATACATAAATACATCGAAAAATAAAAAGGGGGATAAGTTTTACCGATGGATTTGCATTGAAAACGAAGCTTTCCAGCTTTCGGCCGTTGCATGTGGCGGAGTTGAGGGCGGCGCGTAAGCACGTGGGAACCAGTGGACAGAGACTCAACGGAGCTCCGAGGACCAGCCCTCAATCCTCTTCCAGAGGATTTTTTGTTGTTTTTTTTTAAATAGTGTTTTAAAATGATTTTAAGGCTAAATTTTGGCTTATATAACCTTAATAGAACGACGTCGTTTAGCTTAAAACGATAAGATCCAAAACGACGTCGTATCAATGCTGAGGATCCGCGCGTTGACCCGTGACCCGATGAGGATCCGCGTGTTTTTGGAAAATGGATTAATTTCCCTCATTTTTAATCTTTATAATTTTATTTTATTTATTTTTAATTTAACCCTAATATTTTAATTTTAATTCAATTTGGTCCTCACAGTGACTTTAAAACTGTATTCGGGGAAACGGTGTCGTTTTGGGATTAGGGCAAATTGCCTAGTGAGTCCCTCGGTTTTAATGCGTTTTCCAAATAGGCCCAAATTTTTTTATATTTTTTTAAATTAGCCCAAAATTTTTTAATTGCTTTTAATTTTAGTCCTCTTACAGTCATAAATTTATTTATTAAATTTTATTATTTATTTACTGTATATTATTATTTTATATTAAAATTATATGTTATACTTTATACTTTATTATTAAATATTGGAAATCCATTTATTTTATTATATATTATTATATTATTTTATATGGTATATGTATTATTTATATTTTATTAATTAAATATTTTTTTTCATATATGTGTTATATTCTCAAAAATAGTATAAAAATCAGTTTTATATGTTACATTTTGGTCCATTATCATTTATTACCCCAAATGTGTTGTTTTCTTTTTTATCATTATTTTTTTTATTTTTATGAAAGTTTATATATACATACTCCTACCGCATGAATTGTTTATTGTTATTAAAATTATATTCGTATTAAAATTATTTATGTCGTATTTGTAACTTATATTTGCATATCTTACTTGCTTTATTTGCTATGAAACATTAATGCATAAAAATTAATTATTTATATTGATTTAAGATACATTTGCATGAAATATTGTTATATGTATTATGCAATTTATGTCATTGAATTCATTATACTCTATGTTGTATTTTGCACGTAACGATAATGCATGTATATTTATGTTATCTATGATCATGCATAAAATGATAATGTATATTGTAATTTATACTATTATTCATCATCCTTTATATTATATATGCATAGAATGTTAAAGTAAGTATTATGTAGGTTAATTTATATTGATCCTTGGTAATACGTTAAACACATCATATCATATCTCATTTAATTCAAAAGGAATTTTAAAAAGTTAGGCAATGTTTTGATATTTAGGAATTCGGGAAGTAGTGCCCTAACATGCTGGGTTGCGATTTCCCGTTTGTCTAAATATCTAAAATATCCTTTTAAACGAGTTTTACAAATCACAAGATTATTTCAGTTACGAAATTTTAAAGATATCGTGTCCAATCATGCTGGATGTGATGTTTGTACTCTTTTAAAGCGAAGGAATCTTGATTCTTTTTTAACTCGAATTATTACAGTTTTAAAGGAAATCTCATTTCTAAATTCTTTCAAACTTCTGACATTAGGATAAAATTTTCAATTTGGTACCAATTTTGGGCGTTACGAGGGTGCCAATCCTTCCTTGTACGTAGCCAATTCCCGAACCTATTTTCTCATAATTTCGTAGACCAAAGCGTTTTATAAAGTGATCCAATCACACTTTAAAAGGTTGGTGGCGACTCCCGTTTTCAAAAGACTCTCCCATTTTCAAAGAGGCATCGACACTTGTATTTCTAGAAAAAAGGTTCATGAAGCTACACCTGTAACATAAAAAGCAATGAATAGCCAAGGTAGAATAGAGATAGGACAGTTAAGTGTAAAGTCCAAAAGATAGATATAGGCATCAATACGTATAGGCATTAACACATAAAATGAAATTCTTAATCAACCTACAATGTACAAGAAGTAACAGATAGCCATTTGATACTTGATAAGTCTGCTAACAAACTGATACAAAAATTATCAATGACACGAAAAGGAATCATAAGAAAAGAGCATGTGGATAAAATTAACATTACAATTTAAAAAAATGAAATAAAAGATTAACTAACCTTTTGGTTATCTAGGCTTTCTGTGTATTTGAGTAGTATTTGTAGTTTGTATTTGGTTTCTTGGATCTCGAATAGTAACTAATAGAGCAGTTGAAAGAAAATAAAAGGGGAATGAATTTAATACAACATTACTGCTGATAAATATGATAAAATTGGAACTATACAAGATATATTTGGCAGCAATGAATTCTATAACTCAAACATATTCAAGATCTAAACAAGCATCTGCCCTTGGATTAAGTTGACCTCATTTCTTTGGCCAAAGGCTATATCTGACTTTGGCAAGATCATATATATATATATATATATGTATATATGTTTTGAGTTACAGAATTGATCAATCAATGAATAAAAATAGCAGGATCATGATGTCTGTCAAGACAAAATATGTAATGCCATAATCTAAACCTGATAGAAAAAACTATGATCTACTAACACAACTTAAAGGAATTTGATTTAAGCAACTTATAACCATTTCATGGAAGATAAGAAGTCCTTCAAGGGAAGGCAAAGCCCTTATTAGTTTTATTATCAAAGGACAGTTAAGTGAAGGTCATGATTTTTGTAAAAGCCAACTCACTTCTTTAAATGATGAAAGGACACACCAATACTAATGACACACCACTTATTTAAATTAAATCATTATGATTAAAACATAAAAAAATAACTTAACAAAATAATTAATGAGTAACAAAAATAACTTTTCATTTTATAAAGCTTTCAAAAAGTTTGGTAGTCATGGACATGGAGATACAGGATAATGCAGTTCATATGATGTATAATGTTGTCATTCAAATGATAAAGCTTAGAACTCAAAAATTAAGCTAAATATACTCAACAGTTTTAGGATTGGGATCAATGAGCTTCTTTATTAATGAATTTGCTTCTGGAGAAAACCAAAATGGAGAAGAAAATTGACCAGTACTAATCTGCACGTTGAGAAACAGTTAGTTTCACAGCTAACACCACAACGATAAACATTGAAGAAAAGAGGAGATTCAAGTGTGGCCACTGGAAGATCTCCATTGGAACTCGTAGTGTAGAAGAAAGATAGACAAAACTATAGTGCAAGTTGTGTTTTCTGTGCTTTCGTTAGATGAACATGGTGCATGGGAAATAGCGAAAGGAAGCATAAAAGGAGGGCATAAAGCATGAAATAGCAAAAATTGCTTAATCAGAGATAAAGGTGAATCGTTTTTTAATAGCAAGAATCTATACTTATTAGGCAATTAACATGATAGCATATTTAAAAACTGTTACAAGAATTTGACCAAGTATGAATCTCAATATTCCTCACTTTAAACCTTTTTAATCCCTTTTTTGGTTTTCATTCTTTTCACCTGAATGTCTAGAATCATTCCACCGATACTGCTAAATAACAAGTTCTATTTCTGCCCTATCACAACGAAACAAGTACAAATTCATTTTATGAAATGAAAGAAACAAGTACCATGCAGTAAAAAAGAACAACTAGGAAAAAGTAAATATTTTTGTTGGCTTTACTAATTTAAAAATCTAAATATACAAAAACGTATAGTGGATTTGTTATTGCAAACAAACAAACAACAAATTGGAATAGTGCACGTAAACTTCTGCTACAACCTTAACTTGCTTTAGACTAAATTAGTAATAATCCTTGCGGGGTTTTTAAATTTTCTTTATATTATCTACATTCTCTTTAGTGTCTACTTGATATCAACTTAATTAAAAAAAATCAGAATTTAATTACAATAAACTGATCAAAAAATGCAGTTAATAAATAGATTTGTTTATGAACAGGTTTAAACTTTCTTCTTTTTCATCCGAATATGAAGTTGAAAATTTTTTTTAAACTAACCTAACCCCACTCAGCTGAATTAACTCATTGGCCTAAAAAGTGAAAAACAAAGAGAAAATTAAGATTTGCGGAAGAAATAATATAGAGCAACACAATGAATTTCAGTTCAGGAGGAGTCAAATGGGAAGCGGAGTTGAATCAACACAGACCAGAGACTGAAGCTTTAGAAATATTTTTAGGCATTTTAAAAATAATGTGATTGAAATTCGTTTCTTTATAGACTTGAAATAAGCTACGGAGAGCGAAATTTATCGATTGGTTGCGGCAGTGGAGAGCGACGACGACGGGAGGCAGCAAAGACGACAAAGGATGGCGATGAGTAGGTGGTTAGGTCTACTGAGGAACTTCAGATGCCTAGGGATTTTGGGAAATGTAGAGAATTGGGGAAATCTATTTTGGGGTTTTGCTAGAAATGGCTAAGTGTTTGGGGAAATCTGTTTTGGGGGTTTAGGGGAAACGGCTAAGTGTCGGGCATGACACAAGAAGATGAAATTTAGGAAAGGAAAACGACGCTGTTTTCGTTAAACTGTAGTGTTTTTTGCGGTGTTTTTTTTTAAAAAAGCCTCTAATGCCTTGCTTTTTGCGGCGTTTTTTTAAAAAACGCGACTAATCTCTTAGTTTTCATATTTACTTTTATTTGTTATAATTTGGTAGCCATAATAATTAACTTATGATAGTCAATATTTAATAATATATATAAAGTTTATCTATTATCTCTTAAATAATTTAAACTATAATCATAATTTTAATATACTAATATTAATATTATCTCTTTTACAATTATTTAAGCAATCGTTTAATATATAAATTAAATAATACTAATTAATCTACACCCTAAACCTTTAACCTCTACCCTTTAAACCCTAAATTTTAAATCCTCAACCCTAAACCTATATCCATTTAACCCTTAAACCTTAAACCCCTAGCCCCTAGCCCCTAACCCTTAAACCTTAAACCCCAACCTTTAAACCATAAACCATAATCCCTAAACCCATAATCCATAATCCATAAACCTTAAAATATTAACTCATAAACCATAAACCCCTAACCCCTGTCCCCTTAACCCCTATCCCCTTAACCCTTAACCCCTAACCCCTAATCATTAACCCTTAAACCTTAACCCTTAACCCTTAAACCCGAAACCCATAATCTTAAAATATTAACGCATAAACATAAACCCTAAACTATATACCCTAAGCCATAATGATAATTAATTCAATATTTTAAAATTAATATTATCTCTTTTACGATTATATAAGAATTTATTTAATATATAAATTGCCAAACAATCAGTCATATACCCAAAAAGCTTTAAAATTATTTTAAATAATAGTATTTTAATTTTTTCATTTTTAACATATATTTTTATATGTTTTTATTTTCAATTTTTTTCTACGTGTCATTATTTTTTATGAAGAATTTAAATATTCAATTAAAAATAAATTGTATTTTAATTAATACAAATAAACCATTTAAATAATAAACAGATAGATAAAATGTTTTTTGCGGCATTTTTTATTTAACCGCTGTTAAAAACGCCGTGAAAAACTTGTTTTGCTGTAGTGGAACCATATTTGAAACAAGCCCGATTATTCATTCTACATTCACCAGGATGACGTCTTCCACACTATTGACATTCAGATCTATAATTTCTCACACTGCCAACACTCGATACCAATGTAGCTCGAGCTTTGGGACTTGAAAATTGTTTTCCACGATCTCTGCTCGAATGCCCAACTGAAACATTTGGACGAGTGAACGAATCTTTGAATTTCTTTGACGAAGGTTGATATGGCTTATTCATAGATCTTTTTCTCAAGTCTCTAGCCTTCGGATCTACTTTTCTCTTTTCTTTGCTAAGCTCCTCGACTTTGCAAGCTCTGTCAACCAAGACAACAAATTCTTTCAATTCTAGAATTTCGACTAGAAGTTGAATATCTTCACTAATCAAAATTTTCGACTAATCCGATACTTTATTTTTCCCTTGATCAAGATCTGACTTTTGCTTTTCTTGATCTATATGTAATCAAATTTAGCTTATTGACTTACCTCACTATTCAATTTAATCCAAAATACTTATTAAAGCACGTTTACAGTTTTGCCCCAAATATTTCACAACTTTTAGAATTTAGTCCTTATTTCATAAAAGCATAAACTAATGCAATTCAACCACAACCCATGCTAGCCGAATTTCAATTAGGTCCCTAGAAGCCTATATTTTTCATTTAGTACACATTTTAACCTCAAAGTTTCCACATTTCCCAATTTAATCCCTAATTTGCATTTTCATTAAAAATCGCTTAACCAAACTTGTATAACTATCATCAAACATTCAAAATCTATCATTAAACATCAAAATATTCATGTATTCATCAATGGAAACATTCAAAATCTTTAACAAATTTGCAAAATAGTCCCTAGGCTAGCTATACCTAGCTGTAACGATTTCAAAAACGTAGAAATAATTAAAAATGGGAGAAAAATGGATTTATAATTAAAGCATGAAGTAGTTTAATGTTAAAGCCCTAAATATGACTTCCTTTCTTTTTTAAAGTTGGCAAGGTTGAAGATGAATACAAATTTTATGGCTTTTTTTATTTTAATTTACTTATTAATTATTATTTACCATATTAACCTTAATATTAAAACATTAAAAACACTTAATATATGCCCAAAATTGTCCACTCACAATTAAAATGGTCTAATTACCACTTAAGGACCTTAAATTTAAGGTTCTATAGCTATTAGACACTTTTAACTAATAGAATTCCACTTTTTACACTTTACGTGATTTAGTCCTTTTTATCAAATTGACTAGTCAAAAGATAAAATTTCTAAACAAAACTTTCACACAATCATTCGATCATGCTGTAATCATTAAAATAATAATAAAATAAATATTTTGACATCAGATTTGTGGTTCCAAAACTACTGTTCCAATTTAACTAAAAACGGGCTCTTACAACTCTCCCCCTTAGAGATTTTCGTCCCTGAAAATCTTACAAGCAAAAAGGTTAGGGTATTGTTTTCTCATAGCTTCCCCGGGCTCCCACGTAGCCTCTTCGACACCGTGTCATTTCCAAAGTACGTTCACTAAATTTATGCTTTTATTTCTCAACTATTTAACCTCTCAAGCTAAAATTGTAATCGGTTCTTCATTGTACGTCATGTCGGGTTGAATTTCAATCTCTGCCGGAGAAATTATATGTAAAGGATCCGATCTATATCTACGCAACAACAACACATGAAACACATTGTGGATAGTCGATATGCCACTGGCACTATCCATTTAATAATCTCATACGGCCCGATAAAACGCGGGCTCAATTTACCTTTATGACCAAATCGAAGGATTTTCTTCCTTGGAGAAACTTTCAGAAATACTTTATCAACAATCTGAAATTCAATGTCTTTTCATTTCAAATCCATATACGATTTCTGTCGATCTGAAGCTACTTTTAGTCAGTCGCGAGTTACTTTCACTTTCTCTTCAGTCTATCCGAAATAATCGAAACTGGCACCCTGTGCAATCTAACAATCTCAGATATGTACAATTCAGCCAATCTATCAAGCGAATAATTAGTACATACCAAAATGAAATGTGCTAATTTCGTTAATTGATCTACGACAACCCAGTTAACATCTTTTTTCGGAGACAAAGGCAAACCCGATACAAAATCTGTCGTAACTCTATCCCATTTCCATTCTGGTATCATCACTAGTTGCAACAATCCTGAAGGCACTTGATGTTTAGCTTTGACTTGTTGACACACTAAACATCTCGATACAAATTCTAAAATGTCTTATTTCATTCCTAACCACCAATAAGTTGTTTCAAATCATTATACATCTTGGTACTTCCCAGGTGAACAGATAAACAACCATTATGTGCTTCGTGCAGAATTTGAGAATTTGAGAAGAGAAAGAATGGAAAATTGGTAAGTAAGTAAAAAGGAATTTAGCTTCTGAGCACTTAGAGAGAAAAGTGTTTCGGCAACATAACAAAATGAGAAATTCGGCTAAAGGAAGAGAAGCAATTTCGGTATTACCTAGAATCCCCAAAATCGGCACCTATATATACTATAGCCGAATTTACTTATCCCTAAATTCCCTATTCCGCTCCACTTCTCTACACCCCTCATCTTCTAACTTTTCTCCCTGATAACTCCTTAATCCCTTCCTTAAATTTCTCCTCTGGTCACTCCCTTCAGAGTTCACATCCGACGCCACTATTGGCCATTTATTCAGCAAAAATAAATCCTTCTTTTGAGCAAGGAGGGATTCGAACCCCAAACCTCCTTGCCATGCATGTGACGCCACCTCTAAGCCCTACCTGTGACGCTACTTACCATTCCAACACAAGGCTCCTTGTGTCCAATTCCTCCTCCATTTATTTACTTGACATCAAGGTTCTTTTAATTGTTAAACTATTGTTTCCTTCACCCCAAAGTTCGAACTCAAAACTTTACCAGGCCTATTATCACATAAATAACACTCGACTAGGAATATTAAGAACACCTTTTTTCAAAACCGAAAAAGAAAAAAAGTTTGAGATTTTTGGGATGTTACAACTCTACCCCCTTAAAGAAATTTCGTCCACGAAATTTCCAACTAATAACATAGACTACCACACCACACTCCCGTTGCGCACTCTAATTCCAACTTAGGTAAATTATTATCTGGATTAGAAATTTTATAAAGTTTTAGTTTCTATAATTAAGGTGATGTTTTATGAAAGTATTAAAAAGAAAATTGTTTTCGTAATTCCTCTACAGTTTCAAGGTCCTACGGGCTTCAGTTTCAGTCCACTAAAAGCCTCAGTATAATCATCTAAAGTAACCCAATAACTATCTACTGTACATCAAATTAAACAAGCTTAATAATAAAAGAACTTACTTAGTTTGACGTTGGAGACTCGGTGTGCCGCACAGCAAGATTTTTTTTTCCAAAACATTGTGATATAATAAGGCCCACTTCATAGCCTGAGTTTTGCAACTTGACTCTAATACCACTAAATGTAACACCCCAATCCCAGCCCAGACGTTATGGCCAGATCCAGCGTGTCACATTGAAGTGTTTTATCGAAAACCTTGTTTTCATTGAAAACCCTTCTTTAAATTAAAACTATTCCTTCTTATATGATAATAATTACTTTGTAAAAATCTCTTTTCAGTTGCGGAAGCTTTATTAAAAGCAGATGATCTACGAAAACTTGTCATTTAAAAATTCAGTTGCGGAAATGTAGTATTTGAAAACAGTTATGGATTAGAAAAACCATGTTCTACTTCTAATAAACATAAAGCATGAAAATAATAATAATCCTAATTTGAAATAATAACCAGAGGAAAGACCTTATTACAATCCAGACTGAAATAACTTTAAATACTAGAAATTATATACTAAAGAAAACAAGTCCAAGTCGTCTTGCTAGTTGGCCACCTCGGAGTCCCTCCAACCATCGAACCACCTACTGAGGATCACCTGAGAAAAATAAAAGAGGGGGTGAGTTTTCGAAAACTCAGTGTGTACAACCCTTGGCAAATAGAAAAGAATGCAATAGCAAGTCTTTTCGGGCCTAAGCACAATTCAATATCAGAACAGATGTAAGGCAATCAAATATGTACAAATCCCACCCATCTAGCCGCTACACACCATCTCTATCCCCTGATACACACCATGTGGGGATATAAATATCGGCCCACCCATCCGGTACACTCTAATGGTAGCCCGATTGCGGTACTACCTAACGTTGCAGCAAAGCTGCTAATCATATATTGGGCTTAAAAAGCCATCGGTGGATTCACGGTCGTCAAGCAACCATGCGATCCTCATATACTTCCTCTGTTCCATAATTCCCAACCCATATGCAACCTAAACAGAATACCATATGAATGTAGCAGGTATACATGTAACATCCATAAATCTTACATTCAACACATAGGGGTATTTTAGTCATTTTTGCCCTTAAGGGCTTTTCGATAATTTCTCTTTATTATGGGTTATTACTTACCTTGGCCTTTTAACAAGTCCTCGTTGGCTAAACCGAATAGATACTAAGCACCAGGTAGGAATCTAGAAAAGAGGAGTGGGTCAATAAGACCGCTGAAGTACCAGGCTCTCCCTATGTCCAATCCTAGACATGCATATACCCATTGCCACACCTTAACCTTATGGCTTGTCCACAGTCACAATTAATTAATTAATTAAGTTTTATGTCTGTTTAAGCAGTTATCAGATACTAGGTCCAAAACCCCTTACAAAGCCCAAACGATTCTACATACATGCATATGGCCCACTAGGCCCAATCTCATTCTTATGGCCCATTAGGCCCAAATCATATTCATATGGCCCATTAGGCCCAAATCACATTCATATGGCCCGTTAGGCCCAATCACATTCATATTCATGCAATCATATGATTTTTCATCACTTAGTAACAAATTGCCAATTTTGCCTATTATGGGCCCTACAGCCCATCGGGCCCATTTAGCCTATTCTAGCCCGGTTGGCCAATACACGGTCCAAGTCCACAGAATTGCACATGGGGCCTCTGATAACCTATTGATTTCCCCTTACGAGTGTTTGCACACTTGCAAGTCTGTAGTAGCCAAACCTCTGGCTTTTCGGCATTTTGACCTTTCAGCATATTGGGATTTGCCGATCTACTTTGTGTGTGCAGTGTATGTACACACCTGGTACTAAAATGTGCTGTGATCCCGTTAGCCACGAATCTACAAATGATATCACTCAACGATTAATCACACACTTATCAAATGCGATCACCAAAAGTCAAAAATCTCATATTTGCCTTACTTTGAATGACAAGCCTTCCTTGATCACTAATCACGAGTGTTTCTTAAATATGCATCAATCGTAATCATTAAAACTAAACAAAAAGTGACTTACAATCATCTTAAGTCACTCTCAAATCCTCTATGGCCATTTGGCCAACCTTAACCAATAAAAGAGGAATACTTACCGAAAACCTCAAAACACCTAGGAGCAATTCGGTAGAGATCTGAAATCTGAGATTCGATACTAATCCCACAAGAATCGATCGAAGTAGAGGGAGTAGCGACGACACAGAGGGTCTTTAGCCAAAGATGTATCCGACTTTTGAGATTTGTATGGTGAAAGGGTTATTCGGCACAAATAAGAAGAAGAGAAGAAGGAATCGGCTAAAACCAAAGGTGAATCAAAAGAGAATTTGAGAAGAGAAAGAATGGAAAATCGGCAAGCAAGGAACAAGGAATTTGGCTTTTGAGCACTTAGAGAGAAAAGTGTTTCGGCAACACAAAAAAAAAATGAGAAATTCGGCTAAAGGAAGGGAAGCAATTTCAGTATTACCTATAATCCCCAAAATCGGCACCTATATATACTATAGCCGAATTTACCTATCCCCAAATCCCCTATTTGGCTCCACTTCTCTACACCCCTCATCTCCTAACTTTTCTCCCTAACAACTCCTTAATCCCTTCCTTAAATTTCTCATCTGATCACTCCCTTCAGAGTTCATATCCAACGCCACTACTGGCCATTTATTGAGCAAAAATAAATCCTTCTTTTGAACAAGAGGGGATTCAAACCCCAAACCTCCTTGCCATGCATGTGACGCCACCTCTAAGCCCCACCTGTGATGCTACTTGCCACTCCAACACAAGGCTCCTTGTGTCCAACTTCTCTTCCATTTACTTACTTGCCATCATAGTTCTTTTAATTATTAAACTATAGTTTCCTTCACCCCAAAGTTTGTACTCAAAACTTAACCAGGCCTATTATCACATAAATAACACTCAATTAGGAATATTAAGCACACATTTTATCAAAATCGAAAAAGAAAGAAAGTTCAGGATTTTTGGGGCGTTACACATATGCTTTCCACAACATGTATTCGTTTAACATGTATAAATCATCTTTTTATATTACAAGTATAATTTCATAATAGTTCATCTCGAGTTCAGATTATTTCACGTCAGAACTTTATTCATATCATTCGAAATATTAAGGTCACGGATAGTACACTCAAGGTGTACAAATCTATAATCAAGGATACACAGACTCATCAAATAAATTCCATGTACAAATATCATCATCTCATGTTTCCATATATCAATTATCATGTATTATCATTTCAACTATTTCAGGCAGATATGTGTAATAACTCATTTCTTATTCATATATTCTCATGTCTGGATTGTTACCCGTTGAATTTATTCAGAATATCGATGGATACACAGGTAATACACTCGAGGTGTACAAATCAGGATCTGTTAATTCATGTCCAATGGTACCCATAAGGTACTATTTCAAAGTGTACACTCTCGAGCCACACATGTATACAACAGGATTACCAATCTAGGCTAAATCCTTTTTATGACATATGCTCTAAGGAGCTTGATTTGGATTACCCATCTGGGCAAAATCCAATCCATAACATACGCTCGAGAGGACTAATATTTGGATTACCCGTCTGGGCTAAATGAGGTCAAAAGGATTACTCGTCCGAGTTAAATCCCGTCAGCAACAAATGCAAGACATCATTCATTTCGGGAAATCACTTATCAATTGATTTTTCATTTAGTAAACTGGGTTTTAAACATTTTTCAAGCATTATCGGGAAAGTGATTATTTCATACATCTATAACATTCATATAATTCAAGTAAACACATTCCACATTCATTTCAAGCATATAAGTAACATTTTTATCAATTATCATTTATCGACATTATTATTGATCGGGCTTTGTCAGATATATTTTCAATGTCATATATATATATATATGATATTTGTACAGTTCACAAACACAACATTTAATTCAAGCATATAAATATACACAATTTAGTTACATGAACTTACCTCGACAATGTTCGTGTACGTAAAATCTACTAATCTGACATTTTCCTCTTTCCTCGTTCTAGCTCTGAATTTAGTCTATCCAGATCTATACGAGTAAATTTTACATCAATTTATCACATTTCATATTCAAGTGGACTCAATTTACATCCTAGGCAAAATTACCATTTTGCCCCTAACTTTTCCATAAATTCCCATTTCGTCCCTATGCTCAGAAAATGAAATTTATGTAATTTACTCCCTATTTCAAGCCTAACCAAAATGTCAATATAGAATTTACAGCACATATTTTCTATAAATTTTAGAATTTTTCATCAATTTTTAGAACTTTACATTTTAGTCCTTAAATCATATTTTCATCAAAAATCACTTTGGAAAAGTTGTTTATCTATCAACAACCTTTCATTTTCTACCATAAATTTCTAATTTTCAGCATAAACATCCATGATCTAATTTGCATACTTTGATAGCTTCTCAAATTGATCTCCCAAATAGATAGATTAAGCTATCCCGATTTCAAAAATATCAAAATTATTAAAAATGAGACAAGAAAACTTACCCAATTTGGCCAAGAAAGTTTTTTCTCTGTCTCCTAGAGTTTCCATAGAATATTTTTGGGAATAAGATGATAAAAATTATTTTTATTTCTATTTAATTAATTTATCATCTTTAATAATTTTGATTTCCAATTTAGTCCTTAGCCTTTTTCTAATTTTCCATAGATGAATCATCCAAAAATATATACTAACTTTTTATTAATAGTCTAATTACCATATAAGGACCTTAAGTTTTGAATGCTATTGCTATTTAATCCTTCTAGCTACTAGAATTCAACTTTTGCATTTTATGCGATTTGGTCCTTTCCGTAATTAAGCACATAATCGGTAAATTTTTCTTATCAAAATTTTCACATGACATTTCTAACATATTGCGGACCATGTAATAAAATAAAAATAAATTTTATTTTCAGATTGGATTTGTGGTCCTAAAACCATTGTTTTGATTTCATTAAAAAATGGGTTGTTACAACTCTCCCCCTTAAGGAATTTTCATCCTCGAAAATTTTACCTGTAAAAAGATTCAGATATTACTTTCTCGTAGTTTTCTCTAGTTCCTAGGTAGCTCCTTCTATACCATGTTATTGTGATCGTGATTTTCTGTGATAAGTTTTATAAATTTATAATTAATCACTCTTGAAACTAACTATTATCACGACGTAGGCAAGTGTACCCATCGAACAATAGTATAGCTTTAGCAAGACCGGATTGTCGAACCCAAAGGGCTAAAAGTACTAGTAGTGACTGTCTTTTTATTATCTAGCCTAAGAAATAAAGGGGTTTGTTTTAACTTGTAACGCCCTAATTTTTGGGATTTTTGGGATTTCTGTAATTTTTGATGAATTTTAGAATTTCTGTGTTTTGACTATATAGTGTAGGTCTGAGTATATTAGTGGGCCTCTAGAAGGCCCAATTCTAAGTTAAAACCGGATTGTTTTAACAAAATTTTAATTTTAAAGGAGAAGGGGTTCTGGTGTATTGGGCTTTTAAGATTTAATGGGTAAAATAAGCCACAAGAAGACCTGTGGCAAAGTGGCATGTGACGCCACATAGGTTCTTAGGGAGTGGCGTGTAGATGTTTAGGGGGAGCTAGGGTTCAAGTCACAAGGAAAGCAAATTGAGGTGTTAATTTTTGTGAACAGAAAGGGATGTAATAGAACTGTAGTGAAACTCTGCCAGGAAGAGTTTGAGCTGTTCAGAAGATTGGGTAAGGAGGGGATAAGGGAGAAAATTTAGAAGCTGATCAAGGAGTGTGGTATTGGCCGAATGTTGGACTCTTGAGGAGCAAGATTTGGCCGACCAAGGGTCTTTGGTATAGGCAAGTTCGTCTAGGACTCTGAGGTAGAATTTTGGCATTAGGGAAGTGTTGTGCCGTTTCTGTGTAAATTTTCCTTTGGGTTTCAGTTTTGTTTTCTTTTGGCTTGCCAAAATAGGGGTTGTGCTTAGGGTTTCTTCCTTTTCCCCTTTCATTCCTGCTAGTAGCTGAAACCTGGAAACCTCATAACTCTCTGTGTCGTTTCCCATAGCCGAATACTACTTCCCCTCTCACCTTTCCTTTCTTTCATCTTTTCTTTTCCCTATAGCTGAACCTATACTCTCCTCTCTTCTGTTTCTTCCCTTATTTTCTTTTCTTCATTATTCCTCAGTAGGCTGAATCTTGCTATAGTCGAACCTCTTTCTTTTTCTACTTTAAAAAGCCGAACTTCTCAACCTTTCTTGCAAAGCTGAAACTTTTCTACACCGAGGTACGTCAGAAGCCGAATCATTGATTACATTTTCCCTTCTTGCGTAGTGGTTGGATCTACAGTGGATTAGGAGTAGTGTCATAACGATATAGGTAAGAGTTTGAATCCTTCTTTAGTTACTCATGATTTGAGGTAAAAGCCAAAACCCCTTAAGGGTGGCTAACGTTGGGACTAAGGGCATTTGTGCCTCTTTCTTTTTGTTTTATATGCACTAGCATGGACAAGGGGGTGTACAGCGAAGGGCTTGAAGGCTAACTCGGTTGGAAATCAAGATCTAGTCCATATTTCGGGAAAAGTTAAGAACTCTAGGGCCTAAGGCAATGTTGGCCGAATATGGTAAGGGAATTAGTACGTAGTTTGTTTCCAATATAGAGACTGAAATTTTAGTAACTTGATTGTAGGCAACTCGTGTGTGGATCTCACCAACGTATCATTACAAAATAGGTGTGTAAACGACACCCACTCATAGACTAGATCGGCAAAAGCCGAAAAGCTAGCATTTTATGAACTTGTGAACGTGCGAACGCTCGTGGGATAGATTTTTATCAAACTCGGTAATCACAAGTGGTAAGATTGCAGAGTGCGCAATTTCGTGCACTTCGGTAAATTTGGGCTTAATGGGCCAAAATCGGGTTAGTGGGCCAACGGGCCCAATTCAGTAAAAATGCACGGTAAGTGTTTCCATTAATGCGTTAATGGCTGTAATATGCATGAAAACCCCAAAATAGTAAGTTTACTAGAATACCCCTAAGTATGCAAAATGACCATTATACCCCTAGGTGCAAAATGACCGTTATACCCCTATGATTAATTTTGATTAAAATGCATGATATTCTAATTCTGTATGATGTGTGCCATGACATAAATATCTGTTGCATGGGATATGGGTTATATTGATGGAGGAAGTGTTCTGGTGGCTATACCACAAATATCTGTTTCTGGTGGCTATGCCACAAATATCTGTATCTGGTGACTTTGTCACATTATCTGTTCTGGCAACCATGCTGCAAATTCTGTGGTGTGTAGTGGATGGGTGGGTCGAGTTGTCTCCCCACATGGTGTAAGGTTGGTACGGGGGTGTATATGGATGGATATGGGTTGGGTTTCTGCATACATAATATGTTCTGTATCTGTTATGGGCCTATGGGCTTCATTCCAAATTTTGTATAAGGCTTGGTCCCAACTTAATCTGTTTTTGTGATTTGAGCTGACTTGGGACTATGGCTGGGTTATTTTGCACACTGATTTTTCCAAACTCACCCCTTATTTTCATCCATGCAGGTAATCCCCTACCATAGAGGACTTGGAGCTGTGAGGGATTCGGAGTGGCCACATGTTCTGCAAATTTGGTTCTCTTTTTGGGATTTAATCAGCTTTTATTTACTTTAATAGTTTTGGGTTTTAATTTGTAATAAGGCCGCTTTAATTATTTTTAATTGTTTTTAGTATGCTTTGTTAGCTTAGATATGATATTGTTTTAATTGTTTGAAATTGAATAGCTTTAGGGCACATTTTAAAATGGTTACTTGATTTCAAAATATCGCGATAACAAAGCAAAGCTTTCACTAAACGAAAATGTTTTCAGACTTAATAACTTTCTCAAACGATTTTAAAATGGTTTCCATGAACAACCACCCAGTTAAAGTGTGGCAATGGTGGTGTGCATGTCTAGGATTGGATCCTTGGAGAGCTTGGTACTTAAGCAGTCTAATAGACTCACCTCTTCTTTTCTGGCATCCTACCTGGTGCACAGCTTCCATTCACTTTAACCCATGACGAAGATATCCTTTAAGACACTAAGAAAGATTTTAGATAAAACATGCCTTTTCTAGTAACGCTTCGATATGACACACCAGATTCGATCGTAACGTCTGAGCCGGGTTTAGGGTGTTACATTTAGTGGTATCAGAGCCCGGTTGCAACAACTCAGCTGTGGAATGGGTCTATACATAAATAAAATAAAGATTTTTAAAAATCAATTGGGAAATACGTTTTTAAAATTTTTTTTCTACAATAAATGATTCCAAAGATTGCAAAATCCAGTTTTCTAAAAATTGGATTCTAAGAAGGTGGCACACCGAATCTCCGGCCCAAGTCTGTAAGTATCATTCTGACCTTTCCTGAATGTTTCTGAATTATTAGTTATTTGCCTGAACTGAAACCCTATGATGATGCTCTAGTTAGGGTGATACTGAAATTGTAGGAATTTTGATACGTAGACTGAGACTGTAGCTAAGTTACGATTCTGCGAAAACAAACTCTGAATTACTGTCTATTCATAAAACATCTATAATAAACACTAGAATATTTGATTGATGCATAAAATTCGTAACCAGATAATACGATATGAGTACGAGAGCGGCTCGTGGAAAAGGCCGTGGACGTGGCCGAGGTAGTGCACGGGCTGGATCTTCGTCTTCAGGACATATGCTAGCAACGGATGCACCGATTCCACTGGCAACAGAAGTGGAGTCTCATGAATGAAGTGCCAGGGATGGCGCTCTATCTCAGGCAATGCTTCGTGTTCTGGAAAAGGTTACCGGGGCAAGTACGGGTAACGGAATTCGAGGATCTATTTTTGAGCGACTCTAGACTAATGGAGCGGAGATATTTAGGGGCGTGTCTGGTGTAGCCTCAAATGTGGCTGAATATTAGTTAGAGTCTACGGAACAGATTATGGATGATTTGGACTGTTCCGTGGAGTAGAAGCTGAAGAGAGCTGTATCATTGCTGCGGGATGAGGCTTATCAATGGTGGCTCACTGTGAGAGATGGGACCCCAGCTGACAGGGTAACTTGGGAGTTGTTTAAGATAGCCTTCAAGGGAAAATATGTTAGGGCGAGTTACGTGGATACCCGTAGGAAGGAATTCTTGAATCTGGTTCAAGGAGGTAAGACAGTCATTGAGTACGAGGCTGAGCTGGTATGCCGTTGGGATAGTCGCTACAGAGTATGAACATAGTGCGCGCTTCGAGGATGGTCTTAGAGATGAACTAAGGGTGCTGATTACTCCGCAGAGGGAGCGTGACTTTGTTGCTTTGGTGGAGAAGGCTAAGATAGCTGAGGAGGTGAAGCGTGCTGAAAGGCAGAATCGTGAGAAGGATCAGAACTATTTTCGAAGGCATTCAGGACCTTCGAGTGGTGCTAATAGGAATGTTAAGAGAGCAAAAGTGGAAGAACTAGTTCGAGCAGTCCCGATGAATGTTGTTCGACTGCAAGTTTGTGGGGACTGTGGTAAGGTGCATCTGGGAGAGTGTAGGAGATGCTCTGGTGCTTGTTTTCGGTGCGGATCTATGGAGCATAGAGTCAAGGACTGTCTTCAGAAAATGGATCAGGTTCAAGTTACAGAACAGAGGGTTGCTCAACTAATGAGAGGTGGACCACGACCACCGAGAGGACGTGGACAAGGTAGGGGTGGTAATGGAAATGGTCGAGGTCGAGGAGCACCTGGCAAGGGTGTCAAAAAATGCTGAGGCTCAACGGCCAGCGTTGGTGTATACAGCTCGTCGTCGAGAGGAGGGTGATGCACCCGACGTCATAACTGGTACGTTCTTGATTTCTAGCATGTCGAACACTGCCTTGATAGATATTGGATCTACTTATTCGTATGTTGCATGTGCCATATCTGGGTCATTGGGTGTGCACTTTGAGGAGACTGAGATTAAGGTATCTGTACTAAGTCCTTTGGGTCACTCGGTTAGGGTAGACAAACTGTATAGGGACATGCCTTTAGAAACTCAAGAGAAGATTTTCTCTAGAGACTTGATAGAATCACCGATCGAAAAATTCGACCTCATTCTGGGTATAGACTAGCTTGTTAAGCATAGGGAAATTCTAGATTGTGCTGCTAAGCAAATGGCGTTAAAAACCACAGAAGGTGAGGATGTTATGGTGATAGGTGAGCGAAGGGATTATTTGTCCAATGTGGTGTCGGCGTTGAGAGTTGAGAAGTGGATTCATAAGGGTTGTGAGGCTTATCTAGAATTTGTAAGTCAGTCGGAGGCTGGGGGACTGTCAGTGGGTAAGGTTAGAATCGTTAAGGAATTCCAAGATGTTTTTCCAGAGGAGCTTCTAGGATTGCCTCCGAACCGAGAAGTCGAGTTTGGAATCGACTTGTTTCCTGGAACGGCACCAGTGTCCATTGCACCGTACAGGATGGCACTGAAGGAGTTAGTGGAGCTGAAGGCCTAGATTCAAGAGTTGTTGGATAGAGGTTTTATCAGGCTGAGTGTGTCTCCGTGGGGAGCACCAGTGCTGTTTGTGAAAAAGAAGGATGGGACAATGCGGATGTGCATCGATTATCAGTAGTTAATCAAACTGACGATTAAGAATAAGTACCCTCTGCCAAGAATCGATGATCTATTTGACCAACTTAAAGGAGCTTTGGCATTCTCCAAGATCGATCTTCGATCTGGATATCATCAGTTAAGGGTCAAAGAGGAAGATATTCATAAGATGACATTCAGGACTCGGTATGGTCATTACAAGTTCCTGGTTATGCCAATTGGACTGATGAACGCTCCTATAGCATTCATGGATCTAATGAATCATGTATTTCAACCATTTTTGGATCGATTCATAGTCGTTTTTATTGACGATATTCTAGTATATTCTGAAACTGAAGAGAAGCATGATGAGCATCTCCGTATTGTGCTGCAAGTATTGAGGGAGAATGAACTATATGTGAAATTCAGCAAGTGTGAATTCTGGTTGAGGGAGGTAACCTTTTTAGGTCATGTGGTCTCTGCTGAGGGGATCAAAGTAGACCCTCGAAAGATTGAAGCAATTCTGGAATGGAAGCCACCAAGGTCGGTGTCAAAAATTTAGAGTTTTCTGGCTTTGGCAAGATACTACAGAATGTTTGTGGAAGGTTTTTCTGTGATGGCAGCACCATTGACAAAGCTTATAAGGAAAGGAGCACCATTTTTTTGGACTGAGAAGCAGCAGGAAGCTTTTGAGAAATTGAAGGAAGTTCTGATCGAGGCACCTGTACTAATTCAGCCAGAGTCTGGGAAGGATTTTATCATGTACAGTGACGCATCACATGTGGGTTTGGGCTGTGTGTTGATGCAAGAGGGTAAAGTGGTCGCTTATGCATCGCGACAGCTTAAGCCTCACGAAGTAAACTATCCTACCCACGATTTAGAATTGGCAGCAGTAATCTTTGCACTTAAAATTTGGAGACACTACTTGTACGGAGAAAGATGTGTCATATAAACGGATCACAAGAGTCTCAAGTACTTGCTGACTCAAAAGGAGTTGAACCTTAGGCAACGAAGATAGATAGAGTTGCTTAAGGATTATGACTGTTCGATTGAGTACCACTCAGCAAGGCTAATGTGGTAGCCGATGCCCTAAGCCTAGGGCTGTATCCGATCTGAGAGCAATGTTTGCTCATCTGAGTTTGTATGAAGATGGTAGTCCGTTGGCTGAGTTACAAGTAAGGCCAACCTGGGTGGATCAGATTAAGGAAAAGCAGTTGAGGGATGAGTCATTGGTTGCTCAATTCCAGCAAGTTAAGAAAGGGGAAACTTCTGAGTTTGGGTTGAATAGTGAAGGAGTTTTGTGTTTCCGAAGGAGAGTTTGCGTTCTGAAGGACTCTGACTTAAGGCAGTCAATATTGAAAGAAGCTCATGGAGGACTTTGTGCTATGCATCCTAGAGGGAATAAGTTGTATCACGACTTACAAGAATTGTATTGGTGGCCTGGGCTTAAACGAGAAGTAACAGATTTTGTGGGGAAATGTCTGACGCGCCAGCAAGTGAAAGTTGAGCATCAACTACCATCCGAACTTTTTCAGCCAGTGAAGATACCACTTTGGAAGTGGGAAAGGGTAACCATGGACTTTGTGAGTGGGCTACCCTTGACACCAATGAAGAAGGACTCGGTTTGGGTGATTGTAGATAGGTTGACCAAATCTGCTCATTTGATACCTGTCCACACTGATTATTCACTTCAAAAGCTAGCCAAATTGTATGTGGTAGAGATCGTTCGACTTCATGGAGTCCCAATTTCAATTATTTTTGACCGGGATCCTAGGTTCACATCTCGGTTCTGGCAAAAGTTGCATGAGGCGTTGGGAACGCGATTGACCTTTAGTACGGCTTTCCATCCCCAGACTGATGGTCAGTCCGAAAGGGTTATTCAAATTTTGGAAGACATGTTGAGGGGATGCGTTATTGACTTTCATGGTAGTTGGGAGGATTACTTGCCGTTGGCAGAGTTTGTGTATAACAACAGTTACCAGGCGAGTATTCGAATGGCACCGTATGACGCGCTGTATGGACAAAGGTGTCGAACACCTAGTTGTTGGACCGAATTAGGAGAGCGACAGGTTCTTGGAACTGAGTTGGTGGCTAATACTGAAGATAAAGTCAAAGTAATCAGAGATCGGTTAAAAGAAGCATCTAATAGGCAAAAGTCATATGCAGATTTGAAGCGTAGGGAGATTGAGTACTTAGTGGGTGATATGGTCTTCTTGAAGGTTTCTCCTTGGAAGAAGATATTAGGGTTTGGTAAGAAGGGCAAGTCGAGTTTGCGATTTATTAGGCCTTACCGGGTTTTGAAGCGAGTGGGTCCAGTGGCTTATCAATTGGAATTACCTCCAGAGTTAGATAGGATTCATGACGTTTTTCACATCTCCATGTTAAGGCGTTACCGTACCCTACTCATGTCGTGCCTGTTGCAGAGATTGAAGTGCTGCCTGATTTGACTTTCGAGGAAGAGCCTGTGCAGATATTGGATCGGGATGTTATGGTTCTAAGAAGGAAGTCAGTTCCCTTAGTAAAAGTGCTTTGGCGTAATCATGGCAGAGAGGATGCTACTTGGGAGTCAGAGGAGGCAATGCGACAACAATACCCTCATCTGTTTGGATCAGGTAAATTTCGAGGACGAACTTTCTTTATAGAGGGTAGAGTTGTAACGCCTTAATTTTTGAGATTTTTGGGATTTCTATAATTTTTGATGAATTTTAGAATTTTTATGTTTTGACTGTATAGTGTAGGTCTGAGTATATTAGTGGGCCTCTAGAAGGCCCAAGTCTAAGTTAAAACCTGGTAGTTTTAACAAAATTTTAATTTTAAAGGAGAAGGGGTTCTGGTGTATTGGGCTTTTAAGATTTAATGGGTGAAATAAGCCATAAGAAGACCTGTGGCAAAGTGGCATGTGACGCCACATAGGTGCTTGGGGAGTGGCGTGTAGATGTTTAGGGGGAGCTAGGGTTCAAGTCACAAGGAAAACAAATTGAGGTGTTAATTTTTGTGAATAGAAAGAGGATGTAATGGAACTGTAGTGAAACTCTGCCAGAAAGAGTTTGAGCTGTTCAGGAGATTGGGTAAGGAGAAGATAAGGGAGAAAATTTAGGAGCTGATCAAGGAGCGTGGTATTGGCCGAATGTTGGACTCTTAAGGAGCAAGAGTTGGCTGGCGAAGGGTCTCTGGTATAGGTAAGTTCGGCCACGACTCTGAGGTAGAATTTCGACATTAGGGAAATGTTGTGCCTTTTCTGTGTAAATTTTCCTTTGTATTTCGGTTTAGTTTTCTTTTGGCTTACCGAGATAGGTGTTGTGCTTAGGGTTTCTTCTTTTTCCCCTTTCATTCTTGCTAGTACCCGAAACCTGGAAACCTCATAACTCTCTGTGCCATTTCTCATAGCCGAATACTACTTCCCCTCTCACCTTTCCTTTCTTTCATCTTTTCTTTTCCCTATAGCCGAACCTATGCTCTCTTCTCCTCTGTTTCTTCCCTTATTTTCTTTTCTTCATTATTCCTCAGTAGGCCAAATCTTAATATAGCCGAACCCCTTTTTTTTTCTTCTATAAAAAGCCGAAACCCCATTAAAGCTGAACCTCTCAACCTTTCTTGTAAAGCTGAAACTTTTCTACATCGAGGTACGTCAGAAGCCGAATCCTTGATTACATTTTCCCTTCTTGCGCGGTGGTTGGATCTACAGTGGATCAGGAGTAGTGTCATAATGATATATGTAAGAGTTCGAATCCTTCTTTAGTTACTCATGGTTTGAGGTAAAAGCCGAACCCCCTTAAGGGTGGCTAACGTTGGGACTAAGGGCATTTGTGCCTCTTTCTTTTGGTTTTGTATGCGCTAGCATGGATAAGGGGATGTACAGCAAAGGGTTTGAAGGCTAACTCGATTGGACATCAAGATCTAGTTCATATTTTGGGAAAAGGTAAGAACTCTAGGGCCTAAGGCACTGTTGGCCGAATATGGTAAGGGAATTAGTACGTAGTTTGTTTCTGATATAGAGACTGATGT
The DNA here is from genome assembly GCA_025698475.1 of Gossypium anomalum. NCBI lineage: Eukaryota > Viridiplantae > Streptophyta > Magnoliopsida > Malvales > Malvaceae > Gossypium > Gossypium anomalum. The sequence continues at coordinate 53,125,719 of CM046966.1, read as the reverse complement.
TTTAGTAACTCGATTGTAGGCAACTCGTGTGTGGGTCTCGCCAACGTATCATTACAAAACAGGTGTGTAAACGGCACCCACTCATAGACTAGATCGGTAAAAGCTGAAATGCCGAAATGCCGAAAAGCTGGCATTTTGTGAACTTGCGAGCATGCAAACGCTCATGGGATAGTTTTTTTATCAACCTCGATAATCTCGAGTGGTAAGATTGCAAAGTGCGCAATTTCGTGCACTTTCGCAAATTTGGGCTTAATGGGCCAAAATCGGGTTAGTGGGCTAACGGGCCCAATTCGATAAAAAACACGGTAAGTGTTTCCGTTAATGCGTTGATGGTTGTAATATGCATGAAAACCCTAAAATAGTAAGTTTACTAGAATACCCCTAAGTATGACCATTATACCCCTAGGTGCAAAATGACCGTTATACCCTTAGGGTTAATTTTGACTGAAATGCATGATATTCTGATTCTGTATGATGTATGCCATGAAATAAATATCTGTTGCATGGGATATGGGTTATATTGATGGAGGAAGTGTTCTAGTGGCTATGCCACAAATATCTGCTTCTGGTGGCTCTACCACAAATATCTGTATCTGGTGACTTTGTCACATTATCTGTTCTAGCAGCCATGCTGCAAATTCTGTGGCGTGTAGCGGATGGGTGGGTCGAGTTGTCTCCCCACGTGGTGTAAGGTTGGTACGGGGGTGTATATGGATGGATATGGGTTGGGTTTCTGCATACATAATATGTTCTGTATCTGTTATGGGCCTATGGGCTTCATTCTGAATTCTGTGTAGGGCTTGGGCCCAACTTAATCTGTTTCTGTGGTTTGAGTTGACTTCGGACTATGGTTGGGTTATTTTGCACACTGAGTTTTCCAAACTCACCCCTTATTTTCATCCATGCAGGTAATTTCCAACCATAGAGGACTTGGAGCTGTGAGGGATTCGGAGTGGCCACATGTTCTGCAAATTTGGTTCTCTTCTTGGGATTTAATCAGCTTTTATTTACTTTAATAGTTTTGGGTTTTAATTTGTAATAAGGCCGCTTTAATTATTTTTAATTGTTTTTAGTATGCTGTGTTAGCTTAGATATGACATTGTTTTAATTGTCTGAAATTGAATAGCTTTAGGGCGCGTTTTAAAATGGTTACTTGATTTCAAAATATCGCGATAACAAAGCAAAGCTTTCACTAAACGAAAATGTTTTCAAATCTAATAACTTTCTAAAATGGTTTTAAAATGGTTTCCATGAACAACCACCCAGTTAAAGTGTGGCAATGGTGGTGTGCATGTCTAGGATTGGATCCGCGGAGAGCTTGGTACTTAAGCAATCTAATGGACTCACCTCCTCTTTTTTGGCATCCTACCTGGTGCACAGCTTCCATTCACTTTAACCTATGACGAAGATATCCTTTAAGACACTAAGAAAGATTTTAGATAAAACATGCCTTTTCTAGTAACGCTTTGATATGACACACCGGATTCGGTCGTAAAGTTTGGGCAGGGTTTGGGGTGTTACATAACTAATTAATTAAACTAAGAAATTACAGAAAATAGAATTGGGAAATTACTTCTGAGAAAATGATTGATTAAGGACAATACCTAAGGAAAAATCCACCTAGAATTTTACTTGTTATTTTGGCTCCGAACCGGACGATTTATTCATTTAACTTGTTCCGTAAAAATCCCTAAGTTATGTTATTATCCCTATTCAAGACTAATAACGTCTAATCCCTAAGTTGAATAACTGAGACTTTTATCTAATTAACACCCTATGGTTTCATTAACTCGTTCTATGGATTCCCTTATTAGGTTTCACCCTTATCCAGCAAAATCTTGTCACCCTGTCTCTAGGCGTGCAATCAACTCCGCTTAATTATGACAAAGTTACTCTTAGTCAGGGTCTATTCCTCCTCCAACTAAGAGTAGTAACTTGAAGTGATATCTTGAAATACCAAAACAAGAATTAAGAACACATAATTAAGAACAAGTCAAATATTTATCATATAATTTAGAAAATAATAACAAGATTCGTCTTAGGTTTCATCCCCCTTAGGTATTTAGGGGTTTAGTTCATAACTAAATAAGAAAACATCTCAGAATAATAAAGATTACAAAACATAAAGAAAACCCAAACTCTTGAAAGGGAAATTGAGGAGAAATCTTCAGTCTTGATGGTGAATCCGGCTTCTGAGATGGATCAATCCGCTTCCTTGGAGTAATTCTGTACTCCCTATTCTCCATCTCCCTTTTCTTCCTCCTCTGGGGTGTATTTATAGGCTTTGGAATGCCTAAGAACCCTCAAAAGTGGCCTTTTCCGAATTGGACTCAACTTAGGCTTGGAAGGGACACAACCGTGTGGCACGCCTATGTGTGATTACTTCAGGCCGTGTTCGAGCCTGTTAGATTGGCACGGGCATGTGTTCTACCTGTATGAGTCGTAATTTTAATTCTGTCAAATTGACACGGCCGTGTGAGCTACCCATGTGAGAAGGTCCAAGCCGTGTTGATTTCGTACTTTGGCCTATTTTCTCCATTTTTGGCCCGTTTCTCGTTCCTTTCGCTCTCCTATGCTTACCTAAGTGTAAAACATGAAATTAAGGCATTAGGAGCATCGAATTCACTAATTCTAAGGAAACATCATTCATAAAATGTGTTAAGCATGGGGTAAAAATATGTATAAATTACGGTTTATCAAATACCCCCACACTTAAGCGTTTGCTTGTCCTCAAGCAAAATCCTCAAATCATAATTAAAAATTCCTTTTTCTCAACTGATAATTCCTATCAATAATATCTCAAACCATCTCATATGTAATCATACATTGAGAATTCAACTAAAAGAACATTAAAGCTTCAAATATTCTAAGTTGAGTATTTAATCATGAAAAACTTAGGCATCTCCCTTCATCTAAGTAGTTATCATTGATTCAGAGCCTCACAGAGTTTAACATCCTCACTAAAGATTCACTCAAATCACTCGAAGTGTTTAAGGACAATGAAATTAGCACTCATTAGTCAATATGAAAAGTTATTACCATAGGCTTGCATGAAAATCAAATCTCCACCACTATAAATCGAGATGATACATCAATCAAAAGGTCTTTAAAGGGTTGTAACGAGGCCTGGTTAGGGGGTGTGGTCACAAGCTGAAAGAAAAGGTTAGAATCGAGATTGATTTGAAAAATTACTTAACTAGAAAAATATTTAATCATCACTTGCGTACAGCATAGCTTCTTTTCTGACTATGGAATTTGAATAATGAAGCTTACAAATAGAAGATAACTACTAATATGTAAACATTTTTTTTTCTTAAGAACAAGTCAAATAACATAGACGAACTATTAAGAACAAGACATAGCTAAGCAATTTATTCAACTCAAATCTCGATAAAAATAGGGTTCAATTAATTTAAGCGAATTTCAACAATAATGGGTTAAGGGTTAATATTAAGGGTCATAAAAGGAATGGCTTGTTAGCCTCAAAGGGGTTTACTAAGGGTTAATCGTGGAGGTAGGCTTTTCATGGCATGAGTGAGTTAATCCTAAGTGCCTCTATCATCTTGACAAATAAAATCAAATAGTGTGGTCTTGACATGCATAATCAAGCAAGTTCTAGAATAACAATTCAATATTGACACACTCAAAGCAATAATAAAAGTAAGCATGAAAGAATTAATAGATGCTCAAAAGGCTCAAAAATCTCACAAGAATTATGGTTTTTTGATGTTTAAACCTGTGGGATTCAATTCAAGATAATACCTAAACTTGGGGACACAACCTAAAATTTTAAATTCTTAAAAATCAACTTATCATGCTTGATTCTCTAACGTCTTAAAGTTTAAACAATCAATGCATAAATGCCTATGTTTTAGTTCAAGATAATCAATCAAAATCATAAGTCAATCAAAGTTCATCCTAAACATGATATGAAAGATTTACAAGAGAACAAAGCAATAGTCAGGGATTTTTCGGATAATGAAATGATTCCCCCCACACTTAAGATGTACATTGCCCTCAATGTACAAAGATAGATATATGAAAAAATAGAAGATCATAAGATAGGAAGAGAATTGAAACTTCCTAAGTGTTTGAATGAATGAATTCCCTAGTTTGGCGAAAGCGAGAATTGACAATAGAGCTGGAAGTAAGGCACGATTCTAAGGAAGAAATAATCTGATAGTAATTATAAGGATAAGCCGTGTAAAAAAATAAAATGAGAATCATTTAAAAATCACTAAGAATAAAAGTAAAAATAAGAGAAATAATCTAATTTTGTAAGTGGCACGACCATCTCACACGCCTGTGTGGTTCGTGTCTAGCCCGTGTTTGTCGTGAATTGGGAGTTCGTTACATGACCTTAAGACATGCCCGTGTGTCTTGGCCGTGTGGCTGCATGATCGTGATGCACGTCCGTGTGCGATGTGGTTCGCTTCTCCCACGCTCGTGTTCGTAGGCCCACGCCCGTGGTAATTTAACAGGTTCAACCACGAGTGCTAGACACGGATGTGTCGCACGCCCGTGCTAGTTTCTCAGTTTCAACCACGGTCCTAGGGCACGGGTGTGCCGCACGCCCGTGTTTTTTTGACAGGTTTGCCCATGGCCATGTCGCACGGCCATGGCAATTTATTGCAGCTCGTGTTTTGGGGAAATCTTTGCCCTATTTCCACACGGTCCTAAGCACGCCCATATGCTTGGCCCTGTCTCTGTGGTGTACCTATTTTCAAGAGCTCCGTTAGTAGGTTAGGTGTTACACACTAAAATTTCAAAGAAGTTAATACAATTAGTGCTCGGGTTGCCTCCCGAGAAGCGCTTATTTATAGTCTAAGCTCGACTTACCTCTCCTTTGAATGGTCATGGTGGTTTAAGGAGTTCATACTCCTCATTTATGCTATCAATCTCATCAAATTAAGGTTTTAGACGTGTGTTGTTTACCTTAAAAGTGCCGAACTTAGGATGATTTACCTCGACTATATCGAATGGGAAAATACTAAGTATCGTAAGAGGGATTTCTTCATTTGGGTTGACAGTGACAGGGTGAGGATTTGCGGCATCTAGTAAGACTTTATCTCCAACCTTAAGTTGATTTGGAGAGGTATCGAGCTCGTTCTAGCATAGTTTTGGTTTCTCGTGTGTTTTCAGTTTATGTGTCTGCCATTCATCTAGCTCCTCTATTTGCAGCCTTAGTTCTTTATGGATGGGTCCTCTGTTATTGCTTGAACATGGCTCATGTATTTCTTTCAGACTCAATTCCTGCAAAGTAGGTTGCGTCATATTATCAGTTTTAGTAAAATGGTGTGGACAATTACCTTCAATGTTCGATGTGATGCCAGAATTGCAGGCTTGAAGGGTGATTATTTCATCTCCTACTCGAAGTGTGAGCTCGCCTATGCCAACATGAATAATCATTTTAGCAGTTGTTAAAAAGGGCCTCCCTAAAATCAAAGGGGTGTTGTTATCCTCCTCTATGTTTAGAACAACGAAATCAACGAGAAATATGAATTTATTTATTTTCACTAGTACATCTTCAGTAATACCCCTAGGAAATCTTATAGTTTTATCTGCTAATTGAATGCTCATCCTAGTTTGTTTAGGTTTCCCGAGACCTAGTTGCTTAAACATTTTGTGAGGTATGACGTTGATACTGGCCCCTAAATTAGCTAATGCATTATTCACATCCTATATCTTTCAATTTGTGGGGTAGCTTACTCTGTAGAATAGCTGAGCAAACTACGTTTAGCTCCACATGCGACGCGTCATCCAACTTCCACTTATTTGCTAAAAGCTCTCTTAAAAATTTCATTACATTCGGCATCTACGACAGAGCTTCAATAAATGTTAAGTTAATATGTATTTTTTCAAAAGTTTAAGGAATTTACCGAATTGTTCGTCTGAACGGTCTTTCCTTGTCGTGTTAGGGTATGGAACACGAGGTTTGTATTCTACATTCACCGTTTTGTTTTCATTATGACTTACCTCACCTTTACCCTTACTCACTACAGTTTCTTGCATCAATTCTGGCTCAGGCTCACCAAATCCTTCTTTATCTTGAACATTAATTGCGTTGAGCTGTTCCCCTGGGTTGGGTTCAGTATTACTTGGCAAGCTACCTTGTGGTCATTCGGAGATTAGTTTGGAAAGCTGGCCTATCTGAGTTTTGAGTCCTTGGATTAATGCTTGTTGATTTTTAAGTGCTGTCTTGGTATTCTGGAAACGGGTTTCTGACACCGAGATGAATTTGGATAGCATCTTCTCAAGGTTTAGTTTCTTATCTTGTTGATAAGGTGGCTGTTGGAAGCTTGAGGGTGGTGGTGGTCTTTGATTTCCTTGTGCTCCCCATGAGAAGTTTGGGTGATTCCTCCAACCTGCATTATAGGTGTTATTATAAGGATTATTTTGAGATCGAGGATTATTGCCCATATAATTTAATTGCTCGTTCTCCATGGTGTGGCCATAGGGCTGGTATTCTAGATTACTCGATCCACCTCCACTCGCTTCACATTACATTACTGGGTGAACCTGTGTAGAACCAAATAAACCATCAATCTTTTTATTTAAAAGTTCTACCTGATTTGACAGCATAGTAACTGAGTCAACGTTATAAATGCCTGTTGTTTTCATTGGCTTAGTCCTCATGGCTTTCCACTGATAGTTATTCAGTGACATCTCCTCAATAAATTCATAAGCCTCTTCAGGTGTTTTGTAGTTGATGGTTCCACCAGCAGCTGTGTCAATCATCTGTCTTGTCGAGGGATTCACACCATTGTAGAACGTTTGAACTTGCAGCCATAGAGGTAACCCGTGGTGAGGGCACCTTCGCAGTAGGTCCTTGTATCTCTCCCATGCATTGTAAAGTGTTTGTAAGTCCATCTGCACAAAAGAAGAGATATCATTACATAACTTAGCCGTTTTAGCCGGCGGAAAATATTTTAGTAAAAATTTTTTGGTCATTTGTTTCCAAGTAGTGATGGACCCTCGTGGTAATGAATTCAACCACTGTTTAGCTTTGTTCCTCAGTGAGAAAGGGAATAACCGAAAGTGAATGGCATCATCAGAAACGCCATTAATTTTGAAAGTGTCGCAAAATTCCAGAAAATTTGCCAAGTGAGTGTTAGGATTCTCATCCTGCAAACCATCAAACTGAACAAACTGCTGTATCATTTGAATCGTGTTAGGTTTCAGTTCAAAATTATTTGCAGCAATAGCAGGCCTAACTATACTTGACTCAGTTCCTATTAATGTAGATTTAGAATAATCATACATAGTACGAGGAGCAGGATTCTGATTTACTAATTCAACGGGTATTGCTGGAGGTAGCTGATTGTCTTGATTTTCAGCCATCTCTTCAGTTGTAGTTGAGATATCGTCCTCTTGCTCTTCCTCTGAGTATCTTAAGCTTCACCTTATTTCTCGTCAGTTTCTACGAGCTGTGCGATCGATCTCTTTGTCAAAAGGCAGTGGTCCTGATGGGTTTCTTTCAATCATAAACTATAAGAACCTGCCAGAAGAATGAAATAGAAAATTAGTAAATTAGCACAAAATAAAGTTAAATTGCAAGAAATATAAATGGCTAAAGTAATAAAAATTGAGTGTTCCTGATATCTTAGTCCCCGGCAGCGGCGCCAAAAACTTGATCGTGATTTTCCGTGATAAGTTTTATAAATTTATAATTAATCGCTCTTGAAACTAACTATTATCACAACGTAGGCAAATGTACCCATCGAACAGTAGTATAGCTTTAGCAAGACCAGATTGTCAAATCCAAAGGACTAAAAGTACTAGTAATGACTGTCTTTTTATTATCTAGCCAAAGAAATAAAAGGGGTTTGTTTTAACTAATTAATTTAACTAAGAAATTGCAGAAAATAGAATTGGGAAATCACTTCTGAGAAAATGATTGATTAAGGACAACACCTAAGGAAAAATCTACCTAGAATATACTTGTTATTCTGGCTCCGAACCGGACGATTTATTCATTTAACTTGTTCTGTAGAAATCCCTAAGTTATGTTATTATCCCTATTCAAGACTAATAACGTCTTAGCCCTAGGTTGAATAACCGAGACTTTTCTCTAATTAACACCCTAGGGTTGCATTAACTCGTTCTATGGATTCCCTTATTAGTTTCACCCTAATACGGTAAAATCTTGTCACCCTATCTCTAGGCACGCAATCAACTCCACTTAATTATGACAAAGTTACTCTTACTCAGGGTCTATTCCTCCTCCAACTAAGAGTAGTAACTTGAAGTGATATCCTGAAATACTAAAACAAGAATTAAGAACAAGTCAAATATTTATCATACGATTTAGAAAATAATAACAAGATTCGTCTTAGGTTTCATCCCCCTTAAGTATTTAGGGGTTTAGGTCATAACTAAATAAAAAACATCTCAGAATAATAAAGATTACAAAACATAAAGAAAACCTAAAACTCTTGAAAAGGAAATTGAGGAGAAATCTTCAGTCTTGATGGTGAATCCGGCTTCTAAGATGGATCAATCGGCTTCCTTAGAGTAATTCCTTACTTTCTATTCTACGTCTCCCTTTTCTTCCTCCTCTGGGTGTATTTATAGGCTTTGGAATGCCTAAGAACCCTCAAAAGTGGCCTTTTTCTAATTGGACTCAACTTAGGCTTGGCAGGGACACGCCCGTGTGGCACACCTATGTGCGATTACTTCAGGCCGTGTTTGAGCCTATTAGATTGGCACGGGCGTGTGTTCTATCCATGTGAGTCGTAATTTTAATTCTGCCAAATTGACACGGCCGTGTGAGCTACCCATGTGAGAAGGTTCAGGCCGTGTTGATTTCGTACTTTGGCCCATTTTCTCCATTTTTGCCCGTTTCTCGTTCCTTTCGCTCTCCTATGCTTTCCTAAGTGTAAAACATGAAATTAAGGCATTAGGAGCATCGAATTCACTAATTCTAAGGAAACATCATTCATAAAATGCGTTAAGCATGGGGTGAAAATATGTATAAATTACAGTTTATCAAATTGTCAAAGAACTTTTACTATTGCTACATTTTTATTTCTCAGTTTTTCTCTTCAAGTGCCAAAATTTCAATCAATCTCTCACTGTAGGTCGTGCCAAGCTGAATTTAACATTTATCAAAGCAATATCAGATGATGGACCTGATTGATACTGTCATAACACATATACTTATAAAAACATTGTGAATTCTGTAGAGCTCTGATAATAATACCTATCAACACGCAAGAGGTCCAATTCTTTTCAATAATCTTTTATAACTCGATAAACTACAGACTTGATTTGCCTTTACGGCCAAATCGAAGAACTTTCTTCCATGTTGAAACTTTCAAAAATATTTTGTCACCAATTTGAAACTCTATTTCTTCTCATTTTTTATTCACATCGGATTTTTGACGATCAAATACTGCTTTTAAACTGTCTCACATCACTTTCATCTTTCTTCAATTTCAACGAATCAAACCATCTACATGTATCTTTTCTCACTGAACTTAGTCCAAAACACCGAAGTTTTACACTAGTGACCATATAAAACCTCATACGGTAAAATTTTATACTTGATTGTTAACTGTTACTATATACGAATTCAACTAACGAAAAATATTTCTTTTTTCAATTGCCTTTGTATTCTAAAGTACAACACCGAAACATATCTTCAAAAATTTGAATCATATGTTCAAATTGATCATTTATCTGAGCATGAAATACGGTGCTAAAGTGTAACTATATATCCAGAGTTCCTTGTAAGTTGTTTTAGAATTAGAATATAAACTGTAGATCTCTATCAGAAATAACAGAAACTAGCACATCATATAATCTGACAATCTCAAAAACAGATAATTCAAGCAATCTATCAAGTGAGAAATCCATTCATACCAGGATAAAATGTATAGACTTCGTCAAACAATTAAATTCCTCAAATAATATCTTTCTTTTTCATAGATAGGGAGAATCCTGATATAAAATTCATAGTAACTTTGTCCCATTTCCATTTCGATATTGTCGCTGGCTATAACCATCCTGAAAGTATCATCTTTATCTTGCTGATACATCCAACATTTAAATATAGATTCAGATATACCACATTTCATTCCAACTACTAATACATCTTTTTCAATTTATCATACTTCCTGGATGACAGATATATTACCATTGTGAGTTCCGTATAAAATTTTCTGTACAATCTTTAATTTCTTCAATACATAGGCTCTATCTCGGAATAACAGACAATCATCAGATTCAAATCTGATATCTTGAATCAGTAATTATTTCACTCTGTACTTGTTTAACTTCTAACTCATTATCACTTTTTTGAGTTTCACCGGTCTGCTGTAGAAACATCAACTTAGATTTAAGTTTAGCTAAATTTAATCTTTCATCAGACAATAGCAATTGAGTATTTATTGCTCATAAAGCAAACAAAAAATTTTCATATCAACAACTAAATTTACTTTACCTGAATGAAAATTAATTACCAAATCAGGGTCTTTTAATAATTCAAATCATCTACTCTGTGTTAGATTAAAATCTTTCTATACCATCGGGTGTTTTAAAAATTATGATTAGTATATATAGGATATTGTCACCATTTAGATGCTGTTACCAAATTCTCAATGCAAACACAATAATTGGCAATTTAAGATCATATATTGAATAATTCTTTTTCCTTTGGCTTTATCTGGCTAGAAGTATAGACCATTCTTTACCTTTCTTCATCAAAATATAGTTTAATCCATTCAATGATGTATCACTGTGATAATAAATTCTTTACTCGATTCAGGCTGAACCAGAACTGATGCTTAGGTCATCAGGGCTTCCAACTGATCAAAACTTTACTAACATTTGTCAATCCATTCAAATCTTACATCTTTCTGTAATATCCATATCATTGATTTAGCTATCATAGAAAACACTTTCACAAAAACTAAAAAGGATATTGAAGCTTTAAATTATTCTGAGGTCACAATCATCAGATAGGGTAAAACCATAATACGATAATAGATTTGACGTTTCCACAATATAAATGGAACAATACCTCAACCTCAATAATATTTTTCATATAAAAAGAGGAAAACCAAGAGTGGCTCCAATATCAATCAGTTCAATAATACAGTTTCTATAATTTGTGTTCCATATTACCAGATTCCTATGCTCAAGTCAGAATTCATAACAGTAGTAAGTATAGTTACCACTGACCAATGAATATCTTTCACAGATAAACCATGTTTGAATAATAAAGAGATTGATGGTATCTCAGAGAAACTTCAGAAGAGTAACATTACGCATACTCAGTAGAAACAACCATGACAAAGACAATATAGTTTTGCATACTCACAATTCAGGGCTTCAATCAGTAGAAGCAGAAAATGTTATCGTATGAACCTTATCATCAAATCTTCTATCAATCATGATGAATTAGAAAGCCCAAGTAAGATAGAGACAAAACCGCTCATGAATCAACCAGACTTATAGTAATTCCATCTAAGATAATTAGCCAGCTTTCAAATATGATAAATATTGCATCTGAACATGAACAATTTCATATGCCTCTGTGAATAACAGAACTTATAGAGTACCTAGAAGATATTGTCGTAATATCCCTCATTATAACAACTACATTCAAATATCTGTGCAATTTCAACACTATTCCACTGACTAATAAAGTCATCAATAATCTTACATTATTCAGCTCATTGAAAGAGTTAATTCGGAAGAATTTTCGGCTAATTCGTTCTGTAAATATCATATCTGGATAAGTCGATTACTCATGAATAACTTCTTCCTTAACAATGACATCACATATTCAAAATAATCTTCAGAAAAATCTGATATCTCTTTTAATACAATCTTTTCTTATTAACCCATTCTCAAGTTTGACTACATTATTAATCATTCAGCCTTTGAACCCTTCTCCCACACTTATGAACTTAATCAATATAAATCTTGTGAATTTTCATCGTATAAAATTGTATTGGTAAGAGGGTGGAGATTGTAAGCCTCAAAATTTAACTTTGATAAATACACACATATCACTTAACGTGTATCGTTAACATGTCCATTATAAAATATTTATTTCATACCTTTATGAGTCTTATTTCATCATAAGTAGCATTTTTACTTAGGCACGTGAGTATCACTTTCAGCAGTATCGGAATAAGCTCAGTTGGAAAGCATCTCTATCTATTTGTGAAAAAAATTTCATCAGAGTTGGGAGATATCACACTATCACAGGTTATATAATGGCATGTATTTCTAGACTCCACATATGCTATGTTCAGTTCGAGAACTGACTAAACCATAGCTCTCATACCATAAAATGTAATAGCCCTAACCTGTATTTGTCGCCGAAATAGGGTTACGGAGTGTTATTGAAACTTTCAAAACATTTTCAGATAATTCAAACATTTACTATTCATTCCTCGAGATTCATTCGTAATGTCCCTTAAATGGACCCTCGAGGCCCAATATGAGCTTTAGAATCAAATGGGACTTAAATTGGAACTCTAAAATTTTTTCTGAAATTTCAAAATTTTTCCAAGTTACAGGGCTCACACACCCGTGTGGTCCAAGGGACACGCCCGTGCTGTAGGTTGTGTTCGACCCCGTGTAACTCTCTAACTTGTGCACACAGCCATGCCACACGCCCTTGTGCTAGGCCGTGTGGTTAATTAATTTTTTTCAAAATTAGGTGCAGGTTTCACACGTCTAAGACACACGCTTGTGTTTTGGGCCGTGTAGCACACACGGCTGAGACACACAACCGTGTCTCTGCCTGTGTACTCAATTCTGAGCATTCTGGTTTCTTGAATTTAAGGTGCAGGGGACACACGGCCTAACTACATGCCTATGTACCCAACCATGTGTCACACATGGTCTAGACACACGCTCATGCGGACAAAATAAAGCCATTACTAGTTTCCTTTCTTACCCAAAATCACACCCATGTCCTGCACTAAAACTCACACCTATAAACCAACCAATCCAAGCATTGAATTCAAGTAAGTTATAACATCTAACATGATATATTGTTACATGCATTTATGCTTAAATATTACATTTCTCAATCAATCAATAATAAACACTTATGTTATATCCATAAAGTAAACTTAAATACATATATATACATGTACCAAAACACAATCATCACTAGCCATTCCAATGGCTAGATTACAATAATCATTTACAAGTCACTATGACTAATATAACCTATACATGCCATTGTAACCATAATTGCTTTACCATATTGTACCGATTTAGGCCGATGGATAGTGTGAGTGACCTCTGCCAAGCTTCCAAACCAACGAGCTTCTGATTTACTATAAAATAGGGAAATAAAACTAAGTAAGCATAAAATGCTTAGTAAGTTCGTATAACATGGTACTTAACTTACCATTTATTCTATTTTGAGGTAACTATGAAAGGCATATTCAATCAATTTGACCTCAAGCCCTACACATATCCTCATTGCCCTTGTTAGTCATATATTCCGTAATAACATCAAAACATATTTGGGCTCAACAACAATCAAGTATCTAGGCACATATGCTTTCCACAACATGTATTCATTTAACATGTATAAATCATCTCTTTATATTATAAGTATAATTTCATAATAGTTCATCTCGAATTCAAATTATTTCACGTCAGAACTTTACTTATATCATTCGAAATATTAAGGTCACACATAGTACACTCAAGGTGTACAAATCTATAATCAAGGATGAACATACTCATCAAATAAATTCCATGTACAAATATCATCATCTCATGTTTCCATATATCAATTATCATGTATTATCATTTCATGTATTTTAGGCAGATATGTGTAATAACTCATTTCTTATTCATATCTTCTCATGTCTGGATTGTTACCCATTGAATTTATTCAAAACATCGATGGATACACAGGTAGTACACTTGAGGTGTACAAATCAGGATCTGTCAATTCATGTCTAGTGGTACTATTTCAGAGTGTGCACTCTCGAGCCACACATGTATACAACAGGATTATCAGTCCAGGCTAAATTCTTTTTATGACATATGCTCTAAGGAGCTTGATCTGGATTACCCGTCCGAGCTAAATCCAATCCATAACATATGCTCGAGAGGACTTATATTAGGATTACTCATCCGAGCTAAATCCTTTCTGTAATGAGGTCAATAGGATTACTCGTCCGAGCTAAATCCCATCAGCAACAAACACAGGACCTCATTCATTTCGGGAAATCACATGTCCATCGATTTTCCATTGATGCAACTGGGATTTAAACATTTTTCAAGCATTATCGGGAAAGTGAAATATCATACATCCATAACATTTATATAATTCAAGTAAACACATTCCACATTCATTTCAAGCATATAAGTAACATTTTTATCATTTATTATTTATCATTTATCGACATTATTGTTGATCGGGCTTTGTCAGATATATTTTAAATGTCATATATATATGATATTTATACAATTCACAAACACAATCAAACATATAAATATACACAATTTAGTTACACGAACTTATCTCGACAATGTTCGTGTACGTAAAATCTACTAATCTGACATTTTCCTCTTTTCTTGTTCTAGCTCCGAATTTGGTCTATCTAGATCTATACGAGTAAATTTTACATCAATTTATCACATTTCATATTCCAGTGGACTCAATCTACATCCTAGGCAAAATTCTCATTTCGTCCTTAAGCTCGGAAAATAAAATTTATGCAATTTACTCCCTATTTCAAGCCTAACCAAAATTTCAATATAGAATTTACAACACATATTTTCTATAAATTTTAGGATTTTTCATCAATTTTCTCGACTTTACATTTTAGTCCCTAAATCATGTTTTCACCAAAAATAACTTTGTAAAAGTTGTTTATCTATCAACAACCTTTCATTTTCTACCAAATTCTAATTTTCAGCATATAGATCCATGAACTAATTTCCATACTTTGATAACTTCTCAATTTGATCCCCCAAATAGATAGATTAAGCTATCTCGGATTCAAAAATATCAAAATTACTAAAAACGGGACAAGAAAACTTACCCAATTTGGCCAAGAAAGTTCCTTCTCTCTCTCCTAGGGTTTTCATAGAATATTTTGGGGAAGAAGATGACGAAAATGATTTTTATTTCAATTTAATTAATTTATCATCTTTAATAATTTTGATTTTCAATTTAGTCCTTAGACTTTCTTTAATTTTCCATGGATAAATCATCCAAAAATATCTACTAACTTTTAATTAATGGTCTAATTACCATATAATGACCTTAAGTTTTGAATTCCATAGCTATTTGATCCTTTTAGCTACTAGAATTCAATTTTTGCATTTTACACGATTTGGTCCTTTCTGTAATTAAGCACATAATTTGTAAAATTTTCTTATCAAAATTTTCACCTGACATTTCTAACTTATTACAGACCATGTAATAAAATAAAACTAAATTTTATTTTCAGATCGGATTTGTGGTCACGAAACCACTGTTCTGATTTCACTGAAAAATGGGCTGTTACAGATTAAATTCGAAGGATTTCACCAATCTAACATTTCAATTCAATGGTCTTTCTTCTACAATTTACAACGACATCACGCATAGTAAACCAATACATACCCAGAATTACATCGAACTCATCAAATGGAAAAAGCATCAAAACAGCTGGAAAACAGTAACCCTGAGTCATTAAAGGATAGTTCTTGCAAACATTATCAACTAAAACGTACTTGCCTAAGGGGTTCGATACTTTAATCATAAACTTAGTAAATTCAATAGGCAATTTCCTACTAAATACTAAATTCTCACAAACATATGGATAAGTTTATCCAGGATCAATCAAAGCAATCACATTACTGTTGTAGAGAGAAAATGTACCAGTGATAACATCAGGTGATGACGCGTCTTCGCGAGCGCCAATGGCATAAGCTCTAGTAGGTACTATGGCATCAGATCTTACTGTAGAATCTCTCGTAGTTCCACGATTACTAGTCACATTTCCTGCTTTTCTTGGTGGCCTCCCTTTAGTGGCTGTGTTACTCGGTCTTGCATTTTGAACATTATCTTTCTCAGCTAACTCTAGGCATCCACGTATGAAATGACCTTATGAACCACATTTGAAACAAGCCTAATTATTCATTCTACATTCACCAGGATGATGTCTTCCACACTGTTGATATTTAGATCTATAGTTTCTTACACTGCCAATACTCGATACCGATGTAGCTTGAGCTTTAGGACTTGAAAATTGTTTTCCACGATCTCTGCTCGAATGCCTGATTGAAAATTTTGGATGAGTGAACGAGTCTCTAAATTTCTTTAACGAAGATTGATATGGCTTATTCATCGATCTTTTTCTTGAATCTCTAGCCTTTGAATCTGCTTTTCTCTTTTCTTTGCTAAGCTTATCGGCTTCGCAAGCTCTGTCAACCAGGACAACAAATTCTTTCAATTTTAGAATTCCGACTAGAAGTTTAATATCATTTTTCAACCCATTAACAAACCGTTTACACATAATTTATTCAATAGAAACATACTCCCGAGCATACTTGCTCAACCATACAAATTCTCTTTTGCACTCAGTTACATTCATTTGGCCCTGTTTCAATTCTAAAAACTCTTTATGCTTTTGATCAAGAAACTGCTAAATTATATATTTCTTCCGGAACTCAGTCTGAAAGAATTCCTAGGAAACCCTCTCTTGGTACTATAGACACCAAAGTATTCCACCATTGATATGCTGTATCTCTCAATAAAGAAATGACACACTTTAAACATTCAGCTGGCGTGCACGAAAGTTCATCGAATACCGTAATGGTGTTTTCTAGCCAAAATTCAACTCCTTTAGGATCATCATCTATGGTAGCTCTAAACTCTTCAGCCCTGTGTTTTTGAATCTTATCAACTGGAGGCTTATTCAGTCGTTGAAGTTTCACAACTTGAGGAGCTACGAGAATCGGTTGGGGATTAGGTGGGGGTGGAGGTTGTTGAGCACCCAGATTTTTTCGGATATATTGCGTGAACCATTCGTTCATCATTTGGAAAAAGGCTTCTTTAGCCTCTCCTCCGTGACTACTCGATACATTTCTAGATTCATAAGGCAGTACCCCTTGAGTGGGAGCTGGCGCATTACTCTCAACATCGTCAGCTATAGCTTGATTGTGATCCATTTAATATACGAAAACACATTTTAAATTGTCAGGAGTCATCACACTATCACAGGTTATATATGGCATGTATAGCTAGACTATCACACACGCTACGTTAGTCCGAGATTCAACTAAACCGTAGCTCTGATACCAACAAATGTTACACCCCTCACTTGTATTCAATGCCAAAATAGGGTTACAGAGCATTACCAAACTTATAAAACGTTTAAACATTCAATTCATATATAATTTCACATTTCACGCAAATATTATTCAAACTCAAGCACAAAGTCCTATAACGAGCCTACGAGGCCCTAAACATGCTTTGGGAGTGGTTCGAGACTAAAGCGATAACTTTAAAAACTTTTTAAACACTTAAGAAATTTTTCCTCAAAAATAGGGGGCACACGCCCGTGTGGCCCGACCGTGTGACTCACACGGCCAACAAACACGCCCGTGTCACAAGCCATGTGGATATTCGAAATAGGAGCACATGGCTATGTCCCAGCCCATGTTCGACCCCGTGTAATTCTCTGACTTGGGTCACACGACCAACACACACGCCCGTGTGCCTTAAAAATGGCCATACACGTTCGTGTGCCAGGTCATGTGTGCCAAACCTGTAGGGTATACTGACTTATGCCACACGGCCAAGTCAAACGCCCGTGTGTGAGGCCGTTTGAAGCATACTGACTTAGTTTCAAATTCAACACCATGGGACACACGGCTGTGTAACAGGACCGTGTGTCGCACGTGGCTGAGACACACGCCCGTTTGGACAAAAATAGGCTATTTACCAAGCCAATTTGCCACCCAAACTTAGGCACACCTACACAACTCATATGGCATAAAACATAGCATCAATAGACATATAATTCAATTGCAAATCAAGCATAATTTATACCATTTTCAACACCAACTATTACAAAACAGAATTATCACATTATGCCATCTAAGTTCATACCAATCTTTATCTTCTCAAATCATCAAAATGACCATTAACAAATATGCATCATTTAACCTAATTTTCCAAGCAAACTAATATCCACAAATCAACCATTTGATACACATAATGCCTAATACCATTAAGCATCACACAACTATCATATACCTATCCATGAACTCACAAACCAAGCTATATATATAAATATATATACATGATTCAAACATATCAAAACAACCTAAAATGAGCCATCACTCATGGCTATATATGTATAAAAAAAAACATATACATTTACAAGCTAATTCAAATGGCTAAATTCACTTCCAACACATAACCAAAATGACCAAAGTTCCTATACATGCCATATACTTAAAACATAAGCTCAAAAGTACCAAATTGATAGTTGGGTAGTGTGATGATGTCTCCGATGATTCCCGAGTTTGAGCTTGCTTTAAAGTCACTATAAAACGCGAAAATTAAACAAAGTAAGCTATATAGCTTAGTGAGCTTGTATGAAATAAACTCAATCTTAACATGAATATACAAATCACCAATTTAAACATATAAATATATAATTCATGTAAGTAACAAACCTTTCATATTTTTAATCATAATCTTATATATGAACTTCATAACTTCTTCAATTTAAGCTTATACGGTTCATGTACATACCTGTACCATTTTATAATTAATCTCATACACAATCACGTGTTTCTTTTACTCGTTGAACCATTCGGCATACTATATGATACTCAAAAATCTCGCACACTAAGTGCCAATATCATGGCCTGTAGCCAACTCAATCTCATATCACATATACTGCTCACACTAGAGCTATCAACAGGCTTGCTCACACAAGTTGTCAGTCAAGACGTAGCTACACGATGCTACTCACACAAGCTTTCAAGTATCCGCAACACATGCCAGTATACTCAACCATTGGTAGTACGTACAGGACTAGCACCCGGATCACATAATCACATTAATCCCCTAATGACATGTCACTAGTATCCAAATCTATTCCTAAGGTTCAACCGGGATTTCAAATGTCGAATTATCGTAGAATTATTGTCAAACAAGTTCGAAGTCTCATATTCACAGTTTATACAATATCAAAACATTTTAAATACATCAGTAATGAAATTTATCACATACGAACTTACCTAGATTCACAAAAATGATAGAATGAACCGACTAATCCGATACTCTATATTTCCCCCGATTAAGATTCGAGTTTTGCTTTTCTTGATCTATTATAATCAAATTTAGCTTATTTAATTACCTCACCATTCAATTTAATCCAAAAACTTATTAAAGCACATTTACAGTTTTGCCCCAAATATTTCACAACTTTTACAATTTAGTCCTTATTTCATAAAAATATAAACTAATGCAACTTAACCATAAGCCATGCTAGACAAATTTCAATGAGGTCCCTAGTAGCCCATATTTTTCATTTATTTCACATTTTAACCTCAAAGTTTCCACATTTCACAATTTAATCCCTAATTTGCATTTTCATTAAAAATCACTTAACAAAACTTGTATAACTATCATCAAACATTCAAAATCTATCATTAAACATCAAAATACTCATGTATTCATCAATGGAAACATTCAAAATCTTTAAAAGTTTTGTAAAATAGTCCCTGGGCTAGCTAGACCTAGCTGCAATGATCTCAAAAAGGTAGAAATCATTAAAAACGGGACAAAAACGGACTTACAATTAAAGCATGAAGTAGTCGAATGTTAAAACCTTAAATATGGCTTCCTTTCTTCTTTAAAATAGGCAAGGTTGAAGATGAATACAAATTTTATGCCTTTGTTTTATTTTAATTTACTTATTAATTATCATTTACTATATTAACCTTAATATTAAACCAATAAAAACACTTACTGTATGCCCAAAATTGTCCACTCACAATTAAAATGGTCTACTTACCACTTAATGACCTTAACTTTAAGGTTCTATAGCTATTAGACACTTTTAACTAATAGAATTCCACGTTTACACTTTACGCGATTTAGTCCTTTTTATCAAATTTACTAGTCAAATGATAAAATTTCTAAACAAAACTGTCACACAATCATTCAGTCATGCTGTAATCATTAAAATAATAATAAAATAAATTTTTTGACCTTAGATTTGTGGTTCTAAAATCATTATTCTGATTTAACTAAAAACGGGTTGTTACAATACTGACTTATGCCGCACGACTAAGTCACACCCGTGTGCTAGGCCGTGTGGAGCATACTGACTTGATTTCTAATTAAACACTAGGGACACACTGTCGTGTCACCTGACCGTGTGTCACACATGGCTGAGACACACACCCGTGTCTCTGCCCATGTGGACAAAAATAGGCTATTTACGAAGCCATCTTTCTCACCCAAATTGCATTCACCTACACCAATCCAAAGGCATATAACATGGAATAAATAGGAATACAAACCAATCTCAACCAAGCCTAATTGATGCTATTTCCATACCAAGAACTATATGACTCATTATATCATATTTTGACAATTCAAAACATACCAAATCCACATTCTCAAATCATCAATGATTACTTTCAATTATGCATCACTTTACCTAAAACAACAAAGATGCCAATATCAAATTCAACCATTTGATACTCCAAATACCAATTCATAACAAGCATATAAATAGCAATTATACACAACATATCCAAAGGCCCTTTTCACATATATATACATCACCAAGCATGCCAAAATAAGCCAAGTCACATGGCTATACTCATAACTAACCATTCATCATTTACAAGCCAAAGAAAATGGCTAAATCCAGTACTAACATATATACCAAAATGACCATAACTCCTATACATGCCATATAACCAAATACATAAGTTCAAAAGTACCAAAGTGAAAGCTTGATAGTGTGATGTAATCTCTGACGACTCCCAATCTGAGTTAGCTTCGATAATCACTATAAAACATGGAAAAGTAAATAGAGTAAGCTATAATAAAGCTTAGTAAACTTGTATAGTTAATAAGTAAAGCTCACCATTCATTCAAAAATCAAGTAGTATGAACATAATATACTAGAAAATCATTAAATCATAACGTTAACATATATTCAATCACATAAGTAGATCATGAACTCACAACTTTCATAGATTCAATGCTCATATAGTTTTCGTACATACATGTACTGATATGTATCTATTTCTCACCATTTCATATCTTTGATATACTCGTTGAGCCATTTGGAATAATATCAGATACCCGAGAATCTCTCACCCTAAGTACCAAATACATAGTCGAAGCTATCTCAATCTCATATCTCATATAATTCTCACTCTCGAGCTATCAACAGGTTTGCTCACACAAGCTGACAGTCATGACGTAGCTACACGATGCTACTCACACAAGCTGATGAGAACCCGCAATACATGCCAGATAACTCAGCCACCGATAGGATGTACGGACTAACACCCAAATCACATAACCCCTAATGACATGTCATTTGTATCCTAATCTATTCCTATGGTTCAACTGGGGTTTCACATTGCCGAATCTTCGTCGAACATATACATATCGTATTCATGATTAATTAAATATATGATTAATTAAATATTAAAGCATTTAAAACACAATTATAATAATGCTCATTAGCATACAAACTTACCTCGATTATAAAAACTACGAAATGAATTGACTAGTCCAATACTTTATTTTTCCCCCGATCTAGATCCAAACTTCATTTTTCTTGATCTATTATAATATCAAATTTAACTTATTCAATTATAATTCTATTCAATTTAGCCCAAAAATCAAATTATGGCAAAATTACACTTTTGCCCCTAAATATTTTAACTTCTTTACAAATTAGTCCTTAGCTCATAAAAATACAAATTCATGCAATTAAGTCCCTATCCATGCTAGTCGAATTTCCCTTATTACCATAGCAGCCCATATTTTTCATATATTTCATATTTCTACAATAAAATTTGCACATTTCTCAATTTAATCCCTAATTGAAAATTTTACCAAAACTCATTTTACAAATGTTGTTTATCTAACAACAAGCATACATTTTCTATCATCAAACATCAAAATACATCTACATTCATCAATGGAAAAACTCTAAAACTTTAATAGTTTTGCAAATTAGTCCCTGGGCTAGCTAGATTAAACTACAACGATCACAAAAACATAGATTTTCTTGGAGGCTTCCAGTTAAGTACGGCCAAAATTTTGCTCGGATCAACTCGAATACCCGATGTGGATACCATATGACCTAAAAAGCTAACTTCTCTCAACCAGAACTCACATTTACTGAACTTAGCATATAACTGCTTATCCCGTAAAATCTGTAACACTATTCTCAGGTGCTCAGCATGTTCGGTTTCATCTCGCGAATAGACCAAAATGTCGTCGATAAACACAACTACAAACTTATCCAAATACGGTCTGAAGATCCGATTCATCAAGTCCATAAATACCGCAGAGGCATTAGTGAGCCCAAACGGCATCACTAAGAACTCGTAGTGATCGTATCTCGTTCTAAAAGCAGTTTTAGGTATATTTGAGTCTCGAACTCGCAACTGATAATAGCCCAATCTCAAATCTATCTTTGAAAACACTGAGGCTCCCTTCAATTGATCAAACAAATCATCAATATGCGGTAACGGATATTTATTCTTTATTCTCACCTTATTCAACTGATGATAGTCGATGCACAACCTCATGGTTCCGTCCTTCTTTTTCACAAATAATACTGGTGCACCCCAAGGTGAGAAACTCGGTCGAGCGAAACCTCTATCCGTCAACTCTTGCAACTGAGCTTTCAATTCCTTTAATTCGGTTGGTGCCATACGATACGGAGCTATCAAAATCAGTGTAGTCCAAGGTACAAGTTCAATGCCAAACTCTACCTCCCGAACAGGTGGTAACCCCGGTAATTCTTCGGGAAAAACATTCGGATATTCACAAACCACTGGCACTGATTCAAGCTTCTTTTTTTGATTCTTTACTATCAAGTACGTATGCAAGATATGCTTCACACCCCTTTCTCACATATTTTTGAGCCAACATCGAGGATATTATTATTGTTGGCAATCCGTTCAAATCAGTAGACTCAACTCAGATTATCTCATTATTTGCACATCTCAAATCAGTGGTCTCACTTTTGCAATTCACAACTGCATCATGTACGATCAACCAATCCATACCGAGAATAACATCAAATTCATCAAAAGGTAAAAGCACCAAGTCGGCCAGAAAACAGAAACCTCAGATTATTAAAGGGCATTTCTTATACACCTTTTCGACAAGCACATATCAACCCAAGAGATTCGACACTCTAATAACGAACTCAGTAAACTCAATAGGTAAAGTCTTACTAGATGCTAAAGTCTCACATACATAAGAATGAGTAGAACCAGGGTCAATCAAAGCAATCACATTAGTATTAAAGAGAGTGAAAGTACCGGTAATAACGTCAGGCGAAGAAGCATCCTCGCGTGCACGTATAGCATAAGCTCTAGCAGGAGCACGAGCCTCGGATCTGGTTGTAGCATCTTTAGACCCTCTCTGACCGTCGCTAGCATTCCCCGTATTCCTAGGTGGTCTACCTCGTGCTGTAGTATTACTCGGTTTCCAACTCTGATTCACATATTGTTCGGATAATCTCGGGCAATCTTTGATAAAGTGGTCGGCTGACCCGCATTTATAACAGGAGTGGTGATGAAATCTACAACTCCCTGAATGCCATTTACCATAATACTTGCACTCGGTTCTGTCCCGACGGTCGTTTCCAACACTGGCAACCAAAGTGGCTCGCGTACTCACTGGGGGTCGATTATGGTCTTGTCTGGAAAAGCCCGAAGTGTCTTTAGATCGACCAGAATCCTCTCTAAATTTATTTGGCGACTGCTGAAAGGGCTTTCCCGAAGATCTCTTACGAAACTCTCTTGCTCCCACGTCAGCTTTTCTTTTCTCTTTACTAAGCTCTTCGGCTTTGCAAGCTCGCTCGACAACTATTACAGATTCTCTGATTTCAAGAATGCCAACATAGAGTTTTATATCTTCGTTCAATCCATCTTCGAAACGTTTACACATTATAGCTTCTGAAGAAACACATTCTCGAGCATACCGGCTAAGCCTCACAAATTTCATTCATAATCAGTAACCGACATGGAACCTTGTTTAAGTTCAAGAAATTCTTTCCGTTTCTGATCAATAAATCTCTGGCTAATATACTTTTTTCGAAACTCGATTTGGAAGAATTCCCAAGTCACTCGCTCTCTGGGTACAACAGAAATCAACGTATTCCACCAATAGTAGGCAGAATCACGTAAAGATATAGCACATTTTAAGCATTCATCAGGTGTGCAGGACAGTTTATCAAACACTCGGATGGTGTTGTCCAACCAAAATTCAGCTTGCTCAGCATCATCGCTACCTGTAGCCTTAAATTCAGTAGCCCCATGCTTTCGGATTCTATCAACTGGGGGCTTATTTAACCTCATCTGATCAGTTACCGGAGGTATCATAGGTGCAGGGTGTGTATTATTCAGGAGTGGGGGTTGTGGAACAGCTGTATTAGTTCGAATGTATTGGTTGAACCAATCATTCATTATACTATAGAAAGCCTGTCTAACCTCATCGTTCTGATTACTTGCAATAGGTTGAGAGTCCACCGGCGCTGTCCCATGCGCGGGAGCAGGCGCTACACTCTCAACATCATCAACTACCGCTCGATTGGGATCAGGATCCATTACTATACGAAAACACATTTTTAACTGTCAGAACTCCTCATACTATCATATTAATACTATATGGCATTTATAGCTAGACTCAAACACTCTACGGTAGTCCTAGAATTGACTAAATCGTAGCTCTGATACTAATAAAATGTAACACCCCAAGCCTAAGTCCGATCGCCGGTTTAGGCTATAAGGTATTATTGAGCTAAACATTTAATTTTTCATTCACAAAATTAGCAATAAAAGCAGAAATTTAGCTGAATACATACTGAACCTTGAGTTATAAATGCCATTTTCATATGGCCCAAAATAATTAAAATTACAAAACATATTCGTCAACAACCTAATCTATACATGCCATATCGAGTCCAAAATATAACTGTACCAAAAATATCAATAGTATGAAGAACTGCTGACGATCCCCGAGTCGGTGGCCAAAGTCAACAATCTATAAAACAGAGAAATAAGAAATAGAGTAAGCTTTCGAGGCTTAGTAAGTTTTAAGCATTTCAAATAATTAAAACGTTTTATTTAAAACGATCATTAAGTATCACAAGAACCCGAATTTAAATTGTAGATCACTTGGACGAAAACTCACAAGTATAATAGTTATAAAGCCTATTGGCCGAATATATATATATATATATATATATATATATATATATATATATAACTTACTCGACGAAGGTTACCACAAATTTTCAATGTCGTAGTCTTACTTAGCTTACTGGCCTCGGTCATGTCAAGTCTTAGTACTCAAAACACATTTATAACACAAGTCCACGGGTCTTTAACCCGGGAACCATTCCATCATAAAGCCTGCGAACTTCGAGTCCGGCTATATTTCCAGTATAAAGCCTGAGGACTTCGAGTCCGAATATATTTCCAACATAAAGCCTGCGGACTTCGAGTCCGGATATATTTCCAGCATAAAGCCTGCGGACTTCGAGTCCGGATATATTTCCAGCATAAAGCCTGCGGACTTTGAGTCCGGATATATTCTTCAAATACCATTTATACTTAGTCATAATTTAACACATCTCATTTCACCTATCACTTTAGTAGTCATTTACTACATTCATATACAAGCTCAATATTCACATCATCATTCATATTTCAGCTCAAGAGTTAAATTTAATACCACACATTCATTTCCATCCAAACTTAATTCTAAAGTAACCATTTTACTATAAATCATATACATGCACTATTTATTAAACATCTATAATCAACAACAAACCAAGGGTCGCAATTCACTAAATATACTCTTATAAAAGCATCATCAATTTCATGCTAAAAGGAACTACTCAAAACTTACCTCGGATATTTTTGAACAATTGCGGATAGGCTATTCGATTGCTTTCTCCTTTCCCTTATCTGATCTAGTTCCTCTTTGCTCTTGAGCTTAATTTAAACAAATGAATTTATTTAATTACTTATTCAACCATACTCCTTAGTAGTTACATTTAATAATCATATATAACTCCAATACATATTTATTTTTTTTATAAAATATGTCATGACTCATTTTCATGCTTATTTATTCTCTATCTAACTCGCATGCACAATATGCTACCTTAAACATGAATTAAACTAGATATTTAGTATATATATATATATATATATATATATATATATTCAAATATCTTTAAGACACAAGGTGTATACATAAGGCAAATATATACATGTATATTTATATATAATGCATGACTTGATATCGTATAAACCCCATTCGGCCCTAGCTAAACAAACTCTGCTTCCATTGAAATTTCCATTTCATGACCATTGTAGCAAATTTCATATTGGTTTCACCTATACCAAGGAATGATCGAATCACTCAATCACATTTATAGCTGATTCTAACATGTTCATATAAAGGTCATTACTCCTTAAAATAACTTCGAATCTTTCACACTCTCATAACCATTATTATAAGTAATGTCGAATGCCCAACTAACTATACTAAAAATTTTTACCCTGCAATGCAATAACAAGCCACTACCTAATCTTTAAATCATTTAAATACATGGTAATTAACACCTATACATCATACCGAAATTGTTAATCCTCATAGTTCTTGACCGATTGTTAGCAACTCAAGCCACAATATTATTTCTTAAGATACCTACAATGACTACATTCGACATCTCCCTAAAACTCATTCTAACCTCTACCTTCAAGTTAAAAGCAATTTAACAATTCATCATTCTCCACATTACTATCCGATTTAATAAAGAAAAATATTTAAGCAAGAATTTCCTTCTTCCTCACTTCAAGCTACGGCAATGGAGGAGTGAAATGGATTCACTTTGATTTTTCCTCCTACTAACTCTTTATCTTATTTTCTTATTTATTTTGTATATTAAAATGCTAATATAAAACACATATAATATATTTTAATCAATATCATGGCTGGCCACTAAAACAAAATGGCTAATTTGACATGCAAGTCCACCTTTTTGACAACATGCATTTATAGATCACTTTACAATTTAGCTATCACATTTCACAATTGTCTCACATAAGTCCTATTTAATAAATTTCACATTCAAATAACAAAATTAAAGTATGTATCTTTCACACATGCATGTTCACATACAATAAGCATAAAATATAACGGTTAATTATTTTTATGACTCGGTTTTGTGGTCCCGAAACCACTTTTCGACTAGGGTCAAATTAGGGCTGTCACACCGTGGGTCTCAGGCAACCTATCAGTCTTTCCCTTACGAGTGTTCGTGCACTCGCAAGACTACCGTAGCCAAACTTTCAGCTTTTCGGCATTTCGGCTTCTGCCGATTTATAGTGTGTGTGCAGTGTATGTACACACCTTCGGCTTTATATCAAGTTATCATAGGGTAAAAGTGCACACCTTATCACCTGGAGTACTAAGTATTCATAATCGCCCGAACCTATATTCAACATTATGCTCCATTAGTCACATTCCATTAATTCAAAATAAATCCACTACTTAACGAAGAACAACCTATACTTGCTTTAACTAGATTGATCGACTGCGATCTGCGTATGTAACTCGAAATCTTACATAGTCCCCCTTCCACATCTAGGTAGAAAGTCCCTAACGGCCGACACCTTATGTTGCTTAAACTTGGGAGCCTCTATCCCAACCTCTCTGCTAGAACCCCCTTTCTCCATCAGCGATCACACTCTTGAATGAGAGGAAAAAAAGAGAAATAAATAGAGAAACCATAGGTTAACGAAAGATTTGGAAAGAATAAAGAAAAATCAGCTTTTAAGAGTGTAAAAACGAAAGAACTTAGAAATATTTAACAAAAGCTGAAGAAGATCTAACTTACTTACCGATCGCGAGATCGCTTGCCAACACGAAATCAAACCCCCTAGGTGTATGAATCGGCTTTTAAATGAAAAAGAAACAGTCGACTAAGTTGAAGAGGGAAGAGGTTGATTCAATTAAAATAGGGAAGCAAAGATCAAGAGTTTGGCTTAAATAAAAGAGGAGGTGATATGTGACTGAAGCACACAGAAGCAACAAATGCCCTTACTCGCCATACGAAACACATATTTATACTAAAAAAATAAATAAAATAAATAAATAAAAATAACTAAAAATACACTTACACTCCTCAGTCAACTTAAACTTGTTAAGATAAATTCCCTTTAAATTCTCCAATCATACCCACACTTAATCCTCATCCTAATCCCCTTGATTTTAGCCAAAAATTCCAATTTGAATTGTATTCAAATTGTTTCCACTGTACAGCACTTGAGTAGCAAAATTAAATTCTCCCTTTTGTACGTGCCACCACTCAAACTCTAAACCTCAAGGTTACTCTACCTTCCAATATACTGCTTGTAACGCCCCTAACCCGTATACGCTGCCAGAATAGGGTTTCAGAGTATTACTACCATTTGCAGATCACTAAAAAAAATTCACTTAAATACTTATCAATTCAATGCATCAATAAATATATTACCATTCAATCAATGGCTTGGCACTTGCCTAAGCATCAACAATAACACTTGTTAGTGTACTTACACATATTTCATATAAATTCTTATTTTCTCAATATGTCATATTTGAATTTAATACTAAATCTTAACTTATATATTTTCCTTATGTTAACATATAAAAGATAATCTCATATGTACATGTCATGATACATATCATTCTCTTACCGTTTCTTTAATAACATATATCATTCATTTCATTATATCAACATTTCATACACCATCATTTCCTTATATCTTAGGTATATTTATTTCGGTAATAGTTCGTATTAAACTTAACATAATTTAAATTCCATAAACCTATACTTATTTCATTTATCTATCTTATAAATTATTTCATACAACTATTTTGTACATTTATTTCCATATGACCAATTAGGTAAACATTTCACATTACCATTTTGTATAACCATTTCATTTAACCATTTGTTATATTACTCCGAATATTAGTTGTTCAACAGATATCTTGGCGTTTCTCTTCCACGATCTTATTTATCTTCGACATGATGCCATAGTGTCTTTCAACTATGGTCTTACTCATTTTCTGTCATGATGCCATGGTATTTTTCAACCATGGTCTTCTTCGTTTCCCGTCATGTTGCCATGGTATCTTTCAACCATGGTCTTACACATTTCATGTCACGTTGCCATGGTATCTTTCAACCATGGTCTTACACATTTCATCTCAAAGTTGCCATGGTATCTTTCAACCATGGTCTTACACATTTCATCTCAGGTTGCCATGGTATCTTTCAACCATGGTCTTACACATTTCATATCAGGTTGCCATGGTATCTTTCAACCATGGTCTTACACGTTTCATATCAGAGAGCACACTCCCGCGAACCTCATCCTTACGGTGGGATTACCAGTCAGGCTAAATCTCGCAACGACAATTACTCTAATGAGCTTGGATCGAATTACAGTCAAAGCTAAATTGAACCTAATTGGATTACCCGTCCGGGCTAAATCCATTTTCCACGTATTCTTCGGGAGGGCTATGTCGAGTTAGGATCACCCGTCCGGGCTAGATCCTTTTACCGTCAATTCCTTTCGAGAGATCCATCGAAATTTCCTTTCATTCAATCGGGATTTCTTTCCTTTTTATCAAATATGTCAATGTTTCATAAATTTTCATATAATGAACATTCAAATCATATTCACATCAATAACATACATTTCAAGTATTTAAGAATATAATTCAAGTTACATGAACTTACCTCATTGATTGTTCGTGTTTATGATTTCATTATTCGATATATTTTCTTTTCCATGATCAAGTCTCGTATTTGTGTCGTCAGGATCTTTATAAATAAATTTGATCATCATTTTCATTCATTTCATATTCTAATGCATTTAATTAATGCTCTAAGCAAAGTTACCATTTTGCCCCTAAACTTTTAATTAATGACGATTTCATCCTTAGGGTCGGGAAAATAAAATTCTTGCAATTTAATCCTTATTTCCAACTATTATTCTCATATATATTGATAATAGTCCATGAATTCTATAAAATATCAAAATTTTCCATAATTTCAACACTTTTCAATTTAATCCCTAAAACATGTTTTCCCCCGATCTTGAACTAAATTGATAATTTCGTTAAATTTTGTAATTTAAATAATAAAATAACCTATTTCATGCAATTTAGTCATTTCTGACATTTTTACAAAATTACCCATAAAGTTTTACTTTTATTCAATTTAGTCCCTGAGCCTAAAACATGCAAATTAGCCATGCTAGATGAATATTCATACATATTTTCCTCCTCCTCCTCTCCATTCCACATCCTTAATTTATACAACATGCAACAAGTAACATTATCAATAATTTCACTATTTACTTATATGTACATTCAAAACTGTCCATTTGCCTCATAGTCACTAAATTATTTATATATTAAGATACAGAACTCAAAATTAAGATCCGTTAATTTTTCCTGAAACTAGACTCACATGTATTCTTACCATAAAATTTTCAGAATTTTTGGTTTAGCCAATTAGTACAGTTTATTCATTAAAGTCACCCCTGTTCTGCTGTCTGACAGTTCTGACCCTTCTTCACTAAAAATTTATTATCTCCTTGTACAGAATTCAAATGATGTTCTAGTTTGTTTCTATTAAAACTAGACTCATTCAGGATTATATAAATATAAATTTAAGCCTCTAATTGTTTTTATTCATTTTTTATGATTTTTCAAAGTCTGAACAGAGGAACCCGAATTCATTCTGAACTTGTCTCACAAAATTCATTATATCTCAAAATTTAAAAATCCATTGCTTACACTGTTTCTTCTATGAGAAACTAGACTCAATAAGATTTAATTCCATATTTTGTTCATCTTCTAATTCAATTTATACAATTTATGGTGATTTTTCAAAGTTAGACAACTGCTGCTGTCCATAACTGTTTTAGTGCAAGATATTAATTACCATGTTATAACACCCTTATTTTCTTTTTCTACATCATTTCTCATCACTTTCTCTTAGTTTCTTTTCACTAACATATCAAGAACATAGGACCTTATGTTAGAAAACTCTACTATAATATTATTTCCATGATTTATCAACAATAACAAACTTAAAAACATATTAAAATCTTGATGTACTTACCTTATTCTCTTGATACCAATATTTAACTTGATTTTCTCTCTCCTCCAGCTTCTATTTCTTGAATCCAACTTGATATTCTAACTCCCCATGCTCTCCTTAACATTTTTCTCTCTTGGTAGCTATGGAAATTCATTTGATTTTTGGGTGAAAATGGTGAATTTTTGATAAAAGGACCAAATTGTAAAGAAAGTAAAACTTTCTTCCTTCCTCTCTTTCTCTCACGTTAGTTTGCATGGAAAGGAAAGATGATGAAAATTCTTCATCTTTCTTTCCTTATATACTAAATAAATAATAATAAAATAATATTAAATATCTCATAAAATATTAATAAAATAATATTTATCTAATTAATTAATTTAAAATATCATTAACATAATCATTACATTCTAGAATTCTCTCTCTTACTAATTGACCATTTTGCCCTTCATGATCTTTTAGAATTCCATCCTTGAGTCATCATTTAATTTGGTAAAATTGCAATTTAGTCCCTCATAGTTCTTCACTTATTCAATTTGGTCCTAATTCATCCATTTTCCTTAGTTTCTAGATCATTCTACCCTTAAAATATTTACACTATTGGTCCTTTAACTTTTCATATTTACACTTTAACCCTTTAAGTCTTGAGTATTTACTCTTAGGAAACAAAACTTTTCTCGACTTTTACAATTTAGTCCTTTCTGAATCAAGATATCATAATTTACTTCCCAATGTTACCATAACTCAAAACTTCCTTTTATCACTTTATTTCCTTATTTTATTATATCAAGAATAATATATTATGTAAAGATTTTGGGGTATTACATTTCTCTCCCCTTAAAATAAATTTCGTCCTCGAAATTTCTTTTAGTTTTATTGACCATGAACTTTATTATCATTTTATTCTTTTATTTTACTTATTCAAAAAATGCATAATCTAATTATCTTAAAATCGTCCCTTCGATTTCATATACTTATGTATATATATTTTTAATTCATTAATGACCTATAACCCTCATATCGTTCTTCAAACTCTTATCATAAATATGGAACTTTTCACTTGAATATACTCTTCATTATTCCTTCAAATTTCACTTATCATCCTCCTTACTTAATTCACCCTTTAACATGATGTATATCTATCGGTTTATAACAATTACCCAACCGTAATAAAACTATGTTCAAATGTCTTATTTTTATTTATTATTTTTTTCATTCACTAATTCATTGACTAGTATAGTCATTAATAATTTCACATCATTCAGTTCACTCAAGAAACTAATTGAAAGAAATTTTTAGTTAACTATTTTGTAAATACCATATCCGAATAAATCGATTTTCCTATAAATAACTTCTTTCTTTAAAAGTGGAACTATATATTTCAGCTAGTTTTAGAAAAACATGATATCTCTATTTAGAACCCATCTTTACTTATTAACTCGTTCTCGGCCCAAATCTGTATTATCAATTGCTCAACTATTAAACTTTTCATTTTCTACTTTTGAACTTAATGAATATAAATCTCATGAATTTCATTGTATATAACTGTACTAGTAAAGGGGTATAGATCATAAAGTCTCATAATTTAATTTTCACATATTTACTCATATAACATTTTTCATTCTTAAGTACTGTAAAACATTTATCCGTATTTTTTTACGAGTTCTGCCTTATCATAACTAACATTTTTTTTTTTACTCAGAGATAATCCTTTATCTTGTAACGAAAATTTCTTTACTTTTTACTTAGCAGAGGCCCAGTAAACCAGATAGAACACTTCTGATATACGGGACTTATACAGAGGTGCATTATTATGCACTAATGAGCAGAGAGCATGAAGTGTTATACAGAGAGCAATCTGGCGTGCTAATAATCGAGAGAGCATGCTTTGAGGTCCCTTAGTATCCTAGTAGTTTTAATCTTGTCTACTTGGGCAAATTGTTTTATACACGTATATCACTATTACACCTTTCGTATAATACTTTTACATGCTTTATAATTTAATCCTTGTACCAATAATTCATAAACTTATATCTTCTATATCTTCAATACATGTAATACATTTCAAAATTCACAATTCATTCATAATTCTCTAATAATCCTTATCATGTACTTCATATATTACATTTATATATTTTGTAATTTAGTCATCAGCACAATATTTCATGTAGTAATATAATTTGCTTTTAATAATACATATAACATAATATTCATCATCGACATGTATTATAAAACATTTATTCATGCTTTTTTTTTTAAATTGAAAAACATCTCTTTCTATAAGTAAAACAAATCTCATTAGAGTCGAGAGATATCACACTATCACATATTTTAATGACATGTGTTTTTAGACTTCACATATACTACGTTTGGTCCGAGAACCGACTAAACCATAGCTCTGATACCACTAAATGTAACGCCCTAACCCGTAGATACTTTGCGAATAGGGTTTGAGCATTACTACCATTTCTGAGATCACTAAAAAAATTCACTTAAATACTTATCAATTCAATGCATCAATAAATATATTACCATTCAATTAATGGCTTGGCACTTGCCTAAGCATCAACAATAACACTTGTTAGTGTACTTACACATATTTCATATAAATTCTTATTTTCTCAATATGTCATATTTGAATTTAATACTAAATCTTAACTTATATATTTTCCTTATGTTAACATATAAAAGATAATCTCATATGTACATGTCATGATACATATCATTCTCTTTACCGTTTCTTTAATAACATATATCATTCATTTCATTATATCAACATTTTATACACCATCATTTCCTTATATCTTAGGTATATTTATTTTTGGTAATAGTTCAGTATTAAACTTAACATAATTTAAATTCCATATACCTATACTTATTTCATTTATCTATCTTATAAATTATTTCATACAACTATTTTGTACATTTATTTCCATATGACCAATTCAGGTAAACATTTCACATTACCATTTTGTATAACCATTTCATTTAACCATTTGTTATATTACTCTGAATATTAGTTGTTCAATGAGATATCTTGGCGTTTCTCTTCCACGATCTTATTTATCTTCGACATGATGCCATAGTGTCTTTCAACTATGGTCTTACTCATTTTCTGTCATGATGCCATGGTATTTTTCAACCATGGTCTTCTTCGTTTCAAATCATGTTGCCATGGTATCTTTCAACCATGGTCTTACACATTTCATGTCACGTTGCCATGGTATCTTTCAACCATGGTCTTACACATTTCATCTCAAAGTTGCCATGGTATCTTTCAACCATGGTCTTACACATTTCATATCAGGTTGCCATGGTATCTTTCAACCATGGTCTTACACGTTTCATATCAGAGAGCACACTCCCGCGAACCTCATCCTTACAGTGGGATTACCAGTCCAGGCTAAATCCCCTGTAATATAAACTCATAGAGTATTGTCGGGATTACGGTCCAGGCTAAATCCCCGCAACGACAATTACTCTAATGAGCTTGGATCTGAATTACCACCAAAGCTAAATTGAGACCTAATTCGGATTACCCGTCCAAGCTAAATCCATTTTCCACGTATTCTTCGGGAGGGCTATGTCAGGTTAGGATCACCCGTCCGGGCTAGATCCTTTTTACCATCAATTCCTTTTCAGAGATCCATCGAAATTTCCTTTCATTCAATCGGGATTTCTTTCCCTTTTTATCAAATATGTCAATGTTTCATAAATTTTCATATAATGAACATTCAAATCATATTCACATCAATAACATACATTTCAAGTATTTAAGAATATAATTCAAGTTACATGAACTTACCTCATTGATTGTTCGTGTTTATGATTTCATTATTCGATATATTTTCTTTTCCATGATCAAGTCTCGTATTTGTGTCGTCCAGGATCTTTATAAATAAATTTGATCATCATTTTCATTCATTTCATATTCTAATGCATTTAATTAATGCTCTAAGCAAAGTTACCATTTTGCCCCTAAACTTTTAATTAATGACGATTTCATCCTTAGGGTCGGGAAAATAAAATTCTTGCAATTTAATCCTTATTTCCAACTATTATTCTCATATATATTGATAATAGTCCATGAATTCTATAAAATATCAAAATTTTCCATAATTTCAACACTTTTCAATTTAATCCCTAAAACATGTTTTCCCCGATCTTGAACTAAATTGATAATTTCGTTAAATTTTGTAATTTAAATAATAAAATAACCTATTTCATGCAATTTAGTCATTTCGACATTTTTACAAAATTACCCATAAAGTTTTACTTTTATTCAATTTAGTCCCCGAGCCTAAAACATGCAAATTAGCCATGCTAGATGAATATTCATACATATTTTCCTCCTCCTCCTCTCCATTCCACATCCTTAATTTATACAACATGCAACAAGTAACATTATCAATAATTTCACTATTTACTTATATGTACATTCAAAACTGTCCATTTGCCTCATAGTCACTAAATTATTTATATATTAAGATACAGAACTCAAAATTAAGATCCGTTAATTTTTCCTGAAACTAGACTCACATGTATTCTTACCATAAAATTTTCAGAATTTTTGGTTTAGCCAATTAGTACAGTTTATTCATTAAAATCACCCCTGTTCTGCTGTCTGACAGTTCTGACCCTTCTTCACTAAAAATTTATTATCTCCTTGTACAGAATTCAAATGATGTTCTAGTTTGTTTCTATTAAAACTAGACTCATTCAGGATTATATAAATATAAATTTAAGCCTCTAATTGTTTTTATTCATTTTTTTATGATTTTTCAAAGTCTGAACAGAGGAACCCGAATTCATTCTGAACTTGTCTCACAAAATTCATTATATCTCAAAATTTAAAAATCCATTGCTTACACTGTTTCTTCTATGAGAAACTAGACTCAATAAGATTTAATTCCATATTTTGTTCATCTTCTAATTCAATTTATACAATTTATGGTGATTTTTCAAAGTTAGACAACTGCTGCTGTCCATAACTGTTTTAGTGCAAGATATTAATTACCATGTTATAACACCCTTATTTTCTTTTTCTACATCATTTCTCATCACTTTCTCTTAGTTTCTTTTCACTAACATATCAAGAACATAGGACCTTATGTTAGAAAACTCTACTATAATATTATTTCCATGATTTATCAACAATAACAAACTTAAAAACATATTAAAATCTTGATGTACTTACCTTATTCTCTTGATACCAATATTTAACTTGATTTTCTCTCTCCTCCAGCTTCTATTTCTTGAATCCAACTTGATATTCTAACTCCCCATGCTCTCCTTAACATTTTTCTCTCTTGGTAGCTATGGAAATTCATTTGATTTTTGGGTGAAAATGGTGAATTTTTGATAAAAGGACTAAATTGTAAAGAAAGTAAAACTTTCTTCCTTCCTCTCTTTCTCTCACGTTAGTTTGCATGGAAAGGAAAGATGATGAAAATTCTTCATCTTTCTTTCCTTATATACTAAATAAATAATAATAAAATAATATTAAATATCTCATAAAATATTAATAAAATAATATTTATCTAATTAATTAATTTAAAATATCATTAACATAATCATTACATTCTAGAATTCTCTCTCTTACTAATTGACCATTTTGCCCTTCATGATCTTTTAGAATTCCATCCTTGAGTCATCATTTAATTTGGTAAAATTGCAATTTAGTCCCTCATAGTTCTTCACTTATTCAATTTGGTCCTAATTCATCCATTTTCCTTAGTTTCTAGATCATTCTACCCTTAAAATATTTACACTATTGGTCCTTTAACTTTTTCATATTTACACTTTAACCCTTTAAGTCTTGAGTATTTACTCTTAGGCAACAAAACTTTTCTGACTTTTACAATTTAGTCCTTTCCTGAATCAAGATATCATAATTTACTTCCCAATGTTACCATAACTCAAAACTTCCCTTTTTATCACTTTATTTCCTTATTTTATTATATCAAGAATAGTATATTACTGTAAAGATTTTCGGGGTATTACACTGCTGGCCACTGCACCACATCCTTTCTCATGCTACCATTCGATCACAATTAATTATAAGGCTTATATGCCTAAGGCACAATTTTCTTAAAGAATAAAAATTTAAACTTTGCCAGGCCTGGGATTCAAACCTGCTCCCTCTCATAACCATAACATACTTCACGGCACTGCACCGCAGGTGCTCTTGTGCCATATTCCATCCCTAACTATTTTTAAGGCCTATTAAACCTCATCTAGGTTATCCTAAAAATATTTGCTACCATTCAGATTCGAACCCTTAACCACATGCACACTTTTAACGCCTCCTTACCACTTGACCACATGCTTTTTTGTGTCATTTCTCCTCCCCAATTAATTTTAAAGTCTTTCTGCCGACCTCCAGATTGTCTAAAAAAAACCCACAACTTTTGCTCATGCTGCGACTTGAACCTAACACCTCTCCTTACTCCTAACGCCATCATGCCACTAGGCCAAACGCATCCTTTTGTGTCAAATTTCCACCTAACATATTTATAAAGCCTAAACACTAGGTTCCTTACTAGTCACATGCGAAATAAAATTTTTTGCCAAGGCCAAGACTTGAACCCTGGACCTCCTACTTACTACCCATGCCTTTTGCCACTAGGCCAAGCATTTCCTTATGTCATATTTTACCAGGCCTTATTAATAAGCCTTTCACCTAATGCTCAGGGCTCTTTAGAAAAAAAATGCAAAATTTTTCTAAAGCCCTGGATCGAACCCAAGACTTTTTCCACACCACCAACCCTTCCCAAATAATTTAACAATTAAACTAAACACAAAATTATAACATATTTAAACACTTTTTTTTATTCAAGCTGCCTTCTAACTGATCCCAAACTCAAGGCCCATTACTTCTAGGCCAAAAATCAGGGTGTTACAAGACACATTTTATTGAATGTAAACAAAACTAAAGAAACTGAATTAAAAACATAACAAAAATGCAAGTATTCAAGCTCCTTAAATGTGAAAACTAGTTTAATCTGTTGCTCCAAATTACGACAGATCAATTACAGAATGGAACCAACGAAGGAATGAAAATATGGATGTTCCCACTTCATTAAAAAAGAAAGAATAGTTTGGAATAAGAAAAGGAGACCGAGGAAGTATAAAAGCGAAACTTGATGGTATGATCAGATGGATGCAAGAAACGAGACCTATGCTTCAGTAATTTGCAAGAATAAACAGGCTGCCAGAACCTAGTTGTCCTTTAGATATGTTTGGTTCAATACTGACTCAACATGTGTGAGAAGGCGTGGAAGCTAATTCCGAGGAGGAAGGTGCCCCCAAGAGTATCCCGAGATGGAAGATGAATATGAAGCGACATTCCAGCCGTAATATTTAGCACCAAAAGGACCTGTAATTCACAGCCTGAGCTGGCAATGGCATTCAAGAGGTGGGAGATCCAATAAAAAATATAGCTTAGGCAAAAGCAAGACACCTATTGAGCAAAGGTGCTCCCGTCCTCTAGATGATTTAGAGGAGGATTGATTTTTATTTTTGTTATTTTTAAAAACTTGTATTAATTTTTGGATACTTTAATTTTAACCTTGTAGGAGTAGGACTAATAGTAGTTTTTATATAGCAGTTTGTTTAATTTTTCTCTCTAGGAACCCAACATGAAGGAGACATGAGAAATTCGAGCTTAACACAATCAAAGGACGAAGCACCCACTATTAGCAGTAGGAGCGACCACGACCAATCAGGTAACTTCTTTTCTTATCTATTTATGGACTACACATTGAGGACAATGTGTCAATTAAAGTGTGGAGGGTAACATAGAAAACTTGTTTATTTTTCAATTTCTACATTTTTCTTTGTTTTTTTTTCTTGTCTTTGGTGTGCTTGAGCTTGTAGAAATACAAGTGATTGGTTAGGAGCATGTAGGTTGCTTGTGTTTATAAATAAATTTGGCATGATGGTAAGTGATTTTAAATTTCTAAGCATTATACTACTAAAGTTCTATATGTTACACTGTAAAGAGGTATTAAGTAATAAACTGTACCAAATGATATAGAAAATACAAAGAAATGAGCATGCTAGTACGAATGAAAAATTGTTGAATTCTTATTTGTTTGTTTGATTAAGTTTGTGCATGTTGAGATATTTAGGGATAACCTAGACATTGTTTGGAACACATCCAGAGCCAAAAAGTTTTCCTATGTATATTTCACCTTTAGTACCGATCTTTGAGCCTATGGACACTTCTTGATGAACTCATTACAAACCATTGAGCTTTAAATATTAATTTGTATTTACCCTTTTTTCTTTGGTCCTGCACTGCACGACTGTAGACATCTAGCCATATGTATTGAGGGTTAAGTAGATACATCATGGCAGAGTTTGTAAAAATAAAGTGAAATAGGAAATATTGGTGTGATATAGGAGCTATAATGATATGGCCAAGCCCCGAGACTCATCTAGGGCTGACAAGGAACCTTTGGAGCTGCCCTTAGGATCGATAACTTGAGCTCGAGCCAAAAGATTCAAAAAGGCTTTTTAGGCTCCAGCTGATCGAGTATGGGGAGAGAATGTTGCTGGGCTCATTGAACGAATGTAGACAAGTCACCCGAGAAAGCCTTGCAACCTTCTACAAGCCCATCTTGTTCATTCATAACCCATTGAGCTCAACTCTAGCTCGTTTTTAACTTAGCAATATTTTGTTGCTAGAAATAAGGAATTCAATCCATTTTCATAGTTTGAACATCATTAATATGAGTATTTAATTATGTCATAGTTTGAACATCATTAATATGTGTTCTGCATTTAATAAAGTCATGCATTATGTAACTTTCATGTTAGTTAAGTTTGCATCATTAAATTAAGTCATGCATTAAGTAACTCATTTGTTCATTTAGTTTAAATCTTAATTAAATTATGCATTTAAACATCTTATTTGTTTGTACTAGAGTGTTATTTAATTTGGCTGTTGCTTTTTAATGTATAAGTTATAGTGTGTTTAATTTTTCTTAAACAAAATTAATTGTGTGTTCAATTTTTGTTGAAGGAAAGGTCAAAATGCTGGACACATATTTTAAAGCTACAATAGGGCTATTCATTTGCCAAGAAGAATCAAATGCTGTCACATTCAAATGGTTGTTCAGTTTTGGCATAAAAGAGTGTGCATTTGGTCACTTAATTGCTAGTGCATAAAAGGAACTTTTTTTGGATATTGAAGCACTCAAAGCTCATTATGATGGCTTTTCAAATGGACCAAGAGTGTCTTTTCAAGTCTGATCAGTTTTTGGAGTCTTTTTTCTTCATTATGATGCTATTAAAAGAGGAAGTTACACAAGCTTTATGATTTGGTTACAAGGGAGTTGAAGGGACATCAACTAAGCATAATAAGAACACATTAAGTCTTCATTAATGGATAGAGTCATGCCTTTTCATCTACACCAGGATCAAATAAAGAGACATGACCATTGGATTTCCTACATGAGTTAAAAATGGAATTAAAGCTTGTAATAACCTTAGTTAATTACTGAAGGTGAAAGGTTACAAATAGGCATTCAAATAGTCATAATAATGCCTATAAATAGATTGTAAGAAGATATTATTTTGGTGAAGAAAACTTTTGATACTTTCATGAATTTTTACATCTTTGTGAGTTTAATTCAACTCTCATTGTTCTTCTAAGACTCAAGCTGGCTTATCTTGCATTGCTAGTGGCGTCCAACTTGTTTTCTTTGTGAACTTATCACTCTTTGAGTGTGGCGTTCAACCCCAATACCTTTGGTTCCTATCCCCTCATAGATAGTGGGTCAAGGTCTTTTTTAAATATCAACCTTTTCACCTTAAAAGTCAATATAAGATTTGGGTCAATACTCCTTATAGTATTGGTTCTTTCTTGGACCTTAGGCCTTTTTCCATCCATCCAAATTATTCCTTTCAAAGTTATCTTATTTTTTCTTTGCTTAACCAAAAAATTCACTTAGACTATTCCAAAATACTTAAAAATCATCTTTGCTTTAGCCTACACTTAACCGAATTCATTCAACTCCAAATTGAACGAAACTTCTCTATTTTACGATCGAGCAACACTACGACTCGAAATCAACTCACTAGATAAGATCGTATCATTTGGTATCAGAGCTAGCAAAATCAAGGAGTACAGACGTTCATAGCTGCCTGAAGTAAGTTCTTGAAAAAAATTTAAAAAAAGGAATATTTATATTCAGCTTATTAGTAGTACAAAAAAAAAAAGTCAAAATTATAAAAAACAAAAGTTTTTTTTTCCCAATGATCAAATTTCATTTCTGTCCAAAACAATCCATTTTGCCACACTTGAGAACCCATATTTTTTTTCTTTTAGCCACGTAACACCTACACCAAATTTTTATCCTTTACAACCCTTTGAAGCTGACCCTTAAGCTTGCTTCTAAGTCTAAACGAGTCTTCTACGAACTGTGAGAGGAGAATCGAGTTGTAAAAGGCACGGGAGTTATGAGATCATTAGAGTGATTGAAAAAGCCAGTCTTGAGTGCAAACACAAGTGGAGTGTCATTTTTGCTTTTCTTTGCGAGTGAACATGAGGTTTTGTGGTGAGAATTTAAATTTTCATGTCTCAAATCCCAGAACAAAGTGTAGCGGAGGGTGGTGGTCTTCGTCCTATTCAAAATGTTGCAACCGGAGGAGGAGTGCCTGATTTAGCATTCCAAGCCCTCATGCATGAAATGGAACACATGTTTGATAGAAAGTTTGAGCCATTCCAAGAACGTTTGGAGCATGTCGAAGAACGGGGTCAGCATGAGAGAACTCCCTAAAGTCCAATAAGGGAGTGAGGCTGACCGAGGCTCAATCAAGATGATTTATACAATCCAAGCAATTTGGAGAGTGACAAAGGGTCGAATCGAAGTGATAGATGATGCAAACAAAGAAATCAAGGCCCTCAAGAGTGAAAACGAGTTGATGATGACTTGAAGAATATCAGATTGTCTATTGCACCATTCCAAGGTAAATTTGACCCGGAGGCATATCTTGAATGGGAAAAGAAAATAGAATTAGTTTTCAAATGCCACAATTACTAGAAGAGCAAGAAGGTGAAGCTAGCAACGATCGAGCTCTCTGATTATGCCATGATCTGGTGGGATCAACTCACAATGAGTCAGAGATGAAACAGAGAATGATTGATATCCACTTGGGCTGAAATGAAGGCTGTTATGCGCAAGCATTTCATTCCCTCTTATTACCATCGAGAGCTATATAAAAAGATCTAAAACCTTACTCAAGAAAATAGGAGAGTAAAGGACTATTTTAAAGAAATGGAGATTGCAATGATCCATGTTGATGTTAAAGAAGACCGAGAGGCGGCCATGGCATGATTCCTAGCCGAACTTAGTTGTAGAGCTCCAACATTACATCGAAGTGGTCGACATGGTGTACATGGCCATAAAGGTCGAGAAGCAGTTGAAAAAAAAAAGGTACTATTTGATCCTACACTAATCCCTCTACTATTTCAAAGTGGGGACTAGGCACAAGCAATAAATAGTCAAATAGTCGTGCCAAAGACCAAGTGGTGCCTGTAAAATCTAACAAACCTATTGGCAACTCAAGCAAAGGCAAGGTCGAAGCTTTTCCAAACCAAACAAGAGACATAAAATGTTTTAAATGCCTTGGGAGAGGACATATTGCTAGCCAATGTCCAAACCAAAGCAACATGGTGGTTTGAGCCAATGGCAAAATCAAGTCAGAGGAGGAAAATCAACCACTAACGAAGAGGAGAAACTCGAATATGCTATTAATTGTGAAATACTTGTCATCAAAAGGATTTTAAGCCTTCAAAGCGTGGAGAA
The DNA here is from genome assembly GCA_025698475.1 of Gossypium anomalum. Taxonomy (NCBI): domain Eukaryota; kingdom Viridiplantae; phylum Streptophyta; class Magnoliopsida; order Malvales; family Malvaceae; genus Gossypium; species Gossypium anomalum. The sequence continues at coordinate 53,082,521 of CM046966.1, read as the reverse complement.
CGAGCAACAACGTGAAAATATTTTTCACACACGGTGCCACGTACAAGGCAAAATGTGCAGCATTATTGTTGATGGTAGGAGTTGCACCAACGTTGCCAACATTTTGATGGTTGAAAAATTAGCCCTTCCAACAACTAAGCATCCACATCCGTACAAGCTTTAATGGCTTAATGACGATGGTGAGTTGAAGGTGACTAAACAAGTCTTGGTTGTATTTTCAATCAAAAAGTATATCTATGAAGTCCTTTGTGATGTTGTGCCCATGCATGCCGAACACTTTCTATTGGGATGACCTTGGCAATTTGATCGGAGGGTCATCCACGATGGTTACACAAATCAATACACTTTCAAACATTTGGGGAAAAATGTAACTTTGGTTCCATTGACGCCAAAGCAAGTTTATGAAGACCAATTAAAATTGAAAAATTCTGTTGATCAAGTGAAAAAAAAAAAGAAAAGAGTGAGAATGAAAAAGAAAAGAAAGTTGAAAAAATAAAGAGGGAAAACGAGAGAAAAGAGTAAAGAAAGTGAAAAGAAAGTGAGAGAAGAAAAAGATGAAAAAAAAGAAAAAGAGATAGAAAAATTAAACGTGTATGCAAAAGATAGAGAGTTTCAAAAATCCTACTTGATGAAACAACCGATTCTTGTGCTCATGTACAAGGAAAATTTTTTGAACACTAATGACTTGGTTGAAAATCTCCTTTCTTTTGTTGTTTTTCTTTTTCAAGATTTCAAGGATGTGTTCCTAAATGAAGTCCCTAGTGGGTTGCTGCCCATTCGAGGGATCGAACACCAAATCAACTTCATGCCTAGAGCCATCATTCCCAATCGCCCAGCGTATTGTAGCAACCCCAAAGAAACCAAAGAGCTAAAATGACAAGTAAATGAGCTTATGGAAAAGGGGTACATCCGCGAAAGCCACCGTACCTATGTTATTGGTGCCAAAGAAAGACAGAACTTGGCGCATATGCGTGGACTGTCGAGCGGTGAACAAGATAACAATTAAGTATCGACATCCAATACTACATTTAGATGACATGCTTGATGAGTTGAGTGGTGCTCAATTATTTTCTAAAATCGACCTTAAAATCGGATATCACCAGATTTGAATGCGTGAAGGTGACGAGTGGAAGACCGCTTTTAAAACTAAATACGGTTTGTGTGAATGGTTGGTCATGCCATTTGGCTTAACCAACGCACCTAGTACATTTATGCGTCTTATGAATTATGTTTTGCGAGCGTTTATTGGTAATTTTTGTGTTGTATATTTTGATGACATCTTAATTTATAGCAAGTCTTTAGATGAACATGTGTTACATTTGAAATCTATTTTGGAAGTTCTTTGAAAGGAGACCTTGTATGCAAACCTTAAGAAGTGTACATTTTGTACTAACAAAGTTTTCTTCTTAGGTTTTGTAGTTAGTTCGGACGGACTCGAGGTGGACCTAGAAAAGGTGAAGGCAATCCAAGAGTGGCCTAGACTGACAAGCATAAGCCAAGTGAGGAGCTTCCATGGCTTGGCAAGCTTTTATAGGCATTTCGTCCCTAACTTCAGCACCTTAGCCGCACCATTGGCGAGTGTTGTAACAACCGATTTTTTTGTGAAATAGTAACAGTGGTTTCAGGACCAAAAATCTGATCCGAAAATAAAATTTATTTTTATTTTATTACATGGTTCGTAATATGTTAGAAATGTCATGTGAAAATTTTGATAAGAAAATTTTACCGATTATGTGCTTAATTACGGAAAGGACCAAATTGCATAAAATGCAAAAGTTGAATTCTAGTAGCTAGAAGGATTAAATAGCTATGGAATTCAAAACTTGAGGTCCTTATATGGTAATTAGACCATTAATAAAAAGTTAATAGATATTTTTGGATGATTCATCCATGGAAAATTAGAAAAAGGCTAAGGACTAAATTGGAAACCAAAATGATTAAAGATGATAAATTAATTGAATAGAAATAAAAATCAATTTTATCATCTTATTCCCCAAAATATTCCATGGAAACCCTAGGAGAGAGAGAAAAAAACTTCCTTGGCAAATTGGGTAAGTTTTCTTGTCCCGTTTTTAGTAGTTTTGATATTTTTGAAACCAGGATAACTTAATCTATATATTTGGGGGATCAATTTGAGAAGTTATCAAACTATGGAAATTAGGTCATGGATGGATATGCTGGAAATATGAAATTTAAGTAGAAAATGAAAGGTTGTTGATAGATAAACAACTTTTACAAAGTGATTTTTTTTATGAAAACATGATTTTGGGACTAAAATGTAAATTTGTGAAAATTGAAGAAAAATTCTGAAATTTATCAAAAATATGTGCTGTAAATTGTATATTAAAATTTTAGTTGGGCTTCGAATAGGGAGTAATTTGCATAAATTTCATTTTCCGAGCCTAGGGACGAAATTGGAATTTATAAAAAAGTTAGAGACAAAATGGTTATTTTGCATAGGATGTAAATTGAGTTCACTCAAATACAAAATGTGATAAATTGATGTAAAATTTACTCATATATATCCAGATAGACCAAATTCAGAGCTAGAACAAGGAAAAGAGAAAAATGTCAGATTAGTAGATTTTACGTACACGAACATTTGTTGAGGTAAGTTCGTGTAACTAATTTGTGTATATTTATATGCTTCAATTAAATGTTGTGTTTATGAATTGTATAAATATCATAAATATATGACTTTGAAAATATATCTGACAAAGCCCGATCAATAATAATGCTGATAAATGATAAATGATAAAAATGTTACTTATATGCTTGAAATGAATGTGGACTGTGTTTACTTGAATTATATGAATGTTATGGATGTATGAAATAATCACATGCTCGATAATGCTTGAAAAATGTTTAAATCTCAGTTGAATAAATGGAAAGTCAATGGATATTTGATTTCCCGAAATGAATGAAGTCCTGCATTTGTTGCTGACGGGATTTAGCTCAGACAACTAATCCTATTGACCTCATTTCAGAAAGGATTTAGCCCAGATGGGTAATCTTGATATAAGTCCTCTCAAGCATATGTTATGGATTGGATTTAGCCCAGACGGGTAATCCAGATCAAGCTCCTTAGAGCATATGTCATAAAAAGGATTTAGCCTAGATTGGTAATCTAGCTGTATACATGTGTGGCTTGAGAGTGTACACTCTGAAATAGTACCTTAGGGGTACCATTAAATATGAATTGACGAATCTTGATTTGTACACCTTGAGAGTACTACTTGTGTATCCATCAATATTTTAAATAAATCCAACAGGTGACAATCCAGATATGAGAAGACATGAATAATAAAATGAGTTATTACACGTATCCATCTGAAATACAAGAAACTGATGATACATGACAAGTGATATATGAAAGTATAAGATGATGATATTTATATATGGAAATTATTTGATGAGAATGTTCATCCTTGATTATAGACTTGTACACCTTGAAAGTACTACTACTTGTGTGATCTTGATATTTCAAATGATATGAGTAAAGTTCGGACATGAAATAATCTGAACTCAAGATGAACTTGTAATATAAAGAGATGATTCAAACATGTTAAATGAATACATATTGTGGAAAACGTATGTGCATGGAAATTTGATTGTTGTTGAGCCTATATATATTTTGATGTTATTATGAAATATATGACTAACAAATGCAATGAGGATATGTGTAGGGCTTAAGGTCAAATTGATTAAATATGTCTTACATAGTTACCTCAAAATAGAATGAATGGTAAGTTAAGTAGCATGTTATACGAACTTTCTAACCATTATATGCCTACTTTGTAACACCCTAAACCCAACCTGGACGTTATGGCCAGATCCAGCGTGTCACATTTAAGTGTTTTATCGAAAACCTTGTTTTCATTGAAAACCCTTCTTTAAATAAAAACTATTCCTTCTTGTATGATAATAATTACTTTGTATAATCTCTTTTCAGTTGCAGAAGCTTTATTTAAAATAGATGATCTATGAAATCTTGTCATACTTTTCTAAAACTTTTGAAATTGAATGTGATGCATCAGGTGTAGGGATCGGAGCTGTAATAACTCAAGATGGGAGGCCCGTTGCCTACTTTAGTGAGAAATTAAATGAAACCACGTTGAACTACCCGACCTACGATAAGGAAATGTATGCGCTAGTTCAGGAATTAGAGACTTGGTAACACTATTTATGGCCCAAGCAGTTCGTAATTCATTCTGACCATGAGGTGTTGAAGCTCCACAAGGGCCAAAACAAACTAAACAAGCGTCATGCCAAGTGGGTAGAATTTTTAGAATCTTTTTCGTATGTCATAAAGTACAAGAACGGTAAGGAAAATATCGTTGATGATGCTTTATCGAGGAGGTATACACTCTTGTCTTATTTAGATTCAAAACTGCTTGGATTTGTTTTTTTGAAAGATTTGTATGTTTTTTATGTTGATTTTGGAGAGTTGTATGCTTCTTGTGAAAATGTTTTTGTTGATAACTTTTACAAGTACGATGGTTTTCTTTTATGAAAAGGAAAGCTTTGTTTCCCACAAAGTTCCATTCGGGATTTATTAGTGAACGAGGCACATAGTGGAGTCCTCATGGGCCATTTTGGCATCAGCAAGACCTTGGCAATGCTTCAAGAGTTTTTCTTTTGGCCAAGGATGAAAAGGGATATCAAGAGAGTTTGTACTTGATGCGTGGCATGCAAGAAAGCAAAATTGAAGATCAAGCCACATAGTTTATACACGCTTTTACCAGTACCCGAGGAGCCATGGGTAAACATTTCCATAGATTTTGTCCTGGGTTTACCTAGGACTAAAATCGGAAAGGATTAAATTTTTTTTGTTGTTGATAGATTTTCTAAAATGTCTCATTTTGTAGCTTGCACAAAAACTGATGATGCTGTTCATATTGCAAATTTGTTCTTTAGGGAAGTCGTTAGATTGCATGAAATCCTGAGGACAATTTTTTCCAACCGAGACGCAAAATTCCTTAGTAATTTTTGGAGGTCATTGTGGGGAAAGCTTAGAACCAAGCTGCTATTTTTGAAAACTTGTCACCCGCAAACGGATGGTCAAACGGAGGTAGTAAATCACGTCCTGTCCACTTTGTTGCCAGCTATCATACAAAATAACTTGAAGTCATGGGAGGAGTGTTTATCGCACATCGAATTTGCTTATAATAGATCAATTCATTCAACCACTAAACACTCACAATTTGAGATTGTTTAGGGTTTTAATCCATTAACTCCACTAGATTTAATTCCTTTATCTAATGATCAACTTGTTCAGGTAAATGCTAAGAGGAAGGCTAAGTACGTGAAGTAGCTACACCAAAAAGTGAGGGCCAATATCGAGGCAAGAATTGAAAACTACATGCATAAGGCAAACAAAGGTAGAAAGCAAGTAGTGTTTGAACCCGGAGATTGGGTTTGGGTTCACATAAGGAAGGAATGTTTCCCAGCTGAATTAAGGTCAAAGTTATTGCCGCGAGGAGATAGTCCATTCCAAGTGTCGGAACGGATTAATGAGAAATCTTACAAGCTCGACCTTCCAGGTGAGTATAACATCAACACAGGTTTTAATGTTTTTGATTTATCTCCTTATGATGTAGGTGATGATTTGGGGACAAATTAACTTGAAGAGGGAGGATGATACGGCCAAGCCCCGAGACTCATCAATGGCTAACAAGGAACCTTTGGAGCTGCCCTTAGTATCGATAACTCAAGCTCGAGCCAAAAGATTCAAAGAGGTTGTTTCGGCTCTAGCTGATTGAATATGGGGAGAGAATGTTGCTGGGCTCATTGATTAAACATAGACAAGTCACCCCAGAAAGCCTTGCGACCTTCTACAAGCCCAACTTGTTCATTCATAGCCAATTGAGCTCAACTCCAGCTCGTTTTTAACTTAGCAATATTTTGTTACTGGAAATAAGGATTTCAATCCATTTTATTTTAGTTTGTGTGTTTAATTATGTCATAGTTTGAACATCATTAATATGTGTTCCGCATTTAATAAATTCATGCATTATGTAACTTTCATGTTAGTTAAGTTTGCATCATTAAATTAAGCCATGCATTAAGTAACTGATTTGTTCATTTAGTTTACATCTTAACTAAACTATGCATTTAAGCATCTTATTTGTTTGTATTAGAGTGTTATTTAATTTGGCTGTTACTTTTTAATGTATAAGTTATAGTGAGTTTAATTTTTCTTAAAGAAAATTAATTGTGTGTTTAATTTTTGTTGTAGGAAAGTTCAAAATGCTAGACACATATTTTAAAGCTACAATAGTGTTGTTCGTTTGCCAAGAAGAATCAAATGCTATCCCATTCAAATGGCTGTTCAGTTTTGGCATAAAAGAGTGAGCATTTGGTCACTTACAGCATGTTTGGTTGGCTGTAATGCTAAACCATTACAGCTGAATTCAGTGGCCCATCCCTATTCAATTGTTTGGTTGGCTGTAATGGGCTATTACAACCCTATTCTATACAGCCTTGTTCAAGGCAAAACTGTCGTTTACCATTCGATACTCTACCCACGGAATACCCATTCAGCATGTATGAGTTTCAACTTTAACCTTCTCCCACTTTGTCATTCTTCTTCCCGTTTCCTTCCAACCTTCTCTCTCTTTTTCATTCTCACGTCTGAAGCATCTTCTTTTTTTCATTCTTCTTCCCACTTAAACACTGAAGAAAATTAAAATGGAATGTAAACTAATAAATTATTAATAGATGCTTAGAGCAATGCATTTTTCATTTCACATCTAAGACTATGTGTAAATCTTGGTTTTATTTAGTAAAGTAACCTGGGCCAAATTACAATTTTATCATTTTTATGAGAGCTAAAATGCAATATTATTATTTTTAAATTTTCCTTGATATATACATGAAACTATTTGAAAAAGCTTTAGACTTTCATTACGATGCATTTGAATTTACTTGGAAAAGTTTTGTTTGGTTGTCGAGAAAACGAGGATGAGATCGGAGAGAAAGAAGGTTTTTTTTGTGTCAGTTTGTAAGCTTATTATGATCAGTTTAATCGAACAAAACACTTGATTTTTAGATCAATAGCTTAAACACTAAAGAAAATTAAGATTATGTGTAAATCTTAGTCTTCTTTTCTATAGTAACAAGGGCAAAGCCAAGAAAATTTTTTGGGGTTGAGATTAGGGTATATATTTTTAAGAGAATTAAAATGCAATTCAACCATTGTATTATCTTATATCTTTATAATTTTTAGGACTAAATCAATATTTTATCATTCTCGGGGGCATACTATAATTTTATATATTTTGGGGTCTAATGTCTAAATGTTTACTTGTCAATTCCTGTATGCGCTTTGTGCTCCTATATTTGCCATAGTATAATCAAATTTAATTTAGATTTTGAAACATTCATGTATCAAGTCTAGCTAAATGTATACTATGGTTAGCATTAGCAATGGTATTCTTTTTCCTTTGTTTGAATCTTTATACGAATTTTAGGGATTTACTTCTATGTTGGTGATTTTGTGGTCAGGGAGAAAGGTTAGGGAGCCAAAGGAAGAGACTACGACCCTTGGGCCTGCTATACGAGACAGAGAGCATGTTTTGGGTGTTGCCTACATTTTTTGCATCTTTTAATGACACTTTCATTGTAAGTTACATGGTCTTTGAATTCTTTTACTTGGTAACACATATTTCTTGCTATTTCAATATAATTTTTTTAAGCAGTGAATTTTAATCGGTTTTATTTTTTTCCTTTGGTATTTTGACAATGATAGCATGTGACTGATTTGTCTGGAAGAGAGACTATGGTTCGTATTACAGGTACGATATCGAGATTGCATTAACATATCATTTAGCTGCCAATTTTTATATTCTAGTGGAAAGATATTGTCTGAAATGTCTATAAATAATAACAAAAATTAAACGTTGGACTTATGTTACTCTAACTTGGGTGTGAATGTGAATAGAGCATGTGTTTGTCACAAGTATATCCATATATAAATGTGTTAGATACAAGTTTGTAGGTACTTAAAGATAGCCTGATATTTGTATTGTTGAACATTTGTTCTTTAGATTAAGTTTGAAATCCTTGAATAAATCCAGGTGGTATGAAGGTGAAAGCCGACAGGGATGAATCTTCACCTTGTGCTGCTATGCTTGCAGCACAAGATGTTTCCCAAAGATGCAAGGTCATAAACCATTCCATTCATTTTTTATCATTTAAGAAAAACCTGAAATTGTCACTTTACATTACATTACATTAACTCGTTACTAGAAGACATAAAATATCCGACATTACTGCTAGATTTATATTATTGTTGACGAGTTGCTAATCTTTATGCTGAGCAGAAACTCATAATCACGACACTTCACATCAAATTACGTGCTACAGGAGTAACAAAACCAAGACCCCTGGTCCGGGTGCTGAGTCAGCTCTCAGGGCTCTTGCTCACTCCGGGATGAAAATTGGTTGTATCGGTAAGGCCACAACAAATTGAAACTATTTTAAAATGCAAAGGAACAATCTTTGTTTTGCAAATTACTAGGGGAGAGCAATTGGTTTAATTGGTGGGTTCGATTGGTTTTTTTGGTTAATTGACCTTGTGTTGTTCAGCTTATATGGTTATATATCTATTATATATTATAAATATAAATATATTTTAAATAATTTTAAGACGATATAAAATAAGTCTGATTTTTCAATCAGTTTGGTTTTGGGATTAAAAACTGATTAAATTAACCAATTAAATCAAGGTCAAAAGTGACTTTTTTCCAAATTTTTTGGTTGAAACGAAAAGTTACTCTCCCTTACATATTACTGTCAAACCCTTACGATGTTATTCTTTATGTTATTTCAGAGGATGTTATGCCTATTCCGACTGATAGCACCCAAAGAAAGGGTGGTAGAAGAGGGAGAAGGCTATAAACTAACACATTATGTTCTAGCAAATCTATCCTTTTAAGTGTTTTTTTGGTGGCATTGTCATTTGGTTATTTGGTAATAGCTGTTCTTTATGAGCCCTATTTCATAGTTTTATATTGGTATATTTTATATTGGACTTGTAGAACATAATGAACTATGAATATATCAATCGTATTTTTCATGTTTTTGGTAATGTTTTATATGAATCTCATGTTTTAAGTAGGAATGTTTAATGAAAATAGTATGGTGATGTTTTTATTAAAAATTTGTGGGTTTTATCATTGTTGTTCATATCATGGGTAGTCCCTAAACAAAAATTTTAACTTGTGATGTTACTTTTACGAGTTAATGCTCATATGGAATTTATTTATAAAAAACCCAAAACGTGTTTGATTCTTGCAAAACTCTTGTTTCCATCATGGATGTTCGAACTTGATCAAATTGGTCCATCATGGATGTTTGGGTTTGATCAAATTGGTTGGTTTAATCAGGAATTGGTTGGGTATCAAGTTGGAAAAGACATCAAATTGGTTTCTTTAGGTTGGGTATCAAGTTGGAAAAGGCATTAAATTGGTTGCCTTATGTATTTGTAAAATTGTTGAATTAGGTTAAAAAACTAGTTAATCGGTTTTTAATTTTTATAAATATTATTTTTATAATTTTTAATAATTTATTTAATTAATTCATTGATAAATTAAAGGTAAAATCAATTTGACTATCGACTTGGTTCTTAAAACTTTTGGCTTAAAACTTTTTGTTAATATATGAATATTATGCTTGGATATGAAATATAATTCTCAAGTTATTTATTACTTCTAATATTTTGTTTTTTATTGTAGAATAATTAAATTATTTGTTTCACTAATGATATTTTAGCACATTAAATATGTATGGTAGTTTAAAAATAATAAAATAGATTGTATTTTTTTATAGTATTATATATTTTGATTTTTTTAATTCATATAATAATTATATTAAGAACGTTATTAAATTATATTTTTTTATTAAATTATATTTAATAATAATTATGTTAAAAATGGTTAAATATTTATTATCTTTATTAAATTATTTTCAATAATAGTCCTATTAAAATTTAATAACAATAACAATAATCATCTACCTAAAAAAAAATTATGCTGAGGGTATTCTGGTCATTTTAGTTTTTTTCCTTATGCTATTACAACATCATTCCATTCAACCAAACACAAGAATACTTTTACAATTTTATTCCATTCCATTCAACCAAACAGTTGAATTACTGCTTATAGCTCTATTCCATTACAGTTCTATTCAATTACAGCTCTATTCAATTACAGCCCTATTCCATTACAACGAACCAAACGTACCCCTTAATTGCTAGTGCATAAAGGGAACATTTTTGTTGGATATTGAAGCACTAAAAGCTCATTATGATGGCTTTTCAAATGGTCCAAGAGTGTCTCTTCAAGTCTGATTAGTTTTTGGAGTCTTTTTCCTTCATTATGACACCATTAAAAGAGGAAATTACACAAGCTTTATGGTTCGATTACAAGGGAGTTGAAGGGACATCAACTAAGCATAATAAGAACACATTAAGTCTTCATTAATGGATAGAGTCATGCCTTTTCATCTACACCAGGATCAAATGAAGAGACATGACCATTGGATTTCCTACATTAGTTAAAAATGGAATTAAAGCTTGTAATAACATTAGTTATGTAACGCCCCAAAATACCTGTATATTTATCTGTATTAATTTGACACAACTGGGCATCTACTTCAATGGTTAAGTGTTCTGGGTGTGCGTGAGAGGTCCCAAGTTCAAGCCATAACTTGGGTAATATTGGTATTTTAATGAATACAAGAATGAACTTGGTCCATTAGGCTTATATTTTATTGTTTGTAAAATGTGTAAGAATGGGCCTGCTGGTATGGTGGTTTGGTGGAGTGCCAAAATGTGGGAGGTCTTGTGTTTGAATCTTTGTGCAAGAAAGGGAGTGTTTCTTTTTGCATGTGGCGCGTGGAGGGGTGGATGAGTTTGAGTGGAATTGAAATGCTGATAGTAGAGTGTTTGGTGGAGAGAATAAAGGGAATGTGAGTTGGGAGTTATAAGAAAATCTAATTATGATTATTCAATTTTACTTTTGGCAAATTCAGCACTCTCCCTCAACTCTGCAAAATTTTTACCTTCGATTCCTCTTTTTCTTCCTGCCGATCCTCTATTTCCTTCTATTGATTCTATTTTCTTTTTCACCTTTTCCAGTCTACGTTAGTGCGCGGTTGGTAAGTGATGCTTTTTGATTAATTTTATATGTTCTTCACGAATGATTACTAAGAGGAGTGTTTTCGTGTTTAGAAGGTCTACGAAGCGGCTGTGATTCTTCAAATGGTGTCGACGAAGCGCATTTTTTTCAGAGTCCGCTCAAAGGTTCTAGAGTGCTCGGGATTGGGTTAGCAGTGAAAACGAACCAGGTGTGTACCCAGAAACACAAGAAATGAGAATTAGCGAAAGCCGAAAGACGAAACTGTCGATGCCACATGGGCATGTGGTCGCCCGTGTGGCAGTACATGGGTGTTTGATCGATGAGCCAGGCCATGCGCGCAAGACACTGGCGCATGACATGGCCGTGTGTGAGAAACAAGCTCGACCAATTGGGCCGTGTTGGCCACACGGGCAGGTGGGCCTACACAGGTAAACTGCACGAGCGTGTGGAATTCTGGGCTAGGCCGTGTGATCTACACAGTCAAGGCCAATTTGGGCCGTGTGGGCCACACAGGCGTATGGGCCCACACAGGCAAACCGTATGGGCATGTGAGCCCATTTTTCTGGAAAACTCTGTAAGGTTGCATGAGTCGCCCAAGTTGATTGTAACCTGTCATAGGGTCGGTAAGCATTACTTAGACCCCAAATTTTGTGATTTGATTATGTGATGTACGATTTAAGCAGGTGATACTTAGCATGTAAATTTGAACTGTCTGAATAATCTGATAAACTAAATTTTAGCATGTCATTTATGTATGTTACATTGCATTGGGGTTGGGTTGATGTTATGTTGGAGGAAGTGTTCTGAAAGGCTCTTAAGCCTGATATCTTGCAGCACAGCTGCGACTATCTGATTATGTGCCACATCCAGTACAGCATGGTGTGTTGGGATGGATGGGTCGATTTTATCCCCACATGGTGTATAGGGTTGGACAGAATTGGTGTGTAAAGGCTAGTAGGTAGGACATTGATAATCTGTTCTATTTTGATTCTGTATCTGAGTGGCCTAAGGCCCTAACTGATTCTGTAAAGGGCTTCAGCCCGGACTGTTTACTCACGATATCTGATGTGTATTCTATTATGTGATTTCTGTGGGGGATTACACACTGAGTTTGAAACAACTCACCCTCTTCTGTTTAATCTATTCAGGTGACCCCCAGCAGTAAATGGATCAGTGTAGAGGAGGACTCGACGGTGACGACTGTTTCTGCCTCACGATAAATTTATAGTTTTATGCTTATCATGGTTTTAATTTTTATTTGGGGAATTTTGATGAAAGTAAGGCCATTACGGATTTTTTATTTTAATTTGGGATTTTTGAACTGTTTTTTTTTTAGATTTATAAGCCGCAACGCAACGAAGCACAATTTTCTAAAATAAACTAAGATTTTCTGTAAATAAAAACATTTTTGAAAATTAATTAGTTTCGAGAGCTTCCGCGTAATAGAAATGGCTTAAAGGAAATCAATTAGTACACGTTTTCCCAAACTAAGTAAAGGATAAAACTGGAACGGTTTTAAGGTATCAACGTGTTTTCAAAAACACTACCATGTGACATCGCCAGATTCAGCCATAACGTCCAGGTCGGGTTTGGGGTGTTACATTTAATGGTATCAAAGTCAGGTTACAAAACTCGATTGTGGATTGGGTTTTAAACATGGTTTTAAAAGAAGTAATTTTCAATGGGTGGAAATATTTTTGACTTAGAATATGGTACACGAGTGAGTCTCCGATGCTGATCCTATAAGTTTTCTGAAATTTGTATTTTTTATTTCGCAATATTGTAGATAGTATAATTTGAAACTACTATAGGTAGTAAACCGTACTGAAAACACTCTAGTTAGTGTATATTGAAACCCAGAGGGGAAAGATGTAACAGCCCGATTTAGACCCTATTCGGAACAATGGTTTGGGACCACGAATCCGAGTCAAAAAATATTTTAAAATTATTTTCTGTGTTTATTATGTGTGAATTTATATGTGTGAAATTTTCGTGATTTAATTTTGTCGTTTGAGTGTTCGATTAAATAAAAGGGCCTAATCGCGTAAAATGAAAATTTGAAGGTTAAATGTTAAAGTGCATAATTGTTGTTGTCTTTATAATATGAATTACTTATGTTGCAATTAGGCCATTGATTAAATGAGTGGACGGTAGTGACCTTTTATATAATGGTTTTATAATTTTATTATGAATGTTATATTTGTAAATTAATTAATAAGTTATATGTTATCATAGAACATATAATTAAAAGCCAATGTTTATATTCTTATTTTCATGATCGAAAAACATAAAGAAAGAAAAGAAAGCCAGGGCATTTGACCATTGTTGAGTTTGATTAAGATATGTAACTAGCTCAGTTTTTGATAATTTTTACGTTTTTGATATCGTTGCTATGTTATCTACAAAGCCCATGCTTGAATTTTTGATTTTGATGAACATTTTGAGTTATTCCATTGTTGAAACCTTGTGTTTTTTGTTATTTGATGATGGAAAATAAAATATATGTGATAGATTAACATGTTTTGTATTGTAATTTTTGATGATTTTGAGTAATTAGGACTAAATTGCAAAAGTAATAAATTGAGGGACTAAAATGTGAAATAAATAAAATGTATGGTCTTGTATGAACACTAGGAACATTCGGCCTAGGCATGTTGTGTGAAAATTTTTCATGTTTTGTGTTTTGTGCAATTTAGACTAAATTGTACAAAGTGAAAATGTCAGGGTAAAATAGTAATTTGCCCATTTATGTGTTTTTGGACTAGATTGAGTGAAAATATGTTTGAATGAGTTTAATTTGAATATGTTTAGATTAAGAACCAAAGAAATCGGATTTGGATTGGAGGAAAACTAAAGTTGTCGACTAGTCGTGTAACAGCCCGATTTAGACCGTAATTGGAACAGTGGTTTCGGGACCACAAATTTGAGTTAGAAAAATATTTAAAAATTATTTTCTGTGTTTACTTTGTGTGAATTTATATCTGTAAAATTTTCGTAATTTAATTTTGTCGTTTAGGTACCCGATTAAATAAAAGGACTTAATCGCATAAAATGAAAATTCAGTGGTTATTTCTAAAAAGAGCTAGATTGCACTTGGCTTTTTAAATGGAAGCCTTAAAGTTGCAATAAGCCCAGTATTAAGTTTAGTGGATGGTTAAAAACATATATTATATGGTTTTATTATTATATCATTAAGGTTATTTAAGTAATTTAGTTAATAAACTAATATATGTTAAAAATAAAGTAATTAAATTCATTTTATTTCCTTTATTCTTCATCACCGAAACTAAACAAAATAAAAACAAAGAACAAGAGCTAGGTTCGGCCATCTTTCTCATCTTGATTCAAGGTTCGTAGTTAGTCGATTTTTGATAATTTTTATGTTTTTGAGATCGTTGCTTTGAGCACTACAAAACCCAAGCTTTAATTTTTGATTTTGATGAATATTTTGAATTGTGCCATTGTTAATAGTTTGTGATTTTTGTTATTTGATGATGAAAAATGAAAGATATGTCTTAAATAACATGTTTTGTATTGGAGTTTTTGATGATTTTGAGTAATTAGGACTAAATTGCAAAAATAATAATTTGAGGGACTAAAATGTGAAATTAATAAAATATATGGGCTTGTATAGGTATGGTACCATTCTGCCTAACATGGGCGCTTTGAAATTTTGTGTATTTTGTGTTTCGTGCAATAAGGACTGTAAAAATTGTAAATGTCAGGGGTAAAATGGTAATTTACCCATTTATGTGTTTTTGGGCTAAATTGAATGAAAATATGTTTGAATGAGCTTAATTTAAATATTTTTAGATCAAGAACCAAAGAAATCGGATTTGGATCGAGGAAAAATGAAAGTTGTCGACTAGTTCATTCGTACCAGTTTTTGCTGTTCGGGGTAAGTTTATAAGCAAATATACATATTTAATTGTATTTAAATGTTAATATTATATGCTTGTAAGAATTTTATGAACATATATAAGCTATAGCCGAATATGATCAAGCTTGGCTACTATATCTCTGAATTGGTTTCGACCGAGTTACGATGTCCGAAAGCCCCGTATGAACCTTAGGAATAGTTAGGATACATATGTCATGACATAGGATTCCTATACATGTGTGCGAGTAAGACCATGGCATCGATATGTGATTCCGATATGTGTTTACGATTAAGACCCTGTCTGGGACAATGGCATCAATATGTGACTACATGTAAAACCACGTCTGGGATGTTGGCATTGTACGATTTGTGTAATTATCTAAGTGTCCTATCCAATTTCGAATGGTTCATCGGGCAAAGGGAAATTGTGATCGAATGTGTTAAATGAGCAAAAAGGGACAGGTATGATTTAGCTTGTTAGTTATCAATGATAAGGTAAGTATGTGACTTGTTTAATAATATAAGTTATACATGATATAAAGAATAAACTTCCATGATTTAAATAAGTGTATTCGATTTTGAACAAATGGTGTGAATATTATGGAAATGATTCTTGGATATGCATTTATATGTAACCATGTATATTCGGCCATGAAAGTAGTTTATGTACGTGATGTTATACTTGGATTCTTGAGCTTATATAAATATGTATACTTGTGAATTTGATTACATAATTACAATTTAACTTAGGAAGCCGATTGATATTTGGTTAATATGGTTATGGGAGCATTCGGCTAAGGTAGTATTGGCATGAGAATGTAGTATTTTATCTCATTTGTAGATTTAAGACTAAGCATTGATAATGTTAATATAATCAGGCAAGCTTAATCGATTTATATATGTTATTAAGTTGTTTATTTGCTTATGACTTACTAAGTTGTGGTAGCTTACTCTGTGTATTATATTATTCTATTTTATAGATTTTTGAAGTCAAGCTACAAGTTCGGGGACTATCAGCCAAGCGCATCACACTATCTACTGTTTTGGTACCTTATTAGCTAAGCTTAAATTATGGCATGTATAGGCTAGAACATATATTTTTAAAGTGTTGATTTTGGTTATGTATTAAAAGCCATGCAAAAATGGCTTGCTATTTCTGTTGGGATTTGGTTTTATGTGTTCTTAGTTATAATGTTCATGATCTTAGTTTGATATATGTGTTTATGTTTGATTATGGTTTGATTCGTGTTAAGTATTTTGTGTAATGAAAATGGTTTAATTTTTTTAGGCTTGAATTCGGTTTGGGTTAAATTATGGCTTGAGTTTTTTTGATAAATATGCTGCATGTTATGCTTGTTTAAAATCTTTGTGTTATTTTGAAGTTGTAATTAAGTATATACAGCTTGCGAAGGTGCTTTGTGGTTCGGTCATAAGTCTATGATTGATGTTAATTATGTTAGGGTTTCCATGTGACTGTTAAGCAAAAATTATGACTTATGCTTGCAATAAATTGATAACCATTATAATTTATACTAGAACATGTGTATAAGTGATATTTGGCCACATTGTTTTAGTTAGAATTTTATTTATACTTTACTTGTGTATAAGGTGATTATACTATGGATGTTATGTGTATATGTAAATATGCATGTGGCTGTATTTATAAACTTGCAAGTTGCTTATAAGTTTGCAAATAGGTACAAATGACCCATGATAGCTGAATAGGCTAGATTAATGAAGTATAGGGTATTTAATTTAATTATCATGATAATTTAGACATATTGGGCCTTAGGTTAATGTAAGGATTTTGATAAGGACAAGAATATATGTGCTTAGGTATTCGGCCTTGACATATTGATGAGCTTTTATATGACTTTATATATATATGTCTTCTTTCACCTTTAGTTGATATATATATATGTGCATGGCAATGTAATTCATTTGGTAATTATTAATTATTAAATATGTTTAAATGATATTAAAAATAGCCAAATAGACATAGAATTAAAAAGAGTTATTCATAACGGAATGTTTGTTTCTAAAGCATGCTAATAATTATGACAAATAATTTACCCATAGTCTAGCACGTTAATGCTGTATAGCCTATATGAATGAAAGGGGTTAGTAATGAAATTTTGCTTAATGCATAATTAACTTGTGAATATGCATGACTTGTTTAAGTTAAAAAAAAAGGGGTCATATATTCTGTAAGGATATTATTGATTCATTACAAGTTTTATATATGCAATGAATTGTTTTAATATTTATATATTTTGGATTAAGTTTTAATTAAGCTATCTGGAGAATGATAATAAATTTATGGTTAGATATTAGTTTGAATCTTAAGCATTAATGTGATTTAAATGTTGAATTAATGTGAAAATTTTCAGAATTATGCATTCGTTTAGTAATGTCTCGTAACCCCATTTCGGCGACGGATACGGGTTAGGGTGTTATTCTCGTTCCATTTTTCATCGTCCAAGGTAAGTTTATAAGTAAATAAGTGTTAATAACTTTGAATAAATATATGTTTTAAATGTTGAATTGAATTTTATGATTATATATACTTAATGACCGAATGTGTATATGCTTGAGAATTAAGTTTACGAGTTCAACTCGATTGAGTTACGATGTCCAGAAGCCCCATATGAACCTTATGAATAGCTAGGATACATATGTCATGACATAGGATTCTGATATGTGATGTGAGAGTAAGACCATGGCATTGATATATGTGTGCGAGTAAGACCACGTTTTATACGTTGGCATCGATATGTGACTCTGATATATGTGTGTGAGTAAGACCTTGTCTGGGACAGTGGCATCGATATGTGATTACATGTAAGACCACATCTGGGACGTTGGCATTGTACGATATATGTGATTATTCAAGTGTCCTACCCAATTTTGAATGGTTCATCGGCCAACGATAAGTTGAGATCGAAAGTGCAAAACGAGCTAAATGTTCAGGTATGAGTTAGTTGATTTCTTATTTGAAAATAAGGTAAGTAGGCCATTGGTTATGTGATGCAAATTATATAAGTTACTAATGTGAATATAAGTGCATTTGTGTAGTATGTTCAGCCATATGCTATGTATATACATGTAATGTTTATATGTGAAAGGATTTGATACACATGAAATCGTAAGCTTGAAATTTAATGTGATTATGATACTATAGTTTGGTTTTATTTAAATGAGTTGATTATGCGCTTGATTTGATTAATTTCTTATAACTTACTAAGCTATGACAGCTTACTGTGTATGTGTTTATGTTTACCTCTGTTTTATAGATTTTGAAAGTCAGTTACGAGCTCGGGGATCGTCAGTAAAGTCTATCACACTATCAACTGTATTCGGTATTTTTATAAGTGAACTTTAGAATTTATGGCATGTATAGGCTGGATTATATTTTTGAAATGTTTGATTTTGGATTATGTATAATTTAAGCCATGCGAAAATGGCTTAACTTCTATGCTTGAATTCGGTTATGTTTGATTATGGTTTAAGTTCATTTTGTTTATAATGCTATGTGTCATGGATGAATGGTATTTGTGATATGTGCTTGGTGCATTGAAGTTGGTTGATGATTTTGGATGTGTTTTGGTTGAATCGGTTTTGGTATAGATATGAATATGGAATATGTTTGTTAGATTATTTATGGTAAAAATGATGCGTATATGTTTTGCATTAGATATTAATAGTTATTTTGGGTTGATGAGTGAATTCCGCTGAATGCTGGATTTGGATAATGAGTATGTTTAATTGATGATTCGACACTTGTACATATATATATTTAGGCATATATTTATATATAAGTATGCATGAGGTGTTTGATATATTTCTTAATGGCTAAGTAATATGTTTAACTAATGACTTTAGTTGATTATTGTTCAATGGTAATGTGTATTTTATTGACATAAGATATTTGTATGAAATGTATGATATTATGGATGGATGTATTCGACCACTAAGATTGAAAATGGATTAATATGTGATATTCAATACATGTTTTGATAAACTATGTGATGACTTTGCTATATAGTGAAATTGGTTATTTGGTGTGTTTTAGTATTGACACAAACTTTGATATATAATTTGACTTATAAAATTTGCTTGGAATTAGTAAATGACATGTATGCATATTCGGCTAATGATACATATATATATATGGATATATTAAATACTTATACATATAATATATATGTTGGTGATTTGATTAGAAATAATGAATTATGAGTATAAGTATTTTCAGCTTGTTAAAAATGTAGTATATTATATGGTATGAATTGATTTTTGAATATACGAATTGGATGCTATGAAATGTTTTATGCATGTTTAGTATTAGAGAAAAATAATGTTGACATGGAAAGTAGCAGATATAATTAGTATGTTTTTCAATATTCAGTTTTTGTATTGAAAATTTACCATATGAATAGTAATTTTTGTTATAAGATAATCAAATGGTCATATGTGAGTTTAATGTGTTTTGAGTATTATTGATTCAAGAATTGAAGATTGAAGTTAAAAAAAACCAAAAAAATGTATATTTCTGAACATGGTTTGATAGGCTATGTGAATGTGAAAGAGTTTTATCTTTTCCAGTAATGCCTCGTAACCCCAGTCCAGCGACGGATAAGGGTTAGGGGTGTTATAGAGACTGCGACTTACGGAAACAACTCTGAACTTCTGATACTATTTTGTATAAAACATCTGTTAATAAATAATGAAATCGTAACTGAACCATAAAATTTGTAACACAGATTAAGTTTGAAATTTACAATGAGCACACATGGTACCCGTGGACGGGGTACTAGAGGTCGTGGTAGAGGCTGTAGAGGGGCTCAAGTGGGGTCCTCATCATTTGGGAATCTAGCTAACTTGGATACTAATGAGACACCGGTATCACCTGTGACAGAGACTGTGTCCCATAATCGTGCGGCTGGGGACGACGCACTGTCCCAAGCCATGCTACGGATTTTAGAGAGGGTTGCTGGGCCCAACACTAAATCTAGGGGCCGAGGGTCGGTTACGGAATGACTCCGGTCCAATGGGGTGAGTTATTCAGGGGCGTCACTGGAGTCGCCCCTAACATGGTCGAGTATTGGATGGAGGCCACGGAGAGAATTATGGGCGACCTGGATTTGACTGCTGAGCAGAAGCTTAAGGGAGCTCTATCTCTGCTTCGTGATGAGGCGTACCAGTGGTGGTTGACGGTCAAGGAGGGCACTCAGCCTAATCGGTTGACTTGGAATTACTTCAAGACAGCTTTCCAGAGTAAGTATGTGGGGGCCAACTACATTGATGCCAGGAGGCGTGGGTTTCTTAATCTCACCGAGAGAGACCGTTCAGTGGTCGAGTATGAAGTCGAGCTCCTGAGTTTTAGCCGTTATGTGCGGGCATAGTAGTGAACGAGTATGAGCGCTGTGTCCAGTTTGAGGATGGCCTTAGGGACAGTTTGCGAGTCCTGATAGCTCCGCAGAGGAAGCGTGATTTCTCTGTTCCAATTGATAAGGCGAAGATCGCCGAGGAGGTTAAGCGCGCTGAGCACCAAAATCGAGAGAAAGAGAAGAATAAGAGGGAATTTAAGCCCTCGAGTTCTGTGATGAGGCCTAAGAAAAAGGCCAGATCTAAGGGGCCAGTCAGAGTTGGGGCCCCTGTTGCACCTACTGGGTGGCACTGTGTGGTTAATGTGGTAGACGCCATCCGGGCAAGTGTTGGAAGACTATTAGGGCATGTCTAAGATGTGGGTCGACTGAGCATCATGTTAGAGACTGTCCACTGAGAACTGATCAGATGCAAGCTTTGGTTTCTGGGACTGTACAGCCGCCGTGGGTAGTTCAGCAGCCACCTAGGGGCCGAGGGCATGCTAGGGGTGATAACGGTATGGGTCGAGGATAGAGAGCACCGGGTAGAGGTGCTGGATCGACTGAGGCGAGGCAACCTGCTTTGGTTTATGCTGCTCGTCGCCATGAGGATCGAGATGCTCCGGAAGTCATTACGGGTATGTTTTTAATATTTAATGTACCTTATTTGGCATTGGTAGACTTAGGTTCTACTCAATCATACGTAGCTAGTATTGTGTCTGAAACCTTAGGGATTCCAATCGAGGGTATTGAGAGTGAGGTAACCGTGTTAAGTCCATTGGGGCAATTTGTTCAGGTGAGTAAATAGTTTAGAGACATCCTGTTAAAGGTTCAAGGGATAGTATTTCTGGTTGATTTGATGGAGCTTCCATTTTGGGAGTTCTGTAACAGTTCAGTTTTGACCCTAGTTAGAATAGTGGTTTTGAGACCACATATCCGAATCAGAAAAATATTTTAATATTATTTTTCATGCTTATTATAAATGAATTGACATGTGTGAAAGTCTCGTGTGAAAATTTAACTGTTTGTGTGCTTAATTTGCAAAAAAGACCTAATCGCGTAAAATGTAAAAGCTGTGTGCTAGTAGTTAAAGTGCTTAATTATCATGACTTATTAATTATAAGTCCTTATAATGTTATAAAACCATTTGAAGAATGGATGGACCATTATGCCTTGAGTTAGTGGAATTCTAATATTAATTCGTTAAGGCTAAAATGGTAATTGTATTACTAAATCAATTATAATAAAAAATAGTGAAAATAATGGCTATTTCATCATCTTCATGGCTGAATGAAGCAAGGAAAGAGCTAAAGATAGGGTTTTGATATTTGGTTCTTAAGTCGCCAAATTAAGGTATGAGTTTTGCTTGGTTTTTGATAATTTCTACATTTTTGTAATCATTGCTTTGAGTACTATCTAACCCATGCCTCAATTTCTAATTTTGGTGATGATTTTCAAATGTGCCATTGATGAAACTATGTGTTTTGTGATGTTAGTAGATGAATTATGGAAGCTTGATGTTGGGGTTAAATGTTTTGTCTTTGAATTTTTGATGAAATTGAGTAATTTGGGTTAAATTGTAAAAATGTTATTTTGAGTGACAAAAATGTGAAATAAATGAAATGTATGGATTTGTATGAGAACTAGGAGAATTCGGCCGAGCATGTGTATAAGCAAATTTGGTGTATTTTGCGATTTTGTGAATTAGGGACTAAAGTGTTGAAATGTGAAAATGTGAGGGCTATTTTGCAAAATGCCCTAATTGTGTGTATATGGATTGTTTTGAATGATTTAGTGAATAAAACGGTTAATTTTGAATACCTATAGATCAAGAAAAGAGGAATTCAGACTTAGACAGAGGGAGTCGAAGATTGTAGAGTAAACAGTCCGAGTCGACAAATACCGAGTACAAGGTAAGTTCGTACTTAAAATATGATGTTATAAGTATGTTTGATGCCTTTATTATATATGGATTGTATATTTACTTAGTTCGGATGAATACAATGATAAATCAATAGTATTTGGCACTAAGTGTGCGATTTGAATTAGCTTCGGCTACTTGAGGCACTAAGTGTGCGATACCAAAATAACTTCGGTAAATTAAGATGGCACTAAGCATGCGAAATTATTATAGCTTCGGCTAATCTTTAAAGCACTAAGTGTGCGGATGTTTAAAGCACTGGTGATCTTCGAAAAATCTTAAAATATCCGAACAAGAGGTGAGAATGAAAACAAATCAGGTAAGTATAATACCTATGTGGTAGATGGTAAAATGCATAAAAATTTTATTTAATCAGTATAAACTTATGGTTGGTGTTGCCATGGACTTGATGGTTGAATTGAGAAATTATAAGTACTTATGTGTTAATGTTTCATATTTTATATACTGTTGATGTTTTTGGTACGAGCTTAATAAGCTTTTGAAAGCTTACTTTGCGTGTGTTTGCATTGTTTTAGTTATCGAAGCTACTGCAAGCTCAGGGATCGTCAAGGATCGTCACCACACTATCGAACCTCATTTTGGAACTTTTGGAAATGTATATTTTGAAATATGGCATGTATAGGCTAGTATTTGTGGAAGTATGTTTTGTGATGTATATACTTAGCCATCTAATTTGGCTAATTTGTGCTTGAACTCATAGTTGATAATGGTTTATGGTATGTGATGTAAATATGCTATTGTGGTATGTTTTAGTTGGTAAGTTTTGGTAAGTTTAACTTGAGATTGAATGATGTATGGAAGGAAATGTTTGGCATGATCTTACATTATATTTGGCATGAATTGGTAAGGTTTATGAGTATGGATTTGGGAGGCAAATTGGCTATTCAAATGGCCTATTTTTGTCCACACGGATAGAGACACGGGCGTGTGTCTCAGTCGTGTGTGACACACGACTATGTTGCATGGGTGTGTGGCTAGCCGTGTGGCCCAAGTTAGACTCGACCATGATCAAGGCACACGGGCGTGTCTTGTAGCCGTGTGGGTAAGTCAGTAGCTATGTCCTATTTTGCCACGACTTAGACACACGGATGTGTCTAAGGTCGTGTGAGGCACACGGCCTGTTCACACGGGTGTGTGACCTTTTAAAAGTTGAAATTTTTTATAAGTTTTGAAACTTTTATATGTTGTCAATTTGGTCTCGAATATATGTTTAAGTATTGTATACCCAATTTTATGTTCTTAAGGAGTGTGAATGAATGACTTTTATTAGTAATGAGATGATATTTGATGTGTGGTGATTCTGATATGAGTTACAAGTCCGGTAATGCCTGTTAACCTATTCCAACGATGGTTACGAGTTAGGGGTGTTACATTTTATTAGTATTAGAGCTATGGTTTAGTCGGTTCTAGGACTACCATAGCGTATGTAAGTCTAGCTATACATGTCATATTTATGAACTGGGATAGTGTGATGAATCCTGATAGTGAAATGTGTTTTTATATAGCAAATGGATCCCGAAAGAGCTGTAGCAGACGATGTTGAAAGCAATGTGCCTGCTCCCGCGCAAGGGACGGTGCAAGTTGATTCTCGACCGGCTACGAGTACCTGTGATGGTGACGCTAAACAAGCCTTCTATCAGATGATGAATGATTGGTTCACCCAATACATTAGAACCAATCTGGCTGTACAACAACCTCCACCCCCGGGTAGTTCTCCTCAGACTCTTGTTATGCCACTAGTGAATCCGGTACAGTTAAGTAGACCACCAGTTGATAAGATTAGAAAATATGGGGCTGAAGAGTTCCGAGCTACAATAAGTGATGGCGCTGAAAAAGCCGAGTTCTGGTTAGAAAACATAATAAGAATGTTTGATGAGTTGCCTTTGAGTCCAGAAGAATGCATAAAATGTGTCATTTCCCTTCTGAGAGATACGGCGTATCATTGGTGGAAAACTTTGACGTCTGTGGTTCCTAGTGAACGGGTTACGTGGGATTTCTTCCAAGCTGAATTCCAGAAGAAATATATCAGTGGGAGATTCATTGATAAAAAACGTAAAGAGTTTCTTAAGCTTAAACAAGGTCGTATGTCTGTCACAGAATATGAGCGAGAATTTGTAAGGCTGAGTCAATATGCTTGTGAATGTGTATCTACGGAAGCAATAATGTGCAAAAGATTTGAAGATGGTTTGAACAAGGATATTCGTCTGTTAGTAGGGATTTTGGAAATCAAAGAATTCGTTGTACTTGTTGAACGAGCGTGTAAAGCTGAAGATCTTGGAAAAGAGAAAAGAAAAGTTGATTTTGAAGCTAGAGAGGTACGAAAGAGATCATCAGACAAATCATTTCAATCGAGATCAAAAAAGTTTAGAGATGATAGTAGTCGTTCAAAGACTAGTGTGGGACATTCTATCAGGGATCGTGCTAGATCGCAATCGAATTTCAAATCTTCAGCTACGTCTGTTGCCAGTGTTGATAATACAAAGAATGAAAAGCCTGAGTTTGATCAATGTGGAAGACAACATTTCGGTGAATGCTGGGGAAAAAGTAATAACCGAGCTTGTTATAGTTGTGGTTCAAGAAATCATTTTATAAAATATTGCCTAGATTTAACTGTCAACGCCACACGAGCGTGTGGTCACCCGTGTAGTAGGCCATGTGGTAGTACACAAGCGTGTGATTGACGAGCCAGGCCGTGTGCCAAAGACACAGGTGCATGACACGGCTGTGTGATGGCCGGTGAGACCATGTGTGAGACATGGGCTCGACCGATTGGGCCGTGTGGGCCACATGGGCGTATGGGCCAGCACGGGTAAACCACACGAGTGTCTAAAATTTTGGGCTAGGCCGTGTGATCCACACGGCCAAGGCCATTTTGGGTCGTGTGGGCCACACGAGCGTGTGGGCCCACACAGGCAGACCATATAGGCGTGTGAACCCATTTTTCTAGAAAACTCTGTAAGGTTGCACGGGTCACCGAAGTCGACTGTGACCTATCGTAGGATCGGTAAGCATTACTTAGACCCCTAATTTTGTGATCTGATTATGTGATGTACGATTTAAGCAGGTGACTTAGCATGTAAATCTAAACTGTCTGAATAATCTGATAAACTGTATTCTAGAGCGTTATTTATGTATGTTGCATTACATCGGGGTTGGGTTGATGTTATGTTGGAGGAAGTGCTTTGAAAGGCTCTTAAGCCTGAAATCTGGCAGCATAGCTACGACTATCTGATTATGTGCCGCATTCGGTACAGCATGGTGTGTTCGGATGGGTGGGTCGATTTTATCCCCACATGGTGTGTAGGGTTGGACAGAGTTGGTGTGTAGAGGCTGGTGGGTAGGACACGCTCATGTGTCTAGGCCGTGGTAAAATAGGGCATACATACTGACTTGTCCACATGGCCACAAGACACGCTCATGTGGCAGGCCGTGTGAAAATTATAGAGGCTACTGACTTGGGTCACACGGCCGACCACATGCCTGTGTACTAGCCTGTATGCCACACACGACCAATAGACACGCCCTTGTGTCTAGGTCGTGTCAAAACTGGAGTGTATACTGACTTTAATTCATAGGTTACCCCAGGGGACACACGACCGTGTAAAGTGACCGTGTGTCGCACACGGCTGAGACACACGCCCGTGTCTCTGCCCATGTGGACAAAAATAGACCATTGAATATCCAAATTTTCCACCCTAAAACATAAGCATACATAACCACAATTCACAACCCAATTGGCAATCATTTTATAACTATTTCATATACAAAATATAACTAATTCCAAATATGCTCCAAATCTTAAACAATTCAATATCATAATAGGAATTCCAAACAATTCATATCAACTTAATACATCATGTCATTACCAACATATTCATGCACACATACCTCATTTTATATCATCCAAATATACCAATTTTGCATTCATAAACCAAGCATGTATAAACCACATTTCAAAACAACATTTTCATTTTCCATTCCATCTTTTATAAGCCAAAACACATCATATGGAATAACATATATACCATCGAAAAAACTATTACTAATTCAAGCCATATCACATAGCTTGTTCATATACCAAGTTCACATCAACATCCTTAACATAAGATGGTCATACTTCACAACCTATAAACTAGTTTATACATGCCATATTTAAATATCTTCCATGAGTTCCAAAAGTACCAAAAAATCACCTAGATAGTGTGATAGTAATCTCTGACTTTATCCG
The DNA here is from genome assembly GCA_025698475.1 of Gossypium anomalum. NCBI lineage: Eukaryota > Viridiplantae > Streptophyta > Magnoliopsida > Malvales > Malvaceae > Gossypium > Gossypium anomalum. The sequence continues at coordinate 53,055,964 of CM046966.1, read as the reverse complement.
AATTGAGCAAGCTTTCGAATCTATAAAACACGGGAAAATAAATAGAGTAAGCATTAAGCTTAGTAAGCACGTATAATATAGAATTAAACTTACCAATTGACAATAAGCATTATAACACATTAAAAATCCAACCCACTTGTTCATAATGCCTATTCACATCACCATTCATAAGTTTGTCATCTAACATTTCATGTAAATCAAGTATCATTGCATCAATACTAATTATATAAATATCTCTTGTATCATATTATCCACATAATTCATGCATTCATCTATCATAAAATCCATGTAATTCGTGTAACTTATAATTCATGTAAGTCTTATAGCTCTTGTATCATATAATATTCATAAATCATATTGGTATAATGCCCGTTGAACCTACTAAAATATCGTGGGATGCTCGGGTGATACACATTAAGTGTATAAATCGGCAATTCGTCAATTCATCATCATTTTCGCTCTCTCAAGCCATGATCGGTAAGCTCCTTCTGAGCTGATAAATAATAAGCTCCGAAGAGCTGAATGATAAGCTCCATAGAGTTGAAATGGTAACCTCCGTAGAGCTAAAACGGTAAGCTCATATAAGCTATGGTGAGTTCACAACAAATGTAGGAGCTCGACCAAACGGTAACCCTAGTGACATGTCACTTGTATCCTACGACTTTTTATGGTTAAAATGGGACTCATATTTCATGGTGATCATTAATTTAGGCATCCTAATTCCATTGATCACATATATTCAATCTATATACATTCATTTCAAATATATACAATAAATTTAAAGTTCGATTCTAATTGTACGGACTTACCTCGCGTTGCTAGGATATTAACTAACGGCTACTCGTTAATCTTTTCCTTTCCCTGATCTAAACTCGAACTTGGCTTATCTTGGTCTATATATTATAAAATTCAACATACTCAATATTCAATCTATTCAAATTATTCAATAATTCATATTTTTGGCAAATTACACAATTAACCCTATACTTTCACATTGTTTACAATTTAGTCCTCAGCTTCTAAAAATCCAAAGTTGATAAAATTTCATGAGACCCATGTCTAACCAAATTTATTGTACAATAATAGCAACCCATAATTTCATCATATTCACACTTTTAACCACAACATTTTACATTTTCACAAATAAATCCCTATTTTGCATTTTTGTCAAAAATCACTTTATAAAACTTGTATAACCATCATCAAGCTTCCATAATCTATCATTAAACTTTAAAGAACTCAAGTATTCAACAATATCACATTTAAAAGTCTTTAGACATTTCAAAATATAAGGTATGGGCTAGCTAAATTAAGCTGTAACGAGCTCAAAAACGTAGAAATCATTAAAAACGAGTTAAAATTTCATGCCTATTTGAATGGTAAGAGCTTTCCGAAATTTTCAAGGCTAAAATTGCTTTTCTTCCTTCATGAATCGTTTAGAGAAGATGATACAAAACAAATTTTTTTGTTTTATTTATTTAATCATTAATAACCAAAATTACCTATTTAACCTTTAATAATTTTAATATTCACATATATACCAAGCCACTAACTTCCACTAACTCCATTTTGGGCTAATAACCACTTAAGGACCTTCACTTTAATAAGCCATAGCTATTAGACACTTTTATCTAATAGAATTCAAGTTTTACACTTTACGCGATTTAGTCCTTTTTACCGAATTAAGCATTTAAATGGTAAAATTTTCTTACGAAACTTTCACATAATTAATCTATCATGCTTAGACCTTATTAAAATAATAAAATAAATATTTTTACTTCAGATTTGTGGTCTCGAAACCACTGTTTCGATTTGACCTAAAAATAGGCTGTTACATGTTTCTTTGTGAACTTATCACTCTTTGAGTGTGGCATTCAACCCCGATACCTTTGTTTCCTATCTCCTCATAGATAGTTGGTCAAGGTCCTTTTTAAATATCAAACTTTTCGCCTTAAATGTCTATAGAAGATTCAAGTCAATACTCTTTATAGTATTGGTTCTTTCTTGGACCTTAAGCCTTTTTCCATCCATCCGAATTACTCCTTTCAACGTTATCATATTTTTTCTTTGTTTAACCGAAACATTCACTTAGACTATTCCAAAACACTTAAAAACCATCTTTGCTTTAGCCTACATTTAACTGAATTCACTCAACTCCAAATTGAATGAAACTTCTCTATTTTACAATCGAGCAGCACTACGACTCGAAATCAACTCATGAGACGAGATCGTATCATATAAGCTAGCCTAATATATGAAACAAAAAAAGAAAAATCCAAAAATGAAATTAGTATGAGTAGAAAAAGTCTTAAACTTGTGAAAAAACATTCATGAGTGAGATTTATTGAAAAATAGAAAAATCACAAAGTCATAAAAGAAAGAAATAACTCGTTCATTGGTGCACAAAAACTCGTAAGGCTAGTCGTAGTTAGTATGTCATGCTATGACTTCCTATATATAGAGAGACAAGGAAGGTGAGAAAAGGAGAAATAAGGAGGTGAGTGGGTAAGGGTCACTAAGAGGGGAAGAATAGGGATCAATATGATGTGTCAAACTATTTTTGTGTTTCTAACCCTTTTGATGCTTACTGGTTTTGAATTCCATACCTGTCCTAAGCCTTAGAACGTTACAAGCCAAAAAGTCTTATGTGACCTAAATATCCTTATACATGAATGTACATCATACAAAACATGTGAACAAACAACTATTTGTATTCTGCTCAAATAATCTAAGTACTTGTACGATTTATTGATGGATTCCTACAGTTAACCTTCATAAAAAAAGTTAACCCACTTATGAACATCTAATATTCCACACAAAAATAACTACAACTAGAACCCTTACCGATAGAGTGATTACCACTTGTAGAGGAGAAGTGATCGGCCCAACCCTTGCTTATTAAACACAAGCCCCTAGGAAACATTCGATAAAACACTATGTTACATGACGATCATTAATGTAAAAGAAATAAAAGAGAATGGCGCATTCGGCCCATAGAGGAAGGAGTTGCCACTTAAGAGAAGAAACTTACCGAGAACTAGCCAAGACCCCAACCTAAAAATCCCCCAAATGGTAAAAGGGATAATCGGCCAAGAGCAGCAAGAAGGAAAGAAGCGAAAATGAGAAGAAGAGAAAGACAAAGCCTAAGCCTTATCAGAGTTCAACCAAAGAAGAAACACAAGCAATCTGTCAAGACAAGTTCATAGAGAGCAAGAGAGCAAGAAGGAAAGAATCGATTACAACAAGTCAAAACCGAAAGAAAAAGTGAAGAAAGCTGACAATGAGTATTCGGCCAATGAGTATAGATGCTAGAGAGAGAAGAAACAAAAGAGATCAGTAATAAAAAATGTTAAGAGACCAAATCGAAAAGACCCAAAATGACCAAAAGCGAACACCAAAAATAGAGAGGTCGAAAATCACTCAGAAAGAAAGAAAAACCGCACAAAATAATGACTACAATCTCCACTTTTGCCCAAAAGCCAAAAATGCCAAGCAAATTCGGCACAAACTTACCCACTCTTAAACTCCCCTTTCCTCTCCTAAAATCCCTTCATCATCCTCTTCTTGATTTCCTCCACAAATCACTCCAACTTCCTATTCAAATTCAATTCAAATTCTTATGACCAATTCAACCACAGAGTTCCAGTCCAACCCCACCTCCCACCCAGCTCAAATAGCAAAATAAATACTCCATTGCGCATCCCAAGACTTGAACCTCAGACCTCACAGTTACACAACACGCCACCTTCCCACTCCACCACAAGCTCCTTTGTGAGACATTTTATCCTCAATTAACTATAAGGTCTATAGGCCAAAGTCCAGGTTCTTTTAAAAGAAAAACCAAAATAAATTGCAAGAGCCAAGACTTGAACCCTAGCTCCCTTGCAACCTTAATGACGCCACAACCACTAGACCACATGCTTCCTTGTGTCATTTATTTACCACAATATTTTAAAAGGCCTTCATCCAAGCATCTAGGGTTTTATTTACTTAAAACCAAAATTTTTGCTAAAGCCCAGGTTTGAACCTAGGACTTTTCCAACTCCTCTCAGGACCTTTAACCTCTTGAGCAGACATTTAATTATGTCATTTCTTGCACAACTAACTACTTATATGGAGCCTTCTCACAGTTCCCCTGCTTAAGGTCCATTCCTTCTAGGCCCAAAATTCTGGGAGTTACATAGGAGGTATACTAACTTTAATTCGAAAGGGTACCCTAGGGGACACACGGCCGTGTATCATGACCGTGTGTCACACACAGCTGAGACGCACGTTCGTGTCTCTGCCCGTGTGGATAAAAATAGGCTATTTGAAAAGCCAATTTGCCACCCTACTTTCATGCACACATAGCAACCAAATTGGTACCATTTCATTACACTTATAAGCAGCCAAAACATCCCAATTTATACAGATATCATACCAACTATCATCAACCATTTTTACTACTCAATTTCACATTCAAAACATACCATATTATTATACCAAAATCATCAAAAATCGCATATCTTATTAACGCATTTCACCACCTGTCCATCAACTAAATCATACAAACTTATAACTATCCAAAATAGCCAACACATAAGGCATTATATACATCACATATATGTCATTTTCCAAACACATAATTCAAGCCAACTTAAATGGTCATACACACCAACATTTACAAGCCAAATCTCATGGCTAAATCATAACTCAAAACATATCAATATGACACTAGCCTATACATGCCATATACCATATATACAAAGCTCCAAAAGTACCAATAAAATGATCGATAGCGTGATGACGTTTCCCGACAATCCCCGAGTCTGAGCTAGCTTTGGTAATCTATAAAACATGGAAAGAACACACAAAATAAGCTTTAAAATCTTAGTAAGTTCATACATGAGTAGCTCAATTCATCAAATAAATATAATACAAGCATTTACATATTACCAAAATAACATCACATTCACACAAACCTTTCTCATGTCTCAAAACATGTTTAAATACCATTTCATCAAACTTTCATTATTTAATACTCAAATAGGTTCTGTACATACCTGTATTGCCTCATACTAACCTCTTCCCCAAATACATCGTTCGTTTACCTGTTGAACCATTCAGAATAAAAATCAGATACTCAGGAGTCTCGTACGATAAGTACCTATACTATGACCCGTAGCCAAATCAAGGTAACTTATCCAAAGAACTATTATCATAGCCCGAAGCCAAATCATTCGATATGCATGGCCTAAAGCCAAATCAGTAAAATACACACTCGAAGTGCTAATATCATGGCCTGAAGCCAATACCTTAACCTAATGACATGTCATTAGCATTCTAACTATTCCTAAGGTTCAACTGGGAAGTTTTACTTGTTGATTTCATCGTCAAACACATCTGTAGAGTCGTAATCACAATTCAAACATTATCTGAATTCTCATATTCACAGTTTATGCAATATCAAAGCATTTAACATGTATTTTTAATGAAATTACCACATACGAATTTACCTCGGGTACGAGAACGGCGAAATGAGTAAATTACTCGATAAGCTTGCCTTTTCCTCGATCAAGTTCTGGATTCTTTCTTTCTTGATCTATATGTATTCATAATTAACTCATTTAATCATTGATTCACTCAATTCAGTCCAAAAACACATATGTAAGCAAGTTTGCACTTTGGCCCTAAACTTTCACATTTCTTATAATTTAGTCCTTATATCATAAAAACACAAATTTCACAATTTCTTTCTAATTTCATGCTAGCCGAATTCTTCATAGACTCCTAGTAGCCCATATTTCACATTTATTCACAAATTTAACCACACATTTTTACACTTTCACAAATAAATCCATAATTGACATTTTTATCAAAAATCACTTTACAAAACTTTAATATCTATCATCAAGCTTTCATAATTTATCAACAATCATTCAAAATCTCAAGCATTCATCAACGAAAATTCACAAATTCATCAACAATGTCAAAAATTAGGGTACGAACTAGCTAGATTACTAAGCAACGATCACAAAAACGTAGAAATCATCAAAAATCGAGTTCAAAACACTTACCAAATTAGATTTACAATTTTTGAACCCTAAAAATCCATTTAAGAATTCTTGTTCTTCAATATTCGATCACAATTAAGAAATATGGACAATATTTCATATTTTATTGTATTTTAATAACTTATTTATAAAATTACTTATTTACCCTTAATGAAAAAACATTAAAAGCATATAATGGTTTTCCATAATAGTCCACTATCATTTAAAATGGTCTAATATCATCATAAGCACCTTTCATTTAATATGCCTTAGCAATTTGACACCTTTATCAAATAGTATGTAACTTTTTTACATTTTACGTGATTAAGTCCTTTTCTCAAATTAACCACTGAAACGATAAAATTAACACATGAAAATTTCACACGTATCTAATTTCATGTCGTGAACATAAAAAATAATATTAAAATAATTTTCTGACCTCAAATTTGTGGTACCGAAAGCACTGTTCTGGTTTAGCTAAAATCAGGCTGTTACAACTCTACCCCTTAGGGAGTAGGTTTGGATATTGCTTTCTCATATCATCTCCGGGTTCCCATGTAGCTTATTCTACCCCGTGTCAATGCCATAATACTCTCACTAATGCAATTTTCTTATTGTTCAATTCTTTGATCCCACGAGTCAAAATTTGGATCGATTCTTCACTGTACGATAAATCTGACTGAATCTTAACTTCGATTGGGGAAATAACATGCGAAGGGTCAGATCAGTATCGTCTAAGCATCGACACATGAAATACATTATAAATATTTTCTAACTCAGATGGCAATGCTATGACAGTCCTAATTTGACCCAAGTCGGAAAGTGGTTTCGGGACCCCAAAATCGAGTCACAAAAATAATTAAATGTTATATTTTGTGCTTATTATATGTGAAAGTGCATGTCTGAAAATTTCATGCTTTGATTTTGTCATTTAAATGTGAAATTCATTAACAAGGACTTATGTGATAAATATTGAAATTGTGATAGGTTGAAGTGTAGTGGTCAAATATTGCATGGCTTAAAATATGGGGGTTTGCATGTCAAATTCCCCATTTTTAGGTAAGTGGCCGGCCATGATGATGGTTGAATAGCCATATATGCATTATATATTAATATTATAATAGTTAATGGTTTAAAATATGAAATAAAAAAATTGATTAAAATAAGAAAAGATGACAAAAAGAAAAACAAAATGTTTTGGTTCATCTTCTTCCTTAGCTTAGCCGAATCTTAAAGAAGGAAAGGGAGATAGCCATTTGGTCACCTTTAAGCTGGAATTAAAGTAAGAAATTCATGTTAGTTTTTGAAATTTTAGCATATTTTAAGCTAGTTACTAAGTCCCTTACTTAGCCCATGTCAAAATTTTGAATTGAGTGGTGATATGGGTATTAAGCTATGGAAGAAATTGAAGGGAATGGTTGTTGTACTTATGTTTTAATGAGTAAATGTGGATGGGTGAAGTTTGAGCTAGTTTAATGTTCATATAGGTGGGTTAGATGATAGGAAAATCGGCTTGTGTGTATGTGTAGTTGCCGAATGTGAACTTAGATAACATTTGAGTAATGTTTGCTTTTTAAAATGATGAAATGGAGACTTAAGCTTGATAGAATTTTGTTAAGAAAGAATGAAAGAATATGTGTATTTGGCTATGGATGTTTGGATAATATATTAGTGTGGATGCCTTGATGAGTTATGCACAATTATAAGTTGAAAATAAAGCTTATTAAATTTTCCCTTATTATTTCCGGATAAGTTACATAGTTGAAGTGTTATATTTGCCCTTATTATTTCCGAATAAGTTACAAGTTAAAGAATATTTTTAAAGTACTTAGTTAATTGATACTAGGTTAATGGTGTGTATATAAATTAAAATATAAACCTTGTATAAGTACCAAAGGTTGTAGATGAATTTGACCTTGTTAGTAATTTTGGTATAAAATGCTTGAATGTTAAATAGGTTATTGCTTTAATGACCAAATGTGTCAAAGGCTAATGCATGGTCTAGTTGATCAATATTTGTTAAAAGGGAACGTAAATAAATACCTATTTGATGAGCTATATATATATTCAGTTATATGGTAAAGGTATGTATATGAAAATATGATAAGCCATATAATTTTTGTGTTTGTTTATGTGAACTAAGTATGCAATGAATATTCGGCTATATGAACAGCATGTGCACTTGATGTTATATTACGGTCTAAGAGTATATTTATATAAGTGTGGGAGCATTCAGTCAAAGAAGAGTGGTTGTATGAAAGTAAGGTTAATGAATGTAGTAGTGCCATGTGAAGTGTGTAAATTTCATGACTTTGATAAGTGTTGTTTGTGTTTTGAGACTTATCAATGTTTTTTTTATTATGTGCCGAATGTGAATATGAATGAATGAGATGTGATAATTATAGTATTTTATAAATTGCCGAATGTGGTTTTAAATAATAGAGATGTGATAAGTTGAATTTGTTAATCAAGCTCAAGAGCATAAGGAGCCAATTTTGGATAAAGGGAAAGCGAAACTAGTCGATTAGTCAATCCATAGCTATTCGATGAAATCCAAGGTATGTTTTTAAATGTTTATGTTTGATCATGATATATGCTTAAGAGTTGAATAATCATAATTAAGAAGATGTTTGATTATATATATATACATATACATATGTTCTTTGTGTTGAATAAATATTAAATTAAAATTATGAGCCGTATGTGACTAGCATATCTAGTCCACTTTGATACTATTAAATGATGTACTAAGATATGTGTTCCAATGTGGAAATTAAACCTTATGTGGTTGAAAGGATGAAAATCTTTGTTCATAGATATGTGTTTCAGTTATACGTAATTGAAGTATAAGTTATGAAAGTATGAAAGAACAAGTGAATTATTTATCGAAATGTGATATTCGGGCCTCGGCCTAGCAAGCTTTAAGCTGGGGAATAATATTATCGGGCTTCGGGCCTAGCAGGCTAAAATGTCAGTGAGATAATATCGGGCTTTGGGCCTAGCAGGCTATAATGCCGGTGAAATGATATCGGGCTTCAAGCCTAGCAGGTGAAATGCCGGTGAATGAGTTCAGACTTAAAGTCTAGCAGGCTTCATGCCGGTGATGAATTCGGGTTTAAAACCTAGCAGGCTAAATGCCAGTGATTTGATAAAAGTCAAAGACTATGAGACCTTGTGTTAAATCGACAATTGAATTCGTTCAATACATTAAGTTGGCCAGGTGTGTGATATATACTTATACATGTTAGACCGATTGGAATTGAATCATGAATGTGAAATGAGAAACATAGGTGAAGCTGTCATATGTGTATGTGTGCATTCAGTCATGGTGAAAGGTTATGTGAATTATGTGAAATACCATTTAGATATGAATGACGAAAGTAATTGTGGTTATGAAATGGTACAATGGTTAAATTCGGTTGAATTAAAGTTGACACTGAAGTATTTAAATACCTATGTCATATATGTGAGTAAGGGTAAAACCATCGTAAATTATCGATAAGGGTGGGCTATGTGCGGAACCATCTCATAATTGCTAATTTCAACGATTGTGTGCGAATCATTGAGCATGATGTATTGTCTTGAGATTATGCTTAAGTGAAATTATAGATATGTAATAAAATTGATTGGTGATATACATGTTTAAATAATATGAATGCAAAGAATGTGTGAAAGAGTAAATTTGTAATAAATCTGCTTGGGACAGCAGCACTAACGTGAATTTAGAAAATCACCATAAATTGTGGGAGTTGAGTTAGAAGCTGAATAAATCATGTAATTAAATCTTAATGAGTATAGTTTCTTATAAAAGAAACCCTGTAAGCAAAAGAATTGCTGATAATGAGATATTTGAAGTGGCATGGGACAGAGTCAAATGACTTTAGGGTCCCCTATTCTATTTTTAGAAAATCATTATAATTTGTACAAAAATGTTTATAAGATAAAATTTATATCCTTAGACTCCTTAATGAGTCTAGTTTCAAATGAAATCAACGAGAACATATTTTGAATTCTGTACAATGAGAAATTTGTTTCGTAGTGAAGAGTGGTCAGATTAATCAAACAGTGAAACAGGGGCAATTTATGAAAAATCTGGTATTGATTGGCCTAACCAAAAATTCTGAAAAGTTTATGGATAGAATATATATGAGTCTATTTTTAGGGAAAATTAACGACAATTTATTTGGAGTTTCATAGCTCTAGTTATAAATAATTTAGTGACTGTTGCGCAGACAGACAATGTAACACCCCAAACCCGGCCTCGAAGTTTGGCTCAAATCTGGCGTGTCACATTGAAGTGTTTTTGGAAAACCATGTTTCCATTAAAAACCCTTCTTAATAATTAAAACTTATACCGTTTTTAAACCTTGTTAGAAAACCTCAGCTGAGTAACATTCTTAACAACTTTGTAAAAATCTTGGCGTTTGCGGAAGCTTAATTTAAAAACAATTGTGGATACGTGATGTTTTGAAAACAGTAGTTGCTTTGGAAAACCGTGTTCTAAAACTAGCAATTATAAGAACAATAAATAAAATTCCAAATTAGAAATCCAGAAAATTACAATAGCTTTACTACAACTCACATAAAGACATTTAAAAGCAATAATCAAAAATATAACTTAAACAGTGTGTGTGGCTCCCTCCGAGCCTCGCAGCTCCGATCCGTCTAAGGCTGGAAATTACCTAAAAGGTTAATAAACGGGGTGAGTTTACGAAAATTCAGTGTGAAATCCCTACTATATAAAAAGGCAATCGAGTCATATAAAAGAATTAAAAGTCGGCTGACCACTACTTACGATTTGAGTATCAATTGGGCCTTAGCCCATTATAACAGACAGTACTAGACGGGCCTTAGCCCATTACAGAATAAGAAATATTATCAAAACTAGAACCAAAATGAGAATCAGAATGTGAATGCAATCCCAACCCAATCCATCCATGTACACCCCCATACCAGCCTTACACCATGTGGGGAGACTACTCGACCCACCCGACCGCTACACACCACAAAAATTGCAGCGAGGCTGCCAGATATTGTAACGAAGTCACTAGATACAGATATTGTGGCTAGGCCACAGAATAGATATCTATATATATATATATATGTGGCGAAGCCACCACATTGCAGCGAGGCTGCCAAATATTGTGACGAAGTCACCAGAACAGATATATGTGGCGAGGCCACCAGATTGCAGCGAGGCTGCCAAAACGCTTCCTCCATCAATATAACTCATGTCCCGTGCAATAGAAATAATATATCATGGTATACGTATACAGAAACATAATATCATGCCCATATTTGAATCAAACAATCACAGTCAAGTCATTCATATCACCAATATATATTTACAATCAAATCCGTCAACCACACAGTCCAAGTCAGCCACTTGCCCACAAGGGCAAAACAATCATTTAACACCCTGGGGGCAAAATGGTAATTTTACCCCATAAGGGTATCTCGGTAATTCTACCTTACAAGGGTATTTCAGTAATTTTACAAACCAGGGGTATTTTGGTAATTTTGCAAACTAGGGGTATTTTGGTAATTTTGTAAATCGAGGGTAAAACGGTAATTCTGTAAATCGATGGTACTTTGGTAATTTTACAAGTTGAGAGTATTTTAGTAATTTGGTGAACTAAAGTATTCTAAACAGGGATAACAACACGAATGGACCTAACGCCCTTTCTCGGCCTAAGTGGGCCCATACGCTCATGTGGCCCTTTTAGCCCAATCTAGCCATAGATATGAGATTCACCTAGCCTAGTCCAATATTTACTACACAATCAAACAACTTATCCAATTGGGCCCGTAGGCCCATTCGCCCACATGGCCCCTTTCGGCCTATCGTGGCCCAAAGTAGCCATTCTACAGTTAGAGTAGTGAGAAATACACACTTGATAGGAGACTGGAATTAATCCGCGCTTCGAGCACTCTTAGCTGACGCCCAACCCAACGTGCACGCCATAAAGCGAAAGGGATCAGCCAAAAAAGGTACCTTTACTCTCCTCATGGTTCTCTCTATTTAAAGCTAGCTTCGCATCCACTCCTATGTTAGCTTCCAGATGTGGGATCCCTCCATCATCAGAGTTTAAATTCAATACCAACTCTTGCCGCCCCTATTAGCAAAATAAATGCTCTCTGATTGCCATGAGTTTCGAACCCTGGACCTCCTTGCCAACTCTATGACGCCACCTTCCTACCTCTTATGTGGCGCTACTTTGCCACTAGACTACAAGGCTTTTCGTGTCACAATTACTCCAACAATATTCTTAAGGCCTACCTACTACACCCAGGGTTTGATTCACCTTAAACCAAAATTTTTGCTAGAGTCCAGGTTTGAACCCAAGACTTCTCCAACACTTTTCAGCACACTTAACCACTAAAACAAGCCTTCATTAACGAAAGTTACATGCACAACAAAATATTATAAGCTACCTTCAACTGCTCCCATGCTTAAGGCCCAAAACTTCTAGGCCCAAATTCAGGGTGTTACAACTCTACCTCCCTTAAACAAATTTCGGCCTCGAAATTTTCGTCTAACAGGGTAGTCGTGTAACATCTACCCTACTATGCTATCGCTGCGCACTCTGATCCTACTATCATTATCACACTTCAACTAGAACTTGAAACATCTCATACATACAACACTTGTTCACTGAAGCAGACACATATTTATCACACATATATACAATTTCTATATCCAAACATCACACCCACATAAAATAAATACAAAATTTAAATTCAGACCAATATCTAAGGAATCTACAGCATTTCAATTTCTAAACGGACAAAAGTATTCAGAAGACTTACAGATTCGGCGCCGGAGACTCGGTGTGCCACACTTTTAAGAGAAATACTTCAAACACACCACGTGGTTGAAAATAATTTTCTAAAATTCAACCTTTGAAGACCCAATCCATAGCCGAGTTATTGCAACCCAGGCTCTGATACCACTAAAGTAACACCCCAAACCCTGCCTAGAAGTTTGGCTCGAATCTGGCGTGTCATATTGAAGCGTTTTTCGAAAACCATGTTTTCATTAAAAACCCTTCTTAATAATTAAAAACTTATACCCTTTTTAAACCTTGTTAGAAAACCTCAGCTGAGTAACATTCTTAACAACTTTGTAAAAATCTTGCCGTTTGCGGAAGCTTAATTTAAAAACAATTGCGGATACGTGATGTTTTGAAAACAGTAGTTGCTTTGGAAAACTGTATTCTAAAACTAGCAATTATAAGAAAAATAAATAAAATTCCAAATTAGAAATCCAAAAAATTACAACAGCTTTACTACAACTCACATAAAGACATTTAAAAGCAATAATCAAAACTGTAACTTAAACAGTGTGTGTGGCTCCCTCCGAGCCTCGCAGCTCCGATCCGTCTAAGGCTGGAAATTACTTGAAAGGTTAATAAACGGGGTGAGTTTACGAAAACTCAGTGTGAAATCCCCTACTATATAAAAGGAACAGTCAGTCATATAAAAGAATTAAAAGTCGGCTGACCCTACTTATAGTTTCGGTATCAATTGGGCCTTAGCCCATTATAACTGACATAGAGTACTAGATGGGCCTTAGCCCATTACAGAATAAGAAACATTATCAGAACTAGAATCAAAATGAGAATCAGAATGTGAATGCAATCCCAACCCAATCCATCCATGTACACCCTCGTACCAGCCTTACACCATCTGGGGAGACTACTAGACCCACCCGACCGCTACACACCACGAAATTGCGGCGAGGTTTGCGGATATTGTGACGAAGTCACGATCAGAGATATATGTGGCGAGGCCACGGTTGCTGGCGGGCGCGTAAGCGCTTCCTCCATCAATATCACCCATGTCTCGTGCAATAGAAATAATATATCATGGCATACGTATACAGAAACAGAATATCATGCCCATATTTGAATCAAACAATCACAGTCAAGTCATTCATATCACCAATATATATTTACAATCAAATCCGTCAACCACACAGCCCAAGTCAGCCACTTGCCCACAAGGGCAAAACAATCATTTAACACGCTGGGGGCAAAATGGTAATTTTACCCCATAAGGGTATCTCGGTAATTCTACCTTACAAGGGTATTTCAGTAATTTTACAAACCAGGGGTATTTTGGTAATTTTTCAAACCAGGGGTATTTTGGTAATTTTGTAAATCAAGGGTAAGACGGTAATTTTGTAAATCGAGGGTACTTTGGTAATTTTACAAGTTGAGAGTATTTTAGTAATTTGGTGAACTAAAGTATTCTAAACAGGGATAACAACACGAATGGACCTAACGCCCTTTCTCGGCCTAAGTGGGCCCACACGCTCATGTGGCCCTTTTAGCCCAATCTAGCCATAGATATGAGATTCACCTAGCCTAGTCCAATATTTACTACACAATCAAACAACTTATCCAATTGGGCCCGTAGGCCCATTCGCCCACATGGCCCCTTTCAGCCTATCGCGGCCCAAAGTAGCCATTCTACAGTTAGAGTAGTGAGAAATACACACTTGATAGGAGACTGGAATTAATCCGCGCTCCGAGCACTCTTAGCCGACGCCCAACCCAACGAGCACGCCATAAAGCGAAAGGGATCAGCCAAAAAAGGTACCTTTACTCTCCTTATGGTTCTCTCTATTTAAAGCTAGCTTCGCATCCACTCCTATGTCAGCTTCCAGATGTGGGATCCCTCCATCATCAGAGTTTAAATTCAACACCAACTCTTGCCGCCCCTATTAGCAAAATAAATGCTCTCTGATTGCCATGAGTTTCGAACCCTGGACCTCCTTCCCAACTCTATGACGCCACCTTCCTGCCTCTTATGTGGCGCTACTTTGCCACTAGACCACAAGGCTTTTTGTGTCACAATTACTCCAACAATATTCTTAAGGCCTACCTACTACACCCAGGGTTTGATTCACCTTAAACCAAAATTTTTGCTAGAGTCCAGGTTTGAACCCAAGACTTCTCCAACACTTTTCAGCACACTTAACCACTAAAACAAGCCTTCATTAACGAAAGTTACATGCACAACAAAATATTATAAGCTACTTTCAACCGCTCCCATGCTTAAGGCCCAAAACTTCTAGGCCCAAATTAAGGGTGTTACAACTCTACCTCCCTTAAACAAATTTCAGCCTCGAAATTTTCGTCTAACAGGGTAGTCGTGTAACATCTACCCCACTATGCTATCACTGCGCACTCTGATCCTACTATCATTATCACACTTCAACTAGAACTTGAAACATCTCATACATACAACACTTGTTCACTGAAGCAGACACATATTTATCACACATATATACAATTTCTATATCCAAACATCACACCCACATAAAATAAATACAAAATTTAAATTCAGACCAATATCTAAGGAATCTACAGCATTTCAATTTCTAAACGGACAAAAGTATTCAGAAGACTTATGGATTCGGCGCCGGAGACTCGGTGTGCCACACTTTTTAAGAGAAATACTTTAAACAGACCACGTGGTTGAAAATAATTTTCTGAAATTCAACCTTTGAAAACCCAATCCACAGCCGAGTTGTTGCAACCCAGGCTCTGATACCACTAAATGTAACACCCCAAACCCGGCCTAAAAGTTTGGCTTGAATCTGGCGTGCCACATTGAAGTGTTATTTGAAAACCATGTTTCCATTAAGAACCCTTCTTAATAATTAAAAACTTATACCCTTGCTAGAAAACCTCAGCTGAGTAACATTCTTAACAACTTTGTAAAAATCTTAGCGTTTGCAGAAGCTTAATTTAAAAACAATTGCGGATACATGATGTTTTGAAAATAGTAGTAGCTTTGGAAAATCGTGTTCTAAAACTAGCAATTATAAGAACAATAAATAAAATTCCAAATTAGAAATCCAGAAAATTACAACAGCTTTACTACAACTCACATAAAGACATTTAAAAGCAATAATCAAAGCGTAACTTAAATGTGTGTGGCTCCTCTCGAGCCCTCTCGACTCCGATCTGTCTAAGCTTTGGAAATTACAGAAAGGTTAATAAGCGAGGTGAGTTTACGAAAACTTCAGTGTGAAATCCCCTACTATGTAAAAAGGCAATCGGTCATATAAAAGAATTAAAAGTCGGCTGACCCTCCTTCATGATTTCAGTATCAATTGGGCCTTAGCCTATTATAGCAGACAGTACTATACGGACCTTAGCCCATTACAGAATAAGAAACATTATCAGAACTAGAATCAAAATGAGAATCAGAATGTGAATGCAATCCCAACCCAATCCATCCATGTACACCCCCGTACCAACCTTACACCATGTAGGGAGACTACTCGACCCACCCGACCGCTACATACCACAAAAATTGCAGCGAGGCTGCCAGATATTGTGACGAAGTCACCAGATACAGATATTGTGGCTAGGCCACCAGAATAGATATCTATATATATATATGTGGCGAAGCCACCAGATTGTAGCGAGGCTGCCAGATATTGTGACAAAGTCACCAAAACAAATATATATGGCGAGGCCACCAGATTGCAACGAGGCTGCCAAAACGCTTCCTCCATCAATGTAACCCATGTCCCATGCAACAGAAATAATATGTCATGGCATACGTATACAGAAATAGAATATCATGCCCATATTTGAATCAAACAATCACAGTCAAGTCATTCATATCACCAACATATATTCACAATCAAATCCGTCAACCACACAGTCTAAGTCAGTCATTTGCCCACAAGGGCAAAACAGTCATTTAACACCCTAGGGGCAAAATGGTAATTTTACGCCATAAGGGTATCTCGGTAATTCTACCCTACAGGGGTATTTCAGTAATTTTACAAACCAAGGGTATTTTGGTAATTTTGCAAACTAAGGGTATTTTGGTAATTTTGTAAACCAGGGGTATTTTGGTAATTTTGTAAATCGAGAGTAAGACGGTAATTCTGTAAATCGAGGGTACTTTGGTAATTTTACAAGTTGAGAGTATGTTGAACAACAATACGAATAGGCCTAAAGCCCTTTCTCGGCCCAAGTGGGCCCACACGTTCGTATGGCCCTTTTAGCCCAATCTAGCCACAGATATGAGATTCACCTAGCCTAGTCCAATATTTACTACACAATCAAACAACTTATCCAATTGGGCCTGTGGGCCCATTCGCCCACATGGCCCCTTTCGCCTATCTTGACCTGAAGTAGCCATCCTACTGACTAGAGTAGTGAAATACACACACGATAGGAGGCGGAGTTAATCAGGTGCTCCGAGCACTCTTAGCCGATGCCTAACCCAAACAAGCACCCCATAAAGTGAAAGGGATCAGCCAAGAAAGGTACCTTTACTCTCCTCATGGTTCTCTCTATTTAAAGCTAGCTTCGCATCCACTCCTATGTTAGCTTCCAGATGTGGGATCCCTCCATCATCAGAGTTTAAATTCAACACCAACTCTTGCCGCCCCTGTTAGCAAAATAAATGCTCTCTGATTGCCATGAGTTTCGAACCCTGGACCTCCTTGCCAACTCTATGATGCCACCTTCTTGCCTCTTATGTGGTGCTACTTTGCCACTAGACCACAAGGCTTTTTGTGTCACAATTACTCCAACAATATTCTTAAGGCCTACCTACTACACCCAGGGTTTGATTCACCTTAAACCAAAATTTTTGCTAGAGTCCAGGTTTGAACCCAAGACTTCTCCAGCACTTCTCAGCACCCTTAACCACTAAAACAAGCCTTCATTAATGAAATTTACATGCACAACAAAATATTATAAGCTACCTTCAACCGCACCCATGCTTAAGGCCCAAATTCAGGGTGTTACAGACAACTTGTTGTGAATTTGTGATTATGCTGTAAACATTGATAAAACTTGTTAATGAGTTGTTTATTGTTTGCTTATGAACTTACTATGCGTAAAGCTTACTCCCCTTTTCTTTCCCATATTCCCTAGGGTTGCAAGGTTAGCTCGGGTTGGAGGCCATCAGAGATATTATCACATCGTCGAGTCTACGCTATCGGTGTAAGTAAATCTTAGTGTTTCGAGTATATGGCATGTATAGGGTCGTAAAATTGAGTATGTAATATTATGATTAAGCTAAAGACTTTGGCTTGTTATTAAGGTAGTTTGATTATTCATATGCTTGTATGTTATTATCTCCTGTGATGTGGTTTATAGCATGTATATTTCGAATTTGAATTGTGATTTATTATTAAATATTATCTCCTATGATGTGGTTTATAGCATGTATACAAGACTAAGATATTGGTAAATATTTAATAATGCCTCATGAATGTTTTGGGGCCTTATAAGCCCGATTATAGGATAATATACGCGTGTATGAAAAGTTTAAAATTGATCAAAAATTTTTACGGCCTGGTTTTATATAAATGGTTGAGTTTAAATCTGGTAGCACCTCGAACCCTGTTCCGGCGAGGATATGGGTGAAGGGTGTTACAAATGCTAACCGATAAGCCACTGGCCCGACTCGCTCTATAATCTTATACGGCCAGATGAATCGCTGACTCAATTTGCCTTTACAATTGAATTGAAGTATTTTCTTCCATGGAGATACTTTCAAGAACACTTTATCCCCGATCTGAAATTCAATATCTTTCCGCTTCAAGTTTGCATAAGATTTCGGTCGATCTAGTGCTGCTTTCAGACTATCACAAATTACTTTCGCTTTTTATTTTGTTTCTCTAATCAGATCATCCCCGTGAATCTTATTCTCGCTAAGTTTAGTCTAGTACAATGGTGTTCTACATTTAGGACTGTATAGAGCTTCGTATGGTGCCATTTTAATACTAGATTGAAAACTTTTGTTATACATGAATTCAGTCAATGGTAAATACCTTTCCTACGTACCTTTGAACTTAAGAATGCAACATCTCAACATATCTTTGAGTATCTGTATAACTTGCTCGGATTGACCATCCGTCTGCGGGTGAAATGCGGTAACTAAATGTAGTTTTTTACCTAGTGCATTTTGCAGTTTATTCCAAAACCTCGATGTAAACCTCAGATCTCTATTCGAAACAATAGAAACATGTACTCCGTGTAATCTCACAACCTCGGATATATACAACTCAGCTAACTTTTCAAGCGAATTATCTGTTCGTATAGGAATAAAATGAGTTGATTTTGTCAATCTTTCAACAACAACCCAAATTGCATCTGTCTTACTTAGAGATAGGGGCAAACTCGAAACAAAACTCGTAGTCACTCTATCCCATTTCCACTCAGGAATCATAATAGGTTGCAATAAACTAGATGGCACTTGATGTTCATCTTTAACCTGTTGACAAATCAAACATTTAGAAACGAACTTTGAAATGTCACGTTTCATGCCATGCCTCCAATAAAGCTGCTTCAAGTCATTATACATTTTCGTGCTTCCCGGATGAATAGAAAAACGGCTACTATGTGCTTCGTTCAAAATCATCTGAATCAACTCTGAATTTCTTGGAATACATATTTCGCCTTTGAATCTTAAACAATCATTGGAATCAACTTGAAACTCTGAATCAGATTTGGAATCACATTGAGCTTGTTTTTCTAACATTTCATCTTTGACTTTCTGAGCTTCACAAATCTATTGTAAAAACAACAGTCTCGCTTTCAACTTAGCTACAATTGAGCCGTCATCAAATAGAGCCAATTGAGTATTCATTGCACGTAAAGCAAACAAAGATTTCTGGCTTAATGCATCAGCAACAACATTTGCATTTCCTGGATGGCAGTCAATCACTAATTCGTAATCTTTTAGTAATTCTAGCCATCTCCGCTATCTCAAGTTCAAATCTTTCTGAGTCATCAAATATTTCAAACTCTTGTGATCTGAATAAACATGGCATTTCTTACCGAACAGATAATGGCATCAAATCATCAATGCAAACACAATGGCTGCTAACTCTAAATCATGAATCGGGTAATTCTTTTCATGCGGCTTCAACTGTCTTGAGGCATAAGCTATGACTTTGCCTTCCTGCATCAAAATGCAGCCCAGGCCATTCAATGATGCATCACTAAAGATCACAAATTCTTTACCCGATTCTGGTTGTACTAACACTGGAGCTTCAGTCAAAAGAGTTTTCAACTGATCAAAACTTTTCTGACATTTCTCGGATCATTCAAATTTTACATATTTCTGAAGCAATCTCATCAACGAAGTCACAATCATCGGAAAGCCTTTCACAAATCGTCTATAACAGCCAGTGAGTTATTATTGTAGAAATCTTACTCAGATCGACTTTGATACCCGATGCTGACACAATATGTCTTAGAAAACCAACTTCGAACAACCAGAATTCACATTTACTAAACTTTACATATAACTGCTTATCACCTAAAGTCCGCAATAAAATTCTCAGATGCTCAATTTCATCCCGTGAATAAATCAATATGCCATCAATAAATACAACAACAAATCGCTCTAAGTACCGTTTGAAATTTTGGTTCATTAAATCCGTAAAGACTGCAGGTGCATTTGTTAGTCCAAAAGCCATAACCAAAAATTCATAGTGTCCGTACCTAGTTCGAAAAGCTGTCTTTGGCACATTAGAGTCTCTAACTTGTAACTAGTAATAACCCGATCTCAAATCTATCTTTGAAAACACTGTAGCCCCTTTTAACTAATCAAATAAATCATCTATTCTGGGCAGAGGATATCTATTCTTGATCATCACTTTGTTAAGCTGTCGGTAGTCTATACACATTCTCATCGTGCCATCTTTCTTTTTAACAAACAAAACGAGAGCACCCCAGGCGAGAAACTCAGTCTTGCAAAACCTCTATTCGTCACTTCTTACAACTGAGCTTTCAATTCTTTTAACTCTATTGGAGCCATTCTGTATGGAGCTATCGATATCGGCATTGTACTCGGTATTAACTTAATGCCAAACTCAACCTCTCAGATCGGTGGTAAACCTGATAACTCTTCGAGAAACACATCTGGGTACTCACACACAACTGGTACTGATTCGATCTTCATTTCAGTCACTTTCATATCAAGCACATAAGCAAAATAAGCTTCGCAACCCTTTCTCACATATTTCTAAGCTAACATCGATGAAATCACAGCTGGCAAGCCATTCAGATCATCTGACTCAATTCGGATAATTTATTATTCTAACATCTCAAATCAATCATCTTTCGTTTGCAATTCACAACAGCATCATGCAACGTTAGCCAATCCATACTCGGAATTATATCAAATTTGTCAAATGGCAACAACATCAAATCAGTCGGAAAACAAATACCCTGAATCATCAGTGGATAGTTCTTGCACACTTTATTAACCAATACACACTTGCCTAAAGGGTTCGATACTCTAATTACAAGTTCAGTAGACTCTACAAGCAAAGTCTTACTGGATACTAAGTTCACACATATATATGAATGAGTTGATCCTGGATCCATCAATGCAATAACTTTAGTCTCATAGAGAGTAAAAGTACCGATGATAACATCTGGAGATGATGCTTCTTTGCGAGCGTGAATAGTGTAGGCTCTAGCAGGTGCTCTCGCTTTGGACCTCACAGTAGAGTCTTTAGTCGCTCTCTGACTACCACTCACATTTCCTGTGTTTCTAGGTGGTCTACCCCTGTTTGCAGTGTTACTCGGCCTCGTGTTCTGAACATCATCTTTTTTCATCAGCTCTGGGAAATCTCGCATAAAATGATCCAACAATCCACATTTCTAATAGGCTTTATTTATTTTGTTCCAGCATTCTCCAAAATGTCATCTCCCACACTATAGACATTCGAGTTTGTTATCTCTTACACTGCCAACACTAGCTATATAGCTTGTGCTTTAGAACTTGAGTGTTGTTTAACATGATCTTTGTTCGGATATCCACTCGAAGCATTCGAGTGAGTATATGTATCTCTAGATTTCTTTGATGATAACTGATATGGCTTACGCATTGATCTTTTTCTGATATCTCTAGCCTCTGAATCTGCTTTCCTCTTTTCTTTGCTGAGATATTCAGCTTTACAAGTCCTTTCAACTAAAATAATGAATTTTTTTATTTCCAGAATCCTGACTAGAAGTTTTATATCTTCATTCAATCCATTTACAAATAGTTTACACATAATTTCTTCGGTAGAAACATACTCCCAAGCATACTTGCTTAAACGTACGAATTCTCTTTCATATTCTGTCACCATCATCCGACCTTGTTTCAACTCTAGAAACTATTTATGTTTTTGATCGAGAAATTATTGACTTATGTATTTATTTCGAAATTTAGATTGGAAGAAATCCCAGGTAACTCGTTCTCTAGGAACCACAAATGTCAACGTTTTCCACCAATGGTATGTATTGTCTCTACGTAAAAATACCACACATTTGATACATTTTTCTAGAGTACAGGACAATTTATCAAATACTCTGATCGTGTTCTTGAGCCAGAACTCAGCTCTCTCAGCATCATCATCAATGATAGCCCAGAACTCCTCATCCTCATGTTTTCGAATCTTATCAACAGGTGGCTTACTCAATCGAATATATCACTTGTACCACAACTGGGACTTGTTGAGGAACAGGTGGGGGTGGAGGTTGTTGAGATGCCAGATTCATTCGAATGAATGTGAACCCACTCACTCATCATCTGGAAGAAGGCTTGCTTAGCCTCTCCCTCATGGCTACTAGATACGAGTCTAAAATCAGACAGCACTACTCCTTAGAAGGAGCGGGTCATTACTTTCAACATCATCGGCTACGGCTCGATCGGGATCCATTACTATATGAAAACACATTTTAACCTATCCAGAATGATCACACTATTGCAATTTATATATATGGCAAATACAGCTAGACTCTCACACACTACGTTAGTCCTAGAATCGACTAAATCGTAGCTCTGATACTAATAAATGTAACACCCCTAACTCATATCCATCACCGGATTAGAGTTAAGAGGTATTACCGATCAAACACAATATTTAATTAACATTTCACATCTCATTAAACATTCATTATCGCATATCATTCATTCACAAACACAATATCCCTTAATAGGTCTACGAGACCTTAAAACATACTTAAAAGAGGTTCAGGACTAAACCGATCACATATAAAAATTTTTGAAAACTTAGAAAATTACCATGCATTCAGTGGTCACACGCCCATGTAAACAGGCCGTGTGCCTCACACGGCCACAAGACATGCTCGTGTCACAAGTCGTGTGAAAATAGGGCATACATACTGACTTGCACCACACGGTTGGAGACACGCCTGTATGACTTGACTGTGGGAAAACTAGAAGGGTTACTCACTTGGGTCACACGGCTGACCACACGCCTACGTGCAAGACCATGTGCCATTTAGGGGGTATACTGACTTTAATTCGAAAGGGTACCCAAGGGGACACACGGCCATGTATCATGACCGTGTGTCACTCACGACTGAGAGACACACCCATGTCTTTGCCCGTGTGGACAAAAATAGGCCATTTGAAAAGCCAATTTGCCACCCTACTTTCATGTACACATAGCAACCAAATTGGTACCATTTCATTACACTTATAAGCAGCCAAAACATGACAATTTATACACATACCATACCAACTATCATCGACCATTTTTACTACTCAATTTCACATTCAAAACATACTATACTGTTATACCAAAATCATCAAAAATCACATATCTTATTAATGAATTTCATCACCTTTCCATAAACTAAATCATACCAACTTATAACTATCCAAAATAGCCAACACATAAACATAATAAGCAAGCCAACACATAAGGCATTATATGTAACAGCCCGTTTTTAGGTCAAATCAGAACAGTGGTTTTAGGACCACAAATCCAAAGTTAAAATATTTATTTTATTATTCTAATAAGGTTTAAAGCATGATAGATTAATTATGTGAAAGTTTCGTAAGGAAATTTTACTGTTTAAATGCTTATTTCAGTAAAAATGACTAAATCGCGTAACGTGTAAAAGTAGAGTTCTATTGTTTAAAAGCATTATATGGCTATAGCTTGAAATATGGGAGTCCTTGCATGTCAATCAGACCTTAAATGACATAGTGTAAGTTGTTGGCTTGGTAATTTTGAAATTTTTAAATGTTTCAAAGGTTAAAAAGGTAAATTGATTAATAATGTTAATATTAAGAAAACAAAATAAATTTCTTTCTCCATTCATCTTCTTCATGCCGATTTTAGCAAGAAAGAGTCACCATTTTTAGGGCAAGGTTTATCCAAGCTATTTGTGATCATTTAGGTACAATTTTGACTCAGCTTTTAATAATTTTTTACGTTTTTGAGCTCATTGCAGCTTAATCTAGCTAGCCCGTACCTTCATTTTTAAAACTGTTAAAGATTTTAAGATATTCCATTATTGAACACTTAGGTATTTTGAAGTTTCTTGTTATATTATTGATGGTTGTTAATAGATATATAAGTTTTATAAAGTGTTTTTGACAAAAATGAGAATTAAGGATTAAATTGTGAAAGATTGAAATGTTGTGGTTGAGAATATGAATAAAATGAAAATATGGGCTGCTATGTGATTATGTAAAATTTAGCTATACATGGGTTAAGGGAAAATTGTATAAATTTGCCATTTTGTGTAAAAAGGACTAAATTGCAAAGTAGTTAAAAGTCTAGGGGTAAATTTGTAATTTAGCCACCATGAATGTTTTAGACTAAATTGAGTTGAATGAAAATCTAAACGAATTAAGTTGATATCATTTAGATCAATATAAGTAAATACCGAAATTAGATCGGGGGAAACGAAAGGTAGACGATTAGATGATAGTTTTCATCCAAGCAACCCGAGGTAAGTTCGTATAATTAGAATCAAACTTTACTATACTTGTAATGATTGAATTGAATGTATTTAATTGAATTATTTGAAATATGAAAGCCTCAATGATATATCGAAATTGTCACCGAGTCTTGTTTGAACTATGTGAATTCATTGGATACGAGTGATGTGTTCTTTGGAATTACCGTAATGGTCGAGCTCCTGCATTTGTTGAGGACTCACCATAGCTCGTCTCAGCTTATTGTTTCAGCTCATTAGAACTTACCGATTCAGCTCATTGGAACTTACCGATTCAGCTCAAAAGAGCTTACTGTTTAGCTCAATAGAGCTTATCGTTTTTAGCTCAATAGAGCTTACCGTTATTCAGCTCAGTAAGAGCTTACTGACCATGACTCGAAAGAGCATGTATGATGATGAATTGACAGATTATTGACATTGTTCACTCAATCATCCTTTGAAGTTCTAATAGATTCAACTGGCCTAAATAATGTTATATGAGCAAGTTATGGTTTATGTATTAGTTAAATGACTAACATATGATGATTATGTGTGATTAGGTGATGGTTATATTGAATTGTTGGCATTTTATTATTGCTTTGATTACTTTAAATGGTAAGTTTAATTCTAAATTATATGGGCTTACTAAGCTTAGAAGCTTACTCTGTTTCTATTTCTATGTCTTATAGAGGTTCGTTCGCTCGCTTGTTAAGGACAAGTCGGAGTTGCACTTCACACTATCCAAATTTTTGTTTTGTATTTTGAACTTATGAACTTATGTAAATATGGCATGTATAGGCTAGTTTGATAGTAAAAGTTATGTTTTGGTATCATGGTTTAAGAATGAATTTTGTATATAAGTTAAGCCATTTTTTTTGGCTTATTTTGGTATCATTTGGATTGCATATATGTGCTTAATGATGATATGTTTTGGTATGTAATGTTTGAATGAAATTATGCAAAATAAGTCTTAATATATGGATGATAGATGAATGAATTGTATATGTAGTTATATAGGTATATGGACATGTAAATGGTAAGTTTGATTATGGCTTATAATATGTATTGAAATGGCTAATTTGGTTGCCAATTGTGTTGGTTAAATGTGGTCAAATATGAATGTATATGCTCATGTTTTAGGGTGGAAAATTTGGCTTTTCAAATGGCCTATTTTTGTCCACATGAGCAGAGACACGAGGGTGTGTCTCAGTCGTGTGCGACACATGGTCATGTTGCATAGCCGTGTGTCCCCTAGGGTACCCTACAATTGTAAGTCAGGCTTGAACACAGCCAAGACACTCAGGTGTGTGGCTAGCCATGTGACCCAAGTCAGCTTCGACCATGGCCAAGGCACAAGGGCGTGTCTTGTGGCTGTGCGAGCAAGTCAGTATATATGCCTTGTTTGGCCACGACTTAGACACACGAGCGTGTCTAATGCCGTATGAGGTACACGGCCTATTCACACGGGTGTGTGACACTTTAAAAGTTGAAAATTTTCTATGTTTCTAAAACTTTTATATGTTATCAAATTAGTCCCAAATGCATGATTAAAGATTTGTACGATTGTTTTAAATACATTTGAATGTGACTGATTAATAGTTACTGAAAGGAGATGGAATTTGTTAAATGAATGTTTTGAATTGAGTTACAGGTCTGGTAATGCCTATTAACCTATTCCGGCGACGGTTACGAGTTAGGGGTGTTACATTATATACACATATATGTCACTTTCCAAACACATAATTTAAGCCAACGTAAATAGCTATACACACCAACATTTACAAGCCAAATCTCATGGCTAAATCATAACTCAAAACATATCAATATGGCACTAGCCTATACATGCCATATACCATATATACAAAGCTCCAAAAGTACCAATAAAATGATCGATAGCGTGATGGCATTTCTCGACGATCCTCGAGTTCGAGCTAGCTTTGATAATCTATAAAACATGGAAAGAACACACAAAGTAAGCTTTAAAAGCTTATTAAGTTCGTACATGAGTAGCTCAATTCATCAAATAAATATAATACAAGCATTTACACATTACCAAAATAACATCACATTCACACAAACCTTTCTCATGTCTCAAAACATGTTTAAATACCATTTTATCAAACTTTTACTATTTAATACTCGAATAGATTCTGTACATACCTGTATCAGCTCGTACTAACCTCTTCCTCAACTACATCGCTCGTTTACCCGTTGAACCATTTAGAATAGAAATTAGATACTCAGGAGTCTCGTACGATAAGTACCTATACCATGGCTCGTAGCAAAATCAAGGTAACTTATCCAAAGGACTATTATCATAGCCCGAAGCCAAATCATCCGATATGCATGGCCCAAAGCCAAATCGGTAAAATACGCACCCGAAGTGCTAATATCATGGCCCGAAGCCAATACCTTAACCTAATGACATGTCATTATCATTCTAACTATTCCTAAGGTTCAACCGAGAAATTTTACTTGTTGATTTCATCATCAAACACCTCCGTAGAGTCGTAATCAAAATTCAAACATTATCTGAATTCTCATATTCACAGTTTATGCAATATCAAAGGATGTAGCATTCATTTATAATGAAATTACCACATACGAACTTGCCTCGGGTATGAGAACGGCAAAATGAGTAAGTTACTCGATAAGCTTGCCTTTTCCCTGATCAAATTCTAGATTCTTTCTTTCTTGATCTATATGTATTCATAATTAACTCATTTAATCATTGATTCACTCAATTTAGTCCAAAAACACATATTTAAGCAAGTTTTCACTTTGGCCCTAAACTTTCACATTTCTTACAATTTAGTCATTATATCATAAAAACACAAATTTCACAATTTCATTCTAATTTCATGCTAGTTGAATTCTTCATAGACTCCTAGTATCCCATATTTCACATTTATTCACACATTTAACCACACATTTTTACATTTTCACAAATAAATCCCTAATTGACATTTTTATCAAGAATCACTTTACAAAACTTTAATATCTATCATCAAGCTTTCATAATTCATCAAAAATAATTCAAAAGCTCAAGCATTCATCAATGGAAACTCAAAAATTCATCAACAATTTCAGAAATTACGGTACGAGCTAGCTAGATTACAAAGCAACGATCACAAAAACGTAGAAATTATCAAAAGTCGAGTTCAAAACAATTACCAAATTAGATTTACAATTGCCGAACCCTAAAACCCCATTTAAGCATTCTTCTTCTTCAATATTTGGTCACAATTAAGAAAGATGAACAAAATTTTTTGTTTTATTTTAATTAACTTATTTACAAAATTACTTATTTACCTTTAATGAATAAACATTAAAAACATATAATGGTTGTCCAGAATAGTCCACTATCATTTAAAATGGTCTAATATCATTATAAGGACCTTTCATTTAATAATTCATAACAATTTGACACTTTTATCAAATAGTAAGCAACTTTTGCATTTTACACGATTAAGTCCTTTTCTCAAATTAACCACTTAAACGATAAAATTAACACACGAAAATTTCACACATATCTAATTTCATGTCGTAAATATAAAAAATAATATTAAAATAATTTTTTGACCTCAGATTTGTGGTTCCAAAATTACTATTCTGATTTAGCTAAAATCGGGCTATTACAAGTTTAATCTGCCATAATTTGGTGTAGTAGATTAAACTAGTTTTCACACTTAAAGAGCCTAAATATAAGAAAACAATAAAATGTGCAGATTGAGTCTTTTATTGACCTTAAGAGCTGAATGAGGCTGAAGGGAGAGCTAATTTACCTTGTGAGTGTGCAAGAGACCATTAGAAGGCATTTTAGATCAATACTGGATGCTATGTTGCAACATAGGAGGCTTGATGTTGCAACATAGAGAGTAGAATAGATAAAACTACGAAACTGCCTTTGATGTCGCAACACTAACTGAGGGTGTTGCAACATACCCCTAAAAACATCCCAATACGGAGTATAATGACTTTTGTGTTGCGACATAGGTCTTGGTGTGTCATGACATCGACTCTAGGATGGAAAATAGACATGAAGTAAGGTCCTTTTGGTCTATACAATTGAACTGAAAGCTCAGAAACGTCAGTTAACCTAGGGTTAAGGACAACGGCCACCTGAAGGCTATAAATAGGCTCATTTGGCACATGTTATAGACATCATTCCTTTAGCCTAGATTCACTTTGTAAAAAATTAGTTTTCTTTCATTCTTAGGTTCTAGATTTCTTTTACTTGTTCTTGTTGATTTCAAGATATATGAATTGTGGAAGAAATACTCTGTAGATTTTTGTTTAATTTCAATACAATCAGGCTCTTTCATTTACTTTATCTTGTCGATTTAATTAGCATGCTTTCTCTTCATATCGATTTCATATTGTCTATGAAAGCCATGAGGAACTAATCCCTCTATGAGGGATTAGCAAGTGGAGGTATGATCTATTAACTATTTTATAAGGTTACTCAATGGATCAGCTCTTTGGGAAAGAAAGAACATGAAACAAACCCTAGGCCTGGCAACCCCAGGAAGTCATCAATGTGGGAATTAACCTAAAATTGGTATTGCCCATTCGTGAACACCTTCACCCTAAGCCAGTCTGGATTGTAAGGGTAGAAGATAAATAGTTCTTGCTGACTCATTATGTTATTGGAAGAGCGGAAGATCCTGCTAGAGCAACTAGTTGATTGACGAGGAATCTGAAGCAATAGTTGAAATTTGAGATTTAATTTACTCTACTCTTCTATCTCCTGAACTTTATTTATTTTATGTTATTTTACTTTATACTAACCTTAATTAACTATCCAATTAACAAAATTAAAGGACCAAACTTCAATTAAACTTTATACTAACCTTTGTAAATATTAAATAATAATATTTACGATCTCAATCATAAAAAATGGGGTTCCAAAACCATCATTTTCGACACCACTGAAAAACTAGTTGTTACAAAACTAGTCCCCTAGTTTAACTAGGAGAGAAAGGCAGTTAACCTTAGTTAAATATACTAGGATTGCTCCCCCTTCATACACAATAGGAGGAGTTTTGGGTCTCTCTTATATTGGGTCCAATTATATGTGATTCTTGGACTTTAAACCTTGCACTTTATAATTTAATCCAACCTGGTACATGTTTTTTTTTTTCTCCAAAATAAATACAGTAATTTACTTTCCATATTCTCAACACAATTCTATTTCTATTAAAGTCATGACAACTTTACCGTAAAAGAATCTATAAGAAAACATATTTACTTTCCATATTCAATGGATTCTCAATGACCAATTTATTTAATTTCATTTTTAAACATCAATTATTTAATTAAATAATGATTCGAATAACTTAAATTAATTCTCAGATCATTTCCATTCTTAGTGAGAAACCATATTCATTTCCAAATGTAACCTATTTCTCTAACATTATCATTTCCATCCATTTTTGTTCATTTGATTCTATATGCAATTCATTTATGGTTTTAATGAGCCAGTGGAGGGATCGATTGTACATATGTAATTAGGGTTTAAATGATTTGTAGTTAAGTTTTCACTTTTTTCCTATTAATTATAAACTCATTTAGTCACAAAGTCATTTCACTATAGTATTGAACTCTCTCTAATTACATACCATTATGAAAGCTGCTCAATTATTGCTCGTCTAATTGCCTTATCATAAGTGTGTTAACCTCATATAATATCCCTAATCTCTTTGGTATAAATTCATTCTTCCAATATAATCCTATTTTATCTCATGGTAACCAATACATCTTCCTTCATGAAATGTAATTACTATCAAATAGTAATAAATTCAATAATCATAAAGATAAAATACCCATAGAAACATTTACTTTTCATCAATCTTGTAATGCTAATAAGAGGATATTATTTACCCATTTCTTGGGCTATGAATTCCGGTACTGTGAATGATGCTACATATTGCAGAAGTCATATACCAAATGCATTAGCTTTTGATTCCTTATCTATTTGAACTCGGGCTTTTAATTCCATAAAAGTATATGAGTCCCACATACATAGTCAATCATTGACTCAAGATTATTAAGGTATGCCATACTATGAACATCACAAGTGAATAAATTCATAAATGGATTCAATATCTATTCTACTAGTGTCATGTTTGAAGTACTATCAATCCAATCAGTCACATCTATGTCTTGATCTTTTGGAAATCAACCGCTCCGACGCTTAAGACAAATAATCTCCCATATTCGGCTTGATGGACTACATATTAATCTTTCAATTATCTTGGTCATTTTTTATTAGACTAAGGGCATGTTTATGTTAATCTACTACTACAAGTTGTCTTTTTGTATTACCATTTGACCATGTAATACAGTTTAGTATTAATTAAATGTAACACCCCTAACCTGTATTCGTCGTCAGAACAGGGTTACGGAGCATTACAAATTTTACGATTCAAACTAACAAAAAAATTTAAACATTTCAAATCATATCATTAACCATAGCAAAAGCAATCAATAACTTACATATAGTCCCTTATATGAGCCCTTGAGGTCCTAAAAATACTTTAGAAATAAGTCCGGACTAAATAGGAAACTTATAGAATTTTTCAAAAAAAATAAAGATTTTGAAAATTGCAGGGGTCAGACGGCCATGTGGCCAAGCCGTGTGGCCATTCGAAATAGGGACATACGGCCATGTCCCAGCTTATGTCCGTTCCGTGTAACTCACTGACTTGGGTCACACGGCCAAGTCACACGCCCAAGTGCCAAGCCGTGTACCCTTTGAAATTACCTCACAAGTCCATGTGACAGGCCGTATGCTAGGCCGTATAACAGCCTGACTTGCAACCCTTTGAAAGCTATAGGGGACACACGGCTGTGTCACCTGGTCGTGTGTCACACGCGGTTGAGACACATGCCCGTGTCTCTACTCGTGTACATGAAAAATAAGCCATTTCCAAGCCATCTATCTCATGCATTCAAACATGCACCTACAATCACTTCTGCACAATTGAACAAGCCATCAAAATGCAACAAAACTATACATAATCAAGCAAATCAAATAGGATACGTTTGCATACAACCAATATGCCCAAAGGGCACCTTAATCTTAAAAATCAAACATGTACACTTATCAACACCGTTTAGCCAAATGTCTAACTAACCTTTAGCTAAGTTTATACCAAAACATATCATTTGATTGACCTATCAATTTCATGCCAAAGATACCAAATGCACCATTCAACAACTAGCACTTATAGCCATTCATGACATTTATAATAAAAGTAGCAAAACACCATATTTAAACATATCACAAGACCATTTATACATGCATTTTAAATTACCATTTCATCTTCAACCATTCAACCATAATAAGCCAAAACATCAACCACTTAAAGGCCAAATATATATATGCCAAAACTAAATCCATAACAACACTCAAAATGTCATAAACACAAGCCAAGATCAATGTCTACTTTATCAACCAAAATACCTATACATGCCATTATAACCAAACTTAGAAACATTCAAAAGTACTGATATAGCCGATGGATAGTGTGATATAACTCCGACAAGCTTCCAACCTGAACGAGCTTCTGATACAGAAAATAACATAGAGTAAAAATAACTGCTTAGTAAGTTCGCATAATTATAAAACATAACTTACCATTTAATCACATAATAGGTAAGTTAACATGGCATATTCCAACCACAATTTGGTAAAGCCTAAACATGTACACCAAACATGTTAGCCATTTACACATATAACAAAGGCATCATAATCATGGATGAGCATAACATTTAATCATGTATCATATACATATATCAATCATCTCAAATTTCAATATACCAAGTTTTACCATTTCAATGAAATTCACATGTGTCTATGTCTTAGTTTATATCGAATTCATACCGTCCTCTTTCCAAATCATGCCCGTGGAACCATTTAGAATATCGTTGGATATCCGAGATAGCTCACACATAGTGTGCTAAATCATATAACTGTAACTCATCAATTCCTGTACATGTATGCTCTCATGAGCTACAAATGAAAATGCTCACACAAGCTGTGAATTAGAATGCTCACACGAGCTATGGGTCAGAACGTAGCTACACGATATTGCTCACCTGAGCTGTGGAGTATCCACAACACATGCCAGACCTCAGCCATTGGTAGGACATTTAAGACGAGCACCCAAATCATGTAAACCCTAATGACATGTCATTTGTATCCCACGAATTCCTAAGGTTCAAATGGGGCTCTGTAGTCATCGAAACATCGTTGGGTATGCAATCTATATATATATATGGAAATTTCCAACACATGTATAATTTAATTGAAAACATATAAATACAATATAATTACACGAACTTACCTCGACGAGTAAATATAGATATGGAGGCAACTAATATGAAACTTTATCCTTGCCCCATCTAAAGTCGTACGAGGTTTGTCTCAATCTAAACGGATAAATTTAGCTCAATTCAATATGTATTTTATTCAATTTAACCTAAATTTACTTTTTAGTAAAATTACAACTTTACCGTTATACTTTTGATTTTTTTTTTTCAATTTAGTCCCTAGCTCATAAAAATGGAAATTCATGCAAACCCATCATAGCAGAATATCAAATAGGTCCTTATCAAGTCCTATATTTCATTATTTCATAATTTCACCATGTAAAATTTTTTACTTTTCATTTTAATCCCTATTTGACAATTTTACCAAAACTCACTTAACAAAAGTTGTTTATCTAACAACAACTAATCATTTTCTTTCATAAATCATGAAAACGCATACACATTCATTAATGGAAAAACCATAATAGTTTTAAATTTTCACAAATTAGTCCATGGGCTAGCTAAATTAAGCTACAACGATCCCGAAAATATAGAAATAATTTAAAACGAGATGAAAATGTAACACCCTTAACCCGTATCCGTCGCTGAAACTGGATTACGGGGCATTACCAGAGTTTACTGAATATTTCATGTAATTCATTTCATTTACTATTCATTCCTAAAATTAATCATATTGTCCCTTGAATGGACCCTCGAGGCCTAATTTAAATATTAGAACTGAGTCGAGACTAAATCAAAAACTCTAAAAATTTTTCACAAAATTTTAAAATTTTTCTTATATAAAGGGGTCACACACCCATGTGAGTGGGCTATGTGGCTCACACGGCCATGTGACATGCCCATGTCTCAGGCCGTGTGGGCATTCGATATGAGGCACAAGGATGTGTCCTAGCCCGTGTCCTCACCCGTGTAACTCCCTGACTTGTGCCACATAGCCTACCACACGCCCGTGTGCTAGCCTGTGTGGTCAATTTAATTTTCATAAATTAGGTGCAGGTTTCACATGGCCAAGACACATGCTCGTGTTCTAGGCCATATAGCATACACGGCTGAGACACACGCCCGTGTCTCCACCTGTATACCCAATTCTAAGCATTCTGTTTCTCAATTTTAGGATGCAAGGGACACACGGCCAAACCACATGCCCATGTGCCAAGCCGTGTGTCACACACAGTCAAGACACACGCCATTGTGTCTACCCGTGTGGACAAAATAAAGCCATTTCCTAGCTTTATTTCTCACCCATATTTTGCCATCATCCTACAACATCACTTTCATATATATATATATAGCAACCAATTCAAGTCATATAAATCAAGCAAACATCAATAACATGTATGAAATAACATCACATATATTCATATGATCAAACCTACCTTTTAATAAAGACTTATATTTTACTTTAATTGATTCTAACCAACTACATACATATATGTTAAATATGATATATATATATATATATATAACCTCATACTATACCAAATCAAACATCACTAGCCATACCAATGGCTAGATTACAACCATCCATTTACAAGCCATCATTTGGCCAAGTTAGCCTATACATGCCATTATACCAAAATAAGTTTACTGTTTATACCAAAACGAGCTAATGGATAGTGTGATGATGCTCCAACTGATCTCTAATCTTTGTGAGCTTTTGAGCACTATAAAATAAAGAAAATAAAACCTAGTAAGCATTTAATGCTTAGTAAGTTCATAGAATAGGAGTTAAACTTAGCAATCATACTCATTTAAATAAGCATAACAATATCATGCTTCCAAACAAATTAGCAAATTTGCCTAATTACACATGCTCAAATAAACAAGTTAGTCACATAATTCACATATACATAAAGTAAACATAGATGAGCTCATCATATTAAAAATTTTCAAGAAATTTCAAGAACATTTGAGATATGGTTCATTTAATCTCATGATTTTCATTTCAAGAAATTTATCCATTGAATTATTGAAATTTTGATGGATACTCAGGTAGTACACACAAGGTATACAAAACTATAAATCGTCAACTTATAAGCAGGGGTACCTAGTAGGGCACTTAATTAGGGAGCACACTCTCGAGCCACATATCTGGATGCTCAGATGAGCTATGCAACAGGACACTTATCCGGGCTAAACAAGAAATTCATAAGAGTTTTACTCAGGGAGCTCGTAGAGCTTAACAGGTAACTCCGAAGAGTTAATATCAAGGAGCACCGGATAAGGTAATAGAGAGTTCAAGTGAGCCATGTCAGGAAGCTCGTAAAAGCCTATATCAAGACGCTCACATAGAGCTGCGTTTGTGTCCATATTATATGTTGGATCACAACCGATCGAATCATGTAACAGGACGCTTACACAGAGCTGTGATAGTGTGAAACACATGCAAGACCACTACCGATCAAGATACTCACAAGAACTATTTAACAGAATGCTCGAGAGGGCTATAACAGGATTGCTCGTCCGAGCTATTTTTCTGTCCGCAACATATGCAAGACCACATTCAATAAGGGAAATCACATATATCCATCGAATTTCTTAATTCAATCGGAACTTGTCATTTATTCAAGCAGTATCAGGCATATAATTTATTTTCTACTTTAAGCATTTAGATAATTCACCCAAATACAACATTCATTTTCAAACATATTAACATGCGTAATTAAGTTACACGAACTTACCTCGATTGTCGTTCGTATAAGAAATTCTACTAATCC
This sequence comes from Gossypium anomalum, assembly GCA_025698475.1. NCBI lineage: Eukaryota > Viridiplantae > Streptophyta > Magnoliopsida > Malvales > Malvaceae > Gossypium > Gossypium anomalum. The sequence goes on along the minus strand of CM046966.1, from coordinate 53,020,138 downwards.
GACACTTTTTGTTTTCCTCGATCCAATTTCATGTTTGATTTTTCGGATCTATATAAATGAATTTAATCATCAATTTATCACATTTCATATTCAAATAGATTCAATTTACATCCTAGGCAAAATTATCATTTAGTCCCTAAATTATAATTTCATCCAAATTCACTTTGTAAAAGTTGTTTATCTATCAACAACCTTTCATTTTATACCATAAATTTCAAAATTTCAGCATATTCATCCGTGGCAAAATTTTTATACTTTGATACCTTTACAAATTAAAACCTAAAATAGATAGATTAAACTATCCCGATATCAAAAATATAAAAATTACTAAAAACGGGACAAGAATACTTACCCAATTAAGCCAAGAAAGCTTATTTTCTCTTTCCTAGGGTTTCCATGTATTTTTGGGAAAGAAGATGATATAAAATAAGATGATATTTCTATTTAATTATTTATCATCTTTTACTTATTTTGATTTCCAATTTAGTCCTTAACCTTTTCTAATTTTTCCATAGATGACACATCAAAAATATCTACTAACTTTTCTTTAATGGTCTAATTACCATATAAGGACATCAAGTTTTGAATTCTATAGCTATTTGATACTTATAGCTACTATAATTTAACTTTTGCATTTTATGCAATTTGGCCCTAATTAAACACATAATCGGTAAAATTTTTCTTATCAGAATTTTCATATGACATTCCTATCATAATGCAAACTATACAATAATATTAAAATAAATTTTCTTTCTGGGTCGAATTTGTGGTCCCAAAATCACTGTTCTGATTTCACTAAAAATGGGCTATTACAAAAAATCTTACCACACAAGCAGGAGAAGTGATTGAATGATAAAGCTCTCCAATGGCTTTTTCTTACCCCTAAATTCGTTTGAAAATGATGGAAAAAAATGATACTTGGTTTTGTTTTATTTAATTTATCATTTATTTGCTAAATTACTTTTATAACCTTTTAAAACTTACTAAGTCCAATAATACCAAGCCATCATATTCCACTAGCAACATTTATAGTCTAATTACCATATAAGGACTCCAACTTTAAGGTTCTATAGCTATTTAATACCTTTTGCTACTAGAACTCAACTTTTACACTTTACGCAATTTAGTCCTTTTATCAAATTAAGCATGTAAGCGGTAAAATTTCTTAATGAAATTTTTATACGGTATTACTATCATGCTGTAGATAATAAAATAATAAGAAAATAAATATTTTGACATTGTATTTGCGTAACGCCCTGAATTTGGGCCTAGTAGGATTGGGCCTTGAGCATGGGATCGATTAGAAGCCGCTTATAAATATTTAGTTGTGCATGAGAATAGCACAGATTGGTTGTTTGCTTTAATAGTTAAGTGAATTGGGAGTGTTTGGGAGTGCCTGAGAAGTCCTGGGTTCAATCCCTAGCTTTTGCAAAATTGTTGATTTTGTTCTTAAGTGAATCTAGGCCTTTGCATGGAGGCTTTATAAATATTGGGGTGGAAATGTGATGCAAGATGAGCTTGTGGTCCAATGGTTGTGGCGTCATTAAGGTGGCAAGGGATCCTGAGTTCGAGTCACTCCCTACTCAAAAGAGTAGTTATTTTACTCCTTTGCTGAGCAAGTAGTGGAGTTTGAATCAAACACTGATGAGGAGAGTTTGAATTGGTCTTGGAGAAATTTGAGGAGGGATTTGGGGGAGATAATCTTAGAGGTTAGGAGAAAATCAAGGAACAATTTGAATAATGAGGTATTCTAGCTGAATGAGGACTTGGTTACTCAAGAATTTTGGCTAGGGAGAGTTGGGTTCATTTTTTTTGGTTTTGGAGTGTTGATGTTGGTAGTTGCCGAATCTTTTCTTGCCATTTTGGTTTTAAGCATTTTTGGGGAGCCGATTTTTGCTAAAGGGATTTAGGAGTCTCTTGTTTTAGTTTCTTTTCTACCTTTTTCTTAGTTAATCAATTAGGCATTTGTTTTTTTAATTTCTTTGTTGTACCAAAATCGAACAATACCTCTCTTCTCTGCTATTTCTCAAACAATTGCTACTTGTGCTGATTCTCCCTTTCTTCTCTTCTTCTCAATCCTTTTCTTCTCTTCTTGTTTCTTTTCTCAAACTCTAGCCGTATACATCTCCTCCCCCTTTCTATTCTCAATTTGACCGAACCAATCTCTCTCTCCTTATTTTCTTTTCACTTCAGTGTTGATTTTAGTTTTGCTTTGGTCGAACATCAGCACCCTCCCTCTCTACTCTGGTTTTTGACTTGTGCGAATATTTTGTGGTCAAGTTGTGAGTATTGATTCTTTGTAAATCTTTTCCTCCGTGTTGGTAATCTTGTGCTTAACCTTGTTTTTTTATTACCATTCAATGGCTAGGGATGAGTGGTGCTAAGCCGATTGTCCCCTCACCCTAATTAACCTCGCGGTTCAGTAAGTATTCTCGTTATCTTGCACAAGTTATTCTTTTGGGTTGAGGGATGATAAGGTTGATTGATACAGGACCTTTGAGGTAGAGTGATTAATTTTTGGACAACACTGTAGGTGGGTGATTTTCTATCAATCGATCAAGGCAAGTGGCAATTTTTCTGTGGATATGTATTATTAGGAAGAGGTTGTTTTAACTCTTTAGATAATTGTTAATGGTGTGTTATGATGGATTACAGGTTTGGATGCTCAAGAGTTTTCGCAAAAGCTTGCAATCAGGTTTTTTTCCGTACCTTGTAAATAGTAATAGGCATAAAAGTCGTAGAAATGTGTGTATTAGTACCGTAATTGCTAATCGATCAAAAGCCGATAGAGTGTGTATGTTTTTCGTGCGATCTTAGCTGTAGCAGCAAATGTCGAAATGCCAAAAAGTCAAAAAGCTGAAGGATTGGGCTTTTGGGCTACATGACCGTGCGAACGCTCATGTGATCAACCGAGCCCACGAAACATGGGTGTACGACGAGGAGGCCACCATGAGCGATCTCATGGGCTTGGGCCGAAATAGGCCGTATGGGCCCAATGGGCCCGTTGGCCCACGTGGGTAAACTTCATTGTTAAGTGGGATGTAGATAGACTTGTAATGTCGCGCAGATGACTTAGGTAGTTCTGGGCCTCGTTGGGCCTAAATGGGCCGTGTGGACCCAATGGGATCGTGGGCCCCACACGGATGAAATCTGCGGTAAGTGACTAAAAAGGAACCGGGCTACGGTGTACACATAGCCGCATCTGATTTTGGGCTGAATGGGCCACACGAGTGTGTGGGCCCACTAGGGCCGAGTAATATGCCGCAGGCCCATTTACACCGTTATGCCTGTTTAGGTTATTTAAGTCGCTCGAGGCGACGGTGGACCTTCTGTTGGGTCGTTAAGCCCCTAAATTGTAAAATTACTGAAATACCCTCAGATTGTAAAATTATCGAAATACCCCCAGTTTGTAAAATTACTAAAATACCCTCATTTTGTGAAATTACCAAAATACCCTTATAGTGTAAAATTACTGAAATACCCTTGTAGAGTAAAATTATTGAAATACCCCTGTAGGGTAAAATGACTGTGAATTTGACTGATTTGACTGTGATCGTATGACTGTGTTTTAACTGACTTAACTATAGTCGTATGACTGATATGCTTTTAATATATGTTTAATTGACTGTTACTAAGCATGGTCATTTTGCATACACGTGTGATGATTGAGCATGACATACACGACATATTGCATGGGGTTGGGACATTGATACGGAGGAAGTTCTGATAGGATCGCACGGGTCACACGAGACGACTATGGATCCAGTATTGATCTGTTAAGGTTACACGGGTCGCACGGGTCGCACGAGACGACTCTGGACCGACGGATGGCTTAAAGCGGCGTAATCTGATTATGGCTCTGTGCCAACCTAAATATGGCTTTATGCCATCTTGATTATGGCTTTGTGCCAATCGTATGTACTTGTGGCTATGTGCCTATCATATTTATTGATGACTCTGTGTCGATCATATTTACCCGTGGATGTGTGCCGATTATATTACCGTCACTGATGGCTATGTGCCAAACTTATTACAGTTACCGATAGCCTTGTGCCATCCTGATTACGGTTCTGTTCCATCCTGATTATGGTTTATAACCATTCTATTTATGACTCCTGGCCATTTTGTTTACGGGTAGCTTTGCTGCGATTTTGGTGTAACACCCCAAACCCGGCCTAGACATTACGATCGGATCCGACACGTCATATCAAAGCGTTCAAAAATTTGTGTATTGCTTAGTTTAGAAAATTTACTTGGTGTTTAAAAAGATACTTTCAAGATAGGTTAAAGTGAATGGAAGCTGTGCACCAGGTAGGAAACCGAAGAAGAGGAGGTGAGTCCGTCGGACTGCTTAAGTACCAAGCTCCCTTCGGATCCAATCCTAGACATGCACACCACCATTGCCACACTTTAACGTCGTGTATATTCTTAGGAAAACAATTTGATTAAGTCCGTTTAAGAAAAAGTGACTAACTTTGGAAAGCATTTTCATAGCGGAAGTCTTGCTTGTAGTCGTGATATTTTGAAATCAATTGTTATTTTTTGAAATTGCGCCCTAAAGCTAATCAATTCGATGGTTAAAGTAAACCATATCCATCATAATAAAATATAAATCAAACCATAAAAATAATAAAGCGGCCTTATTACAAGTAAAAACCCAAAACCTCAAGCGCAAAACAAAATGAAGTCTAGTTCACCAAAAAGAAACCAAGTTTGTAGAAACATGTGGCCACTCCGAATCCCTCACGGCTCCAAGCCCACTATGGTTAGGGATCACCTGTGAGGATGAAAATAAAAAGGTGAGCTTGGGGAAACTCAGTGTGTAAATTAACCCAATCATAGCCTATATCAGCTCAAACCACAGAAACAAAATAAGTTGGCCTTAACCCAGAACAGAATTCAGAATAAAGCCCATAGGCCCATAACAGATCATAACAGATTTTACATGTTTATGTAAAAACCCAACCCATATCCTACCATGTGCACCCCATACCAGCCTTTCACCATGTGGGGAGACTACTTGACCCACCCAACCGCTACACGCCATAGAAATATGCAGCATGGTCGCTGCGGAGCGAATAATGTGACGAGTCACCAGAAGCAGATAATCGTGGCAGAGCCACGAAGCAGAATATATGTGGCAGAGCCACCAGATCAGATAATTTGTGGCAGAGCCACCAGGACGCTTCCTCTATAATATAACCCATGTCCCCATGCACTGATATTTATTCATGGCATACATCACACAGAATCAGATCATCATGCTTTTCAGTCAATTTTAACCCTAGGGGTATAATGGTCATTTTACACCTAGGGGTATCATGGTAATTTTCCACACTTAGGGGTATTCTAGTAATTTAACTGCTTTTAGGGTTTTCATGCATATCATAGACATTTACGTACTAACAGAAACACTTACCGAGTGTTCTTACTGAATTGGGCCCATTGGCCCATTTTCCCGATTTTGGCCCATTAAGCCCAAAAAACATCGAAATGCACAGAAACGTGTACTCTGCAGTCTTAACACTTTAATTAATCATACACGTCAAACTGTTAATCTTACAAGCACTTGCACACTCGCAAGTTCTCAAAATATTGACTTTTTTATATTTTAGCTTTTCGGCTTTTGCCGATCTAGTCTATGAGAGGGTGTCAGTTACATACCTATTTTATGACGTTTCATTGATGAGATGCACGCATGAACAGCCTAAAATTATATCACTACCACGTTAATCTAACTACCGAAACGAACTACATATTAACCACTTACCATATTTGGCCAACCACTCCTTAGGCACTAGTGATCCTACCTTTGTCGAAAGTAGTGACTAGATCAAGATCTGATCGTTCCACTTGTCCAAGCCCTTGATCAGCAGCCTCTAAATCACAACATTATCAAAGTAAAACAGTTACCACAACCCCTTAGGGCTGCAAGTCCAAATCGATAGCCTCCCTAACCTTTAGGGGTTTCGGCTTTTCTAAACTACGAAAGAAAGACTAATGTTGGAAAGACTTACCACCGATTCCTTTAGTCAATGATTCCCCTTAATTCCTACTCGATTTTGATGCAGTTTTAAGCCCTCAAATGATAATAAAAGTCGAGCCTTCAGTGATCTTTTAAATTCGGCTATGTCCCTATGGCTATGCGTTTTTGGCTTTTTGTAACAGTGAAAAAAAGAAGAAGATTTGTAATAGCTTTGTTAATAGACACTTGGGGTTTAGAGGACTAAAGAATCAGTCAATAATGATGAAGAGAAGTAAGGGGTTTTGGCTATAAGAATTCGGCACAAGGAGAAATATGGCTTTCGGGATTTCAGCTTTTATGGCAAACGGTTATGAGGGTTTAGAAACAACTAATAAAAGATGGAGATGAACAGGATGGTAGGAAGATTCAGCTATAGAGGAAAGAAGAAGAAAAAGAAAGTAGATGAAGAGAGGAGAGAGGAAAAAGTAGAGGATGAATGGTCAGAAAATGGCACAACTAACCCCATCTGCCGAATTTTATAACTGTCAAATGACCTAGCCAAATGTTGCCCTCTAATGAAACCCTTGGCCGGCCAACTCTTGCTCCTCAAGAGTCCACCATTCGGCCAACTCTGCTCTCTCTAATCACCTCCTAAATTCTTTCCCTTATCCCCTCCTTGCTCAATCTCCTAAACAACTCAAACACCTCCTGACAGACTTTTACTTGAGTTCCATTACTTCCCTTTTTTGTACATCAAAATTAATTCCCTTAATATGCTTTCATTGTGATTTGAACCTGGGTCCTCACTAACATCCACACGCCACTTTTATAGCCTTCCCAGTGGCGTCACATGCCACTTTGCCACTGCTTCCTTGTGTTTTATTTTACACAATTAATACTTAAAAGCCCAGCTCACCAGAACCTCTTTTTCTTATGGAATTAAAATTAACTAAAATTACCAGGTTTTAACTTAAGCTTGGGCCTTCTAGAGGCCCACTAACATAGTTAAACCTACACCTAGTAGACAGGGCATAGAAAATTTTAAATTTTGCCAACATTTTCAGAATTCTCAAAAATTGAGGTGTTACAACTCTACCCTCCTTAAAGAAATTTCGTCCTCGAAATTTACTTATTCCAAACAGATGAGGGTATTGCTATTGCATCACCTCTTCTGGCTCCCAAGTAGCTTCCACTCTGCCATGGTTACGCCAAAGCACCTTTACTAATGGAACAAATTTCCTTCTCAGAATCTTAACATCTCGATCCAATATTAGCACAGGCTCCTCCTCAAAGGTCAAATCAGTTTGCACCTCAATTTCTACAACCGGCACGACATGAGTAGGGTCAGAACGATAACGCCTTAACATGGAGACGTGAAAAACATCGTGAATCCTGTCTAACTCTGGAGGCAATTCCAACTGATAAGCCACTGGGCCTACTTGCTTCAAAACCCGAGAAGGCCCAATGAACCGCGGACTCAACTTGCCCTTCTTACCAAACCTTAGTATCTTCTTCCAAGGAGAAACCTTTAAGAAGACCATATCACCTACTGAGTACTCAATCTCCTTACGCTTCAAATCTGCATATGACTTTTGTCTATCGGACGCTTCCTTCAACCGATCTCTAATCAACTTGACCTTATCCTCAGTATCTACCACCAATTCAGGTCCAAGAACCTGTCGTTCTCCTAGTTCGGTCCAACAACTAGGTGTACGACACCTTCGTCCATACAATGCTTCATATGGTGCCATTCGAATACTCACTTGATAACTGTTATTGTACGCAAATTCTGCCAACGGTAAGTAATCCTCCCAACTCCCTCGGAAGTCAATAACACATCCCCTCAACATGTCGTCTAGAATCTGAGTAACCCTTTCCGACTGACCATCAGTTTGGGGATGGAAAGCCATACTAAAGTTCAATCGCGTCCCCAATGCCTCATGTAGCTTCTGCCAAAATCGAGATGTTAATCTAGGATCTCGGTCAGAGATAATCGAAACTGGGACACGATGAAGTCGTACAATCTCCGCTACATACAACTTGGCTAACTTCGAAAGTGAAAAGCTAGTGCGAACAGGTATAAAACGGGCTGATTTGGTCAACCTATCCACAATCACCCATATCGAGTCTTTCTTTGATGATGCCAAGGGTAGCCCACTCACAAAGTCCATGGTTCCCCTTTCCCACTTCCAAAGTAGTATCTTTACTGGCTGCAACAATCCAAAAGGTAATTGATGCTCAGCTTTCACTTGCTGGCATGTCAGACATTTCCCCACGAATCTGATTACTTCTCGTTTAAGCCTGTGCCACCAATACTGATTCATGCAAGTCGTGATACAACTTATTCCCTCCAGGATGCATGGCACAAAGTCCCCCATGAGCTTCCTTCAATATAGACTGTCTCAAGCCAGAGTCCTTCGGAACATAAATTCTTCCTCGAAAGCACAAAACTCCTTTGCTATTCAACCCAAACTCAAAATTTTCCCCTTCCTCAACTTGTTGAAAATGAGCGGCCAAAGACTCATCTTGCAACTTCTTTTCCTTAATCTGATCCACCCAGGTTGGCTTTACTCGCAATTCAGCCAACAGACTTCCATCATCATATAGACTTAGGCGAGCAAACATTGCTCTCAGATCAGATACAACTCTACGACTTAGAGCATCGGCTACCACATTAGCCTTGCCTGGGTGATACTCGATCGAACAGTCATAATCCTTAAGCAGCTCAATCCATCTCCTTTGCCTAAGGTTTAGCTCCTTCTGAGTCAGTAAATACTTAAGACTCTTATGGTCTGTGTATATAATACACCTTTCTCCGTACAAGTAATGTCTCCAAATCTTAAGTGCAAAGATCACTGCTGCCAACTCCAAATCATGAGTAGGATAGTTCCCTTCGTGAGGCTTAAGCTGTCGTGATGCATAAGCAACCACCTTACCCTCTTGCATCAACACACAACCCAAACCTACGTGTGATGCATCACTGTACACAATAAAATCCTTCCCAGATTCTGGTTGAATTAACACAGGTGCTTCAGTCAGAACTTTCTTCAACTTCTCAAAAGCTTCCTGCTACTTCTCAGTCCACACAAACTGTACTCCTTTCCTTATGAGTTTCATCAGAGGTGCTGCCATCACAGAAAAACCTTCCACAAATCTTCTATAGTATCCTGCCAAGCCTAGGAAACTTCAAATTTCTGACACCTACCTCGGTGGCTTCCATTCCAAAATTGCTTCAATCTTACAAGGGTCCACCTTAATCCCCTCAGCAGAGACCACATGTCCTAAGAAGGTTACCTCCCTTAGCCAGAATTCACACTTGCTGAACTTCGCACAGAGTTCCTTCTCCCTTAACACTTATAGCACAATGCGAAGATGCTCATCATGTTCCGCTTCCGTTTCAGAATATACCAGGATATCGTCAATAAAGATGACTACAAACTTATCCAAAAATGATTAGAAAACATGATTCATCAGATCCATAAATGCTACAGGAGCATTGCCAGTCCAAATGGCATAACCAGAAACTCGTAATAACCATACCGAGTCTTAAATGCCGTCTTATGAATATCTGCCTCTTTGACCCTTAACTGATGATATCCAGATCGAAGGTTGATCTTGAAAAATACAGAAGCTCCTTTAAGCTGGTTGAACAAATTGTCAATCCTTGGCAGTGGATACTTATTCTTAATCAGTTTGTTCAACTGGCGATAATCAATACACATCCGCATTGTCCCATCCTTCTTCTTCACGAATAGCACCGGTGCTCCCCATGGAGACACACTTGGCCTAATGAAGCCCCTATCCAACAACTCTTGAATTTGAGCTTTTAGCTCCACTAACTCCTTTGGTGCCATCCTATACAGTGCGATGGACACTGGCGCCGTTCCAGGCAACAAGTCGATTCCAAACTCGACCTTTCGATTTGGAGGCAATCTCGAAAACTCCTCCGGAAAAACATCTTGGAACTCTTTTACGGTCCTAACCTTATCCACCGTCAGTCCCTCAGCTTTCGACTGACTTAGAAATGCCAAATAGGCCTAATAACCTTTTCGAATCCACTTTTCAGCCCTCAATGCCGACACCACATTGGACAAATAGTCCCTTCGTTCACCTATATCATAACCTCATCACCTTCCGGGGTCCTTAGCACCATTCGCTTAGAAGCACAATCCAAAGTCGCCTTATGCTTAACTAGCTAGTCCATTCCTAGAATGAGGTCAAACTCTTCGAACGACAACTCCATCAGATCTCCAAGAAAAATCCTACCTTTAGTTTCTAAGGGCACATCCTTATACAGTTTGTCTACCCTAACTGAGTGACCCAAGGGACTTAATACAGATACTCCACTCACAATCTTTTCAGAGTGCACACCCAACAACCCAGATATGGAACATGCAACATAGGAATGAGTAGATCCAATATCCACCAAAGCAGTATACGGCACGCTAGAAACCAAAAACGTACCAGTTATGATGTTAGGTGCGTCGCCCTCCTCTCGACGATGAGCTGCATACACCAATGCTGGCTGTCGAGCGTCAGCATTTTCGGCACCCCTGCTAGGCGCCCCTCAACCTCGACCATTTCCATTTCCGTTCCTACCTTGTCCACGTCCTCTCGGAGGTTGTGGTCCACCTCTCACGAGTTGAGCAACCCTCTGTTCAGTAACCTAAACCTGATCAGCTCTCTGAAGACAGTCTTTAACTCCATGCTCCATGGATCCGCATCGGAAACAAGCACCAGAACGTTTCCTACACTTACCCAACTATACCTTACCATAGTCTCCACAGATTGGTCGTCTAACAACATTCACCGAAACTGCTCGAACTGGCTCTTCTACTCTTGCCCTTTTGACATTCTTATTTGCTCCCCCCGAAGGTCCAGAATCCCTCCAGAAACAGTTTCGATCCTTCTCACGGTTCTGCCTCTCAGTACGCTTCACCTCCTCAACTATCTTAGCTTTTTCCACCAGGACCGCGAAATCACGCTCTCTCTGCAGAGCAATCAGCACCTTAAGTTCATCTCTGAGTCCATCCTCAAAACGAACGCTACGCTTATACTCTGTAGCGACTATTCCCACAGCATACCGGCTTAGCCTTAGAAACTCAGCCTCGTACTCTGCAACGACTTATTTCCTTGAACCAGATTTAAGAATTCCTTTCTGTGGACGTCCACATAACTCGCCCCAACATACTTCCCTTTAAAAGCCATCTTAAATAGCTCCCAAGTTACCCTATCAGCTGGGATTCCATCTCTCACGGTGAGCCACCACTGATAGGCCTCGTCTCGCAGCAACGATACGGCTCCCTTCAGCTTCTGCTCCACAGAGCAGTCCAAGTCATCCATAATTCACTCTGTGGCCTCTAACCAATATTCTGCCACATTCGGGGCTACACCAGATATGCCCCTAAAGATCTCTGCTCCGTTAGCCCGGAGTCATTCAGAAATTGATCCTCGAATTCCATTACCGGTACTTGTCCCGGCCACCCTTTCCAGAACACGAAGCATAGCCTGCGATAGGGCGTCATCCTCGACACCACGATCATGAGACTCTACTTTCGTTTCTGGTGGTACCGGTGCCTCCGCTGTCGGCATATGCCCAGAAGACGCAGTTCCTACTCGAGCACTACCTCGGCCTCGTCCACGGCCTCTTCCACGAGCTACTCACATACTCATATCATATTATCTGATTACAAATTTTATGCATTAATTTCAGCATTCCAGTGATTATTACAGATGTTTTATGATTTAGACAGTAATTCAGAGTTGGTATTTGCAGAATCGATGTCTAGCTACAGTTTCAGTCTCTTATCAAGTTTTCCTATGGTTTCAGCATCCTATCTAGAGTAGTCTAGTAGGGTTGCAATGTAGACAGATAATTCAGAATATATTCAGAAAAATTTAGAATACTTACAGACTTGGGCCGGAGATTCGGAATGCCACATTCTAAAGATCTAAATTTTGAAAACTGAGTTTTGCAATCTTTATAAAATTTTTATTTTTGAAAATCTTTGTTTTTGTAAACCCATTCCACAGTCGAGTTGTTGCAACTTGGCTCTGATACCACTGAATGTAACACCCCAAACCCAGCCTAGACGTTACGACCGGATCCGACACGCCACATCAAAGCGTTCAAAACATTGTGTATTGCTTAGTTTAGAAAACTTACTTGGTGTTTTAAAAGATACTTTCAAGATAGGTTAAAGTGAATGGAAGCTGTGCACCAGCTAGGAAACCGGAGAAGAGGAAGTGAGCCCGTCGGACTGCTTAAGTACCAAGCTCCCTTCGGATCCAATCCTAGACATGCACACCGCCATTTCTACACTTTAACGTCGTGTATATTTTTAGGAAAACAATTTGATTAAGTCCGTTTAAGAAAAAGTGACTAACTTTGGAAAGCATTTTCATAGCGGAAGTCTTGCTTGTAGTCGTGATATTTGGAAATCAATTATTATTTTTTGAAATCGCGCCCTAAAGCTAATCAATTCGATGGTTAAAGTAAACCATATCCATCATAATAAAATATAAATCAAACCATAAAAATAATAAAGCGGCCTTATTACAAGTAAAAACCCAAAACCTCAAGCGCAAAACAAAATAAAGTCCAGTTTACCAGAAAGAAACCAAGTTTGCAGAAACATGTGGCCACTCCGAATCCCTCATGGCTCCAAGCCCACTATGGTTGGGGATCACCTACGAGGATGAAAATAAAAGGGTGAGTTTGGGGAAACTCAGTGTGTAAATTAACCCAACCATAGCCTATATCATCTCAAACCACAGAAACAGAATAAGTTGGCCTTAGCGAGCAAAGTGAGAATAAAGCCCATAGGCCCATAATGAGATCATAACATGATTTTACATGTTTATGCAAAAACCCAACCCATATCCTACCATGTGCACCCCCATACCAGCCTTTCACCATGTGGGGAGACTACTCGACCCACCCAACCGCTACACACCACAGAAATATGTAGCATGGCTGCCAGAACAGATAATGTGACAGAGTCACTAGAAACAGATAATCGTGGCAGAGCCACCAGAACTGATATATGTGGCAGAGCCACCAGATCAGATAATTTGTAGCGTAGCCACCAGGACGCTTCCTCTATAATATAACCCATGTCCCCATGCATAGATATTTATTCATGGTATACGTCACACAAAATCAGATCATCATGCTTTTCAGTCAATTTTAACCCTAGGGGTATACTGGTCATTTTGCACTTAGGGGTATCATGGTAATTTTCTACACTTAGGGCTATTCTAGTAATTTAACTGCTTTTAGGGTTTTCATGCATATCATAGACATTTATGTACTAACAGAAACACTTACCGAGTGTTCTTACCGAATTGGGCCTGTTGGCCCATTTTCTCGATTTTGGCCCATTAAGCCCAAAAAAATTGAAATGTACAGAAACGTGCACTCTGCAGTCTTAACACTTTAATTAATCATACACGTCAAACTATTAATCTTACGAGCACTTGCACAATCGCAAGTTCTCAAAATACCAATTTTTTGGTATTTTGGCTTTTCGGCTTTTGCCGATCTAGTCTATGAGAGGGTGTCAATTACACATCTGTTTTATGACGTTTCATTGATGAGATCCACGCATGAAATGCCTACAATTATATTACTACCACGTTAATCTAACAACCAAAACGAACTACATATTAACCACTAACCATATTCGGCCAACCACTCCTTAGGCACTAGTGATCCTACCTTTGTTGAAAGTAGTGACTAGATCAAGATCTAATCGTGTCACTTGTCCAAGCCATTGATCAGCAGCCTCTAAATCACACCATTATCAAAGTAAAACAGTTACCACAACCCTTAGAGCTACAAGTCCAAATCGACAGCCTCCCTAACCTTTAGGGGTTTCGGCTTTTCTAAACTATGAAAGAAAGACTAATGTTGGAAAGACTTACCACCGATTCCTTTAGTCAAAGATTCCCTTTAATTCCTACACGATTCTGATGCAGTTCTAAGCCCTCAAATGATAATAAAAGTTGGGCCTTCAGTGATCTTTGGAATTCTGCTATGTCCCTATGGCTATGCGTTTTCGACTTTTTGTAACAGTAAAGAAAAGATGAAGATTTGTAGTAGCTTTGTCGATAGATACTTGGGGTTTAGAGGACTAAAGAATCAATCAAGATTGATGAAGAGAAGTAAGGGGTTTTGGCTATAAGAATTCGGCACAAAGAGAAATATGGCTTTCGGGATTTCGGCTTTTATGGCGAACAGTTATGAGGGTTTAGAAACAACTGATAAAAGATGGAGATGAACAGGATGGTAGGAATATTCAGCTATGGAGGAAAGAAGAAGAAAAAGAAAGTAGATGAAGAGAGGAGAAAGGAAAAAGTAGAGGATGAATGGTCAGAAAACGGCATAACTAACCCCATCTGCCGAATTTATAACTGTCAAATGACCTAGCCGAATGTTACCCTCTAATAAAACCCTTGACCGGCCAACTCTTGCTCCTCAAGAGTCCACCATTCGGCCAACTCTACTCTCTCTAATCAGCTCCTAAATTCTCCCCCTTACCCCCTCATCGCTCAATCTCTTGAGCAACTCAAACTCTTCCTGACAGACTTTTACTTGAGTTCCATTACTTCCCTTTTTTGTACATAAAAATTAATTCCCTTAATATGCTTTCATTGTGATTTGAACCTGGGTCCTCACTAACATCCGCACACCACTTTTATAGCCTTCCTAGTGGCGTCACATGCCACTTTGCCACCTGCTTCCTTGTGTTTTATTTTACACAATTAATACTTAAAAGCCCAGCTTACCAGAACCCCTTTTTCTTATGGAATTAAAATTAACTAAAATTACCGGGTTTTAACTTAAGCTTGGGCCTTCTAGAGGCCCACTAACATAGTTAAACCTACACCTAGTAGACAGAGCACAAAAAATTTTAAATTTTGCCAACTTTTTCAGAATTTCCGAAAATTGGGGCGTTACATTTGGTTAGTGCCGCAACTGGTGTTAACATTGGGTGTGTAGGGATGGCGTGGATGATTTATTCACCACAGGTAGTGCAGGGTTGGATGGTGGCAAGTGCAGGGTTGGATGGCATAGGTTAGCATGCAGACACATTATGCATATAGAACTGTTTCTCATATAGGCTAGGCCCAACTGTTACTGATATGGCCTAGGCCCAACTGTTACTGATATTGAGAATGGGCTAGGCCTAATTGATTCTGATGAGGGCTGAGACCCAAGTGAAATTGTACTGGGCTTAGGCCCACACACATTATTTTGTTACTGTAATGGGCTCCGGCCCAGACTAATTTTGAATTCTGTCTTTTTACTAACTGTTTTAATTTAGGAGGGGATTATACACTGAGTTTTGATAAACTCACCCTGTTTATTAACTATGCAGGTTATCCCCAACATTAGGAGGATCGGTGCTGCAAGGGACTCAGAGATGGCCATACAACTACTATTATTTTCGATTTTCTTTTAAGTTATCTACTTATAAGTACTTATATTTTGATCCGGGTTGTAATAAGGCCTCTTTTAATTTCTGGTTTTTAATTTGGGATTTTTAGTTTATTACGTTTTCTATCTGATAAAAGTAGATCGCGATTTTCCAAAACAATAAATGTTTTTAAAACACAACGCTTTTACAACTTAACTTTTAAACATCATGTTTTCGTAAATCGGTTACTTATAAAAATTAGCTTCCGCAACTGAAAAGGAAATTTTGGGAATAAAATTTACGATTTTTTTTAATGAACCCCATTTTGAAAATAAACAATCCCAAACTAAGGTTTTTAAAGGAATGACATTTTTTTTTAAATGGCAAGAAGTTTTTTTTATATATATTAAGAAGGGTTTTCAATGAAAACATGGTTTTAGAAAAACACTTCAATGTGATACACTAGATTTGGACCTAACATCTAGGCAGGGTTTGGGGTGTTACAATTTGTGGTCCCATTCTAATTTCACTAAAAACAGGCTGTTACAACTCTCCCCTCTAAAGAAATTTTCGTCCCCAAAAATCTTAACAGAAAAGAGGTTCGGATATTGCTTTCTCATAGCTTCCTCGGGTTTCCAGGTGGCTTCCTCTAACCCGTCTTGTTGCCAAAGAACCTTTACTAAAGCTATGCTCTTATTTCTCAGTTCTTTAACCTCTTAAGCCAAAATTCTGATCGGTTCCTTACTATACGACATATCAGGCTAAATCTCGACATCCGCTAGTAAGATAACATGTAAAGGGTCAGATCGATATCGCTGCAACATAAACACGTGACAGTCATTATGAATCTTTTCTAATTCATATAGCAAAGCTAATCGATACGCTACAAGTCTGATTCTTTCAATAATCTTATATGGCCCGATAAATCGCGGACTTAACTGTCCTTTACGACCAAATCGAAGAACTTTCTTCCGAGGCGATACTTTCAGAAACACTCTATCACCGACTTGAAATTCAATGTCTTTAAGCTTAAGATCCGCATATGATTTTTTTTGATCCGAAGCTAATTTTAAACTATCCCGAATCACTTTTACTTTTTCTTCAGTCTCACGAATCAAATTAACCCTGTGAATCTTTTTCTCACTGAGTTCAGTCCAATATAATAGAGTTTGGCATTTACAACCATACAAAGCTTCATACGGAGCCATCTTTACGCTCGACTGAAAACTTTTACTATACGTGAATTCAACCAACGGTAAATATTTCTCCTAATTGTCTTCTGACTCTAATACACAACAACAAAGCATATCCTTGAGTACTTGAATTACTCACTCAGATTGACGATCGGTCTGTCGATGAAATGCAGTGTTAAAATGCAACAGCAAACCTAGAGCTTCTTGTAACTTTTTCCAGAATCGTGATGTAAACCCCGTATCTCTATCCGAAATGATAGAAACTGGCACCTTGCGTAATCTGACAACCTTAAAAACATATAACTCCTCTAATCTCTCAAGGGAGAAATCTGTACGTACTAAAATAAAATGTGCAGACTTCATTAGACGATCAAAGACAACCCAAATTGCATCTTTCTTTCTCAGAGGAAGGGGTAAACCTGATACGAAGTCCATCGTAACTCGATCCCATTTCCATTCTGCTATCATCATTGGCTGCAATAATCCAGAAGGTACCTAATGTTCAGCTTTAACTTGCTTACATACTAAACATCTCGATATAAAGTCAAAAATCTCGCATTTTATTCTCGGCCACCAATATATCTATTTCAAATCACTGTACATCTTCTTACATCCCGGATGAACAGACAAGCTACCACTATAAGCCTCATGTAAGATTTTTCTAATGAGCTCTGAATTCTTCGACACAGAAATTCTACCTCTGAATAATAAACAATCATCGAGTCCAACCAGAAATTTTGAACCAGAAGTTGACTTGCTCTGTGTCCGTTTAGCTAGTAACTCATCATCACACTTCTAAGCTTCACAGATCTACTGTAAGAATACTAGTCTAGCTTTCAACTTGGCTGAAATTGAACCATCATCAAATAATATCAGTTGTGCATTCATCACCCGCAAAAAAATAAAGACTTCCTACTCAGAGCATTAGCTACTACATTTGCTTTACCCAGATCATAATTAATGATAAAATCATAATCTTTCCATATTTTGAGCCACCTACGCTGTCTTAGATCCAAATTGTGACAACCCTAATTTGACCCTAGTCGAAAAGTGGTTTCGGGACCACAAAATCGAATCATAAAAATAATTAACCGTTATATTCTAAGCTTATTATATGAATAAATGCATGTGTGAAAGTTTCATACTTTGATTTTGTTATTTGAATGTGAAATTTAGTAAATAGGATTTATGTGTGACATTTTTGAAATGTGATGGGTTAATTTTAAAATGGTCTATTGATGTATGTTATAAAAAATAATGGACTTGCATGTCAATTCACCCATTTTAGATAGTGGCCGGCCATGTTGTTGTTTAATATATATTATATGTATTTTCTATTAAAATTATTTTCAACTAAATGAATTAAAGAATGAATAAAAAAATGGGTGAGTGGAGGAGAAACCAAAGTTGGTTCATCTTTTGATTTCTTTGGCCGAAAATTCTAAGAAGAGAAGCGAGGGGAAACAAGCATTCGGCTACTCCTTTCTAGTCTTGATTAAGGTATGTTTGAAGTGTTTTGAAAGAAATTACTTGTGTATTTTAGGACAGTTTCTTAGTTCCTTCATAACCCATGTGCAAATTTTCATTTTGGTAGCTATAGGAGCAATCGGTCATGAGAGGATTTTTTAGTTAGAAATGATACTTTGATGTTTTGTTTTGAATTAATACAAGTACTCCATTCGGTTGAAATTATAAAAGTATGTTAAGTTTAAAAAAAAAAAGTTTGAATTTGTAAATGTAAAAATTAAGTGTTCTTGTGTTATAGTCGAATATACTTTGAAAATTATAATGGAGAAATTCTTATGATATAAGCTTGTAAATTGAAGTTATAATTTGTGCTTTGTAGTTTTAAATGGTTAAAGACTATTCGGTTATAGCCTTTATTTTTCATGAAGAAATCAAGTTAAATGTATATGTGCCTATGTTATGGTCGAATGTACTAAGGGTGGATTAATATGGAGTTTAATGTTATATTGATTCAGGTTTGTTAGTTTTTGAAAAATAAAAATGATTGTATCGGGGATTTTAGAGATGTGAAATGGTAGGTGATATGTATTTAAATTGTTTATTAAGGTATTGGCTATATGGTTAAAAATGTGCACATAAAAGTATAATAGGTCAAATGAATTTTATGTTTCTATATGTATGATTTAGTTGATGGTGTGATATATTAGCATATTTGGATATTGATGTTTGTGTGTCTCATGTTAATATGATAATCGGCCGTAGGCATGATTAAATGGTTCGATCATTGTTTGGCATAGGTGAAATCTATATGAATTTGTTACATTCGGTCATAAAATGGAATTAAATATGAAAGCTAAGTTTGAGTGGTTAGTGCCGAATGTGTTCGAATCTGACTTAAAAAGTACATAAATTTGAAAATGAAATGGTAATAGACTTAAAGTGAACAAATGATACGAATTAATTGGTTTTTGAAATGTATATTGTTGTTGTATGTATGTGTTTGATTGAGAAGTAAATTTGTTTGATTTAGCTCAAGAGCTTAGAGGACCAAAGTTGGATAGGGGAAAGGAGAAAGTAACTGAATAGCCGTTGAAATTGTTCGACAACATCCGAGGTAAGTTTTGAGTAGTCTCCTTTAGTATATAATTGATGATGCCTTTATAATAGTATATTAGATGAATTTCGATCTTTGGCTTGCACTTGAATAAAGTTGTATAATAAATAATGCATGTATAGGACTTATAGTCTGATAGTCACTTTGAGTTTAAGATTGAATGGTGAAATGAATGTGTGATATGAGGTATAACTCCTGAGCTGAAATGTGAATGATGATGTGCATATTGAGTTTATATCCGAATGTAATATATGATTTCTAAAGTGATAAGATGACTAAGATGTGTTAAAATAAGACTAAGTATGTATGAGATTTGAGATATATCCGGACATGAGATCCGTAGGCTATATGCTAGAAATATATCTGGACTTGAGGTCCGCAGGCTACGTGCTGGAAAGATATCCGGGTTAAAGACCCGTAGGCTTATGCTAGTAATGTGTTCCGAGTTCTAAGACTAGACAGGACCAATGCCAGTAAGTTAAGTAAGATTACGACATCAATTGTCCGTGGTAACCATTGTTACGTAAGTAAAATATATATATTACATGTTAAGGTACGTGTTATGTGCTCATATGTGAATTGATTTCAAAGTGATTTATTTGTATCAAAGAATGATAGATATATATATATATATGTGTGTGTAGATGAGTTCAGTATTTGAGGATAAGATAATGACCTATTCGGTCACTGTAAGTCGTTATATGAAAGTATGTGACTAAAAGTAATCGTATAAGCCATGTAGATATTGAAATATGTGCTAGAAATTTTCTTATGTATACATACATACTTATTCGGCCAAAAGGAATTAAAACTAGAGTACTTGTGTATATTTGGCTAAGTGAATTACAATTAGAATATGAGTTTTGTTATATTCAATGTTCATTTTAAATGACAAGCTTATATAGTATGAAATGCTTAAAACTTACTAAGCCTCGAAAGCTTACTCTGTTTCTTATTTCTCTGTTTTATAGATTGTTGATTTTGGCCACCGTCTCGAGGATCGTCAGCAGTTCATCATACTATAGCCCCTTTTGGTACAATTATATTTTGACCTTGCTATGGCATGTATAGGTTAGGTCGGTAATAGATAAGTTTTGTAATTGTAAATATTTTGGCCATGTGAAAATGTTATATATATATATATAACTCAAGAATCAGTATGTATTCAGCTCGATTTCTATTTTACTTGATAGATTATGTGAATAAAATTAAATGTTTAGCTCAGTAATACCTCATAGCCTAAACCGGTGATCGGACTTGGGCTAAGGGTGTTGCATTTTATTGGTATCAGAGCTATAGTTTAGTCAATTCTAGGACTAATGTAGAGTGTTTGAGTCTAACTATACTTGCCATACAGTATTATTACGATAGTATGATGAATTCTGACAGTTAAAAATGTGTTTTCGTATAGTAATGGATCCCGATCCCAATCGAGCGGTAGCTGATGATGTCGAGAGTGTAGCGCCTGCTCCTGCGCATGGGACAGCGCCGTTGGACTCTCAACCTATCGCAGGCAATCAGAACTATGAGGCTAGACAGGCTTTTTATAATGTAATGAGTGATTGGTTCAACCAATACATTCAAACTAATACAGCTGTTCCACAACCCTCACTCCTGAATAATACACCCCCTGAACCTACGATACCTTCGGTAATTGATCAGACGAGGTTAAATAAGCCCTCAATTGATGAGAATCACTGAAAGCGGGGCTCACGAGTTTAAGGCTACAGATAGTGATGATCTTTGAGCAAAAATTTGAATTTTGGTTGGACAATACTATCCGAGTGTTTGATGAACTATCTCGCACACCGATGAATGCTTAAAATGTGCTATATCTTTGCTACGTGATATCGCCTACCACTTTGGTGGAATCGTTGATTTCTGTTATACCCAAAGAGTGAGTGACTTAAGAGTTCTTCCAAACCGAGTTTCGAAAAAAGTATATCAGCCAGAGATTCATTGATCAGAAACGGAAAGAATTTCTTGAACTTAAACAAGGTTCCATGTCGGTTACTGATTATGAACGAAAATTTGTGAGGCTTAGCCGGTATGTCCGAGAATGTGTTTCTTCAGAAGCTATAATGTGTAAACGTTTCGGAGATAGATTGAACGAAGATATAAAACTGTATATTGGCATTCTTGAAATCAGGGAATTTGTAATACTTGTCGAACGAGCTTGCAAAGCCGAAGAGCTCAGTAAAGAGAAAAGAAAGGCTGAAGTAGGAGCAAGAGAGTTCCGTAAGAGATCTTCGGGAAAGCCCTTTCAGCAGTCACCGAAGAAATTTAGAGATGATTCAGGCCGATCAAAAGACACTTCGGGCTTTTCTAGATGAGACCGTGATCGACCCCCTGTGAGTACGCGAGTCACTTCAGTTGCCAGTGTTGGAAACGATCGTCGGGACAGAACTGAGTGCAAGTATTGTGGGAAATGGCATTTGGGGAGTTGTAGATTCCATGACCGCTCCTGTTATAAGTGTGGATCAGTTGACCACTTCATCAAAGACTGCCCGAGATTGTCTGAACAGAATATGAATCAGAGTGGGAAACCGGGTACTACTATAGCTCAAGGTAGACTATCTAGGAATTCGAGGAATGCTAGTGGTGGTCAAAGAGGGTTTAGAGATGCTACGACTAGATCTGAGGCTCGTGCTCCTGCTAGAGCTTATGCTATACGCGCACGCAAGGATGCTTATTCGCCAGATGTTATTACCGGTACTTTCACTCTCTTTGATACTAATGTGATTGCATTGATTGACCCTGGTTCTACTCATTCTTATGTATGTGAGACTCTAGCATCCAGTAAGACTCTACACCGTTGAGTCTCTCGAGTTAAAGAATTCAGTGTCGAATCCCTTGGGTGGTTGTGTGCTTGTTGACAAGGTGTGTAAGAAATGCCCCCTAGTAATCCGAGGTTCCTTTTTTTTGGCCGATTTGATGCTTTTACCGTTTGATGAATTTGATGTTATTCTCGGTATGGATTGGTTGACCGTACATGATGCAGCTGTAAATTGCAAACGAAAGACCATTGATTTGAGATATGCAAATAATGAGATAATCCGAGTCGAGTCTACTGACTTGAATGGATTGCCAGCAATAATATCCTCGATGTTGACTCAGAAATATGTGAGAAAGGGATGTGAAGCATATCTTGCGTACGTACTGGATAGCAAAGAGTCCAAAAAGAAACTTGAATCAGTGCCAGTGGTTTGTGAGTATTCAGATGTTTTTCCTGAGGAATTACCGGGATTACCACCCATTCGAGAGGTAGAATTCGACATCGAACTTGTACCTGGGACTACACCAATTTCGATAGCTTCGTACCGTATGGCACGAACGGAATTGAAAGAATTGAAAACTCAGTTGCTAGAGTTGACAGATAGAGGTTTCGCTCGACCGAGTTTCTCACCTTGGGGTGCACCAGTATTATTCGTGAAAAAGAAAGATGGAACCATGAGGATGTGCATCGACTATCGTCAATTGAATAAAGTGACAATAAAGAACAAATATCTGTTACCGCATATTGATGATTTGTTTGATGGTGAAGGAGCCTCAGTGTTTTCAAAGATAGATTTGAGATCGAGTTATTATCGATTCTGAGTCCGAGACTCGAGATATACCTAAAAGCGCCGGGGCGAGATACAGTCACTATGAGTTTTTAGTGATGCCGTTTGCGCTCACTAATGCCCCTGCAGTATTTATGGACTTGATGAATCAAATTTTCAGGAGTATTTGGACCGGTTTGTAGTTGTGTTTATAGATGACATCTTGATTTATTCACGCGATGAAACTGAACATACCAAGCATCTGAGATTAGTGTTGCAGATATTACGGGATAAGTAGTTATATGCTAAGTTCAGTAAATGTGAATTCTGGTTGAGAGAAGTTAAGTTTTTGGGACATGTGGTATCCGCATCGGGTATTAGAGTTGATCCGAGCAAAATTTCAGCCATACTCGATTGGAGGCCTCCGAGAAATGTTACCAAAGTTCAGAGCTTTTTGGGACTTGCTGGTTATTACAGACGATTTGTAAAGGGTTTCTCGATGATAGCCTCACCAATGACGAAACTACTTCAAAAAGATGTTAAGTTTGAATGGTCAGGAAAATGTCAGAAAAGTTTCGATCAATTGAAATCTTATTTGACTGAAGCTCCAGTACTAGTGCAGCCCAAATCCGGTAAAGAGTTTGTCATTTACAGTGATGCATCCTTACTTGGGCTGGGTTATGTATTGATGCAAGAAGGTAGAGTTGTAGCTTACGCGTCGAGGCAATTGAAACTGCATGAAAAAAACTATCCGACCCGTGATCTCGAATTAGATGCCATCGTATTCTCTTTGAAAATATGGCGACACTACTTGTTTGGAGAGAGGTGTCATGTACATTCAGATCACAAAAGCCTCAAATATTTGATGACTCAAAGAGATTTGAATCTGCGTCAAAGATGTTGGCTTGAGTTGTTGAAAGATTATGAGCTCGTCATTGACTATCACCCGGGAAAGGCTAACGTGGTTGCCGATGCTTTAAGTCGCAAGTCACTATTTACTTTATGAGCAATGAATGTACACCTATCTGTTTCTTCTGATAATATGTTAGTAGTAGAATTGAAAGCCAAACCATTATTGATTCATCAAATACGCGAATCTCAGAAAGTCGATGATGAATTGGTTGCTAAACGAGCTGAATGTGCTTCTAATGTGGAATCAGAGTTTCAATTAGACGACAACGATTGTTAGAGGTTCAGAAGTCGACTGTGTGTTCCAAGAAATTCAGAACTTATTTCGATGATTTTGAGCGAGGCTCATAGTAGCCGAATGTAAATCCACCCGGGTAGTACGAAAATGTACAATGATCTGAAGCATCAGTTTTGGTGGCCTGGTATGAAACGAGACATTTCTGACTTTGTTTCGAAGTGTTTGATATGTCAACAAGTGAAAGCGGAACATCAAGTGCCTTCAGGGTTACTTCAGCCGATCATAATACCCGAATGGAAATGGGATCGAGTTACGATGGATTTTGTGTCTAGGTTACCTTTGTCACCGAGCAAGAAAGATGCGGTATGGGTTGTTGTGTATAGGTTGACTAAATCGGCTCATTTCATTCCTGTACATATGGATTTCTCACTCGATAAGCTAGCCGAGTTGTATGTTGCTCAAATTGTCAGATTACATGGGGTACCCGTTTCAATTGTGTCAGATAGAGACCAAAGATTCACATCGCAATTTTGGAAGAAATTGCAAGAAGCATTGGGTACTAAGTTGCATTTTAGCGCCGCTTTTCATCCCCAGACCGATGGTCAATCCTAGCGAATAATTAAGATACTCGAGGATATGTTGAGATGTAGCATCCTTGAGTTTAGTGGTTCATGGGAACGGTATTTGCCTTTGATTGAATTCACTTACAATAATAGTTTTCAATCAAGCATTAAGATGCCACCTTACAAGGCTTTGTACGGTCGTAAATGTCGTACACCATTGTTTTGGACCGATCTTAGTGAAAGTAAAATCTTTGGGGTTGATTTGATTAAAGATGCTGAACAAAAAGTAATAGTGATCCGTGAAAGTCTGAAAGCAGCTTCAGATCGTCAGAAGTCGTATGCGGATTTAAAACGAAAAGACATTGAAAATTAGATTGGAGACAAAGTGTTTCTTAAAGTTTCACCTTGGAAAAAGGTGCTCAGATTTGGCCGTAAGGGCAAATTGAGTCCGAGGTTCATCGGGCCATATGAAGTATCCGAACGAATTAGGCCGGTCGCATATAGATTGATTTTACCCCCTGAACTTGAAAAGATTCACAATATTTTTCATGTTTCGATGCTTCGACGTTATAGATCTGATCCATCACACGTAATTAATCCATCAGAGGTTGAGATTCAAGCTGATTTAAGTTACGAAGAAGAACCGGTTCGTATTTTGGCTCGTGAAGTAAAAGAACTACGAAATAAGAAAATCTCTTTACTGAAGGTACTGTGGCTTAAGCATGGGGTTGAAGAAGCTACTTGGGAACCTGAAGATTCTATGAAAGATAGATATCCTAACTTATTCACTGGTAAGATTTTCGGGGACAAAAATTCCTTATGTGGGGGAGCGTTGTGACAGCCCTAATTTGACCCTAGTCGGAAAGTGGTTTCGGGACCACAAAATTGAATCATAAAAATAATTAACCATTATATTCTAAGCTTATTATATGTATAAATGCATGTGTGAAAGTTTCATACTTTGATTTTGTTATTTGAATGTGAAATTTAGTAAATAGGATTTATGTGTGACATTTTTGAAATGTGATGGGTTAATTTTAAAATGGTCTATTAATGTATGTTATAAAAAATAATGGACTTCCATGTCAATTCACCCATTTTAGATAGTGGTCGGCCATGTTGTTGTTTAATATATATTATATGTATTTTCTATTAACATTATTTTCAACTAAATGAATTAAAGAATAAATAAAAAAAATGGGTGAGTGGAGGAGAAACCAAAGTTGGTTCATCTTTTGATTTCTTTGGCTGAAAATTCTAAGAAGAGAAGGGAGGGGAAACAAGCATTCAGCTACTCCTTTCTAGTCTTGATTAAGGTATGTTTGAAGTGTTTTGAAAGAAATTACTTTTGTATTTTAGGATAGTTTCTTAGTTCCTCCATAACCCATGTGCAAATTTTCATTTTGGTATCTATGGGAGCAATCGGTCAGGAGAGGATTTTTCATTTAGAAATGATACTTTGATGTTTTGTTTTGAATTAATAAAATTACTCCATTCGGTTGAAATTATAAAAGTATGTTAAGTTTAAAAAAAAAAGTTTGAATTTGTAAATGTAAAAATTAAGTGTGCTTGTGTTATAGCCGAATATACTTTGAAAATTATAATGGAGAAATTCTTATGATATAAGCTTGTAAATTGAAGTTATAATTTGTACTTTGTAGTTTTAAATTGCTAAAGACTATTCGGTTATAGCCTTTATTTTTCATGAAGAAATCAAGTTAAATGTATATGTACCTATGTTATGGCCGAATGTACTAAGGGTGGATTAATATGGAGTTTAATGTTATATTGATTCGGGTTTGTTAGTTTTTGAAAAATAAAAATGATTGTATCGG
Source organism: Gossypium anomalum (assembly GCA_025698475.1). NCBI lineage: Eukaryota > Viridiplantae > Streptophyta > Magnoliopsida > Malvales > Malvaceae > Gossypium > Gossypium anomalum. Next base: position 52,993,890 of record CM046966.1, on the reverse strand, counting down.
GGATTTTAGAGATGTGAATTGGTAGGTGATATGTATTTAAATTGTTTATTAAGGTGTTGGCTATATGGTTAAAAATGTCCACATGAAAGTATAATAGGTCAAATGAATTTTATGTTTCTATATGTATGATTTAGTTAATGGTGTGATATATTAGCATATTTGGATATTGATGTTTGTGTGTCTCGTGTTAATATGATAATCGGCCGTAGGCATGATTAAATGGTTCGGTCATTGTTTGGCATAGGTGAAATCTAAATGAATTTGTTACATTCGGTCATAAAATGGAATTAAATATGAAAGCTAAGTTTGAGTGGTTAGTGCCGAATGTGTTCGAATGTGACTTACAAAGTACATAAATTTGAAAATGAAATGGGAATAGACTTAAAGTGAACAAATGATACGAATTAATTGGTTTTTGAAATGTATATTGTTGTTGTATGTATGTGTTTGATTGAGAAGTAAATTTGCTTGATTTAGCTCAAGAGCTTAGAGGACCAAAGTTGGATAGGGGAAAGGAGAAAGTAACCGAATAGCCATTGAAATTGTTCGACAACATCCGAGGTAAGTTTTGAGTAGTCTCTTTTAGTATATAATTGATGATGCCTTTATAATTGTATATTAGATGAATTTCGATATTTGGCTTACACTTGAATAAAATTGTATAATAAATAATGCCTGTATAGGACTTATAGTCTGATAGTTACTTTGAGTTTAAGATTGAATGGTAAAATGAATGTGTGATATGAGGTATAACTCTTAAGCTGAAATGTGAATGATGATGTGCATATTGAGTTTATATCCGAATGTAATATATGATTTCTAAAGTGATAAGATGACTAAGATGTGTTAAAATAAGACTAAGTATGTATGAGATTTGAGATATATCCGGACATGAGATCTGCAGGCTATATGCTGGAAATATATCCTGACTTGAGGTCCGCAGGCTACGTGCTGGAAAGATATCCGGGTTAAAGACCCGTAGGCTTATGCTAGTAATGTGTTCCGAGTTCTAAGACTAGACAGGACCAATGCCAGTAAGTTAAGTAAGATTACGACATCGATTGTCCGTAGTAACCATTGTTGTGTAAGTAAAATATATATATTACATGTTAAGGTACGTGTTATGTGCTCATATGTGAATTGATTTCAAAGTGATTTATTTGTATCAAAGAACGATAGATAGATATATGTGTGTGTGTGTGGATGAGTTCGGTATTTGAGGATAAGACAATGACCTATTCGGTCACTGTAAGTCATTATATGAAAGTATGTGACTAAAAGTAATCGTATAAGCCATGTAGATATTGAAATATGTGCTAGAAATTTTCTTATGTATACATATATACTTATTCGGCCAATAGGAATTAAAACTAGAGTACTTGTGTATATTTGGCTAAGTGAATTACAATTAGAATATGAGTTTTGTTATATTCAATGTTCATTTTAAATGACAAGCTTATATAGTATGAAATGCTTAAAATTTACTAAGCCTCGAAAGCTTAGTCTGTTTCTTATTTCTCTGTTTTATAGATTATTGATTTTGGCCACCATCTCGGGGATCGTCAGCAGTTCATCATACTATAGCCCCTTTTGGTACAATTACATTTTGACCTTGCTATGGCATGTATAGGTTAGGTCGGTAATAGATAAGTTTTGTAATTATAAATATTTTGGCCATGTGAAAATGGTATATATATATATATATAACTCAAGAATCAGTATGTATTCAGCTCGATTTCTATTTTAGTTGATAGATTATGTGAATAAAATTAAATGTTTAGCTCAGTAATACCTCATAGCCTAAACCGGTGATCGGACTCGGGCCAAGGATGTTACACAAATCTTTCTGTGACATTAGATACCTCAAACTTTTATGATCAGTAAATATATGACATTTTTCACCGTACAAATGGTGTCTCCAAATTTTCAATGGAAACACAATAGTTGCCAACTTTAAGTCATGTGTCGGATAGTTCTTTTCGTGTGGTTTTAACTGTGTGGAAGCATAAGCTATTACTTTGTCTTCCTACATCAAAACAAAGCCTAAACCATTCAAAGTTGCATCGCTAAAAATAAAAATTCTTTACCTGATTTAGGCTGAACTAGTACTGGTGCCTTAGTCAATAGTGCTTTCAATTGATTGAAACTTTGCTGACATTTTTCAAACCATTCAAATTTCACATCTTTCTATAATAATCTTGTCATCGGTGTCGCAATTATCGAAAATCCCTTGACGAACCTTCTGTAATAACCAGCTAATCCAAGAAAACTTTTAACTTTAGATACGTTTCTCAGAGGTTTCCAGTCAGTCACTGCTAAAATTTTGCTCAGATCAACTCTAATGCCATTGGCCGATACAATATGTCCCAAAAAACTGACTTCTCGGAGCCAAAATTCACATTTTCTAAATTTTGCAAACAATTGTTTATCACACAGAGTGTGCAACACAGTTCTCAAATGCTTGGCATGTTCAGACTCATCTCGTGAATATATCAGAATGTCGTCAATGAAAACCACAACGAATCTGTCTAAATACGGTCAGAAGATTCTGTTCATCAAATCCATAAATATTGTAGGTCCATTAGTTAAACCAAACGGAATCACAAGAAATTCATAGTGTCCGTACCTGGTTCTGAATGCAGTTTTCGGCACATCTGAATCTTTAACTCGTAGTAGATAGTAACCAAAACAAAGACTAATCTTCGAGAATACTGTTGCACCTTTCAACTGATCAAACAGCTTGTCAATTTGAGGCAGTGGATACTTATTCCTGATTGTAACCTTGTTGAGCTGACGGTAATCAATACACAATCTCATCGATCCATCCTTTTTCTTAACAAACAAAACAGGTGCACTGGGTCGAGCAAAACCCTTATCTATCAATTCTTGAAACTGTGCTTTCAACTCTTTCAACTCAATAGAAGCCATTCTATAAGGTGCTATATGTCGGTAACGTCCTTGGTACTAATTCAATAGCAAACTCAATCTCTCGATTCAGCAGTAATCCATGTAACTCATCTGGAGATACATCAAGATACTTACAAACCACTAGCACTGATTCAAGCTACAATTCAGACACTTTAGAATCCAATACAAATGCAAGGTAAGCGTCGCAACCTTTTCTCACATATTTCTGCATTGACATAGCTGAAATAACAATAGGCAACCCACTCAAATTGTTTGACTCAATCCGAAGTGTCTCACCATTTTGGCATTTCAATACAATAAGCCTTCGTCTACAGTTCACAACAGCATCGTGTGTGACAGCCCTAATTTGACCCTAGTCAGAAAGTGGTTTCGGGACCACAAAATCGAGTCATAAAGGTAATTAAACGTTATATTCTATGTTTACGATGTGAGTAAATGCATGTGTGAAAGTTTCATGCTTTGATTTGGTCATTTATATGTGAAATTTATTAGATAGGACTTATGTGAAACATTTTTGAAATGTGATAGGTTAATTTTATAATGGTCTATTAATGCATATATTGAAAAGAATGGTTTTGCATGTCAATTTACCCATTTTTGATAGTGGCCGGCCATGTTATTAGTTAAAATATAATATATGAATTTTCTATTAGTATAATTTAATTAAATGGCTTTATATTATAGAATAATGATAATTAAAAGTAGAAAATGGGTGAAGAAAACAAGGATGTTCATCTTTGTTTCTTCTAAGCCGAATGTATAGAAGAATAGGGGAGAAACACCATTCGGCCATCTTAGGCTTACATTAAGCTCAAGGGAAAGGAGGATCAAAGTTGGATAAGGGAAAAGAGAAAGCAATAGAGTAGCCAATCCACAACCGTTCGAATATACCGAGGTAAGTTTGAATAGTCACATTTAGTACATAATTGATAATGTCTTGATATATGAATGATAATTGTACTACGATTAATTGATTCTTTTGAATATAGTTATATGACGAATAAATCATGCTTAAGGCTTAAAGCCGAATAGTTATTAGAAAGTTAAATTTGGAAGGTAAGATGGACATATATTCTTATGTATATTACTGAGCCAAAAACTAATGATTTGGTGTCCATGTTATACCATTATTCGAATGAGTAAATGAACTATGATTGTGAGATGTTATGTGAATTGAATTCTTTTGCAAATAAATATGCACGATACTCAGTGATGGAATATATCCGGACTTAAAGTCTGCGCAGCTATGTCTTTGGAATATATCGGACTTAAAGTCCATGAGCTATGTCTTTGGAATATATCTGGACTTAAGGTCTGCAAGCTATATGCTGGAATATATCCGGGCTAAAGTCCCGCAGGCTTCGAGCTGGTGTTATACCAAGTTTAAATTTCTGCAGGCTTGTGCTGGTATTGAATTTAAATCCTAAAACCTAATAGGCTAAACGCTGGTGAGTTAAGTAAGATTACAAATTGAATGGTTGTAATAAATTTGAATTGAGTATAAGTTTGATTAAATACATGTTTTGATTTCCGATAAAATTTTAATATTTTGTAATATTTAAAAATCTTACTAAGTCTCGAAAGCTTACTCTGTTCTTTGTTTCTCTATTTTATAGATTGTTGATTTTGGCCATTGACTCAGGGATCGTCAGCAGCTCATCACACTATCGATATTTTTGGTACTAATATGTTTTGGCGTCGATGTGGCATGTATAGAGTAGACCGTTGGGAACGATGTTTTGTTTATGTAAAAATGTAGCCATATGAATATGACTTTTATTCTGGAATGTTTGAATAGATTATAGTTGGATTGTGGATCGTTTTTAATGACTCTGTGAATATGATAATCAAATGTTTAGCTCGATAATATCTCTTAATCCTAATCCGGTAATCGGATACAGGATAGGGGTGTTACATCGTGCAAAGTCAACCAATCCATGCCCAAAATCACATCAAATTCATCAAATGGCAATAGCATCAAATCAGCTGGAAAACTATAACCCTGAGTCATCAAAAGACAGTTCTTGCAAACTTTAGCAACTAATACATTTTGACATAGGAGTTCAACACTTTAACCATGAATTCAATAGACTCAATAGGTAATTTCTTACTAGATACTAAATTTGTACATACATACAAATGGGTTGATCCTGGATCAATCAAAGCAATAACATCAATATCAAAAATAGAGAAAGTACCAGTAATAACATCTAGCGTAGAAGCTTCTTCTCGTAGGCGAATAGCATAAGCTCTAGCTAGTGCTCGTTCCTTCAGATCTCACAGCAGAGTCTTTTATTACACCACTGCTACCATTCATATTTTTGGGATTACGAGGTGGTCTACCTCTTGTAAAAGTTTTGCTCGGCCTCATAGACTAAACTTTTTCTTTCTTGGACTTTTCTAGACAATCTCTAACATAGTGTTTTAAGGAACCACACTTGAAACATACTCCGTTCTTTGATCTATATTCATCGTAATGTAGTCTTTTACAATACTTGCACTTGAGCTGTTATCTCTGACACTACCTACACTCGCTACACAAGTAGCCTGAGGCTTTGGACTCGAACGCTGATTACCTTTGTCTCTACTAGAATACCCCACTGAAGTTGTGGAACGGTTGTGATGTTCTTTTGGTCTCTTCAACAATGACTGATATTACTTCCCAGTCGATCTCTTTCTCAAGTATCTAGCTTTAAAGTCAACATGTCTTTTCTCTTTACTAAGCTCTTTGGCTTTATGTGCTTAATCGATTAAGACAATAAATTCTTTTAGCTCAAGAATTTAGACTAACAACTTTATATCTTCATTTAACCCTTCCTCGAATCTTTTAGACATGGTAGTCTCGGTTGGAATGGATGCCTGAGGAAATTTACTCAATCTGACAAACTCTCATTTATACTCTAACACAGACATATGGCCCTGTTTGAGCACAAGAAATTCTTTACCTTTCTGATCTAGAAATCTCTGACTAATATATTTCTATCAAAACTCAGTTTGGAAGAATTCCCAGGTTATTCGCTTTCTTGGAACAATTGAAATCAACGCCTTCCACCACTGGTAAGCTAAGTCTTTCAACAAAGGTACCGCACATTTAACTCATTTTGCGGGCGAACAACATAGTTTGTCGAAAACCCTGATTGTGTTCTCTAACTAGAATTATACCCTCTCAAGATCATCTTTAGTAGTACTTTGAATTCTTTAGCCCCGTACTTACGAATCTTATCAACAGGCATCTTATTAACTCGTAAAGGTTCTAAACCTTGAGGAATAACGAGGACCGATTGGGGAACAAGAGGGGGTGGAGGTTGTTGAGTAATCAGGTTTGTTCGTACGAACTTGATAAACCATTCATTCATCATTTGAAAGAAGGCTTCCGTAGCCTCTACTCCCCGACCCTTAGATATGGGCCATGTACCACTCAACTCTACTTCATGAATTGAGGCCTGAGCATTACTTTCAACTTCATCAGAGTCAGCTCGGTTGGATGTCATTGCAATAAGAAAACATGTTTGGAATCGATCAGGATATATCACACTATCACAGGCTATATAATGACATGTATAGCTAGACCCATATACGCTATGTTCAGTCCGAGAGTAGACTAAATTTTACCTCTGATACCAATAAATGTAACACCCTTAACTCATATCCATCACCGGAACAAGACTATGGAGCATTACTAGAGTTTACAATTCAAAATAACAAAAAAAAAAATTAAACATTTCAAATCATATCATTAACCATGGCAAAAGAAATCAATAAATTACATATAGTCCCTTATATGAGCCCTTAAGGCCCTAAAAACAATTTAGCAATAAGTCAAGACTAAATTGGAAACTAATAGAATTTTTCAGAAAACAATGATGATTTTCAAAACTGTAGGGGTCACACGACCGTGTGGCCAAGAGACACACTCGTGTCTCATGCCGTGTGGGCAATCGAAATAGGGATAGACGGTTATGTCCCAGCCCGTGTTCGTGCCGTGTAACTCACTGAGTTGGGTCACACAGCCAAGTCACATGCCCGTGTGCCAGGCCGTGTATCCTTCGAAATTACCTCACACGTTTATGTGCCAGGCCGTGTGCTAAGCCATGTAAGAGCCTAACTTGCAACCCTTTGAAAGCTACAGGGGACACACAGCTGTGCCGCTTGGTTGTGTGTCACAGACGGCTGAGACACATGCTCGTGTCTCTACCTGTGTGGACAAAAAGTAGGTAATTTCCAAGCCATCTTTCTCACCGATTCAAACATATACCTATAATAACTTTTGCATAATTGAACAAGCCATCAAAATGCATCAAAACTATGCATAATTAAGCAAATCAAATAGGATACGTTTGCATAACAACCAATATGCCCAAAGGGCACATTAATCTCAACAATCAAACATGTACACTTATAAACACAATTTAGCCAAATGTCCAACTAACCTTCAGCTAAGTTTATACCAAAACATACCATTTGATTTACCTATCAATTTCATACCAAATATACCAAATGGACCATTCAACAACTAGCACTTATAGTCATTCATGACATTTATAACAAAAGTAGCAAAACACCATATTTAAACATATCATAAGACCATTTATACATGCATTTTAAATTACCATTTCAGCTTCAATCATTCAACCATAATAAGCTAAAGCATCAACCACTTAAAGGCCAAATATATATATGTCAAAACTAAATCCATAAGAACACTCAAAATGCCATAAACACAAGCCAAGATCAATGGCTACTTTAGCAACCAAAATACATATACATGCCATTATAACCAAACTTAGAAAATTTCAAAAGTACTGATATAGCCGATGGATATTGTGATATAACTCCAACAAGCTTCTAATCCGAACGAGCTTCTAATTCACTATAAAACACAGAAAATAACACAGAGTAAGCATAATTGCTTAGTAAGTTCGTATAATGTAAAATACAACTTATCATTTAATCACATAATAGGTAAGTTAACATGGCATATTCCAACCACAATTTGGCCAAACCCTAGTCATGTACACCAAACATGTTAGCCATTTACACATATAACAAAGGCATTATAATCATGGATGAGCATATCATTTAATCATGTATCATATACATATATTATCCATCTCAACTTTCAAAATACAAATTATTACCATTTCAATGAAATTCACATGTGTCCATGTCTTAGTTCATATCGTCCTCTTTCCAAATCATGTCTGTTGAACCATTTAGAATACTGTTGGATACCTGGGATAGCTCACACATAGTGTGCTAAATCATATAACTATAATTCGTCAATTCCTGTACATGTATTCTCTCACGATCTGTAAATTAGAATGCTCACACGAGCTGTGAAAATAGGCCTACTCACACGAGCTGTAGGTTGGAACATAGCTACACATGTTACTCTCACGAGCTGTGGAGTACCCATAACACATGTCAAACCTCAGCCATCGGTAGGACGTTTAGGACCGGCACCGAAATTCTGTAAACCCTAATGACATGAAATTTGTCATTTGTATCCTACGAATTCCTAAGGTTCAAACGGGGCTTGGAAACAGTCGTACGTCGTTGGACATGCAACCAATATATACGTATAACAATTCACAAAACAAGTATATTTCAATCAAAAGCATTTATGCACAATTTAGTTACACGAACTTACCTCGACGAGTATATGTAGATACGGAGATGATTAATCTGAGACTTTCTTTTTGCCCCAATCTAAAGCCGTACGAGGTCTATCTTGATTTATACAAATAAATTTAGCTCATTTTAATATGTATTTTATTCAATTAACCCAAAATCATATTTTGACAAAACTACCATTTTGCCCCTATACTTTTAATTTCATTGCAACTTAGTCCCTAAATCATAAAAATGGAAATTCAAGTAATTCCACCATAACCCATCATAGCCAAATATCAATTAGGTCCATAGAAATCCCTATATTTAATTTATTTCACAATTTCACCATGACTAATTTTCTATTTTTCCATTTAATCCCTATTTGACAATTTCATCAAAAATCTCTTTACAAAAGTTGTTTATCTAACAACAACTATCCATTTCTTCCATCAAATATAAAAAACAACCTATATTAAATCATGTAAAAACCCTAATAGTTTACCAATTTTGCAAATTATTCCCCGAGCTAGCTAGATTAAGCTATAATGATCTCTAAAACATAGAAATAATTAAAAACAGGACAAAACTTACTCACATGCACAAGGAATTAAGTTGGCTGAACTTAGAAAGTTTTAATTGCTTCCTCTTCTTTGAACTTTCGGTTGGAGAAAGAAGAAAAAGATGATACTTTGATTTTATTTAATTTTAACCATTATTTACTAATTACCAAACTAACCTTAAAAATAATTCAAAATTTTAATAATGCCAAACCATGCTCATACAATAACACCATTAATGGTCTATTTACCATATAAGGACTCAAACTTTAAGATTCTATACCTATTTAATACCTTTAGCTGCTAGAACTCAACTTTTGCACTTTACGCGATTTAGTCCTTTTTATCAAATTGAGCATGTAAACGATAAAATTTCTTAACAAAATTTTTATACAGTACTACTATCATTCTATAGGCAATAAAATAATAATAAAATAAATTTTTTGACTTCAGATTTGTGGTCCCAAAATGTAACAGTCTATTTTTAGGTTAAATCAGAACAGTGGTTTTGAGACCACAATTCCAAAGTAGAAATATTTATTTTATTATTTCTTTAAGGTCTATATCATGATAGAACAATTGTGTGAAAATTTTGTTAAGAAATTTTATCGATTGAGTGCTCAATTTGACTAGAGGGGCTAAATTGCAATAGGTACAAAATTTGAGTTCTATAGGCTAAAGGTAGTAAATTGTTATGAAATTCTAAATTAGAGGTCCTTAAATGGCAATTAGACCATTATACTATTGTATGGACAATAATGGACATGGTTAGGGAAAATTTTTCAAAGTTTAAGTGAAGGGCATTTTGGTAATCTAGTAAATAAAGACAAAATTAACAAATAAAAGTGTCCATCTTCTTCAATTTAATCCCCCATGGCTGAAAATTGAAAGAGAAGACATAGCTAGGTTTTTCAAAACTTCCAAGCTCGATTGTAAGTTCGTCTTTGTCCCGTTTTTAATGGCTTTTACATTTTTGTAATTGTTGTAACTTGATCTAGCTATTCTAAGGACTAAGTTGAAAGAAAATCAAAGTCTAAAATTTTACACATGTTGAATAATCTTGTATTTTGATGTTTAATGGTAGAAAATGCATGTTTGTTGTTAGTTAAACAACTTTTACAAAGTGATTTTTGATGAAAATGTCAAAAAGGGACCTATTTGTAAAAGGTTGTAAAATGTGTGGTAAAATGTGAATAAATGGAAAATGTGGGCTGTCATGAGCATGAAAAAGGTTCAGATTGGCTTGGGTAATGAAGAAATCGAATGAAAATCATTTTACGAGCCTAAGGACTAAAATGTAAATTGTTAAAAGTTTAGGGGCAAAAATGTAATTTTCACCATAGTGTGTTTTTGGGTTGAATTGAATAATGTGATGATTAAATAAGTTAAATTTGATATTGTAGATCAACAAAAATGAAGTTCGAGTTTAGACCGAGGAAAGAACAAGGTTGTGGACTAAATCAAACAAATAGCTATTTTTTGTAACCGAGGTAAGTTCGTATGTTAAATAAGCTTTACTTTAAATGTATCTTAAATGCTTTAATTTATGCATGAATTGTGTAATCGATCTTATGGACACATTTGACGATGACTTGGCAAGCGAGAAATCCCAATCGAACCCTAGGAATAGATTAGGATACAAGTGACATGTCACTAGGGTTTTATGTTATGTGATTCCAAGTGCTGGTCCTGTACGTCCTACCGGTGGCTGAGTATACCGGCATATGTTACGGTTACTTAATAGCTTGTGTGAGCAATACTGTGTAGCTACGTTTCGACTGATATCTTGTGTGAGCAAGCCTATTGTTGGCTCGAGAGCGAGCATGTATGTGATATGAGATAGAAGTAGCAATGGCTATACATGTGGCACCATATGTGCAATGTTTCCCGAGCATCCGAATTTATTATTCTGAGTGGTTCATTGGGTATGCCAAAGATGAGAATTGAATATGAAACTATTACGAGACAGTTTAGGTATGAGCTTAAAACTTACGACTATTAAATTCATGAAATGATGAATCTGAGGTAAGTTTGTGATGGAATGAATCATGATTATGGTATTATAGTAAATTACATTGTGTTATATTAAATTATTTGAATGTTAAATGTATGGTAAGGTTTGCTTATTTCTTACATGCGAGCTTACTAAGCTATATAGCTTACTCCATTTGTTTTCCATGTTTTATAGTGCCATCAAGCTAGCTCGGACTGGGGATCGTCGGAGATTCACCTCACACTATCAAAACTATCATTTTGGGTATTGATGAAATTTAGCATTTTGAGTATATGGCATGTAGAGGGACTTGGTTATTTTGTTATATGTGTCATTATGATTTTAGCCAAATGTATTGCCTTGAAATTGTAAAAGGCTTGTTGTGGAAATTGGCCATGTAGATTGGCTCATTTTGGCTAACTTAGTTGTAAGTCTACCTATATGCATGTATGTGTTAATGCCTTTTTTTTTTTTTAGTGATGTGGTTTACATTGGTTTGCTACTTGTTGATTCTGATTTAATGCCTTGTTGTGAAATGGATGAGTTGGTTCATTAATATGCTATAATAATCTTAGTGGTGTTTTTGGAATGTGAAAATGGTATGTTTGATTTGGCTTATTAAAATGTCATGTGCATGTTAGATGATGGTATTACATTGACATGTATTAGCCATGATTGTGGATGTTTTGGTTGTTTAAGTATACTATAATTTATATCATTGAAATGGTGTATGTGTTCGAGCAAATGAGGGTGGCAATGGCTTGGTAAATAGCCTTTATTTTGTCCACACGGGTAGACACACGGGCGTGTGCCTAGGCCATGTGTTACAAGGCCTGGCCCATGGGCATGTGTTTTGGCCGTGTGTCCCCTCCACCTTAATTTTGAGAAATAGTATGCTCAGAATTGAGCACATGGGCAGAGACACAGGCATGTGTCTCAGCCGTGTGAGGGACACAGCCTCAAGCACGGGCGTGTGTCCCTACCGCGTGAAGTTTACACCTATTTTATGAAAATTAAATTATCCACACGGCCTAGCACACGGGCGTGTGACTCGGCCGTGTGACTTCAATTTGTTCATGACTTGCAAGTCAGAGAGTTACATGGGTTAGGGACACGGGCGTGTGTGAGCACACGGCCTGCCTATATGGGTGTGTCCAAAAACCACACTGGTGTGTGACCCCTGTTCATAGCAAAAATTTTCTAAGTTTTGTAAAAATTTCCTGAGTTGTTGGTTTAGTCCCGAACCACTTCCAAAGCATGTTTTGGGCCTCGGATGCTCGTATTAAGGGCTTTATGTTTGAATGTAAATGGTTTTAATACGGATGAAAATTTATGACATGGAATTGTATGTTTGCTTGTAACGTGAGCCTGGTAATCCCTTGTATCCTATTCTGGCGTTGAATACGGATAAGGGGTGTTACACAAAATCACTATTCCGATTTCATTGAAAAATAGGTTGTTACAACTCTCCCCCTAAAAGGATTTTCGTCCTGGAAAATCTTACCGAAAAAGAGGTTTGGATGTCGTTTTCTCATAGCTTTCTCAGGTTCCCAGGTGAGTTCCTCTAACTCATGTCGCTGCTAGAGAACCTTTACTAAAGCTATGTTCTTAATTCTCAATTCTTTCACCTCTCGAGCCAGAATCCTGATTGGTTCTTCACTGTACGACATATCAGGCTGAATCTCTACATTTGTTGGGGATATAACATATGAAGGGTCAGATCGGTACCATCGTAACATAGACACGTGACAAACATTATGAATCTTTTCTAATTCTAATGATAAAGCTAACTGATACGCAACAAGACTGATTCTTTTAGTAATCTCATACGGCCCAAGAAATCGCCGACTTAACTTTCCTTTGTGACTGAACCGAAGAACTTTCTTCCGGGGCAGTACTTTTAAGAATACTATGTCACTGACTTGAAACTCCATGTCTTTATATTTAAGATCCGCATATGATTTCTGACAATCTAAAGCTGCTTTCAAGCTATCTCAGATTACTTTTACTTTTTCTTTAGTCTCACAAATCAAATCAACCCAGTGTATCTTTTTCTCGCTAAGCTCGGTCCAGTATAATAGAGTTCGACGTTTATTGTAACACCCCATACCCGTAACCCACGTCAGGGTGGAATACGAGGTATTACCTAACTTGATCTCATGCACACAAACTTTCTCAAGTCTCCAAGACTCAGTCCAAATTAATTTTTTTTTCAATTTCTACTTTAAACTCCTTATTATAGGTCTACGAGCCCCAAATCGACCATTGGAAACTATTCGGGACCATTTCGGGTCCTTAAGTCATCTATTGAAATTTTACCGTTGAAATAGGGCACACGCCCGTGTGGAAGGGCAACACGCCCGTTTGACTCACATGGCCTAAGCACATTGGGACACGCCCGTGTCCTTTACCCGTATGGAATTAATTTCTAATTCGAACCTACAGGGATTTTCACACGACCTGGCACACGCCCGTGTCCTTGGCCCGTGTCCTTCACACAGCCATGACACGCCCGTGTCCTAGCCTGTGTGAAAAAACATGGACATTTTGTTTTTGACTCAGCATCCCCAAAATGTCACACGACCAAGGCACACGCCTGTGTGCTAGGCCATGTCCTTCACATGGCTGAGACACACGGCCATGTCCTTCACATGGCTGAGACACACGGCCATGTCTCTACCCGTGTGTTTACTATCATGCTTACTGTCTTGAAAATTTTACGTGCAGGAGACACACAGCCGGACCATATGCCCATAGGGTAGACCATGTGTCGCACACGGCCTAGACACACACCCGTGTGTCTACCTGTGTGGACAAAATGAGGCTATTTACCAAGCCTTTTTGCCACCCTTAATTATACAACCTACACAATAACAACCAAAACCAATATAAGACCATCTCATGCAACCAAATCAGCCACAATAGACAACATTCCACTTGTGCATTATACTCATCTATGAAAATAACATCTTTGCATATAAATCAAAATGAATATTAGCCATCATTCAAGGCTTAATACAAAATGAGGGATTTACCTCAAGCCAACACATTTAGCCAAATTACTAATAACACAAAACACAAGTCTAAATCCCTATACATTCCATATTCAAAAATATAAATCAAACTATACCTAATGCTTCGATTGATAGTGTGATTGATATCTCTGACTTCCAATGATTCTTGAGCTAGGTAGTTGGCACTATAAGAAAATGGAAAGAAAAGAGAGTAAGCATATAGCTTAGTAAGTTGCACATAAATAAGTATACAACAACAACTTTACCATATCAACAAGCTCATGATACCAAAGAGGGCATAATCATAACTTACTCATCACTATCCATACAAATCACATAGCATATACATTGAGCTCACATCTTATACCTATCAATTAGGTACCTGTACCACTCACAACACAGTTATACTTTCCTTATTAACTTAAGTTCATAACTTTCTCCGTTGAACCATTCGGAACACTACTGGATATTCATTAAGCCTTAAACGTTGGTAAAGCACCGATGCCATGTCCCGAACATGGTCTTACACAAGCTCTATCATATCTGTGTCGATGCCATGTCCCAGACATGGTCTTACGCTGACACATCTCATAGCCGATGCATGTCCTAGACATGTCTTACACTAGCACTCGTCTCGATGCCGATGTCATGTCCCAGACATGGTCTTACACTGGTTCTCATAATGTGGTTGATGCATGTCCCAGACATGTCTTACACTAGCTCACAGTAACCCATATGTCATGGAATGAATATCCGATTTATTTTCTAGGTTCAGACGGGAACTCTACTATCTCTATTACCATCATGCTTTCTCAATTCCACAATCAAGCAAATCATGCTATATTATTTCAAGTACAATTCAACACATACATTAGCAATATAGTTGTATTATTTACATACCACTTACCTCGGATTACAAAATGTGGCGACTAGTCGATTTAGTCAATTTTCTTGGCCTTCCCCCGATCTAGGTTCGGATTTGGTATTTCTTGACCTATAATAGCAAAATGTAATTATTTAGTCTCTAAATAAAATTAGGAAATCAACAATTCATAATTGGGCAAAATGACCATTTTTCCCCTAGACTTTTGCAAAATGACCATTTTACCCCACGGCTCAAAAATTGATTTTCATCGAATTTCTTTGTATCTTAAGCTTAGACGAACCTTTTTTACTCTTATAGCAACTCCAAATTCCCACTATTTCACATATTTAACATCTATTTTATAACTTATGCAAAATGGTCCTTTTAGGTGTTTTCATGCTAACACCTTTCACAAAAGTTGTTTATAACACCTCCGAGACTTATTTTCTTCCATAAAAACTCAGCAAACATTAAAAATCCTTTCATGGTAAAACCCTACAATCTTAATCATTTTGCAAAGTAGTACTCTCATTTGAAAGCTCATGCTTTAAGGATCTCAAAAATGCAAAAATCATCAAGAAAGAGTATGGAAACCACTTACTTGTAGAGAGACTAAGTGGCTGAAATTTTTGGAGCTCAAGACCCCCAAAAATGGCTAAAAATCGGTTGAGAAAGAAGATGGAAAAGGGATGATATCATCCTTCCTTTATTTATTTCTATTTTAGTCAAAATAAGCCACCTAACTCACCAAATTTTGACCATTTTGTCTCTTCTTTGACTATATGGCCAGCTATCACATATCTAAGGGTCTATTTGCCCTTTAAAGACCCACAATTTAAGTTTCATGGCAATTTAACACCCTTGGCTATCAATTCAAGACTTTTACACTTTATGTGATTTAGCCCTTTTTCACAATTGGGCTCATAAACTCTAAAACTAATCTACCAAATTTTTCATGCACTCCTATAATCATACTATAACATCAAAATAATAATAAAACAATTTATTCGACTCCAAATTTTTGGTCCCAAGACCACTATTCCAACTAGGCCTTAAATCGGGTTGTTACATTTATGACCATATAAAGCTTCATAAAGTGCCATTTTTATGCTCGACTGAAAACTGTTGTTATACGCGAATTCGTCCAACAGTAAATATTTCTCCCAATTGCCTTCAAACTCTAATACACAACAATGAAACATATCCTCTAGAGTTTGAATTACTTACTCGGACTGACCATCAATATGAGGATGAAATGCAGTACTAAAATGCAATTGCGTACCTAATGCTTCATGTAATTTTCTCTAGAATCGTAATGTAAACCGTGGATCTCTATCTCAAATAATGGAGACTGGCACTCTGTGTAATCTGACAATCTCGGACACATATAATTTAGCTAACTTCTCAAGGGAGTAATCTGTACGTATCAAAATAAAATGTGTTGACTTCATCAAACAATCAACGACAACCCAAATGACATCTTTCTTTCTGAAAGATAGGGGTAAACCTGATACGAAGTCCATAGTAACTCAATCCCATTTCCACTCCGATATCATCACTGGCTGTAACAATTCAAAAGGTACCTGATATTCAACTTTAACTTGCTGTCATACTAAACATCTCGATGCAAAATCAAAAATCTCACAGTTCTTTCTTGGCCACCAGTACATCTGTTTCAAATCACTGTACATTTTATTACTTCCTTGATGAGCAGGTAAGCTGCCACTATAAGCTTCGTGCAAGATTCTTTGAATGAGCTCTGTATTCTTCGATACACAAATTTTACCTCTGAATAACAAAAAATCATCAGGTCCTATCTGGAATTCTAAATTAGAAGTTGACTCACTTTGTGCTTGTTTAGCTAGCAACTCGTCATCACACTTCTGAGCTTCACAGATCTGTTGTAAAAACGTTAGTCTAGCTTTCAACTCAATTAAGATTAAACCATTATCAAATAATGTCAGTCGTGTTTTCTTACCTCACAAGCAAATAAAGACTTTCTACTCAAAGAGCAACTACATTTACTTTTCTCAGATGATAATCAATGATCAACTCATAATCTTTTAATAGTTCAAGCCATCTACGCTATCTCAAATTCAAATCTTTCTGTGACATTAGATACTTCAAACTCTTATGATCGATAAATACAATAGCTGCCAACTTTAAATGGTGTCACCAAATTTTCAACACAAATACAATAGCTACTAATTCTAAATCATGTGTCAGATAATTCTTTTCGTGCGGCTTTAACTGTTTGGAAGTATAAGCTATCACTTAGCCTTCCTGCATTAAAACATAACCTAAATCATTTAAAGATGCATCCCTAAAAATCACAAACTCTTTACCCAATTTAGGCTGAACCAGAACTATTGCCTCGGTCAACAATGCTTTCAACTAATTGAAACTTTGTTGACATTTCACAGACCATTCAAATTTCACATCTTTCTATAAAAGTCGTGTCACTGGTGTAGCTATCGTCGAGAACCCTTTGACAAATCTTTAGTAATAACCAACTAATCCCAGGAAACTTCTAACTTTCGATACATTTCTCGATGGTTTTTCAGTGGTTTCCAGTCAACAACTACTAAAGTTTTACTCAAATCAACTCTGATGCGTTCAGCCGATACTTTATGTCCCAAAATACCAACTTTTCAGAGCCAAAACTCACATTTGCTAAATTTAGCAAATAGTTGTTTATCAACTAGAGTTTGCAACACAATTCTCAAATGCTCGGCATGCTCAAACTCATCTCGTGAATATACCAGAATGTCGTCAATGAAAACCACAACGAATCTGTCTAAATATGGTTTGAAGATTCTATTCATCAAATCCATGAATACTGTGAGTGCATTAGTTAAACCAAATAGCATCACAAGAAATTCATAGTGTTTATACCTAGTTTTGAATGCAGTTTTTGGTACATCCGAATCTTTAACCTGTAGCTAATAGTAGCCAGAACAAAGATCAATCTTTGAAAATATTATGGCACCTTTCAACTGATCAAACAAATCATCAATACGAGCCAGCAGATATTTGTTCTTGATTGTAACATTGTTGAGCTGACGGTAATCAATACATAATCTCTTTGATCCGTGCTTTTTCTTAACGAATAGAACCAGTGCACCCTAAGGTGAAAAACTGGGTCGAGCAAAACCCCTATTTGTCAATTCTTATAGTTGTGCTTTCAACTCTTTCAACTCGGTAGGAGCCATTCTATAAGGTGCTATCGATATCGATGATGTCCCCGGTACAAGTTCAATATTAAACTCAACCTCTCTGATCGGGGCTAATCTAGGTAACTCCTCTGGAAATACATCAGGATACTTAGAAACCACTGGTACTGACTGGAGCTCCATTTAGAAACTTCAGAATCTAATACATAAGCAAGGTAAGCATTGCAACCTTTTCTCACATATTTCTGTGCTGACATAGCCGAAATAACAATATGCAACCCACTCAAACTATCTAGTTCAATCTGAAGTGCCTCACCGTTCAGACATTTCAATACAATAAGCTTTCGTCTATAGTTTACAATAGGGTCATGTAGAGTTAGCCAATCCATGCCCAAAATCACATCAAATTCATCAAACTGTAATAGCATCAAATCAGCTAGAAAACTCTAACCCCGAGTCATCAAAGGATAGTTCTTGCAAATTTTATCAACTAACACATACTGACCTAGGGGTTCGATACTTTAACCATAAATTTAGTGGACTCAATAGGTAAATTCTTACTAGATATTAAATTTGTGCAAATATATGAATGGGTTGATCCCGGATCAATCAAAGTAATAACATTAGTATCAAAAATAAAGAAAGTATCGGTAATAAGATCTGGCGCAGAAGCTTCCTCTCGTGCAAAAATAGCATAAGCCCTAACTGGTGCTCGTGCCTCGGATCTCACGGCAGAGTCTTTTGTTACACCACAGTTACCACTCACATTTCCAGGATTACGAGGTGGTCTACCTCTCATAGTACTGTTGCTCGATCTCATAGTCTAAGCCTTTTCTTTCTCGGATTTCTTTGGGCAATCTCTAAGATAGTGGTCGAAGGAACCTCACCTAAAGCACGCTCCGTTCTTCAATCAACACTCACCATGATGTAGTATTTTACAGCGTTTGCACCATGATATGGTCTTTTACAGATGTAGCCTGAGATTTTGGGCTAGAGCGTCAGTTACCTTTGTCTCTACTAGCATATCCCCTAAAAGCTGTGGAATAGTTTTGATGTTCTTTTGATCTCTTCGATGTTGACTGATATGACTTTCCAATCGATCTCTTTCTTGAGTCTCTAGCTTTAAAATTAGCATGTCTTTTCTCTTTACTTAGCGCATCGGCCTTATGTGTAACACCCCTTACTGTACCTGAGATCGGGACAAGGTATGAGGCATTACCATACAAAAGCATTAACATTTCGAGAAAAACGGGTTATAAAATTTCATTCCAAATTAAAACCAATCAAACAAAATCATATTGTCCCTATTATGGACCTACGAGGTCCAAAACATGTGTTAAAAAGTAGTCTGAGACTCAATCGAGAACTTAAGAAAATTTCAAAAAAAGTTTCATGTCTAAGCCTCACACGTCCGTGTGGTGGCAATGCACACGCCCGTGTGCTTGGGACATGCCCGTGTCCTTTACACTTGTGAAATCATTTAAATTTATTTTCCATTTCAAACCTACAAGGGTTTTTACACGGCCGAGCACACGCCCGTGTCCCTGGCCGTGTTCCTTACACGGTCTAGACAGGCCTATGTCATCGTCCGTGTCAAAAAACCTGGACATTTTATTTATGACATCATCATTCATTTAAGGGCACACGGTCAAGATACATGCCTGTATGCTAGGCCGTGTCCTCCACACGGTTGAGAACACGGCCGTGTCTCTGCCCGCGTGTTTACTACCATGCATACTGACCAAAAAGTTTTAGGTGCAGGGGAGACATGGTCGTACAACACGCCTATAGGGCTGACCATAAGTCACACACGGCCTAGACATATGCCCATGTGTCTACCCATGTGGACCTTTTTGGAGGCTATTTTCCAAGCCCTTGGTCACCCTCAATCATCCATACACACTTATAAACTCCAATAGTGTTTAACATGGTAAAAATGTACACTTAAAATCTTCTTAGCCAAAACTATGCATGTTACTTCATTATCTCTTTTTAACCTATGTTAATAACCCTTTTTGAGTTAGGGTTAGCATTTCAACAATCACATTCATACTTGGCTCATTTTCTAACTCATGTCAATTGTGACCTAAAACATCTCTAAGTGATTCGGCCATATTTCACATGTCTATTCATGGTATATCACATTAACCATCACATGAAACATTCAAGCATAAACATGCACAATTAGTAGGTTTACAACCTACATCAATATGAGCCATATCTCATGGCCATATACAAAATGAATAAACGTATCATTTAAACCTTTACATTGACTAGCCAAATGAGACATATAACAAAATGACCAAGAAACCTATACATGCCATTATAACAAAATAAAAGTTTCTATATACCAAAGCAAGACAAGTTGATAGTGTTGACAATGCTCCAATCATCTTCCAATCTTCATGAGTCCGCGAGCTCTGTAAAACAAGGGAAAAGAAAGGGGGTAAGCATTAACATGCTTAGTTAGTTCGGATAACGGGAAACTAAACTTACCGATTATTTAGCATACAATCGTATTAGATATTCATTCCAACAAGTATAGTATAATTCCCCTATCACATCCACTCAAACATCAAGTTAGTCTCATGTCAATACATTATGGCATTAATCTTAATTGAGCCCATCAATTCTAAGAATTTCCATTTCCATTTCTCATTTTAATCCCGTTGAATTTTCTCATACTCTCAGTGGATATCCCATTTATCGTCAAATCATGCAAGTGATTATTTTAAGTACGCACTCCTACGAACCTCGCTCTTACGGCGGGATTACCAATCCAGGCTAAATTCTCCCGTAGTATAAACTCATAGAGTAAATGTCGGGATTACCAGTCTAGGCTAAATCCCTTACAAATACATGTACTCTAATGAGCTCGGATCTGAATTACCAGTCCAGGCTAAATTCAAACCCTAATCGGATTACCTGTCTGGGCTAAATCCATAATGCACACATATTCTTTGGGAGGCTAGATCACTTTAGGAACACCCATCCGGGCTAGATCCTTTTTACCGTCAATTCATTTTCGAAAATATATCAGATATCTTTTTCATTCAACCAGGACATTTTCTCATAACATCAATTTTTCATGAATTACCATACATTGAATATCACTATTATAATTCATACATGAACATACATTTTTAATGCATTTAAAATAGTTTACATTTGAGTTACACGAACTTACCTGGAAGATGTTTTTGGATTCAAATTTCGGTTACTCCGAAACCTTTTGTTTTCCTCAGTCGACCTCCAGAATTGGTCTCTCAGGGTCTATATACGCAACAATGATTTATTAATACTTCATACTATTCATTTCAGGCCTAAATTTCACCCTAGGGCAAAATGACTATTTTGCCCCTAACATTCCACATTTTTACAAGTTAGTCCCTAGGCTCGTATAATGAAATGCATGTAATTTCTTGGTTACCCAAGCCTATCCAAAAGTATCCCAAGCTCATACCTGCCCACATTTTCTCTATTTCACATTTTTACCACACATTTTATACCTTTTTACAAATAGGTCCCCTTTTAGGTGTTTTCATGAAAAATCACCTAGTAAAAGATGTTTATCTAACATCTAACTTTCATAATCCTCCATAAATCATCAAATAATAATCATCTCACGCATGGGTCAAATTTCTAACATGAACCCTAGCTTGAAATATGGGTAGAAATAGATAGAGCATGTTACGATACAAAGAACATTAAAAACAAGGCTAAAGAGCACTTACTATTGAGTTTGAAAAAGTTGAAAACCCTAGGTTATGAAACCCTTGAAATTTCGGCAGCTATGAAGAAGATGATAGCTGAATTTTTTGCTTTCAATTTTCCCTTTTTTATTTAGTTTATTACCAAATGACCAAAATGTCCTTCCTTACTAACCTTTTAAAATTTTCCATGCATGCCCATTTTTGTCCAAAAACTTAAAAATTGGGAAAATTACTCTTTAAGACGTTCTAATTAATAATTCAAAGTAATTTCATACAAATTACTTCTACAACCCAAGTTTTGCAATTTATTCAATTTGGTCCCTAATTTCCAATTGGACACCTTATACTTAAAATTTCTTCATGAAACTTTAACACATACTTATTTTCATATCCTAGACCTTATAATAATCATAAAACAAATATTTTAACATCAGATTTGTGGTTCCAAAACCACTATTCCGACTAGGCCCAATTTTGGGATGTTACATTATGTGCTTGGTCAACCAATACAACAAATTCTTTCACCTCAAGAGTTGTAGTTTCATGTTTTCATTTAATCCTTCTTCAAATCTTTTACACACAGCAATCTCAGTTAGAATACATTCATGAGCATATTTGCTCAGTCTGACAAATTTTCTCTCATAATCTGACACAATCATACGGCCTTGTTTGAGTTCAAGTAATTATTTACGTTTCTGATCCAGAAATCTCTTACTAATGTATTTATTTTGAAACTCAGTTTGGAAGAATTCCTAGGCTATCAGCTCTCTTGGCACTACGAAAATCAACGTGTTCTACCATTGGTAAGTCGAATCTTTCAATAACGATACCACGCATTTAACACACTCGGCTGGTGAACAAAACAATTTGTCAAAAACCCTGATTGTATTCTTTAACTAGAATTCTGCTCTCTCGGGATCATCTTTAGCAGTAGCTCTGAATTCTTCAACCCTGTACTTACGAATCTTATCAACAGGCGGCTTACTAGCACATAATTGTAACAGCCTATTTCTAGTAAAATTAGAACAATGGTTTTGGGACCATAAATCCAAGGTCAAAATATTTATTTTAATTATTATTTTAATGTTTACAGCACGATTGCATGATTGTGTGAAAATTTTGTTAAGAAATTTTATCATTTGATTAGTCAATTTGATAAAAAGGACTAAATCGCGTAAAGTGTAAAATGCATGTTCTATTAGTTAAAGTTTTTAAATAGTTATTGATTATCAAAGTGGAGGTCCTTATGTGGTAAATATACCATTTTTAATATTAGTGGACTTTTATGGACATGTATTAAGTGTTTTTAATGGTTTAATGTTAAGGTTAATTTGGTAATTGTTAAATACATGTTAATTAAATAAAACAAAACATAAAATTAAGGTTATCATCTTTACCATAGATGAATATTGAAGAGAAGAAAAGCTATAAGTTAGGTTTTACATTTGGCCAAGCTTCCTATCTCAATTGTAAGTTCTTTTTTGTCTCGTTTTTAATGATTTCTATGTTTTTGTAATTGCTACAGCTTAGTCTATCTAGCCCAGGGACTAATTTACAAAATTGTTAAAGATTTTGAATGATGCCATTGTTGAATACATGTGTATTTTTAAGTTTCTTGATATATTATGAATTCTTGTTGATAGATATATAAGTTTTGTTAAGTGATTTTTAGTGAAAATGCAAAATAGGGATTAAATTGAGAAATGTGTAAAGTTAGTGGTTAAAATGCGAAGTAAATGAAAATTATGGGCTGTTAGGGGCATTATGGTAATTCGGCCAACATGGGTATATTTGGAATTTCATTAATTTGTGATTTTATGAAGTAAGGACTAAATTGTAAAAAATGTGAAAGTTTAGGGGCAAATGTGTAAAATAGCCCTAATGTATATTTTTGATTTAATTGAATAAATATTTTATTAAATAAGTCAATTTTGAATATATATATATAGATCAAGAAAGGAGAAATACGGACTTAGATCGGGAAAAGAATAAAGTTACGGAATAGTTGACTCGATACACCGTTTTAGCATCTGAGGTAAGTTCGTATGTTATAAATTCATTTCAAATGTATTTTATGTGCTTTGATGTGCCATAAATTGTGATTGTGTGATTACGGACAAGTTCAAAAATGATTCAATGAAGATTCGATAGTTGGAATCTCGGTTGAACCTTATGAATAGTTTAGGATGCTAATGACATGTCATTAGGGATACCTTGAGTTGGTTTCGAGCCATGATTTAGCACTTCAGGTGTGAGATAAACCAATTTGGCTTTGGTCCATGCATATCGGCTGATTTGGCTTCGAGCCATGATATCATTATTTTGGATAAGTTACCTTGATTTGGCTTCAGGCCATGGTATAGGTACTTATCATGTGAGACCCTTGAGTATCCGACTTCGATTTTGAATGGTTCAACAGGCAAACGAAAGGCGAAAATGTATATGAGATTGATACAAGATAGGATAGGTATGTGTATAAACTATTGTAACATTGAATCGAAAAAATGATGATGAAAGTATACAGTTTTGTGAATGAATATTTGAAAGGTTTGACAGTTAAGTAAAGCTACATATTGATGTATTCAAATTATTAAGTTATGTTTATGTGATTGCTTTAAGTTTATCTCTTACGAGCTTACTAAGCTTCATAGCTTACTTTGTTTGTTTTCTCCATGTTTTATAGTGAATTCAAAGCTATCTCGGATTCAGGGATCGTTGGAAATCGCTTCACACTATCTGCCTATCACTTGGTACCTATGAATTTCGGTATTTTAATTACATGGCATGTTTAGGTATTTTGAGTCATTTTGATTATGGGTTGATAGGGATTTTGGTTATTTGTAATGACTTGTAATGAAATTGTAAATATGGCCATGAATGATGGCTTAATTTGGTAGATTTGGTTATGTACATATATGTGCATATATGGTTGATATGGAAATTGTTAAATGGTTGAATGTTGATATTGGTAATGTTAGTTGCTAGTGAATCAAAGTAAAGAATGCATGTTTTTGACTAGCTATATTAATGATTTAAGGTTGTGAGATTTTGGTATAAATGAAATGGTCTATTTGACTACTTGTGTGTATTGAGAAATGTTGTATAGAATATGCATGATTCATGTTTGAATTGGTTGGCTTAAATGCCTATTTATGTTTTGAGATGGTGCAAATTGATGTCTTGTATGTACATTCAAATGTGGGTGGCAATAGGCTTGTTAAATAGCCTATTTTTTTCCACACGAGCAGAGACACAGGCATGTGTCTCAGCTGTGTGTGACACACGGTTATGTTACACGGCCATATGTCCCCTGGTATTAAATTGAAATCAAGTCAGTATACTCTACTCGGCCTCACACACGAGCGTGTGCCTTGGCCATGTGTTATAAGTCAGTATACCCTACAGGTTTGGCACGGCCTAGCACACGGCCTGGCACACAGGCATGTATGGCCATTTTTAAGGCACATGGGCGTGTGTGCTAGCCGTGTGACCTAAGTCAGTAAGCTCACTTATTTGGACACGAGTAGGACACGGGCTGGAACACAGCCATGTGCTCCCATTTGGAATGTCCATACAGCTTGTGACACAGGAGTGTCTCACACGGCCTGGCCCTGGCCACACGGGCGTGTGTCCCCTATTTTGAGAAAATTTTTCTAAGTTTCGTAAAAGTTTTATAAGTTATCGGTTTAGTCCCAAACCAGTCCTAAAGCTTGTTTAGGGCCTCGTAGGCTCGTATTAAAGAAAAATTGGTTAAGATTGAATGATGATTGTATGATTTGATGAAATGAATGTGAAAAGTATGTTTAAATGTGTTGTAAGTCCGGTAATACTCCATAACCCTATTCCGGTGTTGAATACAGGTAAGGGGTGTTACAATAATGTTTTCATACCTTAAGGAATAACGGGAATCGGTTGGGGAATAAGAAGGGGTAGAGGTTGTTCACCAGCCGAGTTCGTCTGTACAAACTCGACAAACCATTCATTCAACATCTAAAAGAAGACTTCCTTAGCCTTTTCTCCCCAGCCCTCAAATATGGGCCTTGTACCGCTCGATGCTACTCCGTGAACAAGGGCTTGAATGTTACTCTCAACTTCATTGGGGTTAGTCCGGTTGGATGTCATTGCTATAGAAAACGTGTTTTAAAATGGTCATGAGATATCACACTATCACAGGTTATATAATGGCATGTATAGCTAGACTCATATACACCCGATAATCGACTAAACCGTAGCTCTAATATTAATAAATGTAACACCCCTAACCCGTATCCGTCACCAAAATAGGGTTATAGAGCATTACCAAAATTTTCATATAAAAAATCAAACAAACATAAAACTCAAACATTATAAATCAATAATCATATTAAAACCAATGTCCCTTATACGAGCCCTTGAGGCCCTAAATACGCATTAGAAACAAGTCAGGACTAAATCGGAAACTTAGAGAATTTTGAAAAAAATATTGAAAGATTTCAACACTGAAGGGGTCACACAGCCAAGTGACCAAGCCGTGTGGGCATTCGAAGTAAGGACACACGGCCATGTCCCAGCCTGTGTCCGTGCCTGTGTAACTCATTGACTTGGGTCATACGGCCAAGCCATACGCCCGTGTGCTAGGCCCTGTAACAGCCTGACTTGCAACCTTTTAAAAGCTATAAGGAACACACGGCCATTTCACCTAGCCGTGTATTACACACAGCCGAGACACATGCCCGTGTAGACGAAAATAGGCTATTTTACAAGCCATTTTTCTCACCCAACATGGCATATACCTACAACCAAAATTGCACATATACACAAGCCATAACAAGACATCAAAATCACCATAAATAAGTCATATACTTATGGTATAATATCATACAACCAATATGCCCTTATGTAACATCCTGATTTTCGAGTTTTTTTGTGATTCTCGATATTTTGGTAAAGTTTAAAAATTTTGGTTTTTGGTTGTGGAATTCATAATTTGAGTATGTAAATGGGCTTATGGAAGGCCCATGTTTTGGCCAAAACCTGGTAGAATTTTTGAATTTTGGACTTGTGAAGTTAGGGGCTTTGGATAGGTGGTCTTATTAAAATTTGTGGGTAAAATGTATCACAAAAAAAAAAAGCCTCTGGTAAAGTGGCTAAGTTACGCCACTAGGGAGCTATAAGGGTGGCGTGTAAGTGGTTTGGGAAGACCTGGGATCGATTCCCTGTGTTGGCAAATATGATGCTAATTTTTATGCTTTGTGCATGCTAGAGTTTAAAGCTAAATGGAACTCTATGGGAGAGAGTTTGAATCAGTCAAATGCATGGATTAAGGAGGGATAAGGGGAGAGATTTTAGGGATTTGAGAGGGGGATAGAGTTGGCCGAATATTGGGGATTAGAGAGGGGATTTCGGCAGAGGGGTTTTAGTTAGGGATTTTCGGCATTAGGGTCTAGGTTGTGCCGTTTTCCTCCTTTTGTTTAGTCTTTTCTCTCTTTTTCTTTTTCAGCCGAATCCATCCCTCTTCCTTTCATCTTTTGTTTGTTTTCCCTCTTCCAAACTAGCCCACTACTCCCCTCCATTCATCCATTGTTCCTTCCCTTACCACTACTTCTGCCGAAATACCGCAAAAAGCCAAAATCTGTGGAGACTAGGTGGTGCCGATTCTTTGTTGACTAGCAACCCTCTTTTTCTTCTCACTTTCTGGTGGTCAATTCTCTTATCATCTAGGCATAGACGGATTCAAGAAGAGGAGACTGTGGTAAGTGCTCAAACTCTAAACAATTTCTATTATAACTGTTGACAAAAGTCAAAACCCCTATAGTTTAGGAGGTGGCCGAATGTGGGTATAGGCTCTATTGGGTTCTTCTTTTTACCCTTTTATGGTTTGTATAGTGGAGGAGCAGCAAGGCGTAGGGTCGACTTGGATTATCTTGGATCATCGGAGTAACTAGATTTAGTCATCAATTTCAGCAAAGGTATGGATTCTAAGGCCATTATGGATGGTGGCCGAATGTGTAAGTGTTGATAATAGATGGTTCTCGTTTTGGTTTAATTATTGTGGGCTGATCTATAAGTGGGTGATTATAGGAGAAACAGTGTAGGAGGTCTCGTCAGGGAATATCACAAATCAGGTGTGTAACGAACCTTCTTTCGTAGCTTAACTTTATATTTGCCGAAAAGCCGAAATGCCAAAATTCTGGCATTTCGAGGACTTGTGAGCAAGCGAATGCTCATTGGTTAATTAGATACTCTAAGTTGATGATCGGGAACGTTGGAAAAGGTAAGAGCATGATTTTTGGCATTCACGGTAAGTTGGGCCTCGAGGGGTTAAAATCGAGCCCAATGGGCTTTCGGGCCCATTTGGGTAAATTTGGTAGAAAATGAAAACCTGTTAAATTACATGTTAAGACTGTTGACACCATTATGGATTATGGGCTAAATGGGCCTAGATGACAAAACTGGCTATGTAGGGCCCATCAAAGGTTTTAGGCTCAATAACTCGGTTTCGCTAAAAATAGGCCAGAAACGCTGTTCAAACAAATGAATAGTTAGTAACTGATAATGAGCATGGAAAATCCCTAATTTTTGGTAAAATTACGAAATTACCCTTATAATATGAAAATGACTATTTTGCCCCTAGGTAAAAATGACCATTATACCCCTGGGGTTTAGTTATGAATTTGATATATGAGATTTTGATATACATGATTGATATGATATGTACATGATATGTATGATATGCACATGATATGTATGATATGCGCATGATAAGTATGATATGCACATGATGTATTCATAAATGCATTGGGTTGGGTTTTTATATGGATAGAGGAAGTGCAAAAAGGGCTTATGCCCCAGTTTACCGAAAAGGGCTTATGCCCCAGTTATTAAAAAAGGCTAAGCCTCCAGTTATATGATAAAGCAGCTATGCTGCCAGTGGAGAGTTTTGGTTGGGTGGGTTGAGTTATTCCCTACATGGAGAGCTTGGTTGGTACGGGTGGAGAGTAGTGGATGGTGGGTCGAGTAGTCTCCCTAAATGGGTTTGCATTCTTTCATTGACATTACATGTGATATTGAAATGGGCCTATGGGCCATTCTGTTTACAGCAAAGGCTTCGGCCCAGTTATATGAAATGTGAAGGCTTCGGCCCAGTGTTATGAAATATGAAAAGGCTTCGGCCCAATATGTGTTGGGATTGGATTTGGGCTTAGGCCCAGCAGGCTGATATTGTTTTAGGCTCTGAAAGGGGCTTGTTGCACACTGAGTTTCCAAACTCACCCCCTTTCCTTAACCTTGCAGGTGAGCCTTGATGTGGGGACTTGGAGCCAAAGGGGATTCAGAGTGGCCACGGCGATCGCCTTTGGGCTTTTGAATAGGTGTTTGGTTTTCATTAAGTTTACTTTATTTATTATTTATTTTTGGGTTGTAATAAGGCCATTTTAACTTTTCTTTTTCTTTCTTTTTCTGGGATTATTATTATTTTTAATAACCTCAAAACTGGTGGATAATAATTCAAATGGGCTAGACTTAGGACGTGTTTTTCAAAACGATACTTGTTTTCAAAATAACACTACGCCACGAATATTCGATTTGTCAAAGATAACCACTTAAATTAATTTCAAAACTCGGTATAACCAAGTGTGGCAATGGTTGTGGGCATGTCTAGGATTGGATCCCATCAAAGAGCTTGGTACTTAAGCAGCCCCCATGGCTCACCTCCTCTATTACGGATACCTACCTGGTGCCCAGCCTCCATTCACTCTGGTTAGCTCAACAATAGTCGGTTTTTAGATAATAAAACGAAACATGGATTTTTAAACTTCTATGTGGCACGTCAGATTCGGCCATAACGTCTGGACCGGGTTTAGGGTGTTACACCTTATGGTGCTCAAATGACAATATATAAACATGTCTAATTATGTACTCTATTTGGCCAAAATGATTAACTAACTTCCAACTAGATTTGTTTTAAAACATACCATAAAATTTACTCACCAAAAACACAACCCATTTGGTACCAAAATGTCATTCTATAACTAGTATCAAATAACCATATAAATCATACATAGTAAGGTACTAATTCACCACATATTCAACATATTACAAGGCACATATACTATATGCATATTTAAGCTTTCATTCCATCTTCCAACATTAAAAAAAAACAAGCCAAACATCAACCATATTAATATCCATATTTACATGCCAAAACCAAATTCATTTCATCACCAAAAATACCATAACACAAGCCAAACCAAATGGCCATTTCAACAACCAAAACACATGGGCCAACATTAGCCAAAATACCAATACATTCTATATAACCAAAATCAAAACAACCGAAAGTACCAAAAGAGTCAATGGATAGTGTGATATAGCTCCGAGAAGCTTCCAACCCGAACGAGCTTCCAATACACTATAAGACATAAAAATAACACAAAGTAAGCATTTAAGCTTAGTAAGTTCGTATAACTTAAAACATCAAATGATAGGTAAAATAAACATGGCATAATCCAACACAATTTAGCCAAATGCCTAAGCATATAAATCAAACATGTTAGTCATGTAAATACATATATAAACCAATATACATGGATGAGCACAATCATTGATTAAGTTCCTATGCATGTATCATCCATTTCATTTCTCAATACACCTTGTATCATTATTTCAATGTAATTCACATGTGCCCCTATAATAGTTCGTATCGAACTCTCACCATGCTGTATCAAGGTAATGCCCGTTGAACCGTTTAAAATATCATGGAATACCTGAGATAGCTTACACATAGTGTGCTAAATCATATAACTGTAATCTGTCAATTCTTGTACATGTATGCTCACACGAGCTGTGAAAATTGGCTTGCTCACATGAGTTGTGGGTCGGAACATAGGTACACGATGCTGCTCACATGAGTTGTGGAGTATCTGCAACACATGCCGAACCTCATCCATCGGTAGGACGTTCAGGACTAACACCTGAATCATGTAAACCCTAATGACATGTCATTTGTATCCTACGAATTCCTAAGGTTCAAACAGGGCTTGGTAATAGTCGTACGTCGTTGGATATACAACCAGTATATACGTATAGCAATTCACAACACCAGTATATTTCAATCAAAAGCATATATACACAATTTAATTACACGAACTTACCTCGACGAGTATATGTAGATACGAAGGCGATTAATTCGAGACTTTCTCTTTGCCCCGATCTAAAGCTGTATGAGGTCTGTCTTGATCTATACGGATAATTTTAGCTCAATTTAATATCTATTTTATTTAATTAACCCAAAATCATATTTTGACAAAATTACCATTTTGCCCCTACACTATAATTTCATTGCAACTTAGTCCCTAACTCATAAAAATGGAAATTCATGTAATTCCACCACAACCCATCATAGCTGAATATCAATTAGCTCCATAGCAAGCCCTATATTTCATTTATTTCACAATTTCACCATAAATAATTTTCTATTTTTCAATTTAATCCCTATTTGACAATTTTTATCAAAAATCTCTTTACAAAAGTTGTTTATCTAACAACAGGTATCCATTTTCTTTCATCAAACATAAAAAAAAAACCTATATTAAATCATGGCAAAACCCTAATAGTTTAACAATTTTGCAAATTAGTCCTCGGGCTAGCTAGATTAAGCTACAACGATCCCAAAAACATAGAAATAATTAAAAACGGGACAAAAATTACTCACATGCATAAGGAATTAAGTTAGCCCAACCTAGCAAGCTTTAGTGGCTTTCTCTTCTTTGAAATTCCGGTTGGAGAAAGAAGAAAAAGATGATACTTTGATTTGTTTTATTTAATTTTAACCATTATTTTCTAATTACCAAAATAACCTTAAAATAATTCAAATTTTCAAAAATGCCAAACCATACTCATCCACTAACACCATTAATGGTCTATTTACCATATAAGGACTCAAACTTTAAGATTCTATAGCTATTTAATACCTTTAGCTACTAGAACTCAACTTTTGCACTTTATGCGATTTAGTGCTTTTTATCAAATTGAGCATGTAAACGGTAAAATTTCTTAACGAAATTTTTATACGGTACTACTATAATGCTATAGGTAATAAAATAATAATAAAATAAGTTTTTTGACTTCGAATTTTTGATCCCAAAACTACTGTTCTAATTTCACTAAAAACGAGCTGTTACATCAGGAACAAGCTCTTCCATTATAAAATGGGAACAAAAATCAACAATAGATCATAATAGAAAATATTCAACAAACTCAAAAAGGATGAACAAGAGGAGAATGATGGAGTTTTTTTTAAGGTGTGTTTAGAGTGAAAGAGAGTTATATATAAATTTTACTGACTAAAAATAATAAAGGTAAATGGATTTGACTTAGTCAAAAATAACGTGTGATTTATCATGTGTAGGAAAAATCCATCAATGTATATTATACGGGCCTTTTGGGCCCAATGTGCAAGTTCATCTTATCTTGATTCTTACTAACCCACCAGCCTTCAAACCTTGATGAGCTTATAATGTGTAACCAAAGCCTAACCAACAAGTAGGAGTGAGCAAAACTCGATTCGACTCGAAAAAATCGAAAAAAATTCGAATTTCGAGTTAAACGAATCGAGTTATTCGAGTTAATCGAGTTATTCGAGTCAACTCGAATTTTTTTTTCGAATTTCGAGTTCGAATCGAGTTGAGTTTTCAAATTCGAATAACTCGAATAATTCGAATAATTCGAATACCAAACTATAATATTTTACATTTTTACCCCAAACTCCCAAACCTTTTTACTTTTCCCTCAAAACTTTTACTCCTTCCCACTTCCCCCCAAAACTTTTACTCCCCTTCCATCCCAACCCCCCAATCTACCCAAAATCCATTTCCCACCAAAATTTTACTCTCCCATTTACTTTTTTTCAAAATTTTACTCCCAAAAACCCTCAAAACTTTTTATTTTCCCCTAAAATTTTTACTCCCTCCCACTTTCCCCCTAAAATTTTTACTTCCTTCCCATCCCACCTCCCATCTACCCAAAATCCACCCCCAATTTTTTTTTAATATTTTCCCTCCAAAATTTTACTCCACCTATTTACTTCCCCTCAAACTTTTATTCCCCAAAACTTTTTATTTTCTCTCTAAACTTTTACTTCTCACCTTTCACTCTCAAATAAAAAATCAAAATTATCCAAAAAAAATCACTAAACATAAATAGTAATAATTTTATTTATATCTATTATTTATATTATTAAATTAAATTTCACATTTTATATTATTTATATGATTGAATTGTTTAGTCGTATTGAATATTTATATTAAAATTGAATTATTAATTATGCCATTAAATATTCATGTTAAAATTTTATATTAGTATCAATTTCACATTTTATCTTTAAAATAACTTTTATTAAAAAATCACATTTTTACATTTAATATATTTTTTAATTCCAAAATACATAGTGACAAGAATTTGAAGATAATTGAAACAACTAAGCAAACAAAGAAGCTAACCCGTATATAAAAGATTAATAAATAAATTATGGGGTGATGAAAGTTAATAAAAATTTTGATTAAGGTGGAAAAATTTTTTTTATTACGATGGGTGGTGATGGTTACAAGGACCCAAAATTATTTTATAAAATTTAACTCGAACAAATATATTCGATTCGATTCGATTCGAATTCCATCTCACTCGACTCGATTCGAGAAAATTTCAAATAAAGTTAGGATGATAAAATAAGATTCGAAAACTTGATTAACTCGAAAATTTTTGATTCGATTCGATTCGATTCGATCGAATGCTCACCCCTACCAACAAGGTTTAGAAGACCCCATCAATGAAGTATAATAATTTTATAAACAATAATATCAATTTTATTTTCTTATCAAATGTGCGACTTAATTTCAAATATTTTAATTTTTCCAACAAACATGAGTATTAAGTGATGTAATAAAATCATGGTAGTCATACCATAGAAAGATTAATGTTAATAAAATCAATTAATTGATGGATTTATGAAATGAAGCAACGGAAGTGTTAATACTTTGTTTTGGAACTGCAATAATAGGCTGAAGTGGAAGAGGCAACGCGTGAAACTGAGTGGCACCAGTTTTACTGTTTCCTTTGTGTTAAAAGAGGGGGAAAAAATGGCAAATGCTTTTCTATATACGTCCAGGTGGCTTAGCTTCCATAGATCTAGGCGATGGATGGACTTAAATTTCTATTTGCTTGATTGATATTCAAAAATTTTATGTTTTGATATATTGAAGTTGATGCTGTTTCTTTTCTTTTCTTATTTTCTCTCGTTGCATATTACAAATACTGTGATGGGAATATTTATGACAAAAATTGGACACTGATCTTGCAGTCTGTAATGGAATTATTGCTTTTTTTGTTCTATGATGTCGAATTTTATTTTTTTTTCAATATTTATAATATATAAAAATTGAAGATTTACTTTATTTTAAAATTAAATACTTAAACATAATTAATTTTTAAATGTTACAAATGCAATACAATTAATATATAAATATAAGTACAAGTTCGAATAACCACAAATATTAAAATTTTATAATACAAATATACTATTCGAGTAATCACATGATAGGCTTAAATTATATTACAAAAGGAAAGAGAAGTATCAAACTATTTTACAACACAAACAAATTTAAAATAAAAATAATCTAAACTAAAGTCGAAGAACTAGTTTAAAACTCACACATGATGGAACTCAGATATCCTTGCTTATAGTTATACATAAATGGTCTCAAACTTAAATACTTGAGATCTAAAATTCAAGTCTTTACCAAATACATCAAAGCTTCATTGGCTTAAGCAAATTTACTTTTTAACTCTAAATAATAAGAGCTAAAATAGAGTTAAACTGTAATTTATAGAATATAAATACATTTAGATAAAAATTTAAATACATTTTTTAAATAAGATTAAACTGAAATTAATATTATATGGAAACTTAAATCCATACCGAAATGATTCATGAACTTCTATACCTACCATCAATAAATTCCCATACTAGATGGAAAGAAAGTTGTCATTTAATTGTTTGATAGTCATGGTTTTCTGTGACATTAAATTGTTACATATGCCACTGTCAACTTATGAACTCCATTTGTGTATATAAATGGAAGGCTGAAGTACAAAGTGAAAGAAAAAAAAGAAAACAATTCCATAAATATGAAAAATAATAGTGCAAAATGAGTAAAAATTCTTTTCTCTTTCCAAAGGGCAGGGGGCTAGCTAGTGCCCACACTTCCCTGGGGCACGTGAAATTCAGAAGGCTGATTGTATGCTGTTTGCTCATCATTAATTTCACTGTACCAATGTACCATTTTCCACTATAACCCCATGCCTAGTTTTTCTTTCTTTCTCTTCTTTTCTTTTCTTTTCTACTTTTCTTTTAAGAAAAAGGATAGATAATGCCCTAAAAATCCCACTCCTTGAGTATACATAAATATTAATTAATTTGGTATTATTCTTAGTCAATTCTGTTGAATAGGGTGAGTTAGAAAACTGGAAATCCAAAATTAATTAGAAATATTGGAGTCTTTAGATGATTTATGAGATAAAAAATTAAATTTGCGGTTACTTGAAATTAAATTAAAATTTATTTTTATTTAATTTATAATTAATTTTAATTTTAATAATATAAAAATAAATATTTTATATTTAAAATAATAAAAATAACTTAAAAGTTCTATATAAAATATAATTTTTTAGAAAATAAATATTATACAAAAGTTATATTTACTTGAAAATTTATTTTTGAAAAATATTTATAAAAATGACATTTAAATTTTGCCAAATAATATTAAAAACTATAAAAATATTTAAAAAATCTAAAAATAAAAAAATAATATGAAAAAATTGAAAACTGAATCAAACTAAATATAATGAGGGATTTGAAAATCTAAAAACATTGACCGAACTGAAACGATCACCCCTTACATCAAGAGACCTAGTGTGTTAACAAAATGATAGTACTTTTGTAGTTTCTGAACAAAAGGAACCATGCACAAAAAGAATAATTTATGTATGGTCTAACTCGATTCCATAACCAATAGCATATAAGTCAAGTTAAAATGGTAGCATGCTCTTAAAAATAACTTATATGTCATAAGTCATGAGATAAAATCAAACCATGCTCAAACTCTTCTTTTCCTATTCTTACACTTTGACACACTCTCATTTTATCAAAATATTGAGACTCTAACAAATTAGAAAGACAAAACTTGGACCAACAACTATATCAAACTTGTTGAGCATGGATAAACGTCAACAAATATCATATACAAAATTTGTTATTACCCTTGAATTTCAAATATTTTTAATTAATATTTAAAACAATAATAAGTTGAAAATATGAAAAATAATATGGATGAATGATCAAGTCTGCACCTGAGACCCAAAGATGCAGAGAAAGAGAGAGAAGTCATGTCAATGACAGCTTATTCCTGGCTAAGGTATGGCATGGGAAGAGGGGAGTATCTGCCAATCCATCACACCATCCACACTAACTCATATTTGAACAGAACAAAGGAAAGGAGACGAAGAAGACACCAAAATATATTGAGAGCGTGGTGTAATCATTCCATTTCCATGGAATTTTACATGATTTTATCATAACCTGGAAACCCGGACATCCATTCCATCTTACCCCTTGTTTTCTTTTTAATTATCCCCCTATCATACACACAGAGGAAAATATATTATTACACTTTTGCTGTCACTTGTGAGGCTTCAATAAGTAAAAAACAAAAGAAAAGCAAAAAAGTGAATGGCTCATACATCTTATTTATTCTTACCTTTATGTCCCACTCAAAGGCTACTCATCATAGTCATATATTTTGCGCTGTTACTCTTTTTCATGTTGTGTGCCTTTTTCAATAGCAAACCAAACTGCTCTCAATCACTTCTTTTTTTTATTTCCATTCATATATGCTGATTCCATATCTTCACTTCATCTCTTTAACCTTTTACAAACCTAATGATTTATTCAATCGATTTTTTCCTTTTTTTTAAAGACTAAATTATGATAATTACAAAGAGAAATGTCATACTTATTAGAATTTTACATTTTTGTTATCCCTTCGCTAATAAAATACGTGATAAGCTTAAAAAGTATCGTTGACTCTGCATTGATTTCCTAAGCATGATCTCCCATCCCATTTCAAATCGGACCTACCATCCGGGCTTAAAGGTGAATGTTATCCCAATGTAAACACATTTCCAAGACAACAAGGAATCTATGTAGGCTTAACTACCTCATATTGATAGAATCTCATGATACAGACCTATGATTATCCATTACAAATTTAAAAAGACTGGATGCTTATCTTTCCATATCATACCAGTGGATAATGGAACCTTTCTTATAAATACCCTGCAAAACTATGAACAAGGGATGGACCTTTTAGCACCTTCAAGTTACTTTTAGCATTTCCCTTTTTCACCTAGCTTGTCTTCTTGTCCTTGTTCTGGCTCTCGGCCCTACAGGTGAATCGATCTCAATTGCACCATCTTGATCTCCTCTTTGTTCCTTCTTGTCCTCTTCACTTGTTGTACATTATATCAACAATTGGTGTGGCGAGCGTAAACTACAATGTCTCAAAACCAGAATGATGCTAGCCACAACCCTATTAATAAAAACAACGATGCCAACCCTACCAATTCCTCCACTCCGATCAATGGCAATGACACCACCAACATAGTGCTTCCCTCAACCCAAACCAAAACTTTAACTTGCACAACCATAATCACCATAGAAGCCCTTGACCAACTTTTAAATACCCTTAATACTCTTTTGGTTAACCCTGCCATTTTAGCCTCACCCTCAATTCCTATCACACCATCTTCCTTGCCACTCCATGGGACCCTAAAGATGATCTTTTAAAACAAACCCTCTCTTGTTTAACCTCACAAACTTAGTCCATTGTTGTGGCTATTCCCCTAAACCAAGCTTCATAGTAACAACTCCCTAGTTTGTAGTACACATGGCCACTTGCCGAGGACTAATGGCTTGCCCTAAAAATAAGAGGGTTTTGGACAAACACATGAGGCCTAAAAAATGAGCTTGAGTAAAATTTAAGACTTGTTTTCTATATGGGTCAAGTTTTGGGCAATATTTTTTTAGCCCAAGCTTTGATCGACCCGACCTGAATATACTATGTTATAAAAAATATTTATATTAATTATATATATTAATTATTTATATTAAATAATCATATATATTAAATAATTATTAAATATTTACCCAATGACAATTAAAATTATTATAGAAAACCTACAAAAAGCTTACTCAACAAAATAACCCAACCCAAAATATAAAATTTTAAAAATTATATTTAATACAATAAAATATTTGATAAACCGTAATTTATGCATATTTTTATCCCTCGCTTAACACGTTTATGAATGATTTCTCCTTAGATTTGGTGAATTTGATGCTCCTAATCCTTTAATTTCATGTTTTATACTTAGGTGAGTATAGGAGAACGAAAAGAGCGAGAAACGGGCCAAAAATAGAGAAAATGGGTCGACAAGGGAAAACAACATGGCCTGGACTTCCTCACACGGGCAGAACACACGGCCGTGCCATTCTAACAGGCTCGACCATGGCCTAAAACAATCCAAGCACGGGCGTATTGATCTCCCAGCCTCGACCACGGCCTGAAGTAATAGCACACGGGCGTGTCCTTACCGAATCCTAGTTAAGTTCTATTCAGAAAATGGCAAGTTGGAGGGCTTTTAGGCATTCTAAAGCCTATTTAAACACCCTAGAGGAAGACTAAAAGGGGCACGGAGAATAGGGACTAAGGAATTACTCCAAATAAGCCGATTGATCCATCTCAGAAGCCGAATTCATCATCAAGACTGAAGATCTCTCCTCAATTTCCCCTTCAGAAGTTTTGGGTTTTCTTTATGTTTTGTATTCTTTTATTCTTCTGAGATGTTTTCCTATTTAGTTATGAACTAAAACCCCTAAATACCTAAGGGGGATGAAACCTAAGACGAATCTTGTTATTATTTTCTAAATCATATGATAAATATTTGATTTGTTCTTAATTATGTGTTCTTAATTCTTGTTTTGGTATTTCAGGATATCGATTCAAGTTAATGCTCTTAGTTGGAGGATGAATAGTCCCTGGCTAAGAGTAACTTTGTCGTAATTAAGCGAAGTTGATTGCGCGCCTAGAGATAGGGTGACAAGATTTTGTCGGATTAGGGTGAAACCTAATAAGGGGATCCATAGATCGAGTTAATGCAACCTTAGGGTGTTAATTAGAGAAAAGCCTCAATTATTCAATCTAGGGGTTAGACGTTATTAGTCTTGAATAGGGATAATAACATAACTTAGGGATTTCTACGGAACAAGTTAAATGAATAAATCATCCAATTCGGAGCCAGAATAATAAGTAAAGTCTAGGTGGATTTTTCCTTAGGTATTGTCCTAAATCAATCGTTTTTCCCAAAAGTAATTCCCCAATTCTATTTTCTGCAACTTCTTAGTTTAGTTAATTAGTTAGTTAAAACAAACCCCTTTATTCTTAGGCTAGATAATAAAAAGACAGTCATTACTAGTACTTTTAGTTCCTTTGGGTTCGACAATCCGGTCTTGCTAAAGCTATACTACTGTTCGATAGGTACACTTGCCTACATCGTGATAATAGTTAGTTTCAAGAACGATTAATTATAAATATATAAAACTTATCATGGAAAATCACGATCAATATTTATTATATTTATGGTAGTATTTTTAATATAAATACTTTTTAATGTATTTTTAATGTGTTAAAACTTTTATTTTAGCATTTTTAGTGCATTTAGTGTATTATATTTTAAAAAAAATTATTTTAAATCAAAACTAATATAAAAAATCAAATATGAGTGGGTCGGGTTGAGCAAGGGTTTATCTTTCTTAGATTCGATCAGGCTTGGGTAAAAAAGTAAGACCATTTTTCGAGTTAGATCAAGCTCGAGATTGGAAAATTAGTTTAGATACCTTGCATGGGCCCAACCTGAACTTGACTTGACCTTGCCCATGAGCACCTTTAGTTCCCAACACCATGTTACTAAGATGTAGGAAAAGATGTGCCTCATGGAGGAATAACTGCTCACTCAATAACGCTAGTTCCAACAACAGGAAGAGCATCAAC
Organism: Gossypium anomalum; assembly: GCA_025698475.1. Classification (NCBI taxonomy): domain Eukaryota; kingdom Viridiplantae; phylum Streptophyta; class Magnoliopsida; order Malvales; family Malvaceae; genus Gossypium; species Gossypium anomalum. Next base: position 52,953,894 of record CM046966.1, on the reverse strand, counting down.
ACCTGCTAGATTGGAAAAACTCCTGCAGTGAGCAACTGACCGCAGATTTACGCATAGCAAAAGACGCTACTAAGGATGGTGAATTATCCTATCTGCCAAAATGGGGAGGCACAACTCAATCGACTGTTTGTAAATATAAAAAATAGCACAATAATAATAAGGTGCTACAAGGTCTTCAGCTTGTCAATCATCCAGATAGAGAACCTCGAAGCAAGACTATCCTTATTGAAAAGCAAATTGCAAGGCTTTGATTGGAAATCTACAATAAGCTAAAGGTTCTAAAACTAATAAAGTTTCTTAGAGCTACGCTAATGAACCCTTAGCCCTACTGTGTTGACACATAACTTATTTGCTTCCTTTATGTTTCCCAAGTTAATTTACACTGGTACTGAAGACTTAGAAGCCCACCTAGCTCACTAAAACAACCGTATGAACATTCTTGGGGCCTCAGACATTGTGAAATGTAGAGCTTTCTCCATGAACCTTACTCGGTCTGCCCAGAAATGATACCTCTCACTTCTTCTAGGGTCCATAAATAATTTTGATAAGTTGGTCGAGTTATTCATGAGCAGATTTTTAGCCAACAAGATCCTACAATAGTCCCTAGCTTACTTCATGTCCATTCGTCAAAAGAGAATGAATCTCCCAGTGATTTCATGAATAGGTTTAATTCTACAACTAGGATAATTAAATGTGTCACTTATGCTTTCGCCATTGCCTTTTTAGAAAAAACCACTCACAAAATTCTTTGATTTCCCCTTATCAATAACTTTTCAAAAAAATTATCCCAGTTATATGAAATGGTCCATCACTTCATGAAAGGTGACCATATTGATCAAGCTAAGCCAACAATCCAAGTAACCCAAGAATACCTTTTTTTTTTTATTCTAAAAGATCCTCCCCATTATGTTACCATTAAGTGAAAATATGCCAACATTAACCCCAACAAAGATTTCATCTTCCAGTATGTGACAGGCGATTGCAATAGTATAACCCACAACAACAAAGGGTTAGGTGAATGATTAATGTTGTAGGTCCACCACGTTACCTAAGACCCCTAAGAGACAATCTCCCAAACCAGCATTAACGTGAATTGGTTTTGTATAATCGACATCGCATGTACCATCAACTTCATTGCTCCCCTGCTACCATATTTAAGCAAGTCGAATATCAAAGAATTCTACCAAATCCATCAACTATGCATTTTAATCCTCACTAAGATGATTCACCTTTTCATTGTTGTTAGCTTAATGTTGGTTCCATACTACGGACCAAGTGTCCAAGTTAAAGATGCTATAGAAAATGCCATCTAGGAAGGCCAACTACAACAATATGTTGTCTGAGATGCCTATCCAATAAATAGAGCTAATGATCAGGAATCAAAACCCTCTGATAATCAACGTGAAGACAAAGGAAAATGACCCATACATGGAATTATTTTTGTTTTAATTGGAGGAATAAAGAATGCGCTGCCTCAAGCACTAAGCAGAAAGCCTACCAACAAAGCATCTTATCTATTTCTTCATCAATCAAGAAGCCTAGACCACCCCTTTAGGCCTTGAGATTTTCGGAGGTAGATGAACAGGAAGCTTTAGACCTAAAAGGGAATGATCCAAATATAGTCTTTACTACCATTCATCATTCTAGATTAATAGAATCCTAGTGGATACGGGAAGTTCTATAGATATTTTATTAGCTAAATCATTCAATAAGATAGGTCTTAAAGATGTAGGATTAATAAGAGTCGGCCTGGTATATGCTTTCGCTAATCAACCAATCACAATTAAGGGTATTATTAACCTTCAACTGGTATTAGGTGATAGATAACATACAATCATGGAAATGGTTGATTTTCTAGTTGTGAACCATCCATGTAACAACCCGTTTTTTAGTGGTGCCAAAAACAGTGGTTTCGGGGCCACCAAATTATACAAGTAATTTTGTAAGTATTATATTTAATATTTACAAGTTAATTATGATTTAAAAAAAAGTTGGGTTTTGATATAGTGATTTTGTTGTATAAATGATTTATTAAGTTCAAGTGGTTTTAAAAAATGAGGTATCGGGACCTCGTTTCTATAAAACGAGCCGTAAATATTTTTATAAATATTTACCAAGTGTAATTAAGGTGGTGTTAAAGTTTTCTTTTGGAAAATTTTATCGTTTCGATAGTTAATTAATCAAAAATGACAAAATCGCGCAAAGTGCAAAAGTTATGTTCTATAAGCTAAAGGTATTAAATAGCTATAGAACTTTAAAGTGGAAGTCCTTGTGTGGTAAATAGACCATTAAAGGTGATAGTGGATGTGCATGGCTTAACATTAGTGTAATTTTTAAGGTTAGGTAGCGTAATTTTGTAAATAAGTAATAAAACATAAATAAAATAAAATAAAACAAGTTGTGATCTTTAATTTCTCTTCTCCAGCCGAAAATGAAAAAGAAAGAAGCCATGGAAGCTGAAAATTTTCAGCAAAATAAATCCCTTGCATGTAAGCCCCTAAGTTATTAGTTTTTTATAATTTTTATGTTTTTGAGATCGTTCCACCTAGGTCTAGCTAGCCCGTACATTCGATTTTGAAACTGTTAAAGAATTTGAATGTTTCCATGGATGCATCTTGTGATTATTGATGTTAGATGATGAATTTGGAATGTTGATTTATATTTAAAAGTGATTTGTTAAGTGATTTTGTTGAATTTTTCCATTAGGGACTAATTTATTAAATTAATAAAAGTATAAGGATTCAATGTGAAATTGTGGCATAAATGGGCTGTGTTGGATACTATGAACATTCATCTAGCTTGGTTTTGTATTAAAAATTGTTAATTTGCATGCTTTGGGCTCAGGGACTAAATTGAATAAAAGTAAAACTTTAGGGGTAATTTTATAAAAATGTCAAAAATGATCAAATTGTATGAAATGAATTGTTATATTGTCTAAATTAATATATTGAATGAAATTATTAATTTAGATTAAGATCGGGTGAAAAATTGAGGAAAATAAAAAATTACCAAAATGCCCTTAAACTTTGGTATTTCTACAATTTAGCCAGGTAAGTTCGTATAGTTAAAATTTAATGTTTATTTATTAAATTGATGAATGGTACTATGAATTTATTCATATCTATTGTTGAAAATAAAATTATTGTTGAACTATGAAATTGAATTAACTGTTCAAAACAAGTACAACGTAGGATTGAGCACAATTGTTTTGTGGCAATGGATGAATTGGCGAATAAGACCATGGTTGGACCATGGAAGTGTTTATATGTAAGACCATAACTAGGCTATGGCATTTTAATGAAAAGACCATAACTGGGTTATGACACCTTGAACGTAAGACCATGGTTGGACCATGGCAATATTTATATGTAAGACCAGAGCTGGGCAATGGCATTATGATGATAAGACCATAATTGGGTTATGGAACTACGAATGTAAGACCATGGTAGGGCCATGGCAATGTATGTGTAAGACCATAGTTGGTCTATGGCACAAGGAAAACGATGTACTCATTTCTGTAAGCCGTTCTCAGATTTGGAAAGACTTGGTAAGTGACATATGAAATTAATATTGAAAGACTTATGGTTATTATTAGTATTATCTGAAATAAGTGTATCCATCGATATTTAAATGATTCAATGGGAACAGTTCAGTTATGAGGCTATATGGGTTCGATATGAACTGGAACAGGTATTTACGTAAATTACATGAAAATGGTTTATATATTGATATATTGAAATGGATGATATATGTATATGTATATGATGAAACGGTGAGATAATGATATGTATCATGACATGTACACATATGAATATCTTTGATATGTTGATACATGGTAATTATGCAAGTTGAGATGAGTAATAAACTCAAGGGTGACGTGTTGAGAAAATAAGGTTATTAAAGTTTAATTTATATGAAATCGGTTCAAGTATGCTAACCTGTGTTATTGTTTGATGCTTAGGCAAGTGCCAAGCTGTTGGTTGAATGGTATACTGTTTACTTATAAGTTACATTGGAATGGTAAGTGCTCAAATGAAAAAATGCTCATACTCATGAAAAAGAAGTGGTAAGATTTAAAGTATGCAATTTCTTATGAAATGGCTTATCATGTGATTAATTCGAAAAGGGTTATGTTTAAATGCACTAGCTTGTGGCTATGGTTGAATGATATGCTTATTTCTTATGTGTTATGCATATGGAACGGGTGTGGAAAGAAATGAAATGCAAATGAAAATAAAGAAATTTGGAAGAGTTTAAAGTTGTTTAAAATCCTACTATGCTAGAGATAATACGTATAAGTGATACTGTAGATTTACTCATTTTGTGAGTTGTTGAATTTGGTTTCATGAATCGTGTGGTATCAGTATATGATTATTCTTGATATGTATAAATTTCATATTGAAAATGGATTGATCTGATTAAAGTTTATATGAACTTACTAAGCATTTATTACTTACGTAGTTATTTTTCTTTACTTTTTAGAGTATCGGAAGCTCAATCGGGTTGGAAGCTCGTTGGAGATTTATCATATCGGTATATGTTGATGTCTTGGTTAAGGTTATAATGGCATGTATAGCTATTCTGATTAATATTGGTCTATGTGTTTGAATATCGAAATGGCCATTTGACTTGGTTTAGTTTTGGTATATTGATTGTATAATGGAAAAGTTTGGTATGTATATGAGTAGCCTTGTTATGGTTAATGTTTGGCTTGTTTCTTTGAATGATAAAAGATGAAATGGCAGTTGATTATGCATATGGTTTATGTGCTTTATGATATGCGATATCTGTGGTGATTTGGTACCTCGTTATGTATAAGTATTTTAGTTAATTGATATTAGTTAAAGAATGACATTTTGGTACCAAATGAGTTGTGTTTTGGTAAGTAAGATTTATGGTATGTATGGATGCAAATCAAATTAGAAGTTAGTTGTTTATTTTGACCAAATGGAGTACTTGGTGATACATGTTTTATAAGTTGTTATTTCAGATGCCTATGTACATATTGGTTGAGTGTGGTTATACTATATGTATAAAGCTAGATTATGCATGATTTTGGTGCCTTGCTATGGCTGGTATACATGTGCATTTTTTACTGTAGGTACATGCTTTGTTAGGTGACAAAAATGATTTGTAAAATAGCCTCTTTTCGTCCACACAAGCAGAGACATGGGCATGTGTCTCAGCCGTGTGTGACACACGGCCAGGCAGCACAACCGTGTGTTTTCCGTAGTTTTCAAAGGGTACACAGCCTGCCGCATGAGCGTGTGGTTTGGTCGTGTGACCCAAGTCAGTGAGTTACATAGGTACAGACACAGGCCGGGACATAACCATGTGTCCCTATTTTTAATGCCTACACGGCCTAAGACACGGGCGTGTCGCTTGACCGTGTGAGTCACACGGCCGTGTGACCCCTATAGTTTGTAAATTTTCATCTTTTCCCTGAAATTTTTATATGTTTCTGATTTAGTCCCGATTTGTTTATAATGTGTTTTTAGGGCCTCGAAGACTAGTATAAGGGACAATATGCATGCTATTGATTGGTTTAGCTGTGATTGATGATATGGATTAAATGTCTTAAAATTTTTTATAGTTCTAAAATGTAAACTTTGGTAATGCTTTGTAACCCTATTCCGACGACGGATACGGGTTAGGGGTGTTACAATCCACCAACATATAATGCTATCTTTGGCGGACCAATAATGAATAAGGTTGATCTGCCATAATTTGATATTGCAAATTAAGCCCTTTTTGAGACTTAATGGGCTTGTACTTAAGCATTTTATGCCTTTATTTCATGCTTTTTAGTATTTATTATATTTTACTTTAGAATTCAACTTTATGCATTGGACCACAATGGTAAAATATTGCCTTTTGGAGTTAATAATTAATTTGAGTTTTTGAAGGAGGTGACCAAGGAAAAAAATTGAAGAAATCTTGTTGTTGTGTTTTAGGTTACGACACCAAATCCTTGGTCTTGTGATATCAAAGCTTTCTCACCCTGAGAACTTGAACTTCGACAACAACACATTGTAGGTGACCTAGTGATGGAGTCGCAACATCGAATAGTGTGAATCTCGTGATCTTCCATAACTTGATACGTCAAATTAGGCTCTCCAATACACTCAACGAGCTTATTCTCAAGCAATTAAGGGTTTTTTCATTGCTTTTGTCGGGTTTTAACTTCTACCATTAATAAACATTTTTTGTCCTAGTTTTTTCCTTTTTGAGACCCAAATTGGAAAAACAGTGTCGTGGAGAACCTAACAAGGTGTTTGAGTTGATTAAGGAAGACAACGATGACCCAAACTCAAAAAAAATCCTGTAGAGTGGGTGTCGCAACACTAATTTGATGAAAATCATGACACTGAACCTCTTCAATGCTACGATGCAAAACTTCAACATTAAATCAACATGGAGCCTACTGATGAGAAAGTCGTGACACCGAGGGTAAGATGTCTCAAAACTAAGCCAAAGTCGTGATTCTGAGTCTTCGAGGCCGTGATATCCTCGGAGGTGTTGAAATAATGAAATTAAAGTCATCACCAGTGATGTCACGACACCAGTGTTAGGATGTCGTGGCACTGATAGCAAGCTAATTTCATGTGTTTAATGTACCTAGTTTTGGTAAATTTTTTAATAAAATGCTACTAAGCTTGTGATTTCAAGCTTAAATTTTATTAGGGATGCAGTTGGAGTGCTGAAGGTAAAAAACAAGCCAAATCGGGATAAATTGAAACAAAAAGAAAGACAACGTGCTGAATTGGAAATTACATGATTATTTTTGGGTAGATAAAAAAATAGATTTTTTGACTTTGTCAAATCCTATATTTAGAAAAAAGAATATGATTTTGTGTTGGTTGTTAAACATGATTTTAGGAGAAAGTCATGCTAAATGAGTTTTTGAGAAATGTATAAAAAGCCTTTTATATTTGTGGCATAAAGATGTACTAGAAAATGATGGAATTTATAAACAAGCAATTTGCCATTTCTTTCTTTTCTTTATTTTGGTGCAATTATTCTTTTAGCCCCCTCACCTTTCTTCACCTAATATCTTCCATTAAAAATTCACACTACTAATCCAATCAAGCATGACTAATTTCATGCTAAACTAATCTCTATTTAGCCTTAGGTCGGTCATTATTTTGATCGAGAATTGTGAGACATGAACCTGCGCAAAAACCTTACAATACGATCTTCATTATCTCTCCGGAATAAGGGATAGTCATAATCGTACCTTAAAGTTAATTCAATTTTAATTCAAAAAGCATGTGTTGGGTTAGAGTTGTTTGGCGTATAGTTGGGAAAATGAGTCGGTTATCTACCGCATTCGGGTTTCCATGAAAAAATTGGCGTGTCCAGGTGGGAAAGGGCTAGTTGGATTTTGTCAAGGGAGATAGTGATCAGATTTAAACAACCCACGTGGTTGAGGTCGTTAATATGACTTTGGCTCTTCTAGGTTACAAGGCTGCCAAGATCTTAAATTACAAACCCATGTTACGTGGTTAGATAGTTTGTAAGGGTTGGCTTGTAGGTCATACTAGAATCAACTATACAAGGAAGAGTTGGCGGTTGAGGTGTCCTTGGTCACTATAAACAACTCGTCATTTGAAAGGAAAAATCCATTTTCAATGATAGATTCAAGACTGGAATTTACCAAGTCTAAGGCTAAGAATTCACATATTTGATTTACTAATTTGATTTCAATTATTTAATTTTATTTTGTAATTATCGTTCTGTTTATTTTATTATTTTAACCTTTACCAACTAAAATCCCCTTTTATTTATTTTTAAGTTTAGCACGCAACAAGTCGTGTGCACGACAACTGCCATGACTTTAGAATTTGGTCACGTAAGAACAATATTAGGAGTCCAAGTCCCTGTGGGATTGACCCTACTTCTCTATACTACTGTTTACTTCAGTTAGAGGGTAGGAAATTTTTATTTGGTGGTTTTGACAACCATCAGACATCAAGACCTTCCACAAGCATGAGTTTACCACTTTGTAGGATGTTGTGACACTGATGCCTGGGTCTCACGGCACTACTACCTGATAAGGATAAAATTGTTGTACGGGTAGCCTTTTGTCCAACACCATCTCCAACCAAAACACAACTTCTAGGGGCATTTTTGTCTAAATTTTGAGATTGTATTAATCTGTTAAAAATACTTTTGGCTGAACATTTTAAAGGAACCAACTTTATTTTTACTTTCTATCATCTTTTTAGCTAAGTAGTTAGTCTCTTTCATCTTTTAGGGTTTAGTTCTTAGCTTTTTTTTAGCTGGTTTAGTTGGCAGTTTAGTTATTTTCTACTATAACTCTTGTAATAATTGTACTTTGGTACTCAAAACTTACTTTGTATGTCATTTTCATCCAAAGCCTTTAATATATTTCACTTCCATTTTCTTTTTCAAGTATAAAAATCTAAATTGTTCTGGTATTTTCACCTCCATTATTGTTGTCATCATCAGCTTCAAGCAACCACCAAGAAATTTCTAAACCTTCTTTAACTCTACTCTTGTGATTATTTTAATGTATGATTTAAGTATGTGTTGAGTTGTTGTTTTATGAAAATGATGTTAGGTAACTAAATCTATGGGGTTGAATGATGGAAATGCTATTTGGTTAGTTTTTGGCGCAAGGACAAAATTAGAAAAATTAGACTAAATCGAATAAACTTCAAAAATTAGAATTGATACCTTTAGGTGAATATTTAGACAGGTAAGACCAAGAGGAGATCCTGTTAAGCACCGATTTGGTTCTCCCAAGCTAGTTTGGTGAGGTCGAGAGATAAGCCAGACTAAATCATTTAATTTGGTAAAATGGTGACCGAGAGGTAAATTGAGCCAATTAGAGGTTTAAGTCTTTTTAGATCCTTAATATAAAGACTACTCAACAAAATGGAAGCCCATCGACCGCTTGTGTGTCTTGAGTTGTTATCTACATAATTTTAGTTTTTTTACAACTTGGTTTTTCTTAATGTTAGTTAGTTAATTTAATGTAATTACCCTCAATTATGAATTTTCATAATGTTGTACTTAATGAGTAGTTTATCTAGACTTCCAATTTGCATGACTTTTACATATTGGTCACTTTATCCTTGAAATCTCTTGTGTTCGATCATTGGGATACTTGGGTGTTCCATTGTAACACTACAAATATTACAGATTGACCTGTCACATTTGCAGGATACTGCTAGATATTTAGAGTTAATTGTGTTGATTCATAGCCCTGGTGCACATACTCTGGGGTGCAATTATCGCGACATCGAGCTCCATGGTCGCAATAATGAATTCTTAAGGTCGTGACATCGAGGTCTGTAACACCCCTAACCTGTAACCGTCGCCAGAATAGGTTAAGAGGCATTACTGGACTCCTAACACAGTTCATAACAATCGAATATCAATATCATCCCATTTCCATAAATACCAGTCATTCATGTTCAATATGAACTTAAATCGAGCGTACAACGTCTAAACCATGCATTTAGGACTAAATCGATAACATGTGAACCTTTTCAGAACTTATGAAAAATTTTAACTTTTCAAAGGTCACACGCTCGTGTGCCTTAGACACGTCTGTGTGCCTCACACAGCCTTAGACACGTCTGTGTGCCTCACACGGCCTTAGACACACCCATGTGTCTAAGCCGTGGCAAAATAGGGCATACATACTGACTTGTCCACACGGCCACAAGACACGCCCGTGTGCCAGGCCGTGTGAAAATTAGGGAGGCTACTGACTTGGCCACACAGCCGACCACACGCCCGTGTTCAACCCGTGTGCCACACACAACCAATAGACACGCTCGTGTGTCTAGGCCGTGTCAAAACTGGAGGGTATACAACCTTTAATTCGTAGGGTACTCGAGCGGACACACGGCCGTGTAGTGTGACCATATGTCGCACACAGTTGAGACACACGCCCGTGTCTCTGTCCATGTGGACAAAAATAGGCCATTTGAATAGCCAATTTGCCACCCCAATTTGGGTCAACCTACAAGCAAAGAAACAAGCATATTGGCACAACCATTTCAGCCAATTCACAACCAAAATGTAAGTTACTCATGACATATCAATTCCAACCAAATACATACTCATAAACCTTACTAATTTATATCAAAACATAAAACAAAGGTTTGTCAAAACATTTCTTTCAATACATCCTTTAACCTCATGCTCAAACTTACCAAAACTTACGAATCTTACCATCTCTTTTAAATAACCAAAAGATACCTCAATTAAACATTGGCATCACATATCATATACCATTATCAACTATAAGTTCAAACATAAACTAGCCAAATCACATGGCTAAATATATACATCACAAAACATAATCCCACAACTACTAGCCTATACATGCCATACTTCAAAATATACATTTTCAAAAGTACCAAAATGAGGTTTGATAGTGTGGTGTCGATCCTTGACGATCCCCGAGCTCACAGTAGCTTTGATATCTATAAAACAATGCAAATACATGCAAAGTAAGCTTTCAAAAGCTTAGTAAGCTCGTACTAATAAAAATTATCAATAGAGTATAAAATATAAAACATCAACACATAAGTATTTATAAATTCTCAAATGATCTATCCATTTTATACTAACACCATCCACATGTTTATACCATTTCAATAAACTTTATATACATAATACCATCTACCACATAGGTATTATACGTACCTGAACCTTCCCGTATTCATTCATTTTCATTCTCACCTCTCGCTAGGATATTTTAAACCTTCCGAAGATGTTTCATGCTATAACCATCCACACACTTAGTGCTTTTAAGGTTAGTCGAAGCTATAATAATTCCGCACACTTAGTGCCATCTCAATTAGCCGAAGCAATCTCGGTATCGCACACTTAGTGCCTCATATAGCCGAAGCTAGTTTAAATCGTACACTTAGTGCCAAGTACCATTGATTTATCATCGTATTCATCCAAACTAAATATATATATACAATCCATGTATAATCAAAGCATCAAAATATACTTATAACATCATATTTTGCATACGAACTTACCTAGTACTTATAATTATCGACTCTGACTGTTTACTCTATAATCTTTGACTTTTCTCGGTCTAAGTCAGAATTCCTCTTTTCTTGATCTATTCTTGATCTATATGTATTCAAAATTAACTCTTTTATTCACTAAATCATTCAAAACAATCCATATACACACAGTTAGGGTATTTTGCAAAATAGCCCTCACATTTTCACATTTCGACACTTTAGTCCCTAATTCACAAAATCACAAAATACACAAAGTTTACTTGTACACAAGCTTAACCGAATTTTTGTAGGTCTCATAAAAGTCCACACATTTCATTTATTCCACATTTTAGTCCCTCATTTACAAATTTCACAATTTAGTCCATTTTACTCAAAATCATCTAAAATCCAAAGATAAAACATGTAAACCCAACATCAAACTTTCATTTATCAACAACTAACTTCACAAAACTAAAAATTTTATCAATGACACATTTCAAAATCATAATCAAAATTAGAAATTGAGGCATGGGTTTGATAGTATACGAAGCAACGATTACAAAAACGTAGAAATTATCAAAAACTGAACAAAATCCATATCTTAATCACCAATCAAAGTGCCGAAACCCTAGAACCAAATTTTTCTTCTTCTTTTTCTAATATTCGATTGATGAACCAAGAAATAAAGATGAATTTGATAGCTTTTCCTTTTATGACTTTAATAACCAATTTCCTATTTTTCCCTTATATAAACAATTATAAAACCATTTAATGGGTGGTTGTTTTAGTCCATTAACATTTTCAATGGAAAAATAACAACATAAGGACTCTTTCTTTAGAAAGCCAAATCAAATAGGCACTTTTAACAAGTAGCAAGCAACTTTTACCTTTTACGCGATTAGGTCCTTTTTACCAAACTAAGCACACAAACGATTAAATTTTTAGACGAAACTTTCACACATGCTAATTCAAACATCATAATCACGAAAAATAATATTTAAATATTTTTTTGACTTGGATATGTGGTCCCAAAACCACTATCCCGACTAGGGTCTAAACTGGACTGTTACAAGGTCAGTCACCAAAGTTAAGAAAGCCCAACCATCCAAAATTAGAATCACGACACCAAGGACTAGGGTCGTGCCACCAAAATTACCAAAAGTCTTTGGGAGTAAACTGTTTGCAACATTGCAATACTAAAGTTTTAATGTTGCAACATTGAGGCTTGACGAAACAAATTATGCAAGCGCATCCTTCAATTAAAACAAGCTAAATCAATTACTAAGTAGGGGCATTTTTGTCCATCTAAGGTTAAAATTTTTAGAAATATGTAAGTTATTTTTAAAACATGTTTTAAGGAGCTTTTGCATTAGGTTAATTTAGGTTTTAGTGGTTGCTTCTTATTTTAGAGAATTTTTTTTTTGTAATTTTTCATCTCTATACACTCAAAGGTAAATATGAACCTGTTGTATCTTTTAGTTTTTACACCAAAATTAGATAGATTTTTAGCTTAGTTTTTGAATCCAATATCAATAATTCTATAATTAGGTTGTGGAATTTTTTCTTTACACATTACTTCAACAATCCAGTCAAGGACTACATTGCAAATTCTTAGCATTTCTAAACTTTATCAATTTTGGTGTGAGTTTAATTATTTTAATGAATATGAAAATGATTGGGTGTTTTTTGTTGAGTATGGCAATGAACTAAATTCCTATAGTAATTAAATGAAATGTTAATTAATTAATTTTAAGGTTAGAGACTAAATTGAATAAACGTAGAAATTTGGAATTGACAACTCTAGGTGAATAAATAGATAAGTGAAACCGAAAAAAGACCTTATCAAGCATATATTCATTTGTCCTTATTTAGTCTAAATGATATCGAGAGATTAATTGGACTAAATCGTAATTGGGTAAATTAGTGACCAAAAGGTATAAAGTAATCCAATAATAAAATTATTCATTTTGGTTCCCTAACCCGAGGATTAATTATTAAATCAACTACTACATTTTTGCTTGATTGTTTGTATTATAATTTTTGAAATTTTACAATTTAGTCCTTAGCTATTATAGTAGTTTAAATAATCAATTTCATGATTTTTTTTGTTTCAGACATTAGCTAGCTAGACCTACTAGTTTTCAAGCTTATTGTTGTTAATGTTAGATCTAATGCCCTAAGTATATTCATTTGAGCACTTGTAATTTTTTCAAATAGATTGGTTAATAAAATTATTTATGAATTACATTAATACCCTTTGTATATTATCCTCATGTGGTTTTTGCATGTAAATCAAAATAGAAGAAAACATTAGCTCACTGGTTGTCTAATGTTTAAACCAATACTAAGCGGTATAACGTGCTCAGATAGTAATACAGAAAGACATTTTATATTAGTAGATTAATCTAAATATGTCCTTATTCTAATAAAAAATGAGCAAAATGATTGAAAAACTAATATGTCATCTATCAAGTCCAATTGGAGAGATGCGTTTTATTGGGCATTAAAGCGAATGACTCCTAGAAGATAGTGTGTAACAACCCAATTTTAGTCAAATCAGAATAGTGGCTTTGGGACCACAAATCTGAGGTCAAAATATTTATTTTATTATTATTTTAATGTTTATAGCATGATTGAATGATTGTGTGAAAGTTTTTTAGAGAAATTTTATCGTTTGGTTGGTTAATTAGGTAAAAAGGACTAAATTGCATAAAGTGTAAAAGTGATGTTCTAATAGCTAAAGGTGTCTAATAGCTATAGAACCTGAAAGTTAATGTCCTTAAGTATAAATTAGACCATTATTATTATAGTGGATGATAATGGCATGGCATAAATAAAAATTTGAAGTAATTTAAAGGTTAATCTTGGTACTTGCTTATTAAAGGTTATTTTAATTAAAAAAGAACACAAAAAATTAGAGCATTCATCTTATTATGCCGATTTTTGAGGAGGAAGAAAGCCATTTCTTTAGGGTTCATTCGGCCAAGCTTTCCTAGCTCATTAAGGTACGATTTTTGTCCCGTTTTTAATGATTTTTACGTTTTTGATATCGTTGCAGCTAGTACTAGCTAGCCCAGGGACTATTTTGCAAAATTGTTAAAGATTTTAAATTATGCCATTGATGAATACATGCTTATTTTGAATTTTTTGATAGATTATGAATGCTTGTTGATAGATATGCAAGTTTTGATAAGTGATTTTTAGTGAAAATATAAAATAGGGATTAAATTGAGAAATGTTGAAACTTTATGATTAAAATGTGAAATAAATGAAAAATATGGGCTGTTAGGGGCATTATAGTAACTCGGCTAGCATGGGTATATTCGGAATTTCATTAATTTGTGATTTTATGAAATAAGGACTAAATTGTGAAAAATGTGAAATATTAGGGGCAAAAGTGTAAATGTGTTTTAAAGTGTGTTTTGGACTAAATTGAATGAATAGATGATTGAATAAGTCAAATTTTAATATATTTAGGTCAAGAAAGGTTAGATCAGGGAAAGAATAAAGTTACAGAATAGTTGACTTGATTTGCCGGTTTAGCATCCGAGGTAAGTTCATATGTTATAATTTCATTTCAAATGAATTCTATATGCTTTGATACAACATAAATTGCAATTATGTGACTACGGATAAGTTTGGAAATGATTTGACGATAATTCGACAGTTGGAATCCCGGTTGAACCTTAAGAATAGTTTAGGATACTAGTGACATGTCATTTGAGGATACAGTGAGTTGGCTTCCGGCCATGATATAGCACTTCGGGTGTGAGATAAATTGATTTGGCTTTGGGCCACGTATATAGGCTGATTTGGCTTTGGGCCATGATATTAGTATTTCGGAGATAAGTTACCTTGATTTGGCTACGGGCCATGGTATAGGTACTTATCGTGGTAGACCCTTGAGTATCCGATTTCTATTTCGAATGGTTCAACTAGGGAAATAAGAGATGAGGATATGTATAGTACGAGATCGTACAGGTATGTGCATAAACCATATTAGCTTTGAAGAGAAGCAATGGTGAAGAAAGTATATAGTTTAGTGAATGAGTTATTGAAAGGTTTGTTAGTTGATATGAATTCTTATACTTATGATCAATGGTTGAATTATGTGTTATGATTATATCAAATTTATGTCATACGAGCTTACTAAGCTTTATAGCTTACTCCGTTTATTTTTCTATGTTTTATAGTGAATTCTAAGCTAGCTCGGATTCAGGGATCGTTGGAGACATCGTCACACTATCCACCTATCTCTCGGTACCTATGAACTTCGTATTTTAAGTATATGGTGTTTATAGGGATTTTGGTCATTTTGGTTATGACTTGATAATGATTTTGGCCAAATGAATTGGCTTGTAAATATATATGTTTTGGTATGTATAAATAGCCATGAGTGATGGCTTATTTTGGTATATTTGATATGTTTGAATCATGTACATATATGTATGATTATGTCTTGTGAATTGAGTTGTTTGATGGTTGTGTGATGATTAATGATAATAGGTATTATGAATGTTAAATTGATGATTTGTGGATGTTAGTATGCTTGTGAAATTAGACCAAATAATGCATATTTGAGTTTGGTCATTTTGATGTTTGAAGTAGTTGATATTTGGTATGAGCTAAATGGAAAATTGGAATATTGTGTGTCTTGTATATAGTTGGCATTGAAATGGTTTAAATGATACTTGGTTGAGGTGGATTTAATGCCTATTATTCTATGAGTTGATGTTTTGAATTGTGGTGTAGGTGTGTGACTATTTGGGTGGCAAAATGGCTTGGTAAATAGCCTATTTTTGTCCACACAGGCAGAGACACTGGTGTGTGTCTCCTGGTGTTGAAATTGAAATCAATTTAGCATGCTTCACATGGCCTTACACACGGGTATGAGACTTGGCCGTGTGGCATAAGTCAGTATACCCTACATGTTTGGCACGGCCTAGCACACAGCTTGGCACACAACCTTGTGTGGCCATTTTTAGGGCATACGGGTGTGTGTGTTGGCCGTGTGACCCAAGTCAGAGAGTTACACGGGGTTGGACACGGGCTGGGACACGTCCATGTGCTCTCATTTCGAATGTCCACATGACTTGTGACATGGGCGTGTCTGGTGGCCGTGTGAGACACAAGGCCTAGCCATACCGGCGTGTGTCCCCTGTTTTGAGAAAAAAATTAAAGTTCATGAAAGTTTCTTAAGTTATTGGTTTAGTCCCGAATCACTCCCAATGTATGTTTAGGGCCTTGTAGGCTCGTATTAGGGATAAATTGATTGAGATTGAATGATGATTGTATGTATTGATTAAATGTTTGAGAAAAGTATGTTTAAATGTGTTGTAAGTCCGGTAATGCTCTGTAACCCTATTATGGTATTGAATACGGGTGAGAGGTGCTACATTATTGGTATCAGAGCTCTGATTTAGTCTATTCTAGGACTAATGTAGCATATCTGAGAGTCTAGCTATGCCATATATAAACTGTAATAGTGTGATGACTCCTGACATTTTAAAATGTGTTTTCACATAGTAAATGGATCCCAATCAAGCTATAGCCGATGAGGTTGAAAGTAATGCGTCTGCTCCTGCTCAAGGGACAGCGTTGTATTATTCTAGACCCATGTCGGGTAGCCAGGGAGGAGAGGCTAGAGAAGCCTTCTTCCAAATGATGAACGAGTGGTTCACACAATATATTCGAACGAACCCAGCTGCTCAACAACCTCCACCCCCTCCTAATCCCCAACTGGATCTCATAGCTCCTCAAGGTGTCGAGCTTTTAAGATTGAATAAGCCTTCAGTTGAAAAGATTTGTAAACACGGGGCTGAAGAGTTCAGAGCTAATATTGGTGATGATATTGAGAGAGCCGAGTTTTGGCTTGAAAATATGATTCGGGTGTTTGATGAGCTTTCTTACACGCTGGCTAAATGTTTAAAATGTGCTATATCACTTTTGAGAGACACCACGAATTAGTGGTGGAATACATTAGTATCAATGGTGCCGAGAGAGAGAGTCACTTGAGAGTTCTTTCAGACTGAGTTCCGGAAGAAATATATAAGCCAACGATTTCTGGATCAAAAGCATAAAGAGTTTTTAGAATTGAAACAGGGTCGTATGACCGTAACCGAGTACGAGAGAGAATTTGTATGGTTGAGTAAATACTCTCGGGAGTATGTTTCTATTGAAGAGATTATGTGCAAGTGGTTTGTTGACGGGTTGAATGAGGATATTAAACTTCTAGTCGAGATATTAGATGTAATAGCCCAATTTTAGTTAAATCAAAACAATGGTTTCAAAACCACAAATTTGATGTCAAAAAATTATTTTAATATTATTTTTGATATTTACAGCATGCTATTTGATATGTGTGAAAATTTCGTGAGTTAATTTTATCGTTTGAATAGTCAATTTGAGGAAAATGACTAAATTGCGTAAAATGCAAAAATATTGTTCTATTAGCTAAAGGTGTCTAATAGCTATAGAAACTTAAATTTAAGGTCCTTAAGTGGTAAATATTCTATTAGTTGGTTAGTGGATGTTAATGGTTTGGCATAAATGAAATTTTGTATTAATTTTAATGTTAAAATGGTAAAATAGTTAATAATGGTTAATTAAATAAAGACAAATGAAATTGTGTCCATCTTTCTTTCTTTCAACCAAATTTGGAGAAGAAGAAAGCCAAAGAATTAGGTTTTCCATTCGGCACACTCCTAGTTTGATTAAGGTACGGTTTTAGCTCGATTTTTGATGATTTCTATGTTTTTGTAAACGTTGCAGCTCAATCTAGCTAGTCCGTACCTTCAATTTTGAAACTGTTAAAGATTTTAAGAGTTGCCATTGATGAGCTTAAGTATTCTTTGGTGTTTGAATATGAAATATGAATTTTTGATGATAGATTTTCATGTTTTGTAAAGTGATTTTTGATGAAATCGCATAATAGGGATTAAATTATGAAATATGCAAATTGAATGGTTAAAGTGTGAAATAAATGAAAGTTTTGGACTGCTAGGGACTTATATGTAATTCGGCCAAGCTTGGGTTTATTGAAAATTTGTGAATTTTGTGTATTTATGAAATAGGGACTAAATTGTTAAAAGTGTAAAAGTTTAGGGGCTAAAGTGCAAATAGGCCTAAATGTATGTTTTGGATTAAATTGAATGAGTGGTTGATTAAAGAAGTTAATTTTGAATATATTTAGATCAAGAAAAGAAGAATCTGGAATTAGATCAGGGGAAAGGCAAGATTATCGAGTAATTGACTCATTTCGCCGTTTCCATACTTGAGGTAAGTTCGTATATGGTAATTTAATTATAAAAGTTTATTAAAAGCTTTGATATTGCATAAACTATGATTATGAGATTATAAATTATGTTTGAATTGTGAAAATGACTCTACGAATGCATTCGATGATAGAAACGGAAAGTGTGAAGTCCCGGTTGAACTTTAGGAATAGATTTGGATACTAGTGTCTTGTTATTAGATGATAAGTTGAGTTTGCTTCGGGCCATGATATTAGCACTTCGGGTGCGAGTTATACCAATTTCGCTTCAGGCCATGCATATCGGATGCTTTGGCTTTGGGCCATGATAATTGTTCTTCGGATAAGTTACCTTGATTTGGCTACGGGTTATGGTATAGGTACTTATCGTATGAGACTATTGAGTATCCAATTTCTATTTCGAATGGTTCAACGGGTAAACGAATGATGTAGTTAAGAAAGAGGTTAGTATGAGGCGATACAGGTATGTACAGAACCTATTTTAGTATTAAATAGAGAAAGTTCAATGAGATGGTATTTAATCATATTTTAAGACATGAGAAAGGTTTGTAGTTAATAGGAAATTGGTTGATTTACATTTATTTGATGAATTAAATTAATTACATATGAGCTTACTAAGCTATGAAGCTTACTTCTTGTTATTTATCTATGTTTTATAGTGAATCAAGGCTAGCTCGGATTCGGAAGTCATCGGGAACATCATCTCACTATCAGACATCTATTTGGTACTTTTGAGTTGTGTATATATGGTATATGGCATGTATAGGCTAGATGTAGTATTTTGGTTGTGATTATAGCCATGAAAGTTGGCTTGTAAATGATGTTAATGTTGATGTGTGTTTGGCTAATAGAAATGGTTTATTTTGACATGTATGGTATGAGCATGGTTAATTGAATTGTGGAGTTTAAATGTTTGAGAAAAGCTTTGATGAAGTATGATTTTAGAAGTTGAGTTGATAAGTATTTGACTAGGTAAATGGCATTGAATTGTGTATTGAAATTGGTTGAAATGGATATTGTATGAATTGTGCATTTGGTTGATGTTTTTGGCAGCCAAATTGAATGATGAAATGGTACCATTCTGATTGTTTAGGTGAGCATGAATTAGGGTGGCAAATTGACCTTGCAAATGGCCTATTTTTCTCCACACGGGCATGTGTCTCAGCTGTGTGTGACACACGGTCACGTTACACGGTCGTGTGTCCCCAGGTGATGTTATTAAAATGAATTTAGTATGCTCCACACGGTCTCACACATGGGCATGTGACTGGCCGTGTGGTACAAGTCAGTATGCCCCCTAATTGGCACACGGCCTAGCACACGGGCATGTGACTTGGTTGTGTTGAATAAGTCAGTATACCCTACAGTTCTGGCATGGCCTAGAACATGGCTTGTGTAACACCCCTAACCTATATCCATCACCGGATTAGGGTTACGAGGTATTACCAATCAAAGCACAAATCCAAACGTTTACATGAGTACACTTGTATAAACTTTTAAGAACAACTATTTATTAACATCAATAATCGATGCAATTACTAATATCATACAACTGAATATACTTTTAATTCAACTTAAAAAATGTGCAAACATTCAAACTTTATTACACTTAAATTGCATACTGTAATCTATACACAAATAGAATATACAAAAAATACGACATATAATTATTTAAATAAAGTCATATCATATTCAACATTTACTTAATAATAAGTTGGACACTTATACTTCACATTAAAAAAAAAAATACTATTTTCATGATTTACCAATGTACAAATTGCTATTCATCTGATTTTTACACAATGCATTTAGCAGTATGCAAGTTTAATTAAACAATTACTCACTTACAACTTGACTCAATCATTTTACAAATCTATGCACTTCTAACATTCAAATCAATATACATATTATATAATGTAATAATAACAACATTTAACAAGCCATGACCGAATGCAAACTTGTTAAAATTTGCCCATTTTAATCACAATTGCCAAACCCTAATGTAATATAATTTAATAAAACCTAAAAATATATACAAATTATCATTATTTGGTCTATTTGTTATATAATTATCTCAACCAAATTTAAAGAATTAAAATCCATTTGAATACATGCATGCATATGATATTTGTTACATTACAGCACTAAGTTGAAATTGGTTTATTGTTTCCAAGCACCAAACATAGCAAGTAACAGATCTCATACATGCTTAGTATTAATCAGGCCAAACAAAATTGTCTTATGTTCAAATGTAACCAGTTAAATATTAATACTATACCACATATTAATACCTAAATATTATGTCAACCAAATTTTCATTCATACTTTATTTTAATATGAATCACATTTAAAACAACCAAACATACCTAAGGATATATGCATATATATTACGGCCATTATATTCTTGCCTCTTCTAAGTCATTAATAAATTTTCATGCTCAAACACGTGTCACTACTCAACCATTTCTAAAACATATATCAATATATCACCAATGCCATTCATTCGCAACACATAGCATCATCACCCAGCAGTTTAGACCATTATCAAACATAATCAAAACCAAACTTAGAAGTAAAGCCATTTTTGCATGGCTTTAGTTATACATAACCAAAATTCAATATTTCAAACACATTCCAGCCTATACATGCCATAATTCGAGTTCAACTATATAAATACCAAAGTAGTAGATAGTGTGATGAACTTTGCTGACAATCCCCGAGCTTGTAACTTGATCCAAAATCTATAAAATAGAAACACACATATAAACAGAGTAAGCTAACTTAGCTTAGTAAGTTATAAGCAATTTAAACAAATTAATGATCTTGATAGATCAATAAAATAAAGCCAAAATCAAATATATATTTATATTCAAAATATACTATGGCCGAATATACACATATATCAATTATCATTATATTCTCTAATTTCAAAGTCATAATTTCATATATAATAAATTATACATATGCATTCATATATACATACTCATACATCGAGCTTTTAAAATTACATACTTAAACCCGTCACAAGACCGAATACACTACCCATAATTATATACATTTTCAGCAGCATCACATAACTTTTTTATCACATAACTTTCAGTCAATATATCCTCATTTCACATAAGTAAACCACATTTACATACCTGATCACTTTACCTTATTTAAACCTTTGATTACTTTTACCATTGCTCACATAAAATTTGCTAGGCATAAAGCCTAGTATAATACACCGGCACTGAACCTGCTAGGCAATAGGCCTGACATAATACACTGGCATAAAGCCTGCTAGGCAATAAAGCCTGATATAATACACTGGCATAAAGCCTGCTAGGCAATAAAGCCCGATTTAATACACCAGCACAAGGCTTACTAGGCTCAAAGCCCAGATATCACTATTATAAGGTTGTCTCATAAACAATTCATATGTCGAAAATTCTAGATATTCCATATAGTTCATACGGACTTTCAAATGTTATAACTCAGACGAATTAAACTCAAATACATTATTTCCATGCTTAATCATATTCAGCTAATTCTAATATAAATCCATGAATAACAAAATAGCATATTAACTTATACATAATTAGAATTAACGATATCTATTTGCTTATAAACTTACCTCAGACGATGAAAAATCGGTACGGATTAGCTAGTCGGCAACTTTAGTTTTCCCCCGATCTAAATCTGATTTTCTCTTTTCTTGATCTAAATTAATATAAATTAAACTTATTAAACCAAATATTCAACCAAATTCATCCAAAACACACAAATGGAAAAATTACACTTTTACCCCTAATATTTCACATTATTCACAATTTAGTCTCTATTGCATAAAACACAAAATATGCAAAATCTCACAACAACATAGTTAGGCCGAATTTTCCTTGTACTCGTATTAGTCCATATGTAACACCCTAAACCCGGCCCAGACGTTATGGCCTAATCTGGCGTGTCACATTGAAGTGTTCTTCGTAAACCTTGTTTTCATTAAAAACCCTTCTTTAAAATAAAAACCTTGAGTAAAATCCCAACTTGTATTTGTTGCTTTCAAAGCAAGGTGTATTTAAAAAAAAAACTATTCCTTCTTGTATGATAATAATTACTTTGTAAAATCTTTTTTCAGTTGTGGAAGCTTTATTTAAAATAGATGATCTATGAAAGCTTGTCATTTAAAGATTGAGTTGCGGAAATGTAGCATTTGAAAATAGTTATGGTTTAGGAAAACCATGTTCTACTTCTAATAAATATAAAGTATAAAAATAATAATAAACCTAATTTGAAATAATAACCAGAGGAAAGGCCTTATTACAACCCAAAAAAAAAATTAAAATATTAAAAATTAAATAAAAGACTAAGTCTAAACTTTTTGCTAGTTGGCCACCTCCGGGTCCCTCTATCTGTCGAACCGCCTACTGAGGATCACTTGAAAAATTTAAAAGGAGGGGGGTGAGTTTCGAAAACTTATTGTGTACAACCCTCAACGAATATAAAGCAATCATCAGTCATTTTGGGGCCTAAGCCCAATTCAATAACAGTGGCCTTTGGGCCTTAACCCATATTAGCCTCAGTTGGGCCGAAGCCCATATCACAATAATATCACAATAATATCATACATGCAATGCTGTGCAACCCACCCCAATAATCCAACTGCTACACACCAACTCCGTCCCCCGGTACACATCATGTGGGGATATAAATATCGACCCACCCATCCGATACACATCAATGGTAGCTCGGTTGCGGTACTACCTTCATTGCAGTATGCTGCTAAACAAATATTGGGCTTAATAGCCATCGGTGGATCCACGGTCGTCAAGCAACCATGCGAACCTCATATACTTCCTCCGTTTCATAATTCCCAACCCATATGAAACCTAAATAGAATATCATATGAATGTAGCAGGTATACATGTAACATCCATAAATCTTACATTCAACACATAGGGGTATATTAGTTATTATCGCACTTAGGGCATTTTGGTCATTTCTTATCATTATGGGTCTAATTACTTACCTTGGCCCGTTAACAAGTCCCCGTTGGCTACAGTGAACAGATACTATGCACCAGGTAGGATTCCAGAGAGGAATAGATGAGTCATTAAGACCGCTTAGGTACCAAGCTCTCCCTAGATCCAATCCTAGACATGCATATACCCATTGCCACACCTTAACCTTATGACTTGTCAACAGTCACAATTAATTAATTATTTAAGTTTTATGTCTGTTTAAGCAGTTATCAGATACTAGGCCCAAAACCCTTACAAAGCCCAAACAAGTCTACATACATGCATATGGCCCACTAGGCCAGTCTCATTAATATTGCCCATTAGGCCCAAATCACATTCATATGGCCCATCTGGCCCGAATCAATTCCAAGCCATGTAACCAGCATGACTAGTTCATCACTTATTACCAAATCAACAAATTTGCTTATTTTGGGCCAATGGCCTATCGAGCCCATTTAGCCCATTCCGGCCTAGTTGGCCTAAGTACGACCTAGATCCATGAGATTGCTTATGGGGCCTCTGATAACGTATCGATTTCCCCTTTACAAGTGTTCGCGCACTCACAAGACTATCGTACCCAGACTTTTGACTTTTCAGCATTTTAACTTTTCGACATTTCGAGATTTGCCGATCTAACGTGTGTGCAATGTATGTACACAGCTTCGGCTTTATATCAAGCTATCATAGGGTAGAAGTACACACCTTATGACCTGGAGTACTAAGTATTCATAATCGCCAGAACCTTGACTAGATTGATCGGCTGCGATCTGCCTATGTAACTCGAAATCTGACGTAGTCCCCCTTCCGCATCCAGGCAGAAAGTCCCGAACGGCTGACACCTTACGTCGCTTAAACTTGGGAGCCTCTATCCCAACCTTTCTGCTAGAACCCCCTTTTTCCATCAACTAATACTTAGCCAGCGGTCACACTCTTGAATGAGAGGGAGAAAGAGAAATAAATGGAGGAACCATAGGTTAACGAAAGTAATGGTATTGGAAAGGATAAAGAAAAATTGGCTTTTAAGAGTGTAGAGACGAAAGAACTTAGAAATATTTAACAAAATTTGAAGAAGATCTAATTCACTTACCGATCACGAGATCGCTTGCCAATAAGAAACCAAACCCTCAAAGTGTATGAATCAGCTTTTAAATGAAAAAGAAGCAATCGGCTAAGTTAAAGAGGGAAGAGGTTGACTCGATTAAAATAGGGAAGAAAAGATCAAGAGTTTGGCTTAAAGAAAAGAAGAGATAAAGGGTTTGAGATTACTCAGGTATTTGAAAAAAAAAAAAGAAAACAAAAGAGTTAACATGTTGGAAGAAAATTTCCCCCAAGAATATGCAACTGAAGCGCACAAAAAAAACAAATGCCCTTACTTGCCCATATGACACACATATAATAAATAAATAAATAAATAAATAACTAAATACAAACCTACACTCACCAATCGACTTAAACTCATCAAGTTAAATTCCCTTCAATTTCTCTAATTTTATCACCATCATATCCACACTTAATCCTCATCCTTATCTCCACTTTAACCTTGATTTTACCCAACAATTCCACTTTGAATTGCATTCAAATTGCTTCCATTGAAATGGCAATCCTTTCTTGCGTTGAGCAGCAAAATTGAATTCCCTTTTGCGCATGAAACCACTCAAACTCCAGCCCTGCAACTTCCCAACACACTACTGGCCACTGCACAGCCACCTATCTTGTGCTACGATTCGGTCACAATTAACTATAAGGCTTATATGCCTAAGCCTCAGTTTCCTTAAAGAATAAAAATTTAAAACTTGCCAGACCTGGGATTTGAACTTACAACCTCTCAGATCCATAGCATGCTTTTCGCCACTACCCCTCAGGCGCTTTTGTATCATATTTCATCCCTAACTATTTTTAAGGCCTATTAACCCGCAACCAGGTTATCCTAAAAATATTTGCTACCATTCAGATTCGAACCCCCAATCTCTTGGCTGTGCTATACATCCCTTGAAACCACGGCACCTACCTTATTTGTGTTGTTTCTCCTCCCCAATTAATTATAAAGTCTTTCTACCGACCTCCAAGTTTTTTGAAAAAACCACCACAATTTTCGCCAAGGCCAGGACTTGAACCGCGGACTTCCTGCTTGCTACCGACGCCTTTTGCCACTAGGCCAAGCATTTCCTTGTGTCAGATTTTACCAGGCCTTATTAATAAGCCTTCCACCTAATGCTCAGGGTCCTTTAGAAAAAATGCAAAATTTTGCTAAAGCCCTGGATCAAACCCAGGACTTTTTCCACACTACCAACCCTTCCTAAATCAGTTAACAATTGAACTAAACATGCAATTATAAAATATTTAAACACATTTAAGTTGTTTAAGCCACTTCTAACCGATCCCAAACCCAAGGCCCATTACTTCTAGGCCCAAAATTTAGGGTGTTACACCATATATTTCATTTATTTCACATTTTAGTCCCTCAATTTATTACTTTTACAATCTAATCCTAATTACTCAAAATCATCAAAAACTCCAATATAAAACATGTTAATCTAAAACATATCTTTAATATTTCATCATCAAACAACAAAAATCACAAGCTTTCATCAATGGCATAACTCAAAATATTCATCAAAATCAAAAATTTAAGCATGGGTCAAATAGTATTCGAAGCAATGATCTAAAAAATCCTAAAAATTATCAAAAACCGAGCTAGAACTTACTTTGAATCAAGCTTGAAAGTGCCGAACCTAGTTTTTCTTTTCTTTTTCTTTCTTGTTTAAGTTTCAGCCAAAAGAAAATATAAAATGAATCATAGTTTTTTTTTTATGATATATGTTACATTATAATGGTTTATAATATTAGTTTATTAAAGTAACCTTAATAAATTTATATCAAAACATTATAATATAAACCTATTGTCGTCCACTTAATAAATTAATGGCTAATTGCAACATCAAGACTTCTATTTTAAAAGCCAATGGCATTTTGGCCCTTTATACATTAAACTACCCAATTTTTAATTTACGCGATTAAGCCCTTTTATTTAATCGGGCATCCAAACGGTAAAATTTTAAAACGAAAATTTAGTACACACAAATTCACACATTAGAAACACCAAAAAAATTTAAAAATATGTTTCTAACTTAGATTCGTGGTCCCAAAACCGTTGTTCTGATTAGAGTCTAAATTAGGCTGTTACAACTCTCCCCCTTTAGGGATTTTCGTCCCCGAAAATCTTACCGGTGAATAGGTTCGGATAGCGTTCTCTTATTACATCTTCTGGCTCCCACGTTGCTTCATCAAATTCGTGTTTACACCATAGTACTTTAACTAACAAAATCTTCTTATTTTGTAACTCTTTAATCTCATATGCTAGAATACAAATCGGTTTTTCCTCGTACGTCATGTCCGGCTTAATCTCAATCTCAGACAGACTAATCACATGTGAAGGGTCAAATCGATATCTACGAAGCATCGAGACATGAAATACATTGTGGATCTTTTCTAACTCAGGTGGCAACAACAGTCTGTACGCAACCAGCCCGATACGCTCAATAATCTCATATAGCCCAATAAATCTCAGACTTAATATGCCATTACGTCTGAATCTAAATATTTTCTTCCAAGGTGAGACTTTCAAAAACACTTTGTCTCCAATCTGAAACTCTATATCTTTACGTTTCAAATTAGGATACGATTTCTGACGATCTGATGCTGCTTTTAGACTTTCACGGATCACTTTCACTTTCTGTTCAGTTTCTCTGATCAAGTCAATCCCGTGTATCTTATTTTCACTCAGCTCAGTCCAGTACAATAGTGTACGACATTTAATGACCGTACAAAGCCTCATAAGGTGCCATTTTGATACTCGATTAAAAGCTGTTATTATACACAAATTCAATCAGAGGTAGGTATCGTTCCTACGTACCTTCGAACTCGAGAATGTAACATCTCAACATATCCTCAACTATCTGAATGATTCGCTCAGACTGGCTATCTATTTGCGGATGGAAAGCAGAACTGAAATGTAATTTCGTACCTAGCGCATCTTGCAGTTTCTTCCAAAATCGTGATGTGAACTTCGGATTTCTATCCGAAACAATAGATATAGGCACACCATGTAACCTTACAATCTGAGAAACATACAATTCAGCCAACTTATCAAGCGAGTAGTCGGTACGTATCGGAACAAAATGAGCTGATTTAGTCAATCTATCCACAATAACCCATATTCCACCCTTCTTGCTCAGTGTTAATGGTAAACCAGATACGAAATCCATAGTAACTCTGTCCCACTTCCACTCTGGTATCATAATCAGCTAAAGCAATCCAGAAGGTACCTGATGTTCGGGTTTAACTTGTTGACAAATTAAATATTTCGAAACAAAGTCAGAAATGTCTCATTTCATACTATGCCACCAATAAAGCTGTTTTAGATCATTATACATCTTTGTACTGCCTGGGTGAATAGATAACTGACTGCTATGAGCTTCATTTAAAATCATCTGGATCAATTTTGAATTTCTCAGAACACATATTCAGTTTCTGAATCTCAAATAGTTATCTGCATCAACTCGAAACTCTAAATTAGTATTTGAATCACACTAAGCTCGTTTTGCTATCAACTCGTTATCAACCTTCTGGGCATCACCAATTTGTTGAACAAATAATGATCTTGCTTTCAATTCAGTTATTATTGAACCATCATCAGACATAGCCATATGCGCTTTCATTGCAAGAAAAGCAAACAGTGATTTTCGGCTTAAAGCATCAACAACAACATTAGCCTTTCCTAGGTGATAGTCAATCGCTTGCTCATAGTCTTTTAGCAATTCTAACCATCAGCGTTGTCCCAAATTTAGATCTTTCTGAGTCATCAAATATTTCAGACTTTTATGATCGGAATAAACATGACATTTCTAACCGAATTTATAATGACGCCAAATTTTCAACGCAAACACGATAGCTGCCAATTCTAGGTCGTGTGTCAGATAGTTCTTTTCATGCGACTTTAATTGTCTCGAGGAATAAGCTATAACTTTGCCTTCCTGCATTACAACACAACCCAAACCATTTAAATATGCGTCACTATAAATAACAAATTCTTTACCCGATTCTGGCTGAACTAGCATTGGAGCTTTTGTCAAAAGGGCTTTCAACTGATCAAAACTTTTCTGACACTTTTCTGACCATTCGAACTTAACACTTTCTATAATAGCTTTGCCATCGGGGTTTCAATCATAGAGAAACCTTTCACGTACCGTCTATAGTAACCAGCAACTCCCAGAAAGCTTCAAACTTCAGAAACATTTCTCAGATGTTTCCAATCAAGTATAGCTAACTTTGTGTAACCAGAACTCACATTTACTAAACTTCGCATAGAACTATTTTTCTCGCAAAGTCTGTAACACAAGTCTCAAATGTTCGGCATGCTCAGTTTGATCATGGGAGTAGATTAATATGTCATCTATAAACACAACCACAAATCGATCCAGATACTGTCTGAAGATCCGATTCATCAAATCCACGAAAATAGTAGTTGCATTAGTAAGTCCGAAAGGCATAACTAGAAACTCATAATGTCCGTACCTCATTCGGAAGGTAGTTTTTGGCACATCAGAGTCTTTAACTCACAATAGTAGCCGGATCTCAAATCTATCTTCGAAAACACTGTAGCCCCTTTCAGCTGATCAAACAAATCATCAATCCATGGCAACGAATATTTATTCTTTATTGTCACCTTATTGAGTTATCTATAATCAATGCACATTCTCATAGTTCTGTCTTTCTTTTTTACAAATAGAACTGGCGGACCCCAGGGAGAAAAACTCGGTCACGCAAAACCCCTATCTGTCAGCTCTTGCACTGAGCTTTCAATTCTTTTAGTTCAGTAGGCACCATTCTGTACGGAGCTATCGATATTGGAGTCGTCCCTGGCATTAACTCAGTACCAAATTCTACCTCTCGAATAGGTGGCAAACTTGGTAATTCTTCAGGAAATACATCCGGATACTCACACACAACAGGTACTGATTCAATCTTTATTTCGGATACTTTACTATCAAGCACATATGCAAAGTAAGCTTAACAACCTTTTCTTACATATTTCTGAGCTAACATTGAGGAAATCACTGCTGGTAAACCATTCAGATAATTAGATTCAATTCGAATAATCTTATCATTCTGGCACCGTAGATCAATAGTCTTTCTCTTGCAGATTACAATAGCATCATGCAAACTCAACCAATCCATACCCAAAATTATGTCAAACTCATCAAATGGCAACAACATCAGATTAGCTAGGAAGCACGAATCTCGAATCATCAAGGGGCAATTCTTACATACTTTATCAACCATAACACACCGGCCCAAGGAGTTCGATACTCTAATCACAAACTCAGTAGACTCAACAGGCAAAGTCTTACTGAATACTAAAGTCTCACACACATAAGAATGAGTTAAACCAGGATCAATCAATGCAATAACACTAGTATCATAGAGAGTGAATGTACCAGAAATAACATCTGATGATGAAGCCTCCTCGCATGCGCGAATAGCATAGGCTTTCCTAAGTGCACGAGCCTCAGATCAAACTGCTGTATCTTTTGTTCCTCTCTGACTGCCACTCACATGACCTGAATGCCTAGGTGGTCTGCCTCGTATTGATATATTACTCGGTCTCACGTTCTGAACACTGTTTTGCTCGACTAACATCGGTCAATCTTGGATAAAATGATCCATCGATCCACATTTAAAACAAGACCAATCATGCAATCTGCAATCTCCAGAATGCCATTTACCATAATGCTTGCACTCGACTCTAATTTGTTGAACATTACCAAAACTAGCTATCGAAGTGGCTCGTGAACTCATAGGGGGTCGGTCCCGATCTCATCTAGAAAAGCCCGCAGTATTTTTAGATCGACTAAAATCATCTCTGAACTTCTTCGATGCTGAGTGAAAAGTCATATCCGATGATTTTTTACGGGAATCCCTAGCTTTAAAATTAGCTTTTTTTCATTCCCGAGCTCTTCGACTTTGCAAGCTCGCTCAACAAGTACCACGAACTCTTTGATTTCAAGTATACCAACCAGCAATTTAATGTCTTCGTTCAAACTGTCTTCAAATCTTTTACACATGATAGCTTCAGTTGAAACACACTCACAAGAATACTGACTGAGTCTCACGAATTTTTGCTCATACTCTGTTACGATCATACGACCCTGTTTCAATTCCAGAAATTCTTTGTGTTTTTGGTCGATAAATATCTGGCTGATGTATTTCTTACGGAACTCAGTCTGAAAGAACTCCCAGGTCACTCGCTCTTTCAGAACCATCGATACTAGTGTATTCCACCAGTGATATGCAGTGTCTCGTAACAAAAATATGGCACATTTTAAACATTCATCCGGAGTACATGATAGCTCATTGAACACACAGATAATATTATCAAGCCAAAATTCACCTCGCTCAGCATGATCATCATCAGTAGCTTTGAACTCTTTAGGCCCGTGTTTACTGATTTTATCAACAGGTGGCTTAGGCAATCTTAACAGATCACTCACTTGAGGTATAGCAGGTATCGAAGATAGATTAATCGGGGGTGGAGGTTGTTGTGCAGCCGGGTTAGTTCGAATATATTGAGTAAACCATTCGTTCATCATTTGGTAGAAGGCTTGCTTAGCCTCTCCCTCTTGGTTACTCAAAGTCGGTCGTGAATCAACCAGTGCTGTACTTTGCGCGGGAGTAGGCGCTACACTTTCATTATCATCAACTATATCTCTTTCGGGATCCATTTACTATACAAAAATATATTTGCAAATGTCAGAAGTCATCACACTATCCCATTATCTAATATGGCATGTATAGCTAGACTCACATGCGCTATGTTAGTCCTAGAACTGACTAAACCGTAGCTCTGATACCAATAAAATGTAACACCCCTAACCCATATCCGTCACTGAATTAGGGTTACGAGGTATTACCAATCAAAGCACAAATCCAAACGTTTACATGAGTACACTTGTATAAACTTTTAAGAACAATTATTTATTAACGTCAATAATTGATGCAATTACTAATATCATACAACTGAATATACTTTTAATTCAACTTATAAAATATGCAAACATTCAAACTTTATTACACTTAAATTGCATACTGTAATCTATACACAAATGGAATATACAAAAACTACAACATATAATTATTTAAATAAAGTCATATCATATTCGACATTTACTTGATAATAAGTTGGAAGCTTATACTTCACATTAAAAAAAAAATACTATTTTCATGATTTACCAATGTATAAATTGCTGTTCATCTGATTTTTACTCAATGCATTTAGCAGTATGCAAGTTCAATTAAACAATTACTCACTTACTACTTGACTCAATCATTTTACAAATCTATGCACTTCTAGCATTCAAATCAATATACATATTATATAATGTAATAATAACAAATTTAACAAGCCATGACCAAATGCAAAGTTGTTAAAATTTGCCCATTTTAATCACAATTGCCAAACCCTAATGTAATATAATTTAATAAATCCTAACAACATATACAAATTATCATTATTTGGTCCATTCGTTATATAATTATCTCAACCAAATTTAAACAATTAAAATCTATTCGAATACATGCATGCATGTGATATTTGTTACATTACAGCACTAAGCTGAAATTGGTTTACTATTTCCAAGAACCAAACATAGCAAGTAACACATCTCATACATGCTTAGTATTAATCATGCCAAACAAACTTGTCTTATGTTCGAATGTAACCAGTTAAATATTAATACTATACCACATATGAATACCTAAATATTATGTCAACCAAATTTTCATTCATACTTTATTTTAATATGAATCATATTTAAAACAACCAAACATACCTAAGGATATATGCATATATATTACGGCCATTATATTCTTGCCTATTCTAATTCATTAATAAATTTTCATGCTCAAACATGTGTCACTACTCAACCATTTCTAAAACATATATCAATATATCACCAATGCCATTCATTCGCAACACATAGCATCATCACCCAGCAGTTTAGACCATTATCAAACATAATCAAAACCAAACTTAGAAGTAAAGCCATTTTCGCATGGCTTTAGTTATACATAACCAAAATTCAATATTTCAAACACATTCCAGCCTATACATGCCATAATTCGAATTCAACTGTATAAATACCAAAGCAGTAGATAGTGTGATGAACTTTGCTGATGATCCCCGAGCTTGTAACTTGATCCAAAATCTATAAAATAGAAACACACATATACACAGAGTAAGCTAACTTAGCTTAGTAAGTTATAAGCAATTTAAACAAATTAATGATCTTGATAGATCAATAAAATAAAATCAAAATCAAATATATATTTATATTCAAAATATACTATGGCCGAATATACACATATATCAATTATCATTATATTCTCCAATTTCAAAGTCATAATTTCATATATAATAAATTATACATATACACTGATATATACATACTCATAAATCGAGCTATTAAAATTACATACTTAAACCCGTCACAAGACCGAATATACTACCCATAATTATATACATTTTCAATAGCATCACATAACATTTTTATCACATAACTTTTAGTCAATATATCCTCATTTCAAATAAGTAAACCACATTCACATACCTTATCACTTTACCTTATTTAAACCTTTGATTACTTTTACCATTGCTCACATAAAATTTGCTAGGCATAAAGCCTAGTATAATACATCGGCACTGAACCTGCTAGGCAATAAGCCTGACATAATACACTGGCATAAAACCTGCTAGGCAATAAAGCCTGATATAATACACCGGCATAAAGCCTGCTAGGCAATAAAGCCTGATTTAATACACTAGCACAAGGCTTGCTAGGCTCAAAGCCCAAATATCACTATTATAAGGTTGTTTCATAAACAATTCATATATCAAAAATTCAAGATATTCCATATAGTTCATACGGACTTTCAAATGTTATAACTCAGATGAATTAAACTCAAATACATTATTTCCATGCTTAATCATATTCAGCTAATTCTAATATAAATCCATGAATT
The DNA here is from genome assembly GCA_025698475.1 of Gossypium anomalum. Lineage (NCBI taxonomy): Eukaryota > Viridiplantae > Streptophyta > Magnoliopsida > Malvales > Malvaceae > Gossypium > Gossypium anomalum. The sequence continues at coordinate 52,920,538 of CM046966.1, read as the reverse complement.
CCAAATCAACATATTAACTTATACATAATTAGAATTAACAATATCTATTTGCTTATAAACTTACCTCGGACGATGAAAAATCGATACGGATTGGCTAGTCGACAACTTTAGTTTTCCCCCGATCTAAATTCAATTTTCTCTTTTCTTGATCTAAATTAATATAAATTAAACTTCTTAAACCAAATATTTAACCAAATTCATCCAAAACACACAAATGGACAAATTACACTTTTACCCCTGATATTTAACATTATTCACAATGTAGTCCCTATTGCATAAAACACAAAATATACAAAATCTCACAACAACATAGTTAGGCTAAATTTTCCTTGTACTCATACTAGTCCATATATTTCATTTATTTGACATTTTAGTCCCTCAATTTATTATTTCTACAATTTAATCCTAATTACTCAAACTTATCAAAAACTCCAATATAAAACATGTTAATCTAAAACATATCTTTAATATTTCATCATCAAACAACAAAAATCACAAGCTTTCATCAATGGCATAACTCAAAATATTCATCAAAATCAAAAATTTAAGCATGGGTCGGATAGTATTCGAAGCAACGATCTAAAAAACGTAAAAATTATCAAAAACCGAGCTAGAACTTACCTTGAATCAAGCTTGAAAGTACTGAACCTAGGTTTTCTTTTCCTTTTCTTTCTTGTTTAAGTTTACACCAAAAGAAAATATAATATGAATCATGGTTTTTTTTATGATATATGTTATATTATAATGGTTTATAATATTAGTTTATTAAAGTAACCTTAATAAATTTATATCAAAACATTATAATATAAACCTACTTCCATCCACTTAATAAATTAATGGCTAATTGCAACATAAAGACTTTTATTTTAATAGCTAATGACATTTTGGCCCTTCATACATTAAACTACCCAATTTTTAATTTACGCGATTAAGCCCTTTTATTTAATCGGGCATCCAAACGATAAAATTTTAAAACGAAAATTTAGTACACACAAATTCACACATTATAAAAACCAAAAAAAAATTAAAAATATTTTTATAACTCGGATTCATGGTCCCGAAACCACCGTTTTGATTAGGGTCTAAATCGGGCTGTTACAGCTTGGCATACAGGCCTGTGTGGCCACTTCGAAGGGCACATGGGCTAGACACACATGCATGTGGTTGGCCGTGTGACCCAAGTCAGTATGTATGCCCTGTTTCCACACTGCCTGAGACACGAGCGTGTCTGGAGTTATGTGAGGCACACGGCATATTCACACGAGCGTGTGACCCCTGATGGTTGAAATTTTATTAAGTTTCCAAAATTCTCGTATAATATCGGTTTAGTCTTGAACCACTTCTAAAGCATGTTTAAGGCCTCGTAGGCCCTTATAAGGGACAATGTAATTGTGATGAATGATTTATGAGAATAAATGTTTTACGGTTGATAAATGTATGCCTTACGTTGTGAATTGATCGGTAATACCTCGTAACCCTACTCCAGTGATGGATACAGGTTAAGGGTGTTACATTAGATTCAAAAGAATTCGTTGTGTTAGTTGACCGGGCTTGCAAAGCCAGAGACTTTAGTTGAGAAAAGAGGAAAGCTAATTCAGAGGCTAGAGATTCAAGAAAAAAATCAATGAATAAACCTTATCATTCTTCATCAAAGAAATCATGAGATTTGTATAGTCGATCTAATGCTTCAGTGGGATATCAGAGTAGAGATCATGGAAATCAATATGTGAGTCCTAAAGCTCAAGTAACTTCTGTCTCGAGTGTTGGCAGTGCAAAAAACAACAAACTCGAGTGTCAACAATGTGGGAGAAGACATTTTGGAGAGTGCTGGAATAAGAGTGTTAAAGCTTGTTTCAAATGTGGTTCACCAGATCATTTTATTAGAGATTACCTAGAATTATCCAAGAAAGATAAATTTCAGAATGCAATATCAAGCAATACTATTGCGAGAGGGAGACCACTGCGAAATACGGGGTATATGTTTGGTGGCAGAGGTGTGACTAGGGACTTCGCTGTGAGATCCGAGGCCAGAGCACCTGCTAGAGCCTACGCTATTCGTGCTCGTGAAGAGGCGTCGTCTCCAGATGTTATTATTGGTACATTTTCTCTTTATGACACTAATGTGATTGCTTTAATTGACCCTAGATCAACACATTTGTATGTTTGTGAGAATTTAGTATCTAGTAAGAAATTGCCTGTTGAGTCTATAGAATTTTTAATTAAAGTATCGAACCCCTTAGGCAAGTATGTTCTAGTTGACAAAGTATGCAAGAAATGTCCTTTAATAACTTGGGGTTACTTTTTTCTAGCTAACCTGATGCTTTTACCATTTGATGAGTTCGATGTAATTCTAGGTATGGATTGGTTGACTCTACATGATGCCATTGTAAACTGTAGATGAAAGATTATAAAATTGAAATGTCAGAATAATAAAACTCTTTGGATTGAATCTGATGAGTCGGGTGGATTGCCTATAGTGGTTTCATCGATGTCGGCTCAAAGATATGTGAGAAAAGGTTGCGATGCGTACTTAGCATATGTTTTAGTTACTAAAGTGTCTGAAAAGAAGATTGAATTGGTGCCTGTAGTTTGTGAATATTCAGATGTATTTCCAGAAGAGTTTCCAAGGTTGCCACCAATCAGAGAGGTTGAGTTTACTATTGAGTTAATACCAGAAACTTCACCGATATCTATAGCTCTATATAGAATGGCTTGAAAGAGTTGAAAATTCAGTTGCAATAGTTAACAGACAGAAGTTTTGCACGACCAATTTTTTCGCCATGGAGTGCACTTGTGTTGTTTGTAAAGAAGAAAGACGAGTCAATGAGAATGTGTATAGACTATCGTCAGCTCAACAAGGTTACGATAAAGAATAAGTATTCATTGCTGAGAATAGATGATTTGTTTGATCAGTTGAAAGGTGCAACAGTGTTTTCAAAGATTAATTTGAGCTCTAGTTATTATCAGTTGTGAGTTAAAGACTCAGATGTACCGAAAACTGCGTTCAGAACGAGTTACGGACATTATGAATTTCTTGTTATGTAACGCCCCAAATTTGGGCCTAGAAAGAATGGGCCTTGAGCATGGGGAATAGTTAGGAGACTGCACATAAAAATTTTTATGTGCAGGGAAGTGACACAATTGTGTGTTTGGCTTAGTGGTTGAGTGCTCTGGAAGTGTCTGAGAAGTCATGGGTTCAAGTCCTGGCTTCCACAAAATTTTGGTTTTTAAGGATAATACCCCTACCTTTGGTCAGTAGGGTTATAAATAAAATTTGGTAAGGTATGACATAAAAAGCCTACTGGTCTGGTGATAGTGGCGTGTTGTGCTTCTAAAGAGGTTGGGGGTTCGAGTCACTCTTTGCGCAAAAGATTATTTATTTTACATCTTTGCTGCTCGAGAAGTGGAGTCTGACTAGAACTTTGAGGTTGAATTGGTCATGAGAGTTTGAATGGGATGTTGGAGTGTTTCATGGAGAGAATTGTGGAGGGTAAAGGGAGAAATATTTGGAGGAAATAGTGGAGATTGTGGTGTGGGGGTAGTTGTGCCAAATTTGAAGTCTTGTGGAGGGAGTTAGTGCCTTTTGAGGACTCTAGATGCATGAGGAAATTCGATTATAGGCTTTTAGGGTGCTGATTTGGTGTTTGCTAGCCTTCGGTTATTTTCATTTCAATACCTCGGGTTGGCAATTTTACTTCTTTTGTTTTGTTTTGGCTCTAGTCGAAGACTCCTAAAAACCCCTCAGCCTTTTGTTGTTTTCCTTTGGGTGAATACCTAAAGTGACATCTTACTTTTCATCTTTCTTTCTTCTTTGTCCCCTCTTCTTTAAATTCGAATACTCCTCTTCTTGATTTTATTCTTCCCTCCTCTGTTCTTTGGCAAGCCAAATCTTTCCTTCTCTTTCTTTGTTGGCCGAATACCCTAAGTAGTGTTCACTTCTTCTTCTCTATTCTCCAAATTGATTACCCTCTGTCTTTGAGTATTCAAAATTGTCAAGGACTAGTTATTTTCTCCATTCTCTTCTTATCTTTCCCTTGGTCGGTTCTGCTGAAATGCTGCCAAAAATTCCTTTGATTTGTTGGGTAAGTGTTCTATGGTTTGTTTCCCCCCTTAGCCGAATCTCATTTGGTTTCTTCTCAAAGATCTGACTTTTGGTATCTCTTAGGCTGAGTGTTTGCTTTCTCTTTTTCCTACCATGGGGTAGTAATCGTCTAACACGTTTTTAATTCGTTGTTCATATGACTGTTATTAGGGGTTTGATTTCTGTAATCAGGGTGCTTAACCGATTACCCTGTCCCTGCAAGTGGTACCTTTTCTTTTGGTAAGTACTTTAATCCTAGATATAATTAAGTCGGGTTATGGAGTTTGATTTTTTGGTTAACTGTTCGTGTAAAGGTTAAAGCTTTGGGAAGAATACGCAGATTTTAAGAGCGAGAGGGGTTCTACAGTAGTGCATTTGGTAGGTTGCGAAGGTTCGGTTAAAGTTCCTGCAATGCTTTGGTTTTAGATTAACCGTAAATATGAATGATGGTGGGGTGGTGGTTGATCATAGGTTCTCGTTTTAGAAGTGGCTCGGTTACAACTCCATAACAGGTGTGTATTCACACACTGAATAGACTGTAGAACGACAAATGCCAAAAAGCCAAAAAGTCGAAAGAATGGCCTTTTGACCACATAGGTGTGCAAACGCTTATGTGGTAAGCCAAGCCCATGAATCATGGGCGTAAGACTGTAGAGGCCACCATGAGCGTTCTCATGGGTTCGGGCCGTTCTGGGCTATGATGGGCCGTGTTGGCCCAATGGGCTTATGGGCTCCACACGGATACATTTTGCAATATATGGAAAATACTAGATTGGGATGTATAGTTCGCATGGCCGTAGTCGTTTTGGGCTTAGTGGGCCACACGGGCTTGGACGTCTACATGGGCCACATGATGGGCTGTGGGCCCATTTGCACTGTTATGTATGTTAAGGTTACATGAGTCGCTTGAGGCGAATGTAGACCTTCTGATAGGTCGATAAGAGTACCTAGACCCCAAGGCAGGTAAAATGACCAAAACACCCTTATAGGGTAAAATGACTATTTTACCCCTAGAGGGTAAAGGACTGATTTGTGCTATGACTTGACTGTTCTTTCTGGGTATGACATTTTGCATATATGTATGATTTATGACATGAATTTTTGCATGGGGATGGGTTTATATGTTTTGGGGGAAGTGTACTGTTATGATGTGGTTGCACGAGTCGCACAAGACAACTGTGGACCTAAGATTGCACGGGTCGCACAAGATGACTGTGGACCTTCTATTGGCTTAAAAGCATTCATGGTAGCTTTCTTTGTGTTATCATTCTTCGTAGCACTCATCTGCGATATTTATGGCTTTGCGCCGCTATGGATGGCTTTGTGCCACTATTGTTGGCTTTGTGCCACTATTAATGGCTTTGTGCCGCTATTGATAGCTTTGTGTAGCTATTGATGGCTTTGTGCCACTATTGATGGCTTCGTGTCGCTACTCATGGCTTTGTGCCATATACTGATACTGGTAGCTTTGTTGCGTTACTGTTACTAGCAGCTTTGCTGTGATATTATTACTACTAGCTTTGCTGCGATACTGGTGTGTTGGCTGGGTGGGTCGACTTTGTCCCCACATGATGTGTTGGTGGTACGGAGTGGTGTGTTGGCTGGTTTGGGTTGGGTTGCATTGTTATACTGTATTGTTGCTGCATTGGGCTAAGGCCCACACTGTTACTGTTACCGTAATGGGCTTAGGCCCAGACTGTGTTGCTCATTGTTCCTGTTTTCTTTTCTTTGGCGTTTATTTGCTATTAGATTTCGTATTTGGTTTTAAGTTATGTAATAAGCCTCTTTAATTTTCTAGCTTTTAATTTGGGATTTTTGATTATTATGTTTTATATCTGCTAAGAGTAGAACACGGTTTTCCAAAATGATAACTGTTTTCAAAACACTACGTTTTCGTAACAGTTTTAAAATACTTCCGCAACAAACAAATTTTTAAAGGTAATGACAATTTAAAATGAATAACGGATTTTAGAATGATTCGAGTTCTAACAAAGAGGCTTTAAATTTCCAAACGGGTTTTCATTAGTAAGAGCAAGTTTTTGAAAAGCACTCCAATGTGACACCGCCAGATTTGGCCATAACATCTAGGCCGAGTTTGGGGTGTTACATGTTATGCCTTTTGGATTGCCTAATGCTCCTGCCATTTTTATGGATTTGATGAATCAGATATTTAGACCGTATTTGGACAGATTTGTTGTTGTGTTCATTGGCGACATTCTGATTTATTCACGAGATGAGTCTGAGCATTCCGAACACTTGAGGATTGTGTTGCAAATATTGAGAGATAAGCAACTATATGCTAAATTCAGTAAGTGTGAGTTTTGGCTCCGGAAAGTTAGATTTTTGGGACATATTGTCTCGGTGGATGGCATTCAAGATTTCTGTAGTTGTTGACTAGAAGCTACCTAGAAAAATATCCGAGATCAAAATTTTTCTGGGATTGGCTTGTTACTATTGACGCTTCGTTAAAGGATTCTCGATGATTGCTACACCTATAACCAAACTGTTATAGAAGATGTAAAGTTCGAATGGTGCGAGAAATGTCAACAAAGTTTTGATCAATTGAAAGCATTGTTAACTGAGGCACCAGTGTTGGTTCAACCTGAATCGGGTAAAGAATTTGTGATTTACAATGATGTGTCATTGAATGATTTTGTTGTGTACTGATGCAAGAGGGAAAAGTTGTAACTTATGCCTCCACATAGTTGAAACCACATGAAAAGAATTATCCGACGCATGATTTAATTTTGGCTGATATTGTATTTGCATCAGAAATTTGGCGTCATCATTTATACGGTGAAAAATGCCACATCTTTACTGACCATAAAAGCTTAAAATATAATACGACTCAGAAAGATTTGAATTTACGACAGCGAAGATGGCTCGAGTTATTAAAAGATTATAAGTTAGCAATCGATTATCATCCAGGGAAAGCGAATGTAGTCGTGGATGCTTTGAATAGAAAATCGTTGTTTGCTTTGAGAAAAATGAATACATGGTTGACATTATCTGATGATGGTTCGATTTTAGCTAAGTTAAAAGCTAAACTAATATTTCTTCAGCAAATTTGCGAATCTCAGAAATGTGATAGTGAATTGCAAGCTAAAAGAGTGCAATGCGAGTCAACTAGTGATTCAGAGTACCAAATCGGATCTGATGATTTTTTATGTTTCAAGATAAAATCTGCGTATCGAAAAATTCAGAGTTAATTTAGAAAATTTTACACGAGACACATAGTGGTTGCTTATCCGTTCTTCCTAGGAGTACCAAAATGTATAATGATTTGTGGTAGTCGTATTGGTGGTCAAGTATGAAATGAGACATTTCTGAATTTGTATCGAAGTGTTTGATTTGTCAACAAGTGAAAGTCGAGCATCAAGTGCCTTCAGGTTTGCTTCAACCTGTGATGATACCTATAACACCCCACACCCGAGTCCTACGTCAGGACGGGATACAAGGCATCACCTCACTTAAACACACATATTCCGACGTTTTCAAATCATTAAGACTTGACAAAATTTAAAACTTTTTCAAACCTTGTCTAAACTTCTTAATATGGGCCTACGAGGCCTCAAACGACCATTGGAAACCATTTAGGATTAGCTCGGGTCCTTAACCAACTTTAGAAAAGTATCCCTGGAAACAGGGCACACGCCCTTATGGAAGGGTGACATGCCCTTGTGGTCACTACGACATGGCTGTGTTGATGGCCCGTGTGACTCACACGACCTAAGCATTTAGGGACACGCCTGTGTCCCACACTCGTATGAATTAAATCTGAATTCGAACCTATAGGTACTTTCACACGGCCTGACACACGCCCATGTCTATGGCCCGTGTCCCTCACACAGCCATGACACGCTCGTGTCCTAGCCCGTGTCTAAAAACCTTGACATTTTATTTCTGACGTCAGCATCCAATGCAAGGTACACAACTGAGGCACACACCTGTGGCCAGAGGCTGTGTCCTCCACACGATTGAGACACACAGTCGTGTCTCTGCTCGTGTGTTTACAACCATGCATATTGACTTGCAATTTCTATGTGCAGGGGACACACAGCCGGATAACACACCCATGGGGCTGGTCGTGTGTCACACATGGCCTAGACACACGCCTGTGTGTCTACCCGTGTGGACAATATAAGGCTATCTACCAATCCTTTTGCCACCCTAAAATACAATCTAATGTCAACCAATATATCAAAGTCTAACTTAATATGATTTCTCTACCAAACAACCATAGCTAAGGCTTTCACATGTTTCATTTATACTTAAACAACCAACAAATTACTCATTCATGAAAGATCTTCTTGTATTCATAAAACAACTTTCAACATTTTCCATTTTCCATGGCCTTATACAAAATGAATCAAATGCTAAAGTAAGCCAACACATTTGGCCAATTAAAAATGACAGAAAACTCAAAAGTTAGGGTCCTATACATGCCATAATCAAAATAAAAGATCTAACTATACCAAGTGCTTCGATTAGATCTAACTATAAAAAGTCTAAATAAAAGATCTAGCTAGTTAGGTGGCACGATAAGAAAATGGAAAGAAATAGGGTAAGCATAAAGCTTAGTAAGTTGTATGCAAATAAATATAACAACAACTTTACCATCCATCATCATGCTCATAATATAAAAGTAGGCATAAGCACGACTTACTCGTTTCTATCCATTACAATTCACATAACATATATTAAGCTCTCATCTCATACATTTCAAATAGGTACATGTACCACTCACAACATAGTTATACTTTTCTCGTTAAAGTTAAACATAATTTCTCACCGTTGAACTATTTGAAATACTATCGAATATTCATTAAGCCTTAAACATAGGGTATAACGCCGATCCCATGTCCCAGACATGGTCTTACACTAGCTCGTCCATTAAGTCGATGCCACGTCCCGGACATGGTCTTACACTGACTATCGAAATCAAGGCCGACGCCATGTCTCAGGCATGGTCTTACACTAGCTCTCACATATCTATGCCAATGCCATGTCCCAGACATGGTCTTACACTGACACATCTCGTAGTCGATTCATGTCCCAAACATGTCTTACACTGGCTTCCATCTCGAGGCCGATGCATGTCCCAGACATGTCTTACACTAGCTCTCGTCTAAATGCTGATGCCATGTCCCTGACACGGTATTACACTAGCTCTCACAATGTGGCTGATGCATGTCCCAGACATGTCTTACACTAGCACACAAATAACCCTAATATCATGGCATGAATATCTGATTTATTTCCTAAGGTTCAAACGAGAGTTCTAATATCTCAATATTCATCATACATAATTATTTCCACAAACAAGAAAATTTATGCTATATCAATTCAAACGCATATAATAACAAGGTAGTTGTATTATTTACATACAACTGACCTCAATAATCAAAATGTAGGGGACTAGTCGATTTTAGTCTGCTTACATTACTTTTCCCTAGTTTAGGCCCGGATTGTGCAATTCTTGATCTAAAATGATAAAAATTCACGAATTTAATCATTTTATTAACCTAGGTACTCAAAAACTTAAAATTGGGCAAAATGACCATTTTGCCCCTAGACTTTTACAAAATGACCATTTTACCCCTATGTCCAAAAATTGATTTTTATCAAATTTCTTCATATCTTAAGCCTAGCCAAACCCTTTTTACTCTTATAGTAGTCCAAAATTTCCATTGTTTCTCACATTTATCATCTAATTTAAAACTTATGCAAAATGATCCTTAGTTAAGGTTTCCATGAAAACTACTTCACAAAAGTTGTTTATTTCACAACCATAACTCATATTATTCCATAAAATTTTAGAAAAAAACATGAAAACTCTCATGGAAAAACCCTATACTTTCAACCATTTTGCAAAATAGTCCCCTCATTTGAAAGCTCATGCTACAAGGGGTCCAAAAATACAAAAATCATAAAAAAAACTATCAAAATCACTTACTTGTGAAGGTAAAGAGTGGCTTCAATTTTTCAAGCTTTTAAACCTCTATTTTTTTTGATATTCTCAGTGGTGAAGAGGGTGAGAAAAAGATGATATCTTTTCCTCTCTATTTTATTTCATTTTGGTCAAATAACTTACCAAATTTCTACCTAATATTGACTTTCTCTAGCTTTGGTCTCCTATGGCCGGCCAAGCTATAATCTAAGGTTCTATTTTTCCTTTAAAGACCCCTAATTTAAGTTTCATGGCAATTTAACACCCTTAGCTATCAATTCAAGACTTTTGCACTTTATACGATTTAGTTCTTTTTCGTAATTAAGCTCAAAAAACGCTAAAATTACTTCACCAAAATTTTCATGGAATAATATAAACATGATATAACTCTAAAATAATAATAAAATACTTTCTCTGACTTTAGATTGGTGGTCCTGAAACCACTGTTCCAACTAGGCCCAAAATTGGGTTGTTATAATACCCGAGTGGAAATGGGATAAAGTGACTATGGATTTTGTATCAGGATTACCCCTGTCTCCGAAGAAGAAAGATGCGATTTGGGTTGTCGTAGATAAACCGATGAAATCTGCACATTTCATTTAGGTATGTACTGATTTTTTTATTTATAAATTGGTTGAGTTGTACATTTCTAAGAGCGTTAAATTGCACGGGGTGCCAATTTCGATTATTTTGGGTAGGGATTTGAGGTTTACATCACAGTTTTGGAAGAAATTACAAGAAGCTTTGGGTACAAAGTTGAATTTTAGTACAGCTTTTCATCTACAAATAGACGGTCAGTCTGAGAGAGTAATTTAGATTCTTGAAGATATGCTCAGATGTTGTGTTTTAGAGTTCGAAGGCAATTGGAAAAAATATTTGTTGCTGGTTGAGTTTGTGTATATTAAAAGCTTTCGAATGAGCATAAAGATGGCACTGTAAGAAGCTTTATATGGTTGCAAATGCCGAACTCCATTGTATTAGACTGAACTTAACGAGAAACAAATTCAAGTGGTTGATTTGGTTAGAGAAATCGAAGAGAAAGTGAAAGTAATTCGTGATTATTTGAGAGCAGCTTCAGATCATCAGAAATCGTACGCAGATTTGAAACGAAAAGACATTGAATTTCAAATAGGTGATAAAGTATTCTTGAAAGTATCTCCATGGAAGAAAATACTTCGATTTGGTCGCAAAGGCAAATTGAGTCTGTGATTCATCGGGTCGTATGAGATTACTGAACGAATAGGGCTAGTAGCATATCGGTTAACATTACTGATTAAACTAGAGAATATCCATAACGTGTTTCATGTATCGATATTGTGCCAATATAGATCGGATCCATCACATGTGATTTCTCTGGCTGAGATCGAAATTCAACCCGATATGACATACAACGAAGAACCGACCAGAATTCTAGCACTTGAGGTTAAATAATTGAGAAATAAAAGCATAGCTCTCGTGAAGGTTTTGTGGCAACGACATGGTGTTGAAGAGGCTACGTGGGAGCCCGAGGTAACTATGAGAAAATAGTACCCTAGCCTTTTTGTTGGTAAGATTTTTGGGGACAAAAATCCCTAAGGGGGGAGAGTTGTAACAACCCATTTTTAGTAAAATCAGAAAAATGGTTTTGGAACCAAAAATATAAGGTCAAAATATTTATTTTATTATTATTTTAATGTTTATAGCATGATTCAATGATTGTTTGAAAGTTTCGTGAAGAAATTTTATCGTTTGGTTGGTTAATTCAATAAAAAGGACTAGATCGTGTAAAGTGTAAAAGTGATGTTCTAATAGCTAAACGTGTCTAATAGCTATAGAACCTTAAATTTAAGGTCCTTAAGTAGAAATTAGACCATTATTATGATAGTGGATGATAATGGCATGGCATAAATGAAATTTTGAATTAATTTAAAGGATAATTTTGGTATTTGATTATTAAAGGTTGTTTTAATTAAAACAAAACACAAAAATTTAAAGCATTCATCTTCTTATGCCAATTTTTGAGGAGGAAGAAAGACATTTCTTTAGGGTTCATTCAGCCAAGCTTTCCTAGCTCATTAAGGTACGATTTTTGTCTCGTTTTTAATGATTTCTACATTTTTGAAATCGTTGCAGCTAGTACTAGCTAGCCCAGGGACTATTTTGAAAAATTATTAATAATTTTGAATGATGCCATTGATGAATACGTTTGTATATTAAAATTTTTGATAGATTATGAATGCTTGTTGATAGATATACAAGCTTTGTTAAGTAATTTTTAGTGAAAATGCAAAATAGGGATTAAATTGAGAAATATTGACATTTCGTGATTAAAATGTGAAATAAATGAAAAATATGGGTTGTTAGGGGCATAATAGTAATTTGGCTAGCACGGGTATATTTGGAATTTCATTAATTTATGATTTTATGAAATAAGGACTAAATTGTAAAAAATGTAAAATATTGGGGTAAAAGTGTAAATGTGTTTTAAAGTGTGTTTTGGACTAAGTTGAATGAATAGATGATTGAATAAGTCAATTTTGAATATATTTAGATCAAGAAAGGTGAAATACATACTTAGATCGGGGAAAGAATAAAGTTGCGGAATAGTTGACTCGATTCGCCGTTTTAGCATCCAAGGTAAGTTCGTATGTTACAATTTCATTTCAAATTTATTCTATATGCTTTGATACAGCATAAATTGTGATTATGTGACTACGGATAAGTTTGGAAATGATTCGAGGATAATTCGACAGTTGGAATCCCGGTTGAACCTTATGAATAGTTTAGGATGCTAGTGACATGTCATTAGGGGATACAGTGAGTTGGCTTCGGGCGATGATATAGCACTTCGTGTCTGAGATAAACTGATTTGGCTTCGGCCCATACAAATCGATTGATTTGGCTTTGGGCCATGATATTAGTATTTCAGAGATAAGTTACCTTGATTTGACTACGAGCCATGGTATAAGTACTTATCGGAGACGAGGATGTGTATGAGATTAGTACAAGATGGTACAAGTATATGCATAAACCATATTAGGTTTGAATCAAAGAAATGGTGAAGAAAGTATATATTTTAGTGAATGAGTCATTGAAAGGTTTGTTAGTTGATGTGAATTCTTGTACTTATGATCAATGGTTGAATTATGTGTTATGATTATATCGAATTTATGTTATACGAGCTTACTAAGCTTTATAGCTTACTCCATTTGTTTTTCTATGTTTTATAGTGAATTCTAAGCTAGCTCAAATTCGGCGATTGTCAGAGACATCGTCACACTATTATCGTCACACTTCCACCTATCTCTCGGTGCCTAAGAACTTGGTATTTTAAGTATATGGCATGTATAGGAATTTTTTTCATTTTGGTTATGACTTGATAATGATTTTGGCCAAATGAATTGGCTTGTAAATATATATGTTTTGGTATGTATAAAGAGCCATGAGTGATGGCTTATTTTGGTATATTTGGTATGTTTGAATCATGTACATATATGTATGATTATGTCTTGTGAAATGAGTTGGTTGATGGTTGTGTGATGATTGATGATAATAGGTATTATGAATGTTAAATTGATGATTTGTGGATGTTAGTATGCTTGTGAAATTAGGGCAAATAATGCATATTTGAGTTTGGTCATTTTGATGTTTGAAGTAGTTTATATTTGGTATGAACTAAACAACAAATTGGGATATTGTGTCTTGTATATTGTTGGCATTTAAATGGTTTAAATGATACTTGGTTGAGGTGGATTTAACACCAATTATGCTCTAGTTGATACTTTGAATTATGGTGTAGGTGTGTGACAATTTGGGTGGTAAAATGGCTTGGTAAATAGCCTATTTTTGTCTACACAAGCAGAGACACGGGCGTGTGCCTCAGCGTGTGTGACACACGGTTAAGTACACGGCCGTTTGTCCCCTAGTGTTTAAATTAAAATCAAGTCAGTATGCTTTACACGGCCTCACACACAGGCGTGTGACTTGGTCGTGTGGCATAAGTCAATATACCCTATAGGTTTGGCACGGCCTAGCACACGGCCTGGTACACGGCCGTGTGTGGCCATTTTTAGGGCACATGGGCTAGCCACACGGGCGTGTGTGTTGGCCATGTGCTCCTATTTCGAATGTCCACACGGCCTGTGACACGGGCGTGTCTGGTGACCGTGTGAGACATATGGCCTGGCCACACGGGCTTGTGTCCCCTGTTTTGAGAAAAATTTTTAAAGTTCGTGAAAGTTTCTTAAGTTATCAATTTAGTCCCAGATCACTCCCAATGTATGTTTAGGGCCTCGTAGGCTCTTATTAGGGACAAATTGATTGAGATTGAATGATGATTGTATGTATTGATTAAATGTTTGAGAAAAGCATGTTTAAATGTGTTGTAAGTTCGGTAATGCTCTGTAACCCTATTCCAGTGTTGAATATGGGTGAGGGGTGTTACATAGAGACATAGATGTGACTGATTGGATTTGCAGTATATCAGACTGGACCCAAGGAGAATAGATCCTGAATTCGTTTGAGCCCTAATCAAATATGTCCAATTGGTCCCTCCACTAGCTCGTTGAAACCAGAAATGAATTGTATGTTGAATCAAATGAACAGAAATAGATAGATATGGTAAAGTTGGAAATGGGAAACATTTAGAAATGAATGTGGTTTTCTCATTAAGCATGGAAATGAATTGAGAATTAATTTATGGTTTTTTGAATTATTAATTTATTGAAGTTCAAAAATGAGATTAAATTAATTAGTCATTGTGAATCTGTTGAATGTAGAAATATTTAATATATATTCTCATAGATTCTTTTACGGTAAAGTTGTCATGATTTTAATGGAATCAAAATCCGATTGAGAAAATTATTTAATTGGGAAATTAATTGATGATGCTTATTTTGGAAAATAGAAAAACATGTATTGCGTTGAATTGAATTATAAAGTGTTAGGTTAAACGTCAAAGAAGTATTTATTTTGGACCCGATACAGGAGATGCTCAAAAGCCCCTCATGCTAAATACATGGAACGAAAACCTTAGTATATTTTACTAGCGTTACCGCCCCTTTCTCTCTCCTTGTTCAACTAGGAAGTTTTTTTCTGTTAAAATCGACTTCTACTAATTCAACTAGGGTTCCACTTCTTCTCCCTATAAATAGATGGCACTGGTAGGGCTAAATACACAATAAGTTTTACACAACTTTGAGGTATTTTATTCTGCCTGAAAATAGTGATAATCTATTTTCTAAGTATAAATTATATTTTCTAGAATAACAACTTTGCCGATTTATATTTAAACAAAGAATTTTACTTTTCTTGTAACAACCCATTTTTGGTGAAATCAGAATAGTGATCTCGGGACCACAAATTCGAGCCGAAAATAAATTTTATTTTTATTTTATTACAAGGTCCGTATTATGTTCGAAATGTCATGTGAAAATTCTGATAAGAAAGTTTTACCGATTATGTGTTTAATTACGGGAAGGACAAAATCACATAAAATGTAAAAGTTCAATTCTAGTAGCTAGAAGGATTAAATAGCTATGGAATTCAAAACTTGAGGTCCTTATATGGTAATTAGACCATTAATGAAAAGTTAGTAGATAATTTTGGATGATTCATCCATGGAAAATTAGAAAAAGGCTAAGGACTAAATTGGAAATCAAAATAATTAAAAGAAGATAAATTATTAAATAGAAATAAAAAACATTTTATATCATCTTCTTCCCCAAATATTCTATGGAAACCCTAGGAAAGAGAAAGCAAGCTTTCTTGGCCAAATTGGGTAAGTTTTCTTGTCCCGTTTCTAGTGATTTTGATATTTTTGAAACCGGGATAGCTTAATCTATCTATTTGGGGGATCAATTTGAAAAGTTACCAAAGTATGGAAGTTAGGTCATGGATGAATATGTTGAAAATTTGAAATTTATGGTAGAAAATGAAAGGTTGTTGATATATAAACAACTTTTACAAAGTGATTTTTGATGGAAACATGATTTAGGGGCTAAAATGTAAAGTTGTGAAAATTGAAGAAAATTTTTGAAATTTATAGAATATATGTGCTGTAAATTGTATATTGAAATTTTGGTTGGGCTTGGAATAGGGAGTAAATTGCATAAATTTCATTTTTCGAGCCTAGGGACGAAATTGGAATTTTTAAAAAAGTTAGGGGTAAAATGGTATTTTTGCCTAGGATGTAAATTGAGTCCACTTGAATATGAAATGTGATAAATTGATGTTAAATTTTCTCATATAGATTCGGGTAGACCAAATTTGGAGCTAGAACGAGGAAAAGAGGAAAATGTTGGATTAGTAGATTTTATGTACTCAAACATTTGTCAAGGTAAGTTCGTGTAACTAAATTGTGTCTGTTTATATGCTTGAATTAAATGTTGTGTTTGTGAATTGTATAAATATTGCATATATATGACATTGAAAATATATCTGACAAAGCCCGATTAATAATAATGCCCGATAAATGATAAATGATAAATGATAAAAATGTTATTTATATGCTTGAAATGAATGTGGAATGTGTTTATTTGAATTATATGAATGTTATAGATGTACGAAATAATCAAATGCCTGATAATGCTTGAAAAATGTTAAATCCCATTTGAGTAAATGAGAAATCGATGTATATGTGATTTCTCGAAATGAGCGAGGTCTTGCATTTGTTACAGACGGGTAATTCTTAAATAAGTCCTCTCGAGCATATGTTATGGATTGGATTTAGCCCGAACAGGTAATCTAGATCAAGCTCTTTAGAGCATATGTCATAAAAAAGATTTAGCCTGACTAGTAATCCTGACTAAGCTCTAATGAGTAAATATGTATTGGAGGCAGGATTTAGCCTAGACTGGTAATCCTGTTGTATACATGTGTGGCTCGAGAGTGTACTCTTTGAGATAGTACCTTATGGGTACCATTGGACATGAATTGACGAATCCTGATTTGTACACCTCGAGTGTACTACCTGTGTATCCATCTATATTCCGATTAAAATTCAACAGGTAAAAAAAATCTTCACATGAGAAGATATGAATAAGAAATGAGTTATTACACATATTTTTCTGAAATACATGAAAATGTGGATACGTGACAATTGATATATGAAAACATGAGATGATGATGTACATGAAATTCATTTGATGAATATGTTCATCCTTGATTATAGACTTGTACACTTTGAGTGTACTATTACTTGTGTGACATTGATATTTTAAGTAATATGAGTAAAGTTCTGATATGAAATAATCTGAGCTCGAGATGAATTATATGAAATTATACTTGTAATATAAAGAGATGATTTATACATGTTAAATGAAGACATGTTATGGAAAGCTTATGTTCCTAGAAACTTGATCGTTGTTGAGCCCACATATGTTTTGATGTTATTATGGAATATATGGTTAACAAGGGCAATGAGGATACATGTAGGGCTTGAGGTCAAATTGATTGAGTATGACTTGCATAGTTACCTCAAAATAGAATGAATGGTAAGTTAAGTACCATGTTATACGAACTTACTAAGCATGTAATGCCTCCTTAGTTTTATTTCCCTTTTTTATAGTAAATTGGAAGCTCATTGGAATGGATGCTTGGCGGAGGTCACTCACACTATCCATCGGCCTATTTCAGTACATATGGTAAATCAATTATGGTTATAATGGCATGTATAAGTTAAATTGGCCATATTGTCATCTAAATGTAAATGATTATTGTAATCTAGCCATTGGAATGGCTAGTGATGATTAAGTTTTGGTATATGTATATATGTATTAAGTTTATTTTATGGAGATAACATAAGTGTTTATTATTGATTGATTGAGAATGGTTAAATGAGTATGCTTATAAAAGGTAAGATTAAAAGCATGAATGCATGTAACAATGTATCATATTAGATGTTATAAATTGCTTGAATTTAATGCTTGGATTGGTTAGTGTTTGGATGTAAGTTTGGTGAAGGAACTTAGTAAAAATTTTTGGTGAGAAATGAAGCTAGAAATGGCTTTATTTTGTCCACACGGGCAGACATAAGGGCATATGACTAGACCGTGTGTGACACACGGCCTGGTACATGGGTGTGTGGTTAGGCCGTGTGTCCCCTATATCTTAATTTCAAGAAAACAGAATGCTCAGAATTGAGCACACGGGCAGAGACACGGGCATGTGTCGTGGCCATGTGAAACCTGCACCTAATTTAATAGAATTTAATTAATCACACGGCCTACTCACACGAACGTGTGGCTGGCCGTGTGGCACAAGTCAGAGAGTTATACGGGGTCGAACACGGCCTGTAATACGAGCGTGTCCTAGGGTCACACGAGCGTGTGAGCCTTGCACCTGGGAAAATTTTTGAAAACTCGAGAAAAATTTTTAGAGTTTCTGATTAAGTCCCAACTCGATTCCATTACTTATTTTGGGCCCCGAGGGTCTATTCAAGGGACGTTTTGAATAATCTCAAAAAATGAACAATGATTGACATGATTTATCTGAAAATGTTCTGAAAGTTCTGGTAATACTCCGTAACCCTGTTCTGGTGATGTAAACGGGTTAGGGGTGTTACATTTCTAATGAAAGTAAAGTATATAATTTCTGGTTCTTTGTTTGATTTGTATTTATTAGGGACCATACTCGAAGCAGTTCATGGCGAGAATAGCAAAGAAGGTTGTTCGGTTGAAAGTTAAGAACGATAAGGATTTGTGTAGCAGAAAACACAGGTGAGATTTCGAGAAATGTTTATAGCTATAAATATCACAAACCGTTTCGATTTTTTAAATTTTAATTTTCTATTATGCTAGAAAACTTTTCTGAACCAGCTTTTTCCAACAATTAATTTATTTTATCAACCTATCTCCTTTAGGTTCAATCTTTGAATACTCCAAAAGTTTTCAATTGTACACTTGGAAATATTACACCTAGACCTATACACTTGTAACAACCCAAACCTGGCCTAGACGTTATGGCCGAACCTGGCGTGTTACATCGAAGTATTTTTTGAAAATTGATCTTTTCGGTAAAAATTTGTTACTGAATTTAAATCTTTCTATTTCTTTTTAACAAAAGATCTCGTCAAAATGTTTACTTTATTAACAATCAGTGTTATGTTAAATTGATTTAAAAATACGGAAGCTTTTAAAGTCGTTGAAGTTAAAAATACGTGTTTTAGAAAACAAAAATTATTTTAAAGACTTTTCTTTACCTAGACTAGCAGTTTAAAAATATCTAGTCTAAAGCCCAATTAAAAATTAAAACCCACAAACGACCTTATTACGAAATTAAAACCCAAAAGTAAAGTTTAATTTAAATAAAGTCAAATGTAAGACATAGCAATCATGTGGTCACCTCCAAGTCCCTATCAACACCAAATCATCTAAGGCTGGGGATTACTTGTACAGTTAAAAAGAAAGAGTGAGTTTACAAAAGCTCAGTGTGTAACCCCCCTAACAGACAACAGAAATCAGAATATGCAAAACAGTCTGGGCCGTAGCCTTATTTAGTAACAGAGCAGTCTAGGCTTTAGTAGCAGAGTGGGCCTAAGCCCAATACTGTATCAATACAGTGTAATGCAATTATGCATCCCACCCAAATCCAGCCAGCACACTACCCGTACCAACCAACACACCATGTGGGGATATAAATCGACCCACCCAACCAACACACCAATATCGCGATAAAAACTTAATAATAATAAATAATGCAAAGATAGCCGCGAGAATCGATAAATGTGGCAAAGCCACCGAAGATCGATAATTGTGGCATAGCCACGATGTGATGAATGTGACATAGTCACCCGAGAAAGACTTCCTACATATCAACATCCCAACCCCATGCAGTGTATCATAGCATAAATATTATGTGTATACAAAGGCATACTCATTACAATCATAAATCATAAGCACATCAATCATACGGAACATAAGGGCATAATCGTCATTTTCCCATATAGGGGTATTACGGTCATTTTACCCTACAGGGGCTTACGGTTATTTTACCTATTTTGGAGTTTCAGCTCAGATAATGACCTCTCTAAAGGCCTACAGTCGTCTCTAGCGACACAGATAACCTAAATGATCATAACGGTGTAAATGGGCCCAAGGCCTATTACTCGGCGCAAGTGGGCCCACACACTTGTGTGACCCAATTAGCCCAAATTCAGTTACGCCTATGTGACATACATAGCCCAGTCCAATATTTATCACTTACCGTGGGCTTAATTTGTGTAGGGCCCATGAGCCCATTGGGCCCATACAACCCATTTCGGCCCAACGTGGCCCATAACGGCCCAAGTCTACGAAAATGCTCGTGGTGGCCTTTATAGTCTAACATCCATGATTTGTGGGCTCGATTTACCCCACGAACGATTGCACGCTCGTGAGGCCTCAAATGCCGAAGTTTCGGCACTTCGACTTTTCGACTTTTGCAGATTTACAGTAAGGAAGGGTGTGGTTACACACCTGTATGCGAAATCAAGTGAATCGCTCTCGAGCCCAAAGGCTACATTCTAATAAGGCACACTGTCAGTTTTCCAATCAATAGGATTCACAAAACTTAATCCCAAATCACCACCCATTACTCACCTAGAATGAACGACAATGGCTTATTGCCTATTAAATCACTGACTCAAATGATCGTACGTTTCTTGCCGATTAAATGCAAAAACCAAAGATCTTATTAGATAGAATCAATTGTAGATGTGGGTCAAACCCACAAATATCATTTATAGAAGCACAGGGATATTCGGCCTTTTCCCAAAAGAAGGAAGGTATTGCATTTACCTTTATTGGAAAATGAGAGGATAAGGTTTTAATCGCTTCCAAAACACTTACACTCCTTTACTCCACTGAAATCCCCAGAACCCATCCATATTACAACATGAAGAAAGAATGAAAAGGGAAGTTAGAAAACATAAGAAGAAAACATTTGGCTTCCAAAAAGATTTAAAAGAATAGATTTTAACACATATTGGAACGATCGAGAAACAAGAGAGGGAACATACGAGTAAGAAAAGAAGATGAAGAAAAGAAAGAGGGACAATCAACTAGGAGAAAAACTGAAAGAAAAAAGATAATGGGGAAGAAAGAAACTATATTCGGCCAAGATGAGTGAGACAAGAGGAGAAGAATAAATTCAGCAGGGGGAATTATAGAGAAGAGAAA
This sequence comes from Gossypium anomalum, assembly GCA_025698475.1. NCBI lineage: Eukaryota > Viridiplantae > Streptophyta > Magnoliopsida > Malvales > Malvaceae > Gossypium > Gossypium anomalum. The sequence goes on along the minus strand of CM046966.1, from coordinate 52,899,372 downwards.
AGAGAAAAGAGAAAAGAAAAGCTTCAGAGAAGATAGCCAAAATTCAGCAACTGGCCCTTAGGAGTTTCGGTAAAATGAACATAGTACTAACTGAAGAAGGATGTCAAAGGAGAAAGAAAAAGAACCCGAATAGTCAATACACAACTCAGCTATCAAAGGAGTACGAAACCAAAAGAGAGAAAAGGAGCAGCTACCAAAAACCCAATCAACTAAACCAATTTGGCATTAAGTGCCTATGACCAATTTGGTACCCAAAGAATCCTAAATTCGGCCAACTCCACCCCTTGTCAAACTCCACGATTTTCTCCACCAAAATCTCCTCCATATCCATAACAACCATCATCCAAACCCTTGATTCTCTCCTTTGACCAAGTCTACAACCACCTCAGCAGAATTTCAATCCAACTCTACCTCTCTCACCTCATGGTAATAAAATAAATACACCTTGTATGCCATGGGAGTCGAACCCAAATTCCCCCAATTACCAAGTCACGCAACTTGCCACCAAGCCACAAGGCTTTTTGTGACAAAAACCCCTCACATTTAAATATAAGGCCTAAATGCTAACATCCAAATTCACTTAAGAGCAAAAACTAAAACTTTTGGAAAAGAAAGAACTTGAACCCGTGTTTCTCTAACACTCCTAAATATGCCCAAACACTTAGCCATTATAGCAGACAATCCATTTGTGAAATTTTCTTGCATGACTAAATTCCAATTGTTCTGATACTCGAAGACCATTTCTTCTAGGCCCAAAATTTGGGGTGTTACAACACTTGTAGAATATTGCACGTTATATTATTTGTTTGTAATTTTCTTTGCTCGATATACGTATGTCGAGGCGCAGTCAATGGCCAAGATGGTGTGACCACTTTTTGCATGATGGTAACACCCTTAGGAAAAGGATACTTGAAGTGTAATCAGGGGAAAGCTTGGGAGTTCCATATCAATTCCCTAAAGCTTACAGAGAAATCAACACTCCCTCCTCCTCCCCCTCTGGCATGCTAGAATCAAATCCACTAAAACTTTTTTGGCTAGAATAAACTCAATCGATGGAATGAACATAAATTTGGAAAGTTTAGAAGTAAGGCCTGAAACCAACCTTCTACAAGTTAAAGTTGCAAAAACCATAGAATCTTTATCTTTAAGTGCAGATGATATAGAGAAAATTACCATCCCCAGACCAAAGAGAAATAGCTTTCAAGTTTTTTACTAACTGAATTTAAAGATTTCTTCACCTAGTTTACTGTAGATATGTCTGGTATTCATCCTTCCATTATTCAACACTATTTAGAAGTAGACCCTCAGGCTCGACCAGTAAAATAAAAATGTTACAATTCTCTTCAAAAATTGTAACAGCAATAAGCCAACAAGTAAAGAAGTTGCTCACTGTTGGATTCATTCATGAGGTTACCTACTCGGATTGTGTAACAACCCATTTTTAATGAAATCAAAATAGTGGCTTTAGGACCAGAAATCGAATATGAGAATAATTATTTTATTATTATTTTAATGTCTACAGCATGTTAGTATTATCGTATAAAAATTTTGTTAAGAAATTTTATCATTTGCATGCTTAATTTGGTAAAAGGGATAAAATTGCAAAAGGTGCAAAACTTGAGTTCTATAAGCTAAAGGGATTTAATAGCTATGAAATTAAATGGTTGGAGGGTTTATATTGTAGATAAACCATTAATATCATGAGTGGACTATTATGGGCATTTTATATGTGTTTTAAATGGTTAATTAATAAGGTTAAACTTGTAATTTAATAAAAAATTAAAATAAAATATAGTAAAAGATGGCATCATCTCCTAATTTGGTGTCTTCCCCTGATATATTGTAGAAAAACACCATTTTTATTGTTTTGAAGGTTCAACTAGGTTACCTTGTGCATGGAAGTGTGTTTTCGTCCTGTTTTTAATGATTTCTATTTTTTGGAGTCGTTGTAGCTTAATCTAGCTAGCCCAGGGACTAATTTGCAAAACTGTTAAAGATTAGGGTTTTTCCAAGAGTGTATACATGTTTTTTGTGTTTTTTGATGGAAGAAAATGAATCTTTGTTGTTAGATAAACAACTTTTGCAAAGTTATTTTTGATGAATTTGTCAACTAGGGATTTAATTGAAAAATATGAAATATTGTTGGTGAAAATTATGAAATAATGAAATGTTTGAGTTGCTATGGATGCATATGAAATTTAGTTAGCTTGGGTAAGGATGAAATTGCATGAATTTTGATATAAGAGCTTAAAGACTAAATTGAAATGAAATTAAAACATTAAGGACAAAATTATAATTTTGTAAAAATGTGAATTTGGATTAATAGAATAGAATGATTATTAAATAGGTTGAATTTATTAATTTAGATCAGGATAGACCTCGTACAACTTTAAATCAGGGAAAAGATAAAGCTTCGGATTAATCGACTCTATTTTTATGTTTTATTGTCGAGTTAATCAGAAGCTCGTTCGGGTTGGAAGATCGTCGGAGACCTATCACACTATCCGTAAGTTATATCTATAGATTTTGGTGTTTTTAAGTCATTGTTATAATAGCATGTATAGGGGTTTTGTACTTGACAAAATAGCCAATATGTTTAGTTTGTTAATAAGGTACATGGTTGATGATATTTTTGGTATATTGGTGATTGTTGGCTAATGTTGAAATGGTTGATAGCTTTCCATTAACATCATTTAATCGATTGGTAGATTCCTCAACTGGACACGAATTCATGATCTTCATGGGTGTTTTCTCCTAATATAATCAAATTTTAACTGATTTGGATGATCAAGAAAAAATGGCATTCATCATAGAAGACGAGCTACTCTGTTATAAAATGACGCCCTTTGGGTGGAAAAATGTAGGGGCCACCTACCAGCAGTTGGTGAATAAGCGATTTACCAATCATATTGGAAGGTGTATAGAAGTATACGTCGATGATATATTAATAAAAAGTGTCAAATGGAGCAGTATGTGAATGATTTGCGAGATGTACTCATAGTATTGAGGAGGTACAACTTGAAACTCGACTTGATTAAATGCACCATTAGAGTCCAGGCAGATTAAAGCTAATCCATAAAAAATTAAAGCCATTTTAGAAATGAACCCACCAAAAAATACTAAGGAAATCCAATAGTTGAAAAGTAGGGTTGTTGTATCAAATCGATGCCTAAAAAATTCTAGCGATCATTTGAGCAATTGAAAAATACCTTAGTACATCACCTCTGTTGGTGTCACTACTTCCAGGTGACACCCTATATGTGTACTTGGCAGCCACAGATGAGATAGTAGCGACAATATTAATAAATGAGATAGAAGGACAACAACATCAAGTATCTTATGTGAGTAGGGTCCTTTAGCAAGGCGAATTGCGATACCTTAAGGTAGAAAATCATATTCGCTTTGGTCATAGCCATGCAAAAGCTTCTTTCATATTTCCAAGTGTTGGAAAAAATCTGGTTGGAAAAAGGTTTTCTTGGACAGCGAAAAATAAAAATTTTGAAAATCAAGCCAATTTGTGGTAATAAACGCTTTACGAAAATCGTACCAAAGTTTTTGGTTAGAAAGATCCTTGGCGTTTCTGGCTTTGAATCAAACGACATTCTCTTCTATTCTCATACCATTAACCATTTTGAGTGTGGGCACAAATGATTCGATTCAAACACAGAACCAGAAATAGTTTTCTTTACTTTCAGTGTGAAAGAAAAATCTCTTCTCAATAGAAATTAGTAGATTATTCTAGAAAGGAGATTTACCACTAAGAGAATAAACTCCCACTATTTTCGAGCAGAGAAACAATATCTTCAAGTTCTATATTTGGCCCTACTAATGTCATCTATTTATAGGGAGATGAAGTAAAACTCTTGTTGAAATATAGAAGACTATTTCAAATATAAAAGCAAACTCCTAGTCCAACTAGGAGTATATAAGGTGGCTACCCTAGTTAAACAAACTAGGGTTTGTCATCCCCCTCTTAAAAATGAGAGGCTTTTAGGCCCCCCCATATCGAATCCAAATTACTAGTAATTCTTGGACTTTTAACCCGATACTTTATAATTTATTTAAGCTCGATATTTATTTTTCTATTTCCCAAAATAAACATCCCCAATTAAATAATTTTCTCAACCCAATTCTAATTCCATTAAATTCATGATGACTTTACCATAAAAGATTATTTGAGAAAATATATTTAATATTTCTACATTCAACAAATTTACTATAACCAAATGATTTATTTCCATTTTTAACTTCATTTAATTCGAAAATCATAAATTCATTTCTATGTCATTTTCATTTTCATTTTAATTTTGGAGAAAACCACATTCATTTTCGAATATTTCCCTTTTCTCCATTTGTACCAATTCTATCTATTTTCATTCATTTGATTCAACATGCAATTCATTTCTGGTTTCAATGAGCTAGAGGAGGGAGCGATTGGACATATGTGATTGGGACTCAAATGATTTATAATTAAGTTCTAGTTTGTCACCTATTAATTCTAAACTCATTTAGTCACGAAGTCATTCCACTATAGTTTCGTGAATAAGCTCTCCCAAACGACAACCATTACGAAGACGAATGACTGTGGCCACGTTTACTTTCTATCAACCATGTAATGCCAATAAGAGGATATCATTTACCCATATCTCAGGCTATAAATTCCATTGTTGTGAATGATGCTACATACTACAGAAGTCGTATACCCAACGCACCAACTTTTGGTTTTTTATCTATTTGAACTGAGGCTTTCACTTACATGAAAGTGTATGAGTCACGCATACATAGTCTGTCATCCACTCAGGATTAAGGTATGTCACACTTTGAACGTCATAAGTAAATAAATCCATAAAAGAATTTAGGATCTACTCTTTTTGGGTCTAGTCTAATGTACTGTCAATCCAGTCAGTCAGATTTATGTCTCTATCTTTTAGGAGTCATTTGCTCTGATGTCCAAGACAAGGCATTTCCCAGCTAGATTTAATAGATGGCATATTAGTTTTTCAATTTGTTTGCTCATTTCCTATTAGGCTAACGACATGTTTAGGTTTGTCTACTAATATAAGGTGTTTGTCTATATTATGATTTGACAATGTAATATCGCTTAGTATTAAGTAAATATTAGACAATCAATGAGATACTGTTTGTTTCTATTTTGATTTACAAGCAAAAACCATGTGAGGACAATATACAAATTCTATTAGTGTAATTCATGAATAATTTTATTAACGAATCTATTTTAAAAAATTACAAGTGTAAATAGAAAAAAATACTATAATTATGGCACTAGATCCAATAGCCTCCCACTTGCTCTAACGAAGTAGATGAGTCATGTTTCACATTCTTATGCCCTCCATATGTTTCTCAAAGAACTTTCTAGCTAGTAGAGTCTTGGTAAAAAAAAATCCCAAAGGTTTGTCCTTAGATGCAATCTTTGACTACATCCACTATTCCGTAAAACACTATTGTCTTTCTTATGATACTTTCTATCAATGTCTTTGTCCTTATGTGGTTTCTTTGGGATTTAACTATATCCAACCTATTAAAGTCTCATAACATTTACTATACCTCACATTCGACCCTTAATTATAACACCCTTAACCCGTATCCGTCATCAAAATAGGATTTTGGAGCATTACCAAAACTTTCAGAAACATTTACAGATAAATCATGCAAGATATTATTCAAATTCTAAAATCATTCATAACATCCCTTAAATGGACCCTCTAGGTCCAATATGAGCATTAGAATTGAGTCGAGACCTAATCAGAAACTCTAAGAACTCTTTGTAAGATTTCAAAAATTTTCCAAGGTGTAGGGCTCATACGCCCATGTGGTCCAAGGGACACGCCCATGTTACCCTGGGACACGCCCATGCTGTAGGGCGTGTTCGACCCCGTGTAACTCTCTGACTTGTGCACACGGCCATGCCATACACTCATGTGCTAGGCAGTGTGGTTAATTAATTCAATTCAAAATTAGGTGCAAGTTTCACACGGCCAAGACACACGCTTGTGTTCTAGGCCGTGTAGCACACACGGATGAGACACACGCCCGTGTCTCTGCCCGAATGCTCCATTCTGAGCATTCTGTTTCCCAAAATTAAGGTGCAAGGGACACATGGCCTAACCACATGCCCATGTTACAGGCCATATGTCACACACGATCTAGACAAATGCTCATGTGTCTGCCCGTGCGGACAAAATGAAGCTATTCCTAGCTTCATTTCTCACCCAAAATCACACCCATGACCTGCACTTGAATCACACATCCAAATACCAACCCCTTCAAGCATTTAAATCAAGAAAATTCCATCATTCATCATGGCATATCATTTCATGCATACATGTTTATCTTACCTTAGTTCAATCCATGTATTAAATATGATTTGATCAACTACTTAGCATATATGTACCTATCATAGTTTGACATTACAAGTATATTTAAACAAACCATTACTAGCCATTCCAATAGCTAGATTACAAGCATCATTTACATTTACATGCCAATATGGCCAATATATCTTATACATGTCATTACAACCATAATTGATTTACCATAGTGTACCGATATGGGCCGATGGATAGTGTGAGTGATCTCCACCAAGCTTCCAATCCAATGAGCTTCCGATTTATTATAAAATAGGGAAATAAAACTAAGCATAAAATGCTTAGTAAGTTCGTATAACATGGTACTTAACTTACCATTCATTCTATTTTGAGGTAACTGTGTAAGGCACATTCATTCAATTTGACCTCAAGCCCTACACATATTCTCATTACCCTTATTAGTCATATATTCCATAATAACATCAAAAACATGTGTGGGCTCAATAACAATCAAGTTTCCATGCACATATGCTTTCCACAACATGTATAATTCACATTGCTAATCTCAAGTATCATTTCATACTAGTTTATTTCGAGTTCAGATCATTTCATATCAGAACATTACTCATATTAATCAGAATATCAAGTCACGATTAGTTCAATCAAGGTGTATAAGTCTATAATCAAGGATGTACATACTCATCAAATAAATTCCATGTACAATATCGTCAATCCATATTTCCATATATCAATTATCACGTATCGTCATTCTCATGTATTTCAGGCTGATATGTGTAATTACTCATTTCTTATTCATATATTCTCATGTTAAGAACATTTACTCGCTAAATTTATCTAAAATATCGATGGATACACAGGTAGTACACTTATGGTGTATAAATCAGGATTCGTCAATTCATATTTAACAGTACCGACAAGGTACTATATCAGAGAGTACACTTTCGAGCCACACATATATATACAACAGGATTACCAGTCCAGGCTAAATCTTTTTTATGACTTATGCTCTAAAGAGTTTGATCTGGATTACCCGTTCGGGCTAAATCCAATCTATCACATGTGCTTGAGAGGACTCGTATCAGGATCACTCGTCCGTGCTAAATCCTTTTCTATGATAAGGTCAATAGGATTACTCGTCCGAGCTAAATCCCGTCAGCAAAAAATACAGGACCTCATTCATTTCGGGAAATCACATATCCATCGAATTTCCATTTTATTCAACCAAGATTCAAACATTTTTCAAGCATTATCGGGCACGTGATTATTTCATACATCCATAACATTCATATAATTCAAATAAACACATTCCACATTCATTTCAAGCATATAAGTAACATTCTCATCGTTTATCCTTTAACATCTATCGAGCATTATCATTTACTTCAAACATTTTCATTCATCGGGCTTGATCGGATATGTAATCATTTTCACATATTTAATACACTTATACAATTTACATAAACACAATCAATGCAAGCATGTAAATAAACACAATTTAGTTACACGAATTAACCTCGACGATTGTTCCTATACGAAAAATCTACTAATCTGACTTTTCCTTTTTTCCTCTCTCTAACTCTAAATTTGGTCTATGTAGATCTATACGAGTAAATTTGACATTATCACATTTCACATTCATGTGGACTCAATTTACAACCTAGGTAAAATTACCATTTTGCCCCTATCTTTTCCACAAATTCCAATTTCATCCCTAGGCCCAGAAAATGAAACTTGTGCAAATTACTCCCTATTCCAAGTCTAACCAAAGCCCCATTACAAATTTTACAGCACATGAATTCATAAAATTTTAGAACTTTTCATAAAATTTTACAATTTTTCATTTTAGTCCCTAAATCATGTTTTTATCAAAAATCACTTTGTAAAAGTTATTTATTTATCGATAATCTTTCATTTTCTACCATAAATTTCTAATTTCCAACTTACACATCCATGACCCATTTTTAATACCTTGATAACTTTTCAAATTAATCTCTCAAATAGAGAGATTAAGCTATCTCGATTTCAAAAATATCAAAATTACTAAAAACGGGGCTTGAATACTTACCCAATTTGGCCATGAAAGTTTCTTTTCTCTCTCATAGGGTTTCCATGTATTATTTGGGGAAGAAGATGAGAGAATAAGATGATAATTCTTTTATATCTTTTTAATTAATTAATTTAATTTAATTCCAATTTAGTCCCTACCCTTGTTTAAATTTTTGTAACACCCCTTACCCGTATCCGTCACCAGAACAGGGTACGAGGTATTAACAAATTATAATACATACTATTAAACAAAACCGAGACAAAAATATGGCGCGCTATTTAATCATGAATCATTACAACATATGCCATTAACAATACAAGCCAATTTCAAAGACTTCGTACAAAATGATTTGTTTGATACTATAATTAATATTTTAGACCTAGGCAATTATGACACGTAACAAAATAACTAAGTCTACTATACATGCCATAATTCAAAATGTTGAGTTCAAATACCAAAAGTATTGATAGTGCAAAGGATCTTCAACGATCTCTAACTCCTGTGCTAGCTGAACGACACTATAAGACAAAAGAGGGAAAAGAAAGTAAGCTTATAACTTAGTAAGTAAGTATATAAATAACAAATAAGAAATCTAATATGTTTACAACATAACTCAATTATATCACATTTTTAATTTTACTATTCACTCCAATTTGATCAAGCTGTCCCTCCTGCGTCATGATCACTAAATAAATCATAACTCAAGTTACGAAACTCGAAATTCAAATCCGTAAAATTTCCCTGAATCTAGACTCATAAAAATTCTTACTAATTTTTTTCTAGAATTTTTGGTCCAGCAAATTAGTACAGTTTATTAGTTAAAGTTTCCCCTGTTACACAGCTCGACTGATCTGACCTCTGTTCACTACGAATTTAATTTCTCCCAGTATTCAATTCAAATAACCATGAAACCTGTTTCATTTAAAACTAGACTCAATAAGGAATTTATACATATAAACTATGTTTCTTAATTTGTTTTGTACAATTTTTAATGATTTTTCAAAGTTGGAACAGGGGATCACATAGTCATCCTAGGCAAGTCACACACAATTATAAATATCTCAAAATATAGAATTCCTTTGCTTACTCTGTTTCTTTTATATGAAAATAGACTCATCAAGATTTAATTTCACATCTCATTCAGCCTTCAATTAAATTCCTACTATTTATAGTGATTTTTCAAATTCACATCACTGCTACTATCCAAAACAGTTTAAGTGCTAATTCACTCTTTCACACTTTCTTTGTATTAACCTCATTTTAACTTATATATATATATATATATATCACAAATCATTTTCACCACATTTCATACATCACGAGTATAGTCCCATGATTACAATGTCATCACAAAGCCATCCCGTTGAACAATTCGGATCAATCCTCGATACTTAATGGTTTCAGCACACAGCCCCACCATCGTATTTCATTTAATTCGTCTCTCTTGTACACATGGTGAACACTTAGTACCACCCATGCGACCTAGCCAATTTATCTCATAGCTCTCTTGTCTACATGGTGTCCTTCACTTGGAATCACACATGCGACCTAGCTACATTTATCTCTCCCGTAGCTCTCTTGTCTACATGGGATACATCCCGTATCACACATGTGACCTAGCTACCACATAGTATCTCGTAGCTTTCTTGTACACATGATGTGCACTCAGCACCATACATGTGACCTAGCTACGCTCCATGTATTTTATTCGATCTTTCCGAATGTTCAACCGGGATTTCTCTCTCTATTACTTATTTCCATTCTTCCAATAGTCGATTTATGCTTCAACATTAGCTAATATATATAATGTAGGCTGAAATATAAAAATGTAAATGAAATTAATGTATTATTTACATACAAACTTACCTCGGTGCAAAATATGAGAATTTTGCAATTTAGTCCAAAACTTTTTCCTTCCCCCGTTCGAGGTCGATTCCACGCCTTTCTTGATCTATAACAACACATTTAGCTCATTTAACACCTGAACTATTTATTTCAATCCAAAACTCACATTATACAAAAATTACATTTTTGCCCCTAACTTTTACAAAATTATGATTTTACCCCAAGGCTCGTAAATTTAATTTCAGCCCTTATTCTTATGTTTAATAACATGCTGATCATTTTTCTCTTCTATGGCAACATCAAATTCTCACTCTAACACATAGTTATGAACAATAGGTATTTTTATCGATTATGCCATTTTGCTCGTTTTCGCTAAAAATCGCTTAGAAAAGATCATTCTCCTAACTTTAAACATTCATATTCTACCATCAAACATCAAAATAGATGCCTATCATTCATGGGTAAATTTTTAAACATAAACCCTAACTCGAAATAATGGTAGAAATAGGTAAACCGAGCTACAAGGATTTCAAAAATGTAAAGAACATTAAAAACGGGGCTTGAAATCACTTACTATGAAGCTTGAAAGTTGAAGAAACCCTAGCTATGGAGGAGAGAAAATTTTGGCAGCAACTAATGAAGATGATGGCCAATTTTGTGTTATTTTTCCCATTTTATTTCATTTAATATACAAATGACCAAAATGCCCTTACTACTAAACTTTCCAAAAATTCCCTCCATGTCCCACTTTTTTCCATAACTTAGGAATTGGTCCAATTGCTATTTAAGACCTCCTAATTAATATCCCAAAACAATTTCATACTAAAAACTTCTAAAACACGAGTTTTACAATTTATTCGGTTTAGTCCCTAATCTCAACCTAAGTGCTCAATACATAGAATTTCATCACGAAATTTTCACGAAATCATGAAATCATATCATAAACCTCAAAATAATCATAAAATAATTATTTCTATCTCGGATTTGTGGTCACAAAACCACCATTCCGATTAGGCCCTAATTCGGGTTGTCACAATTTCCAAGGATGAGTAATACCAAAATATCTTCATACTTTTACTAATGGTCTAATTACCATATAAAGACCTTAAGTTTTGAATTCCATAGCTATTTGATCCTTCTAGCTACTAGAATCCAACTTTTGCATTTTATGCGATTTGGTCCTTCACGTAATTAAGCAAATAATCGGTAAAATTTTCTTATCAAAATTTTCACATAACATGTCTATAATAATACAGAACATAAAATAAAATAAAATAAAATTTATTTTTGGACCAAATTTGTGGTCCCAAACCACTATTTTGATTTCACCAAAATTGGCTGTTACAACTCTCCCCCTTAAAGAATTTTCGTCCTCGAAAATTTTACCAGTAAAGGGATGCAAACATTACTTTCTCATAGTTTCCTCTAGTTCCTAGGTAGCTCCCTCTATATCATGTCATTGTCAGAAACTTTTACTAAAGCTACCTTTTTATTTCTCGTTTCTTTCACTTCACATGCCAGAATTTCAAGCAGTCACTCACTGTTAGTAATGCCAAGCTGAATTTCAATCTCTATCAGAGAAATAACAAATGATAGGTCTGATCGATACTGTCATAACACATATACACATAAAACTTTGTGAATTCTGTATAACTCTGATAATAATACCAATCAATAAGCAACAGGTCTAATTTTTTTCAATGATCTCATATGATCCATTAAACCACATAATTAATTTACCTTTACTGCCAAACCGAAGAAATTTCTTCCATGGCAAAACTTTCAAAAATATTTTGTTGCCAATCCGAAACTCTATTTCTTTTCATGTTAAATTCACATCAGATTTCTAATGATCAAATGCTACTTTTAAACTGTCTCTGATCACTTCATCTTACTTTGGTTTCAAAGAATCAAACCTACTACGTGTATCTTTTCTCACTAAACTCTGTCCCAAAACACTGGAGTTTTACATTTGTGACCATATGAAGCCTCGTATAGTATAATTTTGTCTGTGACTATTAACTGTTATACTAAGCAAATTCAACCCAAGGCAAATACTTTTCTCAGTTACCTTCAAATTCAAGTACACAACATCGAAGCATATCTTCCAAGATCTGAATCATACGTTCAGATTGATCATCCATCTAAAAATGAAACACGGTACTAAAATGTAACCGTATACCCAGAGTTTCTTGTAACTTGTTTTAGAATCAGAATATGAAGTGTAGATCTCTATAAAAAATACCAGAAGCTAGCACATTATATAATCTGACAATCTCAAAAACAGATCATTCAAGCAATCTATCAAGTGGGAAATCCACTCATACCAGGATGGAATATGCAGGCTTTGTCAAATAATTGACAATTACTCAAATAGTAACTTTCTTTTTCATAGACAAGGATAATCTCGATATAAAGTTCATAGTAACTTTGTCTCATTTCTATTTCGGTATCTTCACTGGCTATAATCATCCTGAAAGTTTCATCCTTACCTTGCTGATACATCCAACATTTAAACACAGATTCAGAAATACCATATTTCATTCTAAGCTACTAATACATCTTTGTTTTCAAATCATTATACATTTTTTCATTCCCCAAATAAACAGACATAGTACCACTATGATCATTCATGTAAAATTTTCTATATAAACTCCAAATTCTTCAGTACACAGACTCTATCTCTGCATAATAGACATTTATCAGATCTATTTTGAAATTCTGAATCAGAAATTATTTCACATTGTATTCATTTAACTTACAACTCATTATTACCTTTTTGAGTTTCACCTTTCCGTTGTAGAAACATCAATTTAGCTCTATACTCAGCTAAAATTAAGCTATTATCAGACATCATAATCGGTATCCATAGCTTCCAAAGTATATAGAGATTTTTTACTCAGAATATCTGTAACCACATTTGTTCTTTCCAATTGATATACAATTTTCAAACAATAATCTTTCAACAATTCAAGTCATATGCGCTATCTCAAAGTCAAATCTTTTAGTAACATCAGATACTTCAACCTTTTATAATCGTTGAATATATCACATTTTTCACCAAACAAGTAATATTGTCAGATTTCAATGCAAAAATAATAGCCGTCAATTCTAGATCGTGTATCAAGTAATTCTTTCCAAGTGAATTTTTAACTATCTGAATGCACAGGCTATTACTTTGCCTTACTGCATCAAGCCACAGTCTAATCCCATTCAATGATGTATCACTATGATAATAAATTCCTTACCAGATTCAGACTAAACCAGAACTGATGCTTCAGTCATCAGGGCTTCCAACTGATCAAAACTTTACTAACATTTGTCAGTCCATTCAAATCTTAAATCTTTCTGTAATATCCATTTTATTGATGTAGCTATCATAGAAAACACTTTCACAAAAATTAAAAAGGATATCAAAGCTTTAAATTATTCCGAGGTCACAATCATCAGATAGGTGAAAACCATAATACTATAATAGATCTGACGTTTCCACAATATAAATGGAACAATACCTCAACCTCAATAATATTTTTCAAATAAAAGAGGAAAACCAAGGGTGGGTCCAATATCAACCAGTTCTATAATTTGTGTTCCATATTACCAAATTCCCATGCTCAAGTCAAAATTCATAACAATAGTAAGTATAGTCACCACTGACCAATGAATATCTTTCGTAGATAAACCATGTTTGAACAATAAAGAGATTAATGATATCTGAGAGAAAGTTCAGAAGAGTAATATTACGCATACTCAGTAGAAACAACTGTGAGAAAGATAATATAATTTGCATATTCACAAATCAGGGCTTCAATCACTAGAAGTAAACAATGATATCATATGAACCTTATCATCAAATCTTATATCAATTATGATAAATTAGAAACCCTGAGTATGATAGAGCAATACCGCTCATGAGTCAACCAGACTTTCAGTAATTCCATCTATCATGATTTACTAGCCATTCAATACGACAAATATTACATCTAAACTTAAACAATTTCAATGGCTCTGAGAATAACAGAACTTATAGAGTACCCAAGAGATGTTGCTGTAATATACTCAATTATAACAGCTGCCTTCAGATATCTTTGCAACTTCATCACTAATCTACTAACTAATTAAGTCATCAATAATCTTACATTATTCAGTTCACTGAAAGAGTCAATTTGGAAGAATTTTTGGCTAACCTATTCTATAAATATCATATCTGAATAAGTTGATTACTCATGAATAACTTCTTCCTTATCAATGACATCGCATATTCAGAATAATCCCTAGAAAACTCTGATATCTCTTTTAATATCGTCTCTACTTACTAACCTATTCTCAATTCTGACTGCATTATTAATCATTCAGCCTTTGAACTCTTTAGTTTCACATTTATGAACATTGTATAAAATTGTACTGGTGAGGGGGTGGAGATCGTAAGCCTCAAAATTTAACTTTCATATATATACTCATTAACATAACATTTATCATTCTCATATACTATAAAACATTTATCCGTACCTTTTCAAATTTTGTTTCATCATAAGTAACATTTTACTCAGATACTTGAGTATCTCTTTCGGAATCATCAGAATTAGGTCGATTGGAAAGCATCTTTGTCTATTTGCAAGACAATTTTAATCAGAGTCGGGAGATATCACACTATCACAGGTTACATAATGGCATGAATTTCTAGACTTCACATACGCTATGTTCAGTCTGAGAATTGACTAAACTGTAGCTCTGATACCACTAATGTAACACCCCGAACCTGTATCCGTCGTCAAAACAGGGTTTAGAGCATTATCAAAACTTTCAAAAACATTTACAGATAAATCATGCAAGTTACTATTCAAATTCCAAAATCATTCATAACATCCCTTAAATGGACCCTCTAGGTCCAATACGAGCACTAGAGTTGAGTCGGGACTTAATCGAAAACTTTAAAAAAATTTTGTGAGATTTCAAAAATTTTCCAAGGTGCAGGGCTCACACGCCCGTGTGGTCCAAGGAACACGCCCGTGTGACCCTGTGACATAACTGTGCTACAGGTCGTGTTCAACCCCATGTAACTCTCTGACTTCTGCACACGACCATGCAACACGCCTGTGTGCTAGGCCATATGGTTAATTAATTCAATTTGAAATTAAGTGCAAGTTTCACACGGCCAAGACACACACCCGTGTTCTAGGCCATGTAGCACACACGACTGAGACACACGCCCTTGTCTTTGCCCGTATACTCAATTCTAAGCATTCTATTTCTCAAAATTAATGTGTCCCCCACATGCCCATGTTACCAGGCCGTGCATCGCACACGGTCTAGACACACGCCCGTGTGGACAAAATGAAGCCATTCCTAGCTTCATTTCTCACCCAAAATCACACCCATGAGCTGCACTTGAATCACACATCCAAATACCAACCACTTCAAGCATTCAAATCAAGCAAATTCCATCATTCATCATGGCATATCATTTCGTGCATACATGTCTACAATCTTACCTTAGTTCGATCCATGTATTAAACATGATTTGATCAACTACTTAGCATATATGTACCTATCATAGTTTGACATTACAAGTATATTTAAACAAACCATTGCTAGCCATTCCAATGGCTAGATTACAAGCATCATTTACATTTTCATACCAATATGACCAATATATCCTATACATGCCATTACAACCACAATTGATTTACCATATTATACCGATATGGGCCGATGGATAGTGTGAGTGATCTCCGCCAAGCTTCCAATCCAACGAGCTTTCGATTTACTATAAAATAGGGAAATAAAACTAAGTAAGCATAAAATGCTCAGTAAGTTTGTATAACATGGTATTTAACTTACCATTCATTCTATTTTGAGGTAACTATGTAAGGCACATTCATTCAATTTGACCTCAAGGCCCTACACATATCCTCATTGCCCTTGTTAGTCATATATTCCATAATAACATAAAAAAAACATGTATGGGCTCAATAAAAATCAAGTTTCCATGCACATATGCTTTCCACAACAATCTCAAGTATAATTTCATATTAGTTTATTTTGAGTTCAGATCTCATATTAATTGGAATATCAAGGTCACGATTAGTACACTCAAGGTGTATAAGTCTGTAATCAAGGATGTACATACCCATCAAATAAATTTCATGTACAATATCGTCAATTCATATTTCCATATATCAATTATCGTCATTCTCATGTATTTCAGGCCAATATGTGTAATTACTGATTTCTTATTCATATATTCTCATGTCAAGAACTTTTACTCGTTGAATTTATCTGAAATATCAATGATACACAGGTAGTACACTTGCGATGCACAAATCAGGATTCATCAATTCATATTCAACGGTACCCATAAGGTACTATATCAGATAGTACACTCTCGAGCCATACATATATACACAACAGGATTACCAATCCAGGCTAAATCCTTTTTATGACATATGCTCTAAGGAGCTTGATCTAGATTAACCGTCCGGGCTAAATCCTTTTTTATGATAAGGTCAATAGGATTACTCGTCCGAGCTAAATCCCGTCAGCAACAAATGCAGGACCTCATTCATGTCGGGAAATCACATATCCATCAGATTTCCATTTTATTCAACCGAGATTCAAGCATTTTTCAAGCATTATCGGGCATGTGATTATTTCATACATCCACAACATTCATATAATTCAAATAAACACATTCCACCTTCATTTCAAGCATATAAGTAACATTCTCATCGTTTATCCTTTAACATCTATCGGGCATTATCATTTAATTCAAACATTTTCATTTATCAGGCTTGATTGGATTTGTAATCATTCTCACACATTTATGACATTTATAAAATTTACATAAACACAATCAATGCAAGCATTGAAATAAACACAATTTAGTTACACGAACTTACCTCGATGATGGTTCGTGTATGAAAAATCTACTAATTCGACTTTTCCTCTTTTCCTTGTTCTAACTCCAAATTTGGTCTATCCGAATCTATATGAGTAAATTTGACATTAATTTATCCCATTTCACATTCATGTGGAATCAATTTACAACCTAGGCAAAATTATCATTTTGCCCTTATCTTTTCCATAAATTCTAATTTTATCCCTGGGCCCGGAAATGAAACTTGTGCAAATTACTCCTTATTCCAAGCCTAACAAAGCCCCATTACAAATTTTATAGCACATGTATTCATAAAATTTTAGAATTTTTCATCAAATTTTACAATTTTTCATTTTAGTCCCTAAATCATGTTTTCATCAAAAATCACATTGTAAAAGTTGTTTATCTATCAATAATCTTTCATTTTCTACCATAAATTTCTAATTTCAAGCATACACATCCATGAACCATTTTTAATACCTTGATAACTTTTGAAATTAATCCCTCAAATAGAGAGATTAAGCTATCCCGATTTTAAAAATATCAAAATTACTAAAAACGGGGCTTGAATACTTACCCAATTTGGCCATGAAAGTTTCTTCTCTCTCTCCTAGGGTTTCCATGTATTATTTGGGGAAGAAGATGAGTAAAATAAGATGATAATTTTTTTTAATAATCTTTTTATGTAATTAATTTAATTGAATTCCAATTTAGTCCCTACAATTTTTTAAATTTTCCAGGGATGAGTCATACCAAAATATCTACATACTTTTCTTAATAGTCTAATTACCATATAAGGACCTTAAGTTTTGAATTCCATAGCTATTTGATCCTTCTAGATACTAGAATCCAACTTTTTCATTTTATGCGATTTGGTCCTTCTCATAATTAAGCACATAATCGGTAAAATTTTCTTATCAAAATTTTCACATGAGATGTTTATAATAATACAAACCATAAAATAAAATAAAATTTATTTTTGGCTCGATTTTGTGGTCCCAAACCATTATTCTAATTTTACCGAAATTGAGTTGTTAGATTAATAGTGAAGTTAGCAATGCAACTCTACTTGACACTTCTTCATATTATGGACATTCCACCTAGGACAAAGACACAACGCTATGTCGATTTCTTTGAATCTCGAAATGTTTGGAAGTCAAAATCAGTATATCTGATAGCAGTAAGATCTCCTCTGGAATATACAAGCATATAATCTCTCGTTCTCGGTAAGTCCTTAAGTATATGCTTAACTGCTTGCCAATCTCTTGGTCCTGGATTCACCTGATATTGACTCACCAACCTTAGTACAAAATAGATATTTGGATGTGTGAAAAACATAGAATACATGAGACTTCCTACTGTCGAAGCATAAATTACCTTTCTCATTTTCTCTTTCTTCTATTGTCATAGAATAATCCTTCAGAGAGAGATAAAATCCTGATACAAAAAGTTGATTTCCTTTCTTCTAATCGATCATTTTATTATGTTCTAATATATTTTTTATGTATAAAATCTGCAATAGTGCTATCACTTTTTTCTTTTGATCCATTAGGATTTGAATACCTAAAATAAAATTAGCTTCTCCCAAGTCCTTCAAAAATTATTGGGTTAACCACAGTTTAACCAAAGACAATATCCCTACATCATTCCCAATGAGTAGAATGTCAACAACATATAGAACGAGAAAGATCACCTTTCCATCCCCAATACGTTTACAAACACAAGGTTTATCCATATTTTGCTCAGTCCCAAAAGTCTTGATCACTTGATCAAATCTCTGACTCATTGAGTGGGATGCTTGCTTAAGTCCATTTATGGATCTAAGCAGTTTGAAAAATTTATTCTTGCTTCCTTTAGCTATACATGTCACATCCAGATTTCTTTAAGGTCCCGAATTTAATGGTAACAAATGGTTATCCAGGGTTTAATCCTGTTAAGAGTCCGCTATTGTTGGCATATAAATTATCAATGGATATAAGGTAACAAATGGTTCTTTAGGGTTTAATCCTAAGTGTTTATGGGTTTAAACTTATCATACATTAACTCATACATGAAAATTATATTCATGTTTATCTAGACACATATACACATTTCAATCTTTCAGATACAAACATCCTTTAACCTCATATTCCTATTACACACTTACACCATCAGATTTCATGCAATCCACATACACAAGTCCATAGATCATACACTTCTCATCAAAATCATCATATCTTACTTTCCTAGCCTAAGTCTCATGGTTTTATGTCTTTTCACTGAAGTTTCTAGAATACGTAACACACATGCTAGATTCAGCTTAGGGACTCACCTGACTTTCACCTTCTGTAGCTCTAAACTCTAGGCTTCCCTCAATCAATTGGCAACAAATACTTTTACAAGACAAGGAAACTTATCAAGATCTATTCATATACTCATTTTCCCATCACCCCTAACAAAAAAATCCCCAAAGGGCTTTATACCATACATCTTACCTGGTTAAACAGATTCCCTCTTTCATGACATAATCTTTGGAAACATAAATCTTACCTTGTCATAGAGTATTCATAGGTAGAGATATGGATATACAACTTAGCTTCAATGAAAGGAGGAAATGCTTAGGTTCATTTAAATCTAGACTACAAATACTTCTTAAAGAAAGAAGAGGAAAAACTACCCTTTTTCTTAACTTAATTATCTAGATATACAGTCTTTGTCCCTATGGCAAGTTGACACGCATCAAAGTCCTTTTCAATTTGTAGTGTTCGTGGTTTATAGCTGTAAAGTAGTATGCATGAAAATCTAGCATTATATATATTGGGGTCCAATCTATTGTTTGTTTCTAATCATCCTATTAGGACGTAACCAAGACCATAAATAACCAACACGATGCATAATACCTTTCGGCGATAACCCAATTACCCAAAATACATTACTAAGATCCTTCTCTTAACAATTCATCCTTTCTAAGACAATCTCTTGCAATAATCCAATGTCTGCTACACGCCCACTTTTACACGCCAAGAGCAACAGTTGGACAGATAGAACTACCCCACTTAGAGTACCACTTGGTTTACCCACCAATTCTAAAACTCGTCAAGATCGGGTTTTACATGGTAACTTTGCATGATGCTACGCACAGGATCTATAAAGAATCTAAAACAAATGCAGGACCTTAGCCATTGATAAAACATCCAAGACTAGTACTCGAAATTGTTATAACTCTAATGACATGTCATTTGTATCCTAGTTTTCACTAAGTTCCCATGAGCCTCCATATTCATATTCATTTTAGTCCAATCCTTTGAAAACTTTTATATACATGTAATTCAACCATATACTTTCTCATATTAATTCACATTTATCAATTATATCTCATTTCACAATTTAATCCATTCAATACCGAAGCCATTATTTTACAACAACTAAATCACAAATAATATACATACAACCCAACATAAAAAGGAATTAATTGAAATAAACATTGTACACCTATCATCAAATCATATAACAATTTCACCATCATCCAATACAACCCATCTAATCATTTTTATCATAAATGTCATTATTTTACAATTTAATCCATTTGATCTAAAAAATTTATATATATAATTTGTAACAAGCATTAAAATAAAATAACATAATCAAATAAAAAATTAATAAAGTCTATACGAACTTAACTAACCAAAATAGCCATAAACACGACTTCAAGGACCATTTTGTAATTTTTCCTTTTTCGCATTAATCTACTGATTGGTTCAAATCCCGATCTATAATATAATTTAATTCAATTTATCAATTTCAAACACCTCAAAATAGCCTATTTTAATAATAAATTAATTAAAATTTATTTTTCAAATGTACCCTAAAATTTTTCATTTTATTAAATTTAGTCTCTAAAATCGAAATAGTTATATCTATCAAATTTGACTTCCGATTTTTAAAACAATTTCAGTTACCTCCCTCTAAAACCCTTTAATATCTATAATTATAAATTTAGCATTAATCTCAAAATTTTCACATTTTAGTCCTTATATTCAAAAACGATCAATTTAACTTTAAAAATTAGTCTTTTTTCCATCTCTAAGCTTTTAAACTAACTCATTAACGTCAAAAGCTTCACATTAATCAATGGAAACATTTTAAATCTTTAACAGTTTTGAAAATGAAGGTACAATTTAGCTAAATCAAGTTACAAAAATTATGAAAAACGAAATTTGAAATCCTTTCCATGCATGGCCGAATACTTGAGCCCTAAGAGACTTTTCTTCAATGGAGGTTTTGATGGAAGGGATGAAGATGAGATATTGTTTTCTCTCACCTTCCACCTTTTACTTATTTGTTTTATTAATTATAACTTATACATATATTAATATTTGAAAATTGATAATAATATTAATTAAAATCCCTCCAAATCCTGCACTCACATGCTAAAATGGGTTGATTGCCAATATAAACCTTGGTTAATTATCATTCAAGCCCTTTTAACAATTAAAAATCAATAGTGAATAGCTTTTATGATTTTTATGATTTAGTACTTGTATCTTAATTAACTATTAGATCACTAAAATTGTTAGACCATAATTCAATTCATCTATATAAAAACTTTGTAAATATTTAATAAAAATATTTACAAGCTTGATTTGCAAAAATGAGGACTCAAAACCTCATTTTTCAAAACCACTGACTTTAAGGTTGAACCACTTGTACCCTGACTAACTTTCTACATAAGCAAAATTATTAGACTAGAATTCAGTATAATACTATAATAACCTCATGAATATTATTAAATAGCATTTACAGATTCAATCATCAAAAAATGGAGTTCTAAAACTAATGTTACTGGTACTGTTGAAAATTTGGCAGTTAGAGATGGGACCAAGCTCAACACTACTAAAATTGTACAAAGGACATGGTAGTTGTATCATGCATATAGAGAGGCACCTCTAGAGGCCACACCTCAAGGGTTAATTTAGTGTATCCGTAGTAAAGGCTTAAGTCTCAATATTTATTGTAATGATTATTCGCGCCTAATAAGGCAAAGTGGATGTATGAACTTAGGAGTAGTATGGCATAGAATATAAGTGAAATTTAAATATTAAAATATGTTATTATCTACGGAATTGGGTAAGAGTTATTTAGTAGCAATGGATGCTTAATTTAATATTGACTAAGTCTATAAGTAATCGGATAGAAATTTTGTTAAGTAATTTGGGTTAATTGTGACGTTCGGTACTTGAACCTGGTGATTGGGTCGGGTATAAGGTGTTACAATTTAATGGTATCAAAGCTTTGATTTTGCTAATCATATAAACATAGAAAGTTAAGGAATAGCTCATATATGCATATTATATTAGATCTGACTTGGTGCCTTAAGTTAGTATAAGGTTAACGTTTGTTATGGAAATTGGATACAGTTGTGCAGAACATTATAAACTGGTAATAGGCATATCGAAAATAGTAGAAGGAAAGATGAATAAGGTAAATACAAAGAAAGGAAGAAAAATCTCACTAAAAGAGAGATAAGAGATAATATAGATGTACAATAGAGAAATTCCACTATTCCCCTTAGGTGAGAAAGGTGGCGACATCTCTTGAGCTTTAATATTCTAAGTCAAAGCCTCCTAAAGATTCGGAGTTTGTAACACCCCAGACCTGGCCTAGACATTACGATCGAATCTAACGTGCCACGTCATTTGCTTAAAAATTTGATAAGCTTATGCTAATAATTCGATTGTCGTGAAAATCTTTAAATTCTAAAGACTGAGTTTGTTAGTGATTCACGTTATTTAAAACGAGTGTAGTTTTCAAGACTTCTATATCTATCAGTATTGAAGTGACTGGTTCGCTTTCAGAAAAACGTTCTTAATTTTGAAAACCCAATGTTCTTATTCTAGCAGTTTATAAATGCCAAGTCATAGCCCAATTAAAAGTTAAATTCGCAAATGGCCTTATTACAAATTCAAAACCCAAACATAAAATTATTAAATAATGAAGTTCTTTGTGATTATGTGGCCACCCCGAGTCCCATGCAGCTCTAAACCATCTAAGGCTGAGGATTACCTGAACAGTTAAAAGAAAGGGTAAGTTTACGAAAACTCAGTGTGTAATCCCTTAACAGCGAAATAGAAAATAATGCAAGCAGAAACAGTCTAGGCCTAAGCCCTATTTAGTCTCAGTACAGTCTGGGCCTTAACCCTTAAACAATAGCAGTGTGGGCCTAAGCCCAAAATAGCATCAGTACAGTGCAAGATGCAACCCATCCCATAACCATCCAGCACACCACCCATACCAACCAGCACACCTGTGGGGATATCAATTGACCCACCCAACCAACACACCAATATCGCAGCGATGCTACCAGTAATAATAATAATGCAGCGTAGCTACCAGTAACAGTAAGTGTGCCAAGCCACCGGTAATAACAAATGTGACATAGTCACCCGTATAATACTTCCTCCATATCATAAACCCAACCCCATGCAAATGTCGTGTCATAAATATCACGTGTATGCAATATGTCATAATCATAACCGGGAACATAAATGTTATACACACATCAAAAACCTACCACTAGCATTAATAAGGTCATTTTGCCAATTAGGGTAAATTACTTATTCTTAGCCCTCAAGGGTATCTCGGTCATTCGATTGATTTAGGGTCTTGTTACAAATATCGACCCGTTGGAAAGTCTACAGTCGTTTCGAATGACTCAGGAGCCCATATGGCGAAAACAGCGTAAATGGGCTTAAGGCCCATTTCTCGGCCTAGGTGGCCTATAACGGCCCGAGCCTACGAGAACGCTCGTGGCGGCTTGTACAGTCTGACACCCACAACTTTGGGCTCGGTTCACCACACGATCGATCACACGCTCGTGAGTCCACAAACACTGACGTTTCGACTTTTCGGCTTTTGCCGTTCTGCAGTAGAACAGGGGTGTGAATACACAACTTTTGGCTTTTGTCAATAATTAAAGAGGTGTACAACTACACACCTGTTAAAGATTGTAGTCGAACAGCCCCTCGGGATTAAGAACCTAATGATCAAACACAATCTTGCGTCAATTTGACAATCTCGCCAATCCAAGACTACACTGCCAAAGAATAAAATATCATAACCAAAGCACTACTCACCAATCAACAAGCGTAGCCCCTCCTTTATCACGTATTCTTCCCAATCTCGATCTTTCACAAATACAATTAATCGATTAATAAAAATTGGTAAATCCCTTAAAGACGACCAAACCTTTAACACTTACCACAGATAGAGTATGCACTTGCAAAGTAGTAATCGGCTCCACACCTTTTTGACGAGATTAAGCCCCTCGCTGTAAACCCACAAAGAAGGGAGTGTTAAAACAGTGAACAACTTTCTCTGCTAGAGAAAAACAGCACCATTCGGACTAAGTGAGACATAAGCCGAACCTCAATTGAAAACCAACCTGAATAAAGTTCGGCTAGAGAATACTTATTAAGATACAGGAGAATTTCGACGGCCCACCAGTAAATGGTCACTCAAAAAGAAAAGATGAAGAATATATGCGAAGCAAGGATGAGTAGAATTGTTAACAGGGTTCGGTCAATACTAGCAACAAAAGAATGGAGAAAAGTAGAGATGAGAGAGGAGCCTGAAGGTTTCGGCGCAAGCTTGCAAAAGAACTAAAGGAATATTCGATCAAGGCTAGGCGTTTAAAGCTAAGAAAAGAATAAAATGTTTTTGGGTAAGAGAAGGAAAAAGAAAGGAGAAAAATGTGATAAAGGTGAATAAAGCCGCAACTCAAAATGCCAAAACGAAGATTAGAGAGGAATGTTGAAAACAAAACAAAACAACACTCATAAGAAAACCCATACGGCACCTAGTGGTATGACCGAATAGGTACTCACAACCCCCTCATTCGGCTACACTCCTACCACACCTTAAACTCCTTGAAAATTTCCCTGAATCTCTCCCCTTATCCCTTCTTGAAATCTTCTGCAACAACCCTTAAAACCAATTCAAACTCTTCCCCTTCAGGGTCCAGCTCCAACACTACCTCTTGCCGTCCCCTTCTAGCAAAAATAATTATTCCTTTGCTTGCCATGGGATTCAAACCCACGCCCTCCTCAGATGCTCCACACGCCAACTACCACTAAGCCACAAGGCTCTTTTATGTCCCCACACAACCCCATTTATTTACAAAGCCTACGCACTAATGTCCAGGTTCCCTTTTAAGTAAAACAAAAATTCTGAAAAAGCCAGAGCTTGATCCTAGGACTTCCCAGACCACTCTAAGCACGCTTAAATCACTTAGCTAACACACCAACATGCAACTTGTGTTAACAACAGCAAAATTACAAACCTTAAATTTTTAGGGCGTTACAACTCTACCCCTTAAAGAAATTTCGGCCTAAAAATTTACCTGGTCAGAACAAATGAGGATGTTGATGTCGTATTGCTTCTTCTGCCTCCCACGTGGCCTCTTCTGCGCCGTGATTATGCCAAAGCACTTTGACTAATAGAATAGCTTTCTTTCTCAATACTTTAACATCACACTCCAATATCCGTACATGTTCTTCCTTGATGGTTAGATCAAACCTAACTTCAATTTCCTCAATTGGCACGACGTGCGAGGGGTCAGAACGGTACCGCCTAAGCATTGAGACGTGAAACACATAATGAATTCTATCCAGCTCTAGAGGCAACTCAAGTTGATACGCAACCGGTCCCACACGCTTAAGTATCCGATAAGGCCCAATAAATCTAGGGCTCAGCTTGCCCTTCCGACCAAACCTCATAATTTTCTTCTATGGTGATACCTTAAGAAAGACATAATCCTCCACAGAGTACTCGATCTCTTTACGCTTTAAGTCTGTATAAGACTTATGCCTATCAAATGGTTCTTTCAACCGATCCTGAATCAGCTTCACCTTGTCTTCTGTATCAGCAATAAGCTCCGGCCCTAGGATTCGTCGCTCATCCAGTTCAGTCCAACAAGTAGGAGTATGACACCTATGACCATATAACGCTACGTACGATGCCATTTGAATACTAGATTGGTAGCTGTTGTTATATGCAAATTCTGCCAATGGTACATAATCCTCCCAGCTACCCTTGAAATCCAACACACAACTTCTTAACATGTCTTCCAATATCTGAATTACTCTCTCAAACTGTCCATTCATCTGAGGATGAAACGCAGTACTTAAATCTAGTCGAGTACCCAAAGCTTTGTGTAGCTTCTTCCAGAACCGAGATGTGAACCTAGGATCTCTATCAGATATGATAGAAACCGGTGCACCATACAATCTTACAATTTCAGCCACATACAACTTGGCCAACTTCTGTAATGAAAAATCAGTACGAATCGGTATAAAATGGGTAGCCTTAGTCAGTCAGTCTACAATCACCCAAACCGAATCCTTCTTAGAAGGCGTTAAGGGTAACCCACCCACAAAATCCATGGTTACCCTTTCCCACTTCCAAAGTGGAATCTTAACTTGTTGCAATAGTCTAGAAGGTACTTGATGCTCAGCCTTAACCTGCTGGCACGTCAAGCACTTACTCACATAATCAGTAACTTCGTATTTTAACCCAGGCCACCAATACAACTCACGAAGATCTCGGTACAACTTGTTTCCACCAGGGTGCATGGCATAAGGACTACCATGCGCCTCTCACAGAATAGCCTGCCTCAGATCAGAATCCCTCGGTATACACACTTTTCCATAGAAATATAACACCCCTTCCCTATTTAGTCCAAAATCTGAAGTCTCACCATTTTCCACTTGCTGAAAACGAGGAACTAGCGACTCATCCAACAACTATTTCTCCTTAATTTGATCAATCCAAGTAGGTCTCAGTTGCAATTTAGCTAACAAGCTACCATCATCGTATAGGCTAAGACGAGCGAACATTGCTTTTAAATTAGAGACAACCCCACGGCTCAGTGCGTCAGCTACCACATTAGCTTTGCCTGGGTGGTGCTCAATTGAACAATCATAATCCTTAAGCAACTCAATCCACCTCCGTTGCCTAAGGTTTAACTCCTTCTGAGTAAGGAGATATTTGAGGCTTTTATGGTCTGTATAAATAATCGTTCTTTGCCCATACAAATGATGCCTCTAAATTTTTAGTGCAAACACCACCACTGCCAATTCCAAATCATGAGTTGGATAATTCGCCTCGTGAGGTTTAAGTTGTCGCGATGCATAAGCAACCACCTTTCCTTCTTACATCAACACACACCCCAATCCCACGTGTGACACATCACTATAAACAGTAAATTCCTTCCTAGACTCTGGTTGTATCAAAACAGGAGCCTCAGTTAAGACTTTCTTCAATTTCTCGAAACTCTCTTGCTGTTTATTAGACCAAACAAATGACACCCCTTTTCGCAACAATTTAGTCAAAGGTGTAGCTATCACCGAAAACCCTTCCACAAAGCGTCTGTAATATCTCGCTAAACCCAAAAAACTCTGAATCTTAGATACAGTCTTTGGTGGTTTCCAACCCAATACGGCTTTAATTTTTTGAGGATCAACCCTAATCCCCTCAGCAGACACCACGTGGCCTAGAAACGTCACATCATGCAGCTAAAACTCACACTTACTGAATTTTGCATACAGCTACTTCTGTCTCCAAATTTGAAGGACAATCCGCAAGTGCTCATCATGCTCCTCCTGATACGATCCGCCTCGGGATGAGTCTAGTAGTATGAAAAATGCCTAATCGTCTACGAGAAGCAATTGACAATTTAGTTTAGTGAAATTGGTTTGGAATGAAGTTGTTTGAATTAATTCTTTTGAAGTAGCAAAATAGTTAGAAGTTGAAAAGCTTGCTGCCAAATTTAAAGAAGCAATAATCCACTCTTTAAACTCTTTTAAATGATGTGTTAAATCTTCTTTTGTAACAACCCTCTCTTTTGTGTAGAAATTTCTTGAAAGGTCACTTTATTGAATGCATAACAGCCTTTAATAATAATAGATGGGAGTTGAAAAGTCACCTGTAATTAACACATGTAACCGTCACATTTATTCATTTATTAAGCTTAAAACAAATTAACAACTAACTTAAATAAATGAACTAACACTAATGCATCATTTAATCTAGCAACTAGCTTAATTAATAGAAGCATTATTAAATGAAATTTAACTCATGCATCAATAAATTATCCTAGTAACTAGTTATTTAAAGAAGCATCTATTAAATCAAGTTCATAAAAAACTCAATTAATTAAACTAAGATGAATTGAATTAATGACCAACAACTCATTATTAAACTAAGATGCTTAAATGTAAGGATTTAAATACAACTAAACGCAATGCTGAAAAAAAAAGTTCAATTTAGTTGGAACAATTTAAAGAGCTGGAATTGAGCTAAAATCAGTTTACAATATATTGCAAGGAAACTTTATTGAGCTGGTCCCAACTCGTTCTATTCCTCCAACCAAAGTCTCGTCCCACAACTGGATAATTAAGGCCGAAATGGCCTCATTGAATTGTTTAGCTCGAGCTCGCGTGATTGGTCCTTGGGGCAGCACCATTGAATCTTTGCTCGAACTTGGTGCACTCCGGGACGCGATCATATCACCTCCTCTATCCCCGAATACACTAAAATATCTTCTATGAACACTACTACAAATCGATCCAGATAGGGTTGAAATACTCGGTTCATCATGTCTATGAAAGTAGCTGGTGCATTCGTTAACCCAAACGGTATCACTAGGAACTCATAATGACCATAACGAGTCCTAAACGCTGTCTTATACACATCAGCTTCCTTAACCTTTAGCTGATGGTACCCAAATCAAAAATCTATTTTGGAGAACACAGCAGCTCCTCGCAACTGGTCAAACAGATCATCAATCCTCGGTAAAGGGTACTTGTTCTTGATGGTCAGCTTATTCAGTTGATGATAGTCAATGCACATGCACATGGACCCATCCTTCTTCTTCACAAGCAACACTAGTGCTCCCCACAGAGACACACTCGGTCGAATGAATCCTCGGTCTAACAGCTCTTGAATTTGAGCCTTTAACTCCACTAACTCCTTTAGTGCCATCCTATATGGGGCGATAAACACTGGAGCCATTCTTGGTAGGAGCTGAATTCTGAATTCGACCTCACTGTCTAGAGGCAAGCCCGGAAGCTCTTTTGGAAAAACATCCGTAAACTCCTTAATAGTTTTAACATCCCCAGCAGAAAGACTTTTAGCCTCAGGATTGCTAACGTAAGCTAGGAAAGCCTCACAACCCTTGCGGACCAACTTCTCAGCTCTCAACACCGATATCACATTAGACAAATAATCTCTTCGCTCCCCTATTATGGCCACCTCCTTATCCTCTGAAGTCCTCAACACCAACCGCTTAACAGCACAATACAACTTCGCACGATGCTTCACTAGCCAATCCATGCCTAAAATAATATCAAATTCCCTAAATGGCAGCTCCATCAAATTTACAGGAAAAATGACTCCTTGAACTTCTAAAGGCACATCCTTAAGTAACTTATCCACTCTAACCGAATGCCCTAGTGGACTCAACACCGTCATTTCACCAGCAGTGCTCTCAAACTGAATACCCAATATCTCAAACATGGTGTATGCAACATACGAATGCGTAGATCTAGTATCAATTAAAGTAACATATGGTAAATTATAAATCAAAAACGTATCGGTTATAACGTCAGCATTGTCCCCATCCTCTCGGTGATGAGCAGCATAAACCAAGGCTGGTTATCTTGCCTCAGTATTACCTGTGCCCCTACCCGGTGCTTCGCGACCTCGTCCAAACCTATTTCCACCTCTGGCCTGTCCACGACCTTTCAGTGGTTGACCACCTCCCACTAGCTGAACATGACCCTGTCTTGTAGCTTGCATCTAAGTAGGCCTATGAGGACAATTCTTTACCTGATGATCTTTGGACCCACATCTAAAGCACACCCCAATCTTTTTCCAGTACTCACCCAAATGAGATCTCCCACAGCCAGTACAGGGCTACAGTCTCATAGTAACAATAGGTTCTCCAACTCGAATTCGCCCATCAAACTTGGCCCTCTTAGTAGGCCTACTTCCAAAACTTGAGGATCCGAAGTCTCTCTTAACTCTGCCCCTATCTCTCTCCCGGTTCTAGCGCTCAGAGCGCTTCACGTCCTCAGCGATCTTTGCTTTCTCGACTAGGGCAGCAAAGTCTCAGTCCCTCTGTGGAGCTATTAAAACTCTCAACTCATCACGAAGGCCATCTTCAAAATGCACACAGCGTTTGTACTCAGTCGCTACTATCCCACGAGCATAACGGCTCAACTGCAGAAACTCCGCCTCATATGCCGCCACAATCCTGTTCCCCTAGGTCAAGCTCAGAAATTCTTTCCTTTGGGCATCCACATAACTTGCGCCCACATATTTCCCTTGAAAGGACGTCTTAAAGAAATCCCATGTCAAACGGTCAGCTTGTGTCCCTTCCCTCACAGTAAGCCACCATTGGTAAGCCTCATCTCGTAGTAACGACACTGCCCCTTTCAATTTTTGTTCCACAGTACAATCAAGATCATCCATTATCCACTCCGTAGCCGCTAGCCAATATTCCGTCACATTCGGGGCTACACTAGAAATACCCCTAAAGATCTCTGCCCCGTTAGATCAAAGTCATTCAAAAATTAACCCCTAGGCTACTGACCCTGTACTCGCTCCTGCAACTCTTTCAAGAACTTGTAGCATCGCCTGAGACAAGGCATCATCCCCAATTGCTCGATCATAAGACCTAGTCTCAGTTACCGGTGAAGCCGGTGTCTCCCTAGCAGGCATGTAACCTGACGCTGAAGACCCAGCCCTAACACCCCCTCGACCTCTACCACGGCGTTATGTACCCCTTCTACAAGTGCCTCTAGTGCTCATATCGAGTTACGTTTTATCTGTATTTAGAAGTTTTATGCTATGAGTGTAATGCCTCAATTTTTGGGAATTCTGAAAATGTTGGTAAAATTTAATATTCTGTTTTTTGTTTGCTTGGCGTAGGATTAATTATGTTAGTGGGCCTCTAGAAGGCCCAAGCTTAAGTTAAAACTCGGTAGTTTTAGTTAATTTTAATCCCATAAGAAAAAGGGGTTCTGGTAAGCTAAGCTTTTAAGTATTAATTGTGTAAAATAAAACACAAGGAAGCAAGTAGCATAGTGGCATGTGACGCCACTAGGAAGGCTATAAGTGGCGTGTGGATGTTGGGGAGGACTCAGGTTCAAGTCACAATGACAGCATATTAAGGGAATTATTTTTATGAGTATGAGAGGTAAGTAGTGGAACTGAAGTGAAAAACTGTTAGGAAGGGTTGGAGTTGCTCAAGAGATTGAGTAAGGAAAGGATAAGGGAGAGGATTTAGGAGCTGATTGGGGAGAGCTGTGTTGGCCGAGTAGTGGAAACTTGAGGAGCAAGATTTGGCCGGCCAAGGGGAGCTTTAGGGAGGCAAAATTCAGCTAGGGTTAGTGCCAGTATAAATTCGGCATTTAGGGTAATTTGTGTCGTTTCCTGACTATTCTTCTCATCTTTTCTTTTCTTCTCTCTTCATCTACTTTCTTTTTCTTCTTCTTTCCTCCATAGCTAAATATTTTTACCATCCTGTTCATCTCCATCTTTTTCTTCAGACGTTTTTAAACCCTCATAGTCATTTGCCATAAAAAGCTAAAATTCCGAAAGCTATACTCACTACTTATGCCGATTTCTCCAAAGCCAAATCCTTTAATATTTTTGTTCTTTTGTGATTAAAATTCCTCTTCTCTGAACCCTTAATATCTATCGGCAACATTACTTCAAGGTTGTAGCCTCAAATCATCATCTTTTTCATCACCTAAAAAGCCGAAAATACCATAGATTTAGGGGCTTATAGCTGAAACTTTAAATCTCCTGGATTCGAGTTCTACTGTTATTTAAAGGATAAATCTACATAAGATCTATGTAGAAATCAGAAAGGAATAAGTGGTAAGTGCTCATCACTTCAGATCTAGTCTTATTTTACAAGTTAGGAAAAAGCTGAAGTCCCTAAAATCTAGGGAGGCTGTCGATTTGGGCATAGGGTTTTAAGGGTCTTTAACCGATGATTTCTTTTGGTTATTAGTGGCTTCTTGAGTGTTGGATCGAAGGCTTGGATCTTTGGAGCAACCAGACTTGGATCTAGTCATTGGTTTTCGACAAAAAGGTAAGGTTTTTAAGGCTTTTGGGGACATGGTCCGAATATGGGTAAGTGAATATTGAGATTAGTGCTATAGTTTGCAATCTAAGAATTGTGGTTATCCATTGTAGGGCATCGTAAGGGATCTCAGTAGCAGTCGTCATGAAACAGGTGTGTAACTGACACCCTCTCATAGACTAGATCGGCAAAAGCCGAAAAGCCGAAATGTCGAAAAGCTGGTATTTTGGGAACTTACGAGTGTGTGAATGCTCATAAGATAAATGGGTTAATAATTCTGGTAATCTGAATGATAAAACTGCAGTACGCGCGATTTCGTGCATTATTGATATTTTGGGCTTATTGGGCCAAAAATCGGATAATGGGCCAACGGGCCCAATTTGGTAAGTATGCGCGGTAAGTGTTTCTGATTGTATGTAAATGGTAGAAATATACATGAAAACCCTAAAATAGCTAAATTACTAGAATACCCCTATGTATGGAAAATTACCATGATACCCCTAGGTGTAAAATGACCTTTATACCCCTAGGGTTAATTTTGTCTAAAAAGCATGATGATTTAAATCTGTATGATATATGCCATGAATGAATATCTGTTGCATGGGGACATGGGTTATATTATGGAGGAAGCGTCCTAGTGGCTATGCCACAAATTATCTGATCTGGTGGCTCTGCCACGTATATATCTGTTCTGGTGGCTCTGCCACAATTATCTGTTTCTGGTGACTCTGTCACACTATATGTTTTGGCAGCCATGCTGCATATTTCTGTGGTGTGTAGCAGTTGGGTAGGTCAAGTAGTCTCCCCACATGGTGAAAGGTTGGTATGGGGGTGTATATGGTTGGATATGGGTTGGATTTTTGCATAAGCATATAATATCTGTTCTGATTTGTTATGGGCCTATGGGCTTAATTCTGAAACCCTCATAGTCATTTGCCATAAAAAGCTGAAATCCCGAAAGCTATACTTACTACTTATGCCGATTTCTCTAGAGCCAAATCCTTCAATATTTTTGTTCCTTTGTGATCAACATTCCTCTTCTCTAAACCCTTAATATCTATCGGCAACATTACTTCAAGGTTGTAGCCTCAAATCATCATCTTCTTCATCACCTAAAAAGTCAAAAATACCATAGATTTAGGGGCTTATAGCCGAAACTTCAAATCTCCTGGATTCGAGTTCTACCGTTGTTTAGAGGATAAATCTACATCAGATCTGCGTAGAAATCAGAAAGGAATAAGTGGTAAGTGCTCATCACTTCAGATCTAGTCTTATTTTACAAGTTAGGAAAAAGTCGAAGTCCCTAAAATCTAGGGAGGCTGTCAATTTGGGCATAGGGCTTTAAGGGTCTTTAACCGATGATTTATTTTGGTGATTAGTGGCTTCTTGAGTGTTGGATCAAAGGCTTGGATCTTTGGAGCAACCAGACTTGGATCTAGTCATTGGTTTTCGGCAAAAAGGTAAGGTTTTTAAGGCTTTTGGGGACATGGTTCGAATATGGGTAAGTGAATATTGAGATTAGTGCTATAGTTTGCAATCTAAGAATTGTGGTTATCCATTGTAGGGCATCGTAAGGGATCTCAGTAGCAGTCGTCATGAAACAGGTGTGTAACTGACACCCTCTCATAGACTAGATCGGCAAAAGCCGAAAAGCCGAAATGCCGAAAAGCTGGTATTTTGGGAACTTACGAGTGTGAGAATGCTCGTAAGATAAATGGGATAATAATCCTGGTAATCTGAATGATAAAACTACAGTACGCGCGATTTCGTGCATTACTGATATTTTGGGCTTATTGGGACAAAAATCGGTTAATGGGCCAACGGGCCTAATTCGATAAGTATGCACGGTAAGTGTTTCTGATTGTATGTAAATGGTAGAAATATGCATAAAAACCCTAAAATAGCTAAATTACTAGAATACCCCTATGTATGGAAAATTACCATGATACCCCTAGGTGTAAAATGACCTTTATACCCCTAGGGTTAATTTTGTCTAAAAAGTATGATGATTTAAATCTTTATGATGTATGCCATGAATGAATATCTGTTGCATAGGGACATGGGTTATATTATAGAGGAAGCATCCTGGTGGCTATGCCACAAATTATCTAATCTGGTGGCTCTGCCACGTATATATCTGTTCTGGTGGCTCTGCCACAATTATCTGTTTCTGGTGACTATGTCACACTATTCTGATTCAGCGACCATGCTTTGCATATTTCGTGGTGTGTGTAGTTGGGTTGGGTGGGTCGAGTAGTCTCCCCACATGGTTAAAGGTTGGTATGGGGGTGTATATGGTTGGATATGGGTTGGGTTTTTGCATAAGCATGTAATATCTATTCTGATCTGTTATGGGCCTATGGGCTTAATTCTGAAATCTGTTCTGGGTTAAGGCCAACTTATTCTGTTTTTATGGTTTGAGCTGATATAGGCTATGGTTGGGTTAATTTACACACTGAGTTTCCCCAAACTCACCCCCTTTGTTTCATCCACGTAGGTAATCCCCAACCATAGTGGGCTTGGAGCTGAGAGGGATTCGGAGTGGCCACATGTTTCTGTAAACTTGGTTTCTTTGTGGTGAACTGGACGTCCTTTTATTTTCGTTTACAATTTTGGGCTTTTAAATGTAATAAGGCCGCTTAATTATTTTTTTATGGTTTTGATTTATGTTTTATCGTGATAAAAATGATACATTATAACTATCAAAATTGATTAGCTTTAGGGCGTGATTTCAAAAATAATAATTGATTTCAAAACATCACGACTACAAGCAAGACTTCCGCTAAGAAAATGTTTTCCAAAGATAGTCACTTTTTCTTTCTTGAACAGACTTAATCAAATTGTTTTCCTAAAAACCTACTCGACGTTAAAGTGTGGCAATAGCGGTGTGTATGTCTAGGATTGGATCTGAAGGGAGCTTGGTACTTAAGCAGTCTGACAGACTCACCTCCTCTTTTTCGGTTTCCTACCTGGTGCTCAGCTTCCATTCACTTTAACCTATTTTAAAAGGTATCTTCTGAAACACCAACTAAGTTTCTAAACTAGGTAATACAAAATGTTTTGAACGCTTCGATGTGGCACGTCGGATCTGATCGTAACGTCTAGGCCAGGTTTGGGGTGTTACAATGAGTTTATAATTACAATTGTTATTAAAAGATATTTTATGATAGATAGTATTTAAAGTTTTATTTCTGCAGATCAAAATCCCGCTATCAATATCAGTTTTCTACGGTCCCAGTATGTTCTAACCAGAGATTTCCAGTATAGCATTACCATCTATAACAGTTTTTCAGCATCACATTACAACTTAAGGCAGTAGATTTGGCACCAGAGACTCGGTCTGCCACACTCCCAGTAACATCATTTCAAAAACAAGTCAAGTTCCGTTGAGGATTTCTAACCAATTTTTAGAGAAACCTTTTTAAACCCTAATTTTAGAAAAGAAGGGAAAAAATTCTTTTCTGCCACCCATACCACTGTCGAGTTTTGTAACCCGGCTCTGATACCACTAAATATAACACCCCAGACCTGGCCTAGACGTTACAACCGAATCTAATGTGCCACGTCATTTGCTTAAAAATTTGATACGCTTATGCTAATAATTCGGTTGTCGTGAAAATCTTTAAAGTTCTAAAGACTAAGTTTGCTAGTGATTCACGTTATTTAAAACGAGTGTAGTTTTCAAGACTTCTATATCTATCAGTATTGAAGTGATTGATTCGCTTACAGAAAAACATTTTTAATTTTGAAAACCCAATGTTCTTATTCTAACAGTTTATAAATACCAAGTCATAACCCAATTAAAAGTTAAATTCGCAAATGGCCTTATTACAAATTCAAAACCCAAACATAAAATTAGTAAATAATGAATTTCTTTGTGATTATGTGGCCACCCCGAGTCCTACGTAGCTCCAAACCATCTAAGGCTGAGGATTACCTGAACAGTTAAAAGAAAGAGTGAGTTTACGAAAACTAAGTGTGTAATCCCTTAACAGCCAAAAAGAAAATAATGCATGCAGAAACAGTCTGGGCTTGAGCCCTATTCACTCTCAGTACAGTCTGGGCCTTAGCCCTTAAACAGTAGCAGTGTGGGCCTAAGCCCAAAACAGCAGCAGTACAGTGCAAGATGCAACCCATCCCATAACCATCCAGCACACCACCCATACCAACCAGTACACCTGTGGGGATATCAATCGACCCACCCAACCAACACACCAATATTGCAGCGATACTACCAGTAATAATAATAATGCAGTGTAGCTGCCAGTAACAGTAAGTGTGGCAAGTCACCGGTAATAACAAATGTGACATAGTCACCAGTACAGTACTTCCTCCATATTATAAACCCAACCCTATGCAAATGTCGTGTCATAAATATCACGTGTATGCAGTATGTCATAATCATAACTGGGCATATAAATGTTATACACACATCAGAAACTTACCACTAGCATTAATAAGGTCATTTCGCCAATTAGGGGTAAATTAGTAATTCTTAGCCCTCAAAGGTATCTCAATTGTTCGACTGATTTTAGGGTCTTGTTACAGATATCGACCAATTGGAATGTCTACAGTCGTTTCGAACGACTCAGGAACCCATATGGCGAAAACGACGTAAATGGGCCTAAAGCCTATTTCTCAGCTCAAGTGGCCTATAACGGCCCAAGCCTACGGGAACGCTCGTGGCGGCCTCTACAGTCTGACACCTACGACTTTGGGCTCAGTTCACCACACGAGCGATCGCACGCTCCTGAGTCCATAAACCCTGACGTTTTGACTTTTCAGCTTTTGCCATTCTGTAGTAGAATAGGGGTGTGAATACACACCTTTCGACTTTTGGTCAGTAATTAAAGTGGTGTACAGCTACACACCTGTTAAAGATTGTAGTCGAACAGCCCCTCGGGATTAAGAACCTAATGATCAAACACAATCTTGTGTCAGTTTGGCCTCGCCAATCCAAGACTACACTGCCAAAGAATAAAATATCATAACCAAAACACTACTCACCAACCAACAAGCGTAGCCCCTCCTTGATCACGTATTCTTCCCAACTCTCGATCTTTCACAGATATAATTAATCGATTAATAGAAATTAGTAAACCCCCTACACACGACCAAACCTTTAACACTTACCACAGATAGAGTATGCACTTGCAAAGTAGTAATCAGCTCCACACCTTTTTGACGAAACTAAACCCCTAGCCACAAACCCACAAAGAAGGGAGTGTTAAAATAGCGAACAAATCTCTCTGCTAGAGAAAAACAACACCATTCGACCTAAGTGAGACATAAGCCAAACCTCAATTGAAAACCAACCCGAATAAAGTTCGGCTAGAGAATACTTACTAAGATATAGGAGAATTTCGACGGCCCACCCGTAAATGGTCACTCAAGAAGAAAAGATGAAGAATAGATACGAAGCAAGGATGAGTAGAATTGAAACCTTAACGGGGTTCGGTCAATACTGGCAGTAAAAGAATGGAGAAAAAGTAGAGATGAGAGAGGAGACTGAAGGTTTCGGCGCAAGCTTACAAAAGAACTAAAGAAATATTCGATCAAGGCAAGGCATCCAAAGCTAAGAAAAGAATAGAGTTTTTTCAAGTAAGTGAAGGAAAAAAAGTGAAGAAAAATGTGATAAGGGTCAATAAAGCCGCAACTCAAAATGCCAAAACGAAGATTAGAGAGGCATGCTGAAAATAAAAAAAAAGAAAACAACACTCAGAAGAAAACCCATACGACACCTAGTGGTATTACCGAATAGGTACTCACAACCCCCCCATTCGGCTGCACTCCCACCACACCTCAAACTCCTTGAAAATCTCTCTGAATCTCTCCCTTTATCCCTCCTTGAAATCCTTTGCAAAAACCCTTAAGACAAATTCAAACTCTTCCCCCTCAGTGTCCAGCTCCAACACTACCTCTTGTCGTCCCCTTCTAGCAAAAATAATTACTCCTTTGCTTGCCATGGGATTCAAACCCATGCTCTCCTCAGATGCTCCACACGCCAACTACCACTAAGCCACAAGGCTCTTTTATGTCCCCACACAACCCCATTTATTTACAAAGCTTACGCACTAATGTCTAGGCTCCCTTTTAAGCAAAACAAAATTTTAAAAAAGCCAGATCTTGATCCCAGGAGTTCCCAGACCACCCTAAACACGCTCAAATTACTTAGTTAACACACCAACATGCAACTTGTGTTAACAATAGCAAAATTACAAACATTAAATTTTTAAGGTGTTACAAAGTTGGACAGATCTGAATCCTGATCATAGAAGAGATCATATGATTCCCTCAATTTCCTTTGAAATTCCTCCCAGTTATCTCTTTTGGTATTTAGGACGTCAAAGGTAAGGTCATTTTGGTGAGAAATTACAAGCACTTGAAATTCATGCGACGCAGATCAAAGGGACTCGCAGCAACTTGAGTATGCACCATCAAGTTGAACCTTACGTTAGGCAAATATACCTTAATTCCCTCATTGGTATTGCCTTCAGCTTCTTCAAAGCCTTATTATTCTCCCCCCGTGTTTGGTATTTTTCAGTGAGGTATTATTTCTCAAGGGCTTCTAGCTGACGGACCCTCTCTTCTAACTCTTTTTCTTGGGTTGTCGAGGTGTGGTAATCTTCCATGTGGAAATAGACTATGTAAGCTCGTAACTTTGGGGGATAATAGATTCCTTTGATTGGTAGAGTTAGGCAAGTGATTGTTTGCTAGAGAGAATGATCCTCTAAGAATCTTCCAGACTAACCTAAATCTCATTACAAGCCTGTTGGAGAGCCCAACTCATAAGCTCCACTCTGCACCATCATAGAGAAAAAACCCACCAACTTGGAAAGGGTAGGTTTATGGATACCCTCGAAAGAAGAAGAAAAAGGGTAGTTGAATCATTTTAGTTTTAGGGAAAAATCCATGTATTGCTTTTGCTAGATAATAAAGGGGAAAAAAGGGATATTGTCCCGCATCGATGTGTTTTCTCTATGATAATAAGGTTAGTACCTCATCAGGGGAAAAAGTATTGAAGAGAGCACTGACTAGGGATGTTTGCTCGATGGGACAAGTAGCATCTAAGATTGGAACCACGGGGAGAGATGTTGAAATGTATGGAAAAGAGCCCGTAGTATTGGTAGGTTTGGTGAGGGGTTTAGTGATTGATTGAGAAGGGATAGAAGATTCCCTCTTCGAGACAAAAGGTTCCTTAGTAGGTCTGTGGCGGACTAATATATTCTCTCTTTTCTTCAGCACTAGAGGACCCATTTTCTAGCCTCTGCCTTTTTTGGCTATTGTTACCCACTAGTGCCATAGCATCATCTGCCTCTACAGTCTCTTGTGTGGTCTTCATGAGGGCCTCCACATCCATGCTTGATAGATTACAAGAATTAAGGGTTGTGGGAGAACCTGCAGTGGTATTGGAAGGTTTAACAACAAATTTGGCAATGGCTCTACCTGATGACTCACTCTTTAAACCTTGTGTTATCGGAGACCTGTATCCAAGAGGTGAATTGTTGCCTATAA
Organism: Gossypium anomalum; assembly: GCA_025698475.1. Taxonomy (NCBI): domain Eukaryota; kingdom Viridiplantae; phylum Streptophyta; class Magnoliopsida; order Malvales; family Malvaceae; genus Gossypium; species Gossypium anomalum. Next base: position 52,859,611 of record CM046966.1, on the reverse strand, counting down.
GAGAGGAGTTAGTGGGCTCTCTTCTTCTCCTCACTAGTGATTGAGCCAATTCATCAGCAGCTCCGTAAGGCCACACTTTGCTAGAAAATTTTACTCTTCGGGAATCCACACCAAGAGCCAAATCCTCTTTTCTGAAGCCATTAGGGCTTTGCACCTCCAGCCAGTATAGAAAAAAATTACTGGTTGTTAGTAGCTTTTCCAGCTTCAGGGGACGTTCAGACTTAAATCGATCATATTGTGCCCTAAGGATTTTAGACATGAATTATTAACGTTGGAGACAAATGGAATTTGAAGGGATGAACTACCTCATGTGAAAGCCAAATCTGCTACAAATTTTCCTTCTTACCCTTATAAATTTTTGGAGGTCGAAGTTAAAAATATGAGATGAGCTCTGAATAATGGACACATGGCCATTACATGTGCAAAAATTGACCATTCAAGCTGAGGCACCTTTATTGATAACCTCTAATTAGTAGATATGTTGGAATACGATAATGGTAGGTGGCTCACAGTGTTTGTGGCAAATCACGAAAGTACGCCACCAGTGTCCACCAAGAAGAACCAACAAGCTTTCCAAGTGTGATTCCCTAATTGTTTAACACAGTACAAAAGAAGGGGTGTAAAAAAATATGGAAACCTATCTCTAATAAGTATAACAAGAGGATAAACCCATCATGGGAGTCCTTCAATCGATATTCTCCTTCTACAATTTCAAAATCATCAGTAATGTTGGGTAGCCTGATTCACAGAGTTGATAAATTTTTAAAAATTTACTCTTGGCTGGTTGTAGATATGTAAATCTGTGAATTTACCAATATTTTAGCCTTACGATTTTGTGGCCTATAGCCACTTGCTCTAGTAGACCTACTTACTTTGACCCCTCTGATTTTGACCACCAAAATTCCTTTTCCCCCCTCCTAATATTGGCTTGATTCAAGGCATGTCAATACTACAATAAGCTATAGAAAATGAAAACATAGAGGCAGATTGACCAGGAAGTTGAGTAATGTCTAAGGTGTGATAAACTTTAGCAATGTAATTTAAGGAAGAAAATGAAAGGAATGAAAGAAAGACAACTAAGGATTTTGAGGAAATTTTAACCAGCAAAAAAATTTTGAGGAAAATATGATAATTGGTGAAAGGAATTCCTTTTCTCTATGTCTCATTCTAAATAGGAAATAGTCCACGAGACGTTGGGTTTCAAATAGCCATAAGCGATTCAAGTCTCCTAACCAATACTTGACATATGTTAGTCACGAGAAGGGTTTTTTTAAGTCCTTCGATAACCAAGAAAGAGGGGATATCCACCAGTGCTAGTTGTCTATCAAGTACTAGCCAATGGGTAATCACCGCTGTCCGCTTTACATGGGGTCTAGCCAAATCTGCCAATTAAGCGAGATGGGCTTAAAGTAAATTTGTAAATAAGTAATCATTACTAAAGCATTAAGGAATAGTAGAGGTGTCTACCTTTAAGTCAGGAAAGGGGGGCCATCATAGGAAAGAAAAATTTCTTGGAGTCCCCTTCTAGGTTTTGACACGAGAGGAGATTTTAGGGACGAAATTTTTGTTAAAGGTGGGGGAGTTACCAAATAGATTTCTTTGAGGTCCTGAATTTAAAGGAGGGCTGGGTTTAATTGAGTAAAATAGTGAGTTGGAAAACTCTACTGGAAAATTTGGAAAATTTTATGACAGATTGGTAATTAGTTAGGTTTCAATTCTAGTTTCAATTAAGATTGAACCGTTTGGTTCCTTAATGGTAAAAAAATGGTTGCTAATGGATAGTTTATTTGAGAATTTAGTGGTCGTACATGAAAGGTTATATATATGGGGGAAGCCTTAACCAATTGGGGGAAATTCTTTTCAATTTTGATTATAATTTTTCTTCTCATCTGCATCAGCTTTTTTGGTTGCTCCGAAGGAGAGGAAGCTAAAAAGAGCACTGCAGGGGGTAGAAATCGTGACATTTGAAGTCTAGAAGTAGAAAATCTGAGGAATTGGTAAGACTATTTAACTTTTTGTACTCACGGATTGGAGGAAGAGAGAGAGAGTAAGTAATTCTAATAAGTTTCTATATAATGAGATATGGGTTTTAAGGTTTAAACATCTTTGATTTAATCGATATATGGTTGTCGTACTTAGCTTCCAGGATGATGGAGGCTTTAGTGATTGGAAAAGCTAAGCTCACGAAGATGAATTAGCTCAGGTGAATTTTTGTACTCTACCCTTAGGTGGTGGATGACGTTGTGCTTCTTGCATGATTTACGTCTATGTATACTCTAAATTTGTTTGAAACCATAGTTGTATGTGTGAATAGGATGATTGAGTATACTGTGCATGCACAATAATATGTATAGGTTAGCTTGCAAGTATTTTTACTGAATGTCAAATGGTTGTGAATTGACGTATTAATAAATGGTGTACTATATGTTATAGCTTTAAGTACAATATATTGTATGAAATGCACATTTATTATATGCGGAGTACGGAGGGAGTATCTTGACGAGTTAGTAGAAGGTAGCAAAAGAAATTGATGTATGGAGGAATGGGAAAATTATTAACGGATGCAATAGATTTTGGCGGCATCGTGGAATGGTTATCTATTGGCTCGTTAGAGCAATACCTGAAGACAATCTATCAACTCTATGGAGCGACACCATGATGATGGTTATCCACTGATCTTTCGAGGAAACACCATGTAAATGGTATATAGGTCCTTCGAGGTGACACAATGTAAACGGTATATAGGTCCTTCAAGGTGACACCTTGAAGGATGTTATTGATTCTTCAAAATCAAAAGTCCATGGTTAACTATGGCAAGATCCAATGGTAAACAGGTACACAGTATGGAAAAGATGGAGTCCATCAAGGCATTAAATAGGAAAGCCTATTAAGGCATAAAATAGGAATTCATTGTATGACTTGCGCGGTCAATCTTACACGATGCTCTTGGCGCATCTGAAATGCGAGCTTGTGTGTTAAGGTGAGGAATCACCAAAATGCGAAGACAAAAGGTTTAATAGTATGCCCAGCATAGATCATGCTAATATTCATTTGGTAATTAATTGAGTAAGCTATAGTATTAAGGCGAATTATAAGCTTAATTGTTGAGTCGACATGTTCTTCAGTACACTTTGTCGGGCTTGCCTCAATGGAATTCATCATTTGACGAACTCTAGGATTTGACAGACTCTTTTATCAGATGTTCCACCAACCCCAAATGTTCCAGGTGAACTAGTTGATCGATAAAATTTTTTTATATGGAAATGATGGTCGGTGGGTATTGTTAGAGTCCAGTTTAGATCTAGTTGTGATTGAACTAGAGTACTATAGATGACTACTTGATACGTTTAGGTAATCATATGATCGATTTAGTTGGTTGCCTAAGTGTGCAAGCAATGTTTTAGCACTCTAATTAGTGGCAATAGTTACTTTTGGAAAGAGGTTAGATTTCAAATCTTATTAGGTAAGCTTAGTCTCTTAATTTAAGGTTAGTAATGGGGTCTCAGACCTTCCCACTAAGCTTATTTCTGTTGTCTGTGCTATAAAAAGGTGTCAATAATTGTTTTACTTTTTAATTTTCTCTCTATGTTCTCTCCTACATTCTTAAGAAATTTCTTTTAATTCATCTTCTATAGAGGAGAAGAGGAAAATATCCAAAAGCTTGCCAAACACCATTGATAAGTACCAACAAACTGGTAAATCCTAGGAAACTCTTAGGATATTGTCGAGGAAATTTACATCTTTGCTTTAATACATGTATGATCAATTTATAGTAGATAAAGGGTTTGATGATTATAATTGTTTTTCATTTAGCTCAGGAAGCTAAAGAAGGTCCCAACGGTCGAGGCAAAGGACCAATAGAGTAGATTCTATCTTGCAAGTTCTGGTGAGTTTTTTTTTAATTTTTTTGGGTTTTAAAAACTCTATGATATGGATTCGTGTAAGGTAAGTTGTCTTTGCTGAAAATATATCATTGTGTTGTGTATTAATAAGTCAGTATTGTGTGTTCATGGTCATGGTCACAGTTAATACCCACCTTGTGTGCAAGCTAAGTATCAAACTATCTGCGATGTGTGAAAATATGGAAAGAAACTTTATTTGTGATACCTCTGGTAGGGCAGCTTTATTGCAAATAGTACTAGCAGATCACAGCCTGACCTTGCGGGAGAACACATGTTCAATATGACAATGAATGAAATAAAGATATGTGATTCTTATTTCTTATTTATAGGTTTGAGCCTAGCACAAGGTTGAGTCACAAGTATACATATATGATTGAGAGAAGCATGGATGATTTACTGGCACGTGTCCACTAAGAATTTTGTGTTATAATTGTGATGTGTGTGCCAGTAAACTGTACAGATAAACTAGCATAAAGCTACTGTAGGGCAAAGTTTCAAAAATTTCTTTATCTTTGATTCAGTCAAGTGTAACCTGATAATCATGTTATGTTAATAAGGAACCCACTAAGTTCAAATGAACTTACTTCGTTACCTTTCTTTCTCAAGAATTTGAGTAGTAGAAGAAGATTCGTAGAGAGGGGATTACGCTAGAGTTGTGTCTATAAGTGAGCCACCCATTTTGTGTTTAAATTATGTTTTCACTCCATCAATGTACTATTTTGTTTTGAAGTGTAATTGACCTTTTTTATATATATTTGTGATCGCCAAATCCTTTATATTTGTAGTTCTCAAACTTGTCTTTTCCTTAGCATAATCGCCTTAGATGGCGAAGCCTAATTATCAAAGAGTTTAGTAATTTTTATTCTCCCCTTAAGGATGTCCTAATAATAGATAAAGGATTAAATGTTTTAAATAAAATGGGAAATCCTTATAATTGATTTTCTTAAACTTCAAAACAAGTAATATGTTCTGGATCTGTCAGTAACGCCCTAGTTCGTTGGGCGGACTGTTTGGCTATGGGGTATGCTCCATGTCTTACTAATGGCTAAAAGGTGTTACAAAGGGTATCTGTAATAGTCCGGTTTAGACCCTAGTCAGAATAGTGGTTTCGAGCCCACAAATCTGAGTTAAAAAAATATTTTAATATTATTTTCTCTGTCTGTGATATGTGAATTTATATCTGCGAAGTTTCTGTGATTTAATTTATCTGTTTTTGTGCTTAATTATGAAAAAGGATTAATCGCATAAAATGCAAAAGTTGCATGCTAATTGTTAAAGTGCCTATTTGGTTTGGCTTTATAAATGAGAGCTCCTTATGATGTAATTGAACCATTGTACTAATGCATGGACAAGTATAGACATTAGTAGGTGGATTTTTATATGTTAATATTAAGGGAAAAGTTGGAAAATGGCATATAATGTACAATAAATAAAACAAAGCATGAAAATAAGCCATTACCATATGTTATTGCCGAAATTTGAAGAACAAAATAAATGAAAAAGGGCTTTAGAGCTTCGGCTAGTGCAAGGCTTGATTAAGGTATGAATTTTCGTCCGTTTTTGATAATTTCTACGTTTCTGTGATCGTTGTTTCGTGTTCTTCAAAGCCCATGTCTGAATTTCTATTTCTGTTAAAGATTTCATGAAATTCCATTGTTGATATCATGAGTTTTGGAGTGTTTTTGGATGAATTATGAAGGCTTGGTAGATGATTTATAAGTTTTGTCTTTGAATTTTGATGAAATAGGGCTTTTTGGGCTAATTTATGAAAATGAGGTTTTGAAGGACTAAATTATGAATTAAACATGTTATTTTGGCTTGTATGAAAGCTATGTATATTCGGCCAAGCTATAGTCTTGGTGAATTTTACATATTTGTGATTCTGTGAAAAATGGACTAAATTGTCAAAGTGTGAAAATGTAAGAGCTAGAATGCAAAGTGCCCTAAATATGTGTTCATGGATTATTTTGAATGAAAAGAATGATTGAATGGTTGAATTTGAATTGTATTAGATCAAGAACAAAGAAAATCAGACTTAGATCGAAGGAAGTCTAAAATAGTTAAATAGTCGATTCGATTCCGTCCGAAATTCGTTCGAGGTAAGTCAAATTACAATTACGTATTAAATTGACTAAATTCTGTAGATATAAACTGTAATCTATATTGGATGGCCTTGAGAGCCTGATGAATAAATTTTGAATAAACTCCGATAACATATTGGTGTCTGAAAAGCTCTGTACGTTCCTGAAAGAATGTTGACATTGATCTAAGATATCGTGTAATACCGTGTCTGGGACACAGGCCTCAATTTGAGATTTCATGTAAGACCATGTCTGGGACACAAGCCTCGATTTGAGATTTCGTGTAAGACCCTGTCTGGGACAGAGGTATCTATACCGAATTACATGTAAGACCACGTCTGGGACGTTGGCATTGTACCTGTCTGTGAATATCTATTTTGTTTCAGAACAGTCTGATGATAAAGTACGAGATATGGAAATCAGTATATGAAATGTATAATTTATATAGGTACCTTTGTATCGTACTAGATTTCTAAATAGGAAAGACTATTTCTATGAAATAATGAAATACTCCGTGAGAGGGTTGTGAATTCTGGCTATTGACTTTTATTTTATATGTTATATTAGCTAGGATAATTGTATTTGGCTTACTAAGCTCTTTGTAGCTTACTTTGTGTAATTTCTGTCTGTTTTACAATTATCGTAGCTACTGAAGGCTCGGGGGTAGTCGAGGATTGTCACCATACTATCGAACTCATTTTGGTACTTTTGAAAGTGTAAATATTTCTAAGTATGGCATGTTTAGGCTAGAATGTTTATGTATTCAGGTTTTGGTATATGTATATGTTATGCCATGAGAGATGGCTAGAAAATGGTATGTTTGTGCTTAGTTTTGGTAAATGGTTTGTAATGCTAAGTTGAAGAAATGGTAAGCTTAAGCATAAGTTATAAGGTACCATAATTGAGCTATGGAATGAGCATTTTAGCATGTTGATACAATGAGATTCTTAAAGTGTTTTGGTATGGATTTGAATAGGTTATTGAATGATAATGAATTAGTTATAATGAAGCATGGTTTGAGCATTGTATTGGCTGAAAATTGTGGCATGAATGTTGTTTAATATTGCTTGTAGGAATGACCCATAAAGGGGTGGCAAGTTGGCTTAAACCAAGCCTGCATTATGCCATACGGTCAGGTGCCACGGGCGTGTCATATGGCTGTGGGATTAAGTTAGTAGCTAGCTAAGTACCACACGACCATGGCACACGGTCGTATCTGTTGGCCGTGTGTAAAAGTCAGTATATGCATTCTATTTTGGCACGGTTGGATCACACGGACGTGTGACTTCAGCAGTATTGAAAAATTTTTCTAAGTTCTGAAAATTCTGAATGTGTTCAGTTTAGTCCCGACCTTTTCTAAAAGTATATTTTAGGTCTTTGAGACTTCCATAATGAATGAATTGTTGAGTTGTTTATGCATTGGAATTATGTGATATCTGTGACTCAGTATTGATCTGTAATGTTCTGTCTGTCTGGTAATACCCCTTACCTATTCTGACGATGGTTACGGGATAAGGGTGTTACAATATCTATATCAATATTTTAATACAGACGATGTGAAAGGAATAGGTAAGTCCTCTAAGGTATTTGCAAATAAATATTCACCATTAAGAGTACAAAAGAATTGGCGTATAAATTATCATTGGCGATAAGGTAATAAACGATTGTTAAAGGTTTAATCATAAGTTTTTATGGGTAAGGAGAAAGCCAAAAATGGGTAAGTATGCCAAGGATTTTCTTAAGAGGGAAGTTTGCCAATGATTATCTTTAGTGGAGAATCCACCAGGATTTAAGAAGAAGATGTTTGTTAGGGCTATTTTAATGCGTGGATTCCACATGGGACTATCCATTGTGGAAAATTCACCAAGGGAAACCTGAGAAAGAGATAGTCACCCGAGGACTATCTGCTACTGGGAGTGTATTAGTAGAATGTTTTGAAGAGGAAAGGTCTTACGAGACTATCTTGAGGAGTACAAGTCCACAAGGAATGAGGTGTTTACTAATAAACCAAATTCGAGACCATAAATGAAGATGTTAGATTGGGCCTTCCTTAAGGAAGGGTCTATACCAGGGCTAAGAAAAGAAGATAGTTGCCAGGATAATTAGGTAATCTTATGTTGAGTTTAGTATGGAATGAATGAATCAAGGCAAGGATCCACCATTGAGGTGGCGACAATTGCAAGTCTACTAGTAGAAGTCAACACTCTAAATATTAGAGTATATGGTTATCTTCAAAGAGTCAAGTCAGGAAAGGTAATATGGATGTATGAGAGGAAGCTATATAGGGTCAAATCCCAGATGGAATTGTTATTTGGAAGAGCACAACTATGTCTAAACCAGGGGATATGTCTGTCAAATAGTTCGCTCAGAGTTTTCAAGGCATCTGTCACACCCTAAAATTGGCAGATCTGAAAGAAAGGCAAATAGATGTGAATGTTACCTATTTTGCCTGACTATGGTAGCATAGTCTGCCGGTTTAGAGACTTTTGGAAAACTAAAGTTTGGTGCATAAAGTGTCTGCCTGTAAAAGTATCTAAGGTTTTCTCTCATGGTATTCTTCAACTGAAGAAATAGTATGACAAACAAAATAGTAGGGTGTGAATAGGTGGCCCTGCATAGGGGTCGTCTGTAATTGATATGTTAGTAAACAGTCTGTAAATGGAATTTTAATGGAAGTTCCATAATCTTTTAAATAGTTGTTTTTGCTAGTTCGGGTAGGATCATCAGAACAAAAACTATGAGTTGAAGTGAAGGTGAGTTCTCAGGTGAGTCCCTAGTCTCGACTCTTACAAGTCATTCTAGAATTCTTATGGTTGATGTCCCAGTAACAATGCATGAGCCCTTGAGTGACTGCTAAACGTATATGTGTGATCCTCACATAGTATTTGCATGATTTTAAGTGTGTGATGTGCTGTATGCATGAGTGCATGTAGTTCTGTGAAAAAATTGTATTTTTGTATATGGAGCGTATAATATGCTACATTATTGTGTCGATATGGGTTATTCATGTAAAGAAGTATGATTCAATTATGGGTATGACTAAAGTCTACATGAATGAGTACTTATGTTATATGTATTATGAATGATTGAAAATGTTAGAGAAATGGGAGTTTGACAGAGTGTCGAGAAATTATGTGATATGAGGGTTGACCCTACAGTGGTAGTTGACAAAGTCCGTCGAGACAGTAAACATGAATTTTGGTATGGAAAATCTGAGGAAAGACCATGTTCATGGCACATTCTAGAAAAGGCGGATGGGCCGCATTTATCTACTAGGATGTCTGCGGTGTCCCAAGGTAATGATGGACAGACCTCTTATGATGATGAGTTTAGGCAAATCCTTATCGTAAACATGACAGCTCATGTGGTGCCATGCTAGCAACCTAACATAGTCTTTTTGCGCAAGATATTTGTGAAGCCTTTGTGGTGTATCTTGTAGAGCCTTTGTGGTGTATCTTGTAGAGCCTTTGTGGCATATTCTATAACACCTAAATGGCTACTAATGGTTAGTCACGTTCGTGGCAAATTCTGGTTATTCATTAAAGTAGTTCCTAAAGGAGTTTACTTTATGGTGTATTGATCTATAACTTCGTTATAGTAATATGTTAGAAAGAGAATACAGTGTACTCCAAAGTGTGGACAGTGTAAGTGTCCGCCAAGTCTGAGCAAACCCACATTCTGTAAAGAGGTTATTTGATTCTATGGTATTCGCCAAACCTAGGCACTGTCATGATTTGTAACACAAATATCTAGAGTTTTAATGAATGACTTAAATGTCGTATTCTTCATAATAAATTCATTATTTGAGCTGATAAGGTTATGGTCTTACTGGCATCCTGTCAGCCTCTAGATTCAGTATCAGAATTTGCCAAGGGCAGGACCCGCCAGGGAATTGTTCTGAGATCAACCAATATGGGAATCCAACAAAGGTAAGATTCGTATGTAGATCAATCTAAGAGATCAGTTATTATAAGAATCCGCCAAGAGTAACATCTGTATGCATCATCTAAGAGAAGTATTCAACATTTTTTTGTGAGAGAATCCGCCAAAAGTAATGTTGATATGAATATATTCTGGGGAATGCATTAGTTTCTATCTCTAAAGAGATTGTGAAATAGATCCGCAATGAGAAGTGAATATTGTAGTCCATTGTATGGGTGGAATGAATGTATGATAGACAAGTGTAGAAATGAGCTTATATGAATCCATTAAGAAATAGGAAAACTATTCACCAATATCATAAAAGGAATTCAGAACTCTTCAAGTTGAGAAGATTCAACGACAGACGTTCAAGGTAATCTTTGTAACACCCCTATCCCGTAACCATCACCGGAATAGGTAAGGGCATCATCGGACAGACAAAACATTTCAGAACAATACAGAATCACAAATTTTAAACAACATTGATACACATCATCAATTCATTGATTAAGATGGTCTACGATGACCTAAAACATACATTTAGGAAAGGTCAGAACTAAACCAGACACATTCGAAATTTTTAGAACTTATCCAAAATTTTCAAAACTGTTAAAGCCACATGCCCGTATGGCTAGGCCGTGTGACACATACGAGCACTAGACATGCCCATGTTGTAACAGTCCGGTTTAGACCCTAGTCAGAATAGTAGTTTTAGGACCATAAATCCGAGTCTAAAAAATATTTTAATATTATTTTCTGTGTCTGTGATATGTGAATTTATATCTGTGAAGTTTTTGTGATTTAATTTATCTATGTCTGTGCTTAATTATGAAAAAGGACTTAATTGCGTAAAATGCAAAAGTTGCATGCTAATTGTTAAAGTGCCTATTTGGCTTGGCTTTGTACATGAGAGGCCCTTATGATGCAATAAGACAATTGTACTAATGCATGGACCATTATGGACATTAGTGGATGGAATTTTTTTTTTGTTAATTAAAGGGCAAAATTGGAAAATGGCTTATAATGGATAATTAAATAAAAATAAACATGAAATGTGTTCATAATGGGTGGTGTTTTTCGAAAATCAAAGGAAAATAAAAAGAAGAAAGCCATTTTGGGTTTCGACTAGCTTAATCCTTGATTAAGGTACAGATTTTCGTCTGTTTTTGATAATTTCTACGTTTCTGTGATCATTTATTCGTGTTCTTCAAAGCCCATGTCTGAATTTCTGTTTCTGTTAAAGATTTCATGAAATGCCATTATTGATATCATGAGTTTTGTGATGTTCTTGGATGAATTTTGAGGGCTTAGTCGATGATTTATAAGTTTTGTCTTTGAATTTTGATCAAATAGAGCTATTTGGGCTAAATTGTGAAAATGAGTTTCGAGGGACTAAATTGTGAATTAAATGTGTTATTTGGACCTGTATGGAATCCATGTATACTCGGCTAAGCTATAGTCTTGGTGAATTTTGCATATTTGTAATTTTGTGAAAAATGGACTAAATTGTCAAAGTCTGAAAATATAGGGGCTAAAATGCAAAGTGCCTTAAATGTGTGTATCTGGATTAAATTGAATGAAATGAATGGTTGAATGGTTGAATTTGCATTATATTAGATCATGAACAAAGAAAATCGGACTTAGATCGAGGGAAGCCCAAAATAATTGAATAGTTGACTCGTTCCATCCGAAATTTGTACGAGGTAAGTCAAAGTACAATTACATGTTAAATTGAATAAATTCTACACATATAAACTGTAATCTGTATTGGACGGCCTTGAGAGCCTGATGAATAAATTTCAAGTAAACTCCGATAATATGCTAGTATTTGAAAAGCTCTGTATGTCTTTAAAAGAACGTTGGTATTGATCTGAGTTATCGTGTAAGACCATGTTCGAGACACAAGCCTCGATTTGAGATTTACGTGTAAGACCATGTCTAGGACATCGGCATCGTTTCTGATTTCGTATAAGATCCTATCTGGGACAGAGGCATCGATACTGAATTATATGTAAGACTACGTCCGGGAGGTCAGCATTGTACCTGGTTACGCGTATCTGTATTGTTTCTGAACCGTTTGATGATAAAGTACGAGATATGGGAATGGATATATGAAATGTATAATCTATACATGTACATTTGTATCGTACTCAATTTATGAATATGGAAGACTCTGTTTTTGCAAAATAGTGAATGCAAAGTTGGTTTAGAATTATGGAAATGAATATGACATGTATACAAGCAAATGAGCTTGGTTAAGTTTATGAACTATTCTGAGAAATGGTTATAAATCCTTATTGTTGCTTTGTATATATATTCTTTAGTAGTTAGATCAATTGTATTTGGCTTACTAAGCTCTTTGAAGCTTACTCTCTGTGATTTCTGCCTATTTTACAGTTATCGTAGCTACTCGGGATAGTCGAGGATTGTCACCACATTGTCAAACTTATTTTGGTACTTTTGTAAGTGTACATATTTATAAGTATGGAATGTATAGGCTAGAAGGTTTAAGAATGTAAGCTTGATATGTATATATGTTATCCATGTCAATTGGCTAGCAAATGATAAGTTTGTGCATAGTTTTGGTGTATGTTTGTAATATGCTATGTTGTAATGTGATTTGGTCATCTTCAAGCATGGAATTGGTTGATAATTTTGGTATGAATATTGTATACTATTGCTTGTAGGTTTGGACCCAAAAAGGGGTGGCAAATTTGGCTTAAACCAAGCCTGCTTTGTGCCACACGGTCAGGGAACATGGGCGTGCCCTATGGCCGTGGGCTTAAGTCAGTAGCTAGCTAAGTATCACACGGTCATGGCACATGGCCGTGCCTGTAGGCCATGTGAAAAAGTTAGTATATGAACTCTTTTTAGCACGGGTGGATCACATGGGCGTGTCTGGTGCCCGTGTGAGTCACACGGCCTAGTCACATAGGCGTATGACTTTAACAGTTTTGAAAGATTTGGATAAGTTCTGAAAATTCTAAATGTGTTCGGTTTAGTCCCAACCTTTCTTAAGTGTATCTTTTAGCTCTCGTAGGCCATCTTAAAGGATGAATTGTGGATGAATTCCTTTGTATTAATGTTATATGATATCTGTGATTCTGTATTGATCTGTAATGTTTTGTCCGTCCGGTAATACCCCTTACCTATTCCGGCAATGGTTACGGGATAAGGGTGTTACACATGTGATCCAACCGTGCCAAAAAGACTTCATATACTGACTTTTTCACATGGCCTATAGGCACGGCCGTGTGCCATGACCGTGTGATACCTAGCTAGCTACTGACTTAAGCCCACAGCCATAGGGCACACCCGTGTTCCTTGACCGTGTGCCACGAAGCAGGCTTGGTTTAAGCCAAATTTTCCACCCTTTTTTGGGTCCAAACCTACAAGAAATAGTCTATAACATTCATACCAAAAATTGTCAACTAATTTCATGCTTGAAGATGACCAAATCACATTAGAACATAGCAAATTACAAACATACACCAAAACTATGCACAAACTTATCATTTGGTAGCCAATTCACATGGCATACATATATACATATCAAGCTTATATACTTAAACATTCTAGCCTATACATGCCATAATTATAAATATGTACACTTCCAAAAGTACCAAAATGATTTTGACAGTGTGGTGACAATCCTCGACTATCTCGAGCCTTCAGTAGCTACGATAACTTAAAAACAGACAGAAATCACACAGAGTAAGCTACAAAGAGCTTAGTAAGTCAAATACAATTACCCAAACTAATGTAGCGTATAAGTAAAAGTCAATAGCCAGAATTCACAACCGTCTCATGGAGTATTTCATTATTTCACAGAAACAAAGTCTTCTCTATTCAGAAATCTAGTAAGATACAAATGTACCTGTATAAGTTATACATTCCATATATTTATTTCCATATCTCATACTTTTTTTGTAACACCCCAAACCCGGCCTAAACGTTATGATCAGATCCGATGTGCCACATCAGAGCGTTCAGAACATTTGATATTGTTGGTTTAGAAAACTTACTTAATGTTTTAAAATACACTTTCATTATAGATTAAAGTGAATGGAAGCTGTGCACCAGGTAGGAAACCGAAAAAGAGGAGGTGAGTCCATCGGACTGCTTAAGTACCAAGCTCCCTTCGGATCCAATCCTAGACATGCACACCACCATTGCCACACTTTAATGTTGTGTATATTTTTAGGAAAACAATTTGATTATGTCCGTTTAAGAAAAAGTGATTAATTTTGGAAAACATTTTCATAGCGGAAGCCTTGCTTGTAGTCGTGTTATTTTGAAATCAATTATTGTTTTTGAAAGCGCGCCCTAAAGCTAATCAATTTTGATAGTTAAAATAAATCATGTCCATCATAATAAAATATAAATCAAAACCATAAAAACAATAAAGCAGCCTTATTACATGTAAAAACCCAAAACCTCAAGCGTAAAAGAAAAGGATGTCCGGTTCACCAAAAAGAAACTAATTCAGCAGAAATGTGTGGCCACTCTGAATCCCTCGCAGCTCCAAGCCCACTATGGTTGGGGATTACCTGCGTGGATGAAATAAAGGGGTGAGTTTTGGGAAACTCAGTGTGTAAATTAACCCAACCGTAGCCTATATCAGCTCAAACCACGTAAGAGAATAAGTTGGCCTTAGCCTGCAATGCAATCTGAATAAAGCCCATAGGCCCATAACAGATCAGAACAGATTTTACATGTTTATACAAAAACCCAACCCATATCCAACCATATGCACCCCTATACCAGCCTTTCACCATGTGGGGAGACTACTCACCCACCCAACCGCTACACGCCACAGAAATATGCAGCATGTTTGCCAGACCAGATAATGTGACAGAGTCACAGAAGCAGAATAATCGTGGCGAGCCACACGATCAGATATATGTGGCGAGCCACCGGATCGAATAATTTGTGGCATAGCCACCGGGACGCTTCCTCCATAATATAACCCATGTCCCCATGCAACAGATATACAATCATGCCATACATCATACAGAATCAGATCATCATGCTTTTCAGTCAATTTTAACCCTAGGGGTATAATGGTCATTTTGCACCTAGGGGTTTCATGGTAATTTTCCACACTTAGGGGTATTCTAGTAATTTAACTGCTTTTAGGGTTTTCATGCATATCATAGACATTTACGTACTAACAGAAACACTTATCGAGTGTTTTTACCGAATTGGGCCCGTTGGCCTATTTTCTCGATTTTGGCCCATTAAGCCCAAAAACATCGAAATGCACGGAAACATGAACTCCGTAGTCTTAACACTTTAATTTATCATACACGTCAAACTATTAATCTTACGAGCATTCGCACACTCGCAAGTTCTCAAAATACTGACTTTTCGGCATTTTAGCTTTTCGGCTTTTGCCGATTTAGTCTATAAGAGGGGGTCAATTACACACCTGTTTTTATGACGATTTGTTGACGAGATCCACGCACGAACTGCCTACAATTTTATTACCAACACATTACTCTAAATATCGAAATAAAACTGCGTATTTAACCCCTTACCATATTCGGCCAACCATGCTTAAAAACCTATTGCTCTTACTTTCCTGCCAAAATATGGATTAGATCTAAAGATCCAACCGAGTAGTCTTCTAGTCCTTCGCTGTACGCTCCCTTGTCCACGCTGATGCTTACACATTCAAAAAGAAAGAGGCATAATGCCTTTATTCCAAACATTAGCCACCCCTTAAGGGTTTCAGCTTTTTCTTAAAACATGTATGGTTAACGCAAATTACTTCAACAACTTACCTATCATTGTTCAGCTTAAAAGAGTGCGCCTATCCACAATCTTAACTCCGATCTACCATACTTGTGAGAAGAAACAAATTCCAACAGCCAAGTTTCGGCTTCCTCCACTATAGGTTTATAGATTTCGGTTTTTATAAGTAAGTAAAAGAAGAGAAGTTCGGCTACCACAAGATTATGCTCTTGGAGAATATGGGAGATGGTAACAATAATGGATGCGACAGAGAAGGAAGGGTATGAGTTAGACTATAGGGAAAAGAGAAGATAGAAGAAAGAAAAGGATGAGTAAAAAGGTAGTATTCAGCTATGGAGAAAACGGCACAGTAAGAGGTCTCTAGGTTCAGCTAAAAGAAAAAGAAAAGATGAACAGAAGAAG
Organism: Gossypium anomalum; assembly: GCA_025698475.1. Classification (NCBI taxonomy): domain Eukaryota; kingdom Viridiplantae; phylum Streptophyta; class Magnoliopsida; order Malvales; family Malvaceae; genus Gossypium; species Gossypium anomalum. The sequence goes on along the minus strand of CM046966.1, from coordinate 52,843,548 downwards.
AGATGAGCAGAGAATTCAGTTTTGTGGTTGTGAAGTCGGTACAGTAGTAGTTTTCGACTTTTAGCAAAAATAAAAAGGGAAGAGAAGAGAAACCTAATTTTCAGCAGAACAAACTAAATAACCTAGCCGAAATTTGCCCCTATAAAGCACCCCTTGGCCGGCTAACTCTTGCTCCTCAAGAGTCCACCATTCGGCCAACACTGTTCTCCCTAATCAGCTCCTAAATCCTCTCCCTTATCCCCTCCTCAATCTTCTGAGCAACTCAAACTCCTCCTGACAGACTTCCACTTCAGTTCCATTACATCCCCTTTCTGTACATAAAAATTAATACCAATAATTTACTTACCTTATGACTCGAACCTTAGTTCTCCTTAGTCATCCACACGCCACCTCTAAAGCTCCCAAGTGGCGTCACATGCCAACTTACCACAAGCTTCCTTGTGTTTTATTTTTCCCAGTTAATACTAACAAGCCTAATTAACCAGAACCCTTTTTCCTTATGGATTAAAATTAATTAAAATTACGGGGTTTTAGCTTAAGCTTGGGCCTTCTAAAGGCCCACTAACATAATTAAACCTACGCCAATCAGACAGAACATAGAAATTTTAAATATTGCCAACATTCACAGAATTCTCGAAAATTAGGGCGTTACATTATCATCGGACAATTCAGAAACGGAATAGATATTCACAGACAAGAACAATGTCGACGTCCCATACATGGTCTTACATGTAATTCGATACTGAAGCCTCTATCCCAGATAGGGTCTTACATGAAATCTCAAATCGAGGCCTGTGTCCTAGACATGGTCTTACACGATATCTCAGATCAATGTCAACATCCTTTCTGGAACATACAGAGCTTTTTAGACATCAACATGTTATCGGAGTTTATTCATCAGGCTCTCAAGGTCGTCCAATATAGATTACAGTTTAAATATGCAGATTTTAATCAATTTAACACGTAATTGTAATTTGACTTACCTCGTACAGATTTCGGACAAAAACAAGTAGACTATTCAACTACTTTGGATTTCCCTCGGTCTAAGTTCGATTTTCTTTGTTCTTGATCCATTATAATTCAAATTCAACCATTCAATCATTCATTTCATTCAAAATAATCCATGAACACATGTTTAGGGCACTTTGCATTTCAGCCCTTACATTTTCACACTTTGACAATTTAGTCCATTTTTCACAAAATTACAAATATGCAAAATTCACCAAGACTATAGCTTAGCAGAATATACATGGCTTCCGTACAAGTCCAAATAACACATTTAATTCTCAATTTAGTCCCTCAAAACTCATTTTCACAATTTAGCCCAAATAGCTCTATTTCATCAAAATTCAAAGACAAAACTTATAAATCATTTTTCAGGCCTTCATAATTCATCCAAAAGCATCACAAAACTCATGATATCAACAATGGCATTTCATGAAATCTTAATAAATGAAAAATTGGACATGGGTTTTAAAGAACACGAAGCAACGATCACAGAAACGTAGAAATTATCAAAAACTGAACAAATTTCATACCTCAATTTAGCTACCAAATTGTCGAATGTACAAAAGCTTCAAACCCTTCTTTCTTTTGCTGATTTTCAGCTAACATGCATGATGATGGCCCATTTCTATATTTTTTTATTTTATTACACATTATAAGCTATATACCAACTTTGCCCTTATTAAAAACATGTAAAATTTCACCTACTAATGTCCATAATTGTCCACCATTTAAACAAATGGTAAATTTGACATGCAAGGACCCCCACTTAACTAAGCCAAATCAAATAGGTGCTTTATCATCCAACACTCATCTTTTACACTTTATACGATTTAATCTTTTTTTCAAAATTAAGCACAGAAACAGACAAATTAAATCATAGAAACTTCACAGATGCAAATTCACATATCACAGACACAGAAAAAAATATGAAAAGTATTTTTCGGACTCAAATTTGTGGTCCCGAAACCACTATTCCGACTAGGGTCTAAACCGGACTGTTATAATTCTCCCCCTTAAGGATTTTCGTCCCCAAAAATCTTACTGTTAAACAGATTCGGATATTGCTGTTTCATTGAATCCTTAGGCTCCCATGTTGCCTCTTCTACTCCGTGTCTATGCCACAGCACTTTGACCAACAGAATTCTCTTATTATGCAATTCTTTAATCTCATGAGACAGAATACGAATTGGCTTTTCTTCATAAGTCTTGTTAGAATGAATTTCAATTTCAGACGGAGAAATTACATGCGAAGGATCAGATCTGTATCGTCGAAGCATCGATACATGAAATACATTGTGAATCTTTTCTAACTCAAACGGTAGTCTTAATCTATAAGCAACCGGCCCAACTCGCTTAATGATTTTATATGGTCCGATGAACCTCGGACTCAACTTGCCCTTTTTACCAAATCGGAACAGTTTCTTCCTCGGAGATACTTTCAAAAACACTTTATCACCGATCTCATATTCGATATCCTTTCGTTTTAAATCTGCATAAGACTTCTGATGATCAGAGGCAACTTTCAGACTATCTAGGATTATTTTCACTTTTTGTTCTGTTTCTTTTATCAAATCTATGTCGTAAATCTTATTCTCACTGAGCTTAGACCAATATAACGGAGTTCTACACTTTCTACCGCATAAGGCTTCATACGGTGCCATTTTAATTCTCAATTGAAAACTATTATTATAAACAAATTCAATCAAAGGTAGATATTGTTCCCACATACCTTCGAACTCAAGAATGCAACATCTCAACATATCCTCGAGTATCTGAATAATCTGCTCAGATTGACCATCTGTTTGCGGATGAAAAGCAGTACTAAAATGGAATTTAGTACCCAGGGTATCTTGCAATTTTCTCCAGAATCGTGATGTAAATCTCGGATCTCTATCTGATACTATCGACAATGGCACACCATGTAACCTTACGATATTAGAAATGTATAACTCAGCTAGTTTATCGATTGAATAATCAGATCGAATCAGAATAAAATGAGCTGATTTCGTCAACTGATCAACCACTACCCAAATTGCATCTTTATTTCTCGGAGACAATGGTAAACCCGAGACAAAATCCATGGTCACTCGATCCCATTTCTATTTCAGAATCATAATTGGTTGCAACAGACCAGATGGCACCTGATGCTCAGCTTTAACTTGCTAACAGATTAAACATTTATAAACAAAATCAGAAATATCTCTTTTTATTCCCGGCCACCAGTATAGTTGTTTCAAGTCGTTATACATTTTCGTACTCCCCGGATGTACAAAAAATCTACTACTGTGAGCCTCACTCAAAATCATCTAAATTAACTTTAGATTTCTAAGAACACAAAGTCTATTTCTAAATCTCAAACAATCATCAACATCAACCCAGAATTCAGAATCACACAAAGCTCGTTTAGCTATCAATTCATTGTCAGATTTCTGAGCCTCATAGGTCTGTTGTATAAACAATGGTTTTGCTTTCAGTTCGGTACAAACCAAGGTATCATCAGACAATGCTAAGTGAGCATTCACCTTATGCAATGCAGACAATGATTTTCAACTCAGAGCATCTGCTACCACATTTGCTTTACCCGGATGATAATCAATAACTAGCTCGTAGTCCTTTAACAATTCTAACCATCTTCTCTGTCACAGATTCAAATCTTTTTGCTTCATTAAATACTTCAGACTTTTATGATCAGAAAACACGTGACATTTCTCACTGAACAGATAGTGACGCCAGATTTTGAAAGTAAACACAATAGCAGCTAACTCAAGATTGTGTGTCGGATAGTTCTTTTCATGCAGCTTTAACTTTCTCGAAGCATAAGCAATGACTTTTCCTTCTTGCATTAAAACACATCCCAGACCAATCAACGAAGCATCGCTATAAATTACAAATTCTTTACTCGATTCAGGTTGTACTAATACCAGAGCTTTAGTCAACAAAGTCTTCAACCGATCAAAACTGTCCTGACATTTTTCAGACCAATCAAACTTCACATCTTTCTGTAGTAGTTTTGTCAATGGAGTCACAATCATCGAAAAACCTTTCACAAATCTTCTATAGTAACTAGCAAGTCCCAGAAAATTACGGACTTCAGATACATTTCTTGGAGGTTTCCAATCCATAATAGTTGAAATTTTTCTCAGATCAACTCGGATACCAGAGGCTAATACAATATGACCTAGAAAACCAACTTCTCGTAACCAACACTCACACTTACTGAACTTTGCATACAACCGTTTATCTCGCAGTGTCTGTAGCACTATTCTCAAATGCTCGGCGAGTCCAGATTCATCACGTGAATAAATCAATATGTCATCAATGAATACCACAATAAATTGATCTAAATACGGTCTAAAAATTCTATTCATCAAATCTATAAAAATAGCAGGTGTATTCGTTAATCCAAAAGGCATAACTAAAAATTCATAATGTTCGTACCTCGTTCTAAAGGCAATTTTTGGAATATCAGAGTCCTTTACTCGCAACTAGTAGTAACTCGATCTCAAATCTATCTTTGAAAATACAGTAGCACCTTTCAACTAATCAAATAAATCATCAATCTTGGGCAGATGATATTTGTTCTTTATAGTCACCTTGTTAAGATGGTTGTAATCAATACACATTCTCATTGTGCCATCTTTCTTTTTCACAAACAGAACAGGAGCACCTCAAGGTGAAAAACTCGATCTAGCAAATCCTCGAACAGTCAATTCTTACAACTGAGATTTCAATTCCTTTAATTCAGTCGAAGCCATTCCATACGGAGCTATTGAAATCAGAGCAGTACCAGGTGCCAATTCAATGCCAAACTTGACTCCTCGAATAGGAGGCAAACTAGGTAATTCTTCAAGAAACACATCAGAGAATTCACAAACAACAGGCAGAGATTCAACTTTCTTATCATTTACTTTTAAATCTAATACATAAGCTAAGTAGGCTTCACAACCTTTCTTTATATATTTCCGTGCTTTCAGTGTAGATATCACAACTGGTAGTCCATTCAGATCACTAGACTCAATTCGAATAATCTCATCATTCTTACACCTTAAATCAATGACTTTTCATTTGTAGTTCACAATAGCATCGTTCAAAGTTAACCAGTCCATTCCCAGAGTTACGTCAAATTTGTCGAAGGGCAAAAGTATCAGATCAGCAGGAAAAAAATTATCTCGAATCAATAATAGGCAATTTTTACAGATTTTGTCAACCAAGACACTTTTTCCTAAGGGGTTCGATGCTCGAATTACGAATTCAGTAGACTCTACAGGCAAAGTCTTACTATGTACTAAATTCATACAGATATAAGAATGCATTGATCTAGGGCCTATCAATGCAATCATAGTAGTATCATAAAGAGTGAAAGTACCAGTAATCACGTCTGATGACGAAGCTTCCTCACGAGCTCGGATAGCATAGGCTATGGCAGATGCTCTGGCCTCAAATCTAACAGCAGGGTCCCTAGCAGCTCTTTGATCACCATTTGTATTTCTCGTATTTCTGGAAGGTCTACCTCTAGCTGAGGTGTTATTCGGTATTCTGTACTTTCTCTTGCTCAGCAGGTTCAGAACAATCTCTTACAAAATGATCCAGAGATCCACATCGGAAACAGGCTCAGTCATTCAATCTGCAATTTCCCGGATGTCTTTTACCACAGTGTTTACATTCAGGTTTCTCAGATCGGACATTTCCAACACTTGTAGCAGAAGTAACAGGAGTTCTGGAATTCAAATGCAATCTAGCTCGATCTCGGTTCGAATATCTTACATCAGTCTTTGAACAGTTTCAATCATCGCAGAATTTATTTGACTCAGATTGAAATGATCTCTTTCTAACATCTCTAGTTTCAGAATCAGCATTTCTTTTCTCTTTACTTAATTCTTCGGCTTTGCAAGCTTGCTCGACTAGCACTACCATTTCTTTAATCTCCAAAATCCCCACTAACAAACGGATATCTTCATTTAGACCATCTTTAAATCTTTTGCACACTATTGCTTTATTCGATACACATTCCCGAGCATACTGGCTCAATCTTACAAATTCACATTCGTATTTAGTAATAGACATACGACCTTGTTTAAGCTCGAGAAACTCTTTACGTTTCTGATCAATGAATCTCTAACTAAATTATTTCTTCTAAAATTTAGCTTGGAAGAAATCCTAAGTAACCCGTTCGCTCAGAACGACAGATATAAAGTTTTCCACCAATGGTAAGCCGTATCTCTCAGGAGTGAAACGACACATTTTACACACTCCTCAGGATTCAGAGACATTTCATCAAACACCCGTATCGTATTTTCTAACCAGAATTTGGCTCTTTCAGCATCATCATCCATTGTAGCTCAAAACTCTTCAGCCCCATACTTTCTAATCTTATCAACTGGAGGTCTACTAGACTGAACTGGATTCACGGAAGTTATAACAGGAATTTGAGAAGGATTAACCCGGGGTGGAGGTTGTTGTATAGCCGGATTGGTTCTAATATACTGAGTAAACCAATCATTCATCATCTGATAGAAGGCTTACTTAGCCTCGCTAACACGGCTACTCGTAACCGATCGAGAACCATCTTGCACCGTCCCTTGCGTGGGAGCAGGCGTATTACTTTCAACATCGTCAACTACAACTCTAATAGGATCCATTGCTATATATAAAACCACATTTTAATGTTAGGATTCATCACACTATCACAGTTTCAGACATATGGCATGTATAGCTAGACTCACACATGCTATGGTAGTCCTAGAACTGACTAAACCATTGCTCTGATACCAATAAAAAGTAACACCCCTATCCCGTAACCGTCGCCGGAATTGGTAAGGGCATCATCGGACAGACAGAACATTTCAGAACAATGCAGAATCACAGAGTTTAAACAACATTAATACACAACATCAATTCATTGATTAAGATGGTCTATGATGACCTAAAACATACATTTATGAAAGGTCGGAACTAAACCGAACACATTCAAAATTTTCAGAACCTATCCAAAATTTTCAAAACTGTTAAAGTCACACGCCCGTGTGGCTAGGCCATGTGACACCCACAGGCACCAGACATGCCCATGTGAGCCAACCATGCCAAAAAGAGTTCATATACTGACTTTTTCACACGGAATATAGGCACGGCCGTGTGCCATGACCGTGTGATACCTAGCTAGCTACTGACTTAACCCAAGGCCATAGGCCACGCTCTGTTCCCTGACCGTGTGGCATAAAGCAGGCTTAGTTTAAGCCAAATTTGCCACCCCTTTTTGTGTCCAAATCTACAAGCAATAGTATACAACATTCATACCAAAAATTGTCAACCAATTCCATGCTTGAAGATGACCAAAGCACATTAGAACATAGTACATTACAAACATACACCAAAACTATGCACAAACTTATCATTTGCTAGCCAATTCACATGGCATACATATATGCATATCAAGCTTATATACTTAAACATTCTAGCCTATACATGCCATAATTATAAATATGTACGCTTCCAAAAGTACCAAAATGAGTTTAATAGTGTGGTGACAATCCTCGACTATCCCGAGCCTTCAGTAGCTACGATAACTGAAAAATAGAAAAAATCACACAGAGTAAGCTACAAAGAGCTTAGTAAGTCAAATACAATTACCCAAACTAATATAGCATATAAGTAAAAGTCAATAGCTAGAATTCACAACCGTCTCATGGAGTATTTCATTATTTCATAGAAACAAAGTCTTTTCTATTCAGAAATCTAATACGATACAAACGTACCTGTATGAATTATACATTCCATATATTTATTTCCATATCTCATACTTTATCATCAGACAATTCAGAAACGGAATAGATATTCACAGACAGGTACAATGTCGACCTCCCAAACGTAGTCTTACATGCAATTCGATACCGAAGCCTCTGTCCTAGATAGAGTCTCACACGAAATCTCAAATCAAGGCCTGTGTCCCAGACATAGTCTTACACGATATCTCAGATCAATGTCAACATCCTTTCAGAAACATACAGAGCTTTTTAGACATTAACTTGTTATCGGAGTTTATTCATCAGGCTCTCAAGGCTGTCCAATACAGATTACAGTTTAAATACGCAGAGTTTAATCAATCTAACACATATTTGTAATTTGACTTACCTCATACGGATTTCAGACGAAAATGAGTCGACTATTCAACTACTTTGGATTTCCCTCGGTCTAAGTCCGATTTTCTTTGTTCTTGATCTATTACAATTCAAATTCAAGCATTCAATCATTCATTTCATTCAAAATATTCCATGAACACATGTTTGGGGCACTTTGCATTTTAGCCCTTACATTTTCACACTTTGACAATTTAGTCTATTTTTCACAAAATTACAAATATGCAAAATTCACCAAGACTATAGCTTAGCCGAATATACATGGCTTCCATACAAGTCCAAATAACACATTTAATTTACAATTTAGTCCCTCAAAACTCACTTTCACAATTTAGCCCAAATAGCTCTATTTCAGCAAAATTCAAAGACAAAACTTATAAATCATTTCTTAAGCCTTCATAATTCATCCAAAACCATCACAAAACTCATGATATCAACAATGGCATTTCATGAAATCTTTAACAGAAACAGAAATTCAGACATGGGTTTTAAAGAACACGAAGCAACGATCACATAAACGTAGAAATTATCAAAAATCGAACAAATTTCATACCTCAATTTAGCTACCAAAGTGTCGAATGTACAAAAGCTTCAAACCCTTCTTTCTTTTGCTGATTTTCGGCTAACATGCATGATAATGGCCTATTTCCATATTTTGTTTTATTTTATTACACATTATAAGCTATATACCAACTTTGCCCTTATTAAAAACATGTAAAATTTCACCTACTAATGTCTATAATTGTCCACCATTTAAACAATTGGTAAATTTGACATGCAAGGACCCCCACTTAACTAAGCCAAACCAAATAGGTGCTTTATCATCCAGCACTCAACTTTTACACTTTATGCGATTTAATCTTTTTTTCAAAATTAAGTACAGAAACAGACAAATTAAATCACAGAAATTTCACAGATGCAAATTCACATATCACAGACACGAAAAAAATAATATTAAAATATTTTTTAGACTCGAATTTGTGGTCCCGAAACTACTATTCCGACTAGGGTCTAAACCAGACTATTACAATCTTGGTTAAAAATTCACTAAGTTCATACGAACTTACAAGCATCTATTTGTAATGCAGGTATTGAGAAACAGGTCAGTTATTCTGAAGAAACTAAGCCAGGAATGCACCATAGAGGCTACTCGAGTGACAGTATTATGCATGTAGAAGACATTGTAGGGATATCGAAAATTGTATTCCACACCATGTTGGAGTCTGTCTTTAACAAGGTTTTAAATTGTAACGACTTGTATATCATATTTAAGTTTTTATGTATTTAATGAGTACTTCTTTTTAATAGTTGTGAAGAAATAAACAATAAGTTTATTGTATTTAAATTATGCCAGTTATAATATTTTTATTCAATGTTTAAGTCTTATAGCACCCAATATTCAGACCTAGTAATTCGGGTCAGGTAAAGGGTGTTACAGCATTGGTTATGCCCAAAAATCAACATAACTTCCTAAGATGCTTAGAGAGTTTTAAATTTTGTGTCTTTATTTTTATTCCCAGAAATATAGATCCTTTTTATTTATTTTTGTACAAAATCTCACTAACTGAACTTACATTGGTACTTCCTTTGATGCAAGATCAAGATTGTCAGAGTCGTTAAGGGAAAGGACCAAGCTAAACACCACCAGTATTATGCGAAGGGCGTGGTAGTTGTATTATTCATATAAAGGGCACATCTAGAGGCCACACCTCGGGGGTTAATTTAGTGTATCCGTAGTAAAGCCTTAAGTCTCGATATTTATTGTAATGATTATTCACGCCTAATAAGGCGGAATGGTTGTATGAACTTAGGAGTTGTATGGCATAGAATATAATAGAAATTTAAAGTTTAAAGTTTAAAATCTGTTATTATATATGGAATTGGGTAAGAGTTGTTTAGTGCAATGGATGTTTAATTTAATATTGACTAAGTTTGTAAATAACCGAATAGGAGTTTTGTCAATTAATTAAGGTTAATTATGACGCTTAGTACCCAGACCTGGTGAACAGGTTGGGTATAGGGTGTTACAATATATCCGGTGGGTTGCATCATTTAGATGCTCTCTTCAAAATAGTCATTCAAAAACGCTATCTTGACATTGATTTTTCAGATCTCGTAATCGAGAGCTGTTGTAATGGATAACAATCAGCAGATTGACTTGAGCATGGCAACTAGAGAGAAGGTTTCTTCATAATCAATACCTTCTATTTTTTAGTAAAACCTTTTGTGCAAGTTTGGTCTTATAAGTTTCCACTTTTCCATCCACATTTCTTTTTTTTTCTTGTATATCCACTTGCACCTTATGGGTTTTATCCCTTCCAATAAGTCTACAAGTTCCCACACTGATTTGGAATCCATCTCAACATACATAGCTATTTCCTAGAGCTTGGAATCAACAGTTTCATTTTTTCGTCATATGGAGTGGGTCATCATCTTCATGTTCGAAAAACTTAGGGTTTGTTTGTTTAATTGAAAATGGCTTCTAAAAAATGATTTCTGGAAAATGACTTACTTTCCCATAAAAGTTAATACGTTTTGGTGTTTGGATGAATCTGTGTTAAATATTTTCTGTTGTTTGACTTATTTCTTAAAAATATTTCATAGAAGTTGTTTTCAATGAAAAAAACATACATTTGAGATTTTCTTATCTTTTCATTGTTTAATTGAGTTTATTATATATAAACATTTATACTTTACATTGGCTTTGAATATATTAAAAATATTTTGTTAAATTCAGGTTCATCATAATGTAGTTTTTTAATTATATAACTATCAAGTGAGTATTTTTATTTAAAAATATGACATCAAGAAAATTGACAAAAAAAAATTAACAATATTAACAATTGAACTTAATTTTCAAATCTGAAAACTAGAAGCACTAAATTCTTGAAAATAAAAGTACAATGACTAAATTGCAAATTTGTGAAAAGTACATAGACTTATGACATATTTTAACCTTTATACTACAAAACATTTATTATTAATATATTTATAATTGTCATAAATATTTATTATTAAAATATTAATATTGTATATTTTCAATAATATGTGAAGAATATTATTTAAAATTATTGTTTTTAAATTTTATTATTAAATAAATTTGAAATATTAAATAATTTATTACAATAATAAATTGTATTAATTGTATTAATAATTTATTATATAACTAAAATAAATAATTAAATACATATATTTAATGATATTAAAAAAATAATATTTTATATTAATATTTTAATCATTGTAAATATTTTTAAAAATAAAAAGAACTTTACTATCAATATAATAATATTAAGCTTGATTTAAGTTGATTATTATATAAAAATAAACTTACTTATAGAAGAGTTCTTTTCCAAAAAATGACTTACATTTTTCAAAAGGGTAAGTCAACTTATAGGAAAAAGGGCTTATTTTATGTTGACCAGTAATTCATTTTCCATTGACCAAGTTGTTTTCTATGAAACAAACATAGGAAAATGCAGAAAACATTTTTTGTAAAACCTTTTACATGTAAAAATGTGGGTCTTTAGTGTTTAAAACACTTCTTCCAGATTGAAAGAACTCAGGCCTACGAGAGACCTTCCCATTGTGACGAAGCATCTTATGTTTTTGATCATTTGCAGGTCTACTATTCGAATTTGGTTCTGGAATTGTTACTGTAGGGTTTTGTGTATTTCCTGAAAGTTCCTTGAATACTTTTTTACTCCGAGGTTTGAAGTCATTCATTTAACTTTCCTCAAGAAATAGCATGAGTTTACACTATCATAGTTGGCTCTTTCGAGTTTTAAAATAAACCATCCTTTGGATGTCCAGCAAACATGAACAATTTTGTCTGAGTCCAACTTCCATACATCTTTTTCCAATACATGGGCTAGGCATCCCCAAATCCTTAAATGGTTTAGATTCGGCTTCTTACCATGCCATAATTCATATGTAATTTTTTATTCTGAGGTTGGTTTCCTACCACATATCCCTAGAAAGAGATTGGTAGCTTCAGTTAACTTAAAATTGAATGAACCATGTCTAACAATGTTTGATTCCTTCTTTTTGTCATCCCATTCTATTGTAGAGTGCTCGACATGATTATTGGGATAGAACCTCATTCTCTATTAGGTATCTTATGAACTCAGCTGACAAATATTCCTTAGCTCGATCAAACCGAACTATCTTTATGGGTAAACCTAGTTGTTTCTCTACTTCTGAATGGAACTCTTTAAGTTTATCAAAGGTTTCACTCTTGCGGTGCATGAGGTACACATACCCATATCAAGAGTAATCATCAATAAATGTTACATAATATTAGTATCCAACTCTTGACTAACATTTAATGGGCCACATAAGTCAGTGTGCACAAGTTCTAAGGGTTTCATTGCCCTCGTTCTTTTTGCATTAAAAGATCGCTTAATCACCTTGCCTTCCAAGCAATATTCAAACTGTAGAAGATCAACTTCTTTAAGAGAACTTAAAGTGTCGTCCTTCATAAGCTAGCAAGATTCACAACCTTGCCTTCCAAGTAAGATTCGAATTGCCAAAGGTATGTCTCATTATAGTGAGAAGTTTTATGTCTTTTATTCAAAGTTTTAGTCTCAAACAGTGTGTACATCTTTGGTTTGATAAAATACAAATTTTTTTCATCCATTTATTACAGATAAGTGTGCAATTTCTAAATATTACAATACTATTATTAAAGTCACGGTCAAGCCATCTTTATATAAACATGCAACAAAAATTAAGTTTCTTTTAAACCTTGGTACATAGAAAACATCTCTCAAAATATTCTTCCTAAAATTATCAAAATAAATATGTGCATCTCCCACTACTTCATCTTCCACAATTGTCACATTTTCAGTTTGCAGCAATAGACTCTTATCTCTAAGATCTTTCATTTCCTCGAACCCTTATATAGAAACACGTATGTGATTAGTGACTTCCGAATCAATGAACCAATGGTTTATTAAATCTTCCACTAAAAAGGCGTCTATCATAAAGAGTTCTATACCTTTGCCTTTAGTGGCTAGGTATTCCTTCCACTCTTTACAGTTCACTTTGAAGTGTCATTTCTCATTGCAAAAGAAGCATTTTGACTTAAATAAGCCTTCAAGCTTCCTAGTTATCTTCCTTTCCACTTATGGTAGCCTACAGGCCTTAGGCTTGCCTTTCTTAACATACTTTCCCTTCCATTTTGAGGAAAAAGTGACAAATATGTTTTTTTCTACTTTTTAAACCGGCTAACCACCATTCATAATCAACTCATAGGATTTTAACTCCTTCATGAGTTATGTAAGCGTTAAGGTCTTGTTCCCAAGGATATATTCGGCCAAAAAGCATCCAAAATCCGTGGACAAGCTCTTGAACACCATCTCAATATGATTTTTCTAGTCTAAATTAGCCTCATTACTCGTGGCCATGGCAAAGTATCCCATAAGATTAATTATATTGTCTTTAACCGGAGTGTTGGACTTTTGTTGGGCCTTCATCAAACTAGTAATAGTCTACTATCGAGCCAAGGCAACTTGACCTCCAAACATGTTTTCTAGTTTGTCTAGAACCGCATTGGTGTTCTTATAGCTCTCCAGTTCTATATAAAGGGTGTTGGTCTTGCTTGCCAACATATAGCAATGAGGTATCTCATCAGACTTCTCCCAAAGTTTTCTAGACTTAGCTTGAGTTGCCGAAGGACACTTATTATCAAGAACTGTTTTTAAGTTTCTCACATCTTAGGACAATCATCAGGTTCCTTTTTCATTCTTTAACTTATTTCCATTTTTTTTGTTCTCGGTAAGTATATTTAATAAGAGAGTAAGTGTCATTTTTTAAATGAAAATAAAATATTCATTCATTAATATCTTTGTAAGAAGATAATTGAAAACATTTTGCAACATTACGATATGCATTAAGATGATGCATACGTCAAACAGTAAACTTTAAAAACATTTGTAAGTCATTGCAACAATAATTTCAACACCTATTGAATCAAGCCACCATGGGATAATCAAGATCAACTAGTAACAACATGGATTTTCATCTAGTTAGTTACATGAACCTAATTCCTTAGGCATTCACACAAACTAATAATTGTGCAATATTTGGTCATCATTCTGACGTGAGGAAAGCTTCATGGGAAGTTACTTAACTACAAGATCTTCAGTGTATAACTATCAACTCAACACCTATCGCATCATGCACCACAAATGAGTCATCGTGGCATAATCTCACCGAGTAGCATGTTGTGACTAGTTGCCCTCTTTGAAGACAACACTTCTTGTTATATTGCATGATAATACCTACCACAGATGCTAGTCCAACTATCACACAATTACAAGATAGTTCTACTTACTTTCAAGAAATCTCCTCAGTGGGGTCCACATGACAATAGTACTGTAGGGTAGTTAAATTTCCATACCATTACAAAAGACCATTAATGGAGGCCGTAGGTCTTATTTAAGGACCTTTTCCCACACAAAATTTTAAAAATATGCAAGGTTTTAATGTCTGTTTTCAATCATGAATAATAAATATATGCATGACAAGTACATGTCGCATTCTTCCCTAAGCTATATGGCATGCTTATCATACATATACATGAACAAAAATTTGCAATCAAAAATATATCATCACGCTTATCTCATAAATAGAATTATAAAAATTTAAATGACTTTGACTAGCCAAAGTTTACACGATTCAATCCTATAAAAATAAAAAATTACAAAATTCACCCCAAAGCATACTTTGGGCCTTCTATTTTGCCACCACGGCTTTCTATTGCGGTACTGGTTCACGTTTCCATTGTCAATGTCTTACTTCTACCATGTTTGTATCATCACCACCACCGGACATTGATGGGCCACCATCAGAATGTATCAAGTCATCATTAGATAGTCATCAACCACCATCAACCACCATCGTCGACCACTGTCATCAGCCTTCGCTGTCGGCCTTTGCTATCGAGCATTACCATCAGTGTCTCATCAATTTGTCTAGGTCAGGTTTGCATCATCTCGATCGGCATGGATACGTGTCGATTCTTTATGTTCTTTAGAAAATTATGGGTTACAAATTTCTATGTCTATTACCAGCTCACATAATTTATTTTACAGTAATAAAATTAAAATCTACATGGAGATGATAGTCCATGATCTAGAATATAAATACTCAATATTAGGAATCACAAATTTGCAAAATTACATTATCATACATAATAATAAAATAATATTATACATTCATCTGCATACATTCCCCTAAACATGCATACAATTACAAGAATGTCACATCTTATTAAAATTAATCACACATGAAGAAGACAGAGAATTTCGATCTTGATTTATACTATAAACATAGTACAACCTGACACTTAAATACCAATTGTTGGAAAAAATCTGATTCAAAAACGATTTTCTTGAACAGTGAAAAATAAAAATTTTGAAAATTGAGCCGATTTGTGATATTTATAACAATAAACTCTTTATCGAAATTGCACCTATGTTTTCAACTAGACGGATCCTTGTTGTCCCTGGCTTTCAACTGAATGACATCCTCCACTATTCTCTTACCATGAATTGCTTCAAGTGTGAGCTCAAACGATTCAACTCAAACACAAGACTAGAAATTGTTTTCCTTATTTTTAGTATGAAAGCAATTCTCTTCTCAATAGAAACTAATAGAATTTTTATTCCAGAAAATAGATTTACTACTTAGAGAATAAACTCTCACTATTTTTGGATAGAGTAACAATATCTTTAAGTTTTGTATTTAGCCCTACTGGTGCCATTTATTTATAGGGTAAAGAAATAAAACCCTTGTTGAATAGGAGAAGTCTACTTCAAGTAGAAAAATGACGTCCTAGTTCAACTAAGAGTATGGAGGGCGACAACCGTAGTTAGTTTAACTAGGTCTAACACCCCAAACCTGGCCTGGACGTTATGGCCAAATCTGGTGATTTCACATTGAAGTGTTTTTTGAAAAAATATAATTTTGTTTGAAAAGCCCTATCTTTATTTAGCCTCTTTGTGTGATCTAAAAGATTATTTTAAAACTAGCGTCACTATCGAAAAGTATTCACTTTAAAATGTTATTAATTCCAAAATCACATCTTGTAGTAGAAGCTCTTTAAATAGTTGCGCAACCGTGATGTTTTGAAAAACATTTATCTTTTTGAAAACTTGCTTCCTATTACTATCATATATAAATCCAAATAAATAAAACCCCAAATTAAAGCTTAAAATTTAAAGAGTCCTTATTACAGAATAAAATACCCAAATTAAACTATTTAAAAGATAAATATGGAAGCGTAAGTTGTTGTGTAGCCACCTTCGAGTCCCTCGTAGCACCGATCCGCCTAAAGGTCACCTGCGCAGATAAGCAGAAGGGTGAGTTTACAAAAACTCAGTGTGTAACCCATTAATAAACAGACAGTCAAACATACAGTGAGCAAATATAGTCTGGGCCTAAGCCCGTATCAGTAATAGTGGCAATATCAGTTTGGGCTTTAGCCTATCTCAATACAGAAACAGTCATGTGTTTGGGCCTTGGCCAATTGCAGTAACAGTAAATAGTGCAATAACAGTAGTCAGTGCAGTAACAGTAATTAGTATAGTAACAGTTTAAACAGTATGCAAGTCCTACCCATCCAGCCTCTACACTCTATCTCCGTCCAGCCTTACACTCTATGTGGGGATATAATCAACCCATCCATCCCTACACTCCAAGTAGTATGGTTGCGGCACAAAACAGTATTTGCAGCAGAGCTGGCAGTATAATAGGCTTATAGCCATTAGTGATTTGCAGCAGAGCTGCCAGTACAGTACACTTCCTCCAATCATATATAAACCCATCCTCATGCAATGCATCATGCAACGTGTCATGTCATATCATATCATAATATTATACATGTACTCAATACATTTACAAATAGCATGCTAAAATATACACATATATCATATAGGGGCAAAATAGTCATCTTACCATATAAGGGCAAAATAGTCATTTTATCACATAGGGGCAATACAGTCATTTTACCACAAAGAGGGTCTAGGTACACTTTCTGACCCCACAATAGGTCCACAGTCGTCTCGAGCGACCCGTGCAACCTTAACAGTCATATAGTGAAAATGGGCCCAAAGCCCATAACACGACCCATATGGGCCCACACGCCCGTGTGGCCCACAAAGCCTAAAAATGGCCTTGGCCATGTAAACTACACAGCCTAGCCTAATAACCTCTACACGTCCGTGTGGTTTACCCGTGTGGGGCCCACACAACCCATTTTAGCCCATCATGGCCCAAATCGGACACGGCCCAAGAAATCGCTCATGGCTGGCGCCAATAATCTTACACCCACATTTAGGCATTCGGTTTACCACACGAGCGAGCGCACACTCGTGTTGTGCTATTAGTCACTTGTTTCGGCTTTTGCTGATTTACGAGTAGGGGTAGTGTGTTACACACCGTGATCACAAAAATATGTGAATAGTCCACGAGTACTCCAACCTACATTCAATCACAATCTTCGATTAATCGCATCCTAATCGAATCATCAAAAACCCCCACCAAAATACTTGTTCAAAAGTTTACCTATCCCTTGATTAGATCAGTCGTTTGCAAGAGACTAATCACTAGGCCTTAAGGGTTATCTGTATTTCTGCCAACCCTAATCAACCATCAATCAAATGAATAGTTTGAACTAGATGAAAAGTCACTTACTGAAAACGCAAAGTCCAGATTAGGAGAAAAGGACAATCGGCCCACTCCCACATAAAGGCCGAAAGTACACAAAAAGATGAAGGCAAAGTGGAGCAACTGCACCTCAAGTAGATAATCAGTAGAGGAAAGAAGGTGTTAGAAGAAAGATCACAACGATAGAGAGAAACAAGAGGGAATCATGTGCACTTATCAATTCGTCAGAGAACCCCATACTAGTCGAAAACAAAATAAAAGAGTAAAGGGGGTGAAATATTCGGCTAACCCAAAAACATAGAAGGAGAAGAGAATCGAAAGATAGAAATGAGGGGGAAGAGTAGAAGTATTCAGTTTAAACAATGCAAGAGGGATCACTTGAAAAAAGCTGAAGGAGTAGAGATGAGGAGAGAAAGGGGGTATACGACTAAGGTTTGGAGAAGTAGAGGAAAGAAGAGAATACTTTGTCACTGACTTGAAATTCTATTTCTTTTCATTTCAAATCAGCATAAGACTTTTGACAATGAAAGGCTACTTTCAAGCTATCTCAAATTACTTTCACTTTTTCCTCTGTCTCTTGGACTAAGTCAACTTCGTGTAACTTTTTCTCACTAAGTTCTGTCCAATACAATGGAGTTCTACATTTACAATCGTACAAGGCTTCATACGGTGCCATTTTAATACTAGATTGACAACTATTATTGTAAGCAAATTCAACCAAAGGCAGATACTTTTCCTAGTTACCTTCAAACTCAAGTATAACACTGAAGCATATCTTCCAAGATCTGTATTACCCGTTCAGATTGACCATCTGTCTGGGGATGAAATGCAGTACTAAAGTGTAACTGAGTTCCCAGGTCCTCTTCAATTTGCTCTAAAATCGAGATGTAAATTGAGGATCTCCATCTGAAATAATGGAGACAGGCACTCCATGCAATCTGAAAATCTCAAAAACATATAATTCAGCCAATCTATCTAAGGAATAATCCATACGTACCGGAAGAAAGTGTGCAGACTTTGTCAACCGATCAACGATTACACAAATGGCATCTTTCTTTCTTGCAGACAGGGCTAATTCTATTACAAAATCCATAGTAATTTTTTCCCATTTCCATTCTGGTATCGTAGTCAGCTGTAATAGTCCAGAAGGCGTTCAGTTTTTACTTGCTGACTGTAATGTCCCAAAATTGGGCCTAGTCGAAATAGTGGTTTTGGGATCACAAATCTGACATTAAAATATTTTTTTTATGATGATTATGAGGTCTAGGATATGAAATTAAGCATGTTTTAAAGTTTCATAAAGAAATTTTAAGTATAAGGTGTCCAATTGGAAATTAGGGACCAAATTGAATAAATTGCAAAACTTGGGTTCTAGAAGTAATTTGTATGAAATTGCTTTGAATTATTAATTAGAAGGTCTTAAAGAGTAATTTTCCCAATTTCTAAGTTTTTGGACAAAAATGGGCATGCATGGAAAAATTTGAAAGTTTTGTAAGGAGGGGCATTTTCGTCATTTGGTAATAAAATCAATAAAAAGGGAAAATGAAAGCTAAAATCAGCCATCTTCTTCCCCATTCTGCCAAAAATTCCAAGGGCTCCATAAGCTAGGGTTTTGACATTTTCAAGCTCAATAGTAAGTGCTCCTTAGCCCCGTTTTTAATGTTCTTTGTATTTTTTAGATCCTCGTAACATGGTCTCTCTATTTCTACCCATATTTCAAGCTAGAGTTCATGTTTAGAAATTTACCCATGCATGAGGTGCTTTTGTTTTGATGATTTATGGAGGATTATGGAAGTTAGATGTTGAATAAACATCTTTTACTAGGTGATTTTTCATGAAAACACCAAAAAGGGACCTAATTGTAAAAAGCATGAAATGTGTGGTAGAAATGTGAAATAGAGAAAAATATGGGCTGGTATGAACTTAGAATAGATTCGGCTAAGCTTGGGTAACCATGAAATTTCATGCCTTTCATTGTACAAGCTTAGGGACTAAATTGTAAACATGAGAAATGTTAGGGGCAAAATAGTCATCTTGCCTAGGGGTGAAATTTAGGCCTAAAATAAATAGTGTAAAGTATTAACAATTTATTTTTACTGATATAGACCTCGAGGAACCAATTTCGGAGGTCGATCATGGAAAACAAAAGGTTTCAGAATAACAAAAATACAAAACCGAAACAATTGCTAAGTAAGTTCGCGTAGCTTGAATGTAAACTATCTTTAAATACATTAAAGATGCATGTTCATGTATGAATTATAATAGTGATATTCATTGTATGACAATTCATGAAAAATTGATGTTATGATGAAATGTCCCGGTTGAAAAAAAAGAATATCTGATGGATTTCTCGAAAATGAAATAATGGTATAAAGGATCTGGCCCGGATGGGTGATCCTATAGTGATCTAGCCCAGACGGGTAATCTGATTAGGATCTGAATTTAGCCTGAACTGGTAATTCAGGTCCAAACTCATAGGAGTATATGTCATTATAAGGGATTTAACCTGGACTGGTAATCCCGACATTACTCTGTGAGTTTATGTTATGGGAGATTTAGCTTGGACTGGTAATCCAGCCGTAAGAGTGGTTCACGGGAGTGCGTATTTAAAAGGATCACTTGCATAATTTGACGGTAAACAAGATATCCATCGAGATTCCAAGAAATTCAATGGGATTAAAATGAGAAATGCGAATAGACGTGATTGAATTGATGAGCTCATCTAAGACTAATGTTGTAATGTATTGGCATGAGACTAACTTGATGGTTGAGTGTATGTGATAGGAAAATTATACTATGCATGTTTGGCTTGAATGTATTTTATGGATTCATGCTAAATAAGCAGTAAGTTTACCTTCCTTTTATCCGGACTTCCTAAGCATGTAAATGCTTACTCCCTTTCATTTCCCTTGTCTTACAGAGCTTGCAGACTCGTAAAGATTGGAAGACGGTTGGAGTATTGTCAGCACTATCAACTTGTCTTGCCTTGGTATATAGAAACTTTTATTTTTGTTATAATGGCATGTATAGGATTCTTGGTCATTTTGTTATATGTGTCATTTGGTTAGCCAATGTAAGGGCTTAAATGATATGCTTACTCATTTTGTATATGGCCATGAGATATGGCTCATTTTGACGTAGGTTGTAAACCTACTAAATATGCATGATTATGTTTGAATGTTTCATATGAATGTCTATTGTGATACACCATAAATGGTCATGTAAAGTGTGGCCAAATCACTTGGAAATGATTTAGGCCACAAAAGGGAAAAAGTTATAAAATGAGCCAAGCATGAATTGACGGTTGAAATGGTAACCCTAATACAATGAGGGTAATATTATCATAGGTTAAAATGAGACATGAAGTACATGTACGACCTTGGCCAAGAAGGTTTTAAGGATATAATTATATCATGATAAATGTCCAAAGAACATGTTAGTATGTATGGTTGGATAAGGGTGACCAAAGAATTGGAAAATAGCCTTTAAAATGGTCCACACGAGTAGACACACGGGCATGTGTCGAGGCCATGTGTGACACACGGTCAGCCCCATGGGCATATGGTACGGCCGTGTGTCCCCTACACCTAAAATCTTTAGGTCAGTATGCATGGTAGTAAACACACGAGTAGAGACACAGCCATGTGTCTCAACCGTGTGGAGGGCACGGCCTGGCACACAGGCGTGTGTCTTGGCCGTGTACCCCTAAATGCATGATGATGTCATAAACAGAATGTCCATGTAACACCCCAAACCCGGCCTGGATGTTATGACTGGATCCGACGTGCCACATCGAAGCGATCGAAACATTTTATGTCGTTGATCTCGAAGAATTTACTTAGTGTTTGAAACGATAATGTTATTATAAGTTAAAGTGAATGGAAGCTGTGCACCAGGTAAGAAACCAGAAAAGAGGAGGTGAGTCCAACGGACTGCTTAAGTACCAAGCTCTCCTCAGAACCAATCCTAGACATGCACACCGCCATTGCCACACTTTAACGTCGAGTATATTTTTAGGAAACCAAGTCGATTAAGTCCATTTTAAGAAAAGTGATTAATTTTGGAAAACATTTCCATTGCGGAAGCTTTGCTTGTTGTCGTGTTATTTTGAAATCAAATGCTATTTCTGAAACAGTTAAGTATAAATCATATCTATCTTAGTAAAACCTATCAAAACCATAAAAAATAATTAAAGCGGCCTTATTACAATTAAAAACCCAAAAAACCTTAAATGTAAATAAAAGAATGTCCAGTTCACCAGAAGAAAACCGAATTTGCAGAAACGTGTGGCCACTTCGAATCCCTCACAGCTCCAAGACCACTATGGTTGGGGATTACCTGCGTGGATGAAAATAAATGGGTGAGTTTGGGGAAACTCAGTGTGTAAATTAACCCAACCATAGCCTATATCAGCTCAAACCACAGAAACAGATAAGTTAGCCTTAGCCCAGAACAGGATTCAGAATAAAGCCAATAGGCCCATGACAGATCAGAATAGATATTACATGCTTATGCAAAACCCAACCCATATCCAACCATATGCACCCCCATACCAACCTTTCACCATGTGGGGAGACTACTCGACCCACCCAACCACTACACGCCATAGAAATATGCAGCATGGCTGCCAGAACAGATAGTGTGACAGAGTCACCAGAAACAGATAATCATGGCAGAGCCACCAGAACAGATATATGTGGCAGAGCCACCAGATCAGATAATTTGTGGCATAGCCACCAGGACGCTTCCTCCATAATATAACCCATGTCCCCATGCAACAGATATACGATCATGGCATACATCATACAGAATCAGATCATCATGCTTTTCAGTTAATTTTAACCCTAGGGGTATAATGGTCATTTTGCACCTAGTGGTATCATGGTAACTTTCCCCACTTAGGGGTATTCTAGTAATTTAACTGCTTTTAGGGTTTTCATGCCTATCATAGACATTTACGTACTAACAGAAACACTTACCGAGTGTTCTTACCGAATTGAACCCGTTGGCCCATTTTCCTGATTTTGGCCCGCTAAGCCCAAAAACATTGAAATGCATAGAAACGTGCACTCTGCAGTCGTAACACTTTAATTTATCATACACGTCAAACTATTAATCTTACGAGCACTCGCACACTCGTAAGTTCTCAAAATACCGACTTTTCGGCATTTGCCGATCTAGTCTATGAGAGGGTGTCAGTTACACACCTGTTTTATGATGATTTGGTGATGAGATCCACGCACAAACTGCCTACAATTATATCACTACCACGTTAATATAACTACCGAAATGAACTACATATTAACCCCTTACCCTTTTCGGCCAATAACACCTTGGGCACTAGCGATCCTACCTTTGTCGAAAGTAGCGACTAGATCAAGATCCGATCGTTCCACTTGTCCAAGCCCTTGATCAGCAGCCTCTAAATCACACTATTATCAAAATAGAACAGTTATCACAACCCCTTAGGGCTACAAGTCCAAATCGACAGCCTCCCTAACCTTTAGGGGTTTCGACTTTTTCTAAAATACAAAAGAAAGACTAAGTTGGAAAGACTTACCACCGGTTCCTTCGGTCAATAATTCCAATTAATTTCTACTCAAATTTGTTACCGATCTAAGCCCTCAAATGATAACAAAAGTCGAGCCTTCAGTGATCTCAAAATTCGGCTAAGTCCCTAAGAGTGTGGGGTTTTCATGTAACGCCCCGTACCCGAGACCGTCGCTGGAGTCGAATACGAGGTGTTAACAGACTTAATTCATTACTTAAACAGCTCAAACAATTTAATTTTAAAATTTTCAGACAAGCTGAAAATCTGCGTCACAGTCGCTTAAAAATTCATATCTCGAGTTACGAAACTCAAAATTAAGATCTGTAAATTTTCTATGAAACCAGACTCATATTTATATCTACTAATTTTTTTCTATAATTTTTGGTTGAGCCAAATAGTACAGTTTATTAGTTAAAATCTCCCCTGTTTCAGGGTTTGGCTACTCTGACCTCTGTGTATTACGAATCTGATATCTATCTATAAAAAATTTCAATGACTATGAGGTTTGTTTCTATTAAAACTAGACTCAATAAGGAATCTGTACATATAAATAAAAACTTCTAATTATTTTTTTAAAATTTATTATGAATTTTTAAAGTCAGAATAGGGGATCTAGAAATCACTCTGGCCCTGTTTCACAAAAGTTTAAATATCTCATAAAATATAATTTATATGCCTATTTTGTTCATTCCATATGAAAATAGACTCATCAAGATTCGATTCCATAACTTATTCATTATTTAATTCCATTTCTACTATTTTTAGTGATTTTTCAAATTCAAGTCACTACTGCTGTCTGAATCTATTTTATGGTAAATTTTACCTATTTCATGGTTTCCATGGATTAGCTAGCAATTTGACATACATAACACCAAATATGATCATGATTAGCCATTCCAATGGCTAATCATTACCAAGAATTTTCATACCACTCAATAACCATATCATAAGACCATATATACAAAATGATTATAGTGCTATACATGCCATACTCAAAATATACAAGCCATTATGCCAAGATGGTATACGGATAGTGTGAGCGAGCCTCCGACTGTTCCCGATTTCTGAGCTGACTTGTCAAAACTACAAGGAGTGAAAAGGAGGGAGTAAGAATAAATGCTTAGTAAGTTCACATGCAAATAGCAAGTAACATAACCATATAAGCAAACATAAAATATCATTTGCATAATCATCATCAAGACATTCATGTCATATTTTCATTTATCATCTTACCACATTGTTGATATATCGAGTTTTCAACCCGAGGGTTAAGTACATACCTGTTCAAAGTATCCATCTCACAGCACTTACCAATATGTCCCTTTCATCTCTAGTATTCCTCCATTTGAGTAGAACTTTACCCGTTGAACACATCGGAATATAATTCGGATACACGGATAATTTGCACATAAGTGCCACATATGTAATCAAGCAATCATGTAACCCGCCCATAAGTGAACTCGGACTCAACTCAACGAGCTCGGGCGTTCGCATCCATAAGTGAACTCGGACTCAACTCAACGAGCTCGGATGCCTAGTTACATCTCTTGAACTCGGACTCAACTCAACGAGTTCAAAAATTTGCATCCATAAGTGAACTCGGACTCAACTCAACGAGTTCGGATGCTCAACCATCCTAGTGACATGTCACTTGTATCCTAATCTATTCCTAAGGTTCAAACGGGCTTTTTCCTCGATCCGACATTTGTCGTCTTCCACGGAATATCGAAAAC
Organism: Gossypium anomalum; assembly: GCA_025698475.1. Taxonomy (NCBI): domain Eukaryota; kingdom Viridiplantae; phylum Streptophyta; class Magnoliopsida; order Malvales; family Malvaceae; genus Gossypium; species Gossypium anomalum. Next base: position 52,818,454 of record CM046966.1, on the reverse strand, counting down.
CGATACTCAGAGCAATTCATATTTATCAAGTAGTAAACATAATTTGCATATTACTCAACATTAACCACAAAGCATAATATTTCACGATTAAAAATCAGCATATCATATAATTAACATCAATAACTTAAAAATAACAATTATGCTACATTATTTACACATGAACTTACCTCGTATGCTAAAAATGGCTACTTTTACCATTTCGTCCACAACTTGGTATTTTCCCCATTTTAGCCTCGAATTTCAGTTTTCCTTGCTCTATCATTTAAAATATAGTCTAATTAGGGCTCACATTATTCAAATTAACCCAAAATCATATTTTGGAAAAATTACAATTTTGCCCCTAAACTTTTGCATATTTACACTTTTGCCCCAAAGCTCGTAAATTAAACTTCAGCCTATTTTCTTATTTTTATGACATTATAATCATTTTTTCCTTCTATAGCAACATCAAATTCTCACTCTAACATGTACTTATGAACATTAGGTATTTTTACCGATTATGTCGTTTTTTACTCATTTTTACATAAAATCACTTAGCAAAAGTTGTTTAACACAATTTCAAGCTTCATATTCTACCATAAAACATCAAAATAAACACATTTCACCTATGGGTATTTTTCCAAATATGAACCCTAGCTTAAATTATTGCTAGAATAAGCTTAATCGAGCTAATAGGGATTCCAAAAACGTAAATAACATTAAAAACGGGGCTTGGAATCACTTACTATTGAGCTTGGAAAGCTTGAAAACCCTAGCCATGGCTTCCCCCATGCTAATTTCGGCCTCCATGAAGAAGATGAGCAAAATTGGCTTTTAATTTTGTATTTTAATTCATTTTACCCCTAAATGACCAAAATGCCCTTACTACTAAACTTTCAAAAATTCCTTCCATGTCCTAATTTTGTCCATGAACTTAAAATTGGTCAAATTACTATTTAAGACCTCCTAATTAATATTTCAATGCAATTTCATACTAAAAACTTCTAGAATGCAAATTTTACAACTTATTCGATTTAGTCCCTACTTTCAATTTAAACACTTTAGGCATAGAATTTCATCATGAAATTTTCACACAGTCATGCAATCATATCATAATCATCAAAATAATCATAAAATAATTATTTCTATCTCAAATTTTGTGGTCACGAAACTACTATTTTGACTAAGCCCAAAATCAGGATATTACATTTCAGCTCTTTGCAACTGTGTATAGAAAGATGAAATAGGAGGGTTTTGTTGTAGTCTTGTTGACAGAAACTTGGGGTTTAGAGAACTAGATAATCGGTCAAGGATGATGAAAAGAAGTAAGAGGATTAACTAGGAGAAATCGGCACAGAAGAAAGTATAGCTTTCAGTATTTCAGCTTTTTATGGCAAATGGCTATGAAGGTTTAGAAACGTCTGAAGAAAAAGATGGAGATGAACAGGAGGATGGAAAGATTCGGCTATAGAGAAAAGAAGAAAAAGAAAAAGTTGATGAAGAGAGGAGAAAAGAAAAGAAGAGAAGAATGGTCAGGAAACGGCACAACTTACCCCTAATGCCGAATTTATACTGGCACTTAACCTAGTCGAATTTTTCCCCCCTAAAGCACCCCTTGGCCGGCCAACTCTTGCTCCTCAAGAGTCCACCATTCGGCCAACACTGCTCTCCCCAATCAGCTCCTAAATCCTCTCCCTTATCCCCTCCTTACCCAATCTCCTGAGCAACTCAAACTCCTTCTGACAGACTTTCACTTCAGTTCCATTACTTACCTTTTTTGTACATAAAAATTAATATCACTAATTTTCTTACCTTGCGACTCGAACCTTAGTTCTCCTTGGTCATCCACACGCCACCTCTAAAGCCTTCCCAGTGGCGTCACATGCCACCTTGCCACTTGCTTCATTTTGTTTTATTTTACCCAGTTTATACTTAAAAGCACAGTTAACCAGAACCCCTTTTTGTTATGGATTTAGAATTAATTAAAATTTTCAGGTTTTAACTTAAGCTTGGGCCTTCTAGAGACCCACTATCATACTTAATCCTACGCCAAGCAGACAAAACACAGAATTTTAAATTTTACCAACATTTTTAGAATTCCCGAAAATTGGGGCGTTACAACTCTACCCTCCTTAAAGAAATTTCGTCCTCGAAATTTACCTGGTCCAAATAGATGAGGGTATTGCTGTTGCATCGCCTCTTATGGCTCCCAAGTAGCTTCCTCTCTGCCATGGTTACGCTAAAGCACCTTTACTAATAGAACAGATTTCCTTCTCAGAATCTTAACATCTCAATCCAATATTTGCACAGGCTCCTCCTCAAAGGTCAAATCAGTTTACACATCAATTTCTGCAACCAACACGACATGAGTAGGGTCAGAACAATAACGCCTTAATATGGAGATGTGAAAAACATCGTGAACCCTGTCTAACTCCGGAGGCAACTCCAATTGATAAGCCACTGGGCCTACTCGCTTCAAAACCCGATAAGGCCCAATGAACTGCGGACTCAACTTGCCCTTCTTACCAAACCTTAGTATCTTCTTCCAAGGAGAAACCTTCAAGAAGACCATATCACCCACTGAGTACTCAATCTCCTTACGCTTCAAATCTGCATATGACTTTTGTCTATCAGATGCTTCTTTTAACCGATCCCTAATTATTCTGATCTTATCCTCAGTATCAGCTACCAACTCTGGTCCAATAACTTGTCGCTCTCCTAGTTCTATCCAACAACTAGGTGTACGACACCTTCGTCCATACAGTGCTTCATACGGTGCCATTTGAATACTCGCCTGGTAACTGTTATTGTACGCAAATTCTGCCAACAGCAAGTAATCCTCCCAACTCCCTCGGAAGTCAATAACACATCCCCTTAACATGTCCTCCAGAATTTAAATAACCCTTTCCGACTGACCATCGGTTTGGGGATGGAAAGCCGTACTAAAGTTTAATCGCGTACCCAATGGCTCATGCAACTTTTGCCAAAACCGTGATGTGAGTCTAGGATCTCGGTCAGAGATGATTGAAACTAGGACACCACGAAGTCGCACGATCTCTGTCACGTACAACTTGGCTAACTTTTGAAGTGAAAAGTCCATACGGACAGGTATAAAATGGGCCGATTTGGTCAACCTATCCACAATTACCCAAATCGAATCTTTCTTCGATGGAGTCAAGGGTAGCCCACTCACAAAGTCCATGGTTACCCTCTCCCATTTCCAAAGTGGTATCTTCACTGGCTTCAACAGTCCAGAAGGTAATTGATGCTCAGCTTTCACTTGCTGGCATGTCAAACATTTCCCCACAAATTTCATTACTTCTCGTTTAGGCCCAGGCCACCAATACAGTTCTCGCAAGTCGTGATACAACTTATTCCCTCTAGGATGCATGGCACAAAGTCCCCCATGAGCTTCCTTAAGTATTGATTGCCTCAAATCAGAGTCCTTCGGAACGCAAATTCTTCCTCGAAAACACAGAATTCCTTCACTATTTAGCCCAAACTCAAAAGTTTTCCCATCCTTGACTTGTTGGAAACGAGCAACCAAAGACTCATCTCTTAACTACTTTTCCTTAATCTGATCCACCCAGATTGGCCTTACTTGCAATTCAGCCAACAGACTACCATCATCATACAGACTCAGACGAGCAAACATTGCTCTCAGATCAGATACAGCTCTACGACTTAGAGTATCGGCTACCACATTAGCCTTGCCTGAGTGATACTCGATCGAACAGTCATAATCTTTAAGCAACTCAATCCATCTCCTTTGCCTAAGGTTCAGCTCCTTTTGAGTTAGCAAATACTTAAGACACTTATGATCTGTGTAAATAATACACCTTTCTCCGTACAAGTAATGTTTCCAAATCTTAAGTGCAAAAATCACTGCTGCCAACTCCAAATCATGAGTAGGATAGTTTCCTTCGTGAGGCTTAAGCTGTAGTGATGCATAAGCAACCACCTTACCCTCTTTCATCAACACACAACCCAAACCTATGTGTGATGCATCACTATACACGGTAAAATCCTTCCCAGACTCCGGTTGAATTAATACAGGTGTTTCCGTCAGAACTTTCTTCAACTTCTCAAAAGCTTCCTGCTGCTTCTCAGTCCACACAAACGGTACTCATTTCCTTATAAGTTTTGTCAGCGGTGCTGCCAAAACAGAAAAACCTTCCACAAACCTTCTGTAGTATCCTACCAACCCTAGGAAACTCTGAATTTCTGACACCGTCCTAGGTGGCTTCCACTCCAAAATCGCTTCAATCTTTCGAGGGTCCACCTTAATCCCCTCAGCAGAGACCACATGTCCTAAGAAGGTTACCTCCCTCAACCAGAATTCACACTTGCTAAACTTCGCATAGAGTTCCTTCTCCTTTAACACTTGAAGCACAATGCGGAGATACTCATCATATTTCGCTTTAGTTTCAGAATATACCAGGATATCGTCAATAAAGACGACTACGAACTGATCCAAGAATTGTTGGAACACACGATTCATCAGATCCATAAACGCTGTAGGAGCATTTGTCAGTCCAAATGGCATAACTAGAAACTCGTAATGACCATACCGAGTCCTAAATGTCGTCTTATGAATATCTGCCTCTTTGACCCTTAACTGATGATATCCAGATCGAAGGTCGATCTTGGAAAATACAGAAGCTCCTCTAAGTTGGTCAAATAGATCGTCAATTCTTGGTAGTGGATACTTATTCTTAATCGGCAGTTTGTTTAACTGGCAAAAATCAATACACATTCGCATCGTCCCATTCTTCTTCTTCACGAATAGCACCGATGCTCCCCATGGAGACACACTTGGCCTAATAAAGCCCCTATCCAATAGTTCTTGAATTTGAGCTTTCAGCTCCACTAACTCCTTCGGTGCCATCTTATACGGTGCGATGGACACTGGTGCCGTTTTAGGCAACAAATCGATTCCAAACTCGACCTCTTGGTTTGAAGGTAATCCCGAAAGCTCCTCCGGAAAAACATTTTGGAACTCTTTTACAGTCCTAACCTTATCCACTGTTAGTCCCTCAGCTTCCGACTGACTTACAAATGCCAAATAGGCCTCACAACCTTTTCGAATACACTTTTCAGCCCTCAATGCCGACACCACATTGGACAAATAGTCCCTTCGTTCACCTATCATCATAACCTCATCACCTTCTGTAGTCCTTAGCACCATTCGCTTAGCAGCACAATCCAAAGTTGCCTTATGCTTAACAAGCCATTCCATTCCCAGAATGAGGTCAAACTCTCCGAACGGCAATCAGATCTCTAGGAAAAATCCTACCTTGAGTTTCTAGGGGTACATCCCTATACAGTTTGTCTACCCTAACCGAGTGACCCAAAGGACTTAGCACAAATGCCCCACTCATAATCTCCTCAGAGTGCACACCCAACGACCCAGATATGGCACTTGCAACATAGGAATCCACCAAAGTAGTATACGGCATGCTAGAAACCAAAAACGTACCAGTTATGAAGTCAGGTGCGTCGCCCTCCTCTCGACTACGAGATGCATTCACCAATGCTGGCTATCGAGCCTCAGCATTTTTGGCACCCCTACCAGGCACCCCTCGACCTCGACCATTTCTATTTCCGCCCCTACCTTGTCTACGTCCTCTCTGTGGTTGTGGTCTACCTCTCGCGGGTTGAGTAACCCTCTGTTCCATAACTTGAACCTGATCAGCTCTCTGAGGACAGTCCTTAACTCTATGCTCCATAGATCTGCATCGAAAACAAGCACCGAAACGTTTCCTACACTCGCCCAAGTGTACCTTACCACAGTCTCCACAGATTGGTGGCCTAACAACATTTATCGAAACTGCTCGAACTGGTTCCTCCACTCTTGCTCTCTTAACATTTCGATTTGCACCACCCGAAGGTCTGGAATCCTTTCGGAAACTGTTCCGATCCTTCTCACAGTTCTGCCTCTCGGTACACTTCACCTCCTCAGCCATCTTAGCTTTTTCCACCAGAACCGTGAAATCACGCTCCCTCTGCGAGGCAATCAGCACCTTAAGTTCATCTCTGAGTCTATCCTCGAACCACACACTACGCTCATACTCTGTAGCGACTATTCCCACAGCATACCGGCTTAACCTCAAAAACTCAGCCTCGTACTCTGCAACCGACTTATTCCCTTGAACCAGATTCAAGAATTCCTTCCTGCGGGCGTCCACATAACTCGCCCCAACATACTTCCCTTTAAAAGCCATCTTAAACAGCTCCCAAGTTACCCTATCAGCTTGGGTTCCATCTCTCACGGTGAGCCACCACTGATAGGCCTCGTCTTGCAGCAGCGATATGGATCCCTTCAGCTTCTGCTCCACAGAGCAATCCAAGTCGTCCATAATCCGTTTTGTGGCCTCCAACCAATATTCTGCCACATTCGGGGCTACACCAGATACGCCCCTAAAGATCTCTGCTCCGTTAGCCCAGAGTCACTCAGAAATGGATCCTCAAATTTCATTGCCCGCACTTGCCCCCGTAACCCTTTCTAGATCACAGAGCCTTGCCTGCAACAGGGCGTCATCCCCGGTACCATGATCATGAGACTCCGCTTCTATTGCCGGTGGTACCGGTGCATCTGCAGCCGGCATATGTCCCAAAGCTAAAGATCCCGCCCAAGCACTTACTCGGCCACATCCACGGCCTCTTCCACGAGCGGCTCTTGTACTTATATCGTATTATTTGATTATGAATTTTATGTATTAATTCAATATTCCAGTGATTATTATAGATGTTTTATGAATCAGACAGTAATTCGGAGTTTGTTTTCGCAGAATCGAAGTCTAGCTACAGTTTCAGTCTCTCATCAAATTTTTCCTATGGTTTCAGTATCATCCTATCTAGAGTACTCTAGTAGTATTTCAGTATAGACAGATAGTTCAGAACATATTCAGGAAAATTCAGAACACTTACAGACTTGAGCCGGGGATTCGGGTGCCACCTTCTAAAGATCTAAATTTTAAAAATCGAGTTTTGTAATCTTTATAAAATTTTTATTTTTGAAAATCTTTGTTTTTGTAAACCCATTCCACAGCCGATTTGTTGCAACTTGTCTCTGATACCACTAAATGTAACACCCCAAACCCGGCCTAGACGTTATGACTGGATCCGACGTGCCACATCGAAGCGATCGAAACATTTTATGTCGTTGATCTCGAAGAATTTACTTAGTGTTTGAAAAGATAATGTTATTATAAGTTAAAGTGAATGGAAGCTGTGCACCAGGTAGGAAACCAGAAAAGAGGAGGTGAGTCCACCGGACTGCTTAAGTACCAAGCTCTCCTCAGAACCAATCCTAGACATGCACACAGCCATTGCCACACTTTAACGTCGAGTATATTTTTAGGAAACCAAGTCGATTAAGTCCATTTTAAGAAAAGTGATTAATTTTGAAAAACATTTCCATTGCGGAAGCTTTGCTTGTTGTCGTGTTATTTTGAAATCAAATGCTATTTTTGATAACGCGCCCTGAGCTAATCAATTTTGAAAGTTAAGTATAAATCATATCTATCTTAATAAAACCTATCAAAACCATAAAAAATAATTAAAGCGGCCTTCTTACAATTAAAAACCCAAAAAGCCTTAAACGTAAATAAAAGAAGGTCCAGTTCACCAGAAGAAAACTAAATTTACAGAAATGTGTGGCCATTCCGAATCCCTCACAGCTCCAAGCCCACTATGGTTGGGGATTACCTGCGTGGATGAAAATAAATGGGTGAGTTTGGGGAAAATCAGTGTGTAAATTAACCCAACCACAGCCTATATCAGCTCAAACCACAGAAACAGAATAAGTTGGCCTTAGCCCAGAATAGAATTCAGAGTAAAGCCAATAGGCCCATGACAGATCAGAACAGATATTACATGCTTATGCAAAACCCAACCCATATCCAACCATATGCACCCCCATACCAACCTTTCACCATGTGGGGAGACTACTCGACCCACCCAACCGCTATACGCCACAGAAATATGCAGCATGGCTACCAGAACAGATAGTGTGACAGAGTCACCAGAAACAGATAATCGTGGCAGAGCCACCAAACAGATATATGTGGCAGAGCCACCAAATCAAATAATTTGTGGCATAGCCACCAGGATGCTTCCTCCATAATATAACCCATGTCCCCATGCAACAGATATACGATCATGGCATACATCATACAGAATCAGATCATCATGCTTTTCAGTCAATTTTAACTCTCGGGGTATAATGGTCATTTTGCACCTAAGGGTATCATGGTAATTTTCCCCACTTAGGGGTATTCTAGTAATTTAACTGATTTTAGGGTTTTCATGCATATCATAGACATTTACGTACTAACAGAAACACTTACCGAGTGTTCTTACTGAATTGAGCCCGTTGGCCCATTTTCTCGATTCTGGCCCGCTAAGCCCAAAAACATCATAATGTATAGAAACGTGCACTCTGTAGTCTTAACATTTTAATTTATCATACACGTCAAACTATTAATCTTACGAGCACTCGCACACTCGCAAGTTCTCAAAATACTGACTTTTCGGCATTTCGGCTTTTTGGCTTTTGCCGATCTAGTCTATGAGAGGGTGTTAGTTACACACCTATTTTATGATGATTCGTTTATGAGATCCATGCATGAACTACCTACAATTATATCACTACCACGTTAATCTAACTACCAAAATGAACTACATATTAACCCCTTACCCTTTTCAGCCAATAACACCTTGGGCACTAGCGATCTTGCCTTCGTCGAAAGTAGCGACTAGACCAAGATCCGATCATTCCACTTGTCCAAACCCTTGATCAACAGCCTCTAAATCACACTATTATCAAAATAGAATAGTTATCACAACCCCTTAGGGCTACAAGTCCAAATCGACAGCCTCCCTAACCTTTAGGGGTTTTGGCTTTTTCTAAAATACGAAAGAAAGACTAAGTTGGAAAGACTTACCACCGGTTTCTTCGGTCAATGATTCCAATTAATTTCTACTCAAATCTGTTGTCGACCTAAGCCTTCAAATGATAACAAAAGTTGAGCCTTTAGTGATCTCAATATTTGGCTAAGTCCCTAAGAGTGTGGGGTTTTCAGCTCTTTGTAACTGTGTATAGAAAGATGAAATAGGAGGGTTTTGCTGTGGTCTTGTTGACAGAAACTTGGGGTTTAGAGAACTAGAGAATCGGTAAAGGATGACGAAAATAAGTAAGAGGATTGACTAGGAGAAATCGGCACAGAAGAAAGTATAGCTTTCGGGATTTCAGCTTTTTATGGCAAATGGCTATGAAGGTTTAGAAACGTCTGAAGAAAAAGATGGAGATGAACAGGAGGATGGAAAGATTCAGCTATAGAGAAAAGAAGAAAAAGAAAAAGTTGATGAAGAGAGGAGAAAAGAAAAGAAGAGAAGAATGGTCAGGAAACGGCACAACTTACCCCTAATGCTGAATTTATATTGGCAGTTAACCTAGTCGAATTTTGCCCCCTAAAGCACCCCTTGGCCGGCCAACTCTTGCTCCTCAAGAGTCCACCATTCGGCCAACACTGCTCTCCCCAATCAGCTCTTAAATCCTCTCCCTTATCCCCTCCTTACCCAATCTCCTGAGCAACTCAAACTCCTTCTGACAGACTTTCACTTCAGTTCCATTACTTGCCTTTTCTGTACATAAAAATTAATATCACTAATTTTCTTACCTTGCGACTCGAACCTTAGTTCTCCTTGGTCATCCACACGCCACCTCTAAAGCCTTCCCAGTGGCGTCACATGCCACCTTGGCACTTGCTTCCTTTTGTTTTATTTTACCCAGTTTATACTTAAAAGCACAGTTAACCAGAACCCCTTTTTCCTATGGATTTAGAGTTAATTAAAATTTTCGGGTTTTAACTTAAGCTTGGGCCTTCTAGAGACCCACCATCATACTTAATCCTACGCCAAGCAGATAAAACACAGAATTTTAAATTTTACCAACATTTTTAGAATTTCGAAAATTGGGGCGTTCAGTCCAGGTTTTTGGACACGGGCATGTCTAGGCCGTGTGAAAGACACGGGCGTGTGCTTGGCCTTGTGAAAACCCCTGTAGGTTCGAAATGGAAAATAAATCCAAATAATTCTACACAGGCAATGGACACGGGCGTGTGCATTGCCTCCACACGGGCGTGTAAGGCTTAAACCTAGAAACATTCTAAAGATTTTCTTAGGTTTTCAATTTAGTCCCAGATTGTTTTAATGTATGTTTTGGACCTCGTGGGTCCTTATCAAGGACAATATGACCTTGTTTGATTGGTTTTAAATTGGAATGAAATTTTATAACCCGTATTTTCTGGAAGAACCTTGTTTGTGTACGATAATGCCTCGTACCTAGTCCCGGTCCTAGGTATGGGTGTGGGGTGTTACACTGACATATCAAACACTTAGATACGAACTCAGAAATATCTCATTTCATTCTCAGCCACCAGTACATCTTTTTCAGATCATTATACATTTTATTACTACCAGGATGTATAGACATGTTACCCTTGTAAGCTTTATTCAAAATCTTCTGTACTAGTTCTGAACCTTTTTGTACACATACTCTGGCTCTGAATAAAAAACAACCATCAGTTCTGAGCTAAAATTCTAAATCAGGAGCCGATTCACTCTATATCAATTTTGCTTGCAACTTACTATCATTTTTCTAAGCTTCAGAAATCTGTTGCAAAAACATTGGTCTAGCTTTTAGCTTAGCTATGATCGAACCATCATCAGACACCGAGAATCGGGTATTCATTGCTCTCTATAAACTAAAAATATATAGGATTTTTCCTATGTAATTTATCACCTTCTTACTTAAATTTGTTGTTAAAACTAAGTAATTGTTTAATAAATTAATAAAATATGTGAAATTATGAAATTAGGATAGAAATTATTAAAATGTGATTTTATGCTTTATTATATAGTTTTCATGCAATAAATGGCTTATTTGATATTAATTTGAACATATTATATTTTTTAAGTCATAAAGTGGGCCATGCATGATTAAATTAAAAAATAAAATATAAAATTATATTTAATAATTCATTTTAAAATATTTCATTAATAATTTGGGTTTTTAATTAATTAATTAAATTGGATAAATTTTATTCTTTGGTCCTCTAACTTGTTGATTTATTCTGGACAAGTCTGATCGCTTTGCTGGATTACAAAACTGTCCAAATTGGGAACCAACTGTAACACCCCAAACCCGGCCTAAACGTTATGGCTGAATCTGGCATGTCACATTGAAGTGTTGTTCGAAAAAATAGGACTTATCATTAAAAAAATCCAATTTTAAAATAAAGACCCTTTCATTACCGTTATCAAATTATCTTGTCACAAACGTTTGCCAGATTATTTGCTTTTGGAATGTTTACTCATCTTAAACCGCGGCAGCATTTTGAAATCCTTGAAGCTTAAAGCGCATGTTTTAAAAAATAGTAATTGTTTTAAAAACTCGCCTTTGCCTAGACTAGCAGTTTTAAATAAAACAAATAATTCAAAGCCCAATTAAAAATTGAAACCCACAAACGACCTTATTACAAAATTAAAACCCAACAGTGAAATTTAAATTAAATAAAGTCGAATGCAAGACACAGCAGTCGTGTAGCCACCTCTAGCACCAAATCGTCTAAGGCTGAGGATTACCTGAACAGTTAAAAAAAAGAAAGGTGAGTTTAGGAAAACTCAGTGTGTAATCCTCTAACAGACAACAGAAATCAAAATATGCAAAACAGTCTGGGCTATAGCCTTCTTCAGTAACAGACCAGTCTGGGCTTTAGCCTTTTACCCCATGCAGTATGTCATGTTATAAATATAACGTGTATGCAAATTCATACTCAGTACAATCATATATGTAAATCATAAGCACATAAGTCATACGGAACATAAGGGCATAGTCGTCATTTTACCATACAGGGGTATTACGGTCATTTTACCCTATAGGGGCATTAAGGTTATTTTACCTATTCTGGGGTTTCAACTCAGATAACGACCTCTCTGAAGGTCTACAGTCGCCTCGAGCGACACAGATAACCTAAATGATCATAACAGCGTAAATGGGCCTAAGGCCCATTACTCAGCCCAAGCGGGCCCACACACTCGTGTGGCCCATTTAGCCTAAATTCAGTTACGACTATATGTCCTACATAGCCCAATCCAATATTTATCACTTACCGTGAATTTAATCTGTGTGGGGCCCACGAGCCCATTGGGTCCACACGGCCTATTTCGGCCTAACGTGGCCTATAACGGCCCATGTCCACAGAAACGCTCGTGGTGGCCTTTACAGGTTATCACCTATAATTTGTGGGCTCGGTCTACCCCACGAGAGATCGCACACTCATGAGGCCTCAAATGCCGAAGTTTCGGCAGTTTGGCTTTTCGAGTTTTGTCGATCTACAGTAAGGAAAGGTGTGGTTACACACCTTTTCGGCTTTTTGACAGCAACAGATTTTGGTGCACAGTTACACACCTAATTGCAAGCACTTATGAAAGACCCTCGAGCATTGACCTACATTGCTTCCAAGTATACAATCAGTTTCCCCAATTATTTTATTCACAAGAACTTAATCCACGATTAAGCAATCATCATCTACCACAACTAGATGATCTGCGATATATCCCTCCTAGAACGTCGGCCAAAATCAATCACTCGCACCTTGGTGATTAACTGCACTAATGGTAGATCCTATTAGATAGAATAAACTAAAGATGTGGCTTATATCTCAAATATTACCCTATAGAACATTGGGGTAACAGCCTATACCCCTAAAATAAGGTATCAAAAATTACCTTAATTGAATACTGGGAGGCAGGGTTTCAAAAGCTTGAGAGCTCTTGCATTTTTCACTCCTTAGTAATACCTAGAATCCAACGAACACACATCATGGGGAAGGAGTCACCATTTGGCAATCACAGAACACTAAGAGAAGATGTATTCAGCTTTTAGAGGGAGGCAGAAGGAACAGATTTGAGCCCATATAGCAATAACAGAGAAACAACGGAGAGAACCTATGAGTACTTACCGATTCGACAGAACCCCTTGCAAACTGAAATAACAGAGAAGAATAGTAATTGGCTTAAAGAAGAAACCCACAACTGCAGAATCTGAAATAAAGAGATGAGGAAAAGTAAAAGGTGTTCGACTAGCAATAGAAAAAAGACGCTTGAAAAAAATGAAAGAATGGAGATGGGGAGAGAAAAGAATATTCGGCTACTGCTCAGAGAAGATAAAAGAAATGAGTGCGTTAATAAGAATAAGCAAAACTGGAAAAGAATGCCAAAGTAGAAAAAATACTCGAATGGCCAAAATGCAACACGGCTACTCCAAAACAGGCTTGAACCTGAAATAGAGAAAAACAAAAGGAGAATAGCTACCGAAACAAAAAGCCAAAAGCTAGACAATTTTGGCACTAAGTGCTTATGACCAAATTGGTACCCAAAGAAACCCATTTTCGGCCAACAATAACCACTTCCCCAGCTCTTTAATCCACTCCCCCAATCTCTCCATGAATTCCTCCTTGATCTACTCTAACATCCCATTCAAACTCTATTCAAACTCCCTGTAGCTGTGTTTCAGTCCAACTCCACTACCTACACAGCTCAGGCAACAAAATAACTACTCTAATGTACAACTCAGGACTCGAACACAAGTCCCCCAGCAAAAGCAACACGCCACCTTGACACTAGACCACACGCTCTCTTTGTGTCACAATACAAGCATTATTATTTATAAAGCCTACAAGATAAAGCCAAGGTTCAACTAAGGGGAAAAACTAAAATTTTTGTAAAAGCCCAGACTTGAAACCAGGCTTCTCAAACACTCCCAAACACACCTAAATCACTTAGCCAATAAAACAAACATGATACTTACGTCAAAGCTTGCAAAAATAAAGACCCTAAATTTTTAGGGCATTACACCAAGTCAACGCAAAATTCGGCTGCACATGGCTATCCATAAACCACTTTTTGGTTTAATTGCACAATGTCCTTGAAGAGTTGAAGAAATTAGAGATTTACCTAAAGATTTGCACTTGACCGAGTCTCAATCCTAAGTTGTTATGGCACTCAATCAAGCACAAATCAGCTCAACCTCCTCAATTTATGGTCGCCCACCCATGGAAGATGCTTCAAAAGATCAAAACTCCTATTTTTAGTAAACTATCCCCCTCTCCTCACCTATAAATAAGACCTCATTCTCACATTTCTAATCCTCCCTCATCATTCATCATTCTCTCCTCTCTAAATTCTCTTAGCATTCTTTTTTTCTCCCCATGCCTATCATCATCTTTTCATAAAGATTTTAGCATTTGAGCCATTTAAAGAACCCTTGGTCAGCCACCTTGAAGAGCCATCAGCAAAGGAGTGAAGCAAAGGAACGAATGAGCCTCGTCAGTTAGAGTCTTGGGTGACAGCCACTCTGAATTGGGGTTAATCTTCCTTTTCTTTAATTTAATTTGAAGATGTTTGCTATGTGTTCTTTGTTCTTGTTTACAACAATGTTAGCTTAATTTTATTTAAGCTAGGATGATTGCTTTGATTAAATAATATTTACTAGATTCATGCTTATAATGTTTGTGCCTTAATCGATCATGTTTTCAATTAAAATCAAGTATGTACTTCGTTCATACGTGATAGGAATGCACCTAAATTAGCTGAGCGATCCTAACTAGAAGACGGCTAGTGGACGCATAATTGAAATGTGCATGCTCAATTTAGATCCTAACCCAATTAAATTGCAGGTTGCATAACAACCCTAACCAGGTTTTGTTATCTACATAGTTTGTAGATTTGTGTGATTAAACTGTTTCAGACCTAACACGTCCCTGTTACCTCACACTGTAACACCCCTAACCCGTATCCATAGTTAGAGTGGGTTACGAAGCATTACGAGACCTACTCGTAATTTTTGAACAATTCACATGCATAATAACGAGTCTTTTTAACCACTCAACTGTGGCATGAGTAATAAAATCGATTTACTAATAACACATATATCATCCTTGTTTTAACAGCATAAGTAATATTCAAATGGTAATTATTTAAAATCAAGACATATCATACAATGCACTCACTGTAAACATCATATAAGCATGGCAAACTATATACCACCTTCAAATGACAAAACATTTCTAAATTTCATTACCCAAGAACCGAATACATCCAATCTACTTCCACAATTACAACTTAGTGAACTTGTTTAACATATAACTAGATATACATATATTCAGCCATTTAATCAAATCTAATTAACTAAGAAACCTAGGCGAATGCACCACTATTAAAATATATATAAATTAAAATAATAAAAAGGCATACATAATATTTCCAATAAGGCTAGATCTTTAAGCCAAACAAAAGTCATACCACACGGTCGTGGGAAAAATCACCTATGTATATTATAACAAAATCACATTATCTAATATCAACTGATTACAACATGCATGTTTTACACCTAATACATAGCATAGCCGAATCATCTACTATACACCAAAATATCAACCAAACATTCAAACCACAATCAACTTCACCTTTTTCATATTCAAACATTACAAGTACAAAAACATAATCAAGATAATATAGACTTATGTATCAAGTTAGCCATTTTCGCATGGCATTTATATACATCTCAACCATAATGAATTCAAAAGGTATCTTAGCTTATACATGCCATAAACTTTAAGTTCAATTTTCAAAAGTACAAAAAGATTAATGATAGTGTGACGATATTCACTGACGATCCCCGAGCACGTAACGATCACCAAGAATCTAAAACACAAAGAGCGAACAAAAATACACCATGTAAGCTTTAACAGCTTAGTAAGTATAAGCAATTTTAATAAGTCTATAAATCAAACTCTTAATAATAATTTTAAATATTATAGACAAGGATTCATCAATACCAACTTACAACCACAAAGCATTTCTTGTTCCCAAACTCCCGGCCGAATCTAATATGAAATTCCATTCTCATGTGATATCCACAATTTCAAACACAAAGCTATTCAAAATATACAACTTATACAAAATTCCAAATAGACGATTTACATTTAGCATTTCAAATAATCCACAATTAAACACATATATTTACTTTCAAATATAAACACTATATAGTTTCAAGACTTGCCGAACTCAATCTTTGAGCTTAAAAATTTTTCTCACACACTTAGTGCTCAATAATTGATTTCGCACACTTAGTGCTCGAAAATCCAATTTGCACACTTAGTGCTTAAAACCAACTTGCACACTTAGTGCTCAATGACCGATTTCGCACACTTAGTGCTCGGTATCAAATTTGCACATTTAGTGCATCTCTCAAACTTGCTACTCATTTATATATATACATACAAAGCTTAAACATCAACCACATAAATACATATTAACCTATTCGTCTCCTTAATCAATTTCACATTCGGTTCTATCAATAATATATATATACTTCTATTAAATTCATGTATATCATTTATAATTAAATCCAACACGACTTAATTGCTTAAAAACTTACCTCGTATATCGGTGAACTACGTTTCACGACTATTCGATTAATTTTATTTTTCCCCAATCCGATCTCGGTCCTTTTTGTTCTTGATCTAATTAATTCCAAATTGAACTCATTAAATTGAATTTCACTCAATTTAATCTCAACTACACAATTAAGCAAATTTCTAATTTGCCCTTCACATTTTACAATTGTACAAAATAATCCAAAGTGCATATATCATAAAATACACTCAATCTCATCCCAATTCACAAGAGCCGATGTAACACCCCAAACCCAGCCTGGAAGTTTGGCTCGAATCTGGCGTGTCACATTGAAGTGTTTTTCGAAATGATGTTTTCATTAAAAAAAAACTTATACCCTTTTTAAACCTTGTTAGAAAACCTCAGCTGAATAACTTTCTTAACAACTTTGTAAAAATCTTAGCAGTTGCGAAAGCTTGATTTAAAACAATTGCGGATACGTGATATTTTGAAAATAGTAGTTGCTTTGGAAAATCGTGTTCTAATACTAGCAATTATAAGAACAATTAATAAAATTCCAAATTAGAAATACAAAAAATTACAACAGCTTTACTATAACCCACATAAAAACATTTAAAAGTAATAATCAAAACTGTAACATAAACGGTGTGTGCGGCTTCCTCCGAGCACCTCGCAGCTCTGATCCGTCTAAGGCTGGAAATTACCTGAAAGGTTAATAAACGGGGTGAGTTTATGAAAACTCGGTGTGCAACAAGAACCTTTTAGAGCCCAACTAATATCAGCATACTAGGCCTAAGGCCTAATTCAGTCTCGACATATACTGGGCCGAAGCCTTTCGTTTAACGGTTACTGTGCCAAAGCCTTTACTGAAAACGGTATGGCCCATAGGCCCATTTCAAATTCACATGAAATACCAATGAATGTATGCAAGCCCATTTGGGGAGACTACTCAACCCACCATCTGCTACTCTCCACCCGTACCAGCCAAGCTCTCCATGTGGGGAATAACTCAACCCACCCAACCAAACTCTCTACTGGCAGCATAACTGCATTATCATATAACTGGAGGTCTAGCCTCTTTTAATAACTGGGGCAAAGCCCTTTTTGGTAAACTGGGGCAAAGCCCTTTTTGCACTTCCTCCATCTATATAAAACCCAACCCATGCATATAATGAGTATATCATAGCATATCATGTGCATCTCATAACATAGCATGTGCATATCATGTCATATCATGTATATCAATATCTCATGCAACAGATATACATGTCATGGCATACAACATACAGAATCAGAATACCATACCCATATTTGAATCAAACAATCACAGTCAAGTCATCCGTATATTCACAATCAAATCCGTCAACCACACAGTCCAAGTCAGTCACTTGCCCACAAGGGCAAAATAGTCATTTAACACCCTAGGGGCAAAATGGTAATTTTACCCCACAAGGGTATCTCGGTAATTCTACCCTACAGGGGTATTTCAATAATTTTACCCTACAGGGGTATTTTAGTAATTTTACAAACTAGGGGTATTTTGGTAATTTTACAAACTAGGGGTATTTTGGTAATTTTGTAAATCGAGGGTAAAATGATAATTCTATAAATCGAGGGTACTTTGGTAATTTTACAAGTTGAGGGTATTTCAGTAATTTGGTGAACTAAAGTATTCTAAACAGAGATAACAATACGAATGGGCCTAAAGCCTATTCTCGGCCCAAATGGGCCTACACGCTCATGTAGCCCTTTTAGCCCAAATCTAGCCACAGATATGAGATTCACCTAGCCTAGTCCAGTATTTACTACACAATCAAACAACTTATCCAATTGGGCCCGTAGGCCCATTAGGCCTACATGGCCCATTTTGGCCCATCGTGGCCCAAGGTAGCCATCCTACAGCTAGAGTAGTGAGAAATACACACCTGATAGGAGACTGGAGTTAATCCACGCTCCGAGCACTCTTAACTGACGCCCAACCCAAACGAACACGCCATAAAGCGAAAGGGATCAGCCAAGAAAGGTACCTTTACTCTCCTCATGGTTCTCCCTATTTAAAGCCAGCTTCACATCCACTCTTATGTTAGCTTCCCGATGTGGGATCCCTCCATCATCAGAGTTTAAATTCAACACCAACTCTTGTCGTCCCCTGTTAGCAAAATAAATGCTCTTTGATTACCATGAGTTTCAAACCCTGGACCTCCTTGCCAATTCTATGACGCCACCTTCCTGCCTCTTTTGTGGCGCTACTTTGCCACAAGACCACAAGGCTTTTTGTGTCACAATTTCTCCAACCATATTCTTAAGGCCTACCTACTACACCTAGGGTTAGATTCACCTTAAACCAAAATTTTTGCTAGAGTCCAGGTTTGAACCCAAGACTTCTCAGCACACTTAACCACTAAAACAAGCCTTCATTAACGAAATTTACATGCACAACAAAATATTATAAGCTGCCTTCAACCGCTCCCATGCTTAAGGCCCAAAACTTTTAGGCCCAAATTCAGGGTGTTACAGTCAAATATTCACTAAACCTATTGAAACCCTTGCATTTTATTTAATTTAAAATCTAGTCCCACTCTATTTAAAAATTTTACAAATTCGTCCCTTATACACAAAATCACATAGAAATCTTATTACAACTTTAAAAAAAATCTAACATATAACTTTCATTTTCTAACATCAACACCATCTAACTCAAGGAATTTCTCCATAGCCGAATACCATAATATGAATTAATTTCAAAATTAACATATGGGCTATGTACATATCTTGACTACAAGTTCAAAAAAATACTTTTTTATCAAAATCTAAACTAAAACTAACCTTGGGTTTTGGCTTTCCTTGACCGAAAGTGAGAAAGCTTTTCTTTTTTTTCTTACTCTTTAATTTCGGCAATATAGGAAGAACATGCAAAAGGAATGTTTCTTTCTTTTTGTTTTTCTATTATAAATTCATTCATATTATAATTAACTAATATACTTTATAATATATAAAATATCATATAAAATGATCCATCACCGTCCATTAAACTTATTCATGGCATAATTGCATTTTAAACCCCTTTCTTTAAAAGACATGATCATTTTAATACTTAATTAAATAGCATACTTATAATCACTTGATGCAATTTGACCTCTTTTTAATAATCAAGCAATCAAACCGAACAATTAAATTATGAAAATTTAACACTCATAATTTCACACATAGCAAACACAGAAAATAATTTTTAACATTTTTCTGACTCGGATTCGTGGTCCCGAAACCACCGTTCCGACTAGGGTGAAAAATCGAGCTGTTACAACTCTCCCCCTTAAGAATTTTCATCCCTGAAAATCTTACCGATAAAAAGGTTTGGGTAACGTTCTTTCATCAAATTTTCAAGCTCCCAAGTTGCTTTCTCGACCTCATGCTTATGCCAAAGCACTTTTACCAATGAAATTTTCTTATTTCTCAACTATTTTACTTCACGGGCCAGAAGACGAATCGGTTCTTCTTCATAAGTTAAGTTGGGCTGAATCTCAATCTCAGAAGGGCAAATCACATGTGAAGGATCAGATCTATACCGCCGAAGCATCGAAACATGGAAAACATTGTGAATCTTTTCCAACTCAGGTGGTAACATTAATCGATAAGCAACTGGTCCGATACGCTCAGTAATCTCAAACGGCCCAATAAATCTCGGACTCAACTTGCCTTTACGACCAAATCTGAGTATCTTCTTCCACGGTGAAACTTTCAAAAACACGCGGTCACCAATTTGATATTCTATATCTTTACGTTTCAAGTCTGCATATGATTTCTGACGGTCAGACGCTGCTTTCAAACTTTTTCGAATCACTTTTACTTTCTGCTCAGCCTCTTTGATTAAATCAACCCCGTGTATCTTGCTTTCACTTAGCTCGGTCCAATACAAAGGTGTATGACATTTACGACCGTACAAAGCTTCGTAAGGTGCCATTTTGATTCTTGACTGAAAACTATTGTTGTATGCAAATTCAATCAAGGACAAGTATCTTTCCCACGTACCCTCAAACTCGAGAACACAACATCTCAACATATCCTCTAGTATTTGGATGATTCGCTCGGACTGGCCATCCATTTGGGGGTGAAAAGTAGTACTGAAATGCAGTTTAATACCTAAAACATCTTGTAGTTTCTTCCAAAATTGTGGTGTAAACCTCAGATCTCTATCAGAGACTATAGAAATAGGTACTCCGTGTAATCACACAATTTGTGATATGTACAATTCGGCTAGCTTATCGAGTGAGTAATATGAACGGACAGGAATGAAGTGGGCTGATTTCGTCAATCTATCAACAATTACCCGAATTGCAACTTTCTTGCTCGGTGTTAATGGTAATCCAGATACAAAATCCATTGTGACTCGATCCCATTTCCACTCAGGTATCAAAATCGGCTGAAGCAATCCTGACTAAGCATTTCAACACAAAGTTCGAGATGTCTCTCTTCATACCACGCCACCAATAGTACTGTTTCAAATCATTAAACATCTTCGTGCTACCCGGGTGAAAAGACAATCTACTATCATCTGCTTTACTACAAATCATTCGAATTAACTCAGAATTCTTCGGTACACAAATTTGGTTTCTGAACCGTAAATACCCATCAGCATCAATTTGAAATTCTGAATTATTCTTCAAATCATATTGATCTGCTTTTCTATCAAATCCTCATTTGTACTCTGGGCTTCACAAATCTGCTGAATAAATGACGGTCTTGCTCTTAACTCAGTTACTATTGCACCATCATTAGCCATAGACATATGTGCATTCATAGCACGCAACTCAAACAATGCTTTTCGGCTCAAAGCATCAGCAACTACATTAGCCTTTCCCAGATGATAATCAATCACATAGTCTTTTAGCAATTCTAACCATCGTCGTTGCCTTAAGTTCAGATCTTTTTAAGTCATCAAATATTTGAGACTTTTGTGATCAGAGTAGATACGACATTTCTCACCGAACAAATAGTGGCGCCAAATCTTAAAAGTGAACACAATAGCGGCCAATTCAAGATCATGATTCGGATAATTCTTCTCATACGGCTTTAACTGTCTCGAGGCATAAGCTACAACCTTGCCTTCCTACATCAGAACACAGCCCAACCCATTCAAAGAGGCATCACCAAAAATAACGAACTCTTTACCTGACTCTGGTTGAACAAGAACTGGAGCTTCAGTCAACAAAGTTTTCAACTGATCAAAACTTCTCTGACATATTTCTGTCCACTCAAATCTAACATCCTTCTGAAGTAACTTTGTCAACGGGGTAGCAATCATTGAAAAACCTTCCATAAATCGCTTATAGTATCCGGCAAGTCCCAGAAAACTTCAAACTTCAGTAACATTCCGTGGAGGTTTCAAATCAAGTATAGCTGAAATCTTACTCGGATCAACCCGAATACCTGACGCTGAAACTACGTGCCTCAAGAAACTATCCTCTCGTAACCAGAACTCACATTTGCTAAACTTTGCATAGAGATGATTATCTTGTAAGGTCTGTAATAACAATTTCAAGTGCTCAGCATGCTCAGATTCATCACGAGAGTAAATCAAGATATCATCTATAAACACAACCACAAACCGATCCAAAAACTATTTGAAAATCCAGTTCATTAAATCCATAAAAATAGCAGGTGTGTTAGTAAGTCCGAACGGCATCACTAAGAACTCATAGTGTCCGTATCTAGTTCGAAAAGCAGTTTTAGGTACATCAGATTCTCTAACTTGTAACTAGTAGTAACTTGATCGTAAATCTATTTTCGAAAACACAAAAGCCCCTTTTTGTAAGAGTATGCCCAAAGATCAATCACGAGATGGTTGTAATAACATACTTGGTTTATCATGTTTATTAATATAAGGCGTTGCCATTATTATTCCAGTTTCTTTTTTGTGTGCATAAATAAATTATTTTATAATAATGTCCTGAGAATAATATGATTATTCTTAAAAGATCCTTAGTTAAGTATTATTTTTGGCTAGGACAATAATAATGCATTAAGACTAACATGTAGTTGATTGATGATAAAGAGTTGAAATTGATATGGAGTGTCAGAATCAATGCATGAATATGTGTGTTAGAGAACAACATATTGGACTGACCTGCTATGAGTATGTTTCTTGGATTATTATGTAATTGTCACAACATTACTCATAGTGATTAATATGTATATGATCCTCATACTTGAGATCATCTTTATCCCAACATCGTGAGTTGTATATTTTGATGCAGTCAAACAAACACCGTAACTGGTTGTTCTATAAAGATTGATGTTGGATATACCACAATCTATGTTGAGGGATATAGTTGATCAATATAGGATAAGTCCCTCCTACATAATGGGAGTAATATCTCAGGCCACTTGATTGAGTGAGGCTAGAAATGCATGGCCATGCTCAAATAAGTTGATATGAGATGTCATACTTATTTGTGTCTCATAGTCTACTCAAGGTATCAAGAAACATGGGATGGACTATGCAAGTGTGACTATTCCATGACTTGTGTCCATTCCAAAGATATAGGACTCAAGGATTAATGCATCAAAGGTTAATCACAAAAGGTTATGTTGAATCATGACTTCTTGTAACTTAGGTAGCATTGATGCATTGCTAGATGCCACTCATTGTTTGTAACATTAGAATCGTTCTAATATTACTGCTAATGTTACAAGAATCTATAGGGTCACACCCTACGGTTGAAATGAACGAGGTAAAACATAGTTGGTATATTGCTTGGTTGTCACATGAATTAAATTAATTATAGAATTAATTTAATCGGGCAATCAAATTGTTGAACATACTATATGTACAAGGATATTGTACACATAATCAGAACATAATTTTATTGATATATGAATTTAGTTCGTATATAAGTTTAAATAAATATAGTTTATCAAATCTTTATTATAATTAATATAATTATAATTTTTGGTTAAATATTATTATATTTATTTGAATGATAATTATTATGTTGGATTAATTTTAATGAATTAAAATTCGTTATAAATATATACCAATTAAGAGGAGTTATATATAGCAAGGGTAAAACCCTAAAAAGGATATATAAAAACTAGCCCGAAAAATATGCAAAGTGGTCTAGCATTGTTTAGCAAAATACTCCACGAAAATAGTTTTTGGGATTTCTACGATTCATTGTCAATCGTGTGGACTACGTAGAGGCCGACATCGGAAAAGGTTATAGCTTGGTTCGATAGTGGTTCAAACATTCTGTTGTTTGCCTAGGCGTCATTTGTCACTCTCATTGAAGTTTGATAATTTCAAAACTTTTTTATCACCCCGATTCGTTCCTTACACATGGATCCTTGGTTTGGATCACCGAAATTTTTTTTTAATTTTTCGCTGTGCCTTGGAGGCACCGGTGTTCCAACAGTGGTATCAGAGCCACTTGTGTAATACGGACTCGGGCTTAAATACTTGGATGATGCAATTGTATGAGATGCATGCTTCAATTTTATTATGCTATTCCTGTTTAAATCGTTTAAATAAAATATGATAATTGTTCCTTTCGATAAGCGATTAAATGTTAATCATGATGTTATGGCCTATTCAGTTTTATGTTTTTACTGTTAACTTTAAGAAATCTATGATGAAGCAGGGGTGGCATTTACGATTTCCAGTAACAGATTACTGGCCAGTGGAACAAGGGTTTTTCCGATATGAAAACTCAAGGATTAAAATCCTAAAAAACACGATTTTGTTGATAAAAGTTATCAAATCGTGAGGTTTCATTTGACTGGGGTTTGCGGTTCGTAACGCGGGGCTCCGCCCCCACCTTCAGATCCCCATCATCTTCCAGTATGTTTTGTAATAAATAAACTTAATGGGCCATAAAAGGTTGAAAGGATATTTTATAATTCACTTAGTAAAACGTTGTATAAAGTATGCTATTTTTCGAAAGGCACGGTGTTTGAAATGCATAGTTATAGCCCGATGACCCATTTGATAAAAGGTTGTAATTTTATAAATACGGCTTGCTTGTCGTACCTTACTACTATTCTTCTGTATTTCTCTTCTCATCTTACTCCCTCGTATGTAAAACGAGTTTCTGAATTTTATAATTTGTAAAAGTTACTGTGGACTAGACGAGAAGGAAGATGGGCTGACCAATATGGATCGACATCTTGTGAAACGGCTTATACCTTTAGGTTCCCTTTTGGTTCTCCGATTGGCTTGGATTGAACCACCATAGTTTATAGGATATAACTATTGCATTTATTTATTGCTTTACTTATTCATGTATGAGATGCTATGGATGTCTAAAGCATGCAAATTTGGTAATAATAAACCCCATTAATTGATGAGATCAATAAAAAGATTAAATGGACTAAAGTAGACCATAATTGGTGAGATGTAACACTCTAATAAAATCCCTCTATTAAAATATTAAGTCAACATGGCCATCCAATTTATGCCCTCGTTAAGGCCTCGATCAATACTATGTAGGTTTTGCCAAAGTGAAGTACTAGTATTTATCTTGGTTAAACGCGAAGAATAAACAAGTGATATTCGCCGGTTAAAAATTGGTTAATGTCTTAACTGGGTTACTCTAATAGGATTAGAGACCTAGAGGCAAGTAATTTGGATAAATCATAAGATGATTAGAACAAAAGTTGTTCACCAAATTGTAGGAGTTACATATGATGTAATTAGCAAGTGGTGCTTACCTAAATAACCATAATCTTGAGAGTAAAGCCAAAGCTGACTTAAGAGGAGGTGAAATATGGATCCTTAACCCACTAGAAATACTTTCAAGAAAGTCTTTCCGAAATTAATATATGAGGGTTATTAATTTTGAAATAAAATAGTGGGAACATCATTTAATAAAGTCCTTTTAATGATTGATATAAACTTGGTAAATTTATTCACACGCATATTTTATTGTTGTAGATATATTATGGCTGCAAACACTAATACACTCTCATTACGATCGGTCCTTGAGAAGGACAAATTGAATGGTTTGAATTTTCTTGACTGGTTCTGTAACTTGAGGATTGTCTTCAAACAAGAACGAAAATTATATGTCATTGAAAAACCACTTCCTGATGAACCACCGGCTAATGCCTCGAGGTCTAATAAAGATGCTTACAAGAAGCATCTTGATGAAATTGTAGACGTTGGATGTCTTATGCTTGCCACTATGAATTCTAAGCTTCAAAAGCAATATGAGGATATGGTTGCTTATGATATGATCGAGCACCTGAAAGAACTATATCAAGGGCAAGCAAGGCAAGAGAGGTTCGATATCTCTATGGCCCTATTCCAATGTAAGCTGGCTGAAGGAAGCCCAGTAGGACCTCATGTTCTTAAGATGATTGGTTATATTGAAAGCCTATCTAAGCTTGGGTTTCCACTGAGCCAAGAGTTGGCCACTGATGTTATTTTGCAATCGTTGCCGGATAGTTACAGCCAGTTTGTCCTCAATTTCAATATGAATGAAATTGACAAGACTCTGCCACAATTGCTCAGTATGTTACGAACTGCTGAAGGCAACATGAAAAAGGTTGGACCCAAGCCCATACTGATGGTCCGTAACAACAAGGGCAAGGGAAAGGCTAAAGTCCTGACAAAGCCTAAAGGCAAAGGTAAGCCGAATCTTGGAAAGGGAAAGGCTACACTGAAACCTAAAGGTGGGGTGTCTAAGGAAGGAAACTATTTTCATTGTGGTGTGACTGGACATTGGAAGCGGAACTGCCCTGTCTATCCTGAGGAAATCAAGAAGGCCAAAGCAAGCGGAACGTGCGCGGTATTTATGTTATTGATATTGATTTATCAACTACTACTTCTTGGGTATTAGATCTGGTTGTGGTTCTCATATTTGTACTTACATGGGGACTACAAAGGAGTAGGACTTTGGCTAGAGGAGATGTGGACTGCTGAGTTGGAAATGGAGCAAGAGTTCTTTGTATTAATTTGTGGGAACATATACTTTATCTTTGCCTAGTAGACTTGGTTTAATTTTAGAGGATTGTTATTTTGTGCCCAGTTTGACTAAAAACATTATTTCAATTTCTTGTTTAGACAAAATTGGTTTTGAGATAATAATTAAGAATAATTATTGTTCCTTTTATCTTAATAATGTTTTCTATGGTTCGGCACAATTGATTAATGGCCTCTATATTTTAGATCAAATGAATCCCATTTACAACATAAATACTAAAATATCTAAAATAAATGACTCAAATCAAACTTATCTTTGGCATTGTCGTTTGGGCCACATAAGTGAGAAACGCATATCCAAACTCCATAAAGATGGTCTCTTGGATTCATTTGTTTTTGAACAATTTGAAGTATGTGAATCTTGCTTATTAGGAAAAATGACTAAATCTCCTTTTACTGGTAAAAGTGAACGAGCTAGTGATTTATTGGGATTAATACATTTAGATGTATGTGGACCAATAAATACACAAGCCAGAGGTGGATTTCACTACTTCATTACTTTCACTGATGATTTCAGTAGATATGGGCATGTTTATCTCATGCGCCATAAATCTGAGGCCCTTGAAAAGTTCAAGGAATTCAAAAATGAAGTACAAAATCAACTAGGCAAAACTATTAAGACACTTCGATCTGATCGAGGTGGAGAGTATTTGAGCCTAGAGTTTGATGATCTTTTGAAGGAATGTGGGATTGTCTCACAACTTACTCTTCCTGGTACTCCTCAATGGAATGGAGTTTCTGAAAGAAGAAATCGAACCTTATTAGACATGGTTCGATCCATGATGAGTCATACTGATCTACCAACTTCCTTTTAGGTAC
Source organism: Gossypium anomalum (assembly GCA_025698475.1). Lineage (NCBI taxonomy): Eukaryota > Viridiplantae > Streptophyta > Magnoliopsida > Malvales > Malvaceae > Gossypium > Gossypium anomalum. The sequence goes on along the minus strand of CM046966.1, from coordinate 52,791,192 downwards.
ATGCACTTGAAACAACTATTTTCACACTAAATCGTGTTCCATCTAAATCGGTTCAAAAGATACCATATGAGATGTGGACTGGGAAACGTCCCAGTATGTCTTTTATGAAAATTTGGGGTTGCGAAGCTTATGTTAAACGTCAAACGTCTACTAAGCTTGAACCCAAATCTGAAAGGTGTATCTTTGTGGGGTATCCGAAAGAAACCAAAGGATATTATTTCTTTAATCCCATTGAGAACAAAGTGTTTGTTGCTCGGACTGGTGTCTTCCTAGAGAGAGAATTTGTTTCTAGAAAAGGAAGTAGGAGAAAGATTGAACTTGAAAAAATTCAAGAATCACAAGATACCATTAAACCAGAAATAGAACAACAGCAAATTCCACAAGAAATTGAGGAACAAGTAACTGCTATAGAAACACAACCACTGCATAGATCTTTAAGAGAACACCATGCACCTGAGAGATATGGATTTCTCATTACAACGCATGGTGACATTCTTCTTATAGATCAAGATGAGCCTAGGACTTATCAAGAAGCGGTGGCGAGCCCAGACTCTGAGAAATGGCTTGAGGCCATGAGATCTGAGATGGATTCCATGTATGAAAACCAAGTTTGGACTTTGGTTGACCCACCCGAAGGGGTTAAACCTATAGTGTGCAAGTGGGTTTTCAAAAAGAAAACCGACATGGATGGTAATGTACAAACATAAAAGGGGCGATTAGTCGCTAAAAGTTTTAGCCAAATTCATGGTGTTGACTATGATGAAACCTTTTCTCCTGTAGCTATGTTTAAATCCATCAGAATCTTGCTCGCCATAGCTGCATTTCATGATTATTTGGAAGATGGATGTCAAAACAGCTTTCCTTAATGGGAAACTTGAAGAGGATGTGTATATGACACAACCTGAAGGTTTTGTCGATCCAAAGAATGCTGGAAAGATATGTAAGTTACAAAGATCCATTTATGGATTAAAGTAAGCTTCTCGAAGTTGGAATCTTCGTTTTAACGATGTAATCAAAGAGTTTGGTTTTATCAAAAATGAAGATGAGCCATGTGTTTAGAAGAAAGTTAGTGGGAACACAATCACATTCTTGGTACTGTATGTGGATGACATACTTATCATGGGCAATGACATACCTACCTTACAGTCTATTAAGAATTGGTTAGGAAGCTATTTTTCTATAAAGGACTTGGGCGAAGCCACTTACATTTTAAGAGTCAAGATATATAGAGATAGATCAAGACGACTACTAGGTCTAAGTCAAGGTACATATATAGATAAAGTATTGAAAAGGTTCAATATAGAAGAATCTAAGAGAGGATTCCTACCTATGAGACATGGTATTTCACTCTCGAAGGAAATGTGCCCTTCAACTCCACAAGAGAGAGAACGCATGAGTAAAATTCCATATGCTTCTGCTATTGGATCTATCATGTATGCCATGTTATGTACTCGTCCAGATGTCTCATATGCCTTAAGTATGACGAGCAGGTACCAAGTAGATCCCGGTGAAGGTCACTGGACCACAGTCAAGAATATCCTTAAGTACTTAAAAAGAACTAAGGATACGTTTCTAATATATGGAAGTGAGGAAGAGTTAAGTGTAAAAGGTTACACTGATGCTAGCTTCGAAACCGACAAGGATGATTCTCGATCGCAATCAGGTTTTGTGTTTTGCCTTAATGGTGGTGCTGTGAGCTGGAAGAGTTCAAAGTAAAGTACAGTAGTCGATTCTACAACAGAGGCTGAGTATATTGCAGCTAGTGAGGCAGCAAAAGAAGCGGTTTCGATCAAGAAGTTCATTACTGAACTAGGGGTTGTGCCTAGCATATCAGATGCTATAGAACTCCGATGTGATAACAATGGATCCATTGCACAAGCAAAAGAACCCAGATCTCACCAACGATCCAAACATATACTTAGGCGCTACCATCTTATTCGAGAGATTATTGATCGAGGGGATGTAGAGATATGCAGAGTACCTACAGATGATAACATTGCTGATCCCCTGACCAAGCCTCTGACACAGCAGAAGCATGATCTTCACACTAAGTCACTTGGTATTAGATATATAAGTGATTGGTCTTAGTGCTAGTGGGAGATTGTAAGATTATGCCCAAAGATCAATCACGAGATGGTTGTAATAACATAATTGGTTTATCATGTTTATTAATATAAGGCGTTGCCATTATTATTCCAGTTTCTTTTTTGTGTGCATAAATAAATTATTTTATAATAATGTCCTAAGAATAATATGATTATTCTTAAAAGATCCTTAGTCAAGTATTGTTGTTGGCTAGGACAATAATAATACAGTAAGACTAACATGTAGTTGATTGATGATAAAGAGTTGTCATTGATATGGAGTGTCAGAATCAATGCATGAATATGTGTGTTAGAGAACAACATATTAGACTGACCCGCTATGAGTATGTTTCTTGGATTATTATGTAATTTTCACAACATTACTCATAGTGATTAATATGTATATGATCCTTATACTTGAGATCATCTTTATCCCAACATCGTGAGTTGTATATTTTGATCTGATCAAACAAACACCGTGAATCGGTTGTTCTATAAAGATCGATGTTGGATATACCACAATCTATGTTGAGGGATATAGTTGACCAATATAGGATAAGTCCCTCCTACATAATGGGAGTAATATCTCAGGCCATTTGATTGAGTGAGGCTAGAAATGCATGGCCATGCTCAAATAAGTTGATATGAGATGTCATACTTATTTGTGTCTCATAGTCTACTAACGGTATCAAGAAACATGGGATGGACTATGCAAGTGTGACTATTCCATGACTTGTGTCCATTCCAAAGATATAGGACTCAAGGATTAATGCATCAAAGGTTAATCACAAAAGGTTATGTCGAATCATGACTTCTTGTAACTTAGGTAGCATTGATGCATTGTTAGATGCCACTCATTGTTTGTAACATTAGAATCGTTCTAATATTACTGCTAATGTTACAAGAACCTATAGGGTCACACCCTATGGTTGAAATGAACGAGGTAAAACATAGTTGGTATATTGCTTAGTTGTCACATGAATTAAATTAATTATAGAATTAATTTAATTGGGCAATCAAATTGTTGAACATAATATATGTACAAGGATATTGTACACATAATCAGAACATAATTTTATTGATATATGAATGTAGTTCGTATATAAGTTTAAATAAATATAGTTTACTGAAATTTTTATTATAATTAATGTAATTATAATTTTTCGGTTAAACATTATTATATTTATTTGAATGATAATTATTATGTTAGGATTAATTTTAATGAATTAAAATTCATTATAAATATATACCAATTAAGAGGGAGTTATATATAGCAAGGGTAAAAACCCTAAAAATGATATATAAAAACTAGCCTGAAAATATGCGAAGTGGCCTAGCAGCCGTTTAGCAAAATACTCTCTGAAAATAGTTTTCTGGGATTTCTACCGTTCATTGTCAATCGGGTGGACTACGTAGAGGCCGACATCGGAAAAGGTTACGGCTTGGTTCGATAGTGGTTCAGCATTCCTGTTGCCTAGGCGTCGCTGTCTACTCAGATTGAAGTTTCGGTAATTTCGAAACCTTTTTATCACCCCAATTTGTTCCTTATACATGGATCCTTGGTGTGGATCGCCGAAATTTTTTTTTTAATTTTTCGCTGCGCCTTGGAGGCACCGGTGTTCCAACACTTTTAACTGATCGAATAAATTGTCAATTTGCAACAATGGATATTTGTTCTTGATGGTTACTTTGTTAAGCTGACGGTAATCAATACACATTCTTATCGTTCCATCCTTTTTCTTTACAAATAGAACTTGTGCGCCCCACGGAGAGGAGCTCGGGCGTGCAAAACCTCTATCAGTCAATTCTCATAGCTATGCTTTCAATTCTTTTAATTCAGTAGGCGCCATACGGTACGAAACTATCGAAATTAGAGTCATACCCGGTAACTCATCAGGAAACACATTCGGATACTCGCACACAACTGGTATGGATTCAATCTTCTTTTCATTCACTTGATTTTCTAGAACATATGCAAAGTAAGCTTCGCAAGCTTTCCTCACATACTTCTGAGCCAATATTGAAGATATCACTGACGGTAAACCATTCAAATCAGTAGATTCAATCCGAATAATCTCATTATTCTCACACCGTAGATCAATAGTCTTTCTTTTGCAATTTACCACCGCATCATGCACGGTTAACCAATCCATACCCAAAATTATATCAAACTCGTTGAATGGCAATAGCATCAAATTAGTCGGGAAGCATGAATCTCGAATCATCAGGGGGCAGTTCTTACATACTTTATCAACCAAGACACATCGGCCCAGGGGGTTCGATACCCGAATAACAAATTCAGTAGACTCAACAGGCAAAGTCTTACTAGATACTAAAGTTTCACACACATACGAATGGGTTAAACCAGGATCAATTAAAGTGATTACACTAGTGTCATAGAGAGTGAATATACCAGTGATAACATCCGAGGATGAAGTCTCCTCTCTAGCTCGAATAGCATAAGCTCTAGCAGGCGCACGAGCTTCAAATCGAACGGCTGTGTCTGAAGTACCTTTCTGAATATCGCTCCTGCCTCCCACATTTCGAGGTGGTTTGCCTCTAGCTGCAGCTCCACTCGATCTCACACTCTGAGCACTCTCTTCTCAGCTAACTCTGGGCAGTCTCGAATAAAATGATCCTGCGACCCACACTTGTAGCAAACTCGATTGTTGAATTTACCCCACCATTCACCAATATGTCGTCTACCACACTGTTGACACTCAGGTTTATTTGGTTAAGTACTGCCAACACTAGCCATCGAGGTGGCTCGGGAACCCACCGGTGGTCACTCTTAAATAGAAAACCTAGCCGTTGTCTTTGACCGACTACTATCATCTCTGAACTTCTTTGAGGTCGAAGAAGTCTTACCCGCTGATCCTTTACGAAAATCTCTAGTTTCGAACTCCGCTTTTCTTTTTTCTTTTCCAAGTTCTTTGGCTTTGCAGGCTCACTCAACAAGTACCACGAATTCTTTTATTTCAAGAATACCTACGAGCAATTTTATGTCTTCCCTCAATCCTTCCTCGAACCTTTTACACATCACCACTTCAGTTGAAACACATTCTCGAGCATAACGACTGAGTCTCACAAATTTCTGCTCGTACTCAGTAATAGTGATACGGCCCTGTTTATGCTCGAGAAACTCTTTACGTTTCTGGTCAATAAATCTTTGACTGATATATTTCTTGCGAAACTCAATTTGAAACAAATCCCAGGTGACCTGTTCTTTCGGCACAGCCGAAACCAGAGTGTTCCACCAATAGTAAGCAGAGTCATGTAGCAAGGACTTAGCACATTTCAAACATTCATCGGGAGTACACGATAGTTCTTCAAATACTCAAATAGTATTATCGAGCCAAATTTTAGCTTTTTCAGCATCGTCATCATCTATGGCCCGAAATTCTTGGGCCCCGTGTTTTCTTATTTTATCTACCGGAGGCCTACTTAATCTCACAGGATTAACAGTCAGTGGTACCACAGGCACCGAAGGTGAGTTATTCAGGTTCGGGGGTTGTTGAGCAGCTGGATTTGTCCGGATATATTGAGTAAACCATTCGTTCATCATACTATAAAAGGCTTGTTTAGCCCCATCATCAGGATTACTCGCATTTAGCCGAGAATCGATCGGCGCTGTCCCTCGCGCGGAAATAGGCACTACACTCTCAACGTCATTCACTACGGCTCGATCGGGATTAGGATCCATTTACTATATGAAAAGCATATTCTTAAACATCAGAAGTCATCACACTATCATAATAAAAATTATGGCATGTATAGCTAGATTCACACGTGCTTAGTCCGAGAATCTTCTAAATCGTAGCTCTGATACCAATCAAAGTAACACCCCTAACCCGTATCCGTCACCGGAGTGGGTTACGAAGCATTACGAGACCTACTCGTAATTTTTGAAAAATTCACATGCATAATAACAAGTCTTTTTATTACTCATGCAATAGTTGAGTGGTTAAAAAGACTCGTTATTATGCATGTGAATTGTTCAAAAATTACGAGTAGGTCTCGTAATGCTTCGTAACCCACTCCGGTGACAGATATGAGTTACAAGTGTTACACACACGAATACTAAGAAACCCTTAGTAAATAAGGATCAGTAAAATGGAAATTTACTAAGTAAAGGATTCCGAAAGGACCTAATGCGGTTTCCAAACTCATGAAAGATTGAGTTGCCATGGAATGTTTTTCTGAATATTATTAAGCGTGTTGATAATAAATTGAGTTTAATTAAAGTAACTGTCCTAGTTTATTTATGTTATAATTGTTGCAAATTGTGTTTAAATTTTACTAAAATCTATCTCATTTATATAGTTTGCATACCTAGAATAAATTGCATTAGGGATCATTGCATTTAGTTTCATATACTTAATTTTTCATCACTGCTCAATTATATTGTTTTTATTTATCAAATTGTTAATATAATTTTACAAATTAAGTGACTTAGCACAAATACAATCCCTGTGGAGACGGTAACTCAATACTTACTTATTACTTGATAACGACTGTGTACACTTGTACAAACCCCAGCGTTACAAGTTTTTGGCACCGTTGCCCGGGATTGTCAACTGTTGCCATAGTCATTTCTTTCGTGAAATTATTTAGTTTCAATTTGATTTATTTCTAACCTTAATAACTTATTCTTTTTAAGTTTTTTATTTTCTCCTCAGGTGTTTATGAGCATAGATCGAATTATCAGCTCACTCCCTATAGACCCTGAAATTGAGCAAACATTTAGACAAAGAAGACGTGAACAAACAGCTCAAAGACAAGTCGAGATAGAGCTTGGAAATCAGAATCAAGACCAAGGTAATGAAGCCGATCATGTACAAAATCCTATCCTCATTGGCAATGATAGGGATCGATGCCTCAGACAATATGCTGTGCCACTTGTCAGTAAGTTAAATCCAAGAATTAAAAGGCCAGATATTGAGGCAACCTAATTTGAATTGAAACTAGTGATGTTTCAAATGCTCCAAACGGTAGGCCAATTCAGTGGTATGCCCACGGAAGATCCACATCTCCACCTTCGATTGTTTATGAAGGTGAGTGATTCATTCAAAACAGCCGGTGTGACTGAAGATGCACTGAGGTTGAAGTTGTTTCTGTACTCGTTGCGAGATCAAGCACAAGCATGGCTCAATTCATTACCACCAAGTTCCATATCTACATGGCAAGAATTAGTAGAGAGAATTTTGGTTAAGTATTTTGTAACAGCCTTCACCCGTATCCGACTCCGGGACAGGGTTCGAGGCGTTACCAGACTTAAACATTCACAAACATATAAAATTAGGTCATCAAGTTCTGCCCAAAATTTAAAACTTACAAACCACAATGAATAAAGACCACATCTCATGGCCATATACAAAAGCTCAATGTAGGCCAATACGTAAACCAAATCATAATAATAATACATGTCATGAAACAAACTTGCTATACATGCCACTCACATGAAAATATTTAACATATACTAGCCAATACTCCAAGGATAATGGCTTGATAGTGTGATGCTGCCTCCGACGATCTCCAACCCCTGAGCTGACCTGACAAACTAAAAATAAATGAAAAGAAGGAAGTAAGCTTTACGCTTAGTAAGCAAGTACATAAATAATGAATAAAGAATTTAGTATGATTACATAATAACTCAAGTGTATCTACTTTTAATTTCACTATTTATTCCACTTTGGTCAAGCTGTCTCTCCTGCGTCATGTTCACTAAATAAATCATAACTCGAGTTAGGAAACTCGAAATCCAATTCTGTAAATTTTCCTTAAAAATAGACTCATATATATATTCACTAATTTTTTTCTAGAATTTTTGGTCAAGCCAATTAGTACAGTTTATTAGTTAAAATTTCCCCTGTTACACAGCTTGACTGATCTGACCTCTGTTCACTACGAATTTAATTTCTCCCAGTATACAATTCAAATAATCATGAAACCTATTTCATTTAAAACTAGACTCAATAATGAATTTATGCATATAAACTATATTTCTTAATTTGTTTTGTACAATTTTTAATGATTTTTCAAAGTTGGAACAGGGGATCACATAGTCATTCTGAGCAAGTCACACACAATTATAAATATCTCAAAATATAGAATTCCTTTACTTGCTACGTTTCTTTTATATGAAAATAGACTCATCAAGATTTAATTTCACATCTCATTCAGCCTCTAGTTAAATTCCTACTATTTTTGGTGAGTTTTCAAAATCACATCACTGCTACTGTCCCACAACAGTTTTAGTGCTAATTCACTCTTTCACACTTTCTTTGTATTAACCTCATTTTAACATACATATCACAATTCATTTTCACTAAATTTCATACATTACAAGTATAGGTCCATAATTACATTGTCACCATAAAGCCATCCCGTTGAACAATTCGGATCAATTCCCGATACTTGATGGTTTCAGCACACAGCTCCACCATCATATTTCATATAATTCGGCTCTCTTGTACACATGGTGAACACTTAGTACCACCCATGTGACCTAGCCAATTTATCTCGTAGCTCTCTTGTCTACATGGTGTCCTTCACCTGGAACCACGCATGCGACCTAGCTACATATATCCCGTAGCTCTCTTGTCTACATGGGATACTTCCCGTATCACACATGTGACCTAGCTACTACATAGTATCGTGTAGCTTTCTTGTGCACATGATGTGCACTCGGCATCATACATGGGACCTAGCTACACTCCATCTATATTATTCAATTCTTAGAATGTTCAACGGGATTTCTCTCTCTATTACTTATTTCCATTCTTCCAATAATCAATTTATGCTTCAAAATCGGCTAAAATATATATAATAGGCTGAAATATAAAAATGTAAATGAAGTTAATGTATTATTTACATACAAACTTACCTCGGTGCAAAATATAGAAATTTTGCAATTTAGTCCAAAACATTTTCCTTTCCTGCTCGAGATCGATTCCACGCCTTTCTTGATCTATAATATCACATTTAGCCTAATAATTAATCACACTATTCATGTGGGTCTAAAAATCATATTTTTACAAATTTGCATTTTGACCCCTAAACTTTTGCATATTTGCACTTTTGCCCCAAGACTCGAAAATTAAACTTCATCCTATTTCCTTGTGTTTTATGACATACTGATCATTTTTCCCTTCTATGGCAACATCAAATTCTCACTCTAACACATAGTTATGAACAATAGATATTTTTATCGATTATGCCGTTTTACTCGTTTTTACGAAAAATCACTTAGCAAAAGTTGTTTAACACAATTTCAAGCTTCATATTCTACCATAAAACATCAAAATAAACACATTTCACCTATGGGTATTTTTCCAAATATGAACCCTAGCTTAAATAATTGCTAGAATAAGCTTAATCGAGCTACCGGGATTCTAAAAACGTAAAGAACATTAAAAACGGGGCTTGGAATCACTTACTATTGAGCTTGGAAAGCTTGAAAACCCTAGCCATGGCCTCCCCCATGCTAATTTCGGCCTCTATGAAGAAGATGAGCAAAATTGGCTTTTAATTTTGTATTTTAATTCATTTTACCCTTAAATGACCAAAATGCCCTTACTACTAAACTTTCAAAAATTCCTTCCATGTCCTAATTTTGTCCATGAACTTAAAATTGGTCAAATTGCTATTTAAGACCTCCTAATTAATATTTTAAAGCAATTTCATACTAGAAACTTCTAGAATGCAAGTTTTGCAACTTATTCAATTTAGTCCCTAACTTCAAATTAAGCACTTTATGCATTGAATTTCTTCACGAAATTTTCACGAAATCATGAAATCATATCATAAACCTCAAAATAATTATAAAATAATTATAAAACAATTATTTTTAGCTCGAATTTGTGGTCACGAAACCACTATTCCGATTAGGCCCTGATTCGGGTTGTCACAATTCTCCCCCTTTAGAGATTTTCGTCCCCGAAAATCTTACCGGAAAAGTGGTCTTCACTTAGATGCATAAATTTCAGATTCGGTGCTAAAGAACTTTCACTCAGGTGGTGCGTCCAATATATCTTTTTAATTTTTTCATATATTATGAAAGCTTACGGACTCATCTCTCAATTGTTCTTAGATTTTCAAGCCTTCTCCGTTTCCCTTGTCATCTTGACATAAAACCAGATCTCAATTTGGTTAATGGAGACTAGAATTCCAAGAAATCCAACGATCAAAGGGACCTACACTCTTCCAAAATAATCATACAGATTTTCATCATCAATAAATCATAATCCAATAACATCTGAATCAAATTACAGTACACGTCATTACTCTCTGAATGAATAGGCAAATCTCACTGTGAGCTTCATACAATTCTTTCTGTATAAGCCTCAGAATAATAATATCATGAATCAGATCCAATCTAAAATTCAACATCAGAAGTCGATCCTCACTATACTCTTTTAGTTTACTACTCACTATCATATTTTCCTCTTTCCACTACAGAAATAATTCTGATATAACCTCGAAAATAATCCTTTCTTCTAGTTACAAAATATTTCATCATGCCATCCTTTACTATTCATTCCTTACGTTAATGAAAACTATTTCAATTGCATTAGCTCAAGTAACCAAAACATCTCAATTGAAGACATTAACTATAATTGACTTACTTGAGAGAAGTAATCCACCATACCGATTGAAACTCGCACTTTTATCACTTATGCTTTTTTGCTGTTAAACCTACACGAAAATTAGAAAAATCCCAATCATGAAATCACCATATTACCCAAATCAAATCGAAGTATAGTCATACTTGACATGATTATCACGAGTGAAGAATGCACTCCAAGCATGAGTCATAATTGACAAATTACGGAATAAAGATAACAAGAAAAACCAAATAAAGAAATCCAAGATAGAGAAACCTGAATAAAGAAACCCAAGATACGATACTATCTTAGGAAAATCAAAAACCAAACTCATAGGAAAATATAAAAATCCCAATAATTCCTTAAAGAAAAGAAATCCAATAGAAAACATCATTTAATCTCACTGGAATTAAATGCAACAAGAACAATGTATCTTCCTATATATACATATCAAATGGAGCATCAAGTAGATGAAACAAAATCATAGTATTATACATATTCTCTTTTTTTTTTTTTTTTAAATCAGGCAGAATATAATAGAATGCCCGAAAGAATAGAGCAATACAAATTATAAACCGATCAAAGCTACCAATGCTTTCGCCTAACATCGATTAGAAAACATCCTCATATAACTAGAATTTATTCAAAAGATCAACAACCTTAGAAATATTTCTGGGAATGGATAAACACATAAAACATCTTAGAAGAAACTGCTAAAATCTGTCCAGCCGTAACTGTCACACTCAGATATTACACATCTCAGATATCATTTCCCCAACTATTTCTGTCATCACAAATTTCATATTATTTTTCACTAAAGAAGACTAGTTCTGAATAAATTTTGTTTTGCACTTTCCTTGACCTTGTACCTTAGTAATTCAATTTATCAAAATAATTTTCTTCTCTAATTGGAATAGTGCATAACTCCAATAATCCTTATGCCAATCTAATACTTTTTTTTTTTTTAGCTTTGACTTTACTTATCAACTCATTCTTCAATCTCTAATCATATTTATAATTATTCTAGCACTCGAATTCTTTGGTTTCTCAACCGGAAACTTATTCAAGACAAATCTCATGAAATTCCATTATAAAACACCACTTTGATAAGGGGGAAGGGGTCGTAGGGCCTCGACTCAACTCTCATATACATATACATGAAACACAGCTTTTCATCGAGCAATCATATCTCAATCATGTCATTCATTTCGAGTAACTAACATTCATATTGGTTTAATGCCCACTTTCCAGCTTATCTCATTTAGTCAAGTATAATTATGCATGCATCATATTTTATTTATTTTTTGAATAGCTTGACTTATCCATTCATCTACTCGAGCAAATCATACTCATGACATCATATAAGGGTTAAACGAACATAGATATTTGCATCACAATGGCAACTTTCATTTCATGCATCATCATATACATATCATTACAATCACATAATTCGGTCCAAACAATTTAACATAGATAAATTCATTTCATTATAATCATTTATCTCATAAAAAATATCATTCACATTCATCAACATTCAATGTTCAATCAAGGCAATGACATATTTATTCATATCATAATATTAGGAACTTTTACTCATACCTCTACGAATTTCTATTTATCCCATTCACCTTATCAAGTAAATCAAATACGCTACATCATAAGAGCATCAAGCATGTATAGATATTTATTACAACATGACCTTTTCATCTCACGTGTTATCACTTATATATATATCATAAATTTTTATTCATACTTTTCTAAATCGAGACTCATCATAATCGTAATTTTATTCAAACACTTTCACATCACATTAAACATGGTCGGTCAATTTCGGTTGGAGAGTACCTCGGTCTAAACAAGACGGTGTTCATACGCCGCGTCGGAGACATCACACTATCACGGATCGGTGGCATGCATGTATAGTGGACTTTTACACATGCTAGGTTAGTCCGAGAACCGACTAAACCATAGCTCGATACCACTAAATGTAACAGCCTTCACCCGTATCCGACTCGGGACGGGTCTGAGGCGTTACTGACTTAAACATTCACAAACATATAAAATCGGGTCACCAAGTTACGCCCAAAATTTAAAACTTACAAACCACAATGAATAAAGACCACATCTCATGGCCATATACAAAAGCTCAATGTAGGCCAACACGTAAACCAAATCATAATAATAATACATGTCATGAAACAAACTTGCTATACATGCCACTCACATGAAAATATTTAATATATACTAGCCAATACTCCAAGGATAATGGCTTGATAGTGTGATCTTCGCCTCCGACGATCTCCAACCCCCGAGTGACGACAAACTAAAAATAAATGAAAAGAAGGAAGTAAGCTTTACGCTTAGTAAGCAAGTACATAAATAATGAATAAAGAATTTAGTATGATTACATAATAACTCAAGTGTATCTACTTTTAATTTCACTATTTATTCCACTTTGGTCAAGCTGTCTCTCCTGCGTCATGTTCACTAAATAAATCATAACTCGAGTTAGGAAACTCGAAATCCAATTCTGTAAATTTTCCTTAAAAATAGACTCATATATATATTCACTAATTTTTTTCTAGAATTTTTGGTCAAGCCAATTAGTACATTTTATTAGTTAAATTTTCCCCTGTTACACAGCTCGACTGATCTGACCTCTGTTCACTACAAATTTAATTTCTCCCAGTATACAATTCAAATAATCATGAAACCTGTTTCATTTAAAACTAGACTCAATAATTAATTTATGCATATAAACTATATTTCTTAATTTGTTTTGTACAATTTTTAATGATTTTTCAAAGTTGGAACAGGGGATCACATAGTCATTCTGAGCAAGTCACACACAATTATAAATATCTCAAAATATAGAATTCCTTTACTTGCTACGTTTCTTTTATATGAAAATAGACTCATCAAGCTTTAATTTCACATCTCATTCAGCCTCTAGTTAAATTCCTACTATTTTTGGTGAGTTTTCAAAATCACATCACTGCTACTGTCCCACAACAGTTTTAGTGCTAATTCACTCTTTCACACTTTCTTTGTATTAACCTCATTTTAACATACATATCACAATTCATTTTCACTAAATTTCATACATTACAAGTATAGGTCCATAATTACATTGTCACCATAAAGCCATCCCGTTGAACAATTCGGATCAATTTCGATACTTGATGGTTTCAAAGACACAGCTCCACCATCATATTTCATATAATTCGGCTCTCTTGTACACATGGTGAACACTTAGTACCACCCATGTGACCTAGCCAATTTATCTCGTAGCTCTCTTGTCTACATGGTGTCCTTCACTGAACCACGCATGCGACCTAGCTACATATATCCCGTAGCTCTCTTGTCTACATGGGATACTTCCCAGTATCACACATGTGACCTAGCTACTACATAGTATCGTGTAGCTTTCTTGTACACATGATGTGCACTCGGCATCATACATGGGACCTAGCTACACTCCATCTATATTATTCAATTCTTAGAATGTTCAACCGGGATTTTCTCTCTATTACTTATTTCCATTCTTCCAATAATCAATTTATGCTTCAAAATCAGCTAAAATATATATAATAGGCTGAAATATAAAAATGTAAATGAAGTTAATGTATTATTTACATACAAACTTACCTCGGTGCAAAATATAGAAATTTTGCAATTTAGTCCAAAACATTTTCCTTTCCCCGTTCGAGATCGATTCCATGCCTTTCTTGATCTATAATATCACATTTAGCCTAATAATTAATCACACTATTCATGTGGGTCTAAAAATCATATTTTTACAAATTACATTTTGACCCCTAAACTTTTGCATATTTGCACTTTTGCCCCAAGACTCGAAAATTAAACTTCATCCTATGTCCTTGTGTTTTATGACATACTGATCATTTTTCCCTTCTATGGCAACATCAAATTCTCACTCTAACACATAGTTATGAACAATAGATATTTTTATCAATTATGCCGTTTTACTCGTTTTTACGAAAAATCACTTAGCAAAAGTTGTTTAACACAATTTCAATCTTCATATTCTACCATAAAACATCAAAATAAACACATTTCACCTATGGGTATTTTTCCAAATATGAACCCTAGCTTAAATAATTGCTAGAATAAGCTTAATCGAGCTCACTAGGGATTCTAAAAACGTAAAGAACATTAAAACGGGGCTTGGAATCACTTACTATTGAGCTTGGAAAGCTTGAAAACCCTAGCCATGGCCTCCCCCATGCTAATTTCGGCCTCTATGAAGAAGATGAGCAAAATTGGCTTTTAATTTTGTATTTTAATTCATTTTACCCCTAAATGACCAAAATGCCCTTACTACTAAACTTTCAAAAATTCCTTCCATGTCCTAATTTTGTCCATGAACTTAAAATTGGTCAAATTGCTATTTAAGACCTCCTAATTAATATTTTAAAGCAATTTCATACTAGAAACTTCTAGAATGCAAGTTTTGCAACTTATTCAATTTAGTCCCTAACTTCAAATTAAGCACTTTATGCATTGAATTTCTTCACGAAATTTTCACGAAATCATGAAATCATATCATAAACCTCAAAATAATTATAAAATAATTATAAAACAATTATTTTTATCTCAAATTTATGGTCACAAAACCACTATTCCGATTAGGCCCTGATTCGGGTTGTCACATATTTCCCACCTAGCAAAAAAGCTAAGTTGAGGAACGAGATCACAACTTTCCAACAATTGGATGACGAGTCTTTGTATGACGCTTGGGAGCAATTCAAGAAGTTACTTCGTAAGTGTCCTCATCATGGGATTCCTCATTGTATCCAGTTGGAGACATTCTATAATGGTCTCAATGCACATACAATTTTGATGGTAGATGCTTCTGCGAATAGTGCAATTTTTTCTAAGTCTTATAATAAGGCTAATGAAATCATTGAGAGGATTGTGAGTAATAACTATCAATGGCCAACAAATCAAAAACTTCAGGAAGACGTGTAGCCGAAGTTCATAAAGTTGACGCCCTCACTTCGTTATCAGCTTAGGTATCATCTATTACCTCTATGTTAAAATAGTTTACTGCTAATAGTGCTAATAATTTTACAGCTCAATCACTAAGTCCATTCGAAGTAGTTTCCTGTATGTACTATGGGGAAGGTCATTCTTTTGAGAATTGTCCATCAAATCCTGAGTCAGTGTAATATGTGGGGAACAAATATCAAAATAGGAGTGGACAAGGACCCCAGTCCAACTTATACAATCCTTCATGGCGTAATCATCCTAACTTTTCTTAGAGCAACCAATGAAATAGACCAAACCACAACTTATTGCGGCATAGACCTAACCAATCTCAAGGGTTTAATCAGCAAGCTCTAAAACCACCTCAAGATAAGGCATCAAACAGTTTAGAGAACTTGTTGCAAGCATACATGGAAAAGAATGACGCTTTGATCAAAAGCCAAGTAGCAACACTTGAAAATTTGGAAAACCAAATGGTCAATTAGCTACGGAGCTTTGTAATAGACCGCAAGGAACCTTGCCGAGTGATACTGAGAATCTAAGAAATTTGGGTAAAGAACATATCAAGGCAGTGGCATTGCGAAGTGGTAAAATTCTGGAACCCCGATTGATTGATGTCAAAAAACCAGCTGTTGAAATTCCTACACCAAAGGAATTAGAATCTGTAAAGGCTAATAAGTAAATCCTAACTTAGTGAATTCAGATACTTTAACATCTTCTTTGGATGTAGATTTACCTACTCAGAAGAGTTGTCTGGTTCAACTGGAAGTTCCATCACCTCGACATCCACAAAGATTGCAGAAATAGGAGGTGCAATTTAAGAAGTTTTTGGATGTTCTGAAGTAGGTACACATCAATATTCCATTGTTGGAGGCTTTAGAACAAATGTCAAATTATGTAAAGTTTATGAAGGATATACTATCTAAGAAGAAATGACTGACTGAGTATGAAACTGTTACTTTGACAAAGGAGTGCAGTGTGTTCCTGGAGAATAAACTGCCACTGAAATTGAAAGACCTAGGAAGCTTTACTATACCATGTAACATTGGTGAATCTTACCGTGGTAAAGCTTTGTGTGACTTAGGAGCGAGTATCAACTTGATGCCTAAGTCTATTTTCAAGATGCTAGGGATAGGTGAAGTAAGACCTACAACTGTGACGCTTCAGCTAGTAGATCGATCTTTAGCATATCCTGAAGGAAAGATCGAGGATATTTTGGTAAGAGTCGATAAATTTATTTTTCCTACTGATTTCATTGTCTTAGATTTTGAAGTAGATAAGGAAGTGTTGATCATCATTGGGAGACCTTTCTTAGCCATGAGAAGAACGTTAATTGATGTGCAGAAAGGTAAACACACCATGCGAGATTAAGACGATCAGGTAACCTTAACATTCTTAAAACGATTAAATTTCTTGATCCGACAGAAGAGTGTTTAGTTATGGAAGAGATAGAAACCTTGGCTTCAATGGCAAGTAATTTTGAAGAAGATCCATTGGAGAAAGCTTTAGATCTTGACCCTTTGGAGGATGAAGAAGGTGAAGAAAACATGGCTTTGATGGAAGCCAATCTGAGAAATTTTATTCAATCCACACGGTTTGAACTATTGGAGTTGGAAGTTAGATAATTTGTGCAACCCAAGTTTTCAATTGAAGAAACTCGAACTAAGAGTACTTCCTTCCGATTTGAAATACGTTTATTTAGGTGACTGTTCTACTTTGCCTATGATTGTTTCAGTAGAACTAATGAAAGATCAAGAGGAGCAACTAATTTTTGTTATAAAGAAATTTAAGAAAGCAATTGGTTGGACCATAGTTGATATTTGAGGTATAAACGCTTCTTTTTACATGCATAAAATTATTTTAGAAGAAGGTGAAAGAGCTCGAATTAATGGGCAAAGGAGGCTGAATCCTATTATGAATGAAGTTGTGAGAAAGGAAGTTATCAAATGGTTAGATGCAGGAATCATCTATCCTATTTCAGATAATTCGTGGGTAAGTCTGGTATAGTGTGTGCCGAAGAAAGGTAGAATCACGATTGTTGAAAATGATCGTAATGAGTTAATTCCAAAAAGAGCTGTTACTGGTTGGAGAATCTATATTGATTATAGATTGTTGAACAAAGCCGCTCGGAAGGACCATTTTTCGTTGCCTTTTATGGATCAGATGTTAGATCGACTTACAGGTAATGAATTCTATTATTTTTTAGATGGCTATTCGGGATATAACCAAATAGTTATAGCCCCAGAGGACCAACATAAAACAACCTTTACTTGTCCATATGGTATGTTTACTTTTAGGCAAATGCCTTTTGGTTTATGCAATACACCTGCAACATTTCAACGATTCATGATGGCAATATTCTCTGATATGGTTGAAAATTTTGTTGAGGTTTTCATGGATGATTTTTCTGTTTTTGGTAACACTTATGATATTTGTTTGAGTAATTTGGCTAAGATACTGAAGAGATGCGAAGAGATGAATCTTGTCCTTAATTGGGAAAAATGCCATTTTTTTGTTAAGGAAGGGATTATCTTAGGGAATAAAATCTCAAAGAGAGGAATTGAAGTCGATAAAGAAAAGGTGGACGTAATTGAAAGATTATCGGCCCCAATGAATGTGAAAGGAGTCAAAAGTTTCGTAGGCCATGCCAATTTTTATCGAAAGTTTATCAAAGATTTCTCAAAAATTTCTAAACCGTTATGTTTGTTGTTAGAGAAAGATGCAGTGTTTGATTTCAAAAAATCATGTTTAGAAGCTTTTAAAAATATAAAGAAACGGTTAATCTCAGCCCCAATAATTGTTACACCTGATTGGAACTCACCTTTTGAGTTGATGTGCGATGCAAGTGATTATGATGTTGGAGCTGTGATGGGTCAAAGAAGAAAGAAAGTGTTTCACCTTATTTACTATGCAAGTAGAACTTTAACAAGAGCCCAACTCAATTATACGGTAATCGAAAAGGAACACTTTGCAATAGTTTTTACTTTTTACAAATTTCGCTCATATCTTATAGGTACCAAAGTTAGAATATTTACTGACCATGCGGCCATTAAATACTTGTTCACGAAGAAAGATGCAAAACCAAGGCTAATTCATTGGATCTTTTTACTCCAAGAATTTGACCTTGAGATCCAAGAAAGAAAAGGTATCGAAAATTAAATAGCTAATCATCTGTCGAGGTTGGAACAAGATGAGGTAACTCAATCATGTGTGCCTATCAATGAGAATCTCCCAAATGAGCACTTATTTGAGGTAAGTCAAATTCATGAAACACCTTGGTTTGCTGATTTTGCCAATTATCTTGCATGTGGAATAATTCCTCGAGAAATGACATACCAACAAAGGAAAAATTTTATTCATGATAGTCGGTATTATTTTTGGGAGGATCCATTTTTGTTTAAACAGTGTGCAGATAATATAATCCGAAAGTGTGTAGCTGAAAGTGAGATTGCCGAGATCTTATATCATTACCATTCATCTCCAAGTGAGGGGCACTTTGGTAGTTCACGTACTGCAGCAAAGATTTTGCAAGCAGGTTTCTTTTGGCCTACGCTATTTAAAGATGCTTATGCTTATGTGAAGAACTGTGATAAATGCAAAAGGGCCAATAATATATCAAGGAGGAATGAGATGCCCTTGACAAACATTTTGGAGATTGAATTATTTGACGTATGGGGAATTGACTTCTTAGGTCCATTTCCTTCTTCGCATGGGAACAAATACATCTTAGTTGTTGTGGACTATGTATCCAAGTGGGTTGAAGCTAAAGCATACCCTACAAATGATGTTAAGGTAGTCATGCGATTCCTGCATAAGCATGTGTTTACACGATTTGGGACACCAAGAGCTATTATTAGTGATGAAGGTTCTCACTTTGTGAACAAATGGCTTAAGTGGTTACTTGACAAATATTATGTGAAGCACAAGATCGATACTGCCTATCACCCCCAGTCTAATGGGCAAGTTGAGAGAGTGAGACGTGAAATTAAAGGTATCCTTGAAAAGGTAGTACGCCCTAGAAATTATTTAATAAATTAATGAAATATGTGAAAATATGAAATTAGGGCATAGAAATTATTAAAATTTCATTTTATACTTTATTATATAGTTTTCATGCAATAAATGGCTTATTTTATATTAATGTGAACATATTATATTTTTAAGTCATAAAGTGGGTCATGCATGATTAAATTAAATAATAAAATATAAAATTATATTTAATAATTCATTTTAAAATATTTCATTAATAATTTGGGTTTTTAATTAATTAATTAAATTGGATAAATTTTATTCTTTGGTCCTCTAACTTGTTGATTTATTCTGGACAGGTCTGATAACTTTGCTGGATTACAAAACCGTCCAAATTGGGGACCAAGTCAACCCAAAATTTGACTGCACATGGCTGTCCATAAACCACTTTTTGGTTTAATTGCACAAGGTCCTTGAAGAGTTGAAGAAATTAGAGATTTACCTAAAGATTTGCACTTGACTGAGTCTTAGTCCTGAGTTGTTGTGGCACTCAAATTGACCAAAAATCAATCACAAATCAGCTCAACCTCCTCAATTTATGGCCAGCCTCCTATGGAATATGCTCCAAAAGTTGAAAACTCCTATTTTTAGTAAACTATCCCCTTCTCCTCACCTATAAATAAGACCTCATTCTTACATTTCTAATCATCCTCATCATTCATCATTCATCATTCTCTTCTCTCTAAATTCTCTTAGCATTCTTCTTTTCTCCCTAAGCCTATCATCATCTTTTCATAAAGATTTTAGCATTTGATCCTCATAAAGGACCCTTGGTCGACCACCTTAGAGAGCCATCAGCAAAAGAGCGAAGCAAAGGAATGAAGGAGCCTCGTCAGTCAGAGTCTTGGGTGACAGCTACTCTGATATTTTTTTTCTTTAATTTAATTTAAAGTGTTTGCTATGTGTTCTTTGTTCTTGTTTACAACAATGTTAGCTTAATTTTATTTAAGCTAGGATGATTGCTTTGATTAAATAATATTTATTAGGTTCATGCTTATAATGTTTGTGCCTAAATCGATCATGTTTTCAATTAAAATCAAGTCTGTATTTCATTCATACGTGATTGGAATGCACCTGAATTAGCTAAGTGATCCTAACCAAATGATGGCTAGTGGACGGATAATTGAAATGTGTATGCTCAATTTAGATCCTAACCCGATTAAATTGCAGGTTGCATAACAACCCTAACCAGGTTCAGTTATCTACATAGTTTGTAGATTTGTGTGATTAAATTGTTTCAGACCTAACACGTCCCTGTTACCTTGCATGAATACTAAGAAACCCTTAGTAAATAAGGATCAGTAAAATGCAAATTTACTAAGTAAAGGATTCCGAAAGAACCTAATGTGGTTTCAAAACTCATGAAAGATCGAGTTGCCATGGAATATTTTTTCGAATATTATTAAGCATGTTGATAATAAATTGAGTTTCATTAAAGTAATTGTCTTAGTTTATTTATGTTATAATTGTTGCAAATTGTGTTTAAATTTTACTAAAATCTATCTCATTCATATATTTTGCATACTTAGGATAAATTGCATTAGGGGTCATTGCATTTAGTTTCATGTACTTAATTTTTCATCACTTCTCAATTATATTGTTTTTATTTATCAAATTGTTAATATAATTTTACAAATTAAGTGACTTAGCACAAATACAATCCCTGTGGAGACGATAAATTGATACTTACTTCTTACTTGATAATGACTGTGTACACTTCCACAAATCCCACGTCACACTCGCAGAGTATACAACGATTTTCTGCTCAAAGCATCTGCCACTATGTTGGCTTTCCCCAGATGGTAGTCAATAACAAGATCATAATCTTTCAATAACTCAAGCCATCTGCGCTGTCTCAAATTCCAATCTTTCTATGCCATCAAATATTTTAGACTTTTATGATCAGTGAATATATGACATTTTTCACCAAATAAGTAATACCGCCAGATTTTCAATGCAAACACTATGGCTGCCAATTCAAGATCATTTGCCGGGTAGTTTTTTCATGAGTCCTTAGCTCTTGAGAAGCATAGGCTACTACCTTACCATCTAGCATCAATACACAGCCTAAACCATTCAATGACGCATCACTGTAAATTATAAATTCCTTACCCAATTCTGGCAGAACTAACACTAGAGCTTCTGTTAATAAATTTTTTAATCTATCAAAGCTCTGTTGGCATTTCTCAGTCCATTCAAATTTCACATCTTTCTGCAACAAACGAGTCATCAGAGAAGCTATCATTGAAAAACTTTTTACAAATCTCCGATAATAACCAGCTAGTCCCAGAAAACTTCAGACTTTAGACACATTCTTCGGTGGCTTCTAATTAACAATGGCTGAAATTTTATTTAGGTCTACTCTAGCACCTTCAGCAGACACAATATGCCCAAGCAAACTAACTTCACGTAGCCAAAATTCACATCTACTGAATTTTGTGTACAATTGTTTCTCTCGCAGGGTTTACAACACTATTTTCAAGTTCTCAGCATGTTCATTTTCATCTCGGGAGTAAACCAAAATATCATCTATAAATACCACCACAAACTTGTCTAAATACAGGTTGAAAATTCTGTTCATAAAATCTATAAACACTGCAGGTGCATTTGTCAAGCCGAGTGGCATCACAAGAAATTCATAATGTCCATACCTAGTTCTAAAAGTTGTCTTTGGCACATTCGATTCTTTTACCCATAGTTGGTAGTAACCAGAACGAAGATCAACCTTCGAAAATACAGTAGCACACTTTAACTGGTCAAACAAGTCATCGAATTAAGGCAATGGATACTTGTTCATTATTATAACTTTGTTGAGCTGTCTGTAATCAATACATAGCCTCAACGATCCATCCTTCTTCTTTACAAATAGAACCGGCGTACCCCAAGGTGAGAAACTAGGTCAAGCAAAACCTCTTTTAATCAACTCTTGCAACTATACTTTCAGCTCTTTCAATTCAGTAGGAGCTATTTTGTAAGGTGCTATGAATATTGATGTTGTTGCCGAAACAAGATCTATAGAGAATTCCACCTCTCTTTTCGGTAGTAAATCAGGTAATTCTTCTGGGAATACATCAGGAAATTCACATACTACCGACACTGACTGAATCTTTAACTTAGATACTTTGGTATCCTTCACATACGCAAGATAGGCATCATACCCCTTTCTAACATATTTCTGTGCTGAAATCAAATTAGGTAGTCCACCTAGTTTATCAAATTCAACATGAAGCGATTCACCATTCTGACATTTCAATATAATAGATTTCTGCTTACAATTAGCCACTGCATCATATTGGGTTAACCAATCCATTCCCAAGATCACATAATATTCATCAAATGGCAATAACATCAAATTACCCAGAAAGTAATAACCTTTTTACCATCAATGGACCATTCCTACAAACTTTATCCACCATAACACACTGGCCCAGGGGGTTTGAAACTTTAACCACAAATTCAGCGAATTCAATAGGAAATTTTTAACAGTCACTAACTTCGTGCATATGTGTGAATCTGTGGAGCCAGGATCAATCAAAGCAGTAATATCAGTATCAAGTAGAGAAAATGCACCAGTAATGATGTATGGTGTAGAGGCATCTACTCTAGCACGAATAGCATATGTCCTTGCAGGTGCTCGTGCCTCAGATCTAACTGTAGTATCCTTGGTAGTACCTCGACTACCTCCAACATTGCCGGGATGGCGAGGTGGTTTGCCCCTCGAGACAGGATTACTCGATTTTGGAGTTGGTTCTATCTCCTTTTCAACTCTTTCAGCGCAATCCCTGAAAAAATGTTCAAGTGAACCACATTCGAAACAAGCTCTACTTCTAGACCGACATTCCATATGATGGAATTTCTTACAATGTTTACATTTTAGTTTGAGTTTACCGACACTACCCACCTAGTCATAGATGGAGATGAGGACCTTGGGTTAGAACGCTAAGAGCCCTACTCTCTTCTAGGATATCCCATTGAAGTGGTCACACGATCATAGTACTTCTTTAATTTCTTAGAAGAAAATGATTGTGCCTTACTCATAGTTCTTTTTCCAGAAACTCTAGCCTCTCTTTCGGCTTGTTTCTTTTCTTTACTTAGTTTCTCAGCTTTTTGTGCTTGGAAGGCTAGCACCGCAAATTCCCTTATTTCAAGAATTCCAATAAAAAATTTGATGTCTTCATTTAAACCTTCTTCAAAGCATTTACACATTTTAGCCTCAGTTAAAACCCAGTCCTTAACATACTTGCTCAATCGAACAAATTCTCATTCATATTCGGATACGGTCATGTTTCCTTGTTTGAGCTCTAAAAATTCTTTCTTTTTTCGATCCATAAATCCCTGACTTACATACTTCTTCCTGAATTCAGCCTGGAAGAATTCCCATGTGACATTCTCTCTCGGTACTACTGAAGTTATGGTATTCCACCAATAATAAGATGTATCTTTCAACAGGGATACTGCACATTTTAGACATTCAGCAAGTGTGGAGGATAGTTCATCAAAAACCCAAATAGTGTTTCTAGCAAAAACTCAGCCCTTTCTGGATCATCATCTGCGGTAGTTCTAAATTCTTCCGCCCTATTTGCGGATTTTATCTATCGAAGGCTTACCAATTCTAACAGGTTCGGCACCCTGTGGTACCTTAGGATTTGGTTGGGGAGCAGGTGGGGGAGGTCGTTGTACAGCAGGGTTTGTTCTTAAGTACTAAGTAAACCATCCATTCTTCATTTGAAAGAAGGCTTGCTTTGCCTCCTCACTTTGGCCATCAGACACGGGCCTTTCACTACCAGACGCAGACGCAACTCTTTGTATCAAAGCTGAAGCATTGCTTTTGGCTTCCTCAGATTCAGCTCTAGCTCAGTTGGATGACATTACTATATGAAAAATACATTTAAAATGATCAGGAGTCATCACACTATCACAATTTATATAATGGTATGTATAGCTAAACTCGTGTTCGCTACGTCAAATCTGAGAATCGACTAACCATAGCTCTAATACCACTAAATGTAACACCCTTAACCCTTACCCGTCATTGAAACAAGGTTTCGAAGAATTACCAGAACATTCAAAACATTTTTCCATTAACCTCTATAAATTACTATTCATTTATCGAGACCATCCATAACGTCTCTTAATCAGGCCCTCGAGGCCCAATACGAGCATGAGAATCAAATCAGGACTTAATCGGGACCTCTAAGAATTTTTTCATGAAATTACAAAATTTTTCCAAGGTGCAGGGCTCACACACCTGTGTGGTCCAAAGGACACGCCAGTGTGACCCTGGGACATGCCCATGTTGGAGGCAGTGTTCAACCCCGTGTAACTCCCTAACTTGTACACACGGCCATGTCACACGCCCGTATGCTAGTCCACGTGGTTAATTAATTCAATTCGAAAATAGGTATAGGTTTCATACGGCCAAGACACACACCCGTGTTCTAGGCATTGTGGCACACACGGCTAAGACACATGCCTGTGTCTATGCCCATGTGCCCGATTCTGAGCATTTTATTTCTCAAAATTAAGGTGCAAGGGACACACGCCTAACCACAGGCCCATGTTACCAGGCCATGTGTCACACACGGTCTAGACATATGCCCGTGTGTCTGCTCGTGTGGACAAAATGAAGCCATTTCTAACTTTATTTCTTACCCAAAATTTCACCCAATACCTGCACTTGAAACACACAACCAATACCAACCATTCCAAGCATTCAAAATAGGCAATTTCATCATTTAACATGACCTATCATTGCAAGCAAAAGTATTTATAAACTTACCTTGATTTAACTTAGGTAATAACAACATTTGATCACATATACTCAACTTAACACATGTGTATTTATATCATAATACCCTACTTAGAAATATTAAAATGAACCATTACTGGCCATTTCAATGTATAAGTTACAAAAAAACATTTCAAGCCTCTATTGGTCAAGTTGTCTTATACATGCCATTATACCAAAATGATTTTACTAAGTATACCCAAAATGCTAGTTGATAGTGTGACGATGCTCTAATGATCTTCCAACCTTCATGAGCTTTCGAGCACTATAAAATAGGGGAAAATAAAACGGGGTAAGCATTACATGCTTAGTAAGTTCATATAATGAAAACTAAACTTACCAATCTTGTTTATTAATATCTAAGCATACAATGTTATGTTTCCATCCATTTGGCTAAATTGCCTAATCACATACACTCAACCAAACATGTTACTCACAAAGTTTCCATACACATCAAGTAAGAATAGATTAGCTCATTAAGCAATATTATTTCAAGTCATTATTACATCATCTCAAGATTTTCATGTCATGTCAAGAGTTTGATGTCCGCTGAATCATTGAAATTTTGATGAAGGCTCAAATAGTACACTTGAAGTGTACGATTTATTAATCTGCCAATTTTTATCAAAGTTACCCCTTATGGTTTTTAACCAAGGAACACACTTTCAAGCCACTTATCGAATAATAGAATTACCAGTCCAGGCTAAATCCTTTATATAGTGTATGCTCAAAAGAGCTCAATTAGGGTTACCAGTCTAGGCTAAACCCTAATCATAACGTATGCTCGAGAGGTAATGTATCAGGATTACCCGTCTAGGCTAAATCCTTTCTATGACAAGGTCATTGGATTACTCGTCCGAGCTAAATCCCGCCCGCAACAAATGCACGACCCTATTTGTTTTGGGAAAGCGCATACAATCATCATAATTCAACATTTAATCAGGACTTAACCCTTTACCACTGTTTCAAGCATGTATTAAGTTTCTCATTATAACATTCAAGTAATGTAAATCAATATAAATCACATTCCATACAACACAACATTCAATTAAATATATTTACATGTCGGATTAAGTTACATGAACTTACCTCAACACTTGTTTGCATAAAAGTCTACTAATCCGAAATCTTTTCTTTTTCTCGATCTAACCTCGAATTAGTGTTGTCTGGATCCAATTAAGCCTTGGAAGTTTCTCTTCTCTCTCATAGGGTTTCCATAAAATTTTAGGTTGGAGATGATGAAAATAAGATGATATATTTCTTTTCATCTTTTAATTAATTAAGTATTTTGGTATTTTCAATTTAGTCCTTGCCCTTTTTCTATAATTCCATGGATGAGTCACCAAGAAAAATCTACATACTTTTCTTAATGGTCTAATTACTATATAAGGGTATTAAGTTTTGAATTTCATAGCTATTTGATCCTTATAGCGACTAGAATTCAACTAGTAATTAAGCACTTAATCGATAAATTTATCATTTCAAAATTTTCACACGACATGTCTATTATACATGGACTATATAATGAAATAAAAATAAATCATATTTTTGGGTCGGATTTGTGGTCCTGAAACCACTGTTCCAATTTCTCTAAGAAATGGGTTGTTACATTCACCATGATGGGTTGTAATAATTTGATTGTGGACCTAGGCCATTCTTATTTTGATTTTCCACATAGTAGATATCTTTTGGATTTGATGTGTAACACCCTAAAATAGGGCCTAGGATTTTTAAGGGTAATTTAGGATTTTTAGCCATAAAGTGTTTGGAATTTTGCAACATGGTTTTATCGGTAATGTTTTTACCATGGCTTTTAGAAAATTAAATCAATTTCTGAAAATGAGTTTTAAATACCTTTAATTTTTAAAAAATGACTGATTTGTAAAAGAGTCAAAACTTAGAGTTTTTAAGAGGGAATTAGACTAGATTTTAAAATCTAATCTAAAAGCCCCCATTTATAGTTTTATTTTTACGTTAGTCTTCTTCTCTTCTCATACTTGTGTTGTCTATAGTTCTCCCAACTCTCCTAAACAATTTTGAATTTCAAATCCTAATTCCTTTTTATTTCCATCATCTCTTAGGTTATAAAACTCTAGAATTTAAGAAAAACACCTAAAAACACCATAGTTTTCTCCATTGTCAAGATTTTGGGTTTTTCGGGTATTCACTCAAACTCTTGGATTTTCTCCAATTAAGGTAACAATTCAATTCCTTATGAGTTTCTAATGTTATCTAGTCTTTAAAACTAAATTTTTAGCCATTAAATCATATGTTTTGAATAAAAGTAAAAAATTGAGTCATTAATGATGGATTTCAGGATTTTGAGTAAAAAAGTAACTTCAAAATGTTTTTCAATTAGTTTTGACATGATTAAGAGGTTTCTAAACTTACTTTGAATTTTTGTTAAAGATTTCTTGAGTTTTAATGAATTTTCGAAAAATAGCCATAAAACATGTCGAAAAGTCAATACAATGAATTGAGTATTTTATTGTAGTTTAAAGGTGGGAATTAGTTTTAGGTGAATTATAAGATGAGCGGAATTGGTTTTAGGCAAAAAGATTGAGTATAGACAGATATATTAGAGTTTTAAGTTGGTTGTGTTAAAGGTTTCGGTTACATGAGAACTTAGTTTAGGCTTATGTTTTTGGATTGTTTGTGGTGAGTTCTTAGTTGATTATTGAATGCATTGTTGTGTGAATTGTTGTGTTGAAGTTCTAGATTTGGTAGGACCTTCTATGAGTAGAGATAAAGGTAAGGAAAAGCTAGTTTGAGCTTTCGACTTTTCGACGGAAGCGTAATTGGTGAGTGTTTGGAATAATTGCTTGTGGTCATGATTCAATGCGTTATTTGGGAATTTAGTAGTAGCCTAAACCCCTACTGTAAATTCCGAGTGTAAGCTTTCTCATCCCTATGTTATCTTTTTAACTATGTGCTTACATGTTTGTGAATATGTGAATTGAGATAATATGCTATAACATGTGATATGTGTTTATGATAACCATTGTGAAAGTGAAAATTTGTATATTTTATGTATATGTTAAATGTTACTGACAGTGTTTTCCTAAAGATGCAAATATGAAGTGATAGTTAGAAACAGGAAAATATACACACTTTTTCATGCCCTTTTTAACTCAAATTCATGCAGTTTCAGTAAAATTATTGTTGAAAAATATATAATAATTATAAAATAATTATTTTGGACTTAAATTATTAATATAATGAATTTTAAATAATTTTATAATAAATCTTGATTAATTTTAATCATTTTCTACAGAATTTGTACAAAGGGCGAAAATTGGCTCAGCAGACACTACTAGAAGCGCAAAATCGAGAAGTGATTTTTGAAGCATCGAGACGAATGAATTTTTCAGCTACAGACTGTCCAAATTATGTGTATTAATTTATAATATAATTAATTTTAATTTTAATCCAATTTAATTTAGGTTAAATAAATTGTTTTTAATTAAATTATTAAAAGTGGCCCAATTGAGCTGAACCGAGAGAACCAAACCGATCAAGCTTTAGGCAGCCCAAAACCGTCCAGCATGCTGTCCCAATCAGCTTGCTTGGCTGATTAATTGGCTTGCAAAAAGGCCCTTGAAGACTTCTTCAAAATGCAAACAAACCCCTCCACTATTCGTGCCTTTCTAAATTTGCTCTAGCCTTAATATAACAAGTTTGAAACTTCAAACTTGCCACATGTGTGGCCAGCCATGGGAGGGCTTTTTGGCTGCTGATTTTTGGCTATTTTTAGCAGCCCTCTCACCCTATAAAAAAACCCCCCTTGGCTGCTCATTTCAACACACCATAACTTTCTCATCTCTTCTCTTCTCTCTCAACTTTCTCTCTTTATTTCTCCATTTCTTTTCCTTTGTCCTCTTGCCAATTTCACCTCTTGAAAAAGATTTGTTCATCCATCATTTAGAGCAGAGCTCAAGAGTTCATAAAAGCCTTGGTTCAACAAGAACAAGTGAAGAAGGAAGAAAGGAACAACTCAGCCAAGCCACGGAGAAACACCAGATTTGCTTCTTGTTCCATATCTTTTTAAATTTTGTTGTTGTTAGGATGAACATGTCTATGAATATTTATGTTGATATAATTTATTTAATTAATATGGCTTAAATTTAATTCGTGTTAGGTTGATTGCATTTCATCTTCTTGATTTATTAAAATTGTATTTGTGTTGTTATAGGCCTCAGTAAGATGTTTGATTAAGTAAAACCATAACGAAGTTATTCTTGCATTACAATTGTAAGGTAACTAATGAATTAATTATTTAAATGGATTGAAATTGTAATTAGTTGACACGATACTCAATCAGTGCATGTTTAATCATCTAAGGTAGCTGAGGGTTAAATTAGCACCGGTATCAAGCGATACAATTGCCTTGCATAACTTGCAAGATTATTGTGATTAAACTGTTTCAAGGTAGAAATACATTATTACCTTACGTAATCTTTTATGTGCTTATGTGAATAAATTAATTGTTTAAATTGGCATAGAGATATGTACAAGAGATTATTTTAATTTCGTAAGTATGTATGTGCATTAACACATTTGCCTATTAAAGTTTGTTTAATCGGTTGAATTGACATAGAGATATAGTCAAGAGATGAATGGATATTTGTAGGTAAGTATGTTCATAAGTTAGCAAATTACCGAGTTGTCATGAATTTATTTGTAACAACATAAACATGAGTTTAATAATTCTAAGTTAAGAAATGTAATTAATCTAACACAATTATGTCACTTGATTAAAATCATCTTTTGAAATCATGCATTAGAACTTTATTTTATTTTATTTATTTTACTTTGTTTTCTAGTTTTTAATCATTTCTCAAATCAAAATATTTTTCTTCACCAAAGTGTTTTAAATTACATTCATAAATAATTCTTTTCACAGTCCCTGTAGGTACAATAACTCGACATTTACGTGTCACTTTATTACTTGTTGCGATTGTGTACACTTGCACATTTTCGTCGTTCCAAGTTTTTGGCGCCATTGCTAAGGACTGTTTCAAAAAACTCATTACTTGTGAATTTGTTAGTTTTGCAGTTTGGTTTATTTTTCTGTTCAATTTTAACTTAATTAATTTTTCTGTGATTATTTCAGGTGTTTATGAGTATTAACCGAATTATTGATTTACTCCCTGTAGACACTTAGATTGAACGAACTTTTCGATAATGAAGAAGACAAGCAAGTTAGAGAAGGACCGAAGAGATGAATTTCAAAAATCTGAATCAAGGAAATAGAGCAAATCTTGCTCAAAATCCTATCCTTACTGCTAATGATAGGGATAGAGCATTAAGACAGTATGTCGTGCTAGTGTTTGATGATCTTAATCCAGGTATTAGGTGTAACAGTCCGGTTTAGACCCTAGTCAGAATAGTGGTTTCGAGACTACAAATTCGAGTCTAAGAAATATTTTAATATTATTTTTTGTGTCTATGATATGTGAATTTATATCTGCGAAGTTTCTGTGATTAAATTTGTCCATTTCTGTGCTTAATTATGAAAAAGGATTAAATCGCGTAAAGTGTAAAAGTTGAGTGCTAGATGATAAGAATCTATTTGATTTGGCTTAGATAAGTGGGGGTCCTTGCATGTCAAATTTACTATTTATTTAAATGGTGGACAATTATGGACATTAGTTAGTAAGTTTTATTGTTATTTTTATTGAGGGCGAAATGGTAAAAGGTGAATATAATGCTTATTATAGTAAAAAAAAAGCATGAAAATGGCTATTATTACATTTATTGCCGAAAATTCAAAGGAAAGAAAAGAAGAAAACCATCCTAGGGTTCGGCCATTTCATTTCTTGATTAAGGTATGTACTTTGGTCCGTTTTTGATAATTTCTACGTTTCTGTGATCATTGCTTCGTGTTCTTCAAAACCCATGTCTGAATTTCTATTTCTGTTGAAGATTATGAAATGTGCCATTGATGATTTTATGAGCTTTGTGATGTTTTTATATGGGTTATAAAAGATATATATGAGATTATTATATTTTGTTCTTGAATTTTTGATGGACTAGAGCTATTTGGGCTAATTTGTGAAAATGAGGTTTTGAAGGACTAATTTTTGAATTAAATATGTTATTTGGACTTATATGAAAGCTATGAGTATTCAGTCAAGCTATAGTCTAGGTGAATTTTGCATATTTGTGATTTTTTGAAAAATGGACTAAATTATCAAAGTGTGAAAATGTAAGGGCTAAAATGAAAAGTGCCCAAAATATGTGTTCATGGATTATTTTGAATGAAATGAATGATTGAATAGTTGAATTTGAATTGTATTAGATCAAGAAAAAAGGAAATCGGACTTAGATCGAGGGAAGTCTAAGGTAGTTGAATAGTTGACTCGTTTTCGTCCGAAATCCATACGAGGTAAGTCAAATTACAATTACGTGTTAAATTGACTAAATTCTGCACATATACACTGTAATCTGTATTAGACGGCCTTGAGAGCCTGATGAATGATTTCTGAGTAAATTTCGATAATATGTATGACTCTGAAAAGTTCTGCATGTCTCTAAATAAACGTTGACATCAATCTGAGATATCATGTAAGACCGTGTCTAGGACACAGGCCTCGATTTGAGATTTATGTGTAAGACCATGTCTGGGACATCTGCATCGTATCTGATTTCGTATAATACCCTATTTGGGATAGAGGCATCGATATTGAATTACATGTAAGACCACGTTTGGAATGTCGGCATTGTACTTGGTTACAAGTATTTGTATTGTTTCTGAACCGTGTGATGATAAAGTACGAGATATGAGAATGAATATATGAAATGTATAATCTATACAGGTACGTTTGTATCGTACTCAATTTCTGAATATGAAAGACTTCATTTCTGAAAAATAGTGAATGCGAAGTAGGTTCGAAAATATGGAAATGAATATAACATGTATACAAGCAATTGAGCTTGGTTAAGTTTATGAATTATTCTATGAAATGGCTATAAATTCTCATTGTTTCTTTGTAAATATATGCTTTAGTAGTTAGATCAATTGTATTGGACTTACTAAGCTCTTTGTAGCTTACTCTGTGTAATTTCTGTCTGTTTTACAATTATCGTAGCTACTGAAGGCTTGGGATAGTCGAGGATTATCACCACACTGTTAAAATCATTTTGGTACTTTAGGAAATGTACATATTTTTAAGTATGGCATGTATAGGCTAGAAGGTTTAAGAATGTAAGCTTGATATGTATATATGTTATGCTATGTCAATTGGCTAGCAAATGATAAGTTTGTGCAGAGTTTTGGTGTATGTTTGTAATGTGCTATGTTTTAATGTGAATTGGTCATCTTCAAGCATGGATTGGTTAAAAATTTTGGTATGAATGTTGTATAGTATTGCTTGTAGATTGGACCCAAAAAGGGGTGGCAAGTTGGCTTAAACCAAGCCTGCATTGTGCCACAAGGTTAGGGAACACGGGCGTGCCTTGTGGCCGTGGGCTTAAGTCAGTAGCTAGCTAAATTTTACACGGTCATGGCACACGGCCGTGTCTGTTGGCCATGTGAAAAACTCAGTATAGGAAATCTTTTTGGCACGGTTAGACCACATAGGCATGTCTTGTGCCCATGTGAGTCACACGGCCTAGGCACACGGGCGTATGACTTTGACAGTTTTGAAAGATTTGGATAAGTTCTAAAAATTCTGAATGTGTTCGGTTTAGTCCTGACCTTTCTTAAATGTATGTTTTAGATCTCGTAGACCATTTTAAAGTGTGAATTGTGGATGAATGCCTATGTATTAATGTTTTGTGATATCTGTAATTTTGTATTGTTCTGAAATGCTCTGTCCTTCCGGTGATGCCCCTTACCTGTTCCGACGAGGGTTACGGGATAGGGGTGTTACATTAGGAGACCCAAAATCAAGACACAAAAATTTGAGCTGAAGCCAGTCATGTTCTAGATGCTTCAGACTGTGGGCCAATTCAGTGGATTGCCTACCAAAGATCCTCACCTTCACTTAAGACAGTTTATGTAACAATCCGATTTAGGGCCTAATCGAAACAATAGTTTCAGGTCCACGAATTCGACATAGTAAAACTTGTTTTTATTACATTTTTATGGTCTACAGTTTTATGGTATGATTTCGTGAAAATTTCGTTTGAAAATTTTGACGTTTGAGCACTCAATTTAGCAAAAAGGACTAAATTATAAAAGTGTAAAAGTTTAGTTCTACATGCTAAAGGTGTCTAATTGTTATGAAATTTTAAATTGAAGGTCCTTATATGGTAATTAGACCATTTGTTAAGTTAGTAGACAAAAATGGACATGAAGTAAGAGAAATTTTATGTTTTAAGTTAAGGGCGTTTTGGTCATTTGGCTAATAAATGAATTAAAAATCAAATTAAAAGCCAATTTTTGTCCATCTTCTTCCCATGGCCAAAATTCTCAAGGGGGAACCATAGCTAGGGTTTTTTCATCTTCCAAGCTCGATTGTAAGTCTGTTCTAGCCCCGTTTTTAATGATTTTTATGTTTTTGAGATCCTTGTAACCTAATCTAGCTATTTCAAGGATTAATTTGAAAGAAAATAAAAGTATAAAATTTTACCCATGAAGAATATTTGTGCATTTTGATTTCTAATGGTAAAAAATGTATGTTAGATGTTTGATAAACAACTTTTGCTAGGTGATTTTTTATTAAAATGTCATAACGACCAATATGTAAAAAGGTTATAAAATGTGTGTAAAAATGTGATTAAATGAAAATTTTGGGTTGTTATAAGCATAAAAAAGGTTCGACTATGCTTGGGAATCAAAGAAATTGAATCTATTTTAATTTACGAGCCTAGGGACCAAAGTGTAAAAATATCAAAGTTTAGGGGCAAAAATATAATTTTTCTATAATATGATTTTTGAACTAATTTGAGTAATGTGAATAATAAATGAGTTAAATTTACTATTACAGATCAAGAGAAATGAGGTTCGGACCTAGATCGTGGGAAAAATAAGGTGTTTGATGAGTAAGTCATATTTCTACTATTTTTGTACCGAGGTAAGTTCTTATGTAAATAATGCATTATTTTAATTATGTTTTAAATGCTTTATTATTGTATGAATTGTGATTGACTCATGGACGTATTCAATAAAGTTATGACAAGAGTGAAATCCCGGTTGAACCTTAGGAATAGATAGGATACAAATGTCATGACATTAGGGTTACTAAGACTATGTGTAAGACCATATCTGGGATATGGCATCTATATGAGGCTTCATGTAAGACCATATTTGGGATATGGCATTGATATAAGATTTCATGTAAGACCATAACTAGGCTATTGGCATCGATACGAGATCCCATGTAAGACCATATCTGGGATATGGCATTGGTATGGTACCGTGTGTATGGAACTCCCGAGTATCCTTTAGTATTCTAAGTGGTTCAACGGGTAATTTAATGAGTATGTCAAAGATGAATTGTGTGTGAATCCAATTCGAGATGACTCAGGTATGTACAAAAAACTCATATGTGATGAGCTCATTATCTGATGAACCCTCGTTAAGGTTATGATTGAGTAAGTTATGGTTATAATATCTTAATAATATTTATGTCAATTATCATCATGATAATTGTATGTTAAATGTTGGTTTATGATGCCTATTATTTGCATGGGAACTTACTAAGCTATATAGCTTACTCCCTTTTTCTTTCCCTTGTCTTATAGTGTCACCAAGCTAGCTCGGGGATCGGAGACTGTCGGAGATCCACCCACACTATCAACTGATTTTTAGGGTACCAGTGAATTTGACATTTTGAGTTATGGCATGTATAGGGACTTGGTTATTTTGTTATGTGTCATAATTGAATTGGCCTAATGTGTTAGCCTATATTGGTTGATAATTCATTTTGTAAATGACCATTTAGAATTGGCTAATATTGGTCTAAGTATATATATGCATATGATGATGTTTTCATGGATGTGGAAATTTTCATGGTTTAAGTTTATATATGATGTTTGTATGTTGTAAATTGTAGCATGTGAATGTGTGTGGATGTCTTGATTATGGCTGAATTGGTTGAATATAATTGCTTGGATTGGTGTTATGTTTTGTTGTGTAGGTGTGTGCATAAAAGGGTGACAAAATGGCTTGGTAAATAGCCTTGTTTTTGTCCACACGGGTAGACACATAGGCGTGTGTCTAGGCCGTGTGTGACACACGGCTTGCCCCATGGGTGTGTGTTATGGCCGTGTGTCCCCTACACCTTAATTGTTGCAAAACAAAATGCTCAGAATTCAGCACATGGGTAGAGACACGGGCGTGTGTCTCAGCCATGTGGATGACATGGCTTCAGGCACGGGCGTGTACCCTGGGTGTGTAAGGTCTGCACCTATTTAATGAAAAATCATAAATTTTAAATTGACAACACGGCCTAGCACATGGGCGTGTAACTTGGCTGTGAGACTTCAATTTGTTCTTGGGTGACAAACAGAGAGTTACACTAGTTAGGGACACGGGCATGTGTGACCACACGGTCTGCCCACACGGGCATGTTCCAAGCCACACGGGCGTGTCCCAAGCCACACGGGCGTGTGGCTCTTAAAACATGAAAAATTTTCTAAATGTTGTGAAATTTTCTAAAGTTCTCAGTTTAGTCTCGAACTGCTTCCGATGTATGTTTTGGGCCTTGTAGCTTTGTTTTAGGGACTTTATGAATGTTTGTGAAAAGATTTAAATTTGGATGGAAATTTACATCTCAGTTTTGTATGATTGCTTGTGTATAAGTCCGGTAATGCCTCGTACCCTGTTTTGGCATCGAATACGAGTAAGGGGTGTTACAGTTTGTGGAGGTGAGTGATTCTTTTAAGTTAGTCGAAGTACCCGAAGATGCATTATGATTGAAGTTGTTCCCATATTCAGTAAGGGACAAAGCTCGAGCCTGATTGAACTCATTGCAACCAAATTCAATTTCCACATGGTAAGAGTTAGCAGAAAGATTCCTTATGAATTATTTCCCGCCTAGCAAGAATGCTAAGTTTAGGAACGAGATCACTGCTTTCCAAAAAATGGATGATGTGTCCTTATATGAGGCATGGGAAAGGTACAAAGAATTATTACGAAAGTGCCCTCATCACGGAATCCTCATTGTATCCAACTTGAGACGTTTTATAATGGTCTTAATGCACACACGAGGATGGTAGTGGACGCTTCTACTAATGGTGCTCTCCTTTCTAAGTCTTATAATGAGGCTTATGAAATCATTGAGAGGATTGCCAATAATAATTATCAATGGCCAACCAATCGAGCAGCGTCAAGAAGATGAGTCACTGGAATTCATGAAATGGACACTCTCACTTCACTCGCATCTCAGGTATCATCCATTTCATCAATGTTTAAAAATTTACCACTAATGGGTTTAACATTTTTGCAGCTGAGCCACCGAATCAAGCTGAAAATGTAGCCTGTGTCTATGTGGGGAAGGACATTTGTTTGAAAAATGTCCATCGAACCCAGAATCCGTGTATTACATGGGTAACCAGAACCAAAATCGAGGAAGGCAGGAACTGCAATCCAATTACTATAACCTATCGTGGTGAAACCACCCTAATTTCTCTTGGAGTAACCAATGGGCTGGACCCAGTAACACATATGCCCAGCCTAGACCAACCTAGCCACCTACTTTTACCAACAAGTTCAAAAACAACCTCAAGCTGGACCATCCAATGGCTTAGAAAACTTGTTGAAGGCATACATAGCCAAGAATGATGCCTTAATCCAAAGCTAAGCAGTTACATTGAAAAACCTGGAAAACCAAATAGGCCAGCTTGCAATTGAACTCAGAAACCGACCACAAGGTGCTTTACCTAGTGATACGGAGAATCCAAGGAATCCAGGGAATGAGCATTGTAAAGCGTTGACATTAAGGAGAAGAAAGACAATAGAACCCAACACCGTTGAAGTTGAAAAGGAGCCAGCTGATGCTCAAGACTTAAAGGAAGTTCAACCAAGTGCTGAAATTCTAGTTCCACTGGAACCAGAATATGCAAAATTCGACAAGGTAACTTTAGAACAAGCTAATTCTGATCAATTAACAACTTCGTTAGATATAGAATTGCCAAAGAAGACAAATCAACCAGTTCCAGTAAAGAAACCTCCACCACCCTGCCCTCAAAGACTTTAGAAGCAAAAGCAGGAATTCAATTCAAGAAGTTCCTTCATATCAACATCTCGTTGGTTGAAGCACTTGAACAAATGCTGAACAACGTCAAGTTCACGAAGTATATCCTGTTAAAAAAATGAAGACTTGGAGAATTTGAGACAGTAGCCCCTACGAAGGAATGCATTGTAGATCTTTAAAACAAACTACCCCCAAAGTTGAAGGATCCTGGATATTTTACCATACCTTACAACATTGCAGCAACATATTATGGTAAGGCACTATGTGAATTGGGTGTGAGTATCAACTTGATGCCCATGTCAGTATTTAGGAAGTTAGAGATAAGTGAAGTTAGACCTACTACGGTTACACTTCACTTAGCAGATCGATCCTTAGCACATCCAGAAGGAAAAATTGAGGACATATTGGTACAAGTAGATAAATTTATCTTTCCTACTGACTTTGTTGTTCTAGACTTTGAAGCAGACAAAGAAGTGCCAATAATCTTAGGAAGGCCTTTCCTATCAACCGGAAAGACCCTTATTGATGTGCAGAAGGGCGGGCTTACTATGCGTGTTGATCAGGTAGCATTTAATGTTTTTAAATCTATGCTATTTCCTGACACAATTGATGATTGTCCTGTAGTGTCTGATTTAGAGGATTTAATTGTGGAAAAGGAACTCAATTATGTTGAGGACCCATTGGAACAAATTTTGACATCAGACCCTCCAAATGATGAAGAGGAGGATGAATACTTAGCTTTTCTAGAAGCTAATCAAAGGGGATTTAATTCGTAATCTCGGTTTGAATCTTTGGAGTTAGAGCATAGGGATTATGCCCAACCAAAAGCATCAATTGAGGAGCCACCTAAATTAGAACTCAAGGTACTTCCCTCACATTTAAAATATGTCTATTTGGGTAATGCTTCTACTTTGCCTGTGATTGTTTTAGCAGATTTAACTATTGAGCAAGAAGAGAAACTCATCATAGTATTGAAACAATTTAAGAAGGCTATCGGATGGACCATAGCCGATATTCGCGGTATTAGTCAATCTGTATGCATGCACAAGATTATCCTAGAAGATGGTGAAAAAGGGACGATTGATGGACAACGAAGACTAAACCCCATCATGAAGGACATGGTGAAAAAGGAAATCATCAAGTGGTTAGATGTAGGTATAATTTACCCCATCTCAAATAATTCATGGGTAAGTCTGGTCTACTGCTTACCAAATAAAGGAGGTATTACAGTTGTTGAGAACGAGAATAATGAGTTGATACTAACTAGAACGATTACGGGATGGAGAATTTACATCGATTACCTGAAGCTGAACAAGGTGACTAAGAAATATCACTTTCCTTTGCCATTTTTGGACTGGATGCTAGATAGACTCGTAGGGAGAAGTTATTACTATTTCCTTGATGGATACTCAGGGTATAGCCAGATTACAGTAGCACAGGAAGATCAACACAAGACAACATTCACCTGCCCGTACGGTAAATTTACATTTAGACGCATGTCATTTGGTTTATGTAATGCACTTGCTACATTTTAAAGATGTATGATGTCTATTTTTACTGACATGGTTGAAAAATACTTGGAATTCTTTATGGATGATTTTTCAATATTTGGAGATACATATGATGATTTCCTAGCCAATCTAGCCAAGGTACTAAGGCAGCGCGAAGAAATAAACATTGTACTCAACTGGGAAAAGTGTCATTTCATGGTACGAGAAGGTATTGTTCTAGGGCATCCGATAACGAGACATGGAATTGAGGTAAATAAAGCAAAGGTATATGCTATTAAGAAACTCTCATCTCCAACATCTGTAAAGAGTGTTAGGAGCTTTTTGGGCCACGCTGATTTCTATCGAAGATTTATCAATGAGTTCTTCAAAATTGCTAAACCTTTATTCAAATTATTGAAGAAAGACATGACCTTTAAATTTGATGAGGAGTGCTTAAGAGCTTTCAAAGATTTGAAGAGCAGTTAGTTTTGGCACCCATAATTGTCACACCAAACTGGGATTTTCCATTTGAACTGATGTGTAACGCTAGTGACTTCGCGATAGGAGCTGTCATGGGCCAGTGAAGGAACAAAATTTTTCATCCCATCTACTACGTAAGTTAGACTCTGACAGGAGCTCAACTGAATTATATGGTAACAGAGAAAGAGTTATTTGCTATTGTGTTTGCTTTTGACAAGTTTCGATATTATCTTGTAGGTACCAAGGTGACTGTTTATACGGACCACTCGGCAATTAAGTATTTACTTGCCAAGAAAGACGCTAAGCCGAGACTGATTCGATGGGTAATTCTACTTCAAGAGTTCGATCTAGAAATTCAAGATCAAAAGGGAGTAGAAAACCAAGTAGCAGGGTCACTTGTCCAGATTAGAGCCGCAAGAAGGGAATTGTCCTCTTATACCAATTCAGGAGACATTTCCAAATGAACACATACTGAAGGTAAATCATGTCCATAATACCCCTTGGTTTGCTGATATTGCTAACTATTTAGCCTGTGGTTTGATGCCGATCGATAAGACGTATCATCAAAAGAAAAAGTTACTTCACGATGTGAAGTACCATTTCTGGGAAGAGCCATATTTGTTTAAAAAGTGTGCAAATCAAATGATCAGGAGATATGTGGCAGAAGATAAATTTCATAAGATCTTATATCATTGGCACTCAGCTCCGAGTGGGGGACACTTCGAAAGTACACGTACTGCGGCCAAAGTATTACAAGTTGGATTCTTTTGGCCAATACTATTCAATGATGCATATGCTTTCATAAAGAGTTGTGATCGATGTCAAAGGGTTGGAAATGTCACCAACAGAAATGAGATGCCTTAAACAAACATCACTGAGATTGAATTGTTGGATGTTTGGGTATTGACTTTCTCGGTCCTTTTCTTCCGCCTTTTGGTCACAAGTACATATTGGTAGCAGTAGACTATGTGTCTAAATGGGTTGAAGCTGAGGCATATCCAATGAACGATGCTAAGGCTGTGATGAAGTTTTTACAGAACCATGGTTCACAAGGTTCGGAACCCCAAGAGCCATCATTAGTGATGAAGGGTCCCATTTTGTGAACAAGCGGTTGAAATGGTTACTCAACAAACATGGAGTGAAGCAGAAGGTTGCCACAGCTTACCATCCGCAGACTAATGGGCAAGCTAAACTGGTAAATAAATAAATCAAAGGCATACTTGAGAAGGTAGTTTGCCCGAATCGACAAGATTGGTCCAAAAGACTAGATGATGCTTTATGGGCTTACAGGACAGCATACAAGACACCTTTAGGGATGTCACCCTATAGGTTGGTTTTTGGGAAAGCCTGTAATCTGCCCTTAGAGTTAAAATACAAAGCTTACGGGGCTCTTCAACAACTCAACTTGGATATTAAGCTTGCTAAAGAGAAACGGATGCTCCAACTCAACGAGTTAGAAGAATTTCGGATGTTCTCAAACGAGAATGCCAAATTACTCAAGGAAAGACTTAAGAAACGGCATGACAAGCACATTTGAGTTCGAGAATTTGAAGCAAGTCAGCAAGTCTTGTTATTTAATTCCAGATTAAGGTTCTTTCCAGGTAAGTTAAAATCATGTTGGTCCAGTCCATTTACAATTCACCAAGTTTATCCATACAGAGTTGTTGAACTTCAAAGTAAGGGAGGTAATTTACGAGTCAATGCTCAGCACTTGAAACATTACTGGGGGGAAAAAATTGAACGGGATCAAATCTCGTTCATTTTATCAGATATTTAAATTTTCTTATTTTTCGATTTAAATAAATTATTTAGGGTATATTTTCGAGATTAGTATGTTTAAATGAATTCTGTCGAGGAAATTGGAACTTAAGCGGGACCGCTTGTGACCCCTCCAATCTTTCCTGGGAATTGATTTTAACATAATCTTCCAAGAAATTATTCCCTAAATGACGAAATAAATTTTTAGTTTTTTAAATAAAAGGGTCAATTTTGACCCAAGTTCTAAATTGCAACTCAATTTGAAATTTTCATTAAGTCTAGGTACTTAATTGAACTATTTTCAAAATACGGTTGCTCTTTTTGTAGATATTAAAAATTAAATGCCTCTTTTTGTAAATTTTTTAAGGAATCTAGAATAAATGTTTTTAATTTAATAAAAAAAGATGACAATCATTAATATATAATCACTTCCATTATAATATATATTAATTATTATGAACTTTGGATTAGTTTTAATTTAATCATATTTTATTTAATAAGTTTTTATCTTTAATAAATTAATAACAAATAATAACTTT
The DNA here is from genome assembly GCA_025698475.1 of Gossypium anomalum. NCBI lineage: Eukaryota > Viridiplantae > Streptophyta > Magnoliopsida > Malvales > Malvaceae > Gossypium > Gossypium anomalum. The sequence goes on along the minus strand of CM046966.1, from coordinate 52,749,265 downwards.
ATATGCCTTATATTAATTATTAAATGTTGTTAACTTTATATAGGATTAGAACTTAGAATAATTTAATTATTAAATTGTTCTAAGAATTTTACTTTAATTCCTACTCCCCTCGTTATAAATACCACCAACATTCTCTATTATTCATCAATCAAACCTACCGTTTAAAACCCACCACATCACCTAATGTCATAGCTCCCCAGCAGCAACACTATCAATAGTACCAATCGGCCAGCACGCACCCAGTAGCCCACGCACATAGGTGCTCTAGCAGCCGCTTGTTGTCGCTGCAACTACTGCCCGTCCAGCACCAACAGCTCGCCAGGCCTACTCCCACGCCCATCCGTACGGCACATCAGCCCTACTACTCGCACCAACATCTTTAGCCGACAACCCTCCAACCTATCCTAAACTTGACCTCTTTTGATCTTTAATTATATTTTTTAGGAGTTCTTAATTTTTATAAAAATGGTGGTAAGACAAAATTTTCTCCTAAATTTTAATTATTTAATTATTTAATTTATTGAATTATTAATAGTTTATACTAATTAAATTTTTGAGAAAATAATTGTTTTCCATCTCATGTTCAGGTTAATCATACCTTGCAAGAGAACTCGTGCCTCTACCCAAATTGACGAATCACAAAACAAATTCCATTCTGAAGAAGCCAAAGCGAGATACGAGAGTATTTTCAAAAGTCAATAGATGCATCCAGAAAAAGTCTTTACACTAAAAGAAAACAATTACATTGATTTCATGGCACGCGCATTCGTCAGGTTGCTGAAACTCTCAATTGGGAGTTGTTTTGTGAGAAAAGACCTAGTGTGGATGAGGAATTAGTTCGCGAATTTTATGTGAATTTAATCTCAAGCGAATTGACGGAAGTTCCTGTTCGCAAAATAAAGCAATATTGAGCCTAAAAATCTGCAAGAAATTCTTGAGGAACTTACAGTGTAACACCTCTTACCCGTATTCGATGTCAGAATAGGTTACGAGGCATTACCGAACTTATACACAAGCAATCATGCAGAACCGGGACATAAATCTCGATCCAAATTAAAATTTTTCATATACATTCATATCGTCCCTATTACGAGCCTACGAGACCCAAAATATACATTAGGAGTGGTTTGGGACTAAACCGAGAACTTTCAAAATTTTTACAACACTTAGAAAATTTTCATGCTTTGGAGGGTCACACGCCCGTATGGGTAAGCCGTGTTGTCTCACACGCCCGTGTGGCTTGGGAAACGCCCGTGTCCTCAGCCCATGTAACTCTCTATTTATGACATCATCAACAAAATAGGGTAACACTGCCAAGGCACACGCCTGTGTGCTAGACAGTGCGGTGAATTTAATTTTCGCAATTAAGGTGCAGACTTCATACGGCCTGGGCACATACCCATGTCCTATGGCCATGTCTCTCACACGGTCAAGACACACGGCCGTGTCTCATGCCCATGTGCTTGCTACTAGGCATTTTGTTTCTTAAAACTAAGGTACAGGGGACACACGGCCGGATCACACGCCCATGGGGCAGACCATGTGTCACACACGGCATAGACACTTGCCCGTGTGTTTACCCATGTGGACAATTTTGAAGCTATTTTCCAACTCATTTGCCACCCTTATATACTCAAACACATACATAACTTTAAAGGCACTTAACATGGCTTAATTGAGTACTTAAACACAATAAAACAAGTCATGATCATGACAATATCATATCAACTAGTACATACACAAGACACCACACTTTGTCAAGCCCAAGCCTACAAATTCTCATGCATTAAGAATTGTAAGTTTACTTCCATTTTACATATTGGGACCTTAGTTATCATCGTACCAACACATCTCAACTAAATCCACAAGCATTTATAACCAATAACATAACCCATCATATAGACAATCACAAACCACATCTCAAGGGCATAGGCATATGCTTGCATGTATAAATAGGCTTACAACCCAATAATCAATATAAGCCATATCTCATGGCCATATACAAAATGAATCATCAAATCATTATAAGCCAACACACTTGGCCAAATTAATATGACACGTAAACAAAAAGACCAAGTCCCCTATACATTCCATATTCAAAATATCGAAACCAACTATACCCAAATGACTAAATTGATAGTGTGATCGATGCTCCGACAACTTCCAATCCCCGAGCTAGCTTGGCAACACTATAAGAGATGAAAAGGAAGGGGTAAGCTTTAAGCTTAGTAAGTTAGCATGTAAATAATAATCAAATTTAAACATAAAATTACATACACATAACATAATGTAAATTAGCACAAAAACATCAAGTGATTATAGACATATCTTACTCATTTGCATCCTTACCAATAATGCGTCTTAAACCGAAATCATTTCTCGTGAGTTTTGCGTACGTACCTATACCACTTCATCACATAATCATAACCTATCACATATTTGACATAATATACTCGGGAATTACATACACATAAAATCGTACCAATGTCATATCCCAGATATGGTCTTACATGGGATCTCATATCGATGCCAATAGCCCAATTATGTTCTTACACAATTCTCAAATTGATGCCATGTCCCAGACAAGGTCTTACACGAAATCTCATATCGATGCCATATCCCAGATATGGTCTTTTGTGTAAACTCATAACCCTAATGTCATGACATTTGTATCTTAATTATTCCTAAGGTTCAATCAAGAATTTTGCCGTATCGAATCTTTGCCAAACAAATCTATAATGATAATTGTACAAGTCATGCAATAAAATATTTTGTACAAGTCATGCAATAAAAAAATATTAAATACATAATATAAGTTGCATTATTTACACAGGAACTTACCTCGGTACAAAATATGGCTAACTAATTCGATTTAGTCCACAACTTTGTTCTTTCCCCTATCTAGGCCCGGACTCCATTTTTCTTAATCTATAATAGCAAATTTATCTCATTTAATTATCGCATTTTTCAAATCAGTTCAAAAACCATACTTTGGAAAAATTATAGTTTTGCCCCTAAATATTTACATATTTACAAATTAGTCCTTATGCTCGTAAAATGAAATGTACTTATTTTCTTTGTTGCCCAAGCCTAGCTGAACCTATATCATGCATATACCAGCCTATATTTTTCATCAAATCACATTTCTACCACCGATTTTTACAACTTTTACAAATAAGCCCTTTTTAGGTGTTTTCATTGAAAATCACTTAGTAAAAGATGTTAATCACACATCAAACTTTCATAATCTACCATGAAACATCAAAATACATGCATGTCACACACGGGTCAAACCCTAGACATCAACGCTAGCTCAAATAAATGGTAGAAATGGCTAGATCGGTTGATAACAACTTCAAAAATGTAAAGAACATTAAAAACAGGGCTAGAATGCACTTACAATCAAGCTTGAAAGTTGAAGAAACCCTAGCTATGGTGACCTTAGGAATTTCAGCTATGGCGTGGAGAAGATGAGCGAATTTTGACTTAATTTTCCCTTTTTATTCTTTTATTAACCAAATGACCAAAATGCCCTTTTTACTAAGCTTCCAATTTTTACTTATTCATGCCTATTTTTTTCCATAAAAATAAAAATTGGTCAAATCGCTATTTAAGGACCTCTAATTAATAATCCATAGATATTTCATGCTTAAAGCTTCTAAAATCACATTTTTTGCAACTTTTGCAATTTAATCCTAAGAATCAAATTAGGCACTCTATCAACAAAATTTCTTAACGAAACTTTCATACAATCATGCAAACATATCATAGACCTCAACATATTCATAAAATAATTATTTCTACTTTAAATTTATGGTCTCGAAACCACTATTTTGAATAGGCCCAAAATCGGGATGTTACATACAGTTTCAAATTCAAGTAAACAGTGTCAAAGCAAGAAATTCACACTTCTCGAAGAGAATATTTGACACCACTCGCGAAGGTATGGTTCTATTTCATTTAATTCAGCCTTATGCCTATTTCACATAGGAATATAATTTCATTAGAGCGAATGGTCTTATTATACTCGATTTTAACTGGAAAGACCATTGATCGCTAGACGTTCTAGCTCAGTTTACTTCCCTTTTATGATAACAATTTTGTGCTTGAAAGCTAAAATTTTGGCAAACGTAAAGAAGACAGGTTATAGGCAAGGCACAATCACAGATTGGGACCTCTACCGAATAGCTAGAGACTCTGTTCTGTAGCAACGAGCTGAAAAAAGTGAGGATCTCGAAGAAGACCCCATAGAGATTGAATCGATGCAATCAGATAAGGCAAAACCAATAGAACCAGAAGCTGAACCTGATGTCGCAAATTTAATGTTTAGATCTCCATCGCCTCACCCAAATCTTCGAGATGAGCCGTCAAAGTTGATGGATATAATGCAACATATGCAGTGGCAGCAACAAGGTTACTGGAGATATTCAAAAATAAGGGATGACTCAATGAGAAAATATACAATAACCTGTTTGTTTTTGTGCCTGAGTTTCCAGATTTCATATTCGAACCATAGAGTCCACTATCAAAGAAGGAGCGAAGCGATTCATACAAAAACAAACATGATGGAACAAAAGATGAGTAAAATTCAGAAGGATCTACAAATAAATAAACGGTGGGGATCTTTATTTTATTTTATTTTTGTTTTTAGGTTATTTTAGGATTAAGTCTAATTAGGAAAAAAAATTTCATAATAAAAAAAGAGGTGGAAATCATTAATAAAAATGAACAAGTCGCAAAGTATAAAGTATGGCAATAGATGTATACATGTCTAGGATTGGAGTTAGAGAGAGCTTGGTACTTAAGTAGTCAAATTGACTCACCTTCTCTTTTCTAGACTCCTACCTGGTGTATAGTGTAACGCCCCCACACCCGAGACCGACGCTGGAATCGAGCTTGAGGTGTTACCGAACATAATTTATCAATTTAAGTACTTCGAATCATTTGTTTTTACATTCACAGCTTTCTAGCTATCTGCGTCACAGTTACAAGAAAAATCATATCTCGAGTTACGAAACTCGAAATCAAGATCCGTAAATTTTCCATAAATCTAGACTCATATATCTATTTACTAATTTTTTTCTAGAATTTTTGGTTGGGCAAATTAGTACAGTTTATTAGTTAAAGTCTCCCCTGTTTCAGGGTTTGACTACTCTGACCTCTGTGTATTACGAATCAAATATCTATCTATACAAAATTTCAATGACCATGAGGTTTGTTTATCTTAAAACTAGACTAAATAAGGAATCTGTACATGTAAAATTTATTATAAATTTTTAAAGTCAAAACAGGGGATCCAGAAATCATTCTGGCCCTATTTCACAAAAGTTTAAATATCTCATAAAATATAATTTATATGCTTGTTTTGTTCAATCCACATGAAAATAGACTCATTAAGCTTCAATTTCATAACTTACTCATCATTTAGTTCCACTTATACTATTTTTAGTGATTTTTCAAATTCATGTCATTGCTGCAGCAATATTCTGTTTTAAGGCAAGTTTCATCTTTCCATAAATTTTTTTATGAACTAGAAAACCTATTAAACTTCCATGATATCAAACATGATCTAATTAGCCATCACCATGACTTATCAATATCAAACATTTTCTCAACCAAACATGGCCATATCATAAAATTATTTACACAAAATAGGTACATTGCTATACATGCCATACTTAAGTTTTACAAGCCATTTACCAATAGAAATCCTTCGGATAGTGTGATCGAAACTTCGACCTGTCCCGATTCCCGAGCTGACTTGCTCAAAACTACAATGAATGAAAAGGAAGGAGTAAGCATAAATGCTTAGTAAGTTCATATGCAAATAACAAGTAACATAACAATACAATTATACCAAACAACCTTAGCATGGCATCACCAAAACATATATCACATTTCTAAACATCATTCATCATCTTACCACTTTATCGTTGTTGTATCTATTTTCAACCCGAGGGTTAAGTACATACCTGTCCAAAGTGCCCATTTCACAGCACTTACCAAAACGTCACTTGCATCTTAAATGTTCTTCCATTTCATAGAAATTTTCACTCGTTGAACACATCGGAATATAACTCGAATACACGGATAATTTGCACATAAGTGCCACATATGTAGTCAAGCAATCATGTAACCCGCCCATAAGTGAACTCAGACTCAACTCAACGAGCTCGGGCGTTTGCATCCATAAGTGAACTCGGACTCAACTCAACGAGTTCGGATGCCTAGTTACATCTCACGAACTCGGACTCAACTCAACGAGTTTGAACATTTGCATCCATAAATGAACTCGGACTCAACTCAACGAGTTTGGATGCTCAACCATCCTAGTGACATGTCACTTGTATCCTAATCTATTCCTAAGGTTCAAACGGGATTTTCCTTGAACACATATCCTTGCCATCTTCCATAAAATACCGAAACCAATACTCGATAGCACTTTATATTTAACAAATAATACAAATAATTTGCATTTTATTCGAAAATAACCACAAAGCATATATTTCATGATAAAAATCAGCATATCATATAATTAACATCAATAATTTAAAAATAACAATTATACTACATTATTTACACATGAACTTACCTTGGTACCAAAATATAAAGATTTTGCAATTTAGTCCACAATCTTTTCTTTTCCTCGATCGCAACTTGATTCCCATTTCTCTTGATCTATAATACCAAATTAATCTTATTTAATACATACATTCATCAAAACAGCATTTAATACGAACTTTGGAAAATTACACTTTTGCCCCTAAACTTTTGCATAATTACACTTTTGCCCCTAGGCTCGGGAATTAAACTTTATCCCTTATTCTTATGTTTTATGACATGCTGATAATTTTTCCCTTCTATGACAATATCAAATTCACACTCTAACATGTACTTATGACTATTAGGTATTTTTACCGATTAAGCCCTTTTACTCGTTTGCACTCAAAACCGAGTAGCACAAGTTGTCTAACATAATTTAAAACCTCATATTCTATCATAAAACATCAAAATACACAAATTTAACCTATGGGTATTTTTCCAAATATAAACCCTAGGTTGAATTATTGCTAGCATAAGCTTAATCGAGCTACCCGGATTCCAAAAACGTAAAGAACATTAAAAACGGCGCTTGGAATCACTTACTATGAGCTTGGAAGCTTGAAACAAACCCTAGCTATGGAGAATCCTTGAAATTTCGGCCTAATGAAGAAGATGGACAAAAATTGGCTTTTAATTTTGTTTTTAATTCATTTTAATAACTAAATGACCAAAATGCCCTTACTACTAAACTTTCAAAAATTCCTTTCATGTCCTAATTTTGTCCATGAACTCAAAATTGGTCAAATTGCTATTTAAGACCTCCTAATTAATATTTCAATGCAATTTCATGCTAAAAACTTCTAGAATGTAAATTTTGCAACTTATTCGATTTAGTCCCTACTTTCAATTTAAACACTTTAGGCATAGAATTTCATCACGAAATTTTCACACAATCATGTAATCATATCATAATTATCAAAATAATTATAAAATAATTATTTCTATCTCGAATTTGTGGTCACGAAACCACTATTCCGATTAAGCCCTAATTCAGGATATTACATATAGTATCATTCACTTTTAACAATGAGGACATTGTTCATCTTAAGTAAGGGGACTGAAAAATTGAAATTATTTCCACTCAGAATAAATTTTTCAGTTATGATTAGGATATATTTTGTTCAATAATTTGAAATTTTGTTAAGTATGCTAAACTTTAGTATATATAAAGTTTGATTATTTCAATAAATTTTTATTTTAGCTTAATAATGACATAAATGTATGTTTAATAAAGCATGCAAATCGTACCACAAAAATTTTAGTTCCTCAGGAAAGTTAGGTATGCATGAAAGTTTAAGTCTCCAGAATTGACTTAGTAGTTTCTTGAGGCAAAATCCTAGGAAGCATGGGAAGTTTAAAATGATTTAGGCAACTTTTGTTTGAACGTTTGACCCTTTCAAGCCAACCTTGATGAAATTTTATCCCTTGAAACCCAACTTTGAGATTATATGGCCTAATTTTATTTGAACCCTTGCAATATTTAGCCATCACTTTTCTCTTAATTATCCTAAAATTGTCTCAAACACTAGACTTAGTACTATTCAAAACATGCTTTGAAAATAAGTTTGGGGGAGTTGAAAAGAAGTATCAAATGCTAAAAAAAATTGTAGTACATACAGTAAAATTCTTGTAAAAAAAAGAAAAAGAACATAAAAAAGAGCATATGTACTTGAAAGAAAATAGATGTACAAAAGAGCATGTGAAAGCAAAGTAAGTTGGTGTACTGAAGGTAAATATTCCAAAGGTGTGATTGAAGCTAGGTCTAGGGTTTTTCTTAGCCTAAATTTATCTATCTTTTACCTACCCCTAGCCTAGCCACGTTACAACCTATTTAAAGACCTATTGATTCAAGTTTCTATGCTACCTACATTAGTGGAGAGAAATTGCTATGTTCAACATATGAAGGCATAAGTTAAACTTAATGATTACAGCTTAATCTTGAATAAGGGAATAAAATCAAATTGGTAGGGATTTAACATGTCTTTATTAGGAAACATTTAGTCTAATTTGGCTATCATATTAATGATTGAGATTAATTTGAATGATATGTATACATAAGTAGCATAAATATCAAATTTCTTGTTTTTGAGCATAAGTATACCAAATTCATAATTTTGGGAAGAATGTTGTTCTAAAGGAATTTTTCAAAGGTGTTTCCAAGAAATTCATTTCAATTTGTGCATTACTCAGGACGAGCAATGAATTAAGTTTGGGGGTGTGGAAACACGAAAATATACGCACTTTTTTATGCCCTTTTTAACTCAAATTTATGCAGTTTCGATAAAATTATTGTCGAAAAATATATAATTATTATAAAATAATTATTTTGGACTTAAATTATTAACATAATGAATTTTAAATAATTTTTATAATAAATCTTGATTAATTTTGATCATTTTCGATAGATTTGCACAAAGGGCAAAAATTGGCTCGGCAGATACTGTTAGAAGCACAAAATCAAGAAGCGATTTTTGAAGCATCGAGACGAATGAATTTTTTAGCTAAAGACAGTCCAAATTATGTGTATTAATGCATAATATAATTACTTTTAATTTTAAATCCAATTTAATTTGGGTTAAATAAATTATTTTTAATTAAATTATAAAAAGTGGCCCAATTGAGCTGAACCGAGAGAATCGAACTGATCAAGCTTTGGGCAGCCCCAAACCGTCCTACATGCTGACCCAATCAGCTTGCTTGGCTGATTAATTGGCTTGCAAAAAGGCCCTTGAAGACTTCATCAAATTGCAAACAAACCCCTTCACTGTTCGTGCCTTTTTAAATTTGCCCCAACCTTAATATAGCAAGTTTGAAAACTCCAAACTTGCCACATGTGTGGCCGGCCATGGGAGGGCTCTTTGGCTAATGATTTTGGCTATTTTTAGCAGCCCTCTCACCCTATCAAAACCCCCTTTGGCTTCTCATTTCAACATACCGCAACTTTCTCATCTTTTCTCTTCTCTCTCAACTTTCTCTCTTTATTTCTCCATCTGTTTTCATTTGTCCTCTTATCGATTTCACCTCTTGAAAAAGATTTGTTCATCCATCATTTGGAGAATCATTCAAGTGTTCATAGAAGCCTTGGTTCGACAAGAACAAGTGAAGAAGGAAGAGTGGAGCAACTCAGCCAAGCCACGGAGAAAAACCAGATTTGCTTCTTGTTCCCTATCTTTTTAAATTTTGTTGTTGTTATGATGAACATGTCTATGAATATCTATGTTGATATGATTTATTTAATTAATATGGCTTAAATTTAATTCGTGTTAGGTTGATTGCATTTCGTATTCTTAATTTATTAAAATTGTGTTTGTGTTGTTATAGGCCTCGGTAAGATGTTTGATTAAGTAAAACCATGACTAAGTTATTCTTGCATTACAATGGTAAGATAACTAATGAATTAATTATTTAAACGGATTGAAATTGTAATTAATTGACACGATACTTAATAAGTGCATATTTAATCATCTAAGGTAGCTGAGGGATAAATTAGCAACGGTATCGAGCGATACAATTGCCTTACATAACTTGCAAGATTATTGTGATTAAACTATTTCAAGGTAGAAATACATGTTACCTTACGTAATCTTTTATGTGCTTATGTGATTAAATTAATTGTTTGAATTGGCATAGAGATATGTATAGGAGATTATTTTAATTTCATAAGTATGTATGTGCATTAACACATTTGCCTATTAAAGTTTGTTTAATCGATTGAATTGACATAGAGATATAGTCAAGAGATGAATGAATATTTGTAGGTAAGTATGTTCATAAGTTAGCAAATTACCGAGTTGCCGTGAATTTATTCGTAACAACATAAACATGAGTTTAATAAGTCTAAGTTAAGAAATGTAATTAATCTAACACAATTATGTCACCTTGATTAAAATTAGCTTTTGAAATCGTGCATTAGAACTTTATTTTATTTTATTTATTTTACTTTGTTTTCTAGTTTTTAATCATTTCTCAAGTCAAAATATTTTTCTTCACCAAAGTGTTTTAAATTGCATTCATAAATAATTCTTTTCACAGTCCCTGTGGGTACAATAATTCGACATTTACTTGTCACTTTCTTACTTGTTGCAATTGTGTACACTTGCACATTTCCATCGTTCCAATAGTGTACGAATAATCAGTAAGTGATATGTGTTTTATTTCAGATATTTTCGCCTTGTGGTCTTGAAATCGTTAGATATAGTTGGCATGCCATAGGATTGTAAGTACTCACCTATATGTACAGTGATTTTGAGTGTTGAGGCCTTGGGACATATTGGAGGGATAAGGGAATGTGAGATAAGCTCCATTCAACAGGACATGTGAGGGGAAATAAGGAGAGTGTTAGCTTTATGCTTCATTTTTGTGGCATGTTTGACTCTATGAGTTTATGTGGTAGATTTGTGTATCCGATCAGTGATGATAGATCTCACTTTTATGTTTCATAGCTCAAATGTCAAATTTTCTTAAATTATGAATATGTGTGTATTGTGATATGTGTTTATATAACATGTGACCATTATGCAATTTGTTTATAAAATGATTATATGAGTATTGGGATATATGCTTGAATGTTATGTGATCATATGAGTATTGTGATATATGCTTGAACATTATGTAATTATATGAGTATTATGATATATGGTTATATGTGTAATGTGATATATGCTCAAAAGTGAATATGTTTACCGTGTAAAAGAGTTAGTAATAATGCACGAGTAAGTATAATATGACACTAGAGTTGGAACTGTTAAGGTTATGCTATGTAGTTGTTTTATTGGTACTTGATAAATTGTTTGCATTATGGTTATTCTGAGCATTCACTAAGCTTGTTAAGCTCACCCACTCCTTTTAAACCATTGCAAATTAGTTGTGTACCGGTGTGAGCGGTGTGGTTCCAAGGGGTGATCCATATAAGTCTGTTTCCATTCTACCATAGGTGTTACTGTTATTTGTTTACGTTTTGGGAATAAGGCAACGCGGTAGACTTTTAATGATATTTATCATGACGTTTTGGAAGTTTCATCGCTTAATTACTCTTAGTGTTTTGAGAATTGAACCATATTATGTCGATTATCACTTGAACTTATTTTCAACGTTTGAGACTACTATTACGGTCATTTTGATGTTTATTTGATGATGTTATGATAGCATGATAGATTGGTACATGTTGGAATGCTATATATGCTCAATTATGTTATATTCTTTTGGTCTGGAATAGAGGCATCGATATTCGTATTTTAAAAATGATACATCTATGTTTTGAAACATGTAGGGAAGTCAAAATAGAGATTTGGTATCGATACCCTACCATGAGCATCGATACTTGAGGTAATTTTATCAATACTTTTGCAAAGGTACCGCTATTTTATGTTACTTTGATTTTAGATGAGAAATAGAATGCTGATTTGGTACCAATTTTCCAAGCGGTATCAATACCACTTGAGGAAAATATTGATACCCATGTTCTAGTATTGATACTATGTGATTGTCTTGGAAATTTTTCTGAGTGATCCTAATGCTTGTTCAATTAATACTATAATTTTTTTAAGTATGTTTGGCATGTTTTAATGATGATTAATTAATGTTAGACTAAAAATTTATAAGATCACTGATAAAGAGGATGATTTCTTAATAATGTGGCAATTTACTATGAGTATGACATGAGACGGTGGTGTGGTATCTTTATATTTGGGCTTAGCAACCAGGCCAGGTATAGGGTGTTACATGATGGGTAGTTCTCAAACACATGGCCATCTCCACAATAAACACATTAGATGCTTTCAAACTGGCTTGGTTGCTGACATGTCATGTTAACATTGAAACCATTAGTAGTAATGTTCTTAAGCATAGAAGTCATAGAAGATAGTTGGGCTGCCAATGAAGTAAGTGCATCGACTTCATGAACTTTGGTCACTGTTCTTCCTATGGCTACTTGATTAATCAACCACTGATTGTTGTTTTTAGATATCCTTTCAAGTATCTCATTTGCTTCATTGTATGATTTCGAAAGAAGAGCTCCATTGGCTGAAGTGTCTACCACCATTCTTGTATGTACATTGATACCATTGTAAAAACTCTCCAACTAAATACAATGAGGAATGCCGTAGTGAGGACATTTCTGCAATAGCTTATTAAATCGTTCCCATGCATCATGTAGAGATTCCTCGACGAGTTGCTAAAATGCAGTTATTTCATTTCTAAGCTTGGCATTCTTGCTCAGTGGAAAATACTTCATCAAGAATCGTTCAACCAATTCTTTCCATGTAGATACAGAATCAAGTGTCAAGGAATTCAACCATGCTTGTGCTCTATCTCTTAATGAGTATGGGAGTAACTTCAATCTCAAAGCGTCCTCTATTACTCCGGTCAATTTGAATGAGTTCCTTACTTCCATGAATAAGTGGAGATAAAGGTGTGGATCTTCAACAGGCATCCCACTAAATTGGCTCACAATTTGCAACATTTGAAATATAACTTACTTCAATTTGAACTGAGGTGCCTCAATTTCAAGTCTCACAATACTTGGATTTAACTCATTGAAGAGAGGCACAACATATTAACGAATGGCACTGTCTCTATCGTCAGCAACAATGATTGGATTTTGAGCATTGTGAGCAACTCTTTGAGCTTATTATGTTAAATATGATTGTTACCTTCAAATTTAACCTAAACAGTATTAAAATGAAGTTGGAGAAAGTTCTAAAGTTTTATGCTAACAAGATTTTTTTTGTTTTAAGGAAGTCATTTGGTTTGCGAAATGGAAGACGTTTTTTTAGTAATAGGATTATCATAATTTAAAATTATTTAACATATTATTGAGTATATTGTATTACTCTATTTGGTTCATTATACTGGAATGTAAATTTTATTGTTTGGTTGTTATAATATATGATTACCTAATAACAAATTTAGTAAATTGTTCTCATAAAATTTACTATTTTTTTTTATTGTTTATAATACAAAAGTTGAAGCTTATAGTATTTTATTTTTACTAAAAAAATGAATCAACTGGTGTTGAATGTGATGGAAAAATTATTGATTAAAGTTAATACTTGAAAAATTCAAATTACTCCCAAAAGTATTACATTTCTTTTAATAGAACACATCCTAAAATTTGTTCCCAATTTATTCAAAGTACACGAGATAAAAGGTAAGTAAGCTCTTCAAGGTAATTGTCACATAAAGTACTATCTTAAGGGTGTATTTGAATTTTAAACAACCTTTATGTTGGTGAAATTGGATGCAAACCGTTGAGTACCAAAAGTAGTTGGGGTGCAATTTTATTTACTGCTCCTCCAGTGGGTCAGGTTTATTGAAAGTCAAATGTATCCTATTGGCATGTTAAGTTACACTTTACCCTTCTTCTTCTTTTCTTTTTTTTGTTATATCTTTCATTTTATTAATTTTCTTCTTTTATTGTTTTTACTTTAAAAAAATTCTTTTTAGAAAAGTTTTGAAAAGTTAAATTATTTAAATATATGTTTTATTGGATATGATGCTCCTTCTATCCAAATATAGTCTTTAAATTAGCTTTTAAAAAAAAATTTGGATTAATTATAAATGAGATTTTGATAATATTGACAAATTTTAAAGTTTCTCAGGGGCAAATTTAGGAGAGCTCCCTACGTTTTGTAAAATTTTCTTTAATTTCTTTTTGAGTTCTTAAAACTTTTATTTTAATATTATAATAATATCTAAAAAAAGAATACATTTTTGTTTGGCATCCTAAAGCTTTTAAAATTTTTAAATATTTATAGGTTTTATAATTTTTTTATGCTAATTTTAGTAATAGTTGTAATTTAATTTGGTAAACTAATAGAAATGAGTATTTAAATATTAGTTTGGTAAAAATAAAGCTAAATAATTGTAATATGTATGTATAAATAGTATCTAAATATTAATTTCGTTAAAATATAAACTTAAATAATTATAAGATTTAATATAAATTAAGTATTTAAATTATTTTATTTTTTCCTAAGTTTTGATTATCAAGATTAACTCGAATTTAAAATACCTTGTTGAAAGTATGGGTTTTGCCTAATTCGATTATGTATATTATATATAAATATCTCCCTTTATCAACATTTTTGGCTTCATTCCTGAAGCTCAGTTTGATTTTATGAAACGGATATTATTTTTGCTTTTTTCTCCGTTTCTGTTTTTTTTTTTTTGTTTTCTTGAAAAATGGAAAATGTTGAATAAAACATGTTAGGTCGAAATTCTTAAAAATGTTTCTTGAAAAATAAAAAAAATGAAATTATGTGAAAATTAGAAAAATAAAGTTGTTTTTATTATTTTCATTAAAAATGCTTTGTAAAATAAAAATGATAAAAATAGAGAGTTTTTAACTTTAAATGAATCGACTCTAGTTCAAAACTCATATAAGCAAAAAAATATCCTTTTCTTTAAACAAATTTTCAAATATTAAATATTATACCCTAATACAAATCTATATAAATATAAATTTTTTTATTTGTCATGTTTCTATTATAGAAAAATAGTTACCAACCATATTTTCATTATTAAAAATATTTTTTATTTTTTATTTATCAAGCATGTGTTTTAATTTTTTAAAAATAAAAAATGGAAGTTGTTCAACAGAAATAGAAAGTGAAAATAAAAAATATTCTAAGAAACAAAATGGAACTTAAAATCTAGAATTTTGATTGCTCTCATATTATCTATTATGTGCAAGTTGTATCTAAAATTTTTATTATTGAATTTCCATACATGAATCCTCTCAAGAATATTTTAATTTGATTCTATTATTATTATTTGTGAAATTCTTTAGATTCTATTTATACTTTCTAGCCTCTAAAATAAAATTTTGAATAAAATGAATCAAACTAATTTGAGTTAATTATTTGTACTCTAATTAATTTATTTATATAGACCATGTTTTTCATTTAACAATGAGTGATTTAATTTATTTTCTCTGTATCCTTTCACCGCTAGATATCTCAGATCAATATTGAGCATAATTTAGTATCTATCCAAAACTTGTTAATTAACGGTATTAAGTCTTCTTCTTAAATTTAGGTTGAATTTGGATAAACGGTGTATTTATCTACGATTAGTATAAAAATAGTTGTGGTAATAAAATTAAATACTGTAGCGATATTGTAATGCAAAAGCGAAGCCAGAACAAAATTTTAGAGGGGTCGAATGAAATTTTAATTTTTGATAGTCTATATCTTTATAATTTGTAAAGGATTAAATCGAATTTTTATAATTTTAGTCGAGCTGAAATGTAATTTTACCTTTACTATAATTTAAATTTTTTAAAAAAATTTAAGAGCCTAAATAGAAATTTTACATTTTAGGCGGGACCGGGGCCCTTGCCAGCCCCTTAAATCTGCCTCTACTATAACGTTAAAAAAAAAGTAAGATAAACGCACCACACTGCACCACACCCAATCGCTCATTCAAACCCACCCTTAACCATTAACACATCAATAAGCCTTTACAACTATTCTAACCCTCATCACCCATTCATCAAAGATTTCTTGATTTATTTATTTAAGAGTAATAGATATATACTTTAAGGTGACAAATTTTATATTAATTATTTTTAGGTATAATGATTTATTTGATCCTTTAATTTTATAAAAATTATTTTAATTATTTTTTTATTTTTTAATTCAACTTTTGTTGTTTGTCAAATAAACTCAAAATGAATAGAAAAGTTGATGATTACTAACTTTGTTGATATGGCATCCAGGTGACAGTCGACGTGTATCTCTCATTAACAATTAATTATTTTTAAAAAATTAAAAAATTAAATTTTTTTAATTTTTAAAATAATTTTAACAAATTTTAATTTTTTAATAAATTTTATATTTTTTTTGAATTTTCAATTAATTGCTTATATGGCATCTATATGACAATCTAATTGTATGATATGCCAGCAAAGTTATATTAACTTTTTTTTTATCTATTTTAGAATGATTTAATAAATAAAATTAATTTAAAAGTTAAAAGAGAAAAAAAAATCAAAAAATAAAATAACTTTTTTGTAAATTTGAAAGATTAGTAGAGTTTATTTTTACATATAAAATTCTAAGTTATACTTAAAACAGCATAAATGGGCATTGATGGCTAGGATCATAAGCTAAAATCAAAATCTAAAATTACGAAAATATTATTATAAACACGATAATAACATGATTTAATAACATTAAAAAAATCTACCATATAAACTAAAATTGATTCAATCAATTAATTTATTAAAAAAAAAACACCAGAAATAGGTATTGAATGGAAAGCTAGAAATAGCAAGGGAATGAAAAGAAATGGAAGTGAGGTAATGGGCACCTTTATACATAGACAAAATGAAATGATGGAGTTTGCCACCCACCCTTTCTCCCCCGAATTGAGGGACCATACCATAAGCTAATGAACACCAATACTCCTGCCATATATTACATTATTTTAACTTCATTTTTAAATCTTTTCAGAAGACCCCCCAAAAGGGTCACTGCAAAATTATGCTTCATATTATTCATATTTTACGTATCACCGTGACATCACGACTACGTTACCCCCACGTCAGCTTCTATAGGAGTTAATGAAGAGTATTTAATAAAATTAGTTAACAAAATAACATAAAAAAGAGATAATTTTGGCTTTCCATCTTACTTTCTGATTTTATTTTTTATTTTTCAAATAGACGAGACCAATAGTTTTCGACTTGATTGATCCTATAATTAAAACAAAAAATTATGAAAATAAGTAAAACAGAAATCAAAATCAGAAAAAATTAAAAATTTATAAACACAAATAGATAACAATTCCATAACCATCAATTTTAAATTTCAAAATACAATTAAAAAGTTAAAACAGTAACAAAGCGGACTATATTAACTCTACAACTTGGAATGTTTTAAAACATTATCCAAAAGTTCAATACTCATCAAAACATAAAAACCGATTCTGGACCTGAATTTTGAGTTAAAAGTAAAAAATAAAAAATCGATTTAATCGATTCTTAATTTACAATTTACCTATAATTTAAAGTGATTCTCTTTATAATCGGTTCAACTCTTTTATTTCGACTAATTTAATTATATTTAAATAATTTTTTTTCCAGAAAGAGAAAAAGGGTTTGAAGTAATATTTTATAGTTACAACACTAGATTGGCCTCTATGGGAGAGCATATAATGCATGTAAGAAGGAAATAGCAAGTTGTTTCACAATCTTCAAAACTCGATAGGAATTTTTATCCCCTAAAGAACAAAAAAATTAACCGGCACTCTAATTATTGTTTTCTTTTGCATGATATATATATATATATATCATTATAGTCTCCTTTTGCTCATGAAGATTTTAATCAAAGACTACAACCTTAATCTATATCATGTCTATGATATTTAACCATCATATGCCAGCTACACTCATTATTTTCCAATAAATGCAAGTTGATATGATTTTTAACCACAAAATTACCCATAGAAAGTACCACGTTAACAAAGTTGTTGAATTATAGAGAGATAATTAATCCCAATAGTTCGGTGGTTAATTGTTTTGCAGCAATGGTCCACAAAGAATGTCTATTTTTTCTTAGGAAATTAAGGATTCGGAAAATTAAAGTCATCAATTACCAATAACAAAGGATAGTTATTAGAATCCAATTAATCGGTAATGACTAAGGATATAATTAAAATATTATTTACGAAAATATGTTTTAATTTAGTATTCTTCTAAATTCAAGAACGATAATGTATTAATGGTGTATTTTTATAATTATTATTAAGCTTTTTTTAAGGAAAATTAATTTCTTTTACGAATGGGATCATACAATCTTAGTAAAAGAAAGAATAATAAATATTTGTTACTAACGGTGAAAGACAAGTTTCATCAATACAAAAAAAGCTTCAATCGCAGAGAAAATAGATTATTTTGTCACAACTCATATACAACAAATCTGCGTGATCATAAGTACCTATCACAATAATGGCTACCAACCTCAGAGGATTCAAAGTGGTAAGTAGAATTAACAAAAGAATTAAGCATCACGAATTTGATTAGGAAGTTGACAAATTTATCTCTAAAACACTTGCAAAAGCAAAAAGTACATACATAAGTAAAATTAAAACTTGTACAGAACAAGACAAAAAACCTTTGATATTTTCATAAGAAAAAGGGAAGATTTACTAAACAACGAGGAACAACCAAAAACATATAAAATAAAAAAATAGCATAAATTTAAATCAACTTGTGAAATTATTTATTATATTAAAATACTTTCAAACTAAAAACATATAAAGGAGTCGATGAAGAACCACCTTTTAAATATCTATGATCAACTCAGAGAAACTGTTCATGGCTAATAGACATTTAGTAATTTTAGATATTAACATTTGTCCATCACAATCTATAAAAACAAAATAAATCTATAAATTGAAAAGAAAAAATGAAAAAAAAAAGTGGAAGGAAGGAAATGATAAGGGATGCACAAACCAAAAGCCAAGATCTTCACTAAACCAAACAAAAAGAGAAAAACAAACGGGGCTGAAGAGAAAAAAAAGAAGTTAAAAAAGAGTTTTAATAATAGTAATAATTATTTTAAATTGAAGGGATAATGATAACAATATAAAAGGGGTGGTTTTGGAATTTGAGAAATGGTGGGTAAGGTGGGGTTAGATTTTGTGTTATGAGGAAAAGTGAAATAGCAAAAGGAAAAAGGGTGAGATGAAGAAAAAGGCGAGAAGCTTTAGTTATTTATTTATTTTTATTTTTCCGCTAAAAGTCAAAGAGGGCCTATTTCATCAATCATAATGATATCTTCACCGCTGATTGCAGAGAGGATAGATTTGCACCCAAGATTCATCATCATTGCCTCTGATATTTTTTTTCTTTTTTGTTTGTTTGTACTGGCTAAAAGAAACCCTAGAATAATTCAATTATAAATTATACACACAAAAGAAAACCGTAGAAAATTACATGAATTTTTATATTCCGATGAAGGATAGTATAAATTTTATAATTCCTAATTATATCTATCTTAGCTAAGCTATTATTGAGTACTCATGTGTTTTTTGGTTTGTTAACTTTGAAGGCTAGTTGTAGCTAACCAACATTGATGACAATGGATTTTCCATGCAATTTATAAGCACAGGAAAGCAGCTGCAAATTTAACCTAATTGTCGTCTATTGTTGACCTCCTTAAAACAGGAAATTTCCACTAACAAATGAGACATAAAATTTGCATGCTTTTGAGGTCAAAAAGTAACATGTGTTGCACTACTTAACTCTTAAATCCAACCCACTTAGCATTTCAATTTAAAGTCTAAACTCCAAGTTGTTTCATATAAACAACAAAGTTTAACGATTTAACCCTTTAATTTCACTCCTTTTCATTTAAAAAAAAATACATTGGAGATAAAACAAAAACAAAAAAAATTTATAACCCTGAGTGAAAAACAAAATTATGCAATAAACATATTTATAAAAATTAAAAAAATAACAAATGATATTTTCGTTGAATAGTGGTTTACAAATGTTGAAAACCATAGAAGCCACTGGTTCAATTGTGTATATTTAGTTCTATATAAAAGATAAAAATACCTTCAAAATAATATAAAAGATAAAAATACCTTTAAAATAATATAATTTACCTACACTTTGTTTACAATTGAGGTTGAAAAGTATTTTTCAACCCAAACCTTGATTTCAAACAAAAAAAAAAAAATGGTAAACAAGAGCTTTTCAAACCAAACCTTTATTTTAAATTGGGATTTTAATCCAAGCTAAAAATTAAAATTTTTAGCTTTCGGCTTTTGAAAAAGTGTTTTTCAATAAAGTTACCCTTTTTATCCTTAATTAAATCTTCTACTTTACAATATCATGCCTAAAATTATTATTTTATTTTTCAAAAATACTTTTTAATCGTAAGGGTAAATTTTATCAAAAATTTCAAAAACCCTCTTTTATATTACTTTTAAAAAGTACTTTTTAATTACAACAGTAAATTAACTCTAAATAAAGTAAATGTATTTTCTTCGTTATTCAACTGATGCTTGGTTAAAAAATTTAATATTAACAAAGAAGTAGAGATTTTTTAAGTAACTTTTATATTTTTTTCAACATCTACGTTAACTTATTTAATTATTCCTGATTTTTTTTTAATATGAAAAAGCAATATTCTTTAAAGGAACACCTTCCTTTCTCATTGCAGTAAATTTAGAATATCCTGTTAGTTTTTATAATACATAAAACGAAAAAAATTAAGAAATAAAAATGAGAGAGAGAGAAAGTAAAGCCAAACCAGAAATGTGGTTGGTCACATTAAAGGTATTTACTTACTAGTTACAAGTTTCATTTCTTACGAAGTAAAAAAAAAAACTCTTTGTATATATGAATATAATTCTGATTTGTGTATCTATCATAGAAGTTTGAGAGAGACCCTTCCTCCGGTTCTTTTAATCTAGACAGCTTCTATTTGTAGTCGATCATTTAAAATCCCTACTTCTACCCAAATTTATTCTCCTATAAAAGGATTCAAAACCTAAAGTAATTCCTTTCTCATCATCTTCAACAAATCCTCCCAAGCCATGCAAAACCAGGGCTTGTTTGAGGAACAACAAGAGATGCCTAGTCCCATGGGTTTCTTTTCTACTTTTCCTCCCAACAACAACATCACTTCATGTCCTCCATTGGGTTGCCATCAATCTCTCAAAGCCTTCAATATAGCAGCACCTGATCATCATCATGCACTTCCTACTGAAACCCTACTCTCATCTCTCTCCTCTCCAAAGCATAGAGAACACCTTGCTTCTGATTTTGGAGGACCCCGTCTCCTTTCCTTGCAGAGATCTAGTGCAAATTTCTGGTAAAAATATTACTTGTCTTTTACTCAATATTATTGGTTTTATTCATTACTATGTGTTTTGTTCTCCTTTGCATGTAAAATGAAATAGTAACATATGGGTTATGCTTGATTTGGTATTAGGGCATGGGGAGAGTTAAACGAGTGTTTGGGAAGCAAGAAAAATGGTGTAGATGATCATCTAGGGGTTTCAGCAATGAAAATGAAAAGGATAAAAGCAAGACGAAAGGTAAGGGAACCTAGGTTTTGCTTCAAGACCATGAGCGAGGTGGATGTGTTGGATGATGGATACAAGTGGAGAAAGTACGGGCAGAAAGTAGTAAAGAACACCCAGCATCCCAGGTATATTAATCACACTTTCAAAAATATAATGATTTAAAATAATTTTCTCTTTTTGTTTTTATGCTTTTTAACAAATATAAATCTTCATCAAAAGTTACTAATATTCACATCAAGTTTTTAGCCTTAGTTGTATTCCATACACATGCTATGTCTCCTTCCTCTTTTTTCCTGTCTTGTAATTATACTTGTGATCATGATTTTTAGGCTTTACAGGCCTGAAAATTGCATGAGATCTGAAAGGGTAATTATGGGGGATTTTAATCATGAAGATTACTATAGATAAATTTTAAACACTAAAAGTAGAAATCATTACCTTCAAAAGATACAAAATCACAATGTGGAGATTAAAAAAAGGGGGGGGGGGGAATAAAGCATACAACAATTGATCAATTATAATGCACCATAAAAAGGAAGTTTCAAGATCTTAAACTATGCCAAAAAGTTAGGGATATATAGCAAATTGGCAATGCCACAATATATTATGCCTTCATACATGTAATAAAGCCTCACTATTTCATGTCATGAATCAAGAGAAAATTAAGCAGCCATCAAAAGGATGATAAAAATTAAACATAATAATTAAAAATATTTTTTAATGAAGAAGATTAATTGCCTCCAAAGAACTACTATGCTTAACTCTTTTAACATGCATGATAATCAAAATATTGTGTAGAGGGCCAGTAGTTTTGTTACTTAAATTAATCTAGTTTTTATGAAACTATAATGTCTTTTCCCGTTAGAATAATTTTCTGTTTGGCAGAAAAGATATTACTTTGTTGAGGTATATATATATATATATATATATATATATATATAGTTTTACGCTAAGTTCCTAGTTTCTAGACTAAATTTTTATAAAAAAGATAAAAGGGTAAATTATATCATTAGTCACTAAATTATGGGATAGTTTTTCTTTTGGTTACTTAACTAAAAAAAGTTACAATTTGATCACTTAAGTATTCAAAAGTTCTCATTTAAACCATTAGATTGTTAAAATTGATGCTATATAGTTTTCTTTGTTTGCACTATCTGCACCAATCGAAAGTTTTTTTTCTCCGTTCTCTTCTACAGTTCAGTTTTTTTTTATGAAACAATGTTAACAGTCACAAATTTGCGAACTAAAATTCAAACAGCTTTTTTCTCCCATCTCTGGTACTATTTGTCAGAGTGACTTGGATCTAAGGTATGTTCTATTCATTGATGGATATTGATTCACTATAACAATCATCGAATCGTTACTTGGAGCTCGTTAGCGGAACTTTTTTTTTAAATTAACAACCCAATAACTTAATTAAAAACTTTTAAATAGTTTAGTGATCAAATTATAACTTTTTTAATTAAGTGAAAAAAAGTGAATATTTAGTACTAATAATTTAGTTTACTCAAAGATTAACTTGTAGCATGAAATCTAAGCATTTTTAGCTGGTGCTAAGCTAAACAGTGAATTTTACTTATTTGTTGTCGACAAAGTTGAGAAAATTTCCAAGGCAATAATTTAACTCTGAATGACTAAAGACATCATATTAATAATTTTGGGGGGTGTTGAGTATCATTTGTTTATTGAAGAGGGAAGTATGTGCTGACTCAAAAAAGCATGCTTAATTTCCTCTATTCTCATTGTCCTGGATCAGTGTTTTTTTCTTTCTTTCTTTTTTTCAACTGTTTATTATCATCAATTTTGATTTTACCAAAAAAAGAAATAAAACTTTAAAAAATTCTTTGATAATTGATACAAACATCCTCAAGGAAACCTATGTTTAATTACTTTGGTTATGGTTAAAATGTAATACTAACATTTCTGCATTTCTTTTTTAAATATTTATTTTATAGAGAATGGTTTTCATTGGTAATTGGTGAGTTTTAGTAAGTTATGTTGTAATTAGACCCTTGTTACAAAAGTTTGAATCTTTTAACTTTCATCTGTTTTAGCCTATGAAGCATAGACTCGGAGTGTTCAAAAGCCGGAGATGTATCCAATACAGATGATTTTGTTATAGCAAAATGGGTCGGGCATGCAATAACATATAAAAAAAAAAAATGAATTTAGGCATACCAAATTTTGAGATAAAGCTGGACATGCATTTTCTTTTTTCCTACCAAAATATTGAGCCAAGAACAAGTAGTTTAGTTCTAATGATTTTTTTTGAAGATAATGTATTTCTTTTTGGTATTTTAAAGTTAATGTTTTTAAATTTAAAAACTATTTGCACGCTAATATTTAATTGATAAGTATTAGTTTTATATTCTTACGTGGTATTATAAAGAATTGTTTTTAGAGTAAATCAGGGTAGAAGTCACCTAATTATGATTTTTTTATTACCTAACTATGAAAAGTTACAAAATAGTCACTTAACTATTCAATTGTGTCTTTCTTTTCTGGTCATCAGTTGACTAACGTAAAATGAAAACACTCTAAAATCTAATATAGTTTATTAACCAGAATAATATAAATTTGATTATATTTTAACTTTTCATAATTGAATGATAAAATAATTATGATTGAATGACTATTAATATAATCTATTTTTTTTCATAACCTTATCATAACATGTTACGTAGAAATGGAAGCACTCTAAAATTTAATATAGTTACGTGACTAGAATAATACAAAATTGAATAATTAAATAATCATATTGTAACTTTTTTATAATTTGATGATAAAAATACTCATGATTAAATAACTACTAATATAATCTTTTACTCATGATTAAATAACTACTAATATAATCTTTTTTTTAACCATGTTTTAATTTTTAGAGAATTTTATATTATTATATTATGTCATACCCATATTACATCTTTTTTTTAGATTATTGCTAGTAAAGTAGGCACCTATTAGCTTTATTAGGCTCTATTTTCTGTCATCTTTTATTATAGAAAAGAATTAACTAGTAAAAAGGAAAAAAAAACAAATAATTAAAGCAAGGATTGCAAAGGAATCCTAGTTAAAATAACTTTTCCTTCCTAATGATTGGTTTTGAATATACTATTTTGCTTTGGATTATAACCAAAGTTCCGTTGTTAATATTTACAGTACAATAATAATAATTATTTCAACAATTTATTTTAAATTTCTGAAGCAAAATAATAATGAGGATGGAGGTAATAGGACCCTGGCCTAATCCTCCAAGTTGGTAGCCCCATTTTATTTGTAATGATGCATCATCATAATTAAGCACTTGATTAATTTTATTATTATGAATACAAAGTGAACTTGTCCACCTTCATGCAGCTTTCATGTTCTCACTGCTACTACTTAATTACTCACATTGTGATTATTGTTTCCTTGATTCCACCTTTTATTTCCCTCTTTCTTTTTGTCCACACCCAATTAAGCTATTATGAAAATAATGATCTGTCATATTTCCCGACACTTCCAAAATAGATACTTTCTAAGAACCAAGAACAATAGATGCTTTCGCGTGAATAAATCTAACTACAAATATATATATATATATATATATATATATATATATATATATTGTGGTTCTAATGGCTTGCATTTAAACAAATCATATTTTACTTATAAATATGAACCGTGTAGAGAGTAACTACTAGGCTCCTATGTAAAATAGATTTGGGATTAAAGTTGCACTTGTATGCTATGTTTTTGTCAGTCTTTTAACATTAATCTTAATGATTCATATACCCATGTAAAATTAACTACTTAAGGCCTCTAAGGTAGGTAAAATCCCCTATCCTTATTTTTTCCTCATTAGTTAGATTTCATTTTGTCTTTTTTATTAAAAAATAAATAAATTAGTCCTTCTGTTAAAATTACATTAATTTTTACTGTTAAAAATTAGTACTTATACATAAACATGAGGTACACGTGACAAACCATGTGTAACTGTCTAGTTATTCCATCAATCACTTCGGTTTTTAACAGTAGAAATGAATAAATTTTTTAACAAAAATTTTTGATTTACTCCTTAATCAAAGATACATGGACTAATTTATCTAAATTTTGAGTAAAATACAATCTAACTCTTAATACAGGAATGACTCCTATATAAGAGTTTCCATGGTAGATTCACCAACATTCTGTGCATATGGCATCAACAAATCAAATTAGTTTCACATGCAATCTTTGAAGGTCACTATTATTTAGTAGCATTAAAACACGTTAATTATTAAATTTTAATTTTAGAAATTTGGAACTAGAACTCATATGTATGCATGCAAATGGCAATGCAGGAGCTACTATCGGTGTACGCAAGATAATTGTCGGGTGAAGAAACGAGTGGAGAGATTAGCAGAGGATCCAAGAATGGTAATTACAACGTATGAAGGGCGACACGTACATTCACCCTCGCACGATCTTGACGACTCCCAACCTTCTGACTCTCAGGTTAACAACTTCTTCTGGTAGCAACCCACCACTCCTTTAACATCGATCCATCCATATAATCAGCTTCAAAATATTCTTCAATCTGCTTTCATCTCTATCAACTTTTTTCATATAGTTTTGAGGAACATTGAAAATAAGCTTTTCCTTGTCTAAAATCAGGCCTCTGCCCCACCCTCTTGCCCTTATATATATATATATATATATATATATATATATATATATATGTAAGCTTTCTGCTACCACCAAATGAAAAATAACTTTTTTTCTTTTTAATCTGTAAATTTTGTTGAATACATGATGTTGATGCCTAAGTTCCACTGGTTTTGTTAAGCTTTATTTTTAAGGATGGTTTCGTTATGTTTGTATGAAAATAACGAGTTTTATTTATTTATTCATTTTTGTTATTAATTGGATGAGATGATTTCGTTGATCACCTACCGAAGCAATGTCGTTTTGGGCAATAGGAGCATCAATTTTTTTGGCTGGCTAAGTCGTTAGTTTGGGACTAATTTTTAAGATATTTCGTGACTTGTGCTTAAACTTTTTAAATTGGATTGTTTATCAATTTTTTTTGGATTACTCAAAATATTATTATTAACATGAAAAGTTGTAATTACTTTTTTATTGTTTTTAGATGCGATGTACTTAATGTAATATTAAATTTCTATACATAAATCCTATGTATTAATGAATAACAATTAGTGACCTTATTATTAATAAGCAAAAAAGAAAGAAAGAAAAAGACATTAGATGATTTACAAATAAATATCCCTAAATTTATTATCTTTCCCATCTTTCATTAAGCTTCTACCTATTTTTGACTCTCACTTGTTTTGTGAGATCTCAACGTCTTTTCTCTTCTTTTCCTCTCTATTTCATTTATTTTCTTTCATAAATTTAATCAGATAACAATATTCTATTGTCTTCCTTTATCATTCTCTTTATCTGATTGTCAATGTGCCCCTTTTTTAACAAATAATCTCTCTCTATCTCATCTTTGGTTAAACTTCTCCGATAACAAAAGGTTGGGTCACTTGCTGACAAATCCAAACGGCAAAAAGCTCATTAAAGTAGAGAGAGAGAGGTCATTTCATCCACTTTCTATTGAAAATTGAGATAAAATAATATAAGGTTCAAACTTTCATCTTAGGTTTGTTGCATTCAATATAAATTTTGGATAAAATGAGGTTGGATTTGAGTTCAGGAGGGAAAAATATGTATTGATGATATTTGGGTCGAAACGATGGTCTAATCATCGAAGAACAATGGCATTATGGAAGAAGGATAGTCTCACTCCAAAAGCTTGTTAGATAATTTTTACTGTTAATTATTTTGTTACTATGTTGTTATGATTTGTCCTAATTTTTAGTTGTCGTTAAAATAGGAAGTTGTTAGTCATGATTAGTCAAGTAAGCCATGACCCTTGTATTTACGTTTTTCGTTGGTGTAATTGCCTACAAAAGGCAATGCTTCTTTGGAATAAAATGTATCATTTTCATCTATATTAGTTCATCATTGGTATCAGAGTTGGCTAAATTTTTTCATTAACTAAAATACGTAAGAGAGAAAAACTTAAAGTTTGTAGCAACAAAGAAAGCAACATATAATTACAAAAAATTTTGTGTAGCCAACCATTCCACTTTTTGATGGCCACTATTATCTTTAGAGGAAAATGATTGAAATTTTCCTAAGATCAAAATAGTATTAGCAGGTTGTTGGTAGTGGCTTCACAAAACTATCATTTGGAATTATCTTAATACATGCATAAAAAAACAAAGTTGAATACATAGAAGTTGAAAATTCTAAAGGTTAAAAGTTATTTGTTCTAAGTCATTGAACCCTCAATCTTGGAAGAAAAACCTTCAAAAAGACAGTTAAAAGAAAATGTGTATAGCTTTAAAATCTCCATGGTGAACGAGACTTTGTGCATGAAGTCTGGTGGGATGGTTTCAGATTACTTATAAAAAATGATAGCAATCATAAACAAGATGCCAATTCATAAAGACAAGCTTAAGGATGTTGCTATTGTTGAAAAGATCCTTCAATCCATGTTGGCAAAATTCAATTTATTTTATTTGCTCCATTGAAAAATTGGAGGACTTTGATACTCTTTTCATTGATAAGCTACTTTCATGTCGGTACAAGAGCGAAAATTAATACTCTTTTCATTGATAAGTTACTTTCATGTCGGTACAAGAGCGAAAATTAATCTAACAAGACATTGAGGAACAAACTTTAAAAACAACCACAAACACACAAAATGTTATAGTTGACAAAAGTAAGTGGAAAGGTAGAAATTTCAATGAAAAAGTTTATAATGAGAACTAAAAAAGAAATAATTGAAGTCATCGATCAAATAACATAAAACAAAAGTTTACATACATAGATAAAGCTATTTTTGAACATTTCTAGTGCCGTAAGTATAGTCATTAATATTCTGAGTGTCGCAAAAATTTAAATAAAATGCTTGGAGAAAAGTTTAATTTTGCAAAAGCATTTGAAAAAGAAGAGGAGATATCCTTGTTAATGGTCTGCCGCATGAAAGAAAAAATGAATAAAAATTTATGGTAGCTTGACATTGTTTGTAGCAATCATATGAGCAAAGACAAGTTAACATTCTTTACTCTTGATGAATCCTCTGAGACACGGTGAAGTTTAACGATTTCTCTAAAGTATCACTTACGGGAAAATGACAAGTAATTATTCAAGCCATTAGACTCTGAAGACCAATCTACTAAACATTGGTCAGCTATAAGAGAAGGGTTATGAAATTCTCGTTAAAAATGAAGAATATAAAATTCAATATGACAAATTGGGCTTGGATGACAAAGTTAGCATGACTAAGAATATGACATTTCCTTTGTATATTTAAAAAGCCAGCCATTTGCAAAATTGACTATCTAGTATGGTTGTGACATTATCAGTATGAAAATTTAAATTTTGGAGGATTGAAAAGTTTGCAATGAAAGAAGATGGTAGCTAGACTTTTCAAATTCAACTCAACTAAAAAAAATTATGAATATTATATTTCTGGTAAATAAACTTGTGACAGCTTTCCAACAAAAAAATCTCTAAGAGGAAACAGCAGTTGGAATTGGCCCATTCTAATTTATGTGGTCTCGCTAATTCAAAATCCAATAGGTAAAAATCACATTATAATGTTCATTTATGACTTTAGTTGAAAATTTTCTGCAAGATAAATCCGAAGCTTTTATAGCCGTCAAAAGCTTTAAGGCCATTGTTGAGAATAAAGTTGGAAGTTTAATAAAAAATTTTCGTATTTACTGGGGTGGCGAATATAATTCTCAAGAATTTGTAGACTTCTGTGAACCACTTGTGATTCAAAAGCAACTTAGAAAAACCTACTCTCCCCAACAAAATGGCTTGAGTCAAAGGAAAAATCATACCTTATTGAATATGGTGCAAAAGTACTTTTACAAAGAAGCAATGTTCTTAAGGAGTTTTGGCTTGAAGTAGTACAATGGAGCATTCATGTTTTGAATAGAAGTCCAACATATGCTATTCAAAACATGGCACTAAATGAGGCTTGGAGAGAATATTAACCATATGTCAATCATTTCAGAATTTTTAGGAGCATCAATTTTGCTCACATTCTTGATCAAAATAGAATAAAGTTTGATGATAAAGTTGAAAAGATGTCTTTATAGGTGTTAGTGAGTAGTTGAAGGCTTACAAATTTACAATCCTAACACAAAGAAGTCAATATTAGCTGCGATGCAGTGTTTGATGAAGAGAACTTTTGGCCATGGGGATAAATTATTAGAAAAGTCTTGCTTAGAAAATGATTTTCTTGTAAAGTGGAAGTTTTAAATTTTTTTTCTAAAATTGAGCCTTTACGATATTTTATAACAATAAACATTTTTACCAAATTCATACATGTGTTATTGAATAGGCGGTTTGATTTGAATCTCGACTTTCAAACACTTGATCTTCTTTGTTTTTCTCGACCTTGGCTTGCTAATGGGCTCTATTCATGAACCAATGAATACAATGAAACCTTTAATTGATATTTAGTGGGGATATTAAAAACTTTCTATGATTTAGAAACCAAAAATGAGTTCTCACGAAAATAAATTTATCTAGGTAAAATAAATTTCACTATTTTTCCAATAGAGTGATTACATTTAATAAGGTGTAATTTTACCTAACCCATACCCTTTATCTATAAAGAAAATAAAAAAAAATTTAACCACATGGCCAGAGACACGCCTGTGTGCCTTGGCCGTGGGAAATCTGGAGGGTTTACTGACTTGGGTCACACAGTTGGCCACACTCCAATGTACCAGCCCGTGTGTCTCACACGACCACTAGGCATGCCCGTGTGTCTAGGCCGTGCTAAACCTGTAGGGTATACTGACTTAATTCGAAGGGCTACCCTAGGGGACACAAGACCGTGTTCTAAGGCCATGTGTCATACATAGTCAAGCCACACACCCGTGTGGAATGAAAATAGGCTTGGTTGAAGCCACATTTCTCACCCTTCTCAAGCATACCTAAAACACCAGATTTCATGCCATTTCAATACATTAATAAGCAGCCAAACCATGCTATTTCATGCACCAAACTTATAATACCAATCCTATCCATTTCATCAACTCAATTCAATACCATTTGTACATTCAAACACATACCAAACTAGTATGATTCATTCCTCATTACTCACATATTCAATCATATACCAAAGTACATATCATAACCATCAATTCAACCTATTTCAATATGTATTTTTACTACCATCAATCCCACACAAATCTTGACTCATAAAACATCATTAGCCATTCACTTCTCATGTCCAAAATCATGCTTTTCATAAGTATATACTAATCATCTACGAAATGACCAAATGATCAACTTAAACCATCACAACCATACCAAAATTATGCCACTTCACAAGGCAAACTACACATCAAACATAAGTCATTAATAAGCCATATAAAATAACCAAATACGCACCAACATTTACATAATATACAAGTCAAACTCACATTCAACATTACAAACACATTTCCATATAACTCAAACCTATATGTGCCATATAACCAAATCACAAGTGTATAAATATCGAAATTAAAAATCCGAATAGTGTGATGCGATCTCCTTCGACTTCCAACCCGATCGAACGTCCAAATAACTATAAAACATAATAACACAAAGTAAGCTATAAAGCTTACTAAGCTCATATGGTAATAAACTCGCATTATTAACTAACCACATTTAAAACAATTATTCAAAACATGATATAATTCATATGATTTCACCATTCTATCTTGAATTCTTACACATAGTTAATCAATATCTTCATGAGTTTATTCATTCAAAACACGTATGGTTTGAATACTTTTTATCAATTCATTCACATTTTCATATGCATAAGAAATTATAAATATAAACTTTATTCAGTTTAATATTCATCACCTTTTCTTTAGCCAATTGATTTATGAGAAATATCATCAAATAACGGTATTTCGCACACTATGGGCCGTATGTATGTTTAGTTAAAACAACTATAACTCATATCTCACATATCAATCATTTCAAACCTTATTATAGCCAAATAAACACATTTTGGCATGAAATATACTTATACATAAATCTTTCTCCTTTCATATACATGATACACTAAGAACTAACCAAATTACCTTCATTTGATTCTCATATAAGTTCTGTACGTACCTATATTATTTAATTCATTTGTACTTTAATTCTCATCTTGAATTTGCCCGTTGAACCATTTGGAATTGCTAAGGATACTCGAAAATCTCATAAAGCTCGTAAAATACCATATCTCGGATATGGTCTTACATGTTATCACATATCAATGCCACTGTCCCAAACAGGGTCTTATACGAAATCATATAACGATGCCAATGTCCCAGACATGGTCTTACATGTAATCACATCTCGGTAATCCTAATGTCATGACATTTGTATCCTATACTATTCCTAAGGTTCGTACGGGACTTTCGGATATCATAACCCTATCGATTTCGGCTTGTAATCATGACCATTTAACATTCAATTCAATAATAAATAAGCATTTATAACACAACTTAAGTGCGTTTATTAGCATACGAACTTACCTCGTTCGTTGTAACGATGAATTAGGTCGACTAATCTGATACTTTATTTTCCCCCGTTCTAGATCCGAATCTCATTTTGCTCAATCTATATAATAACAAAATTTACTTATTTAATGTTGAAATATGTATATATTTTAAATTTATTTATTTAGATAGATAAATCTTATTTAGGTATATAAGTTTTATTCATATTTTAGGAATATTTTTATTTTATCTTTTAGTAGTTTATTGGAATAAGGGAACTATTTTCTTTTATGTTTTAGTAGTTTATTAGAATAAGGGAACTATTTTCCCAATTAGGATTAGGACTTTTTTCTCTATTTAAGTTTAATTATTTAGTTAATAATAATAGAGCAGTTTTATTAAAAGCTCTCTTGAAAACTTTTCATGGTATCAGAGGTTAAAATCTCTAGTAACATCATGGTTAAAACAGCCTTCACTGGAGATAAGAGATCCAGCAATCAAACAAAGGAAGAAAGTTCTACCGTTGAAACAACTACCGAGAGTACAATGACTCAAGGGACAGAGGCGTCTCCCCTTTCTTTTCAACTAACATCTCACAAGTTGAATGGCAAGAATTATTTGGAATGGTCGTAGTCCGTAAAATTAGCAATTGATGGACGTGACGAGATAGGTCATTTAAATGGAGAAGTTGAGCAACCATAGGTGGGCGATCCAAAGATGAGTAAGTGGACGTTAGAAAATTCTATAATAATGGCGTGGCTTATTAATTCCATAGAAGCATCCGTAGGTAAACCTTTTCTTTTTCTCCCTACTGCTAAAGATGTTTGGGACGCTGTGAAAGGCACCTATTCAGATTTAGAAAATGCTTCACAAATTTTTTGAGTTAAAAATAAAACTTTGGAAAGCTAGGCAAGGGGAAAAAGAAGTTACTCTTTATTATAATGAGATGATGTCTCTTTGGCAAAAACTAGACCAGTGTTATAATGATGAATGAGAGTGTCCCGGAGATGGTGTAAAAGCTATGAAAAAAAGAAGAGAATGAAAGAGCTTATTTGTTTCTGGCTGGTTTAAATAAAGAATTTAATGAAGTGAGATCTTGGATCTTAGGGAAAAAATCGCTTCCAAAACTTCGTGAGATTTTTTCTAAGGTTAGAAGAGAGGAGACAAGGAGAAAAGTAATGTTAAAGCCAGGGTTTGAAGCTAATGATGATAATTCTGCTCTTGTAACTATTAAAAATAATGATAATAGTGAAAAAAATAAAAAACCTAAAAAAATAAAAAACCTTTGTGCGGTCACTGCAAAAAATATTGGCACACTCGAGAAACATTTTGGAAGCTCCATGGGAAACCGACAAATGGAAGGAAAAAGAGTGGCAATGGTCGTGGTTTACAATCAGGGGATAGCAGAGCTTTCCAAACAATTAATGAAAATTATGAGGGCCAAAGTTCTTTGGAAGGGTCTCCATTCACTAAGGAACAATTAGAGCATCTACACAAGTTTTTTCAGTCATCACAATTTCGGATGAATTCTTCTATTCCTAATTCATCCAATAATCCTTCTTCCTCTTTTACCCAATCAGGTACTGATTTTTCTATTCTTTTTTCAGTGTCAAGCCTTGTAAAACAAACACATGGATCGTTGATTCTGGAGCTAGTGATCACATGACTAGTAGTCATTTTCTTTTTTCAACTTACACACCTTGCACAGGAAACAAAAAAGATCAAAGTAGCAGATGGGTCCTTCTCGGCAATAGTCGGGAAAGGCACTGTTAAAATTTCATCTTCTTTGGTTTTACATGATGTTTTATATGTGCCAAATCTAGCTTGTAATCTCATATCAGTTAGTAAATTATCCCAGTCCTCAAATTGTCATGTTATATTTGATTCCTCTATGTGTAAGTTTCAGGACATGGTCTCGGGGAGGATGATTGGCAATGTTAAAGAATTTGGTGGAATTTACTTTCTTGAAGACGACCATCTAAGTCAACCAACAACTACTTTATGTTTAAATTCTGTTTCTGATTTGGATAAGGTTATGATTTGCCATTATAGGCTTGGACATCCTAATTTTTACTATTTAAGATTTTTTTACCTAATCTATTTAAAAATAGAAGTCCTTCTTCATATCATTGTGAATTTTGTGAATTGGCTAAACATCATCGGTCATTCTTTCCACCTCAAAAATGTAAAGCCTCTAAACCTTTTTTGTTAATTCATAGTGATGTTTGGGGACCTTCAAGAGTCTCGACTTTTTCAGGAAAATGTTGGTTTGTCACATTTATTGATGATCATACTCGACTTTGTTGGGTGTTTTTATTAAAAGATAAGTCTGAAGTTAAAAATGTGTTTTAGTCTTTTTATACTATGGTGAAAACATAATTTGGTGTGAAATTAGAAGTATTCCAGACTAACAATAGTGGGGAAATTTTTAGCGACCAATTAGGTGGTTTCTTAACCAAACATGGAATAGTCCACCAAAGTTCTTATACAAATACACCACAACAAAATGGGATTGTAGAAAAAAAAATTGACATCTTTTGGAAGTAACTAGAGCCTTGATGTTCACTAGTCAGGTACCACATTATCTTTGGGGTGAAGCCTTGTTAACAACTATATATCTTATTAATAGAATGCCCAGTAAAACTCTAAATTATAGAAATCCTTTTCGTCTCTTTAAAGATAACTTTCCTAACTCTAAATTGATCACAGATTTATCCCTCCGAGTTTTTAGGTGTAGTGTTTTTGTTCATCTTCACAACCAAGATAAACTAGATCCTAGAGCAAAAAAATAAGTCTTTGTTGGTTATGCTTCTAATAAAAAGGGTTACAAATGTTATGATCCAATTGATAGGAAGATTATTGTTACCATGGATGTCACATTTGTTGAAACACAATCTTATTTTGATTCTAATCTTCAGGGAAGGATTTATACTAAGGAAGATTCTATAATTGATCAAGAAAAGACTAGGAATATACAACATAGAGATTCTAATAATGGGGAAGGAGAATTTATAATTAACACAGAAATTAATGATGTTAATATTAATAAAAAGGAGGATGAAGGTGTAGAGTCTGATCTTGAGAATAGAGAACAAACAAAGGAGTTAATTGTTTACTCAAGAAGAAATCAAAATCAAGAAAGTGGAATCCACCAGATTCATCACCAAGAATCCGACCTGCAAGATCCTGTCAAAAGTCCAGGTAAAGCTCATAATCCAGCCAATGAATTTTCTGATTTAGATATTCCAATTGCCAAAAGAAAATATGTTAAAAATATTTTCAAATATCCTATGTCTAACTTTGTATCCTATAAAGCCTTGTCTTCGACATTCTCAACCTTTGTTTCATGTCTCGATACTGTACAAATACCCAAAAATGTGAAAGATGCTTTACAGGTTCCTGAGTGGAAGGAGGCTATTTTAGAGGAGAGACGCGCTCTTGAAAAAAAGGTATATGGAAAATAATGGAATTACCTGTGGGGAAAAAAATAGTGGGCTGTGAATGGGTGTTCACAACCAAATGCAAACTAGATGGATCTTTAGATAGATACAAAGCCCGGTTGGCAGCTAAAGGGTACACTCAAACATGCGGGATAGATTATCTTGAAACGTTTGCTCCAGTGGCCAAATTAAATTCCGTTAGAGTTCTTTTATCAATTGCTGTTAATCTTGATTGGTCTTTACAGCAGCTAGATGTGAAGAATGCTTTCCTAAATGGAAAACTTGAAGAAGAAGTTTACATGGATCCTCCTCCAGGTTTTGAAGAAAAATTTGGAACTCGAGTATGTAAACTCAAGAAATCTTTGTATGGTCTGAAGCAGTCTCCTCGAGCTTGGTTTGAACGATTCACTCTAGTTGTTAAAAAACAAGGTTACTCACAAGGGCAAGCTGATCACACAATATTCTATCGACATTCACAAAAAGGTAGAATAGCAGTTATTATAGTTTATGTCAATGATATCATTCTCACAAGAGATGATGTGGATGAAATAAGGCGTCTCAAGGAGCATCTAGCATTGGAGTTTGAGATCAAAGACTTGGGTCCTTTAAAATATTTTCTTGGAATGGAAGTTGCTCGATCCAAGAAGGGTCTTGCGGTCTCTCAAAAAAAAATATGTGATTGATCTTTTAAAAGAGGCTGGGATGAGTGGTTACCGCCCAACTGACACACCAATTGATCCAAATGTAAAATTCAGAAATAAAGAAGGTCGATTAGTTGAGAAAGGGCAGTACCAAAGATTAGTTGGTACGTTAATTTACTTATCACATACAAGGCCAGACATAACTTTTGCAGTGAGCTTAATGAGTCAATTTATGCACTCCCCAATGGAGGAACATGAAGAAGCAGTGTTTCGAATTCTAAGATACTGAAAGAGTTCACCGGGAAAAGGCTTATTCTTCAAAAAATCTGAAAAAAGAGGAATTGAAGCTTATACAAGTGCAGATTGGGTAGGCTCAATAACAGATAGAAGATCTACATCAGGATACTGTACATTTGTTTGGGGAAACCTTGTGACTTGGCGTAGCAAAAAACAAAGTGTTGTAGCAAGAAGTAGCACAGAGGCTGAGTTTAGATGAATGGCTCAAGGAATTTGTGAAATGATGTGGTTAAAAAGAATTATGGAAGAGCTGAGGAAACCAATAACTTCACTAATGAAGTTGTACTGTGATAGAAAAGCTGCCATTAGTATTGCTCACAACCCAGTCCAACATGACAGAACTAAACATGTTGAGATTGATAGACACTTTATCAAGAAGAAGATTGAAGAAGGCCAAGTGTGCATGCCGTTTGTTCCTTCAAAACAACAGGTTTCTGACATACTCACCAAAGGACTCTTTAAGACAAGCTTTGATTTTCTTGTAAGCAAGTTGGGCATGATTGATATATAGGCACCAACTTGAGGGAGGGTGTTGAAATATGTATATATTTTAAATTTATTTAGATAGATAAATCTTATTTAGGTACATAAGTTTTATTCATATTTTTATTTTATCTTTTAGTAGTTTATTAGAATAAGAGAACTACTTTCATTTATGTTTTAGTAGTTTATTAGAATAAGGAAACTATTTTCACAATTAGGATTAGGACTCTTTTCTCTATTTAAGTTCAATTATTTAGTTATTAATAATAGAATATTTTTATTAAAAGCTCTCTTGAAAACTTTCATTTAATCATTAATTCATTAAATTTAACACAATTTACACATTTTGGCAAAATTATACTTTTGCCCCTATTATTACACATTTTTGCAATTTAGTCCTTATCACATAAAATTGCAAATTCATGCAATTAATGACAAGCCCATGCTAGCCGAATTTTACCCATACTACTAGCAGCCCATATTTTTAGTTTATTCACACTTTTTACTACAACATTTCACATTTTCACAATTTAACCCTTAATTGACATTTTTGTCAAAAATCACTTTAAAAAACTTGTATATCTATCTTTAAACATTAATAAACTATCATAAAACATCTAAATAACCAAGCATTCAACAATGGCATCATTCAAAATCTATAACAGTTTTGAAAATGGAAACACGAGCTAGCTAGATTAAGCTGTAACGAGCTCAAAAACGTAGAAATCATTAAAAACTGTGGAAAAACCATACCTTGATTAAGCTTCCAAGTGACCGAATGTTTAAGCTTCTTTAAATGCTTTCTCAAACCTTCATTTTCGGTGGAAGGAAGATGATAAATCATGAATTTTTATGTTTTATTTTATTTATTAAACATTATTTCATAATTACTATTATAACCTTGTTAATAAACCTTATAATTCTCATGATATAAGCCCATATTTGTCCACTAATTATATTAATGGTATAATTACCATGCAAGTACTCATTCTTTTCATTTCTATAATCATTTGGTTCATTTCACTGAGGGAACTCATATTTTACGCCTTACGCGATTTAGTCCTTTTTACTAATTTAAGCATTTAAACGGTAAAAACTTTTAACAAATTTTTTATATTATCATTTTATCATGCTGTAAACCTTATTAAAATAATAAAATAAATATTTTGACTTTGGATTGTGGTCCCGAAACCACTGTTCTTATTAACCCTAAAAAAGGGTTGTTACAACTCCCCCCTTAGGGATTTTCATCCCCGAAAATCTGATCAGAGAATAGATTAGTGATTTGCTTTCACTAGCCTCATTAATTTTCTCACATAGCCTCAGATTTCTCAACTTTTCAATCTCATGAGCTAAGATTCTGATATGTTCTTTGCTATATGTCATAACAAGCTGAGTTTCTACTTCTGAAAGTGATACTATAGATAAAGGATTTTATCTGTATCATCACATCATATATATATGAAACACATTATGGATCTTCTCAAGTTCTGACGGTAATCTCATACAGCCCAACAAATCACGAACTCGACTTCTCTTTATAGTTAAATTGAGAATTTTGATTTCCATTATAACACTTTCATAACACTCAGTTTTCTAACTGAAATTCAATACTTTTGCGTATCAAACCCGCATATGTTTTCTGTCATTCTGAAACTGCTTTCAGACTGTTGCGAATTACTTTCACCTTCTCTTCAGTCTCTCTAATCACATCAACCCTGTACTTTTTTTTATCAGTGATCTCATATAAAACTTTGTACAGTGCCATACTTTTGCTCAATTGATAAATTACTATTATACGTAAATCAAACAACGGTAAGAAATTTTCAAATTCTAATACATAACAACGAAACATTACCTTGAAAATCTGAATCTCTCCTTCAGATTAGTCATCTGTTAAAGAATGAGATGCGACACTAAATTGAAGCAATTTATCTAGAGCTTACTGTAGTTTTCTACCAATTCACAATATAAAATTCAGGTCTCTACCCGAAATAATGGAGTTTGGCACACTGTGTGATCTAA
This sequence comes from Gossypium anomalum, assembly GCA_025698475.1. Classification (NCBI taxonomy): domain Eukaryota; kingdom Viridiplantae; phylum Streptophyta; class Magnoliopsida; order Malvales; family Malvaceae; genus Gossypium; species Gossypium anomalum. The sequence goes on along the minus strand of CM046966.1, from coordinate 52,710,193 downwards.
AAATCTATGATATGTATAACTCGGCTAATCTATCAAGAGAGAAATCTGTACGTACTGAGATAGAATGTGCAGACTTCTTCAAACGATCAATTATAATTCAGATAATATCTGTCTTTTACAAAATTCATCGAAATTCTATTTCATTACCACTCAGATAGCAACACATGCCATAACAGTCTTGAAAACACTTGATGATCGGCTTTAACTTGTGGACAGATCAGAGATTTGGATATAAAATTAGAATATCACGCTTCATACTCATTCACTGGAATAACTGTTTTAAATCATTATACATCTTGTTGTTCCTCGTATGAACAAACAAGCTACCACTGTGAGCTACATGTAACAATTATTGTATAATCTCTGAATTTCTCAGTATATAAACTCTATCTCGAAACAACCCACTATTATTGGTTCCATATTTGAAATTCTAAATTAGAAGTCAATTTACGGTGAACCCCTTTTTAACTTACAATTCACTGATATATTTATGAACTTCACAAATTCACTGAATGCTTTTAACTTAGCTAATATTTATCCATTATCTGATAAGATCAATCACATATTCACCACTCATAAAGCACACATAGGTTTCTTGCTCAGAACATCCGTCACTATAATCGTTTTCCCTAGGTGATAATCACTTTCTAACTTGTAGTCTCTCAGTAATTCAAGCCATCTTCTTTGTCATAAATTTAGATCTTTCTGTAACATCAAATATTTTAAACTCTTGTAGCCAACAAATAGGTTAAGCTACTCACCAATTAGTCAATGTCACTGATTATTCAATGCGAATACATTATTAATCATCTCTAATTCACATGTCATATAATTCTTTTCACGTAGCTTTAGCTGTATACAACATAAGCAATCACTATTCCTTATTGTACTAGAACCCATTGCAAACCATTCAATGATGCATGACTGAAAATCATAAACTCTTTACCCGATGCAAGCTGAACCAGAACTGATGCTTTAGTTAACAATGTCTTCTGGAATATGAATTCTTCATTTAGACTATTTATCAATTAACCCATGAACGTACAAAAATTTATTTACAGACCTGAGGATAAACTCAAACACATATAACTCCATTAACCTTTCAAGCAAATAACTCAAATCAGACTAAACCACTGAATCGATCTTGGCTATCAAACAATAACTTTTCAAAGAAATCATTTCTTCTTGTTATAAGGGTAACCCAGACATACCGTTTATCACACTTTCTTCCAAATATAATCAATGATCTTTAAAAATTTGCATAACTTAAATGAAGCATAACAATCTCGTTTTAAATTCATTGACATATATCCAGATTTATACCTGAATAAAGATAACCATTATATAAATTGAACTTGATCTGCTATCATTTATACTTTTGCTGATGTCAACCCTTTCATGAAAATTAGAAAAAGGATTATATTAACAAGGCTATTTTATCTATTAATCATCAAAGCCCTAAACTATACTGAAGCCACTTTTATCAAATAAAAATCATACTGGCATAATAAGACTGATGTCTCAACCTTACAAATAGATAATATCCCAGCTATTAATAATGCAATTTGAACACAAGAGAAATTCGAATATGATTTCAATAGCAATCAGTGCAAAAACATAACCTCTATAAATTTGATAACTATACCACTGTACTCTAATGATTAAACCAGAAATTATAATCATATTAGATATAGTCATCCCTGTCAATAGAATATCTCTTGCAAAATAATCACATAAAATCATAATAAAATTGAGGTAGCAAAATTTCAAAATATTGAGCTATACTGAATTTCTTGAAATTAGAACCTGTATAGAATGATAAATATCTCGATGATATCATAGAAAATTTCTAGAAGGAAGAACAACACTCATAAACACTGAAATCAATGATAACAGAAATAATATAACCTTCATGTATACTTAACAGAGCAATAACCAGTAGAAACAAAATACTGGCATCATACAGATTTTACCATCAATTTTCCTATCAACACAAGAGAATAGAGCAATGCTGATCATAACTCAAACAGACCAACAATACTTTCGTCTATCATTATGTTCAGCTATTGTTCTCATACAATAAGGATTTCATCTGAAAATATAAAGCTACATATACTTCTGAGAGTAGATGAACATATAGGCTACCTAGAAGGAATCGTCATAAACTATTCAACTATAATCGCTGTACTTAACTATCTTTACAATTTAGACATTATTCCACTGTCTATTTTAGACATCACTGATTTCTCATTATCCCATCACTAAAAGAAATCAATTCAGAAGAACTTCCAGTTAATACATTCTTTATTTATCATACCTGAATATGTTGTTCCTTCAAAGTCAACTTCTTCTTAACAGTGACATTGCATAATCCGAATGGCCTTCAGAACGATCCAATATCTCTTCTAGTACCGTCTTTACTTGCTGATTCATTCTCTTATCTGATCACAGTCTTAATCCTTCAACCACAAAACTCTGTAATTCCATACTTGTGAGCTTATTTAATCTAAATGTTACTGATTTCATTGAAATGCCTTACTGATAAGGGGGTGAGGGTCGTAAAACCTCAACTTTAACTCTCACATATACATGCACATAACATAACATTTATTAATAACACGATATTATGAACTTTTATTCATAATTTTACGAGTTTCAACTCATCATAATCACATTTTCACTCAAACATTTCAGTATAACATTCTACATTATCGAAGTTAGCTCGGTTGGAAAACACATCTGTCTAATTAAAATAATTTTCGTTAGAGTCGGGAGATATCACACTATCATAGGTTAAATATGGCATGTATAGCTAGATTCACATATGCTACGTTAGTCCTAGAATCGAGTAAACCATAGCTTTGATACCAATTAAATGTAACACCCCTAACCCGTATCCGTCGCCAGAATAGGGTTACGAGGCATTACCGGATAATACACATTAATCACATACAATTATACATTCATTATCAAAATCCGTTGAAAACATTCACAATGTCCCTTATAAGGCTCTAAGAGGCCTTAAAACATGCTTAGAAGTGGTACGGGACTAAACCAATAATATTTGCAAACTTAGGGAAACTTAGAAAATTTTAAAACATTTAAGGGTTACACGCCCGTGTGAACAGGCCGTGTGCCTCACACGGTCACCAGACACGCTCGTGTCATAGGCTGTGTGAAAACAGGGCATACATTTGCACCACACGGCCGGAGACACGATCGTGTGCCTACCTGTGTGGACAATATAAGGCTATCTACCAAGCCTTTTGCCACCATGAAACACAATCTAATGCTAACCATTTCACATTCATGAAAGACTATCTTCCATTCATATATAAACTTTCAATATTAGCCATTTTCCATGGCCTTATACAAAATGAATCAAATGCTAGGCAACACATTTGGCCAAATTAACAATGACACAAAACTCAAAAGTTAGGGTCCTATACATGCCATAATCAAAATAAAAGATTTAACTATATCAAGTGCTTCGGATGATAGTGTGACTGGATTCTTCGATGTAGGCAATGATCCTCAGGCTACTTTGGCGACACTATAAGAAAATGGAAAGGAAATAGGGTAAGCATAAAGCTTAGTAAGTTGAATGAAAATAAACAACAACTACTTATCATAAAGCAATATGCTCATAACCTTTTATAGTTTATTCATGAATACCATAAATAAACGTAAGTACAACTTACTCATCACCATCCAATACAACTCATATTGCATACATTGAGCCCATATCTCATACATTTCAATTAGGTACCTATACCACTCATCACATGATCATAACTTTTCTCATTTCGATATAAATCATAAACCTTTTTTGAACCATTTGGAATACTACCAGATACTCAATAGCCCTAACATGGGTTAAGATGCCGATCCTACGCCCCAGACATGGTCTTACACTGGCTTTCATATAGCGAGGCTGATACCATGTCCCAGACAGGCCTTACACTAGCTCTCATCTATCGGTGTCGATGCCAAGTCCCAGACAGGTCTTACACTGACATACAACAAGCTGATGTCATCTCCCAAATAGGTCTTACACTAGCTTGTATATTGCGAGGCCGATGCATGTCCCAGACATGTCTTACACTAGCTCTCGTCTCAATACCGATGCATGTCCCAGACATGTCTTACACTGGCTATCATGCTGTGGCTGATGCATCCCTAGACATGTCTTACACTAGCACACATATCAGCCATTATCACGGTACAAATATCTAAGTCTATTCCAAATGTTCAACGAAAGTCTTTACTACATAAATTTCTCAACATGTATTCTCATATTCAAAATCAAGACAACTATTCCATATCCACTCAATTACACATCATAAAGATATAGTTGCATTATTAACATACAACTTACCTCGATACTCAAAATGTGGCGACTAGTTGATTTAATCTACTTGATTGGCCTTCCCCTGGTCTAGGTTCGAATTTTGTATTTCTTGATCTAAAATGACAACATTTATTCATTTAATCATCAATTAAATCTAAACGCTCAATAATTTATAATTTGGGCAAAATGGAAAAATGACCATTTTGCTCCTAAACTTTCAAAAAATGACCATTTTACCCCTAGGCCTGGAAATCGATTTTTATCGAGTTTCCTTATTAGTCAAGCCTAACCGACCATTTATCTCTCTTATGACAACCCCAAATTTCCAATATTTCACAACGTTACTATCTATTTTACAAAATTTACAAAATGGTCCTATTAGGGTTTTCATGAGAAGTCCCTTCATAAAAGTTGTTTATTTCACAACCATGATTCATTTTCTTCCATAAAATTTTAGAAAACAACATGAAAAATCTCATGGTGAAACCCTAGACTTTCAACCATTTTGCAAAATAGTCCCCTCATTTTGAAAGGTCATGCTACAAGGGTTCTAAAAGTACAAAAATCAACAAGAAAAACCATCAAAATCACTTACTTGTGAGGGCTACAAGTTGCTGAAATTTTCAAGCTTTCAAACCCCTAACTTTGTTGAAAATTTTGTGGAGAAGAAGATGGGGAAAAAGATGATATCTTTTCCCTTTATTTTATTTTTATGTTAGTCAATTTATTCACCAAACCCACCAAATTTTGACTTTTTGACAGTCTTTGTCTCCTATGGCCGGCCATGCCTCTCTAAAGGGTCTAATTTCCCTTTAAAGACCCCAAATTTAGGTTCTCTAGCTATTTTGACACCCTTAGCTATCAAAATAAGACTTTTGCACTTTATGCGATTTAGTCCTTTTTCACAATTAAGCTCACAAACGCTAAAATTAATTCACCAAAATTTTCATGCAACTTTATAAACATGCCATCACACATAAAATAAAATTAAAAATAATTTCCCTGACCTCTGGTTAGTGGTTCCGAAATCACTGTTCCGACTAAGCTCAAAATCGGGCTTTTTCACATCAAATATAAGTCATTAATAAGCCATATAAAATGGCCAAATACACACCAACATTTACATAATATACAAGCCAAACTCACATTCAACATTACAAACACATTTCCACATAACTCAAGCCTATACATGCCATATAACGAAATCACAAGTGTATAAATACCGAAATTAAAAATCTGGATAGTGTGATGCAATCTTCTCCGACTTTCAACCTGACCGAACATCCGAATAACTATAAAACATAGAAAAATAACACAAAGTAAGCTCGTATGGTAATAAACTTGTATTATTAACTAACCACATTTAAAACAATTATTCAAAACATGATATAATTCATATGATTTCACCATTCTATCTTGAATTCTTACACATAGTTAATCAAGATCTTCATGAGTTTATTCATTCAAAACACGTATGGTTTGAATAATTTTATCAATTCATTCAGATTTTCATATGCATAAGCAATTATAAATATAAACTTTATTCAGTTTAATATTCATCAACTTTTCTTTAGCCAAGTGATTTATGAGAAATATCATCAAATAACGATATTTCGCACACTATGTGCCATATGTATGTTTAGTTAAAACAACTATAACTCATACCTCACATATCAATCATTTCAAACCTCATTATAGCCAAATAAACATATTTTGCCATGAAATATACTTATACCTAAATCTTTCTCCTTTCATATACATGATACATTAAGAACTTACCAATTTACCTTCATTTGATTCTGATATAGGATCTGTACGGACCTGTATTACTTAATTCATTTGTACTTTCATTCTCATCTTGACTTTGCCTGTTGAACCATTTGGAATCGTTAAGGATACTCAGAAGTTTCATAAAGCTCATAAAATGCCATATCCCGGATATGGTCTTACATGTTATCACATATCAATGCCACTGTCCCAGACAGGGTCTTACACGAAATCATATAATGATGCCAATGTCCCAAACATGGTCTTACACGTAATCACAATACAATGCCAATGTCCCAGACATTGTCTTACATGTAATCACATCTCGGTAATCCTAATGTCATGACATTTGTATCCTATACTATTCCAAAGGTTCGTACGAGACTTTTGAATATCATAACTCTATCGATTTTGGCTTGTAATCATGACCATTCAACATTCAATTCAATTCAATAATAAATAAGCATTTATAACCCAACTTGAGTACATTTATTAGCATACGAACTTACCTCGTTCGCTGTAACGACGAATTTGGTCGACTAATCCAATACTTTATTTTCTCTCTTTCTAGATCTGAATCTCATTTTTCTTAGTCTATATAATAACAAAATTTACTTATTTAATCATTAATTCATTCAATCTAACACAATTTACACATTTTGGCAAAATTACACTTTTGCCCCTATTATTATACATTTTTGCAATTTAGTCCTTATCACATAAAATTGCAAATTCATGCAGTTAAGGACAAGCCCATGCTAGCCGAATTTTACCCATACTACTAGAAGCCCATATTTTTAGTTTATACACACTTTTTACCACAAGATTTCACATTTCCACAATTTAACCCCGAATTAACATTTTTGTCAAAAATCACTTTATAAAACTTGTATATCTATCTTCAAACATTAATAAAATATCATAAAACATCTAAATGACCAAGCATTCAACAATGAAACCATTCAAAATCTATAGCAATTTTGAAAACAGAGATATGGGCTAGCTAGATTAAGCTGCAACGAGCTCAAAAACGTAGAAATCATTAAAAACCGAGTAAAAACCGTACCTTGATTAAGCTGCCAAGTGACCAAATGTCTAAGCTTCTTTAATGGCTTTCTTAAACCTTCATATTCGGTGGAAGGAAGATGATAACTCATGAATTTTTATGTTTTATTTTATTTATTAAACATTATTTCATAATTAATATTATAACCTTGTTATTAAACCTTATAATTCTCATGATATAAGTTCATATTTGTCCACTAATTCTATTAATGGTATAATTACCATGCAAGTACTCATTCTTTTCATTTCTATAATCATTTGGTTCATTTCACTAAGGGAACTCATATTTTACGCCTTATGTTAACGAAATATTTATACTATCATTCTATCATGCTATAAAACTTATTAAAATAATAAAATAGATATTTTAACTTCAGATTGTGGTCCCAAAACCACTGTTCTAATTAACCCTTAAAACTGGCTGTTACAACCCATCACATATAAATGGGTTTCATTAGACCTTTCATTATTGAGTGCAATTATATGTGTTATCTAGCCTTCAAACCAACACAAATAATTTGTTCAACCTAGTAAAAAATTATCCTATACTCAAAATATTATTTATTCAATTAGTTAACTAATTAACTTAATTAAATTATTTCCTGAACCCAACTCCAATCCCATTAAAATCATTATGAATTTACGGTATTAGAACTCATGAGTAAATAAATTTGATTTCTTTATTCTATGAAACTCTGGTGACTAATGAATTTATTTTTCACTTTAAACTTTAATTATTTAATTACAATTTGATTCGAGAATAAATTGAAGAAATTAATTTAATCTGTGAGTTATCTCTTGTTTATGACAAGAAAATACATTAACTGTGGATAATGATAAATGCAATCTATTTCTCTAATTTGTTGTTTTCATTTGATTCATCCCATCGATTCTAATGCAAACTATCAAGGTTATATCGAGCTAACAGAGAGGCCGTTTGAACATATATAATTAGGACTCAAATAATTTGTAATTAAGTTTTGACTTTCATCTATTATTTACAAAATTATTCAATGATGAAGTTACTTCATTAAAGTACCATGACTGAGTCTCCCCATTATATACCATTACACAAATTACTTTATTGAGTGCTCATCCAATAACCTTGTCATATATGTGTTACCTTCATATGACATTCTTAATCTTTTTGAGATAAAAGACATTCTCCCAATATGATCTTATTTTATCTTGCAGTAACCATTACATCTTCCTTCATGACAAAGTTAGTTATTAACAATAATAATTAAATCATTTGTCTTTAGAAAAATGACTCGTAACTATATCTCTTTTTCATCTATCATTTAGTATCGATAAAAGGATATCATTTTCTCTTTATTGAGTTATGAATTCCACTATTGTAAATGAAGTTGTATTATGCAAAAGTCATATACCCAATGTACTAGCTTTCGGTTCCATTACCAATTGAAGCCAATCTTTTAATACAACACAAGATATGAAGCACGCACACATAATCTGTAAATTAGGATTTAGACCTATTCATATGTCTATACGAATTTAGTGTCTAGTAAGAATTTACTTGTTGAGTCCACTGAATTCGTGATTAAAGTATCGAACCCCTTAGGCCAGTATATCCTAGTTGATAAAGTTTGCAAGAATTATCCTTTGATGACTCGAGGTTATTGTTTTCCGGCCGATTTGATACTTTTATTGTTTGATGAATTCGATGTGATCTTGGGTATGGATTGGTTGACTCTGCATGATGCTGTTATAAACTGTAGATGAAACACTATTGAGTTGAAATGTTAGAATAATAAAATTCTTCGTATTGAATCCAATGATTCGAATGGGTTTCCTATTATGATATCGGCTATGCTAGCTCAGAAGTATGTGAGGAAAGGTGGCGATGCTTATCTTGCTTATGTACTAGATACAAAAGTGTCTGAACCGAAGATTGAATCAGTGCCAATAGTTAGTGAATATCCAGTGTGTTTCCAAAAGTGTTACCTGGGTTACCACCAGTTAGAAAAGTTGAGTTTGCTATTGAGTTAGTACCGAGAACATCACCGATATCGATAGCACCATACAGAATGGATTCTACAAAGTTAAAAGAGTTGAAATCTCAGTTGCAAGAGTTAACAGATATAGGATTTGCACGACCTTGTAATAGTTCAGTTTAGACCCTAGTCAGAATAGTGGTTTCGGGACCACAATCTGAGTCAGAAAAATATTTTAATATTATTTTCTGTGTCTTTTATAAGTGAATTGACATGTATGAAAGTCTCGTGTGAAAATTTAATTGTTTGTGTGCTTAATTTGCAAAAAGGACCTAATCACGTAAAATGTAAAAGCTGTGTGCTAGATGTTAAAAGTGCCTATTTGACTTGGATTTATAATTGAGAGGTCCTTATGTTGTTATTATACCATTTACATGGATAATAGACATATATGGCCTTAATGAATATGAGATATATGTTTAATTAACAAAGGGTAAAATGATAATTTAATTAATAAGTTAATAATAATAAAACAAATGCATGAAAATGGATCATTTTATGTTCATCTTGGCCGAAAAATAAAAAGAAAGATAAAGAAAAAGAATAGCTAGGGTTCGACTAGTTTAAAGCTCAATTGAGTATGTTTTTATTTCAGTTTTTGATAATTTCTACATTTTTGTAATCGTTGCTTCGTATTGTATCAAGCCCGTGTCTCAATTTCTAATTTTGTTGATGATTTTAAAATGTGCCATTGATGAAACTATGAGTTTATTGAAATGGAAGATATGTTTTGGGTTAAATGGAAGAAATGTGTGTGGCCTAAGCCCAGTACAATTTCACTTGGGTCTCAGCCCTCATCAGAATCAATTGGGCCTAGCCCATTCTCTAAAATTAGTAACAGTTGGGCCTAGCCCATTAACAGAATCAGGTGGGCCTAAGTCAAACAAAGAATCAGGTGGGCCTAAGCCCAATACAGAATCAGTATCAAACGCAGATATGCAAACAAATATCCAACCCAGTCCAACCAATACACTACTCTTACCAACCAATACACCATGGGGGGATAAAATTGACCCACCCAGCCAATACACCAAGCTTAGCACCGGTTGTGGCACTAAGTCAACAGAATAACTACCATAGACAGAATGGCTAAAGGTCATAAATATCATAGCAACGCTGCCAGTTAACAGAACGACTATAAGCCATAAGTATCACAGAAAGGCTGAAAGCCTTGTACAGAATAGCTACAAGCCGTACACCTCCTCCGTCAATAATAACCTAACCCCATGTACTATGTCATGTCATAAATACTACGTGTATGCAAAGTCATACTCAGTACAATCATATATGTAAATCATAAGCACATCAGGCATACGGAACATAAGGGCATAATCGTCATTCTACCATACAGGGGTATTACGATCATTTTACCCTATAGGGGCATTGCAGTCATTTTACCCTACAGGGGTATTACAGTCATTTTACCCTATAGGGGTATTTTGGTAATTTTACAAACTGGGGGTATTTATGACCCATCAGATGGTCCACCATCACCTCGAGCGACTTAAGTAACCTAATCAGACATAACGGTGCAAATGGGCCTAAGGCCCATTACTCGGCCCAAGTGGGCCCACACGCTCATGTGGCCCATTAGCCCAAAAACAACCTGAGCCATGTGCGTGACATGACAAGTCTATCTACTTCCCGCTTAATAGCGAAATTTACCTACGCGGGCCCACGGGTCTATTGGGCCTATTCGGCCCATTATGGCCTAAGCCCATGAATTCGTTCATGGCGGCCTCTTCCACCGTACACACACATTTCGTGGGCTCGGTTCACCACTTGTGTAATAGCACCCTCATGTGGCATCATACGCCATGTTTTCGGCTTTTCGGCATTTTGCCGTTCTACAGTCATAGCAGAGTGAACATCACGCACAATTTTGGCTTTTCAGCCGACTATCAAACAAGGCATCTGATTACGCACATGATCACGTAGAGTACTAAGAATTCACTATCGCCAGAACCTATATTCAAACATAACATTCAGTTAATCACTAATCAACAAACTTAAAAGAACATTAACCAAACCCCTAACCGAAGGATTGTCTACCACTTGCCTTGACTCGAATAGTCAACTGTGATTTGCCTACTTACTCCAAAGTTTGGTGCAGTCACCCTCCCGCAACCTGGTGGAAAGTCTCGAACCATCGACACCCTACATCACTTAAACTTGGGGGCAGAGGCTATGCGTCCACTCCCAATCAGCACCACTGTCATCACTTTATTGTTAGAACCCCCTTTGCTCATTGGGAGTTCGATTAACAGAGATTACTTGCCAAATCAAGAACAAAAATGGAGAGATAGGTCCGGCTATAAGAGAACACAAAGAGAAAAGGGTAGTCGGCTTTAGAAAAGTATAAGAAGGAATAGACTTAAACATATTGTAAGAACAGTAAAAATAAGTAGTAATCAAGTAACTCACCAATTGTTAAAGAACCACTACCAAACCGTAAATAGAACAAAAAGGGGAGAAGAATCCAGAAATCGATCATAAGGATTAAGAACTAAAAGCTGAAAGGAAATGGAGAAGGAGTAAAGAAATATGTATTCGGCTAGGTTGTGAGAAGGAGAGGAGAGCTGAGAAGAAGAAGTGATTACCAACGAACAGACGAGTGGGAAGAATAAAATCGGGAAAGGAGTATTCAGCTTTAGAGAAGAGGGGACAAAGAAGAGAGAAAATGAAAGGTACCTACCAAAAGGTCATCTCAGTTTTAACCCAAAAATGCACAGCACACAAGAAGAGTAATTGTCAAGAAAATAGAAAGAAAAAGAGAACAAAGTAAAACCCGAAAGATCTCCCTAAAGGCTCTCAATTACCGAAATGAACACTCCCCCCAAAGCCGAAATTATCAGCTTTACCCTAAGCAAAAATGGTACAAACTTACCCACTCTCCAACTCTACTTTCTTCTCCTAAAATCCCTCAATAATCCTCTCCTTGATTTCCTCCACAAATCACTCCAACATCCCATTCAAATTCGATTCAAATTCTTATGACCAATTCAAATTTAGAGTCCCCATCTAACTCAATTACTAACCATCCCATGTAGCAAAATAAATACTTCTTTTATGCTACGCCAGCACTCGAACCTCAGACCTCAAGGTTACTCTACACGCCACCTTGCCACCATACCACAGGCTCCTTTGTGACACATTTTATCCTCAATTAATTATAAGGTCTATAGGCCAAAGTCCAGGTTCCTTTAAAAGAAAAACCAAAATAAATTGCAAAAGCCAAGACTTGAACCCTGGCTCCCTTGCAACCTTAATGATGCCACATCCACTGGACCATATGCTTCATTGTGTCATTTATTTCCCACAATAATTTAAAAGGCCTTCATCCAAGCATCCGGGGTTTTATTCACTTAAAACCAAATTTTTTGCTAAAGCCCAGGTTTGAACCCAGGATTTTCCAACTCCTCTTAGGACCCTTAACCACTTGAGCAGACATTTAATTGTGTCATTTCTTGCACAACTAACTACTTATATCAAGCCTTCTCACAGTTCCCCTACTTAAGGCCTATTCCTTCTAGGCCCAAAATTTGGGGCGTTACAGCTAGTTTGCAAAATTCCCTAAATATGTGTCTATGGATTGTTTTGAATGATTTGGTGAATAAAAGGGTTAATTTTGAATACATATAGATCAAGAAAAGAGGAATTCAAATTTAGACCGAGGGAAGTCGAAGATTATAGAGTAAAAGATCGAGTCAACAATTTTGAGTACGAGGTAAGTTCGTATGCAAAATATGATGTTATAAGTATGTTTTGATCTTTTGATTATACATAGATTGTATATATGTTTGGTTTGGATGAATACGATGATAAATCAATGGTATTTGGCACTAAGTGTGTGATTTAAACTAGCTTCGGCTATATAAGGAACTACATGTGCGATATCGGTATAGTTTCGATTAATTGAGATGGCACTAAGTGTGCGAAATCATTCTAGCTCTGGCTAACCTGTAATGCACTGAGTGTGTGGATGTTTAAAGCAAGAATAATTTATGAAGAGATTTAAAATACTTGAACGAAATGTGAGAATGAAAATGAATAAGCACGGGAAGGTTCAAGTTTGTACAATACCTATGTTGTAGATGATATTATGTATATGAAGTTCATTAAATTGGTATGAACATATGAATTGTGTTGGCATAGAATGGATTGATGATTTGAGAATTTATAAGCACTTATGTGTTGATGTTTTATGTTTTATATACTGTTGATGATGTTTGGTACTAGCTTACTAAGCTTTTGAAAGCTTACTTTGTGTGTGTTTTTGTATTGTTTTATAGATATCGAAGCTACTGTGAGCTCGAGGATCGTCAAAGATCGTCACCACACTATCGAACCTCATTTTGGTACTTTGAAAATGTATATTTTGAAGTATGGCATGTATAGGCTAGTAGTTGTAAGATTATGTTTTGTGATGTATATATTTAGCCATGTGATTTAGCTAGTTTATGTTTGAATTTAAAACTTGATAATGGTATATGTTATGTTATGCCAATGTTCAATTGTGGTATATGTTTAGTTGGTCAAAAGAAATGGTAAATGTTGGTAAGTTATGGTGAGTTTTGGCATGAGATTGAATGATGTATGGAAAGAAATGCTTTGATATGCTTTTGATATATGTTTCTACAAAGATTAGTAAGGCTTATGAGTATGGACTTGGGTGACCATTATACGAGATGAATAGCTTATGTTTTAGTGTAGAATTTGGCTGAATTAGTTATGCAAATATGCTTTTTTCTTTGCTTATAGGTTGACCCAATTTGGGGTGGCAAATTGGCTATTCAAATGACTTATTTTTGTCCACATGGGTAGAGACACGGGCATATGTCTTAGCCGTGTGTGACACACGGTCACGTTGCACGGTCGTGTGTCCCCTGGGTTATCCTACAATTGTAGGTCAGGCTCGAGCATGGCCAAGGCACATGGGCGTGTGGCTAGCCGTGTGGCCCAAGTCAGACTCGACCACGACCAAGGCACATGGGCGTATCTTGTGGCCGTGTGGACAAGTCAGTATGTATGCCCTGTTTTGCCACGGCTTAGACATACGGGCGTGTCTAAAGCCGTATGAGGCATACGACCTGTTCACACGGGCGTGTGACCTTTAAAAAGTTGAAAATTTTTATAAGTTTTGTAACTTTTATATGTTATCAATTTAGTCCCGAATGCACGTTTAAGTATCGTATGCTCGATTTTATGTTCTTAATGAATATGAATGAATGACATTTACTGTAATGAATTGATATTTGATATTCAATTATTCTGAATTGTGTTACGAGTTAAGTAATGCCTCTTAACCTATTCCGATGACGGTTATGGGTTAGGGGTGTTACATTTTATTGGTATCAGAGCTATAGTTTAGTCAATTCTAAGACTACCATAGTGTTTGTGAGTCTAGCTATACATGCCATATTTATGAACTGCGATAATGTGATGAATCTTGACGTTGAAATGTGCTTTTATATAGCAAATAGATCCCAAAAGAGCCGTAGCAAGTGATGTTTAAAGCAACGAGCCTGCTCCCGCACAAGAGACGGTGCAAGCTGATTCTCGACTGGCTACGAGTAGCCGTGATGGTGAGGCTAAACAAGCCTTCTATCAGATGATGAATGATTGGTTCACCTTATATATTTCAACCAATTCGGCTAAACAACAACCTCCACCCCCGGTTAATCCTCCTCAAGCTCCTGTTATGGCACTAATGAATCTGGTATAGTTAAGTAGACCACCAGTTGATAAGATTAGAAAGTATGGAGCTGAAGAGTTCCGAGCTACAACGAGCGATGATGCTAAAAAGCCGTGTTTTGGTTAGAAAACACGATAATAGTGTTTGACGAATTATCATTAAATCCTGAGGAACGTATAAAATGTGTTGTTTCCCTTCTGAGAGATACGACGGACCATTGGTGGAAGACTTTGACATCTGTGGTTCTGACTGAATGGGTTATCTGAGACTTCTTTCAAGCTGAATTTCAAAAGAAATACATTAGTCAAAAATTCATCTATTAGAAACGTAAAGAGTTTCTCGAGCTTAAATAAGGTCGTATGTCTATAATAGAATACGAGCAGGAATTTGTAAGGCTGAGTCAATATGCTTGTGAATGTGTATCTATGGAAGCGATAATGTCCAAAAGATTTGAAGATGGTTTGAATGAAGATATTCGTCTGTTAGTTAAGATTTTGGAAATCAAAGAATTTGTGGTGCTTGTTGAACGAGCATGTAAAGCTAAAGATCTTGGGAAAGAGACAAGAAAAGCTGTTTTGAAGCTAGAGAGGTACGAAAGAGATCATTGGGCAAATCATTTCAATCTGGATCAAAGAATTTTAGAGATGACAGTAGTCGTTCAAAGACTAGTGTGAGACATTCAAACATAGATCGTGATAGATCATAATCAAACTTCAAAACTTCAGCTACGTCTGTTGCCAGTGTTGATAATGCAAAGAAAGAAAAGTCTGAATGTGATCAATGTGGAAGACGACATTTTGGTGAATGCTGGGGAAAGAGTAATAACCGAGCTTGTTATAATTGTAGTTCAAGAAATCATTTTATAAAAGACTGCCTAGATTTAGCTGAAAAAGATAATGTTCAGAATTTAAGGCAGAGTAGTAACGCTTCTTATGGTAGACCTCCCAGAAATAGAGAAATGTAAGTGGTAGTCAAAGAGGAACAAAAGACACAGCTATTAGATCTGAGGCTCTTGCACCTGCCAAAGCTTATGCTATTCGAGCTCGTGAAGAAGCTTCATCGCCAGACGTAATTACGGGTACATTTACTCTTCATGATACTTCTGTGATTGCTTTGATAGACCCTGGATCGACGCATTCGTATATATTCATGAATATAGTGAACAGTAAGACTTTGTCTATAGAGTCTACTGAGTTTGTAATTAGAGTTTCAAACCCTTTAGGAAAATGTGTTCTGGTTGATAAAATCTGTAAGAATTGTCCATTAATGTTTTGAGACATTTGTTTTTTGGCTGATTTGATATTATTGCCTTTTGATGAGTTTGATATGATTCTAGGTATGGATTGGTTAACTTTGCGTGATGCTGTTGTGAACTGCAAATGAAAAACTATTAATTTGAGATGCAAGAATGATGAAATAGTCAGAATTGAATCCAGTGATTTGAGTGGATTGCCTGCAGTGATATATTCGATGAAAGCTTTAAGTATTGTAAAAAAGGGTTGTGAAGCTTATTTTGCATATGTGATTGATTCGAGAGTGTCAGAAAAGAAAGTTGAACCAGTGCCTGTTGTATGTGAATTCCCTGATGTTTTTCCTGAAGAACTTCCGGGTTTACCTCCGGTTACAGAAGTTGAATTTGGCAATGGATTGGTACCTAGTAGTACTTTGATTTCAATAGCTCCGTATGGAATGGCTCCGACTGAACTAAAAGAATTAAAGTCTCAGTTGCAGGAATTGATCAATAGAGGATTTGCTAGAACAAGTTTCTCACCTTAGGGAGCTCCGGTACTATTCGTGAAAAAGAAAGACGGTACGATGAAAATGTGTATAGATTATCGTCAGCTGAACAAAGTGACTATTAAGAATAAGTATCCCCTACCTCGAATTGATGATTTGTTTGATCAGTTGAAAGGAGCTACTATGTTTTCAAAAATAGATTTGAGATCAGGTTATTATCAGTTGAGAGTAAAATACTCAGACATTCTGAAAACTACCTTTCGAACGAGGTACGACCACTATGAATTCTTAGTTATGCCTTTTGGATTGACTAACGCACCTGCTATCTTTATGGATTTGATGAATAGAATTTTCAGACCGTATTTAGATCAATTTTTTATGGTATTCATTGATGACATATTGATTTATTCACGTGATGAATCCGAACACGCCGAGCATTTGAGATTAGTGCTACAGATTATATGAGATAAACAGTTGTATGCGAAGTTCAGTAAATGTGAGTTCTGGTTGTGAGAAGTTGGTTTTCTGGGTCATATTGCATCAGCCTCTGGTATCCGAGTTGATCCGAGCAAAATTTTAGCTATTTTGGATTAGAAACCTGCGAGGAATGTCTTTGAAGTTCGTAGTTTTCTGGGACTTGCTGGTTATTATAGAAGGTTTGTAAAAGGCTTTTCTATGATTGTGACTCCGTTAACAAAACTGCTTCAGAAATATGTGAAGTTTGAGTGGTCTAAAAAGTGTCAGAACAGCTTTGATCAGTTGAAAACTTTGTTGACTGAAGCTCTAGTATTGGTACAACCCGAATCGGGTAAAGGATTCTCAATGATAGCTATACCAATGACTCGGTTATTGCAAAAAGATATAAAGTTTGAGTGGTCTAAGAATCGCCAACAGAGTCTTAATCTGCTGAAAGCACTGTTAACTGAAGCACCAGTTTTAGTTCAGCATGAGTTGAGTAAAGAGTTTGTGATTTTCAGTGATGCATCGTTGAATGGTTTGGGATGTGTTTTAATGCAAGAAGGCAAAGTGATAGCGTATGATTCCAAATAGCTAAAGACGCACAAGAAGAATTATCCTACACATGATTTGGAGTTGCCTGCAATCGTGTTTGCATTGAAAATTTGGCAACATCACTTATTCGGTGAGAAGTGTCACATATTTATCTATCACAAGAGCCTGAAATATTTGATGTCTTAGAAAGATTTAAATTTACAACAACGAAGATGACTCAAATTGTTGAAAGACTATGAGTTAGTGATCGATTATCACCAGGGAAAGCAAATGTAGTAGCAGATGCTTTAAGTAGAAAATTTTTATTTGCTTTGAGAACTATGAATACGTGATTGTGCTTATCTGATGATGGTTCGATTTTAGCTAAGTTAAAAGCTAAACCGATGTTTCTCTAGCAAATTTGCGAGGCTCAGAAATGTGATCATGCATTGTAAACTAAACGAGTACAGTGTGAGTCAACTTTTGATTCTGAATTTCAGGTCAGACCCGATGGTTGATTATTTTTTTGAGATAAAGTTTGTGTGCTAAAGAATCCAGAGCTTATACAGAAAATTTTGCATGAAGCACATAATGGTTGTTTGTCTGTTCATCCTTGAATACTAAGATGTACAATAATCTGAAACAGATGTACTGGTGGTCGGGCATGAAACGTGACATTTCAGAATTTGTATTGAGATGCTTGATTTGTCAATATGTTAAAGCCAAACATCAAGTATCGTCAGGACTATTACATCCAGTAATGATACCAAAGTGGAAATGAGATAGAGTTACGATGGATTTCGTATCGGGATTACCCTTATCTCCGAAAAAGAAAGATACTATCTGGGTTGTTATTGATCAGTTGAGGAAGTCTGCACATTTTATCCCTGTACGTACTAACTTCTCAGTTGACAGATTAGCCGAATTGTATATTTCTGAGATTGTGAGATTGCACAGAGTGCCAGTCTCCATCATTTCGGATAGAGATCCACAATTTACATCACGATTTTGGAAGAAGTTGCAAGAAGCTTTAGATGAGCGGTTGCATTTTAGCACCATATTTCATCCTCAAATAGATGGTCAGTCTAAGATAGTGATTCAAATTCTCGAAGATATGCTTCGTTGCTGTGTTTTAGAGTTTGAAGGCAACTAGGAAAAATATTTACTGTTGGTTGAATTTGCGTATAATAATAGTTTTCAATTGAGTATAAAGATGACACTGTATGAAGCTTTATATGGTTGTAAATGTCAAACTCCATGGTACTGGACCGAGCTTAGTGAGAAAAAGATTCACGGGGTTGATTTGATCCGAGAAATTAAAGAGAAGGTGAAGGCGATTCGTGATAGTTTGAAAGCCGCTTCTGATAGGCAAAAAATCGTACGCGAATTTGAAGCGTAAAGAATTGAGTTTCAGATTGGTGATAAAGTGTTTTTGAAAGTATCACCTTAGAAAAGAATTCTCTATTTTGGTCGCAAAGGAAAGTTGAGTATGCGATTTATCGGACCGTATGAGATTATCGAGAGAATTGGGCCAGTGGTTTATCGACTTGAGTTACATCAGAGTTGGAAAAGATTCATAATGTGTTTCATGTCTATGTTACGACGGTACCGATCGGATCCTTCGCATATAATTTCTCCGACAAAAGTTGAGATTTAACCCGACATGTCGTATAACAATGAACCAATCAGAATTTTGGTCCGAGAGATTAAAGAGTTAAGAAACAAAAGCATAGTTCTAGTGAAGGTACATTGGCAACATCATGGTATCGAAGAAGCTACATAGGAACCCGAAGAAACTATGAGAAAACAGTATCCTAACCTATTTTCTGGTAAGATTTTCGGGGACAAAAATTCCTTAGAGGGAGAGTTGTAACAACCTATTTTTAGTAAAACCGGAACAGTAGTTTTGAGACCACAAATTCGATGTGAAAATATTTATTTTATTATCTACAGTATGTTTGCAAGGTCGTATAAAAATTTTGTAAGAAATTTCGAAGTTTACATGCATAATTTAGTAAAAAAGACTAAATCAAAAAAGATGTAAAATTAGAATTCTATAAATTAAAGGTACTAAATGGCTATGAAATTAAATAGTTAAAGGATTTATGTTGTAATTATACCATTATTAATATGAGTGGACAAATATGGACATTAATTAAGTAATTTTAAAGGTAAACAATTAAGGTTAAAATTGTAAATTAATAAATATATGTTAGTAAAATAAAGAAAAGGCAAAAGCTATCATCTTTTCTATCTTTTTCCACCGAAAAACCAAAGAAAGAAACCTCCATGGAAGCTTGTTAGGTTCGGTCAAGCATTCCTTGTGCATGTAAGTGAAATTTGTCCTATTTTTATTGATTTTTATGTTTCCGGAGTCGTTGTAGCTTAATCTAACTAGCCAAGGGACTAATTGGCAATACTATTAAAAGTCTAGAGTTTTTCCATGATTGTATGTTAGTTGTTTTTGATGTTTTTTGGATGGAAATGAAAGTTTAGTGATAGTTAAACAAGTTTTGTAAAGTGATTTTGGTTGAAAATATCAAATAGGGATTTATTCGTAAAATGTGAAAATTATGTGGTGAAATGTGTGAATTAAGATTTTATGCCATACGAACTTACTAAGCTTAATTGCTTACTCTGTTTACTTTTCCGTTTTTTTAATGATTCGAAAGCTCACTCGTTTTGGAAGTTGCCGGAGATCGCGTTGCACTATCAAACTCTTATTTTAGTACTTTGGATTTTGTATATTTTGGGCTAAATGGCATGTATTGGTGTTTTGGCTAATGTGGCCTATATGTCTCATGTTGTTTTGGTTATGTGTTTAGTCATGTGATATGACTTATTTTGGTATACTTGGTTATGTATATATGTATAAATGATCTTTTCGTATATAGTGTATAGTTGCTTGGTGAATGCCTTAATTATGTATTGCTATTTTGAGTACCAAAATGATTGAATTTGAGATGTGGTATGCATGTTAAATTAGGCACAAAGTCTAATAAATGAGTTTGACCATTTAAGTATACTGTAATAGCCCATTTTTTAGTGAAATTGGAGCAGTGGTTTCAGGACCACAAATCCGACCCAAAAATGTGATTTATTTTTATTTTATTATATGATCTGTAATATGGTAGATATGTCGTGTGAAAATTTTGATACGAAAATTTTATCGATTTAGAGCTTAATTACGAGAAGGACTAAATCGCATAAAATGCGAAAGTTGAATGCTAGTAGCTATAAGGATCAGATAGATATGGAATTCAAAACTTAAGGTCCTTATATGGTAATTAGACCATTAAGAAAAGTATGTAGATTTTCTTGGTGACTCATCCATGGAATTATAGAAAACTGGAAAGGATTAAATTGGAATTTGAAATAATTAAATTAATTAAAAGATGATAAAAGAAAATATCATCTTATTATTGTCATCTTCAACCTAAAAATTTACGAAAACCCTAGGAGAGAGAAGAGAAACTTTCAAGGCTTAATTGGGTAAGTTCTCGTGTCCCGTTTTTAGTAATTTTGGTATTTTTGAAACCGAGATAACTTAATCTCTCTATTTGAGGGATTAATTTGAAAAGTTATCAAGGTATAAAAATGAGTCATGAATGTATTATGCTATAAATTAGAAATTTATGGTAGAAAATGAAAGATTATTGATAGCTAAACAACTTTTACAAAGTGATTTTTGATGAAAACATGATTTAGGGACTAAAATGAAAAGTTGTAAAATTTGATGAAAAATTCTAAAATTTTATGGATACATGTGCTGAAAAAATTGTAATGGGGCTTTGGTTAGGCTTGGAATAAGGAGTAATTTGCACAAGTTTCATTTTCCGAGCCTAGGGACAAAATCAGAATTTATGAAAAAGTTAGTGGCAAAATGGTAATTTTGCCTAGGACGTAAATTGAGTCCATTTAAATATGAAATTTATGACATTGATAGTTAAATTCATTTATATAGATTTAGAAAACACTAATTCGAGGTTAGATTGAGGAAAAGAAAAGATTTTAGATTAGTAGACTTTTACGCGAACGAGTGTCGAGGTAAGTTCGTGTAACTTAATCTGGCATGTAAATATGTTTAATTGAATATTATGTTGCATGGGATGTGATTTATTTTGATGTCCATTACTTGAATATTATAATGAGAAACTTAATAAATGCCTAAAATGGTGATAAAGGGTTAAGTCTCGATTTAATGTTGAATTCCGATGATTGTATGCGCTTTCCCAAAACAAATAGGGTCTTGCATGTAACACCCCTTACCCTTATTCAATGCCAAAATTGGGTACAAGGCATTACTGGACTTATACACAAGCAATCATACAAAATCGAGATGTAAATTTGCATCCAAATTTAAAACTTTTCATATACATTCATATTGTCCCTAAAATGAGCCCACAATGCCCAAAACATACATTGGAAGTGGTTCGGGACTAAACCGAGAACTTTAGAAAGTTTTACAACACTTAGAAAATTTTTCACTAAACAGGGGACATACGCCCATGTGGCTTTGGGACACGCCCGTGTGGGCAGGCTATGTGGTCACACATGCCCGTGTCCCTAACCCGTGTAACTCTCTGTTTGTCACCCAAGAACAAATTGAAGACACACGGCCAAGTCAAACGCTCGTGTGCTAGGCCGTGTGGTCGATTTAATTTTCATAATTTTTCATAAAATAGGTGCAGGCTTCACATGCCCTTACCTAGGGCCGTGTTATCCACACAGTTGAGACACACGCCCATGTCTCTACCCGTGTGCTCAATTCTGAGCATTCTATTTTGCAACTATTAAGGTGCATGGGACACACGGCTGGAACACACGCCCATAAGGCAAGCTGTGTGTCACACACAGCTTAGACACACACCCGTGTGGACAAAAACAAGGCTATTTACCAAGTCATTTTATCATCCTTTTATGCACACACCTACACAACAAAACATAACACCAATTCAAGCAATTACATTCAACCAATTAAGCCACAATTCAAGACATCAACACATCATTCACATGCTACCATTTACCACATATGAACATCGCATACTTATCAACTTAAACCATACAAATTTCCACATCCATGAAAACATCATCATATGCATATATATTTAAACCAATATTAGCCAATTTCAATGGCCATTTACAAAATGAATTATCAACCAACATAAGCCAACATATTTGGCCAAATCAATTATGACACATAACAAAATGATAGAGTCCCTATACATGCCATAACTCAAAATGTCAAATTCATTGGTATCCAAAATAATCAGTTGATAGTGTGATGGAGTCTCCGACGATCCCCAAATCTGAGGTATCTCGATATCACCATAAAACACAGGAAAAATAAACAAAGTAAGATATTAAGCTTAGTAAGCTCGTATGAGATAAACTTAATGTAATCACATAAACATAAATCAATATGTAACATCCATTAACTATCAAACCTTTCAAGTACTCATTCACAAAACTACATACTCTCATCATCATTTCTTCGATTCAAATCTAAAATCGTTTATTCACATACCCATCTCGTACCAATCTCACATACGTTCTCATCTTTCATTTACTCGTTGAACCATTTGGAATAGAAGTCGGATACTCAAGGGTCTCACACGATAAGTACCTATACCACGGCCCATAGCCAAATCAAGGTAACTTATCCAAAATACTGATATCATGGCCCGAAGCGAAATCAGCCGATATGCATGGCCTGAAGCCAAATTGGTATAACTCGCACCCGAAGTGTTATATCATCGCCCGAAGCCAACTCAACGTATCCGCTAATGACATGTCACTAGCATCCTAAACTATTCCTAAGGTTCAACTGAGATCTCTAATATTGAATCATCGTCGAATCACTATCATTCATGTCCATATTCTCATTTTCACAATTTATGCAATATCAAAGCATATGAAATACATTTATATTGAAATTTATCATATAACAAGCTCATTACATATGGGTTTTACGTACATACCTGAGTCATCTCGAACTTGGATTTTCACACAATTCATCTTTGACATACTCGTTAAATTACCCGTTGAACCACTTGGAATACTAAAGGATACTCGGAAGTTCCATATGCACAGTATCGTACCAATGTCATATCCCAAATATGGTCTTACATGTAATCTCGTATTGATGCTAATAGCCTAGCTATGGTCTTACACGAAGCCTCATATCAATGCCATATCCCAGATATGGTCTTACACGTAGTCTCATTAACCCTAATGTCATGACATTTGTATCCTATCTATTCCTAAGGTTCAACCAGGATTTCACACTTGTCGTAACTTTGTCGAATATGTCCAAGGGTCAATCACAATTCATACAATAGTAAAACATTTAAAAAATAATTAAAACAATGCATTATTTACATACGAACTTACCTTGGTACAAAAATAGTAGCAATGGGACCTAATCGTCAAACACTTTATTTTTCCCCCGATCTAGGTCCGAACCTCGTTTCTCTTGATTTATAATAGCAAATTTAACTCATTTATTATTCACGTTACTCAATTCAGTTCAAAAATCATATTATGAAAAAATTACTTTTTACCCCTAAACTTTGACATTTTTACACTTTGGTCCCTAGGTTTGTAAATTGAAATGGATTCAATTTTTTAGTTTCCCAAGCCTAGTTGAACCTCTTTCATACTTATAAAAGCCTACATTTTTCATTTAATCACACTTTTACACATATTTTATAACCTTTTTACAAATATGTCCTTTTGACATTTTCATCAAAAATCACCTAACAAAAGTTTTTTATCATTCACCAAACATACATTTTCTATCATTAGACATCAAATACACAAATATCCCTCATGGGTAAAATTTTATACCTTGATTATTTCTTAAATTAATGGTAGAAATAGATAGATCAAGTTACAAGGATATCAAAAACATGAAAATCATTAAAATAGGGCTAGAACGGACTTACAATCGAGCTTGGAAGTGGCCAAACCCTAGCCATGGCTTCCCCTTGAAAAATTCAGCTATGGTGAGAAAGATGGACAAGATTTTGGCTTGATTTTTTCTTTTTAATTCATTTAATTACTAAATAACCAAAATGCCCTTTTCTTAAAGCACTAAATTTCTCTTACCTCATGTCCATTTTTGTCCAACTTAAAGTAAAATGGTTTAATTACAATCTAATGACCTTAAATTTAAAATTTCATAGCAATTTGACACTTTTAGCATGTAAAACTCAACTTTTGCACTTTTTACAATTTAGTCCTTTTTGCTAAATTGAGTGGTCAAACGTCAAAATTTTCAAACAAAATTTTCACAAAATCATTCCATAAAATTTTATACCATAAAAATGTAATAAAACAAGTTTTACTATGTCAGATTCGTGGTCCCGAAACTATTGTTTTGACTAGGCCCCAAAATTGGGTTGTTACACTGCATATGTTGCGAACGGGATTTAGCTCGGACGAGTAATCCCAATGACCTTGTTATAGAAAGGATTTAGCCTGGAGGGGTAATCCCGATATAATATCTTTCAAGTATACGTTATGATTAGGGTTTAGCCTGGACTGGTAATCCTAATCGAGCTCCTTTGAGCATACATTATAAAAAGGATTTAGCCTGGACTAGTAATCCTATTATACAATATGTAGCTTGAGAGAATGTTAAGAATTGACGGAATAATGAATTGTACACCTTGAGTGTACTACTTGAGCCTTCATCGGAATTTCAATGATTCAACGGACATAGAACTCTTGACATGGTATGATAATATTAAGATGAAATGAAAATGACTTTAAAGAATATTGCTTGATGAGCTCATCTATGTTACTTGATTGATATGGATATTTTGGTGACTAACATGTTTGATTGAATGTATGTGATTAGACAATTTAGCCAAATGGATGGAAACATAACTTTGTATGCCTCAAAGCATCAGCAATAACATTGGCTTTTCTCGGATGATAATTAATAACCAGATCATAATCTTTCAATAACTCAGGCCACTTATGCTGTCTCAAATTCAAATCTTTCTATGACATCAAGTATTTGAAACTTTTATGATCAGTGAATATGTGACATTTTTCACTAAACAGGTAATGCTGCCAAATTTTCAATGCAAACACTATGGCTGCCAATTCAAGATCATCTATCGGGTAATTCTTTTCTTGTGGTTTTAGCTGTCTTGAAGCATAGGCTATTACTTTACCTTCTCGCATCAAAACACAACCTAAACCATTTAACGATGCATCACTGTAAAAAATAAATTCCTTACCCGATTTAGGCTAAACTAACACTGGTGCTTCTGTCAATAAGGTTTTCAATCTGTCAAAACTTTGCTGACATTTTTCAGACCACTCAAATTTCACATCTTTTTGCAATAGATGGGTCATCGAAGAAGCTATCATTGAGATCCCTTTTACAAACCTTCGATAATACCCAGCCAGTCCTAGAAAACTCTAGACTTCTGACACATTCTTAGGTGGCTTCCAGTTAATAGTAGCTGAAATTTTATTCAGATCCACCCTGACACCTTTAGCAGATACTATATGCCCAAGAAAACCAACTTCCCCTAGCCAAAATTAACATTTACTGAATTTGGCATACAATTGTTTCTCACGCAGAGTTTGCAACAATATTCTCAAATGCTCATCATGTTCATTTTCATCTCCAGAGTAAACCAAAATATCATCTATAAATACCACTACAAACATGTCTAAATATGGTCTAAAAATTCTGTTTATCAGATCCATAAACACTGCAGGTGCATTTGTCAAATCAGTGGCATCACAAGAAACCCATAGTGCCCGTATCTGGTTCTAAAAGTTGTCTTAGGTACATCTGAATCTTTTACTTATAACTGATAATAACCAAAATAGATATCAATATTTGAAAATATAGTGACACATTTCAACTAGTCAAACAGGTCATCAATATGAAGCAATGGATACTTGTTCTTTATTGTAACTTTTTTGAGTTCACTGTAATCAATGCACAGCCTCAACGATCCATCTTTCTTCTTTGCAAAGAGAACCGCACACCCCAAGGTGAGAAACTAGGATGAGCAAAACCCTTGTCAATCAATTCTTGTAACTGTGCTTTCAACTCTTTTAATTTAGTAAGAGCCATTCTATAAGGTGCTATAGATATCGGTGTTGTACCTGGAACAAGATCTATAGAGAATTCCACTTCTCTAATCGGTGGTAAACTCTTTTGGAAATACATCAGGAAATTCACAAACAACCGGCACTGACTGAATCTTCAACTCAGATACTTTAGTATCCAGTACATATGCAAGGTAAGAATCATAACCCTTTCTAACATACTTCAGTGCGGATATTCCTGAAATCACATTAGGTAAGCCATCTAGTTT
This sequence comes from Gossypium anomalum, assembly GCA_025698475.1. NCBI lineage: Eukaryota > Viridiplantae > Streptophyta > Magnoliopsida > Malvales > Malvaceae > Gossypium > Gossypium anomalum. Next base: position 52,683,223 of record CM046966.1, on the reverse strand, counting down.
ATAACATCCCGAATTAGGGTCTAGTCAAAATAGTGGTTTCGAGACCACAAATCTAAAATAGAAATAATTATTTTATGATTATGTCATGGTCCATGATATGATTGCATGTTTTTGTGAAATTCTATAAAGAAATTCTATGCTTAAAGTGTCCAATTTGAAGTTAGGGACCAAATTGATTAAGTTGCAAAATAGGTGTTCCAGAAGCTTCAAGCATAAAATTGTATTGGATTATAAATTAGAAGGTCTTAAATAGCAATTTGGCCAATTTCTATAATTTTGGACAAAAATGGGCATGAGTAGGAAAATTTTGAAAGAATGGCTTAAAGGGCATTTTAGTCATTTGGTTAATAAAAGAATAAAATGGGAAAATCAAGTCAAAATTGGTGTCCATCTTCCTCCTTGTGTGCCAAAAATTTCATGCTCTCCATAGCTAGGGTTTTCAACATTTCAAGCTTTATTGTAAGTGCTCCTAAGCCCTTTTTTTATGTTCTTTACATTTTTGAAGTTGTCATCAACCGATCTAGCTATTTCTACCATTATTTTGAGCTAGGGTTCACGTTCAAAAAATTACCCATGTGTGACATGGATGTATTTTGATGTTTAATGGAGGAATATGAAAGTTTGATGTGTGTTTAACATTTTTTACTAAGTGATTTTTGATAGAAATGCATGAAGAGGACTTATTTGTAAAAGATGTAAAAAAATGGATAGTAGATATGTGATTCAATGCGAAATGTGGGCTGATATGAGTTAGAATATGAATCGTTTAGGCTTGGGTAACCAAGAAAATGTATGCATTTCATTTTACGAACCTAGGGACTAAAGTGTAAATAAGTGAAAGTTAAAAGTAAAAAGGTAATTTTACCAAAGTATGAATTATGGGTCAATTCAAACAATGTGAGTATTGAACAAGATAAATTTGGCATTATAGATCAAGAAAAACGTGATTCGGGTCTTGATCGGGGGAAAAACAAGGTTTACGAGGATTAGGCTCGTTTCTATCATTTTGCACCGAGGTAAGTTCATATGTGAATAATGCAATATGTATTAAGTTCAATGCTTTGTTATTTTGTAAATTTAAATGCTTTATTGTTATTATGAGTATGCCTTGATCCTTTCATGAGAAGATGATTAATACTATGTACATTGTGGTTAATATTTTGAGCGAGTCCGACAGTGATGCGATAAGTATAAAAATCCCGTTTGAACCTTAGGAATAGTTTAGGATACAAGTGACATGTCATTAGGAACTATGTGATCTAAGCTCATCAATTGTGGTTTGAGTTCATGATATATGTGACACATGTTTGGGGTTTCGAGTATTGGTCCTGTATGTTCTACTGGTGGCTGGGTAGTCTGGCATGTGTTGCAGATACCTGACAGCTTGTGTGAGCAGCCTATGTAGCTACATCTTGACCGATAGCTCAAGTGAGCAGACCCGTGAGTAGCTCAAAAGCGAGCAACATGTTAGATGTGATATGAGGTAGCGTTGGCTACATATGGGGTACGTAGGTGCAAGATTCCGATGTATCCAATAGTATTCCAAGGGTTCAATGAGGAAATCCAAAGAGAAGTGTAATGGGCAATCTTACTGTTTACGTTAAAGATGAGAAGGTAAGTTGTTATGTGCAATTGAGCACAGGTATGTACATCAAACTCATGAGAATACCATGGGATATGATGAACTTGTGGTAAGAATATATATATAAAGAATAAATTTAAGTGATGTGATATAAAATGCAATATTATGTTTATTATGTTAAATGTATGATTAATGCTTGTTTAAATTGCATTTTATTTACATGTGAACTTGCTAAGCTTTAAAGCTTACCCCCATTCCTTTCCCTTTTTTTTTTATAGTGTCACCAAGCCAACTCGGGGATCAAAGGACGTTGGAGTTTTCGATCACACTATCAATTGGAAAATTTGGTATAGTTAGATTTAACATTTTGAGTATGACATCTATAGGGACTTAGTCTTTTCGTTATATGTCATATTGGTTTAGCCAAATGTGTTGGCTTATGGTAATGTTGATTCATTTTGTATATGACCATGTGATATGGTTCATATTGATTATTTTGGTTGTAATCCTATTTAATTATGCATGCATGCAATGTGTTATGTTTGATGTGGTTGCTTATGGATGATATAAGGGATGAATGGCATATGTTCTTAATGAATGAAATGTGGCTAATAGGTATGACCAAAGTTATGGTATAAATGAGTAGATTAAAGGTAGGTTTGTAAGGGTGAACAACTATGAAATTGGTTTGGAATGCCATATAAAAGTATGGTGGTTTGAATATGTGATATGTTGACATTACAAAATTATGGATTAATCATATTTATGAGTATTTGAGTGACTAAATATATCAGGTTGCATGTTATCAAAAATGTATGAGTGAGTGAGCATTTAAGGGTAACAAATGGCTTGGAAAATAGCCTCAAAGTTGTCCACACGGGTAGACACACGGGCGTGTGTCTAGGCCGTGTGTGACACACGGTTTGCCCCATGGGCGTGTGGTCCGGCCGTGTGTCCCCTGCACCCTAATTAATGCAAAATAGAATGCCCAGTAGTAAACACACGGGCAGAGACACGGCCATATGTCTCAGCCGTGTGAAGGACACGACATTAGGACATGAGCGTGTGCCCAGGCCGTGTGAAGTCTGCACTTGATTTTTGGAATTTAATTCGCCATACGGCCTAATCACACGGGTGTGTGACTTGGCCGTGTGACCTTATTTTGGTTGATGACATCATAAATAGAGAGTTACATGGGCTAAGGATACGGGCATGTCCTAGAGCCACACGGGCATGTGTGACCACACGGCCTGCCCACACGGGCGTGTGACTCTCCAAAACATGAAAATTTTCTAAGTTGTCAAAAGGTTTTGAAAATGTTTGGTTTAGTCCCAGACCACTCCCATTTATGTTTTGGACCTCATAGGTCTGTAATAGGGACGATTTGAATGTGATTGAAAAGTTTTGAATTTGAGTGAAAATTTATGACTCAATTTTGTATGAATGTTTGTGTTATGTCAGGTAACATCTTGTACTCTATTTCGGCATTGAAATTGGGTATAGGGTGTTACACAGTTTATCAAATTCAATATGAAGTCACCATTCTGACATTTCAATACAATATATTTCTGCTTACAATTCACCACTACATCATATTGGGTTAACCAATCCATTCCCAAAATCACATCAAATTCATCAAATGGAAATAACATCAAGTCAGCCGAAAAGCAATAACCTTTTACCATCAATGGACAGTTTTTACAAACTTTATCCACCATAACACACTGGCCCAAGGGTTTGAAACTTTAACCAAAAATTCAGTGAATTCAATAGGTAAATTTTTAATAGACACTAAGTTTGTGCATATGTATGAATGTGTTGAACCAAGATCAATCAAAGCAGTAATATCAGTATCAAGTAGAGAAAATGTACCAGTAATGACATCTGGTGTAGAAGCATCTTCTCTAGCATGAATAGCATATGTCCTTGTCAGTGCTCGTGCCTCAGGTTTAACGATTGAATCTTTTGTAGCACCTCGGCTACTGCTGACATTACCAAGGTGACATGGTGGTCTGCCTCTCGCAACAGGATTACTCAGCTTTGGACTCAATTCAAGTTCTTTTTCAACCCTTTCCGAATAGTCTTTAAGAAAATGATCAAGGGATCCACATCGGTAACAAGCTCCACTTCTAAACCATCATTCTTCATGATGAAATTTATTACAATGCTTACATTTTGGTTTAGGATTACCGACACTACCCACACTGGTTACAGAAGGAGATGAAGATCTTAGGTTGGAGCATTGAGAACCTCGTTCTCTTCGTGAATATCCCGTAGAGGTGGTAACACGATCATAATACTTCTTTAATTTCTTAGAAGTAGATGATTGTGATTTACTCATAATTCTTTTACTAGAAACCTGAGCTTCTCTTTCAGCTTGTTTCTTTTCTTTACTCAATTCTTCAGCTTTATGTACCTGATCAGCTAGTACCACAAATTCCCTCAATTCAAGAATCTCAATCAACAGTTTAATATCTTCATTTAAACCCTCATCAAATCGTTGGTACATGTCAGCTTTAGATGGAACCCATTCTCTGGCATACTTCCTCAACCGAACAAATTCTCTTTCATATTCAGATAGAGTCATATTTCCCTGTTTGAGCTCTAAAAATTCTTACTTTTTCTGATCCATGAAACTCTAAATAACATACTTCTTTCTGAATTCAGTTTGGAAAAATTCCCATATAATATTTTCTCTAGGTACCACCGAAGTTATGGTATTCCACCAATGATAAGTTGTATCCTTCAGTAAAGACACTGCACATTTCAAACCTTCGAGGCCCAAAACTAGTATTAGAATTGGATCAAGACTAAATTGGGAACTCAGGGAATTTTTCACAAAATTTCAAAAATTTTCCAAGATCCAGAGCTCACACGCCTGTGTGGTCCAAGGGACACGCCCGTGCTATAGGCCATGTGCTAGGCCGTGTGGTTAATTAACTTTCTTCGAAATTAGGTGCAGGTTTCACACGGCCAAGACAAACGCCCGTGTTCCAAACCGTGTAGCACACACAGTTGAGACACACGTCCATCTCTTTACCCGTGTGCCCAATTCTAAGCATTCTGTTTCTCGAATTTAAGATGTAGGGGACACACGGCCTAACTACACGCCCATGTACCAGGCCGTGTGTCACACACGGTCTAGACACACGCCCGTATGGACAAAATAAAGTCATTTCTAACTTCATTTCTCACCCAAAATTTTACCATTATCCTACACCAAAACTTACATCCAAAGACCAACCAATCCAAGCATTGATTTTAAACAAATTTTAATATCTAATATGTTATAACATATCATCCATACATGTTTAAATTCTTACCTTAATTTAACCTAAACATTGAACATCATTTGGTAATTTATACTTAACACATAAGTGTTTATCATGACATTATGCTTTATAAGTACCAAAACATACCATTACTAGCCATTCCAATGGCTAGATTACAAATAAAATATTTAAGCCATCTATGGCCAGGTTAGCATATACATGCCATTATACCAAAATAAGTGTACTATTTATACCAAAATAAGTTTCTAGATACTGTGATGATGCTCCAACTGATCTCTAACCTTCGCGAGCTTCCAAGCACTATAAAAGAGGGAAAATAACACTAAATAAGCATTACATGCTTAGTAAGTTCGTATAACAGGAATTAAAACTTACCAATTTACATTTATTAACATTAAGCATTCAATAACATGCTTTTTCACCAATTTGGCAATTTTACCTATACGCATACACTTAATCAAACAAGTTAGTTACATAAATGTTCATATATGCATCAAGCAAGCATAGATGAGCTCATCATACTATATTCTTTCAAGACATCAATCATTTCGTCTCATAATTCTCATATCATGTCAAGCATTTTATCCGTTGAATCATTGAAATTTCAATGGATATTCAAACAGTACACTCAATGCGTACAATTCAATAATCTGCCAATTCATACTCAAGAGTACCCATTATGGCACTTAATCGGAAAGCACACTCTCGAGCCTCATAACATATAAACAAGATTAGCAGTCCAGGCTAAATCTTTTTTGTAATATATGTTCAAAAGAGCTAAATTATGATTACCAATCCAGGCTAAATCCTAATTGTAACATACTCTCGAGAGGGATTATATCAGGATTACCAGTCCAGGCTAAATCCCGTCAGTAACATTGCAGGACCTTATTCAGTAAGGAAATTTCGTTTATCCATCGAAATCCAATATTCAAACAGAATTTAACCCTTTTCAAACAATCTCAAGCATGTAATCATTTCTTATGTTATAATTTTCAAATTAACTCACATAAATACAAAACACATTCCATACAACACAACATTCAGTTTATCATATTTACAAGCTCAATTAAGTTACACGAACTTACCTCGACACTTGTTCGCGTATATAAATCTACTATTCTGAAACTTTCTCTTTTCCTCGATCTAGCTTCGAATTTGTGTTATCTGGATCTATATAAATGAATTTATTCATCAATTTATCACATTTCACATTCAAGTGGACTCAATTTACATCCTAAGCAAAATTGCCATTTAACCTCTAACTTTTCCATAAATTCCAATTTCGTCCTTAGGCTCGGAAAATGAAATCTATGCAATTTACTCCCTATTCCAAGTTTAACCAAAATTTCACTATAAAATTCACAGCACCTACATTACATTCTATAAAATTTAAAATTTTTCTTCAATTTTCACAACTTTACATTTTAGTCCCTAAATCATGTTTTCATCAAAAATCACTTTGTAAAATTTGTTTATCTATCAATAACCTTTCATTTTCTACCATATATTTCAAATTTTTAGCATATTCATCCATGACATAATTTCCATACTTTGATAACTTTTCAAATTGATCCCTCAAATAGATAGATTAAGCTATTCCGGTTTCAAAAATATCAAAATTACTAAAAACAGGACAAGAAAACTTACCCAATTAAGCCAAGAAAGTTTCTTCTCTCTCTCCTAGGGTTTCCATGTATTTTGGGGATGAAGATGACATGAAATAAGATGATATTTCTTTTATCATCTTTTAATTAATTAAATTAATTCAATTTCCAGTTTAGTCATTGCCCTTTTTGTAAATTTCCATGGATGAGTCACCAAAAAATAACTACATATTTTTCTTTAATGGTCTAATTACCATATAAGGACCTCAATTTTTGAATTCCATAACTATTTAATCCTTCTAGTAACTAGAATTTAGCTTTTGCATTTTATGCGATTTAGTCCTTCTCGTAATTAAACACATAATTGGTAAGATTTTTCTTATCAGAATTTTCACATGACATTTCGAACATAATACAGACCATGTAATAAAATTAAAATAAATTTTATTTTTAGCTTGGATTTGTGATCTCGAAACCACTATTTCAATTTCACTAAAATTGGGCTGTTACAAGAAAAGTGTCAGCAAAGTTTTGATCAGCTAAAAGTATTGTTGACTGAAGCCCTTATGTTTATTCAACCAGAGTTTGGCAAGGAATTTGTGATCTATAGCGATGCTTCATTGAATGGTTTAGGTTGCGTTTTGATGTAAGAAGGCAAAGTGATAGCTTATGCTTCCCATCAATTGAAACTGTATGAGAGAAGTTACCTGACTCATGATTTAGAACTTGTGGCTATTGTGTTTGCTTTAAAGATCTACCGACACTCTTTGTACGGAGAAAAATGCCACATCTTCATAGATCACAAAAGCCTGAAGTATTTGATGTCACAAAAGGAATTAAATTTGAGACAACGTTGATGGTTGGAGTACTAAAAGATTATGATTTGATCATCGATTATCATCCAGGAAAAGCTAATGTTGTTGTTGATGCTTTAAGTAGAAAATCTTCATTTTCTTTGTGAGCTTTGAATACTCGTTTGATGTTGATCAATGATGGTTCTATTATAGCAGAATGAAAAGCTAGATTGACATTTCTACAGCAGATTTGTGAAGCTCAAAAAAGTGATTCCGTGTTAATTGCTAAATGAGAATATATTGAAAAGATAACCAAATTAGAATTTCATGTTAGTTCTGATGGTAGTTATATTTTCAAAACAGAATTTGTGTTCCGAGAAATTCTGATATTATACAGAAAATTTTAGAGGAAGCTCACAACAGTATTTATTCTATACAACCTGGTAGTAACAAGATGTACGGTGATTTGAAACAAACGTAATGGTGGCTAGGTATGAAACATGAAATTTCAGAATTTGTATCTAAATGTTTGATTTGTCAGCAAGTCAAAGCCAAGCATCAAGTACCTTCTAGACTGCTATAACCTGTTATGATTCTAGAATGGAAATAAGAATGGGTTACAATGGGTTTTGTATTAGGGTTAACCTTGTCTCCATGAAAGAAAAATGCTATTTGGGTTATTGTTCATCGTTTAACTAAATCTGCACATTTCATTCTAGTATATACGAATTATTCACTTGAGAAGCTGGCAGAATTATACAATTTTGAGATTGTTAGATTGCATGGTGTGCTAGTGTCTATTATTTCTGATAGGGATCCATGATTTACTACTAGATTTTGGAGTAAACTGCACGAAGCTTTGGGTACTTGATTACATTTTAGTACAACATTTCATCCATACACCGATGGTCAGTCCGAGCAAGTGATACAGATACTTGAAGATATGATCTATTGTTTCATTTTAGAGTTTAAGGGTAGCTGGGAAAAATTTCTTCTCTTGGTTAAGTTTGCATATAATAATAGTTATCAGACGAGTATTAAAATGGCACCATATTAAGCTTTGTATGGTCGAAAATGTAGAACTCCATTATACTAGACTGAATTGAGTGAGAAAAAATTTTTTGATGTTGATTTGATTCGAGAAACTAAAGAAAAATTCAAAGTAATCTATGATTGTTTGAAAGCTACTTCTAATCACCAGGAATCATATGCAAATTTGAAAAGAAAAGATATTGAATTTAAATTGGCGACAAAGTGTTCTTAAAAGTATCACCGTAAAGAAAAGTTCTCCATTTTGTTTGAAAAGGAAAGCTTAGTCCACGATTCATTGGGCCGTATGAGATCATCGAGAGAATTGGGCCAGTAGCTTACTGTTTAGCTTTATCATCTGAATTAGAGAAAATTGACAACGTGTTTCATATATGTCATATAGTGATGAACTAGTTAGAATTTTAGCTCGGGAAGTTAAAGAATTAAGGAATAAACGAATAGTTTTGGCTAAAGTTCTCTGGCAATGTCATGGGGTTGAGGAAGCTACCTGGGAACCAAAACAAGTTATCAAAGTGCAATACTCGAACCTATTTTCTGGTAATATTTTCGAGAACAAAAATTTCTTTAGAGGGGAGAGCTGTAACAACCAAATTTGAATGGTATCAAAAATAGTGGTTTCGAGACCATGACTCCAACAACTGAGTTAATATTTTAATGTTTATTTAATGTCTATAGGGTCAATTTAAGGTAGTATTAAATTTTCATTGAAAAATTTTAAAGTTTAAATGGTTAATTAGGTAAAAAGGACTAAATTGAAGAAGGTGCAAAAGTTGAGTTCTATTAGATAAGTGGAATAAATAACTCTGATAAGGTAAATTAATGGCCTTATTGGGTAATTATACCCTTGGTGGTGTTAGTGGATGGTTTTGACTAAAAGAATTAATGGTTTTAAAGGTTTTAACAAATGGTATTTTAGTAAGTTGATAATTAAGCATAAAATTAATAAGCCAAATATCATCTTCCTCATTTCACCAAATTTTGACCGAAAACACCATGGGAGAATAGAGAACAATCAGCCAACCTTAGTTTCAAGTGCATGGTATGTATTTTTATCCCCTTTTTAGTGTTTTTTATGTTTTTGAACTCGTCTTAGCATAAACTACTTAGCTCACGTGTTAATTTGCAAAACTGTTAAAGGTCGAGGGTGTGCCATGAATGAATTTGATGTTTCAGTGAAGTTAATTGATAGATAATTAAAGGTAGTTTGTTATATGAACATGTTTTGTTAAGTGAAATTTTAGTAAATTTAAGGTTTAAATAGTAATTTGTTTAAGTGAAAAATTACATGTATATTGTACGCAATAACGAAAAAATGTAGATTATTTAAGCTTAGGGAAGAATCGATTATCATGGGTTTAAGTTAAAATAGTTAAATTTCATGTTACAAGCTTAAGGGCTAAGTTGTGCAAAAGTTAAAATAGGAGGGGTAATTTTGTAATTTCATGATAATATGAATTATAGATTGAATTGAATATTTGAGGTTATTTAAAGGACTTAAATGAATGAAATTATCTATTTAGGTCAAGAGAAACTACAACCGGATTTAAATCGAGGAAAGACAAAAGCTTTGGATTAGTCTCCAACTCTACCTTTGCGATTATAGTTATCAAGGTAAGTTCATATGAATTATAATCTTATTAGTGATAGTTTAATTGATTGTCTATTATACTATGCTGGTTATAAACTGAATTGAATATATATCAATGTTCTGAATAATTGACAGTTAAATAATCCCGTTTGAACCTTAAGAATTCTTAAGATACAAATTACATGTCATTAGGGATTTCATGTTCCGGGTTCTGGTCTTGAATATCCTACTAATTCTCCACAGCTCGTGAGAGCAACATCATGTAGGTAACATTTTGACCTACAACTAGTGTGAGCAGGCTCATTTCACAGCTTGTATGAGCACTATTGAAAAGAAAATTTTACGGTTATACGGAAAAGCACACTATGCGTAAGCATTCCTGAGTATCCAATGTAATTCTAGATGGTTTAGCGGGTAAGTTAATGTTAATTGATAGAAATGTATACCGCTTGATAGTTGATCATAACCTTATAAAAAGGTGAAATTGATGAATGCAAATGAATTGAAATGGGACTAATTAAGTAAGTGATGAATGATATGTACATGGAAATTCACTATGATATAGTTGAGCTTATATGTATTATGTATGAACTTACTAACTTGTGAGTTTGGTGATGTATATAGGATTTCACTAAGCTTATGAGCATCATAATGATGTTGTGCATAATTTATGATTTGAGTTTAAAAAGGGTAAGCCTATGTTTGAGTTAATATGAACTTATAAGCACTAGTTGCTTACGTAGTTATTTTCATTTGTTTTGTAGATTACCATAAGCTCGATCAGTTAGAAGGCTGTCGGAGTTCTATCACACTATCCAAGAATCATTTCGGTAGTTTTTGAGTTATTTTGGCAAAGGTTATAAATGACATGTATAGGACTTTATATAATTGTAGTTTTTGAATATGTTAATGATCAATATGGTATGAATATGCCTTTGAAGTATATATTTTATTTGTTGGAATTATAGTGTTTTGGCAAATTAACGTCCTTTGGTCAGTTTTAAGTACTTTAGAGTATATGGTCATTTTTGGTATGTTTATTATGAAAGGTGAATAGGTATGTTTATATGTGTTTGAAAGGTGTGTAGGTCTATTGAATGTATGCACAAATGAAGTGGATGGTTGAGCATGTTTTGGACTTAAAATGGCTTGTTTATAGGGTCAAATTATGGAGCATGCGACCTAGGACGCGGGTTGTCACACAACCGTGTGACACACACGGCCTGACTACATGACCGTGTGTAACTTACTATTTTAGGTGTATCACACGGCCTAAGACACGTCCATGTGTATTAAGTTAGTGAGTTACATGGTCTAGCACACGGCCTGGGACATGGCTGTGTGACACTAGTCAGAGAATTACACGGTCTGATACACGACCTACAACACGACTATACGACCCAATTCAATGAGTTACACTATTTAAGACACGGGTTGGGACACGGTCGTATGTCTCATTAATCGAGCACCACATGGTTTGGGCTATGTCACACAGCCGTGTGTGTGACCCTTGTTTTGAAAAAAAATTCAACTTTTTCCTAAATTTTTAGAATTATTTTTAATGAGTCCCGAATTGTTTCTGAACTATTTTTAGGGTCTCGAAGGCTCGATTTGAGTCCCAAATGTGTATAATTGCTAGGTTTTTAATGAGTTTTAAGTAATTAATATTAACTTACATTATTATTTTAATTTGTTTGGTAATGCTCTGTAGCCTTAATCCGATGACGGAGACGAGTTAGGGGTGTTACAGATTTATTCTACTTGGACCCTATCTGATGTACCATACGTTTAGGTAGTCATATCTATGTTTTTATCTTCTAAGAGTGGTCTGCTTTGATACCCAAGACATTTTATCTTCGTAATTGGACTTGGTAGACAACGTAATAGGCTTTTAACCAACTTGCTCAATTTCAATTAAATTATGAAACATTTAGATTATCTACTAATATTAGTTGTCTTCTCACATTATAATCAACCATATAATGCAACTTAATATTAGTTAAACATTAGATAACCAATAAGCCAATATTTGCTTTCATTTTTCTTTTCATGCAAAACCTTAAAGATATTATACAAAATATAATTTGTCCGAAAAATTACAAGTACATTTGACGATATCATTACACTAAAGGCATTAGCTTCCAAAAAAAAATTGGTTGAGAAAATCTTAATAGATTTTGGTGATGAGCATTATTCCCAATTTTTAGCCACTATTGAATGTTGTCTAAGTAGTTGTAACACTCTATACCTAACCCGATCGTCGAGACTGGGTACCAAATGTCACAATTAAATCGAGTTACTTAAAAACATTTCTAGCTTAATTTATTTACAAACTTAAACGGCGCTATATTTAATCCATATTTACCATAATACTTTATTCTAATCTCTTTAGATGTTAGCATGATTCGAAATCTAACTACAAATACACTTTCTACAATTACTAAGCTTTTTACAGTCATTTTGCCTTGCTTAACATGTATATGTATATATAGTGTTTGGAAACTTAAAATTCTGATAAAGTTACACTTATTTGAACCTCGAGGCATAACCTCTAAGGGTGTCCCTCTATATACTTGATATAGCTACTACACCTTTCGTGTGGACTTAGTGGTGTTTGACTTTTTCCGTTCCCATAATATTCTTATAACCCTTTGATCCTACAATTAAAGGAAACCACTCATAAGTTCTAATGAAATTAGTGAAATTTCTTACATTGATTGTTAATGATTAACTCTTGTTATCACAAGTATAAAGATTTTGTGCTCGTAAGTAAACTTCCTAAATTCCCTTTAAGCTTTTGTACTTTAATAACGCAGATAGCGCCCATACATTCCTCTTAAATGAATCATTGGCAGACACATCGAGGTGGATTTGGGCAAAATTATACCTTTCCTAACACCCCTTTTTGGGGACATGACTTTGTCTAACTTCATCTCTGATTTTCAATTTTATCTTGTTGGATTGACTCATCAAGAGATAACAACACTAGCAGATATATGGATTGTCGACTACTTTTGATGAACATGCAGATACCTCGTTCCATGATAGATTCTTACCCTTATCCCTTCATCCCACATTGAACTCAATACCGACTTACTTTATTAGCTTGACATTTTCCTTTTTATAACTTAGCTTGTGTATATTCCCTTCTGGAGGAAAACTCGTTTACCTACATTCTCGTATGAGGCCACAGATTATAAGATTTGGTAGATATTTAAACACTACACTTTTCTTGCAAAGTTGTAACTGTAATATAGTCCTATTGTACTTGTAATAGCCAATTTTGGTCTGGCCCAATTACAAAATTAAACCCAAAGACCATTACAAAAATATAAAAAAAAAACCCCAAACCCATTACACATCAATTAACCCAAACCCACTACCCAAATTTTAGCCCAAACCTTAAAATCCAATAAGCCCAAATCAGCCCTAGCCCACTATCTTAAAATTTTTCAGCAACAAACCGTAGATACCAAAACCTTCAGCCGCCGCTTACTCCCTCAACCTAGGCCTCCACGCGCACCGCCTCACCTCCTTGCAAGCCAACCCCGGCCACCCACGTCTCTGACACCTGCAAAACAAAGGATCACATGCGAGACAGAAGAAATAATGGAGAAAACAACAAAAAGAAAAGATTTAACTGTTCTGTAAACGGCTTTAAAAGCCACAATCTCTCTCTGTAATTTTTTTTACGAACACTAGCAATCAGAAAGCGAAAAATACAAGAACAAAAGGTTGATCTTATTTTCCATTTTCATTTTAAGTTCCGATTTCATCTACTCTATTTTTTTATTTTTTTATACGAAAATAAACAAAAATAAAGTGAAAGAAAGGGAACTTACCCGATTTACTCCATCGCCGTGCCACCGGATCCTCCTTCTCTTTCGCCGAACTCGAGCACAAAAAGAGGGAGAGGGGTCTTCTCTTCTCGATCTTTTCGGGGCTAAAAAAGAGGGAGCCTTTAAGCGCGTTAAAAAGGGAGGGCTAAAAGAGCCCATTTTGGTGTATCGCCGGCCACCGAATGTGGTGGTGGCACAGTGGTCAGACGGCGGCAATGATGGGTTATTTTCAAAACCCTAGCTGCAAGGGAGAGGGAAAGAGAATGAAGAAACTCTCTGTTTTGTTTTTTTAATGGGAGCTGAAATATAAAAAAAAAAGGGTCAAAAAATGGCTTTAGTAGCTAAGCAAAACGCAGCCGTTTTGCATTCCCCCCTATGCCTCAAAACGGTGTCGTTTGGGGGGGGATCCGTGACCCGATTCGGATAGAAGGGGCCCAAATGGGCTATTTGCAATTATGGTCCCTCCTTCTTTCCTGCACTAATCGATTAAGTCCCATTTTGTTTCTTTTTCCTTTTTTAAATCTCGCCTTATTATTTCGTTTTATTTCCGATTCGATCCCTCACCTGGATGGTTGAAACGCAGCGCATTGGGCTTGGGATATTGTCTCATTTAGTCCTCACAACTTCGAGCGCGTTTTGATTTAGTCCTTGGCAGCTTTCTGTCATTTATAATTTATACCTTTTCTTCTACCTTGATTTTTTTTAATTTGATCATTGCTTTTTTTATTTCAATCTGTTTTACCACGTTTTATTATATGTTTTATTTGCTATTTATTAGATGATATAATGTATTTAGTTTTAAACTTTATATGTCATTTGTATATTTGTCTTTGTTTTTTTTTTAAAAAACTGTTTTATATGTATTTATTCTAAGTTTTTTTTTTACACATCAATTATTTTAACATATACACATATTTGTTTATTTCATTTTCACCTTTTATTAGACTGTTTATTCCTTTTATATTCCATTATTTTGCATATTTGTTTTAACTCTTTCACATGATGTTTTAAATTGTTTTTTATTGATCTATTTTGAATACTTCATACTACTTTATCTTACATTAAGAACCTTATTCATATTAATTATTATAAATTACTATATTTTTACTCTAAAGTGCCACTTTCTACTTTAAAATCGTTTCATGTACTATTTATTTAAAATTATTTCATTATCTTAAATTGTTTTTTTCGCTTTTTTCAAAATTCTATTTATTTATTATAAATATTCTACATATTTATTTATTATAAGTTTTTGTATTATCCATTTTAAAATTTTATGTACATATGTTTATATTATTTGTTATAAAATTTACGTATATATGTTTTTTTCTTAAAATTGTTCTATACATCATTGATTTTAAAAAAATTTCATCTTTCACTTTATTTATTTTTAAAACTCATTCATTATCTTTTTAAATAGTTTTATTTATTTTGATTTTGCTTTAAGATATTTATTTTCTTGATTATTATACATATTTTTTATTGTTCCTTGATTGCTAATGTTGGCATGTAAATAATATATGTAGAGCCATTATTATCATTGTATGTATCACAAATTGTTCATTTGTATTTTCACATTATCGTCGTATGTTTGTGTGATGTTGTTCAGGTATCATTGTCTACACTCGTTACTACATTGTATCTCATGTCATTGCCTCGCGAATTAAACCCCAACACATTTACCCAACTTAGATCGTTTTATTTTATTTCAAACAAAATAATACACGCCGTTTAAATATCGCATTCGCTACTATTCAAAAACAAAAAATTCAAAACAAGGCAATGTTTCATGTTTTGGAACCTTGAGAAATTGTGCCCTAACTTACGGGGTTTCGATTTTCTCGTTGGTTCTAAATAGCCAAATATCCTTTTGAATTTTTAAATACACGGATTTCTAATTAAAATTAAAGATAAACTTACGCTCGAGAGTTCATGGTATTGTGTCCTAACTTACGGGATGTGATACTCCGATATCTCGAGACGAGGAAATCTTTAGCTATCATTTTGATTAAATTCAAACATTTTTAAAATCAATGTTAGTAAAAAAACGGATCATATTTTAAATTTGTTCCTGATTTTCAATTTTCGACATTAAGACACTAACTAATCAATTCGGTACCAATTTCTGGGCGTGTCGAGTGTGCTAATCCTTCCTCGCACGTAACCGACTCTCGAACTTGTTCTCTTGAATTTCGTAGACCAAAATGCCATTTTAGTAAACTAAAACTGTTTTATTAAAACAAAGGTGATCCGATCACACCTAATAAAGACCGGTGGCGACTCCCATTTTAATTTTTGCTTTCAAACAAAGTCGATTCCCGTTTTTAAAAAAATGGTTTCGACAGTACTCTTCCCTTTCAAGATAGTCAAAATCGATAATTCCTTAATCAGATAGTCCTAATGGACTTCCCCACCATTGATAGTCCTAATGAACTATTTCTTCGTTAGATCATGTAAGGCAAAGTTTTTGACGTTAGATAGTCCCGATAGACGTCCTCTTCCTTTTTTAATCCCTGGCAGACACTTCACCTAAGATAGTTCTTGGCGGACTTCCTTTTTCTAGTGACTTTTTTACCAATAAATACCTAGAATTTAAAATATAAAGAATTACCTCACTTTCTCGCAACCAATTTTGGCTTATTTGTTACCTTTCGTGGACTCCAAATGGCGGATACATATTCATAAATACTTTGAAGGAAATGTCCCTTTTTTCCACATAGATCCACGTACAATGCGCTTCCACATATTCCTTCTACCTCCATATCTTAGACAGAACTCTTATTCGCACACTTTTTAGCTTTCCTATATGCCATAACCATTCTAACTAACTTCTTATCACGCAAGTCATATAATGGTCTTCGCATATATTCCCTGAAGAGCTTTCTTATTCATTACTCTTATGAACTTCATTTTTGCCATAAGGTTTAGCTATCCTCCACTGGATCATGCTGTAACACCCCAAACCTGGCCTAGACGTTATGGCTGAATTTGACAATGTCACATTGAAGTATTTTTTGTAAAGTGTTGTATCGATGAAAACCCTTAATATATTTAAGCTCTTTGTGTGATCCTAATGGTGATTCTGGAATGTGTTGTTTATTTCAAAACTTACGTCAGTATCAAAAAGTATTTACTTTTAAAAAAAAGTAATTAATTTCAAATGTCATTGTATAGTGGAAGCTTTTTAAAACAGTTGCGTACTTGCGTTTACTTTGTAAAGCATTGTTTCTTTTGAAAAATTGAGTTTTTCTAATACTAACAGCTATAAACCAAAACAATTAAAAATCCCAAATTAAAGTAAAAATCCATAAATGCCTAATTACATGGAAATACCCAAAATAAAATTACTTATAATCTAAATCAAATATGAAAATTTATGCGATTGTGTGGCCACCCTTAAGTCCCTTGCAGCATCGATCCGACTATGTCTGGGGATTACCTGTATAGATAAAAACAGAGGGGCGAGTTTACAAAAACTCAGTGTGTAATCCCTTACAAAAACAACCAGACAGAGAGCAAATACAATTTGAGCCTAAGCCCATTTCAGTATTGGTTCAGTTACAGTTAGGGCCTTAGCCCATTACAGTATTAGTATCAATTTGGGCTTGAGCCCATCTCAGTGATAGTAATGGTACAGATATGCAATCAAGAAATCCTACCCAACCAACCTCTACACTCCATCTCCTTCCAACCCTACACTCCATGTGGGGATATAATCAACCCACCCATCCCTACACTCTAAGTAGTACCGGTTGCGGCACTAAACAGTATTTGCAGTAGAGCTGCCAGTACAGTACCCTTCCTTCAATCATACTAAACCCATCCCTATGCAACGCATCATGCAACTTGTCATCTCATATCATATCATAATATTACACGTGTACTCAATGTAGTTAAAATAGCATACTAAAATATATTCATACATAAATATAGATCCATACATCACATAGGGGTAAAATAGCCATTTTATCAAATAGGGGGTCTAGGTAAACTTGTCGACCCAACAGTAGGTCCACAGTTGTCTCGGGCAACCCGTACAACCCTAACAGTCAAACAGTGAAAATGGGCCCACGGCTCATATTGCAGGCTCATGTGGGCCCACACGATCGTGTGGCCCACATGGCCTATAATGGCCTTGGCCGTATGTATTACATAGCCTGGCCCAATAATTTCCACACATCCGTGTGGTTTACCCTTGTAGGGCCCACATTCCTGTGGGCCCACACTGCCCAATTTGGCCCAACCCATGAATTCATACATGGTCGGCCTCATCAATCATACGCCCACACAGGTAGCTATACGCCCGTGTGGTGTTAACTATACACACATTTTGGCTTTTTGCCGATTTATGATTAGGAGCAGTGTTTTCACATACCTGGTTTCTATTTGCCAAAAGAAAAGTGTGCCCACACCTTTGAACCCTACACTTAAACAGCAATCCCCAATTACTCATTTAATCAAGTACTCAATCGAATACACACAAACTACCCCATTTGTTAAACTCACTACATCACACCTTCGATCAAGTAAAAAGGGGAGTTTCGTCCACGTTAACGCCAACTAAAGATCTTTCACCCTTCGAAAAGTCCCTTGATTGAGCAACTGAGGCCCTATCCACCTAAATCGTCGAAAAATAATGATCACTTAAGCCTTCGGTTACAATCAAAATGCAAAATTAAAGAATTTTAATGACCACAAAATCAACAGAGAGCAATGAAGAAAAAGTCAGCACGATGAGGGTAGGAGAAGGAGTAGTTTTGACAATGCAGAGAAAGAAGAGACGGATAGAGAAAAGGGTGAGAAGAGAGGGGATTGCTAATACCAATTGAGAGAGAGAGAGAGAGAGAGAGAGAGAAAAGAAGTATTCGGCCAAAGCAAAACCGATTAAGAGAGGGAGAAAAGAAAAAAATTGGTAGGCAAGGGGATTGAAGGGAAGAGCAAAATCGAAAGATACCCGATGTCCCTAGCAAAAATTCATCCTCCAAGAAGACAAAAACAAAAAATAAAGAGCAAAAAACAGAAGCAAAATTTGGCACAATGGGCAAAAGGTGAGCCATGACCGATTTTTTTGACAAGCAGAGACTCCTATTTCGGCATAACCTCTAAACACTCTCCTCACATGACTCCTCAAAACTCTCCAACCATTCCACTATCCAAATCCCAACATTTTCTCCTAAAATCCCTCCAACATAATCCCCTCAACCACCAAATTCAAACCCCAGTCAACTCTGTAGTATTTCGGTCAACCTCTACTACCCACACGGCATAGGCAGTAAAATAAACACTCCATATATTAGGACTTGAACTTCAGACCTCAGGCAACAATAACACGCCACTCATCCCCAAGACCAGCAGACCCTTTCTGACATGTTTTACCTATATTTATTTAAAAGCCTACTGGCTAGAGACAGAGGTCTATTCATATTAAAAACAAAACTTTTGCACAAGCCAAGGCTTGAACCCAAGACTTCTCAAACACTTCCCAGAATACTTAACCACTGAAGCAGATACACATTTGTACAACACAAACATACGAAAATAAACATTAAGGATTTTTTTGGGGGGCATTACAACTCTACCCACCTAAAAGGAAATTTTGGCCTTGAAATTTTACCTAATCAGAACAGATGAGGGTATTGTTGTCGCATCGCCTCCTCAGGTTCCCACGTGGCCTCCTCAGAGTTGTGATTACACCAAATAACTTTCACCAGTGGGATAGACTTCTTCCTTAGAACCTTTACATCACGTTCTAATATCTGAACTGGCTCCTCCTCAAAAGTCAGATCTGGCCTAACCTCAACCTCCTCGAGCAAAATAACATGCGTGGGATCAGAGCGGTAGCGCTTCAGCATAGAGACGTGGAACACATCATGAAGCTGGTCTAACTCTGGAGGTAACACTAACTGATAGGTAACCGGTCCCACATGTTTAAGTATGCGGTAAGGCCCAATAAACCTAGGGCTCAACTTGCCCTTACGCCCAAACCTCAGTACCTTCTTCCATGGTGAGACCTTGAAAAAAATGAAGTCCCCCACAGAATACTTAATGTCTTTACGCTTCAGATCTGTATACGACTTCTGTCTGTCTGATGCCACCTTCAATCGATCCCGAATTAGTCTAACTTTATCCTTGGTATCAAAAACTAGCTTAGGGCCCAGAACAAGCCGTTCGCCCAACTCAGTCCAACATGAAGGAGTACGACACCTTCGACCATATAATGTCCCGTAAGGTGCCATCTGTGTGCTAGACTGATAGCTATTGTTATAAGCAAACTCTGCTAACAGTAACTAATCCTCCTAACTGCCTCGAAAATCAATCACACAACTCCTTAACATGTCCTCCAAGATTCAGATACCCTCTCCGATCGACAAATGCATTCGAGCATGGAATGTAATCAAGTCCAATCTCGTACCCAGAGTTTCATGCAATTGCTTCCAAAACTGATACGTGAAGCGAGGATTCCTATCAGATATTATTGAAATCGGTACCTCATGCAGTCTCACTATCTCAGACACATACAATTTAGCCAGCTTCTGCAAAGAATAATCAGTACGAACTGGCATAAAATGGGCAGATTTGGTCAATCGATCCACGATGACCTATACTGAATCCTTCCTAGTAGGCGTTAGGGGCAGTCCACTAATGAAGTCCATAGTCACTTTCTCCCACTTATAAAGTGGAATTTTAACTGGCTGAAACAACCTTGAAGGCAACTGATGTTCAGCCTTAACCTGCTGGCAAGTCAGACATTTACTCACGAAGTTGGTAACTTCACGCTTAAGACCCGGCCACTAATATAACTCACAAAGGTCTCGGTACATCTTATTTCCACCAGGGTGCATAGCATAAGGGCTATTATGCACCTCTCGCAATATAGACTGCCTCAAATCAGTATCATTTGGTACACAGATCCTCCCTCAGAAACAGAGTACCCCTTCACTAAACCTGTCAGAAACAAAGACCCAGTGACTCGTCCTCCAACTGTTTACCCTTAATCTACTCAATCCACGTAGGTTTAACTTAAATCTTGGCCAACAAGCTACCATCATCAATTAAACTGAGGCGAGCAAACATTGTCCTCAGATCAGTCATAGCTCTATGACTTTGTGCGTTCGCCACCATATTAGCCTTCCAAGGATGGTATTCGATCGTATAGTCATAGTCTTTAAGCAGCTCAATCCATCTACGCTACCTAAGATTTATCTCCTTCTAAGTGAGGAGATGTTTGAGGCTCTTGTAATCAGTGTAGATGATACACTTCTCACCGTACAGATAATGCCTCTAAATTTTTAGTACGAAAATCACTACGGCCAACTTCAAATCGTGCGTTGGATAATTCACCTTATGAGTCTTAAGCTGACGAGATGCATATGCTACGACCTTGCCATCTTGCATCAATACACATCTTGTATAGGGGCCTCAGTTAGTACCTTCTTGAGCTTTTCAAAGCTCTTTTGCTGTGCATCAGTCCAATTAAATGGCACACCCTTACATAATAGCTTTGTTAAAGGTGCTGCAATCAGTGAAAATCCCTCTACAAATCGTCGATAATACCCTATCAATCCTAGAAAGCTGCAGATCTCAGATACAGTCTTAGGTGGCTTCCAATCCAAAACGGCCTCAATCTTTCGAGGATCAATCCATTACCCTTCAGCAGATACCACATGGCCCAAAAATGTTACCTCTCGTAACCAGAACTCACATTTACTGAACTTAGTGTACAGTTGTTTCTCCCTCAGAATTTGCAGAACCACTCGGAGATGTTCATCATGTTCATCTTCAATTCTCAAATACACCAAAATGTCATCAATAAAAACCACTACAAACTTATCCAGATAGGGCTGGAACATTTAGTTCATCATATCCATAAAAGTTGCTGGTGCATTCTTCAGTCCAAACAGCATCACTAGGAACTCGTAATGACCATAACGAGTCCTAAACACTGTCTCGTATACATCAGTCTCTTTGACCCTCAATTGATGGTACCCAGATCAGAGATCAATCTTAGAGATAACCGAAGCTTCTCGAAATTGGTCGAACAGATCATCAATTCTCGGTAGGGGATACTTATTCTTAATGGTCAATTTATTCAATTACAGGTAATCAATGCACATACACAGAGATCCATCCTTCTTTTTCACAAATAAAACTGGTGCTCCCTATGGAGACATACTAGGGCAGATGAACCAACGATCTAACAACTCTTGAATCTGAGCTTTAAGCTCCACAAGCTTCTTCGGTGCCATTCTATAAGGAGTGATGGACACCAGAGCTGTACCAGGCAGGAGCTCAATTTCAAGCTCAACTTCACGATTTGGAGGTAACCCAGGTAGCTCATTAAGAAAAACATCTGGAAAGTCTTTAACTGTTCTGATATCTTTAAGAGAAGAAACCCTAGAATTTGAAACACTGATGTAGGCCAAAAACGCCTCACATCCTTTACGAACCAACTTTTTCGCCCTTAGTGCAGAGATCACATTTGACAAGTAGTTCCGATGTTCTCTAATTACAACTACCTCGTCATCCTCCACAGTTCTCAGTAACATCTATTTGGTAGCACAATCCAGGTGCACCCGGTGTTTAACCAGCCAGTTCATTCCCTGTATTAAATTAAATTCTCCAATAGGAAGTTCCATCAAATCCGCCAAAAAGATAACCCATTGAACCTCCAAAGGTACATCTCTGAACAATTTATTTACCCTCACCGACTGCCCCAACAGATTCAGCACGTTACTTCACTTGTAGAACTCTCAACCAAGTTACCCAGAGTCTTAGACATAGTACAAGCTATATAGGAGTAAGTAGATCTTATATCTATCAGTGCAGTATAAGGTACATCATAGATAAAGAACGTACCCGTGATAGCATCCAGACATCTCCATCCTCTTAGTGACATGTAGCATAAACTAAAGCTGGCTGTCTCGCCTCAGTATGCCCATCACCTCTACCCAGTGCTCTTTGACCACGGCCCAAACCATTACCACCTCTAGCCTAACCATGGCCTCTTGGTGGCTACTGAACACCCCTCGGTGGCTGTACAGTACCCAAACCTGTAGCTTGCACTTGATCGGGCCTCCGTCGAAACTCTCTAATAGATGCTTCAATGATCCGCATCTCAAACATGCCCCAATCCTTTTCCAGCACTCGCCGTGATGGCGTCTCACACAATCAGCACAGGGCTGAGTCCAATAGTAGCAACAGGGGCCTCAACTCTGACCTGCCCATCAACACTGGCCTTTTTCTTAGGGCTCAGAAAGGAACTTGAGGGCTCCAAATCCCTCTTATTCCTACCCCTCTCCTTCTCACTATTCTGGCGCTTAGCGCGCTTCACCTCCTCGGTAATTTTTGCCTTATCAACTAGTACAGCAAAATCTCACTCCCTCTATAGAGCTATCAGAACCCGTAAACCATCCCTGAGGCCATCCTCAAAGCGAACGCATCGCTCGTACTCAGTTGCTACCATCCCTCGCGCATAACGGCTTAGTCGCAAAAATTCAGCCTCATATTCGGCCACTGATTTCTCCCCTTGAGTCAGATTCAGAAACTCTCTCCTCCAGGCATCCACATGACTAGCACCCACATACTTTTCTTGAAAAGTAGTCTTGAAAAATTCCCAGGACAATCAATCAGGCTGAGTGCCCTTTTTAACCGTGAGCCACCACTGGTAAGCCTCATCTCTTAGCAGTGACACTGCACCCTTTAGTTTCTACTCGGGGGTGTAGTTGAGATCGTCCATAATCCTCTCTATGGTCTCAATCCAATACTCAGCCACATTAGGGGCAACTCTGAAAATCTCAGCTCCATTAGACCAGAGTCGTTCTGTAACTGACCTAAGCCCACAGCACCAGTATTGGGCCCAGCGACCCTCTCCAAAATTCGTAACACGGCTTGGGACAGCGCAGTATCCCCAGCCGCACAATCATAAGACCCAGTCTTAGTTTCAGGTGAAACCGGCGCCTCTCTAGTTTCTACATTAAGCATGTGGCCAGATGATGAAGACCCAGCTCGAGCACCTCCACGGCCTCTTGTACCCCTTCCACGAGTACCTCTAGTACTTATTATCGAATTGTGTTTTATGTGTATTAATAGTTTTATGCATCAGTTTACAGTTCCAGTGTTTATTAATAGGTATTTTATGGAAAATAGTATCAGTATTTCAGAGTTCGTTTTCGTATATCGCAGTCTTACTACAGTTTTTAGTTTATCTATAACTAGAGTGTTTCAGTATAGTCTACTACCTACAGTAGTCTCAGCATTTCAGTTTAAACAGTCAACGGTTTTAGAAGACTTACAAAATTGGTGCCGGAGACTCAGTGTACCACACATTCAGTAAAACCTTTCAAAATACTTCAAATTATTTGAAACAGTTCTTTTAGAAATTCCAAGTTTTTAAAAGAAACCCAAATCTACAGTTGATTTTGCAACCTAGCTCTGATACCACTAAATGTAACACCCTAAACCTGGCCTAGACGTTATGGCCGAATCTGAAAATGTCACATTAAAGTGTTTTTCGTAAAGTGTTGTATCGATGAAAACCCTTAATCTATTTAAGCTTTTTGTGTGATCCTAATGGTGATCCTGGAATGTGTTGTTCATTTCAAAACTTGCGTCACTATCAAAAAGTATTTACTTTCAAAAAAACGTAATTAATTTCAAATGTCATTTTATAGCGGAAGCTTTTTAAAACAATTGCGTACTTGCGTTTACTTTGTAAAGCATTATTTCTTTTGAAAACTTGAGTTTTCCTAATACTAACAGTTATAAACCAAAACAATTAAAAATCCCAAATTAAAGTAAAAATCCATAAATGCCTTATTACAGCGAAATACCCAAAATAAAATTACTTATTATCTAAATCAAATATGAAAATTTATGCGGTTGTGTGGCCACTTTTAAGTCCTTCACAACACCGATCGGACTATGTTTGGGGATTACCTATATAAATAAAAACAGAGGGGTGAGTTTACGAAAACTCAATGTGTAATCCCTTACAAAAACAACCAGATAGAGAGCAAATACAATCTGAGCCTAAGCCCATTTCAGTATTAGTTCAGTTACAGTTAGGGCCTTAGCCCATTATAGTATCAAGATGTCGGTTTGGGCTCGAGCCCACCTCGATGGATGATAAGAATAAAGACATATATGCAATCAAGAAATCCTGCCCAACCAGCCTCTACACTCCATCTCCATCCAACCTTACACTCCATGTGGGGATATAATCAACCCACCCATCCCTAAACTCCAAGTAGTACCGGTTGCGGCACGAAACAGTATTTACAGCAAAGCTGCTAGTACAGTACTTATATCAAGGTATATGAGTCACACATACATAATCAATCATCCACTCAGGATTAATGTTTATGAGCATTAGGATTAATGTTTATGAGCATTACAAGTAAATAAATCCATAAATGGATCTAGGGTCTATTCTACTTAAGTCATATTCGATGTATTTTCATTCTAGTCAGTCACATCTATATTTTTATCTTCCGGGAGTCATTCGCTTCGATACTTAAGACAAAGCATCTCCCTAATTGGATTTGATAGATAAAATAGTCTTTCAATCAGTTTGTTCATTTCGAATTAAACTAAGGATATGTTTAGATTATCTACTACTATAGATTGTCTTTCCATATTACGATTCAACCACATAATACTTCTCAGTATTAGTTAAACTAGATAACTAGTGAACCAATATTTATTTCCATATTGTTTTATGTGTAAAAACTGTTGAAGACAATATACAATAAAAATTAACGTAAACAATGAGTATTTTATTAAATCATTTTTTTTGAAAAATATATACATATAAAATAAATATACCACACTTAACATACTAGACCCAACATGTTGAACGTTAGTCATAGTGAAATAAAAGGAAATTGCACTGATGGAAGAATATGATGTAACTGAGATTTAATCAATTTTTTAGATGGACGTAAAATCAGTATTCCTACATAAATATTTACATGAAAAGGTAATGTCAATCGACCTCTTATTTATGTGGAACATGGATATGAGCATATAGTGCACAGGTTGAAAAAGGCATTATACAGGCTGAAACAAGCACCAAAAACTTGATATAGTTGTATAGATGCTTATTTCGTAAAGATCAATTTTAAGAAATGTCTCTATGACCATACTTTTTATAGAAATATTGAAAATAAAAATATTAGTATTGTATTTTTATACGCTGATGACCTAATATTTATCTAGAATAATGAAGGAATGCTTGGTAAGTTTAAGGAGACCATGATGAAGCAATTAGATATGTTTGATCTTGGCTTAATGCATTGTTGTTAGGAGTTTTATTTCACAATATATATGTCGTAATTCATTTTTAGTTATTAAAAATTAACTTGATAATATCTCGAAAAAATGAGAACTTTTTGGGTTTAAGAAAACACAAATTTTAATTTAAAAACAAGGAGTCGCCACTCATCTTTTTACTTAACGTAATGGGATACCTATAAAATCACTTTTTAGAAGAAAAAATTAGAGTTGAATACATGGGAAGAAGATTTTAACACCATCACAACACCCAAAATCATTCATTGTTAAATATTTGTAGTCTAAAATTAGAAAATTAAGAATTCACATCTCAATATTTAATTACCATTCAATGCTTTGTCAAAAATAAAAGTAAACTCAAGTGAATCAATTTTATAGAATATCTAAAAATTGATTTTTTGTACCATTCGATTGAATTACTAAGATAAAAAAAATATTTTATTTTTTAAAAATTAAAAAATTTTGATTCATTTGATTTTGAAAATAATATTCACTAATTAACGACAATCGGTGCAATCCCTTCAGTATTTTGTGGTTAAGGATCCTACTTTTCATTGTAATTCAGGAATACTACTTTTATTTTATAAATATAAGAACCAAATAGAAGTGTTGGAAAAAAGTTGATGAATGCACGCTATCATTATTAAATAAAGTACACATAAATAAAGTTAAAAACAAATAAGCTAACATCATAACATATTTAAATCCACGAAAATTTATAGCACAGATACATTTAGATACATATCGGTCAATTAAACAATCAAATACATGAAGTATAGATAATTCTATAATACATACTAACACATACACATATACATACATGTCACTATCACAGTATACAAGTATACATCTTATATACATATCATCGTGCATACTTAATATTCGTCCATCTATGCATACTCAACTCATAAGAATTCTATCTATTACTACTTTTCATATATAAAAAGCTAACTCAAAAAAGAAATTAAAAATAAAAAACCAGAATTACCAGACTGAAATATCTATATCTAATATATTGAAAACTATCTATATATTATAGTAATATTATACCATATAAATTCACTTTCCATGTAACTTGGAACAAGCCATCCACTCTCACAAATTCAAGTCGAAAGGAATAAAATACCAACATGTGAGAAGCCACGTAATATCCATGTTTCATACCACTTTCAAAAACAATCTCATAAAAATAATTAATAATCAATTTATATCTCATACTCAAAGTGCCATGCTTAAAACTATGAACAATCAAAAACATAAGGCTAGGAAGAAGCCTGAACAAAGGTCTTAAAGTCGAACAGAAGAGAAGATGCGAAAAAAAGCTTTAAGATACAGATTTTAACAATACTCAATCACAAATAACATAGAAAATTTCAACACAAAATACGTGTAGCAGTCACCAGCTTTCCAAGGCCACTTCCGGTTCTTTCTCAAAGTCGTTGCTTAATTGTTGCCCTTCCAAATCTCTTCTTTGCATGAAAGCTCCTCTCATGATCAATCTTTATCTTCTTGACAATGATGTTAAGGTTTATGGATGGTGTTTAAAAGAAGATCATGATGCTGTAAGAAAACCCAGAACTCCTCTCTAAAACGAAAAAAAAATATGGCCTTTACACACTTTCCTCTCTTCCAATTTTTAAGACTCCTTAGGAAGTTTTAACTTTTGTAAAATAGAATAACAGTAATCTTCGTTTTATTATTTTTATATATTTTCTCTAAAATCCTTTTCTAACCGTACAAATAACAATATAATAGTAATATGTTATCTATATAATATATTCTATATAATATATCAAAACTCTTTATATATATTTCTAAAAAAAATGTAGTACTTACTTTTCCACCGTCAAATATATATAGATTTTTTTTTTGAGAATTTTTTCTCTTTTATCATATTAATAATTATATCAATTAAATAATAAAAATATAATGTAAAGGAGCAATATTAGATTAAGACCCTAAGACTTGTATGAAATACAGTGACTACAACTACCCTTCTGTGCCTATTTTTTTGAAACAAGAATAAGGATGTTAGAATTGTGTGACCCATATTCTTGTGAAAATAAAATATAAGTGGCAATATAGGGGATATACAAGTGGCATCCATATAGAAGTTTACTTTCTCTATTTGATATTGATTAGAATAAGGTATTTTAACCTTATTCTATTACTTCTATTTGAGTTTGATTAGAATATGGTTTTACAAACCTATAAATAGACATATTCGTCTATCCTCTTGTATTATTCGAATTCGACATAGTGAATTATCTTCTCCTCTGCCTGTAGTTTTTTCACGAAATGGTTTCCACGAAAGAGCTTTTCAGGTTGTTTATCTCGATCACAATAATGGCGATTTTGAAGTGTGAAATTCCGCTGTTGGATCGCAATACCATATTCACGTTGTGGCAAATAAAGATACAGTCAGTTCTTGCATAGATGAACTTAGAGGATACCCTGAGAGGGGTAGATAAGATGCCTTCAACATTGACAGAGGAAGAGAAGAGGCATAAAGATCGAAAGGTGTTAACACAATTACATCTGCATTTGTCTAATGAAATTTTGCAGGATGTGATGAAGGGGAAGACTGTCGCTGCATTATGGGCAAAATTGGAGCAGCTATGTATGTCAAAAACTCTAACCAACAAGTTGCATATAAAGTAACATCTTTATGCTCATTGTTTGAAGGAAGGTGCATCTGTGCAAGAACACTTAACAGTATTTAAAGAAATTCCCTCAGACCTTAAGGCCATGGAGATTTAATATGATAAAGAAGATCTAGGATTGATTCTACTTTGTTCATTGCCCTCATCTTATTCAACCTTTAGAGACACGATTTTGTATAGCCGTGAGTCTATCACAGTTGATGAGGTTTATGATTCTTTGATCTCGTATGACAAGATGAATGTAACATCCTAAAAGTTAGGGGTTAGTAGAATCGGGTTTGGGAATCAATAGAGAGTGGTAAGGGAAACAATAATACTCTTTCCTCGCTAGCCTATCTAACATTTAGTCAATGAATGGTAAGGGAAAGTGATCCTTTCAGGGTGCATGATTGAGTTTCCTATAATCGATACAAACACGCCATCCAGTTACAGTGCGAGTTGATGTAATTAATGTATATTTTTATTAAAACCATTTTCTTTAAAAAATAGAAGTGTACATAGACGAAAATACTGCACTTAAGGCACCAGATCTAACAATTATGCAACAAGATTAAATTTCAAAGCTTCATTTACATTTTAATAAAGAGACTTCAATAAAAAACCATTTACAAAATAGATTTCATACCATTATCCAATTTTAACATCATTCGACATAGTTAAGCTTTTAATAACATGTTTGAAATCACATTTTTATAAACATTTGAACAATAATATACAATAACATATTAAAATCAATAAGAATAAGTCAATTAAAATCAACATAATTTTAAGATAAGCATTTTAATAGTTTTTTTTCATATATCTTACCACAAAATATTCAAAAGTTATTGTAGAAGCTTTGTTTCACCTCAATCCACTAATTTCTCCTTTCTCTTACTTGAATTCTTTGGCTCCTCTTCAAATTCTTTCATAAGAAATAAATACCCATTAACTCATAATTATTAAATGGCCATTAATATGGCTCAATAACTCAATAGCTTGCAATAAACATGAGATTATGCATGTATGAGATGAAAACTATAAACTCATACCATAGACAAACTTTTCTCACTCCTAACAACCCTAACTCTTAGATGATGGAGATGATGAGTGAAATGTTAGAAAAACCAGTTAAGAAACCAATTATTTTAGGTACAGTGAAAGTTTAAAAAAATTTCTTAAACCAATCTCGTTGTGTTATTTATAGAAATAAACCTAAATCGTGATATACATGTGCTTTGTGTAAGGCTAACTAAACTGGATCCTGACTTTCAATCAAACGACCTTCTTTTCTATCCTCAAACCATGAATTTCCTCGAATTTGGGCTCGAGCAATACAAACCAAGTCACCAAACAAAAACTTTTATTTACTTTCAGTAGGAAACTAAATTCTCTCTCTAGACAAGTAACTTTTTTATATTCCTAAAAAATAGAATTTATTCTTTTGTAAATAAATTACCACTACTTTTTGGCAGAATAACAACGTATGACATGTGTGTAATTTGGTTAATCAATAGTCTATAAAGATAAGTATAAGAGTTCTGTTTGAGTAAATTTTGATTAAAATAATAATATTTTAATAGAAAACACATTTTTACTCTAAGTTGAGTAGAGAGAGGGGCGGCGACACCCTTGTAGAATTACTCAGGTTGTCGCCCCTTGTATTACATAAGGACATATTGGGTCTTTCTTATATTGGGTCCAATTATAAGTGTTTCTTTGCCTAATATATAACCCAATATTTATTTTCGATTGCCCAAAATATTATTTATTTAATAAATTAATTAACTTATCTAAATTAATTTTGCAATTAAATAATTGTTTTGAGTCAATTCTAATTCTGTTAAAGTCATAACAACTTTACCGTTATAGAATCTATGAGAAAAAAATTAATTTCCTTATTCAAAAAATTTATAATGACTTAATTAATTTAATTTCATCTTCAGACTTCAATTATTTAATTATAATTAATCAAATAATAATTTGAAAAAACTTAAATTACGTCATAAGTGAATAAATCCATAAGTGAATCTAGGATCTATTATACCTGGGTCATGTCTGATGTACTGTTGATTCAGTCAGTCACATCTATATCTCTATATTCTAAGAGTCATCCGCTCTAGTACCTAAGCTAATGTATTTCCCCAGTTGAACTTGATAAACAACATATTAGTCTATCAATCAATTTGATTGTTTTCGATTAGACTAATGACATGTTTAGATTATCTATTAATATAAGTTATCTTTTCATATTACGATCCGACAATGTAATATCACTTAGTCTTAGTTAAATGTTAGATAATCACTGAGCCAATATTTGTTTTCATTTTGCTTTGCGTGTAAAACTCACTGAGGACAATACACAATAGATCAAGGGCGAAGCCAAGAAATTTCAAGAGAGGGGCCGAGATAATGAACAATAATAAATTTAAAAATAAAAAAATAATTAAAGAAAAATAATTTAATTAATAAAAATAAACTAGAAAAAAAATTTAAAATTTATTTGAATTGCACTCTTTGATCCTTGACCTCACTAAAATCATCAATTTTTTTGTTTACATCAAATTTTTCTACAATTTCTTTCTCAATGTACACAACAGAAGAACTTCTTAAAAAATCATCTTCCATCTTGCTACGAAGTCGAGTCTTCACAATCTTCATAGTAAAAAAAACACGTTCTGAGGATGCTGTTGAAACTGGAAGAGTCAATATAAGACGAATCAATCTGTCAATAAGTGGGTACATGACTGACTTTCCACTCTCAACTAAGCTTCTACAAAGTTTAGAAAGTGTTGATATTTTTCTCAAATTAGGATGCTTTCATACATCAAGTTCATAATGCTTCAACTCATATAGGATACGTTCTTTCTCTTGTTGAGAAAAATCTTCTAGATAGAACTTGTTTACAAAAATGAAAATTATATCAATATTAAATAACTTGAAAAACTCCTTGAGATCTAAAGCTATAGTAAGAATGAGAAGCTCGACAACATGTTCGTTAAACCTGCCATTCAATTCTTGCAACTGAGTATCTATTGTAGCAAAAATATATATCCACTCAATAATGATGCTCCACTATAACATCTTCCTTCTTTTTGCGACTACGGCCGACAATGTATTGAGCATTGATATCTGGAAAATTCAACTCCCAAGTTTCACAAAAAAAAATCACATTTTTCAACAATTCATTCCATCCATCATCTCTCAACTTTTGAATTAAATCTTTCGTTGTCAAAATTAGACTCGTGGCATTTAATATATTTTGAGAACGACATTGCAAAGCTTGAAAAAGGTTGCCAGTAACCCCTAAAACTTCCTTCATCATATGCAAAATAAAAATAAACTCAAAAGATCTCAATCTATTATATGCGTTATGAGTATCTCCTCGCTGAAAATAGTTAGAAGCGGTATTTTTTAGATTTTCAAGAACTGTGCTAGTAGCATTGTACATATTCAGTAAAATAGTAACTGAATTTAAATGGGAACTCCATCGAGTCTTACCAGGACATTCTAAAGTGCCAATCTAATTCATTCATGTTCCAGTTGTTAACTCATTGATGGATACCAAATGAGTTATTTCAGCTGCTTGGGCCTTTTGTAATTCATCGTGCCATTTGGAAGAAGCTAAAGCAATATTAACAATATCAAACAAGTCTTTAAAGAATTGGTGCACTTCAACCACTTCTCTAGCAGCTGCAACCAATGCTAACTGAAAACAATGAGCAAAACAGTGAACATAATAAGCATATCGACAATCATTCAAAATCAAAGTTTGCAAGACATTAAGTTCCCCACGCATATTGCTTGGTCCATCATAGCCTTGACCTCAAATATTTTGTATGTGAAAACTATGTTGCAAGAGAATATTAAAAATCACATTCTTCAAAGTCAATGATGCAGTATCTTTCACATGGATTATATCAAAAAATCATTCTTTTACTTGTCCTTGTTTATCAACAAATATCAAAATAATTGCCATTTGCTCCTTTTTTTGACTCGTCTCTAACTTCATCCGCAATAATGTTGAACTTTCTATCACCAATTTCTTCACGAATTACATTACGAACTCTACTAGCATAAATTTACAATATCTCTTTTTTGTATTGTTGAATAAGTATAACTAGCATTTTGTGGAGCACTTTTCAAAACATGTTCAACTTTCTCATCATATGATGCTAATAGTGATAACAATTCAAGAAAATTCCCATGATTTTCTGATCCTAAGCTTTCATCATGACCTCTAAAAGCACACCCTTGAAATGAAAACCATTGAACAACATCTATACTAGTTTTTAGACGTAGATGATTAGGTACAATTTGTTGTGTTATTTGTCTATCAAGTGATACTTCAATATGTTGATATTGATTCATTAAATCTACATAAGCTCGTTGTGCATTGTTATGCAGTGAATTCGGATCTTTTCCCATATGTGTCAAAAAAGAACAATTGCATCTATCGTGCACCTTTTTCCAATTACTAAAGCCACTATGAGCAAATGTAGTTGATCCAAAATGACTACTTGGATTGTTATTAAAAAGAAAACAAGGCAAACAAAATACTGCATCTTTAGAAGGTGAATATTCTAACCAGGGAAATTATTTAAACCACGATGGTTGAAAATAACGAGGATGCTTTTTGAATTGGAAGTAGGATATTCTGAAAGAATATGTTGATATAGTCCAGCCTTAATATAAGCTCTTCGAATTTCATCACGCATATTAACCGAATACTCATATATTTGCTTACGTAACCCAGGTTCACATTCTAAATTAGGCAAATCAAGTGCCTCATCTTCAACTCTAGGAATTTTAAAAGGATGAGTATCAGAGTTTAAAGAAGGAAACGATGAAGGTGGTACCTCAATTTGTGACACTTCCGAAGTGATTATATTGTCTCTATACTTTTCTTTTTAAAAAATGAATCAATTGTTTTCAACTTCATAACTACAATATCTTAAAAGATAAAAAAAATTAATTACTATAAAATAAAATTAAACTATAAAATTTAAAACACAATAGAAACAATAGTAAAATTATAAAAAAAAAATCTTAGAAGATGAACTCGACTCCGCGTTTGAAGGACAAACGTTGATGACAGTAGTTGTTAATAGCAATAGGAAAGAGATTCTTTTTCACTAGTTAACAAGTTGAATTTTAACCTAAATTTACATTTAATGTTATATTAAAAAGTGAACAACTATCATCTAAAAAAAAGAAAGTTGAAATATATTATATAAATATTTAAAGTTAAAAAGTTAAAATATATGATATGGAAAAAAAGAAAGAAAGAAAGATTATTTTTTAACGTTCAAATTTTTTTTTTTAACGTCCAAAGTTGGAAAGGGGGGGCAAACAACAATTTAAAGGGGCCAAAGCTTTCAAATATTAAGGGGCTAAAGAATAAATATTCATTTTTATAATTTTAGGGGGGTCGGGGTCCTTGCCAGCCTCAAATTCGTCTCTGCAATAGATATTAATAAAATTGATGGATATTTTATTAAACTAATTTATTTGAAAAATATAAGTATATATAAACGAAAATACTATACTAAAGTTACTAGATCTCAAAATGAAATGAGTAGCAAAGGGTTTTATGATGAAGATTTTAAAAAAAAAAAAAAAAAAAAAAGTGAAGAAAAATGGTGGAAGATGAAGGAAATAAAAGAAAAATGAAGAGGTTTCTTGAAGCTTCAATGGTCGGCAGCTACGAGGGAAAGAAGATAATATTCTCATCTTTTTATTCTTTATTTTTTATGTTTAAATATTGGTCACATGGTCAACAAAACTAGTAAATTCCAACATGAGATAAAAGGGGCTCTTTTACTAAATTAGTTTAAAAAATTTTAATATTTACAAAAATGACTCAGGTTAAAAAATAATCATAAAAATAACCTGAAATGAACAGTAAAATTGAGTTTTGGCCTATCAATGGCCGGCACCAACTCTTATTTTGCACCCATAATTGCCAAATGATTGTGTCAGGCTTTAAAAAATTAATTTTTTTAGTTTTGGCCTGTCAATGGCCGGCACCAGGGTATTTTTTTTAAATCGTATCATATTGATATACAAAATACGAGTTTTAAAAAAAAAATTTGGGTGCTGACCTGTCAATGGCCGGCACCAAGTACGAAAAAAAATTCAAATTTAAAAAAAAATATTTTTGCTCTCCGAAAATACTAGTTTTAAAAAAAAATTTGGGTATTGGCTTGTCAATAGCAGGCACCAAGTACAAAAAAAAATTAATTTTTTAAAAAAAAATTTATCTCCGAAAATAAGAGTTTTAAAAAAAAATTTTTTTGGGTCTTTGGCTCACAATGGTGGCACCAAAGTACAAAAATTCAAAATTTTTTTAAAAAAATTTTCATCTCCGAAAATACGAGTTTTAGAAAAAAAATTTTGGGTCTTTGGCTCACATCAATGGTTGGCACTCCAAGAAAAAAAATTCAATTTTTTTTAAAAAATATTTTTTTCTCTCCGAAAATAAGAGTTTTAGAAAAAAGAATTTTGGGTGCTGGCCTGTTAATGGCCGGCACCCAGTACAAAAAAAAATTCAATTTTTTTTAAAAAATATTTTTTTCTCTCCGAAAATACGAGTTTTAAAAAAAAATTTTGGGTGCTAGCCTGTCAATGGCCGGCACCCAGTACAAAAAAAAATATTATTTTCTCTCAGAAAATAAGAGTTTAAAAAAAAAAATTTCTTTGGGTGCTGGCCTGTCAATGGCCGGCACCCAGTACAAAAAAAAAATTTCAAAAATTTTTTTAAAAAATATTTTTTTCTCTCCGAAAATACGAGTTTAAAAAAAATTTTTAGGTGCTGGCCTGTCAATAGCCTGCACCAATACGAGTTTTTAAAAAAAAATTGATTTCTGAAAATACAAGTTTTTAAAAAAAATTTGGTGCTGGCCTGTCAATGGCCGGCACCAGTATTAAAAAAAAATTAAATTTTTTTTTGTGTTTGCCTGTCAATAGCCGGCACCAAACCTTATATATAGTGGGTGGTTTGGTGATGATAGTGTAAATGGAATGAGAAAAAAAATTGAGTGAGCCATCAAAATGAGAGTGTTTTGTAGGATATCATCAAATGAGTTTATTGTAGTAGATTGTAGGTGGGAGTTTTTCGTAGTGTACAACCGAATTACTGTCATGTTTTAACGAAGTTGAATTATATACTATCATTTCCACCCTAAAGGTTATGTCATTAAGGGTTCGATGATTATTTGCGCCATAGATTGTTAATCGAGTTGTTCAACGCAGATGGACATTATCTATGGTGCGATGGTGTTTATTCCGTAATTAAGTTGTGGTTTGAACCGATTGGTAGAGTCTCCATGCAAAGGTTTCTTTTTAATTTTACTGACTGTTTCAGATATCCAATTATCTTATACTAATGCAACGTTGACCTGATTTAAGCAGAAGACAATTAATTGTGAAGAAACTAATATAAAAAATAATTTTATTATTTCTTAATAATGTTTGTAATTTTTCATATCTTTAAATTGAATATAGTTGTTTAGGATTTAAGGTTTCATCTGTAATATATAAATTTTGAATTTAAAATTATCGTGTATTAATTTTACCTATCTGTTTGTAGTCCGTTGAGTGTTTAAATTTAATATAGTGCATATTATTTTTGTTTGAATTTATATTTTTTTTGTATTAGTATTATAGAATGATTGTATTTTATTGTGTATGTGAATTAAAATTGTTATGTACTATTACATATTCGAATTTTTTTAAAATATTTCAAAGCATTTATTCAAACAAATAATTATTTTAGAATTATAAAATTAATATTAAAAAACAGAATAATTTCATTATAAAAGAAATATTTACAGAATAATTTTAAAATAAAGTAAAAATTAACAGAAAAAATTTAAAATTGTCGCGATCCCGATGACGTCCCTGGTGCCGGCATGTAACAGTCCGGATGCCTCCGTCGGCGATGTCGTGCACCTCGCTCAGGCGTTT
Source organism: Gossypium anomalum (assembly GCA_025698475.1). Lineage (NCBI taxonomy): Eukaryota > Viridiplantae > Streptophyta > Magnoliopsida > Malvales > Malvaceae > Gossypium > Gossypium anomalum. The sequence continues at coordinate 52,646,569 of CM046966.1, read as the reverse complement.
GGTAATTGCTCGGTCCAGACTCCGGTGTCCCGTCCGGTGTACTTAAAAAAGTAGAATAATCATATACACCATAATCGGGAGTAACTGGGTATTGCGTGATCGGAGGTGCCGATGGAAAAATATCCTCGATGGTGGGTGTACGTGCTTCAGGATGGAGCTCCGGGTGGTATGAGGACGATCCGGATCGTGTCGAATGTTGAGGCTCCATGTCGTCACCAAAAATATTCTCGAACGATGGAGGAATAACTCGTATTTTCGGAGAGAAAAAATATTTTTTTAAAAAAATTTTGAATTTTTTTGTCTGGTGTCCGCTTTATTGACAAACAAAGACCCAAAAAATTTTTTTAAACTCGTATTTTCGGAGAGAAAAAAATTATTTTTTTTGCACTGGGTGCCGGTCATTGACAAGTTAGCACCCAAATTTTTTTTTTTAAAACTCGTATTTTCGGAGACGAAAAAAATTTTTTAAAAAAAAATTTTGAATTTTTTTTGGTACTTGGTGCTGGCCAGCACCCGAATTTTTTTTTAAAATTCGTATTTTTGGAGACTAAAATTTTTTTTTAAAAAAATTTTGAAACTTTTTTTGGTACTTGGTGTCAGCCATTTACAGGCCAGCACCCAAATTTTTTTTTTAAAACTCGTATTTTCGGAGACGAAAATTTTTTTTTAAAAAAATTTTTATCTTTTTTTTTTGTACTTGGTGCCAGCCATTGACAGGCCAGTACCCAAAAAATTTTTGTTTTTTTAAAACTCATATTTTCAGAGACGAAAATGTTTTAAAAAAAATTTAATTTTTTTTTTGTACTTGGTGTCGGCCATTGACAGGCCAGCACCCAAAATATTTTTTTTAAACTCGTATTTTCTGAGACGAAAAATATTTTTTCAAAAAAAATTTTGAATTTTTTTTTTTGTACTTCGTGCCGGCCATTAACAGGCCAGCACCCAAATTTTTTTTTAAAACTCGTATTTTCTGAGAGGAAAATTTTTTCTAAAAAAAATTAAAATTTTTTTTTGTACTTGGTGCCCGCCATTGACAGGCCAGCACCCAAATTTTTTTTTAAAACTCGTATTTTCGGAGAGCAAAAATATTTTTTTTAAAAAAATTGAATTTTTTTTCGTACTTGGTGCCGGCCATTGACAGGCCAGAACCCAAAATTTTTTTTTTAAAACTCGTATTTTGTATAAAAATATGATATGATTTTAAAAAAAATACCCTGGTGCCAGCCATTGACAGGTCAGAACTAAAAAAATTAATTTTTTAAAGCCTGACATAATCATTTAGCAATCATGGGTGCAAAATACGAGTTGGTGCCGGCCATTGACAGGCCAAAACCTAATTTTACTGTTCATTCCAAGTTATTTTTGTGATTATTTTTAAACCTGGGTATTTTTATAAATATCAAAATTTTTTAAGTTAATTTAATAAAAGAGCCGATAAAAGGCTATTTAACACTTAAAAATCAATATAGTAAGCTCCATATCATCTTTTCATCATTACAAGTCTTTGATTTCTCTCATATTTAGTATCATATGGGCTTTAAATGTTTAAAATATTCCCTAATTTTTCTCTTAGTCTCTTATTTTTATTCGATTAGTAACAATTAAATTATCTAAAATTACTTTTTAAAAGTTTCTCGATAATTTAAAATTAATTTAATCCATCATAAATTAAATTTTTTCACTTTGATATAATAGTATACAGTACAATTTATTTCTTTTGAGCCATTCTTAAATGAGGGTACAGCTATGTATGATTTTTTAGATTTTAATTATGTAGCTCGATTGAGAAGTAAGATGGCAGACTTTCTCAACCGTTTTCGTCTAGATTGTTAGCAAGAGCTCACGTTTGGGTTGGATTATTCGCCCTCTATCTACTCGTTCCTACTAAATGATATTTCCTAATGGAATGAACTACCCTTTGTAACCTTTTATAAGAAAAAGGATGCTCTCAAGTTATACGCTTCGTGGAAGTTTGTTATCGATATATTTGTTGAAATCAGCTAGAAAATTTCATCAAGATATTCCTCTAAATCTCTAGCATAAACATGATAAGCATAATCCTTGTGAGAAAGCAATCTTCCAAATTTTCTCCTGACATCTATCAATAAATAGTTATACATTAATCAATCCCTTTAATTACGAATAAAATTTATACATTTATTGTAACTTAATCTCAGGATAATTACAAGTCAAAATCCACAACTAAGCTAAAAGCCGTGCAATGTTGTTCAAAATTTTCCAACATCCTAACAACGAGTGCAATCCTAACCCAGCATCGTTATAACAAGTACATTTATCATCCTGAAAAATAGTACTACAATAATAATTTATAGTCTAAATCTATATTATATAAAAAATTATTTTTTAATTAATGTTACTATTTAAATAAATGTTAACATATGGTGCACTAATAATACACTTTTAATTTCACAAGTCAACTTAAAAAATTATTGTGTCCTCTCGTTTCTTTTATTTATTTATTTATTTAATATTTTATTATATCTCATAGAACATTTGTCATCACCCCAACTTTATTTATGGAGTCTAAAACTTTCATTGACAATATTAAATATTTTCCTTTCAAATAATATCACTTTAATTAGTAATAAATAATTAATTTAATTTTAATTCAATTGATACTGTTATTATTATAACAATAAAAAAAATATGAGTTTGAGTCTGCCTACGCATATATTATTTTTTGATCTAAGAGTTTGGGAGCGAATAATAATAAAAATTGAATTAAAAATATATATTAATAGTTTAGTTTTTGAAATAAAAGAGAAAAAACCCCTTTATTTAACTTATCATTTTATATATACAATTTTTAGCATAACTATACAATTTTCTATTTTTAGTATTTATAGATTTAATATAAATAAATGGAATCTTTGCAATTATATAGTTTTCTTAGTTATAATAATGAGAAATCATTACAATTTCTGAAATCTGACGTTATTATCTGATATGATATATTAATATTCGACTTTTACGTAAACTGAAAACGAGAGCAGTCTGAGTCTACCCAGGCCTTCTGTTCAATATACAGATTGTATTATTGGCAATAATTTACTGGTAATGATAGATATAGATTCGTTTGTTTGCAATTTTTGTCCTTAATTTTTGTTTGTTCCTATTTCATGATATGTTGAAATTCTTGAATAATTTACTCATGATTTATGCTGAATAATTGGCTGATAATGTCTCACGGGCCTATACAGTTTTTCAATTCTTTGATCATCACTTGCTGCTTGATATAATTATTTGTCATTTAAAAAGAAAGTTTATTCGAATTTATTTTCTTTGTGAGTAGAAATTCCAATTACTTCCCTAGAACCTAGCCTATGAAACATTAATCAATTCTTTCCATGCCGAGGCAAAATCTGATTCATTTCAATTATTTTTGCATGAGCCTGCTTTCAACATTTTGAATAGAAATGTGAAAAAGGTAAAAGTAGTATGGAATTTCATTTATTATAAAATAGATTTTTTTTACTTTAAAAATAAGTAAATTAATCAATCTATGTTAGATCAAATAGTAAATTGGTATTTTCTATTAAAAAATTTATCCAATTCTCTTTTTAAAAATTGGTGTAACTAACAAAATAATCATATAGTTACACGTAGCATTCCACGTGTACTTCATGCTAACATATAGGGACCAATTTTTAATAATATAAATAGATAGAATTTTAAGCAGAATAATCAATTTACTTTACAATTTAATATACAAGAGCTAATTTACCCATTTTTAAATAGAAAAGACAAAATGCAATCTAATTTTTAATATAAATATCTCCATCATATTTTTACTATGGAAAGGGATGGTTCTGGTAAAATCTTTGTTTGCTTAACCTCAGGGGCGAAGCCAAAAAATTGTTTAGGGGGTGAAATTAAATTGTAATTTTTACAATAGTAAAAATGTAATTTCACTATTTTAATAATCTATATCTTTAAAATTTTTAAAGGATTAAATCAAAATTTTATCATTTAGGAGGCCAAAGTGTAATTTTACCTGCAGTAATTTAAAATTTTAAAAAATTTAAAAGGCTTAAATGAATTTTTTTTCCTTTTAGGGGGTCGGGCCCCTTGCCAGCCCCCTAACTACGCCCTTGCTAAATTTAATGACATTTTAGCAATTTTTTCTGTGTCATTGATATATAATTTTGATAAATTTTTTTACCCAGAATCTTGCCTCAAACCCTAAACCAAAGGTTTGAAATTCGAGATTCAAGGTTCAAGGTAAAAAAGTTACCTATAAATGCTTTACCAATGACCAAGTTGTTACAGAAAAATGTTGAGTTTGTTTGGTCAGATAAGTGCCAGCAGAGTTTTTATCAGCTGAAATCTATGTTGACGGAAGCTCCAGTACTGACTCAGCCGGAATCCGGGAAAGAAAATGTTGTTTACAGTGATGCGTCGCTCAGTGGATTAGGTTGTGTGTTGATACAAGTCGGAAAAGTTATAGCATATGCTTCTCGACAGTTAAAGTCACACGAGAGAAATTACCCGATTCACGATCTAGAATTAGCTGCAATTGTTTTCGTTCTAAAGATTTGGCGACATTATTTGTATAGTAAGAAATGTCACATATTTACTAATCACAAAAGCATGAAATATTTAATGACTTAAAAAGAATTGAACCTGAGACAGTGACAGTGGCTCGAATTATTGAAAGATTATGTTCTAGTTACTTATTATCATCCGAGAAAATCTAATGTGGCTGCGAACGCATTAAGTCAAAAATCATTGTTTGCCTTGAGAGGTTAAATGCTCAATTGACCTTGAATGTTGATGGTTTTGTTTTAGTGAAATTGAAAGCTAGACCGTTGTTTCCTAAGCGAAATCAGGAGTTACAAAATGATGACCGAAATTGTTAGTTAAACGAGAATAGATTCAGAGTGATCAGTCTATGAAATTCAGGGATGATAGTGATGGCATGTTGTATTTTCGTAACATATTATATGTTCCAAATAATCTATAATTAAAATGAGACATTTTATCTAAAGCTCACATAGTACGTACTCTATTCATCCGGGTAGTACTAAAATATTTAGTGATTTGAAATAGAAGTATTGGTGGTAAGGTTTAGAAATGTGAAATTTCAAAATTTGTGGCTAAATGTCTGGTTTGCCAACAGGTAAAAGCGAGCATCAGGTTTCTTCTGGGTTGTTACAACCTATTATGATTCCCGATTTGAAATGGGAGCGAGTTACGATGGATACTAGGGTTTCTTGTGACACCAAGAAAGAAATACTCAATTTGGGTTATTGTTGACAAATTGACGAAATTGACTCATTTTATCCTGATCAGAACCGATTATTTGCTTAAAAGGTTAGTCGAGTCGAATTTGTCTAAGATCGTTAGATTACATGGAGTGTCAATATCTATTATCTCTGATCGAGACTCGAGATTACCTCTAGATTTTGGGTTAAACTTTACAAGGCTCTAGGTATTAAACTCAATTTTAGTACGACATTTCATTCGTAGATAGATGGACATTTAGAACGGGTAATTAGATTCTGGAACACATGTTATAGTGTTGCATTCTCGAGTTTGAGGGTAGCTGGGAAAAATATTTACCGTTGGCTAAATTTGCTTATAATAACAGTTATTAGTCCAGTATTAAAATGGCACCATTTGAAGCTTTGTACAGAAGAAAATGTAGAACACCGTTATACTGGTTGGAGTTGAGTGAATCCAAGTTAGTTGGAACCGACTTGATTCGAGAAACTAAAGAAAAAGGCTGTATAATTCGTGATTGCCTAAAAGCAACATCAGATTGCCAGAAATTATACGTAGACTTGAATAGAAAAGATATAGAATTTGCCATGAGCGATCGAGTGTTTTTAAAAGTTTCACCATGGAAAAAAGTGTTACGTTTTAGCAGAAAAGAAAACTTGAGCCTGAGGTTTATTAGGCTATATGAGATTATTGAAAGAGTCGGTCCTATAGCTTATAGATTAGCTCTCCCTCTTGAACTTGAAAAAATTCACAACATTTTCTATGTTTTGATGCTAAGACGGTATAAATCAAATCCTTCAAATGTGATCCCTCCCAGTGAGATTGAATTGCAGCCTGATCTATCATATTCTAAAGAGCCAATACAGATTTTAGCTTGCAGGGTAAAAGAACTCTAGAATAATCGAGTATCGTTTGTAAAAATTTTATGGCATCGTCACAGTATTGAGGATGCTACCTAGGAAACTGAAGAATTGATGAAATCACAATATCCGAACTTATTCTCAAGTAAGAATTTCGAGGACTAAATTTCTTAAAGAGGGAGAGTTATAACAACCAGTTTTCCAATAGTCTTAGAAATAATGGTTCCAGGCCACAATTTTGACGTGTGAGTCCCTAAATATTATTTATTTAATTTTTATGAGATCATTATAGTGTCGTATTAAATTTGGCCTAGTAATTTCAATGTTTAGATAGTTAATTAAGTAAAAAAGACTAAATCGTAAAAGTTGTAAAAGTCAATCATTATTAGTTTAATTATATTAAATGGTTAAGGAATTATGATTTAATGGATTAAAATGGTAAATATACCAAATTAGTTTATAATGGACGATTTTGTCATTGTTTTTAATGAAATTTTAAGTAAATAATAATGGGTAAACTTGTAAATAAATAAATAAGATTAAAATATAAATTAAAAGATGAACAAAGCCATTTCTGTAACTTTTTCTTGAAAAATCGAAACCCGTGGAAGTTTAACCAAGCTTTTGACCAAGATTCATTTTACATGTATGGTATGTATTTTTCACCTTTTTTTCATTAATTTTATGTTTTTGAGATCATTTTAGCTTAATCTAGTTAACAAAAGGGTTAATTTGTAAATTTGTCAAAGTTCTGAAAACCTTCCATTGATGTTTTTGAAGTATTTTTTATGTTAATGTTTTGGTTTAAAGCTAGATGATGAGTTTGAACTAGTTTGTAAACTGATTTTGATTAGTTTTCATGATTATTAAACTGGAAATAAGTGAAACTAGATAGGGTTTTCTTGGAAATTTTAGCTTGTATAGATTGTTTTTGGGTGTTAATGAATTCGACACATAGGTATAGGGATTCGTTGTAGAAATAAAATTATTTTGGTATTAAGGATCAAATTGAATGAAACGTAAAAGTTTGGGGCAATTGTGAAAAATTGTAAAGAGGAAGAATTATATACTAAATTTAAAATTATATAAAGTTAAAGCTAATAAATGGAAATAAACTATTTTATAGATCAAGAACTAGTAGATAATCAGGGAAAAAGAAAAGTTGTTGATTAGTCCCTGTATTTTGCTATCTTTATAGTTTAGCCCTAGTAAGTTCATACAGTATTATTTTGTGTATTTTAGTAATGTTATTATTAAAATTCTATAATTTGTTGACACTGGTTTAAAACTGAAATGTTACACTTTAAATGGTGAGAAAATGGATTGAAATGTAAACTGTTATACAGTTACGTGTATCGAGCCCAAATGAATATATGATAAGATACAATTGGCATGCCAATAGGTTACTTGTGATGAATGATGATTCCTGACTTGTTATTATCCATTGAATATAATGAAGTCTTGCATTTGCTGTGGACTATCATGTTATACCTATAGTGATTCTGGCGTGTTACTAGGGGCGGATGTAAAGCCTATGGGCATGGAACTTGGTGCCCAAGCATGTTTCCGGAGGGATGTTAGCCTACGGGCTAGGCACTTGGTGCCCAGATGTGTTCTCAATTGGATCACCGCGTATTTGTATCTGTTATATCATTCATCGAGAGAATTTCTAATGGTCAAATGACTTGCTATTGAATTATATAAATGTTAGCATGATTTTTCGATATTATCATGGCTTGGTATCGAATGATCACGTATGATAGAATAGAGTATGTGACTCGTATTTATGTATTCATATAAACTCAGCTGTTGAATGATTGTGGTTGACAGGATTATTGTTTATTAATCTTGTTAATGTGTGATTGTTATGTTTATATAGTAAGTTTTATTAATTCAATCGTTGAACTTACTAAGCTCTATTAAAGCTTACTCATGCCATTTTCCCGTTTCTTTGTAGATAACATTTTCTGGAATTGGGCGATCATATCAATTTGAAGATCACACTATCCATACAACTTATACATGATGATGTAGTTCAATCTTGATTTTTGGCTCACTTGTATGTATATGCCTTTTACTTTTGACTTGTAAAGGCCCATATGAATATGTTTTGGTCATCTTGTTTATGTTACTTATGGATGAATAGGTTATGGTACAATTAAATATGAAGGGAATGGATGACTTTTAAGTTTTGTATTTATTTAAAGTACTTGTGAACTTTGAATGTGAAATGGTTGGTGTATAAAATGTAACAGCCCGATTTTGGGCCTAGTCGGAGCAGTGGTTTTGGGACCACAAATCTGACACATAAAAATTCATTTTTATTATAGTTTTATAGTCTAAAATTTTATGGAATTGTTTTGTGAAAATTTCGTTAAAAATTTTTGATGTTTGGGCACTCAATTTAGTTAAAAGGACTAAATTGTAAAAAGTGCAAAACTTGAGTTCTAGAAGCTAGAGGTGTCCAATTGTTATGAAATTTTAAATTAGAGGTCCTTAAATGGTAATTAGGCCATTTTTAATTTTTTTGGACAAAAATGGACATGAAATAGGTGAAATAGAATATTTTTAAGTTAGGGGCATTTTGGTCATTTAGTAATTAAATGATTAAATAAACAAAATAAAAGCCAAATTTTGCTCATCTTCAACCCCTTGGCCGAAATTTTGAATACCACCATGGCTAGGGTTTTTTTCAAGCTTTCCAAGCTCCATAGTAAGTTCGTTCTAGCCCCGTTTTTAATGATTTTTACGTTTTTGAAATCCTCATAACAAGATCTACCTATTTCTACCACTAATTTGAAGAGATGTCAAAGTTTAAATTTTTACCTATGTCAAATATTTGTGTATTTTGATGTTTGATGGTAGAAATTGCATGTTAGTTGTTTGTTAAATGACTTTTGCTAAGTGATTTTCAGTGAAAATGCCTAAAAGGACTAATTTGTAAAAGTTATAAAAATATGTAGAAAAAGTGTGTTTTAATGGAAATTGTGGGCTGTTATAGTTATGAAAATGATTCGAATAGGCTTGTATGTTAAAGAAATTGAATAAATTTCATTTTTCGAGCTTAGGGGCAAAAATGTAAATATGTGAAACTTTAGGGGCAAAAACTTAATTTTGCCATAATATGATCTATGGGTCACATTGAACAATGTGACTAATAAGTGGGCTAATTTTGATATTATAGATCAAGAAAAAATGAAGTTCGGGTCTATATCGGAGGAAAAATAAATATTGGACAAATAGGTCGTTTTTGTCGTTGTCGCATTCGAGGTAAGTTCGTATGTTTAATAAGTATTAAATTATATATGTAATAATGCTTAATTGTTATATTTGTGATAAATGTTATATTATTGAAATGAAATGTGAATATTACTGAGTACGGTACTACAGAAATGACCGATAGAGATTCAATACAGTGAAAAATCCCGTTTGAACCTTAGGAATAGTTTAGGATACAAGTGACATGTCACAAGATACCATGTGTTATGTGATCCATGTGAATTCGGGTGCTGATCATGTCGTCTTACCGGTGGCTGGGTAGTCTGGCATGTGTTGCGGATACCTCACAGCTTGTGTGAGCAGTCCGTGTAGTTACGTCTTGAATGACAGCTTATGTGAGTAGACCCGTGATTAGCTCATGTGCGAGCCCTATGTGTTATGAGATATGAGGTAGCATTGACTACATATGTGGCACTTATGTGCAAGACTTTCCGTGTATCCGATAGTATTCCAAGTGTTCAAGGGGTAATCCAAATAGTATGTCAAAGATGACAAAGTATGTGTAACAGCCCGATTCAGGGCCTAGTTGGAACAGTGGTCTTGGGACCACAAATCCGAAGTCCAAAAGAATGTTTTATTATTATTTTGATGTTCTAGCATGAATATAGTAGTGCATGAAAAATTTGTAAGTTAATTTTGACGTTTGTGAGCCCAATTGCGAAAAAGGACTAAATCGCATAAAGTACAAAAGTCCTAATTTGATAGCTAGAGGTGTTAAACTACCATGGAACCACAATTGGGGGTCTTTAAAAGGCAATTAGACCTTTTTTCTATAGGGTGGCCGGCCATAGGAGACAATTTGGTTGGGTTTGGTGGCTAATTTGACTAAATAGAAATAAAATAAGAAAAAGATGGTATCACCTTCTCATCTTCTTCACTACCATCGATTTTTAGCCATTTTTAGGGGGGTTTTGAGTTCAAAAATTTCAGCAACTTGAAGCACTCACATGTAAGTGATTTAGATGTCTATTTGTGATAATTTTTGTACTTTTGAGACCCTTGAAGCATGAGCTTTCAAATGAGGGGTCTATTTTGCAAAATGATTAAGAGTTTAGAGTTTTTCCATGAATGGAATTGTAATGGTTGCTGAGTTTTATGGAAGAATATGAGTCCTAGTTGTGTTATAAACAACTTTTGTGAAAGGTTTAGCATGAAAACACCTAAAGGGACTATTTTGCATAAGTTGCTAAATAGGTGATAAGTGTGTGAAATAGTGAGAATTTTAGGTTGCTATAAGAGTACAAAGAGTTCAGCTAGGCTTAAAATGCAATGAAATTCGATAAATATCGTTTTTTGAGCATAGGGGTAAAATGGTCATTTTGCTAAAGTCTAGGGGCAAAATGGTCATTTTACCAAAGATGTGAATTTACGATTGCCTAATTGTAATTAGCAACTAAATGAGTGCATTTTGCTATTATAAATCAAGACTTACCAAATCCGAGCCTAGACCGGGGGAAGGCCAAGCAAATCGATTAAACCGACTAGTCGAGTACATTTTTTAATCTGAGGTAAGTTGTATGTAAACAATACAACTATATTGATAATATATGTATTTGAATTGTCATTGAATGGATATAGCATGAATTGCTTGATTGTGAATTGAGAATGCATAATGATAATGAGATAGTAGAATTCTCGTTGGGACCCTAGGAAACAAACCGGATATTCATGCCGTGACATATGGGTCACTTGTGTGAGCTAGTGTAAGACCATGTCTGGGACATAGCATCAGCATTGAGACGAGTGCTAGTGTAAGACATGTCTGGGACATGCATCGGCCTCGGGACGTAAGCCAGTGTAAGACATGTCTGGGACATCATCGGCTACGAGATGTGTCAGTGTAAGACCATGTCTAGGACATGGCATCAGCACCTTACCCCATGTTTGAGGCTTATAGAATATCCGGTAGTGTTTCGAAAGGTTCAACGGTGAAAGTGTGATTGTGAGTTAATAAAGAAAACATAACCATGTTGTGAGTGATACAGGTACCTAATTGGTACGTATGAAAAATGAGCTCAATCGAGAGTGTGTGATGTGTATAAATGGTAATGAGTAAGTTATGCTTATGCTTATCCTTATATTATGAGCATGTTGGCTATTGATGGCTTTGCGGTTTTATATTTGATTATATGGAACTTACTAAGCTTTTATGCTTACTCCCTTTCCTTTCCATTTCCTTACAGTTCTGCCTAGCTAGCTCAAGGATCACCGGAAGTCAGAGATATCGATCACACTATCAACCAAAGCTTTTGGTATAGTTGGATTTATATTTTTAAATATGGCATGTATAAGGCTTAGACTTTATCATTTTGTGTCTTTGAGAATTGGCCAATTGTGATGGCTTGGGTTGGAAACCCTTCATTTTGTATTAAGCCTTGAATGATGGCTAACATTCATTTTGATTTATAAAAGATACATTTTCATGGTTGAATGAATGTCTATTGTGGCTGATTTGGTCATATGAATTGTACTTGTTTTGGCATAGGTTGATATTTTTATGGAGCTATGTAGGTAAGGGTGACAATGAAGCTTGGTAAATAGCCTCATATTGTCCACACGAGTAGACACACGTGCGTGTGTCTAGGTCGTGTGTGACACACAGTCAGCCCCATGGGCATGTGGTCCAGCAATGTGTCCCTTGCATGTAAAAATTTCAAGTCAGTATGCATGGTAATAAACGCACGGGCAGAGACACGGCCATGTGTCTCAGCCGTGTGGAGGACACGGCCTAGTACAAGGGCGTGTGCCATGGCCATGTGACATTTTGAGCATGCTGACGTCAGAAATATAATGTCCAAGTTTTTGCACACGGGCTAGGACACGGGCGTGTCGTGGCCGTGTGAGGGACACGGGCCATGTGAATTAGAAATTAATTCTACACGAGTAAGGGACACGGGCGTGTCCCTATGTGCTTAGACCGTGTGAGACACACGGGCCATAAGCACGACCATGTCGAGATGGTCACACGGGCGTGTTGCTCTTCCACACGGGCGTGTGCCATGTTTTAAAGGCAAGATTTTCATAGTCATTTTAAGGACTCGGAATGGTCCTGAATAGTTTTTAATGGTCTATCTGGGGCTCGTAGGCCCACAATAAGAAGTTTAAGGTAGAAATTGAAAAAGTTTTAATTTGGATTGAGTCTTGGTGACTCAAGAATATTTGTGTGCATGAGATTAAGTTAGGTAATGCCTTGTACTCTGCCCCAGCGTGGGTTACAGGTATGGGGTGTTACCTTCAGTGGTATCTGAGCTATAGTTTTGTCGGTCCTAGGACTAACCTAGCGAGAGTACGAGTCTAGCTATATATGCCATAATTGCATATTAATAGTGTGACGATTCCTGACATTATAAATTATGTTTTTATATAGTAAATGGATCTTGATAGAGCCACAGCGGATGACGTGGAAAGTAATGCGTCGGCTCCCGCTGAAGGGACCGCGCCAGTTTAGAGTGAGCCCATGAATATGGGCCAAGACGGAGGGGCTAGAGAAGCCTACCTTCGAATGATGGACAGTTGGTACACGGAGTTCGCTCGTGTGAACCTGAACACTCCACCTCCCCCACCTCCTTCGATTCCTCAGTATGCCCCGGTAGCTCCGCAAGGTGCGGACATGTTTACAAGAGAGAAGCCTCCGACAAACAAGATCCGAAAACAAGGGGCTGAAGAATTCTGGGCTAGTATAGATGATGACCCGGAGAGAGTAGAGTTTTGGCTAGAAAATACCATAAAGGTAGTCGATGAACTATCATGCACACCTGAAAAGTACGTGAAGTGTGTTGTGTCACTCATTCGAGACTCGACTTATCAGTGGTGGAACACTCTTGTGTCTGTGGTACCGAGAGAGAGGATCAACTGGGAATTTTTCTAGGAGGAATTTCGAAAAAATCATATTAGCCAAGGATTCATAGACCAAAAGAGGAAGGAATTCCTAGAACTAAAGCAAGGCCGATTGTCAGTGACGAAGTACGAGCTTGAATTTGTGAGGCTCAATAAGTATACGCAGGAATGCGTGTCTTCAGAAGCTGTAATGTGTAAGAGGTTTGAGGATGACTTAATGAAGATATCCGAGTATTTGTGGGCATCCTTGAATTAAGAGAATTTGTGGTGCTCGTTGAAAAAGCATGCAAGGCAGAGGAGTTGGTAAAAGAGAGGAGGAGAGCGGTTTTTGAGTCGTAAGATTCAAAGAAGAGGAAGATGGGGAAATCACATCAATCCTCATCCAAGAGATCAAAAGAGTTATCTACCTGATTGAATGCTTCGGTGGGGTATTCGAATAGGAACAAGAACCGGTAAAACACAACTTTTAGAGCCCAGACCACTTCGGTCGCAAGCGTGGTAGCACTTAGAGAAATAGGCCAGAATGCTCGTAATATGGTAGGCATCATTTTGGTAAGTGCCGAGGGAATGAAAGGGGCTGTTTCAAGTGCAGATCATTGGAACACTTCATCCGTGATTGTCCCGAATTGGATGAGAGAGAAAGGAAACAAGATGTGAAAGCAAGTAGTGCTCCTTTGAGGGGTAGGCCACAAAAGAACCCCGAAAGTGGGGCTAGTAGTAAAGGCGCGCCAAGAGATGCCGCAGTGAGGTCCGAGGACAGAGCGTTTGCAAGGACTTATGCTATACGTGCCCGGGAAGAGGCAGTGTCTCCCGACGTGATCACAGGTACTTTTTCTATCCACGATATAAATGTTGTTACTTTAATTGACCCAGGATCTACCCACTCTTATATATGTATGGAATTGATACCTCGTATGAGCATTCTAGCAGAGTCTACTGAGTTTGTGATCAAATTGTCTAACCCTTTAGGCAGATATGTACTAGTGGACCAAGTGTGTAGAAATTGTCCTTTGACAATTAAAGGTCATTGTTTTTCAGCTAACTTGATGTTATTGCCGTTTAATGAGTTTGATGTAATCCTTGGGATGGATTGGTTGACTTCTCATAGTGTTGTAGTGGATTGTGGGAGGAAAGTAATTGAGTTGAAATGTGAAGACGGAAATCTTCTTTGGGTTGGAACAGATGAGTCAGAAAATTTGCCTGTATTAGTATCGTCGTTGACTGCTGAGAAGTATTTGAGAAAATGATATAGTCCTACTTAGCTTTCATGCTGAATACTCAAGTGTTTGAGTTAAAGATTGAATCAGTGCCGGTAGTTTGTGAGTTTACAGACGTGTTTTCAGAGGAGTTACCCAGATTACCTCCAGTGAGGGAAGTTGAGTTTGGAATTGAGTTGGTCCCTAGAACGGTACCTATATCGATCGCTTTGTATAGGAGGGCTCCAACGGAGTTGAAAAAGTTAAAAGCACAGTTACAAGAGCTGACGAGCAAGGGTTATGCGAGATCGAGCTATTCCTCGTGAGGTGCTCCGGTACTCTTTGTGAAGAAGAAAGATGGGTCGATGAGGTTATGTATCGACTATAGACAACTCAACAAAGTAATAGTGAAGCACAAGTATCCTTTGCCAAGGATCGATGATTTGTTCGATCAGTTAAAGGGAGCCACTATATTTTCCAAGATCGATTTGAGGTCTGGCTACTATCAGCTAAGAGTTAAAGAGCAAGATGTGCCGAAGACTGCATTTTGGACAAGATATGGGCATTATGAGTTCCTCATCATGCCTTTTGGGTTGACTAATACCCTTGCGGTGTTCATGGATTTGATGAACTGTTTTTTCAAATCGTACTTGGATAAGTTTGTCGTCATCTTTATCAATGACATATTGATTTATTCGCGTGATGAGAGTGAGCACACAGAGCATCTGAGAGTTGTGTTACAAACTTTGAGAGACAAGTAGTTATACGCTAAGTTCAGTAAGAGTGAATTTTGGCTTAAAGAGGTCAGATTTCTAGGATATATTGTGTCGGGTGGCGGGATCCGAGTTGACTCAAGCAAGATCTCCGCTATAGTGGAATAGAAATCGTCGAGGAATGTGACAGATGTCCAAAGCTTTTTGGGTTTGGCTGAATATTATAGACGGTTTGTAAATGGATTCTCTATGATAGCCACCCCAATGACAAGATTTCTATAAAAAGATGTCAAGTTCGATCCAGCAGAGTTTCAAGAAACTAAAGGCTTTATTAACCAAAGCCCTGGTGTTAGTACAATCGGAGTCGGGTAAAGAGTTTGTGATATATAGCGACACTTTCTTGAATGGTTTGGGGTGGGTGCTTATGCAAGAAGGTAAGGTCATAGCTTATGCTTCAAGGCAACTGAAGCCACATGAGAAGAACTACCCGACGCACGATTTAGTGTTGGCTGCTATCATGTTTGTGCTGAAAATTTGGAGACACCATTTGTATTGAGAGAAATGTCGAGTATTCACCGGTCATAAGAGATTAAAGTACTTGATGACTCAAAAGGAGTTAAATTTGTGGCAACGATGATGGTTAGAGCTGATAAAGGATTATGAGTTGGTAATAGATTACCATCCAAGAAATGCGAATGTTGTCGTCGATGCATTGAGTAGAAAATCGCTATTTGCACTGAGGACGATGAATGCTAATTTGGCTTTGTTTGATGATGGTTCGGCCCTAGGAGAATTGAGAGCTAGACCGACATTTCTACAGGAGATCTGTGAAGCTCAGAAAGGTGATAAGAAGTTGCAAGCTAAGATGGCTTAGTGTGAGTCGGGGATTGAATCAGATTTTAGTATTGGTACCAATGGGTGTTTAAAGTTCAAAGATAGAGTTTCTGTACCCAAGGACAATGAGCTTATTCAGAAGATTTTGAGAGAGGCACATAGTGGTTGTTTATCCGTCCACCCGGGTAGTGTGAAAATGTACAACGACCTTAATAAAATGTATTAGTGGTCAGGTATGAAAAGAGACATTTCAGAATTCGTCTCCAAGTGCCTAGTATGTCGGTAAGTAAGGGCTAAACATCAAGTACCTTCGGGTCTACTTCAGCCTATCATGGTCCCTGAGTGGAAGTGGGGTCAGATCACTATGGACTTTGTGATGGGTTTGTCAGAAACCCCGAAAAAGAAAGATGCAGTATGGGTTGTCGTGGATAGACTAAGAAAGTCACCCATTTCATATCAGTGCTACCGACTACCCCCTCGAGAAACTGGTCGACTTGTACGTTTTCAAGATTACGAAGCTTCATGGAGTGCTATTATCGATTATCTTAGACTGAGACCCGAGGTTTACCTCGAGGTTCTGGAAAAAGTTACAAGAGGCGTTGAGAACCAAACTGAGCTTTAGCACGGCATTTCATCCATAAACCGATAGACAATTGGAAAGAATAATTCAGATCTTAGAGGACATGTTAAGGTGTTGTGTTCTCGAGTTTCAGGGAAGTTGGGAAAGATACTTGCCATTGGTTGAATTTGCCTACAACAACAGTTATCAGATGAGTCTGAAAATGGCACCTTATGAAGCTTTGTATGGGCGAAAGTGTCAAATGCCCTTATTTTGGACTGAGCTCAGAGAGAGTTAGATTCACGGGGTCGATTTAGTTAAAGAAACTGAGGATAAAGTTAAAATGATTCGCGACCGCTTGAAGGCCACCTCGGAAAGAAAGAAATCCTATACGAATTTGAAACGAAAGGAAATTGAGTTTCAAGTCGATAATAAGGTATTTTTGAAAGTTTCCCCGTGGAGGAAAGTTCTCAGATTCGGTAGGAGAGGCAAGTAGAGTCCTCATTTTATAGGACCTTATGAAGTTGCAGAGAGAGTTGGGCCTGTTGCCTATCGATTGGCTTTGCCATCAGAATTGGAAAAGATTCACAATGATTTTCATGTGTCCATGATACGTCGATATAGATCAGACCCTTCGCATGTAATTGAGCCGACAGAAGTTAAGATTCATCCGGACATGACTTATGGCGAAGAACCGGTTAAGATTTCAGCTCGGGAAGTTAAACAGTTAAGGAATAGGAATATAGCACTTGTGAAGGCTTTATGGCATAGACATGGAGCCGAAGAAGCCACATGGGAACCCGAGGAAGCTACGAGAGATTAGTACCTGAACTTATTCATCGGTAAGATTTTTAGGGACGAAAATCCCTAAGGGGGAGAATTGAATAGCCCGATTTAGGGCCTAGTCAAAACAGTGGTCTTGGGACCACAAATCTGAAGTCCAAAAGAATATTTTTTTATTATTTTGATGTTCTAGCATGAATATAATAGTGCATGAAAATTTTGGTAAGTTAATTTTAACATTTGTGAGCCCAATTGCGAAAAAGGACTAAATCGCATCAAGTGCAAAAGTCCTAATTTGATAGCTAGAGGTGTTAAACTGCCATGGAACCACAACTGGGGGTCTTTAAAAGGCAATTAGACCCTTTTTCTATAGGGTGGCCGGCCATAGGAGACAATTTGGTTGGGTTTGGTGGCTAATTTGACTAAATAGAAATAAAATAAGAAAAAGATGATATCACCTTCTCATCTTCTTCACTACCACCGATTTTCAGCCATTTTTAGGGGGGTTTTGAGTTCAAAAATTTTAGCAACTTGAAGCACTCACATGTAAGTGATTTAGATGTCTATTTGTGATAATTTTTGTACTTTTGAGACCCTTGAAGCATGAGCTTTCAAATAAGGGGTCTATTTTGCAAAATGATTAAGAGTTTAGAGTTTTGCCATGAATGGAATTGTAATGGTTGCTAAGGTTTTATGGAAGAATATGAGTCCTAGTTGTGTTATAAACAACTTTTATGAAAGGTGTTAGCATGAAAACACCTAAAGGGACTATTTTGCATAAGTTGCTAAATAGGTGATAAGTGTGTGAAATAGTGAGAATTTTGGGTTGCTATAAGAGTAAAAAGAGTTCAGCTAGGCTTAAAATGCAAATAAATTCGATAAAAATCAATTTTTGAGCATAGGGGTAAAATGGTCATTTTGTTAAAGTCTAGGGAAAAAATGGTCATTTTGCCAAAGATGTGAATTTATGATTGTCTAATTGTAATTAGCAACTAAATGAGTGCATTTTACTATTATAGATCAAGACTTACCAAATTCGAACCTAGACCGAGAGAAGGCCAAAGAAATTGATTAAACCGACTAGTCGAGTACATTTTGTAATCCGAGGTAAGTTGTATGTAAACAATACAACTATATTGATAATATATGTGTTTGAATTGTCATTGAATGGATATAGCGTGAATAGCTTGATTGTGAATTGAGAATGCATAATGATAATGAGATAGTAGAATTCTCATTGGGACCCTAGGAAACAAACCAGATACTCATGCCGTGACATTTGGGTCACTTGTGTGAGCTAGTGTAAGACCATGTCTGGGACATGGCATCGGTATTGAGACGAGTGCTAGTGTAAGACATGTCTGGGACATGCATTGGCCTCGAGACGTACGCCAGTGTAAGACATGTCTGGGCCATGCATCCGCTATGAGATGTGTTAGTGTAAGACCATGTCTAGGACATGGCATCGACACGGATAAGCGAGAGCTAGTGTAAGACCATGCCTGGGACATGGCATCAGCTTTGGTGATGATAGATAGTGTTAGACCATGTCTGGGACATGGCATCGACACCTTACCCCATGTTTGAGGCTTATAGAATATCCAGTAGTGTTCTGAAAGGTTCAACGGTGAAAGTATGATTGTGGTTTAATAAGAAAAACATAACCATGTTGTGAGTGATACAGGTACCTAATTGGTACATATAAAAAATGAGCTTAATCGAGAGTATGTGATGTGTATGAATGGTAATGAGTAAGTTATGCTTATGCTTATCCTTGTATTATGAGCATGTTGACTATTGATGACTTTGCGGTTGTATATTTGATTATATGCAACTTACTAAGCTTTTATGCTTACTCCCTTTCCTTTCCATTTCCTTACAGTGCCGCCTAGCTAGCTCAAGGATCATCGAAAGTCACAGATATCGATCACACTATCAACCAAAGCTTTTGGTATAGTTGGATTTATATTTTTGAATATGTCATGTATAGGGATTAGACTTTATCATTTAGTGTCTTTGAGAATTGGCCAATTGTGATGGCTTGGGTTGGAAACCCTTCATTTTCTATTAAGCCTTGAATGATGGCTAACATTCATTTTGATTTATAAAAGATGCATTTTCATGGTTGGATGAATGTCTATTGTGGCTGATTTGGTAATATGAATTGTTCTTGTTTTGGCATAGGTTGATATTTGTATAGAGCTATGTAGGTAAGGGTGACAATGAGGCTTGGTAAATAGCCTCATATTGTCCACACAGGTAGACACATGGGTGTGTGTCTAGGCCGTGTATGACACACGGTCAGCCCCATGGGCGTGTGGTCCAGCCGTGTGTCCCTTGCATGTAAAAATTTCAAGTCAGTATGCATGATAATAAACGCATGGGCAGAGACACGACCATGTGTCTTAGCCGTGTGGAGGACACGGCCTAGTACACGGGCGTGTGCCACAACCGTTTGACATTTTGAGCATGCTGACGTCAGAAATAGAACGTTCAAGTTTTTGCACACGGGCTAGGACACGGGCGTGTCATGGCCGTGTGAGGGACATGGGCCATTGACACGGGCGTGTGTCTGGCCGTGTGAAACCCCCTGTAGGTGTGAATTAAAAATTAATTCTACGCGGGTAAGGGACACGGGCGTGTACCTATGTGCTTAGGTCGTGTGAGACACATGGGCCATCAGCATGACCATGTCGAGATTGTCACACGGGCGTGTTGCTCTTCCACACGGGCGTGTGCCATGTTTTAAAGGCAAGATTTTCATAGTCGTTTTAAGGACCCAGAATGGTCCCGAATATTTTTTAATGGTCTATTTGGGGCTCGTAGGCCCACAATAAGAAGTTTAAGGTATAAAATTGAAAATTTTTTAATTTAGACCGAGTCTTGGTGACTCGAGATTGTTTGTGTGCATGAGATTAAGTTAGGTAATGCCTTGTACTCCGCCCCGGCGTAGGTTACTTATATGGGATGTTACAGTATGTGACTATGTTACGAATTTGCACAGGTATGTACATAAGTTTATAAGCATTGATTTCATGATATTGTGAGTTCATGGTAATTTCGGTTGACAGTTGTGTAATTGGCTTTCGGGCCAAAATTAAGTTATGACAAAGTATGTTTTATTCGCACAATATGTGAATTATCGGATATGAAAAAAAAAGATTGGCATAAATGCCCATATTAAAATGATTATAGAAGTATGAGGAGATATAAGTTTTAAACATTGAAAGACATTAAAATATGTGCTTGAAAGATGATTACTAATGAGTAATGCGCATGTTTATTATAAGGTTTGAAATGATTGGTTGATTATGGATATTTGTGTTAGTGGAGAGATTACAACTATTAAGGTAATATCAAAACATATTAAACTATGTTTGCAAATTGATAGAGTAAACTATATGATTGAGTAAATTATAATTGTGAAGATTATAGCAATTTATATTACCTTGTGTTTATATGATTAAACTTGGTAAATGATTGGTAAGAGTTGCTTGTTATTTTCAAACAGACTTACTAAGCTATATAGCTTACCCCCTTCCTTTCCCATGTCTTATAGGGTTAATAAGCTAGCTCGGGTTGGAGATCGTAGGAGATCCTATCACACTATCCAGCTATCACTTTGGGTATTGATGAATTCAAGTATTTTGAGTTTATGGCATGTATAGGAATTGGTATTTTGGTTATATGTGTCATTATTAATTTGGCCATATATGTTAACTTGTAATAGTGTTTAGTTCATTTTTGTATAAAGCCATGGAGGTTGGCTAATATTTTTTATGAGTACATTCACATATTAATGCCATTTGTAAATGTGAAATTTTTCATGAGTTGGTGTGGAAAGGTTGATGTTCTATGCATGATTAATAATGGCATAAGGATGTCGTGTTATTGTCTTGATTATGGATGTGCTTGTGGTATGTTTGAGTTTGGCAAAGTATGATGTTGTAAGCATGACAGATGTTGGCTTTTAAGTGACATGTTCAAGCCTCAGTTATGATGGCATTGGTTGCCTAAGTATGTTACGTTTGGTGCCTTTGAATTGGTATAAGTTATGTGTGAATAAGGGCGGCAAATGGCTTGGCAAATAGCCTTTTTTTTGTCCACATGGGTAGACACACGGGCGTGTGTCTAGGCCGTGTGTGACACACGGTCAGTCTCGTGGGCATGTGATTTGGTCATGTATCCCCTGTACCTTAATTTAGGCAAAATAGGATGTCCAGAATTTAGCACACGGGCAGAGACACGGGTGTGTGTCTTAGCCATGTGTGCTACACGGCCTAGCACACGGATGTGTGACTTGGCCGTATGACTTCAATTTGTTGATGATGTCATAGATAGAGAGTTACACGGGGCAGGGGCATGGGCGTGTGTGACCACACGGCCTACCCACACGGCGTGTCTCATGCCATACGGGCGTGTGACTCCTTTTGCATGAAAAATTTTCTAAGTTTCCCAAAAGTTTCCAAAGTTCTTGATTTAGTCCCGAACTATTCCTAATGTATGTATTGGGCCTCGTAGGCTCGTTTAAGGGACGATATGAATGCATGTGAAAAATTTTAAATTTAAGTAGAAATTCATGTCTTGGTTTTGAATGTTTGTTTGAGTTTAAGTCTGGTAATGCCTCGTACCCTATTCCGACATCGAATATGGGTAAGGGGTGTTACATAAAATGTGGTGCCGCTGAGGGCATATTGGTTAGGAATTTAAATTGCATTTGGTATGATTTAAGCTTGTTTGAATGTGTTTTAGTGGTATATGAATGCTTGTTTTTGGTTTGGCTTGGAACCTAAGGAATTGGTTTAGTTTGCCTTGTTTTAAAATCTATTTTAGGTGCACACGGTGTAACATCTTGATTTTCGGGTTCTCGTAATTTTTGAAAATTTAGTAAAGTTTTTAAATTTGGTATTTGGTAGTGGAATTCATAGTTGGGATATGTAAATGGGCCTATAAAAGGCCCACGAGTTGGCCAAAACCCGGTAGAATTTTTAAATTTTAGACTTAAGGAGTTAGGGGCTTTAGATAGGTGGTATTATTAAAAGATGTGGGTAAAATGTAACACAAGAGAGCCCCTAGTAAAGTGGCTAAGTGACGCTACTAGGGAGCTAAAAAAAGTGGCGTGTAAGTGGTTGGGGAGAGCCAAGGTTCAATTCTCTAAGCTGGCAATTGTGGTGTTCTTTTTATGTCTTGAGCAGGCAGGAGTTGGAAGTTGAATGGAACTCTGTTGGAAAGAGTTTGAATCAGTCAAACGCATGGATTAAAGAGTGATAAGGGGAGAGATTTTGGGGATTTGAAGAGAAGTTGAGAGTTGGCCGAATAGTGGGAAGTAGAGAGGGGATTTCGGCTGAGGGGTTTTAGGATAGTATTTTCGGCAATAGGGAATTTAGTTGTGCCGTTTTCTTCTGTTTCAACATCATAGGGCTATTCTTTTCTTCCTTTTTTCTTCTCTAGCCGAAATTACCACCCTTTTTCCATCAATCTTTCTTTCCTTTTCTTTTTCGAAACCAATCTACTATTCCCTTTTCTCTTTATCACTTTTGTCGAATAGCCACAAGAGCTGAACCTTCTTTTCTCTTCACTTGTTGTGGCCGATTTCTGCTTCTGATAAACTTTAAACAGTACACAAGGAAGACTGAGGTAAGTATTCATACTCCAACTGATTCAGTTGTATAAATATTCAGAAAAGCCAAAACCCCCTATAGTTTAGAGAGGCTATCGAATTGAGGTATAGGCCTTACTGGGCCTTTTTCTTTTGATTTTTATGGTTTGTGTAGAGGAATAGATAACTCTGGAGGAGCAGCAAGGCTTGGGGTATCGACTTGGATCAGCTTGAATCTTATCATCGGACCCTGTGAAGGTGAGTGACCGATGGCCATTAGGGGTTCTTTGGCCAAATGTGGTAAAGTGGATTTTGGGTTGATAAGCATGACTTGTACACTAAGAATGGTGATGTTTAATTGTAGGTTGTCGTGGGAGACTCTGTTAGCGAACGTCACAAAACAGGTGTGTAACAGCCCTCGTAGTAGCTTAGGCTAATATTTGCAGAAAAGTCGAATTGCCAAAATTTCGGCATTTCAGGAACTTGAGATTTTGCATGTGGTTTTAGTTGCGATAAAAACGATATGATCGGTGTTTGGATCGATAGAACAGGTAAGAGAGCAATTCTGTGCATGACGGTAAGTTAGGCCTCAATGGGCTGAGATTGGGCCCATAGGCTTCGGGGCCCATTTAGGTGAAATTGATAGGAAACGAAACTTGGACAAATGGCATGTTAGCACAGTTAGAACTGTTGTAAAATTGGGTTAAGTGGGCTTAAAGGGCTAAATCGGCATTCGTAGGGCCATTAGGGGTTTTAGGCCCAAAAGCCCGGATTCGATTAAGTGCGTTAAAATCATGGTTTAAACACTCGGAAATGTTGGTAATTGTTAATGAACATGGAAAACCCATGATATTTGGTAAATTTATGAAATTACCCTTATAATATGAAAAATGACTATTTTGCCCTAGGTAAAAATAACTATTATATCCCTAGGGTTTAATTATGAATGTGATGCATGAGATATTGATATGACATGATATGCACATGATATGTTATGATATTCACATGATATGCTAGGTTATCCTCGTTATCTACATGGGTTGGGTTAATATAAATGGAGGAAGTGCAAAAGGGCTTTGCCCCAGTTATTAAAAGAGGCTAGGCCTCCAGTTATATGATAAAGCAGCTATGCTGCTAGTGGAGAGTTTGGTTGGGTGGGTTGAGTTACTCCCCACATAGTGTGTTGGGTGGTACGGGTGGAGAGTAGCGGATGGTGGGTTGAGTAGTCTCCCCAAATGGGTTGCATACATTTATTAATATTACATGTGATATTGAAAAGGGCCTATGGGTCATACCGTTTACAGTTAAAGCTTCGGCCCAGTAATATGATTAATGAAAAGGCTTCGGCCCAGTATGTTGATATTTGTTGGGCTCTGAAAGGGGCTTGTTGCACACTAAGTTTCCAAACTCACCCCCTTCCTTAACCTTGCAGATGAGCCTTGATGTGGAGACTTAGAGCCGGAGGGGATTTAGAGTGGCCATGGTGATCATTTTTGAACTTTGGAATAAAAAATCGGTTTCTTCTCAGTTTTATCCTATCTATTATTATTACTTGGTTTTGGAGTTGTAATAAGGCCATTATAATTATTTTTCTAGAACTTTTTTATTTTATACTCTATGTTTTACTGAAAATAATTTCCAAATGGGCTAGGCTTAGGGTGCGTTTTCAAAATGATACTTGTTTCTAAAATATCACAATGCTACCATTAATCAAGTTTATCAAAACCACGAATTAAATGAATTCTAACTCGATTTTCTTACAAAACCTAATATCGCACCAAAATGTGGCAATGGTTGTGAGCATGTCTAGGATTGGATCCATCTGAGAGCTTGGTACTTAAGCAGCCTTCATGGCTCACCTCCTCTGTTTCGGATACCTACCTGGTGTACAGCTTCCATTCACTTTGTTAACTTAGCAAAGATGATATTTAAAACACTAAGAAAGACGTTGAAAAAGGCATGGGTTTTTTTAAAACTTCAATGTGACACGTCGGATTCGGCCATAACGTCTGGGCTGGGTTTGGGGTGTTACATTTAGTGGTATCGGAGCCCGGTTGCAATAACTCGGCTGTGGGTTCCTAAACGGGTTTAAAATTAATAATTTCAAACCAAGGGTATTTTAAATCAATTTTTAAGAACTTCTATTTTTTGTGGCCAAATACCTGTTTTAAGCTTTTAATGGTTTGGAGAAAGAGTGGCACACTGAATCCCCGGCACCAAGTCTGTAAATATACTTTCTGTTATGCTGTGTGATATTGATATGATGCTATAGATAGAACTGAGACCCTACTATGATACTTTAGATAGGGTAGAACTGCAAAACAGTAGGATTGAGACTGTAGTTAGGCTACGACGTTGCGAAAACAATCCCTGAACTGCTATATTTCTGTAAGAAATCGTGTAATAAACAACTAAAATATTAACTAATGTCATAAAATTTGTAATCAGATAATTTGATATGAGCACAAGAGGAACTCGTGGACAAGGCCGTGGAGGTGGTCGCGGAAGGGTGCAAGCTGAATCTTCATCCTCAGGGCATAGGCCGTCTGATGAGGCATTTGTGCCACAGGCAATCGAGACTGGGTCACATGATCGGGCTGCGGGGGACGATGCTTTGTCCCAAGCGATGTTAAGGGTCTTGGAAAGGGTTGCTAGAGCTAGCACCGAGACTGTGAATAGGGGATCCATCTCTGAGCGACTTCGGGCTAATGGAGCAGAGGTTTTTAGGGGCATATCTGGAGTAGCCCCAAACGTGGCTAAATATTGGCTAGAGGCAACAAAGCGGATTTGTAACACCCCTAGCCCGAGTCCGATCACCGGTTTAGGCTAAGAGGTATTACTAAGCTAAACATTTAATTTCATTCACATAATCTAACAACTTAAACAGAAAACGAGCTGAATATCTAACGATCTTTGGGTTACATATATGCCATTTTCACATGGTCAAAAATATTTACAATTTCAAAAACGTAACTATCCCCGGCCTAACCTATACATGCCATATCAAGGCCAAAATATAACTATACCAAAAAGGTCGATAGTATGATGAATCGCTGACGATCCCCGAGTCGGAGGCCAAATTTAACAATCTATAAAACAGAGAAGTAAGAAACAGAGTAAGCTTTCAAGGCTTAGTAAGTTTCAAGCATTTCATACTTTAAAGACTTGTAATTTAAATCGAGCATTGAGTATAACAAAACTCATATTATAATTGTAATTCACTTGGCCGAATATACGCAAATACACTAGTTATAAATCCTATTGACCGAATATGTATATATGTATACACAAGAAAATTTCTATCACATATTTCACAATCTGAAGGACTTATACAATTACTTTTAGTTACCTACTTTCATATAATGACTTAGACTGGCCGAATAGGTTGTTGTCTTATTCTCAATTACCGAATCCATCCACACTCATATATATATCTCGTTTGTTAATTACTAATAAATCACTTTGAAATTAATTCACATATGAGTACATAATACGTACCTTAACATGTAAAATATATATATTACTTACTCACGATGGTTACCACGTACATTCAATGTCGTAATCTTACTGGTATCAGTCCTGTCAAGTCTTAGAACTCAAAACACATTTCTAGCACAAGCCGCAGGTCTTTAACTCGAATACCATTCCAGCACGTAGCTAGCGGGCTTTAAGTCCGAATATATTTCCAGCATATAGCCTGCGGACCTCGTGTCTGGATATCTTTCAAGCATATAGCCTACGGATCTCTTGTCCGGATATATTACCAGCATATAGCCTGCGGACCTCGTGTCCGGATATATTTCAAATATCATGCATACATAGTCATATTTAAGCACATCTCATTCAATCTATCACTTTAGTAGTCATTCACTACATTCAGATATAAGCTCAACTTGCACAACATCATTCACATTTTGGCTCCAGAGTTATATTTAATATCACAATTTCATTTCACAATTCAAGCTTAAACCCAAAGTGACCATTATACTATAAATCATATACATGCACTATCTATTATACAACTATGTTCAAGTACAAACCCAGATCGCAATTCACTTAATACACTCTTATAAAAGCATTATCAATTACATACTAAAGGAGATTACTCAAAACTTACCTCGGGTATAATTGAACAGTTACGGGTAGGCTACTCGATTGCTTTCTCCTTCCCCTTATCTGATTTAGTTCCTCTTTGCTCTTGAGCTTTAGAATTAAACAGTTGAATTTGTTTAATTACCTACTCAACCTTATTTCTTTAATAATTACATTTGATAATCATATAACTTCCATACATGTTAAGTTTTATAAAATGTTCTATGACTCGATATCATGCCTATTATTTACACGAATTTATCTATATATAATATATATATACATGTATAACTGAAAGTCTCCATGTCACAAGGTGCTTACCTAAGGCATATATTTATATACCTATGTGTGACTAACACAATTTAATCAATTACTCATTTTTATGCACAACCACTTATACACACACATATATATAATCATAACATGCCTTAATATCTCATATACCACATTCGGCCCTAACCACTCAAATTTAGCTTTTATATACAAATTTCATTTCATGATCAAATGTAGCAATTTGCACATTGGTTCCACCTATGCTAAACAATGACTGAATATACATTTCGAAGAAATAACTTACTTAATATATAATTCACATTACCAAGTACATATAACCCTAATGACGAATGTATATCACTCCAATTCCTATGACTTAGCCATTTACCCCTTTTTAGCCGAATATCCATAAAACATCTAGTTCACATACACAAACACAATCTCTTAAGGCTTATTATATTTTCAAGTACAAATCAAATTTATATAACCGAATATACTTATATATTTAGCTCATCAAACCAATGTTTAATCATATTTTTCCCTAATACAAATGTATTCGGCAATGACCACAACCATTTAACCAACTTTAAAAACAAACCATAACACTTTAAATTTATTTTTATTCCTCCCCCTTTTTGACCGAATGTACACACCAAATAAAAACTCAACTAAACAACAACATTTTTCTTTCCAAAATACACATACACACATACGGCAATTTCAATTCATACTTTTCAACCATGAATTCTACTTATTTAACCATCATTTATGCTACTTAACATCTAACTAACATCTTCCCAAAAACTTATCAAAATAATATCAATTTAGCACTTGCCAAATGGACACTTGTTCATTACTTCATGAATTTAAACCATAGGTTATCTATGTTATGTATTCATCCATCAAATGTCATAATCAATTACAAATAAAAATTGCATTACATACCTTTAAATGGAGACAACCATGGCTGAATGCGTTGGCTTCTTCTTCACCATTTTTCTTTCCCAAATTCGGCAATCAAGAAAGAAAAGGAACATCTATCTTTTTTTTTTAATTATCATCTTTTATTGTTTTACTAATTAATTTATTTTAAAAATAAAGCTTTTACTTATTATAATACTTAAATAAAACATATATTATACATCAACCATCATTTATGGCCGGCCACTAAACAAAATTGGTCCATTTGACATGCAAATCCCTCATGTTAACATTTCATGCATTGTTTGACACTTTAAAATTTACCTATCACACTTTCAAGTTTTATCACATGAGTCCTATCTTATAAATTTCACAAGCATGAAACTTTCACACATGCATTTACACATATAATAAACAAAGAATTTAACAGTTAATTATTTTTATGACTCGATTTTGTGGTCCCGAAACCACTTTTCGACTAGGGTCAAAATAAGGCTGTCACAACTCTCCCCTACATAAGGAATTTTCGTCCCTGAAAATCTTACTAGTGAATAAGTTAGGTTATCGATCCTTCATAGTGTCTTCAAGTTCCCAAGTAGCTTCTTCAACCCCATGCTTAAGCCACAGTACCTTCACCAATAAGATTTTCTTATTCCGTAGTTCTTTTACTTCACGAGCCAAAATACGAACCGGTTCTTCTTCATAACTCAAATCAGGTTGAATCTCAACCTCTGATGGATTAATTATGTTTGATGGATCGAATCTATAACGTCGAAGCATCGAGACATGAAAAACGTTGTGAATCTTTTCAAGTTCAGGGGGCAAAATCAATCTGTATGCGACTGGCTCAATTCGTTCAGATATTTCATACGGCCCGATGAACCTCGGACTCAATTTGCCTTTACGACCAAATCTGATTACCTTTTTCCAAGGTGAAACATTAAGAAACACTTTTTCTCTGACCTGATATTCAATGTCTTTGCGTTTTAAATCCGCATATGACTTCTGACGATCTGAAGCTGCTCTCAGACTTTCACGGATTACTTTTACTTTCTGCTCAGCATCTTTAATCAAATCAACCCCGAAGATTTTACTTTCACTAAGCTCAGTCCAATACAATGGTGTACAACATTTACGACTGTACAAAGCCTCGTAAGGTGCCATCTTAATGCTTGATTGAAAACTATTGTTGTAAGTGAATTCAACCAAAGGTAAATATCGTTCCCATGAACCACAAAACTCAAAGATGCAACATCTCAACATATCCTTGAGTATCTGAATTATCCGCTTAGATTGACCATCAGTCTGGGGATGAAAACCGGTGCTAAAATGCAACTTGGTACCCAATGCTTCTTGCAATTTCTTCCAAAATCGTGATGTGAATCTCGGATCTCTATACGACACAATAGAAATAGGTACCCCGTGCAACCTTACAATTTGAAAAACATACAATTCAGCTAGCTTTTCAAGTGAATAATCCGTACGTACGAAAATAAAATAAGCTGACTTTGACAGTCTATCAACAACAACCCAGATCGCATCTTTCTTGCTTGACGACAATGGCAACCCAGATACAAAATCCATCGTGACTCGATCCCATTTCCATTCGGGTATCATGATCGGTTGAAGTAACCCTGAAGGCACTTGATGTTTCGCTTTCACTTGTTGACATATCAAACACTTCGAAACAAAGTCAGAAATGTCTCGTTTCATACTAGGCCACCAAAACTGACGTTTCAGATCGTCATACATTTTCGTACTACCCGGGTGGATTGACATTCGGCTACTATGAGCCTCACTCAAAATCAACGAAATAAGTTCTGAATTTCTTGGAACACACAATCTACTTCTGAACTTCAAACAATCGTTGTCGTCTATTTGAAACTCTGATTTCACATTAGAAGCACATTCAGCTCATTTAGCAATTACATCATCGTTGACTTTCTAAGATTCACGTATTTGACGAATCAATAATGGTTTGGCTTTTAACTCTACTACTAACACATTATCGGATGAAACGGAAAGGTGCACATTCATTGCTCGTAAATTAAACAGTGATTTACGACTTAAAGCATCGGCAACCACATTAGCTTTTCCTGGGTGATAGTCAATAACAAGCTCGTAATCTTTCAACAATTCAAGCCAATGTCTTTGTCGCAGATTCAAATCCTTTTGAGTCATCAAATATTTGAGGCTTTTGTGATCTGAATATATATGACACCTCTCTCTAAACAAGTAGTGTCGCCATATTTTCAAAGCGAATACGATGGCAGCTAATTCGAGATCATGGGTTGGATAGTTTCTCTCATGCGGCTTTAATTGCCTCGACACGTAAGCTACAACTCGACCTTCTTGCATCAACACACAACCCAGCCCAAGTAAGGATGCATCACTGTAAATGACAAACTCTTTACTCGATTCGGGTTGCACTAGCACTGGAGCTTCAGTCAAATAAGTTTTCAATTGATCGAAACTTTTTTGACACCTTTCTGACCATTCAAACTTAACATCTTTCTGAAGTAGTTTCATCATTGGTGTGGCTATCATCGAGAAACCCTTTACAAATCGTCTGTAATACCCGGCAAGTCCTAAAAAGCTCTGAACTTCAGTAACATTTCTCGGAGGTTTCCAGTCAAGTACGACCGAAATTTTGTTCAGATCAACTCGAATACCCGATGCGGATGCCACATGACCCAAAAAGCTAACTTCTCTCAACCAAAACTCACATTTACTGAACTTAGCATATAACTGCTTATCCTGTAAAATCTGCAACACTAATCTTAGATGCTCGGCATGTTCAATTTCATATCGCGAATAGACCAAAATGTCGTCGATAAACTCAACTACAAACCGGTCCAAATACGGTCTGAAGATCCGATTCATCAAGTCCATAAATACTGCAGGAGCATTAGTGAGCCCAAACGGCATCACTAAGAACTCATAGTGACCGTATCTCGTTCTAAAAGTAGTTTTAGGTATATCTGAGTCTCGAACTCGCAACTGATAATAACCCGATCTCAAATCTATCTTTGAAAACACTGAGGCTCCCTTCAGCTGATCGAATAAATCATCAATACGCGGTAACGGATATTTATTCTTTATTGTCACTTTATTCAACTGACGATAGTCGATGCACAACCTCATGGTTCTGTCCTTCTTTTTCACAAACAATACTGGTGCTCCCTAAGGTGAGAAACTCGGTCGAGTGAATCCTCTATCCGTCAACTCTTGCAACTGAGTTTTCAATTCTTTCAATTCCGTTGGTGCCATACAGTACGGAGCTATCGAAATTGGTGTCGTCCCAGGTACAAGTTTGATGCCGAATTCTACCTCTCGTACGGGTGGTAATCCCGGTAACTCTTCAGGAAAAATGATCTGAATACTCACAAACCACTGGCACAGATTCAATTTTCTTTCCTAACTCTTTGTCAACAAGTACGTACGCAAGATATGCTTCACACCCCTTTCTCACATATTTTGAGCTAACATCGAGGATATTATTGCTGGCAATCCGTTGAAATCAGTAGACTTAACTCAGATTGTCTCATTATTTGCACATCTCAAATCAATGGTCTTACCTTTGCAATTCACAATCGCATCAGGTACGGTCAACCAATCTATACCGAGAATAACATCAAATTCATCAAACGGTAAAAGCAACAAGTCGGCCAGAAAACAAGAACCTCAGATTATTAGAGGGCATTTCTTACACACCTTGTCGACAAGCACATATCGACCCAAGGGATTTGACACTCGAATAACGAACTCAGTAGACTCAACAGGTAAAGTCTTACTGGATGCGAAAGTCTTACATATATATGAATGAGTAGAACCAGGATCAATCAATGCAATCACAATAGTATCAAAGAGAGTGAAAGTACCAGTAATGACATCAGGCGAAGAAGCATCCTTGCGTGCCCGTATAGCATAAGCTGAAGTGTCTTTAGATCAGCCCGAATCATCTCGAAATTTCTTCGGTGACTGCTGAAAGGGCTTCCCCGAAGATCTCTTACGGAACTCTCTTGCTCCCACTTCAGCTTTTCTTTTCTCTTTACTGAGCTCTTCAGCTTTGCAAGCTCGCTCGACTACTATTGCAAATTCTCTGATTTCAAGAATGCCAACATATAGTTTTATATCTTCGTTCAATCCGTCTTTGAAAAGTTTACACATTATAGCTTCTGAAGAAACACATTCTCGAGCATACTGACTAAGCATCACAAATTTTCGTTCATAATCAGTAACTGACATGGAACCCTGTTTAAGTTCAAGAAATTCCTTTCGTTTTTGATCGATGAATCTCTGGCTGATATACTTTTTCCGAAACTCAGTTTGGAAGAATTCCCACGTCACTCGTTCTCTGGGCACAACAGAAATCAACATATTTCACCAATAGTAGGCAGAATCACGTAACAAAGATATAGCACATTTTAAACATTCATCTGGTGTGCAAGACAGTTCATCGAACACTCGGATAGTATTGTCCAACCAAAATTCAGCTTGCTCAGCATCATCACTATCAGTAGCCTTAAATTCAGTAGCCCCATGCTTTCGGATTCTGTCAACCGGGGGCTTATTCAACCTCACCTGATCAATTATCGGAGGTATCATAGGTGCAGGGTGTGTATTATTCGGAAGTGGGGGTTGTGGAACAGCCGTATTAGTTCGAATGTACTGGTTGAACCAATCATTCATCACACTATAAAAAGCCTGTCTAGCTTCATCGTTTTGATTGCTTGTAATAGGTAGAGAGTCCATTGGCGCTGTCCCATGCGCGGGAGCAGGCGCTACACTCTCAACATCATCAGCTACCGCTCTATTGGGATCAGGATCCATTACTATAGGAAAACACATTTTTAACTGTCACAATTCATCATATTGTCGTATTAATACTATATGACATGTATAGCTAGACTCAAACACTTTACGTTAGTCCTAGAATCGACTAAACCGTAGCTCTGATACTAATAAAATGTAACACATCTAGCCTGAGTCCGATCGCCGGTTTAGGCTAAGAGGTATTACTGAGCTAAGCATTTAATTTCATTCACATAATCTAACAACTTAAACAGAAAACGAGCTGAATATCTAACGATCTTTGGGTTACATATATGCCATTTTCACATGGTCAAAAATATTTACAATTTCAAAAACGTAACTATCCCCGGCCTAACCTATGCATGCCATATCAAGGCCAAAATATAACTGTACAAAAAAGGTCGATAGTATGATGAACCGCTGACGATCCCCGAGTCGGTGACCAAATTTAACAATCTATAAAATAGAGAAGTAAGAAACAGAGTAAGCTTTCGAGGCTTAGTAAGTTTCAAGCATTTCATACTTTAAAGACTTGTAATTTAAATCGAGCATTGAGTATAACAAAACTCATATTATAATTGTAATTCACTTGGCCGAATATACGCAAATACACTAGTTATAAATCCTATTGACCGAATATGTATGTATGTATACACAAGAAAATTTCTATCACATATTTCACTATCTGAAGGGCTTATACAATTACTTTTAGTTACCTACTTTCATATAATGACTTAGACTGGCCGAATAGGTCATTGTCTTATTCTCAATTACCGAATCCATCCACACTCATATATATATATATATATCGTTTGTTAATTACTAATAAATCACTTTGAAATTAATTCACATATGAGTACATAATACGTACCTTAACATGTAAAATATATATATTACTTACTCAAGATGGTTACCACGTACATTCAATGTCGTAATCTTACTGATATCAGTCCTGTCAAGTCTTAGAACTCAAAACACATTTCTAGCACAAGCCGTAGGTCTTTAACTCGAATACCATTCCAGCACGTAGCCTGCGGACTTTAAGTCCGGATATATTTCTAGCATATAGCCTGCGGACCTCGTGTCCGAATATCTTTCCAGCATATAGCCTGCAGATCTCTTGTCCGGATATATTACCAGCATATAGCCTGTGGACCTCATGTCCGGATATATTTCAAATATCATGCATACATAGTCATATTTAAGCACAACTCATTCAACCTATCACTTTAGTAGTCATTCGCTACATTTAGATATAAGCTCAACTTGCACATCATCATTCAAATTTCGGATCCAGAGTTATACTTAATATCACAATTTCATTTCACAATTCAAGCTTAAACCCAAAGTGACCATTATACTATAAATCATATACATGCACTATCTATTATACAACTATGTTCAAGTACAAACCAAGATCGCAATTCACTTAATACACTCTTATAAAAGCATTATCAATTACAAACTAAAGGAGATTACTCAAAACTTACCTCGGGTATAATTGAACAGTTACGAGTAGGCTACTCGATTGCTTTCTCTTTCCCCTTATCTGATTTAGTTCCTCTTTGCTCTTGAGCTTTAAAATTAAACAATTGAATTTGTTTAATTACCTACTCAACCTTAATTCTTTAATAATTACAGTTAATAATCATATAACTTCCATACATGTTAAGTTTTATAAAATGATCTATGACTCGATATCATGCCTATTATTTACATGAATTTAACTATATATAATATATATATATGTATAACTGAATGTCTCTATGTCACAAGGTACTTACCTAAGGCATATATTTATATACCTATGTGTGACTAACACAATTTAATATATTACTCATTTTAATGCACAACCACTAATACACACACATATATATAATCATAACATGCCTTAATATCTCATATACCACATTCGGCCCTAACCACTCAAATTTAGCTTTCATATACAAATTTCATTTCATGATCAAATGTAGCAATTTGCACATTGGTTCCACCTATGCTAAACAATGACTGAATATACATTTCGAAGAAATAAATTACTTAAATATATAATTCACATTACCAAGTACATATAACCCTAATGATGAATGTATATCACTCCAATTCCTATGACTTAGCCATTTACCCCTTTTTAGCTGAATATCCATAAAACATCTAGTTCACATACACAAACACAATCTGTTAAGGATTATTATATTTTCAAGTACAAATCAAATTTATATAACCGAATATACTTATATATTTAGCTCATCAAACCAATGTTTAATCATATTTTTCCCTAATACAAATGTATTCGGCAATGACCACAACCATTTAACCAACTTTAAAAACAAACCATAACACTTTAAATTTATTTTTATTCCTCCCCCTTTTTGACCGAATGTACACACCAAATAAAAACTCAACTAAACAACAACATTTTTCTTTCCAAAATACACATATACACATACGGCAATTTCAATTCATACTTTTCAACCATGAATTCTACTTATTTAACCATCATTTATGCTACTTAACATCTAACTAACATCTTCCCAAAAACTTATCAAAATAATATCAATTTAGCACTTGCCTAATGGACACTTGTTCATTACTTCATGAATTTAAACCATGGGTTATCTATGTTATGCATTCTTCCATCTAATTTTATAATCAATTACACACAAAAATTGCATTACATACCTTTAAATGGAGACAACCATGGCCGAATGCCTTGGCTTCTTCTTCACCATTTTTCTTTCCCAAATTCGGCAATCAAGAAAGAAAATGAACATCTATCTTTTTTTTTTATCATCTTTTATTGTTTTACTAATTAATTTATTTCAAAAATAAAGCTATTACTTATTATAATACTTAAATAAAACATATATTATACATCAACCATCATTTATGGTTGGCCACTAAACAAAATTGGTCCATTTGACATGCAAATCCCTTATGTTAACATTTCATGCATTATTTGACACTTTAAAATTTACCTATCACACTTTCAAGTTTTATCATATGAGTCCTATCTTATAAATTTCACATACAAATGACAAAATCAAAGCATGAAACTTTCACACATGCATTTACACATATAATAAACATAAAATTTAACAGTTAATTATTTTTATGACTCAGTTTTGTGGTCCCGAAACCACTTTTCGACTAGGGTCAAAATAGGGCTGTCACAACTCTCCCCCACATAAGGAATTTTCGTCCCCGAAAATCTTACTAGTGAATAAGTTAGGATATCGATCCTTCATAGTGTCTTCAAGTTCCCAAGTAGCTTCTTCAACCCCATGCTTAAGCCACAGTACCTTCCCCAATGAGATTTTCTTATTCCGTAGTTTTTTTACTTCACGAGCCAAAATACGAACCGGTTCTTCTTCATAACTCAAATCAGGTTGAATCTCAACCTCTGATGGATTAATTATGTGTGATGGATCGGATCTATAACATCAAAGCATCGAGACATGAAAAACGTTGTGAATCTTTTCAAGTTCAGGGGGCAAAATCAATCTGTATGCGACTGGCTCAATTCGTTCAGATATTTCATACGGCCCGATGAACCTCGGACTCAATTTGCCTTTACGACCAAATCTGAGCACCTTTTTCCAAGGTAAAACTTTAAGAAACACTTTTTCTCTGACCTGATATTCAATGTCTTTGCGTTTTAAATCCGCATACGACTTCTGACGATCTGAAGCTGCTCTCAGACTTTCACGGATTACTTTTACTTTCTGCTCAGCATCTTTAATCAAATCAACCCTGAAGATTTTACTTTCACTAAGTTCGGTCTAATACAATGGTGTACGACATTTACGACCGTACAAAGCCTCGTAAGATGCCATCTTAATGCTTGATTGAGAACTACTATTGTAAGCGAATTCAACCAAAGGTAAATATCGTTCCCATGAACCACAAAACTCAAAGATGCAACATCTCAACATATCCTCGAGTATCTGAATTATTCGCTCAGATTAACCATCAGTCTGGCGATGAAAAGCGGTGCTAAAATGCAACTTGGTACCCAATGCTTCTTGCAATTTCTTCCAAAATCGTGATGTGAATCTCGGATTTCTATACAACACAATAGAAATAGGTACCCCATGCAACCTTACAATTTGAGAAACATACAATTCAGCTAGCTTGTCAAGTGAATAATCCGTACGTACGGAAATAAAATGAGCCAAATTTGACAGTCTATCAACAACAACCCAGATCACATCTTTCTTGCTTGACGACAATGGCAACCCAGATACAAAATCCATCGTGACTCGATCCCATTTCCATTCGGGTATCATGATCGGTTGAAGTAACCTTGAAGGCACTTGATGTTCCGCTTTCACTTGTTGACATATCAAACACTTCGAAACAAAGTCAGAAATGTCTAGTTTCATACTAGGCCACCAAAACTGACGTTTCAGATCGTTGTACATTTTCGTACTACCCGGGTGGATTGACATTCGGCTACTATGAGCCTCGCTCAAAATCATCGAAATAAGTTCTGAATTTCTTGGAACACACAATCGACTTCTGAACCTCAAACAATCGTTGTCGTCTATTTGAAACTCTGATTTCACATTAGAAGCACATTCAGCTCGTTTAGCAACTACTTCATCGTCGACTTTCTGAGATTCACGTATTTGACGAATCAATAATAGTTTGGCTTTTAATTCTACTACAAACACATTATCGGATGAAACAGACAGGTGCACATTCATTGCTTGTAAATTAAACAGTGATTTACGACTTAAAGCATCGGCAACCACATTAGCCTTTCCCGAGTGATAGTCAATGACAAGCTCGTAATCTTTCAACAATTCAAGCCAACATCATTGTCGCAGATTCAAATCCTTTTGAGTCATCAAATATTTGAGGTTTTGTGATCCGAATATATATGACACCTCTCTCCAAACAAGTAGTGTCGCCATATTTTCAAGGTGAATACGATGGCAGCTAATTTGAGATCATGGGTCGGATAGTTTCTCTCATGCGGCTTCAATTGCCTCGACACATAAGCTACAACTCGACCTTCTTGCATCAACACACAACCCAGCCCAGGTAAGGATGCATCACATTAAATGACAAACTCTTTACTCGATTCGGGCTGCACTAGCACTGGAACTTCAGTCAAATAAGTTTTCAATTGATCAAAACTTTTTTGACACCTTTTTGACCATTCAAACTTAACATCTTTCGGAAGTAGTTTCATCATTGGTATGGTTATCATCGAGAAACCCTTTACAAATCGTCTATAATACCCGGCAAGACCCAAAAAGCTCTGAACTTTAGTAACATTTCTCAGAGGTTTCCAGTCAAGTACGGCCGAAATTTTGTTCGGATCAACTCGAATACCCGATGCGGATACCACATGACCCAAAAAGCTAACTTTTCTCAACCAAAACTCACATTTACTGAACTTAGAATATAACTGCTTATCCCGTAAAATCTGCAACACTAATCTCAGGTGCTCGGCATGTTCAGTTTCATATCGCGAATAGACCAAAATGTCATCGATAAACACAACTACAAATCGGTCCAAATACAGTCTGAAGATCCGATTCATCAAGTCCATAAATACTGCAGGAGCATTAGTGAGCCCAAACGACATCACTACGAACTCATAGTGACCGTATCTCGTTCTAAAAGCAGTTTTAGGTATATCTGAGTCTCGAATTCGCAACTGATAATAACTCGATCTCCAATCTATCTTTGAAAACACTGAAGCTCCCTTCAGCTGATCGAATAAATCATCAATATGCGGTAACGGATATTTATTCTTTATTGTCACCTTATTCAACTGACGATAGTCGATGCACAACCTCATGGTTCCATCCTTCTTTTTCAAAAACAATACTGGTGCTCCCCAAGGTGAGAAACTCGGTCGAGCGAACCCTCTATCCGTAAACTCTTGCAACTGAGTTTTCAATTCTTTCAATTTCGTTGGTGCCATATGGTACGGGGCTATCAAAATTGGTGTCGTCCCAGGTACAAGTTCGATGCCGAATTCTACCTCTTGTACGGGTGGTAATCCCGGTAACTCTTCAGGAAAAAATATCTGAATACTCACAAACCACTGGCACTGATTCAATTTTCTTTTCTAACTCTTTGTCATCAAGTACGTACGCAAGATATGCTTCACACCCTTTTCTCACATATTTTTGAGCCAACATCGAGGATATTATTGCTAGCAATCCGTTGAAATCAGTAGACTTAACTCGGATTATCTCATTATTTGCACATCTCAAATCAATGGTCTTACCTTTACAATTCACAATCGCATCATGTACGGTCAACCAATCCATACCGAGAATAACATCAAATACATCAAACGGTAAAAGCATCAAGTCGGCCGAAAATAGGAACCTCTGATTATTAGGGGGCATTTCTTACACACCTTGTCAACAAGCACATATCGACCCAAGGGATTCGACACTCGAATAACAGACTCAGTAGACTCAACAGGTAAAGTCTTACTGGATGCTAAAGTCTTAGATACATATGAATGAGTAGAACTAGGATCAATCAATGCAATCACAATAGTATCAAAGAGAGTGAAAGTACCAGTAATGACATCAGACGAAGAAGCATCCTCGCGTGCCCTCATAGCATAAGCTCTAGCAGGAGCACGAGCTTCAGATCTGGTCGTAGCATCTCTAGATCCTCTCTGACCTCCACTAGCATTCCCCGCATTCCTAGATGGTCTACCTCGAGCTATAGTAGTACCCAGTTTCCAACTCTGATTCACATTCTATTCAGACAATCTCGGGCAGTCCTTGATAAAGTGGTCGGCTGATCCACACTTATAACAGGAGCGGTTATGAAATTTACAACTTCCCGAATGCCATTTCCCATAATACTTGCACTCAGTCCTATCCCGACGATCGTTACCAACACTAGCAACTGAAGTGACTTGCGTATTCACAGGGGGTCGATCACGGTCTCGTCTGGAAAAACCTAAAGTGTCTTTAGATCGGCCTGAATCATCTCAAAATTTCTTCGGTGACTGCTAAAAGGGCTTCCCCAAAGATCTCTTACGGAACTCTCTTGCTCCCACTTCAGCTTTTCTTTTCTCTTTACTGAGCTCTTCAGCTTTGCAAGCTCGCTCGACTACTATTGCAAATTCTCTGATTTCAAGAATGCCAACATATAGTTTTATATCTTCGTTCAATCCGTCTTTGAAACGTTTACACATTATAGCTTCTGAAGAAACACATTCTCGAGCATACCGACTAAGCCTCACAAATTTTTGTTCATGATCAGTAACTGACATGGAA
Organism: Gossypium anomalum; assembly: GCA_025698475.1. NCBI lineage: Eukaryota > Viridiplantae > Streptophyta > Magnoliopsida > Malvales > Malvaceae > Gossypium > Gossypium anomalum. The sequence goes on along the minus strand of CM046966.1, from coordinate 52,606,299 downwards.
CCCTGTTTAAGTTCAAAAAATTCCTTCCGTTTTTGATCAATGAATCTCTGGCTGATATACTTTTTCCGGAACTTAGTTTGGAAGAACTCCTACGTCACTCGTTCTGTGGGCACAACAGAAATCAACGTATTCCACCAACAGTAGGCAGAATCACGTAACAAAGATATAGCACATTTTAAGCATTCATCTGGTGTGCAAGACAGTTCATCGAACACTCGGATAGTATTGTCCAACCAAAATTTAGCTTGCTCAGTATCATCACTATCAGTAGCCTTAAATTCAGTAGCCCCATGCTTTCGGATTCTATCAACCGGGGGCTTATTCAACCTCACCTGATCAATTATCGGAGGTATCATAGGTGGAGGGGGTGTATTATTCGGAAGTTGGGGTTGTGGAACAGCCGTATTAGTTCGAATATATTAATTGAACCAATCATTCATCACACTATAAAAAGTCTATCTAGCTTCATCGTTCTGATTGCTTGTAATAGGTTGAGAGTCCATTGGCGTTGTCCCATGCGCGGGAGCAGGCGCTACACTCTCAACAACATCAGGTACCGCTCTATTGGGATCGGGATCCATTACTATATGAAAACATATTTTTAACTTTCAGAATTCATCATACTATCGTATTAATACTATATGGCATGTATAGCTAGACTCAAACACTCTACGTTAGTCCTAGAATCGACTAAACCGTAGCTCTGATACCAATAAAATGTAACACCCCTAGCCCGAGTCCGATCGTCGATTTAGGCTAAGAGGTATTACTGAGCTAAACATTTAATTTCATTCACATAATCTAACAACTTAAACAGAAAACGAGCTGAATATCTAACGATCTTTGGGTTACATATATGCCATTTTCACATGGTCAAAAATATTTACAATTTCAAAAACGTAACTATCCCCGGCCTAACCTATACATGCCATATCAAGGCCAAAATATAAATGTACCAAAAAGGTAGATAGTATGATGAACCGCTGATGATCCCCGAGTTGGTGGCCAAATTTAACAATCTATAAAACAGAGAAGTAAGAAACAGAGTAAGCTTTCGAGGCTTAGCATTTCATACTTTAAAGACTTGTAATTTAAATCGAGCATTGAGTATAACAAAACTCATATTATAATTGTAATTCACTTGGCCGAATATACGCAAATACACTAGCTATAAATCCTATTGACCGAATATGTATATATGTATACACAAGAAAATTTCTATCACATATTTCACTATCTGAAGGGCTTATACAATTACTTTTAGTTATCTACTTTCATATAATGACTTAGACTGGCCGAATAGGTCATTGTCTTATTCTCAATTATCGAATCCATCCACACTCATATATATATATATTGTTTGTTAATTACTAATAAATCACTTTGAAATTAATTCACATATGAGTACATAATACGTACCTTAACATGTAAAATATATATATTACTTACTTACGATGGTTACCACGTACATTCAATGTCGTAATCTTACTGATATCATCCTGTCAAGTCTTAGAACTGAAAACACATTTCTAGCACAAGCTGCAGGTCTTTAACTCGAATACCATTCTAGCACGTAGCCTGCGGACTTTAAGTCCGGATATATTTCTAGTATATAGCCTGCGGAGCTCGTGTCCGGATATCTTTCCAGCATATAGCCTGCGGATCTCTTGTCCGGATATATTACCAGCATATAGCCTGCAGACCTCGTGTCCGGATATATTTCAAATATCATGCATACATAGTCATATTTAAGCACATCTCATTCAACCTATCACTTTAGTAGTCATTCACTACATTTAGATATAAGCTCAACTTGCACATCATCATTCACATTTCGGCTCCAGAGTTATACTTAATATCACAATTTCATTTCACAATTCAAGCTTAAACCCAAAGTGACCATTATACTATAAATCTTATACATGCACTATCTATTATACAACTATGTTCAAGTACAAACCAAGATCGCAATTCACTTAATACACTCTTATAAAAGCATTATCAATTACATACTAAAGGAGATTACTCAAAACTTACCTCGGGTATAATTGAACAGTTACGGGTAGGCTACTCGATTGCTTTCTCCTTCCCCTTATCGATTTAGTTCCTCTTTGCTCTTGAGCTTTAAAATTAAACAATTGAATTTTTTTAATTACCTACTTAACCTTAATTCTTTAATAATTACATTTGATAATCATATAACTTCCATACATGTTAAGTTTTATAAAATGTTCTATGACTCGATATCATGCCTATTATTTACACGAATTTAACTATATATAATATATATATATGTATAACTGAATGTCTCTATGTCACAAGGTACTTACCTAAGGCATATATTTATATACCTATGTGTGACTAACACAATTTAATCAATTACTCATTTTTATGCACAACCACTTATACACACACATATATATAATCATAACATGCCTTAATATCTAATATACCACATTCGGCCCTAACCACTCAAATTTAGCTTTCATATACAAATTTCATTTCATGATCAAATGTAGCAATTTGCACATTGGTTCCACCTATGCTAAACAATGACTGAATATAAATTTCGAAGAAATAACTTACTTAATATATAATTCATATTACCAAGTACATATAAACCTAATGACGAATGTATATCACTCCAATTCCTATGACTTAGCCATTTACCCCTTTTTAGCTGAATATCCATAAAACATCTAGTTCACATACACAAACACAATCTCTTAAGGCTTATTATATTTTCAAGTACAAATCAAATTTATATAACCGAATATACTTATATATTTAGCTCATCAAACCAATGTTTAATCATATTTTTCCCTAATACAAATGTATTCGGCAATGACCACAACCATTTAACCAACTTTAAAAACAAACCATAACACTTTAAATTTATTTTTATCCCTCCCCCTTTTTTACCGAATGTACACACCAAATAAAAACTCAACTAAACAACAACATTTTTCTTTCCAAAATACACATATACACATACGGCAATTTCAATTCATACTTTTCAACCATGAAATCTACTTATTAACCATCATTTATGCTACTTAACATCTAACTAACATCTTCCCAAAAACTTATCAAAATAATATCAATTTAGCACTTGTCGAATGGACACTTGTTCATTACTTCATGAATTTAAACCATGGGTTATCTATGTTATGTATTCATCCATTTAATTTCATAATCAATTACAAATAAAAATTGCATTACATACCTTTAAATGGAGACAACCATGGTCGAATGCCTTGGCTTCTTCTTCACCATTTTTCTTTCCCAAATTTGACAATCAAGAAAGAAAATGAAAATCTATCTTTTTTTATTATTATCATCTTTTATTGTTTTACTAATTAATTTATTTCAAAAATAAAGCTATTACTTATTATAATACTTAAATAAAACATATATTATACATCAACCATCATTTATGGCCAGCCACTAAACAAAATTGGTCCATTTGACATGCAAATCCCTCATGTTAACATTTCATGCATTATTTGACACTTTAAAATTTACCTATCACACTTTCAAGTTTTATCACATGAGTCCTATCTTATAAATTTCACATACAAATGACAAAATCAAAGCATGAAACTTTCACACATGCATTTACACATATAATAAACATAGAATTTAATAGTTAATTATTTTTATGACTCGGTTTTGTGGTCCCGAAACCACTTTTCGACTAGGGTCAAAATAGGGCTGTCATAGGATTATGGACGACCTCGATTGCTCTGTGGAGCAAAAGCTGAAGGGGGCCGTGTCGTTGCTAAGAGATGAGGCATACTAGTGGTGTCACTGTAAGGGAAAGTACCCCGATCGAACGAGTAACCTGGGAACGGTTCAAGACTGCTTTTAAAGGGAGGTATGTTGGAGCTAGTTATGTGGATGCCCGTCGGAAGGAATTTTTGAATCTGGCTTAGGGTAATAAGACTGTTGCGGAGTATGAGGTAGAATTCTTGAGGCTGAGTCGATATGCTAGCGGGATAGTATTGACCGAATATGAGCGCAGCGTTCGATTTGAGGATGGCCTCCGTGATGAGCTTAGGGTGCTGATAGCTCCATAGAGGAAGCGTGATTTCGCTGTATTAGTGGAAAAGGCTATGATAGCAGAAGAAGTAAAACGAACTTAATGGCAGAATCGTGAGAGGGATCGACCCAGATTTAGGAGGGATTTCGGACCCTCGGGTGCTGCAAATAGAAATGTCAAAAGAGCTAGAATGGAGGAACCAGTTCGACCAGATCTGGTTAATACTTTTAGACCGCAGGCTTGCAAGGACTGTGGCAGAGCGCACATGGGGAGTGCTGGTGTAATATCCCGAATTAGGGTCTAATCAGAATAGTGGTTTTGTGACCACAAATCTGAGATGGAAATAATTATTTTATGATTATTTTGAGGTCTATGATATGATTGCACGATTTGGGAAAATTTCGTGAAGAAATTTTATGCATAAAGTGCTTAAATTGAAATTAGGGACTAAATCGAATAATTTACAAAACTTGCATTCTAGAAGTTTTTAGTATGAAATTGCTTTGGAATATGAATGAGGAGGTCTTAAATAGAAATTTTACCAATTTCTAAGTCTATGGACAAAAATTGGACATGGATGGAATTTTTGGAAAGTTTAGTAGTAAGGGCATTTTTGTCATTTAGGGGTAAAATGAATTAAAATACAAAAGTAAAAGCTAATTTTGCTCATCTTCTTCACCATGGACGTGTATACCAAGGGAGACTCCATGGATAGGTTTCCAAGCTTCCAAGCTCGATTGTAAGCCCGTTCTAGCCTCGTTTTTAATGATTTTTATGTTTTTAAAGTCCCGGTAACTTGATTTAGCTTATGCTAGCAATAATTCAACCTAGGGTTCGTATTTGGAAAAAAAATACCCACAGTGAAATTTGTGTATTTTGGTGTTTTATGATAGAATATGAGGTTTTAAATTATGTTAAACAACTTGTGCTACTCGGTTTTAAGTGAAAACGAGTAAAAGGGCTTAATCGGTAAAAATACCTAATAGTCATAAGTACATGTTAGAGTGAGAATTGGATGTTGCCATAGAAGGGAAAAATGATCAGCATGTCATAAAACATAAGGAACTAGGATGAAGTTTAATTTCCGAACCTTGGGGCAAAAGTGCAAATATGCAAAAGTTTAGGGGTCAAAATGAAAATTTGTAAAAATATGATTTTTGGACCGTGTGAAAAATGTGACTAATTATTAGGCTAAATGTGATATTATAGATGAAGGAAATCGAGATTCGGGCTTAAATCGGGAAAATACAAGGTTATGGACTAAAATAGTACATTACCATTTTTGGATCGAGGTAAGTTCGTGTGTTAATAATAATGCAATACCATGCATGAATTGGAATTCTCTATTAATATGGCATAAATTGTATGATTTAATATGTTTAAGAGAAGTTGACGGTGATATGTATGATATAAAAAAAAATGTAATGCTAGTTGTGTCATATGAAATTGAATGGAAAATTATTGTTACAAGAATTGAGTGTTAAATTACTATTACCTGGGTTGTATGAATCGTTGCACGGTTGTACCTGATGAGATTTTGACAAGTTTGTACGTAAATAATTTATCGATTCTTTTTATTTTATTATATTTTGTTATCATATGAAATGTGGCTACCTATAGATTGACTATTTGCTGTAAATTGAAAATTGAAAAAGAACTATGAATAAATTTGTAACATATTGGAAATATGTTTGCTGATAATTACTTGATTGGTGAAATAGTTAGAAAAGAGAGAGAAATCCCGGTTGAACCTTCGGAAAGATTGGATGATACAGATGGTATGTAGCTAGGTCACATGTATGGTGCTGAGTGCACATCATGTGTACAAGAGAGCTATGAGACATTATGATGTAGCTAGGTTGCATGGGTGATATTATATGTACACCATGTAGACAAGAGAGCTACGAGATAAACTGGCTAGGTCACATGGGTGGCACTAAGTGTTCACCATGTGTACAAGAGAGCCGAACTTTATGATGGGTGAAACTATGTGCTGAAACCACCAAGTATTGAGGATTGATCCGAAGTGTTCAACGAGAGACTTACTATGTACTACTTTGTGAGTTTTGTGATGAATAAGTGCAGGTATATGTTTATGAAAATTATGAGCAATGTGCTCGATAGTTGGGTGAACTTTGATAAGACAAAACGGATTAAGTGGAATTATGTAAGAATGAATTTTAGTAGTAAAACAGTGTTGGACAGCAGCAGTTGCTTGACTTTGAAAATTCACTAAAAATTGTGAAAGTTAAATAAAAATGCAAATGATATATAAAAATAAATCTTAATGCGTCTATTTTCGTATGAAAGAAACAGGGGAAGCAAAAGAATTCTATATTGTGTGATATTTAAATTTTTGTGAAACAGGGTCTGAATGAATTCGAGATCCCCTATTCTGACTTTATAAATTCACCAGAAATTGTAAAAATATTATTAAGAGCCATACCTTACATGAATGGATTCCTTATTGAGCTTATTTTTAAGGGAAACAAACAACATGGTCGTTGAAATTTTGTACAGGGAGAAATTTGGTTCGTAGTGCACAGAGGTCAAAGTAGTCATACTCTAAAACAAGGGAGAATTTAACTAATAAACTGTACTAATTTGCTAAACTAAAAATTCTGGAAATTTTATGGGAGAAATATATATTAGTCTAGTTTCAAATAAAATTAACAAAAATAAATTTGGAGTTTTGTAACTTCAGATATGAATGATTTAGTAATTGTAACTCGATAACACAGCTTAACCTGAATATGTGTAATTGTACAATTATAGTGTTTTATCTTGAAAAGCATGGTAGTAATTGCTTATTATTTTCATATGAACTTACTAAGCGTAAAGCTTACCCATCCTCTTTATTTCTTTAGTATTGGCAAGTTGGCTCGGGGTTGGAGATCGTCGGAGGCAAAATCACACTATCAAACTATCATTTTTGGGAGAATTAATTCAAATATTAGAAATATCAAGTGAGTGGCAAGTATAGGAAGTTTGTTTCTTGTCATGTATTATTATTATGATTTGGCTTATGTATTGGCCTACATCGAGCTATTGTATATGGCCATGAGATGTGGCCTTTATTCATTGTGGTTTGTAAGTTTTAATTTTGGGCAAAAACTTGGTGACTCGATTTTATATGTTTGTGAATGTTTAAATCCGGTAACGCCTCGAACCCTGTCCCGTGGTTGGATACGGGTGAAGGGTGTTACATTTAGTAGTATCAGAGCAAAGGTTTAGTCGGTTCTCGGACTAACCTAGCATGTGTAAAAGTTCAGCTATACATGCCATTGATCCGTGATAGTGTGATGTCTCCCGACGCGTATGAGCATCGTCTTGTTTAGACAGAGGTACTCTCCAACCAAGCTGTACTGACCATATTCAATGTGATGTGAAGGTGTTTGAATAAAATTACGATTATAATAAAATGAATTTATCTATGTTAAATTGTTTGGACTGAATTATGTGATTGTAATGATATGTATATGATGATGCATGAAATGAAAGTTGTGATTGTGATGAAAATATCTATGTTTGTTTAACCCTTATATGATGTCATGAGTATGATTTGTTCGAGTAGATGAATGGATAAGTCAAGCTATCCAGAAAACACAGGATGCATGCATAATTATACTTGACTAAATGAGATAACTGGAAAGAGGGCATTAAACCAATATGAATGTTAGTTACTCGAAATGAATGACATGATTGAGATATGATTGCTATGATGAAAACTGTGTTACATGTCTATGTATATGAGAGTTGAGTCAGAGGCCCTACGACCCCTTCCCCCTTACCAAAGTGGTGTTTTATAATGGAATTTCATGAGATTTGTCTTGAATAAGTTTTAAGTTGAGAAACCAAAGAGTTGATGCTAGAATAATTATAAATATGATTAGAGATTGAAGAATGAGTTGATAAGTAAAGTCAAAACTAGAAAAGTATCAGATTGGCATAAGGATTATTGGAGTTATGTACTGTTCCAATTAGAGAAGAAATTTATTTTGATAAATCGAATTACTAAGGTACAAGGTCGAGGGAAGTGCAAATCAAAATTTATTTAGAACTAGTCTTCTTTAGTGAAAAATAATATAAAATTTGTGATGGCAGAAATAGTTGGGGAAATGATATCTGAAATATGTAATATCTGAGTGTGACAGTTACGGCTGGATAGATTTAACAGTTTATTCTAATATGTTCCATGTGTTTATCCGTTCCCAGAAATATTTCTATGGTTGTTGATCTTTTAAAGAAATTCTTGTTATATGGGGATGTTTTCTAATCCTGATGTTAGACGAAAGCATTGATAGCCTGACTGGTTTATAATTTGTATTGCTCTATTCCTTCGGGCATTCTATTATATTCTGCCTGATAAAAAAAAGATAAGAGAATATATATGATACTATGATTCTGTTTCTTCTACTTGATGCTCCATTTGATATGTAAATATGGGAAGATACATTGTTCTTGTTGCATTTGATTCCAGTGAAATTAAATGATTTTTTTTACTGGATTTCTTTTCTCTAAGGAATTATCGGGATCTTCTATATTTTCCTATGAGTTTGGTTTTTTATTTTCTGGCATAGTATCGTATCTTGGGTTTCTTTATTCTGGATTTCTTTATTTTGGGTTCCTCTATCTTGGATTTCTTTATTCGGTTTTCTTGTTATCTTTATTTCGTAATTTGTCAATTATGACTCATGTTTGGAGTGCATTCTTCAGCTCGTGATAATTATGTCAAGTATGACTATACTTCTGATTTGATTTGGGTAATATGGTGATTTCAGTATTGGGATTTTTCTAATTTTCGTGTAAGGTTTAACAACAGTAAAGGCATAAGTGATAAAAGTGCGAGTTTCAATCGGTATGGTGGATTACTTCTCTCAAGTAAGTCAATTATAGTTAATGTCTTCAATTGAGATATTTTGGTTACTTGAGCTAATGCAATTGAGACAGTTTTGATTAACGTAAGGAATGAATAGTAAAGGATGGAATGAATAGTAAAGGATGGCATGATGAATTGTTTTGTAACTAAAAGAAAGGATTATTTTCGAGGCTATATCAGAATTATTTCCGTAGCGGAAAGAGAAAAATGTGATAGTGAGTAGTAAACTAAAAGAGTACAGTGAGGATCGACTTCTGATGTTGAATTTCAGATTGGATTTGATTCATGGTATTATTATTCCGAGGCTTATACAGAAAGAATTGTATGAAGCTCATAGTGCAAATTTTCCTATTCATTCAGAGAGTAATAACGTGTATTGTAATTGGATTCAGATGTTATTGGATTGTGATTTATTGATGATGAAAATCTGTATGATTATTTTGGAAGAGTGCAGGTCCCTTTGATTGTTGGATTTCTTGGAATTCTAGTCTTCATTAACCAAATTGAGATCTGGTTTTATGTCAAGATGACAAGGGAAACGGAGAAGTGTTGAAAATTTAAGAACAATTGAGAGATGAGTCCGTAAGCTTTCAGAATATATGAGAAATTAAAGAGATATATTGGAGGCACCGCCTGAGTGAAAGTTCTTCAGTACCAATTGTGAAATTTATGAATCTAAGTGAAGACCACTTTTCCGGTAAGATTTTCGAGGACGAAAATCCCTAAAGGGGGGAGAGTTGTAATATCCCGAATTAGGGCCTAACTGGAATAGTGGTTTCGTGACCACAAATCTGAGATAGAAATAATTATTTTATGATTATTTTGAGGTCTATGATATGATTGCATGATTGTGTGAAAATTTCGTGAAGAAATTTTATGCATAAAGTGCTTAAATTGAAATTAGGGACTAAATCGAATAATTTGCAAAACTTGCATTCTAGAAGTTTTTAGTATGAAATTGCTTTGGAATATTAATGAGGAGGTCTTAAATAGAAATTTTACCAATTTCTAAGTCTATGGACAAAAATTGGACATGGATGGAATTTTTGGAAAGTTTAATAGTAAGGGCATTTTGGTCATTTAGGGGTAAAATGAATTAAAATACAAAATTAAAAGCCAATTTTGCTCATCTTCTTCACCATGGACGTGTATACCAAGGGAGACTCCATGGCTAGGGTTTCCAAGCTTCCAAGCTTGATTGTAAGTCTGTTCTAGCCTCGTTTTTAATAATTTTTTCGTTTTTGGAGTCCCGGTAACTTGATTTAGCTTATGCTAGTAATAATTCAACCTAGGGTTCATATTTGGAAAAAATACTCATACGTGAAATTTGTGTATTTTGGTGTTTTATGATAGAATATGAGGTTTTAAATTATGTTAAACAACTTGTGCTACTCGGTTTTAAGTGAAAACGAGTAAAAGGGCTTAATCGGTAAAAATACCTAATAGTCATAAGTACATGTTAGAGTGAGAATTGGTTGTTGCCATAGAAGGGAAAAATGATCAGCATGTCATAAAACATAAGAAACTAGGATGAAGTTTAATTTCCGAACCTTGGGGCAAAAGTGCAAATATGCAAAAGTTTAGGGGTCAAAATGAAAATTTGTAAAAATATGATTTTTGGACCCGTATGAATAATGTGACTAATTATTAGGCTAAATGTGATATTATAGATGAAGGAAATCGAGATTCGGGCTTAAATTGGGAAAATACAAGGTTATGGACTAAAATAGTACATTGCCTTTTCTAGATCGAGGTAAGTTCGTGTGTTAATAATAATGCAATACCATGCATGAATTGAAATTCTCTATTAATATGGCATAAATTGTATGATTTAATATGTTTAAGAGAAGTTGATGGATGGTATGTATGATATAAAAAAATGTAATGCTAGTTGTGTCATGTGAAATTTAATGGAAGATTATTGTTACAAGAATTGAGTGTTAAATTACTATTACCTGGGTTGTATGAATTGTTGCACGGTTGTACCTGATGATATTTTGATAAGTTTGTACGTAAATAATTTATCGATTCTTTTTATTTTATTATATTTTGTTATCATATGAAATATGGCTACCTATAGATTGACTATTTGCTGTAAATTGAAAATTGAAAAAGGACTATGAATAAATTTGTAACATATTAGAAATATGTTTGCTGATAATTACTTGATTGGTGAAATTGTTGGAAAAGAGAGAGAAATCCCGGTTGAACCTTCGGAAAGATTGGATGATACAGATGGTATGTAGCTAGGTCACATGTATGGTGCTGAGTGCACATCATGTGTACAAGAGAGCTACGAGACATTATGATGTAGCTAGGTTGCATGGGTGATACTATGTGTACACCATGTAGACAAGAGAGCTACGAGATAAACTGGCTAGGTCATATGGGTGGTACTAAGTGTTCACCATGTGTACAAGAGAGCCGAACTTTATGATGGGTGGAGCTATGTGCTGAAACCACCAAGTATCGAGGATTGATCCGAAGTGTTCAACGGGAGACTTACTATGTACTGGTTTGTGAGTTTTGTGATGAATAAGTGCAGGTATATGTTTATGAAAATTATGAGCAATGTGCTCGATATTTGGGTGAACTTTGATAAGACAAAACGGATTAAGTGGAATTATGTAAGAATGAATTTTAGTAGTAAAACAGTGTTGGACAGCAGCAGTTGCTTGATTTTGAAAATTCACTAAATATTGTGGAAGTTAAATAAAAATGCAAATGATATATGAAAATAAATCTTAATGAGTCTATTTTCACATGAAAGAAACAGGGAAAGCAAAAGAATTCTATATTGTGTGATATTTGAATTCTTGTCAAATAGGGTCTGAATGAATTCGAGATCCCCTATTCTAACTTTATAAATTCACCATAAATTGTACAAAAATTATTAAGACTCATACCATACATGAATGGATTCCTTATTGAGTTTATTTTTAAGGGAAATAAACGGAATGGTCGTTGGAATTCTGTACAGGGAGAAAATTGGTTCGTAGTGCACAGAGGTCAGAGTAGTCATACTCTAAAACAGGGGAGATTTTAACTAATAAACTGTACTAATTGGCTAAACTAAAAATTCTAGAAATTTTATGGGAGAAATATATATTAATCTAGTTTCAAAGAAAATTAACAAAAATAAATTTGGAGTTTTGTAGCTTCTGATATGAATGATTTAGTAACTGTAACTTGATAACACAGCTTAACCTGAATATGTGTAATTGTACAATTATAGTGTTTTATCTTGAAAAGCATGGTAGTAATTGCTTATTATTTTCATATGAACTTACTAAGCGTAAAGCTTACCCATCCTCTCCATTTCTTTAGTATTGGCAAGTTGGCTCGGGGTTGGAGATCGTCGGAGGCAAAATCACACTATCAAACTATCATTTTTGGGAGAATTAATTCAAATATTAGAAATATCAAGTGAGTGGCAAGTATAGGAAGTTTGTTTCATGTCATGTATTATTATTATGATTTGGCTTATGTATTGGCCTACATCGAGCTATTGTATATGGCCATGAGATGTGGCCTTTATTCATTGTGGTTTGTAAGTTTTAATTTTGGGCAAAAACTTGGTGACTCAATTTTATATGTTTGTGAATGTTTAAATCCGGTAACGCCTCGAACACTGTCCCGGAGTTGGATACGGGTGAAGGGTGTTACAGTTGGAGACGAACTGGGGCTTGTTTTCGATATGGGTCAAAGGAACATAAGTTCAGAGTGTCCTCAGAGAGTATCTCAGGATCAAGTTGTGGAGCAAAGGGGTGTCCAACCGCAGCGAGGGGGACCACCACCGCAGAGAGGCCGTGGGCAAGGTAGAGGTGGCAATGGTAATGGACGAGGACATGGGGCACCTAACAGGGGTGCTGGACAAGCTGAAGCATGATAGCCGGCGTTGGTTTATGCTGTACGGCGTTGAGAGGAGGGTGATGCTCCTGATGTTATAATCGGTACGTTCCTCATTCATAGCACGCCTTACGCTACTTTGATTGATGTGGGTTCCACTCACTCGTATGTTGCTTGTAATGTATCTGGGGCGTTGGGTGTGCTTCTTGAGGAGACTGTGAGTGGGGTGTCAGTGGTAAGTCCCTTGGGACACTCGGTTAAAGTAGATAAACTCTTTAAGGGGGTGCTTTTAGAGACACAAGGTAGGATATTTGTGGGAGATTTGATGGAGCTACCATTTGGGGAATTTGATTTTATTTTGGGAATGGACTGGCTAACTAAGCATTGGGCGACGTTGGATTGTGCTGCTAAGAGAATGGTGCTAAGAACTGCCAAGGAAGAGGAAATAATGGTCATAAGGGAGCGAAGGAACTATTTTTCCAATGTTGTCTCGGCTTTAAGGGCTGAGAAGATGATTCGGAAAGGTTGTGAGGTGTTCTTAGCATTTGTGAGTCAAGCTAAACCTGAGGGAATAACTGTGGAGTCAGTTAGGACCATCAAAGAATTTCAAGATGTATTTCCGGAGGAAGTTCATGGACTACCTCTGAATAGAGAAGTTGAGTTCGGAATCGACTTGTTACTTGGAATAGCTCCAGTGTTTATTGCACCTTATCGGATGGCACCGAAGGAGTTGGTGGAACTAAAGGCTCAGATTCAAGAACTGTTGGATAGAGGGTTTATAAGACCAAGTATTTCTCCATGGGGCACACCAGTGTTGTTTGTAAAGAAGAAAGAAGGGACCATGCGGATGTGTATTGATTATCGGCAGTTGGACAAACTGACGATCAAGAACAAGTATCCATTGCCAAGAATTGATGATCTATTCGACCAACTGAAAGGAGCTTCGGTATTTTCTAAGATTGACCTTCGGTCAGGATATCATCAGTTGAGAGTTAAAGAAGGGGATATTTATAAGACGACATTCAGAACTCGATATGGTAATTACGAGTTTTTGGTTATGCCCTTTAGCTTAACTAACGCATTGGCAGTATTCATGGATTTGATGAATCGGGTATTCCAACCGTACTTGGATCAGTTCTTAGTCATTTTTATCGATGATATCTTAGTATACTCAGAAACAGAAGAGAGGCACGAGGAGCACGTTCGTATTGTGCTGCAAGTGCTAAGGGAAAAACAACTTTATGCAAAGTTCAGTAAGTGCGAGTTTTGGTTGAGTGATGTAACTTTCTTGGGGCATGTTGTGTCTGCTGAGGGGATCAAGGTAGACCCTCGAAAGATTGAGGCGATTTTGGAGTGGAAGCCACCGAGGTCAGTAACAGAAATCTGAAGTTTTCTGGGGTTGGCAGGTTATTATAGAAGATTTGTGGAAGGATTTTCTATGTTAGCAGCACCGTTAACAAAACTTATAAGGAAGGGAGCATCGTTTGTTTGGACAAATAAGCAGCAGGAGGCTTTTGAGAAGTTGAAGAAGGTTCTGACTGAGGCACCAGTGTTGATTCAGCCAGAGTCTGGTAAGGATTTCACTATGTACAGTGATGCGTCACATGTAGGTTTGGGCTGTGTGTTGATGCAAGAGGGTAAAATGGTTGCTTATGCTTCACGACAACTTAAGCCTCATGAGGTAATCTATCCTACTCATGACTTGGAGTTGGCAGCGGTGATTTTTGCGCTTAAGATATGGAGGCACTACTTGTATGGGGAGAGATGCATTATCTATACGGATCATAAGAGTTTTAAGTACTTACTGACTCAAAAGGAGCTGAATCTTAGACAGCGAAGGTGGATAGAGTTTCTAAAGGACTATGACTGTTAGATTGAGTACCATCCAGGTAAGGCAAATGTCGTGGCAGATGCGTTGAGTCGTAGGACTGTGGCAAAATTGAAGGCAATGTTTGCTCGTTTAAGCTTGTATGACGATGGAAGTTTATTGGCAGAGTTACAAGTGAGACCGACTTGGGTGAAGCAGATTAAGAAGCAGCAGTTGGTGGATGAGTCATTGGTTTCTCGTTTTCAGCAAGTTGAGAAGGGGAAAAATCCAGACTTTGGATTAAATGGTGATGGGGTTCTTTGTTTTCAAGGAAGAATTTGTCTTACGAAGGACTCTGATTTGAGATTGATGATTTTAAGAGAGGCACATGGTGGACCTTGTGCTATGCATCTAGGAGGGATTAAGTTGTTTCGAGACTTGCGAGAGCTATACTGGTGGCCTGGGCTTAAGCGAGAAGTGACCGAATTTGTAGGAAAATGTTTGACGTGCCAACAAGTAAAAGTCGAGCATCAACTGCCTTCAGGATTGTTACAGCCAGTAAAGATACCACTTTGGAAATGGGAAAAGGTGACCATGGATTTTGTGAGTGGCCTACTATTGACACCTTCTAAGAAGGACTTAGTTTGGGTAATTATGGATAGGCTGACGAAATCTACCCATTTCATACCTGTCCGAACCGATTACTGACTTTAGAAGTTGGCCAAGTTGTATGTGGCAGAGATAGTGCGGTTGCATGGAGTGCCAGTATCGATAATTTCTGACCGAGACCCAAGGTTTACATCTCAGTTTTGGCAGAGGTTACATGAGGCGTTGGGAACGCGATTGGATTTTAGTACGGCTTTTCACCCTCATACGGATGGGCAGTCAGAGAGAGTCATTCAGATTTTGGAAGACATGTTGAGGGGTTTTGTTATCGACTTTAGGGGTAGTTGGGAAGATTATTTGCCATTGGCGGAGTTCGCGTATAACAACAGTTACCAAGCAAGTATACAGATGGCTTCTTACGAGGCAATGTATGGGCGAAGGTGTCGCTCGCCTACTTGTTGGGCAGAGTTGGGAGAAAGGCAAGTACTTGGACCGGAATTAGTAGCAGATACTGAACACAAAGTTAGGGTGATCAGGAATCGGTTAAAGGAGGCAACAAATCGACAAAAGTCTTATGCTCATCTGAAGTGAAAGGATATTGAATATGCTGTAGGGGACATAGTCTTTTTGAAGGTTTCGCCTTGGAAGAGGATTTTTGAGGTTTGGTAAGAAGGGCAAGTTGAGTCCACGGTTCATTGGGTCTTATCAGATCCTTAAGCAGATAGGACCGGTGGCTTATCAGCTAAAGTTACCTCCAGAGCTGGATCGTATTCACGACGTCTTTCATGTCTCCATGCTAAGGCGATATCGTTCAGACCCTACTCATATCGTGCCAGTTGCTGAAATTGAGGTACAGTCGGATTTGACCTTCGAGGAAGAACCTGTGCAGATACTTGACCATGACATCAAGGTGTTGAGAAGAAAGACAGTCCCACTGGTGAAGGTACTTTGGGGAAACCATGGCAACGAAGAAGCTACTTGGGAGTCCGAGGAGGCGATGCGTCAACAATATCCTCAACTATTTGGATCAGGTAAATTTTAAGGCCGAAATTTCTTTAAGGAGGGTAGAGTTGTAACATCTTGATTTTCAAGTTTTCGTAATTTTTGAGAATTTAGTAAAGTTTTTAAAATTTGGTATTTGGTAGTGGAATTCATAGTTGGGATATGTAAATGGGCCTATGAAAGGCCCACGAGTTGGCCAAAACCTGGTAGAATTTTTGAATTTTAGACTTAAGGAGTTAGAGGCTTTAGATAGGTGGTATTATTAAAAGATGTCAGTAAAATGTAACACAAGAGAGCTCCTGGTAAAGTGGCTAAGTGACGCTACTAGGGAGCTAAAAAAAATGGCGTGTAAGTGGTTAGGGAGAGCCAAGGTTCGATTATCTAAGCTGGCAATTGTGGTGTTCTTTTTATGTCTTGAGCAGGCAGGAGTTGGAAGTTGAATGGAACTCTGTTGGAAAGAGTTTGAATCAGTCAAACGCATGGATTAAGGAGTGATAAGGGGAGAGATTTTGGGGATTTGGAGAGAAGTTGAGAGTTGGCCGAATAGTGGGAAGTAGAGAGGGGATTTCGGCTGAGGGGTTTTAGGATAGTATTTTCGGCAATAGGGACTTTATTGTGCCGTTTTCTTCTGTTTCAACATCATAGGGCTATTCTTTTCTTCTCTTTTTCTTCTCTAGCTGAAATTACCACCCTTTTTCCATCCATCTTTCTTTCCTTTTCTTTTCTGAAACCAATCTACTATTCCCTTTTCTCTTCATCACTTTTGCCGAATAGCTATAAGAGCCGAACCTTCTTTTCTCTTCACTTGTTGTGGCTGATTTCTGCTTCTGGTAAACTCTAAACAGTACACAAGGAAGACTGAGGTAAGTATTCATACTCCAACCGATTCAGTTGTATAAATATTCAGAAAAGTCGAAACCCTTATAGTTTAGGGAGGCTGTCGAATTGAGGTATAAGCCTTACTGGGCCTTTTTCTTTTGATTTTTATAGTTTGTGTAGAGGAATAGATAACTCTGGAGGAGCAGCAAGGCTTGGGGTATCGACTTGGATAAGCTTGAATTGTATCATCGGACCCTGTGAAGGTGAGTGACCGATGGCCATTAGTGGTTCTTTGGCCGAATGTGGTAAGGTGGATTTTGGGTTGATAAGCATGACTTGTACACTAAGAATGGTGATGTTTAATTGTAGGTTGTCGTGGGAGACTCTGTTAGCGAACGTCACAAAATAGGTGTGTAACAGCCCTCGTAGTAGCTTAGGCTAATATTCGCAGAAAAGCCGAATTGCCAAAATTCTGGCATTTCGGGAACTTGAGATTTTGCATGTGGTTTTAGTTGCGATAAAAACGATACGATCGGTGTTTGGATCGATGGAACAGGTAAGAGCGCAATTCTATGCATGATGGTAAGTTGGGCCTCAATAGGCTGAGATTGGGCCCATGGGCTTTCGAGCCCATTTGGGTGAAATTGATAGGAAACGGAACTTGGACAAATGGCATGTTAGCACAGTTAAAACTGTTGTAAAATTGGGTTAAGTGGGCTTAAAGGGCTAAATCGGCATTCGTGGGGCCATTAGGGGTTTTGGGCCCAAAAGCCTGGATTCGATTAAGTGCGTTAAAATCATGGTTTAAACCCTCGAAAATGTTGATAATTGTTAATGAACATGGAAAACCCATGATATTTGGTAAATTTATAAAATTACCCTTATAATATGAAAAATGACTATTTTGCCCTAGGTAAAAATGACTATTATATCCCTAGGGTTTAATTATGAATGTGATGCATGAGATATTGATATGACATGATATGCACATGATATGTTATGATATTCACATGATATGCTATGTTATAGTCGTTATATGCATGGGTTGGGTTAATATAAATGGAGGAAGTGCAAAAGGGCTTTGCCCTAGTTATTAAAAGAGGCTAGGCCTCCAGTTATATGATAAAGTAGCTATGCTGCCAGTGGAGAGTTTGGTTGGGTAGGTTGAGTTATTCCCCACATGGTGTGTTGGGTGGTATGGGTGGAGAGTAGCGGATGGTGGGTTGAGTAGTCTCCCCAAATGGGTTGCATACATTTATTAATATTACATGTGATATTGAAAAGGGCCTATGGGCCATACCGTTTACAGTTAAGGCTTCGACCCAGTAATATAATTAATGAAAAGGCTTCGGCCCAGTATGCTGATATTTGTTGGGCTCTGGAAGGGGCTTGTTGCACACTAAGTTTCCAAACTCACCCCCTTCCTTAACCTTGCAGGTGAGCCTTGATGTGGAGACTTGGAGCCGGAGGGGATTTAGAGTGGCAATGGTGATCATTTTTGAACTTTGCAATAAATAACCGGTTTCTTCTCAATTTTATCCTATCTATTATTATTACTTGGTTTTGGAGTTGTAATAAGGCCATTATAATTATTTTTTCTGGAACTTTTTTATTTTATACTCTATGTTTTACTGAGAATAATTTCCAAATGGGCTAGGCTTAGGGTGCGTTTTCAAAATGATACTTGTTTCTAAAATATCACAACATTACCATTAATCAGGTTTATCAAAACCACGAATTAAATGAATTCCAACTCGATTTTCTTACAAAACCTAATCTCGCACCAAAGTGTGGCAATGGTTGTGAGCATGTCTAAGATTGGATCCATCTGAGAGCTTGGTACTTAAGCAGACTTCATGGCTCACC
The DNA here is from genome assembly GCA_025698475.1 of Gossypium anomalum. NCBI lineage: Eukaryota > Viridiplantae > Streptophyta > Magnoliopsida > Malvales > Malvaceae > Gossypium > Gossypium anomalum. The sequence continues at coordinate 52,587,429 of CM046966.1, read as the reverse complement.
TCCTCTGTTTCGGATACCTACCTGGTGCACAGCTTCCATTCACTTTGTTAACTTAGCAAAGATGATATTTTAAAACACTAAGAAAGACGTTGAAAAAGGCATGGGTTTTTTTAAAACTTCAATGTGACACGTCGGATTCGGTCATAACGTCTGGGTCCGGTTGGGGTGTTACATTTAGTGGTATCAGAGCCCGATTAGAACAACTCGGCTGTAGGTTCCTAAACGGGTTTAAAATCAAGAATTTCAAACCAAGGATATTTTAATTTTGGTGCAGGTTTACCACACATAGTCACAGGTTGTTACATGGTCTGAAGACACAGTCGTGTGACCCTATTTCGATTTGCACATGGAGACGTACATGGTCTACGATAAACCAATGTGACCCAAATTTCAAATTGTACACAGTTTGGCTACACAACCATGTTTTTGGGCCACACGGTCGTGTGACCCTTGTTTCCAAAATTTTTAAAATTTTCCATGCTTTTTTGTCTTGATTCAAATTAGTCTTAGATCGTTTTCAAACTATTTATTTAGGTCTCGTAAGCTTGATTTAAGGAATATAAGTGTATATATATGCTTTGTTTAATGTTTGGATTGAATACTGATATTTAAATTAATATTTGAATGATTTTGTGATATGATTTGATTGAATGTGTGCCGTAAGACTCAGTAACCTTAATCCGATGAAAAAGACGGGTTAGAGGTGTTACATGCAGGATGTATCCTGAGAATATGTTTTTTTTATTGTTTTACATATGGTGGGGAAATAACTATTTTTAAAAAATTTCAGTGGAGATAACTTGAATTTCAATTATTTATGGATCCAAAAGTGTTTATACATTAGTATTTTCAAAAGACTTATTGTATATATAATTATTCTTAAATATAAGATGTGGGTCATTATAAATAAACAATATTTATAATTTCTTTCACATTTATGTAATTTGATTTATTTTATGAAGTGGTTAAATTTGTATGTTAATAACAAAATTCAAAAAATTATTTTATTTCTTTAGACAAGGGTAAGTGTCATAAATCTCACATTAATTAGAGGAGACTCTCTTATCTTATACTTATACTATAAATAAGTGTTAATTTTGTCACTATTTTCATGAGCTCTTCAAAATTTATTCACTATGGGAAATGAATTACCATATATAAATAATATTTAAAATAACTAATATTACAATAGCCTATGGTTCACACCTTATAGTAAATAATAACTAATATATATTAATATGTATAAATAAGATATAAATGCATTTAATGTATAAGGTTTTTTATGAATTTCTTCAAATGAAATTATGAAGAAATTTTTATAGTGTATGTGTTAGCTTCTCAATATAATCTATATATAAATTTGGTAATATCTTTACACAGTCATTGCTTGTATTATTAGAAACATTCTAGAATTACTACTAATGTTACAATAGCCTATAGGGTCACACCTTATAGTTGAAGCGAACAGAATCCAAATACATTTGGTATTGTATTTAGTTGTCACATCAAGTAAATTAATTATTATATTAATTTAATTTGATAGTTAAATATTAAACACAATATATGTACAAGCCTGTTGTACATATATAGAGAACATAGATAAAATTAATATATGAATTTGTTTCATACAAAATATTAATTGAATATATTTTACTGAAATTATTGATATAAACAGTTATAATAATTTTGGTCAAAATATAAAAGAACCTGGAAATTGATATTCTTTAAGAAAGAATAAAAAAATTTGTTTTGACTTTCCATTTGTTTCTCTAAAAAATAAAGGAATAATCCTGTTTTTTTTTCTAATGTGTGATATCAAAGAAAATAAAAGGAATATGAATCCCTAATGTGTTAGGGCTACAAAAAAATACAAACACACAACTCAAAAGGTCTAGCAGCCATCTTTGAATTCTCTCTGAAATTGTTCAAAGAGTTTTTCTGTTCGTGGTTGATTGGGTGCTACGTAGAGGTCGATGCACTTTTGTTGCGTCTTGGATTGACACCTCGCAATGTATTTCAACCAACAACGTTACACACCATTTTTTCAATTTAAAAAGGTATATTTTCAACCTTATTTCAACCTAATTCTTTCCTCGTACATGGATCTATGGTTGATGATCGTCGAAATAATTTTTTTGATGTGCCACGGGGCATACCGACGATCCAACAGTGGTATCAGAGCCACTTGTACCATATGGATTCGAGATTAGATTTATTGGTTGATGCGGTTGTATGAGATACATGTTGTCTTATTTGTTTTAATCGATTCATTTTATGTATATATGATACTTGCATTCTATTTAATAAACCTATGTGATTATATGTTCGTTCTAGTCACTGATTAAGTATTAATCATTGATTTTAATGCCTATTGGATCTAATATAATTTTGTTAAGTGTTAACAAATCTATCTTGGGGGCGATGGGTTTTTGTTATTCAAAGTTAATAGTTAAATTCCTAGTAATATTCGAAAATAAGGAACAGAAGTTGTTCTAGTAAGAAAGCACATGAATCAAAATTTTGAAAAATATTCTATTTTTAATAAAAATATATTGTCAGTGATGTTTTTCCAAAAGAGATCTAAGTGCAGTTTCTTGATTTTCTTCGGAGTATGCCGTTGACAGCCCAATGGTGCCGCCGTAAGGGGCTCTGCCCCCTTGACCCCCACTAGGGGCTTCACCCCTGACCTCTGCATAGGTTACATTAAATGGTTCAGACAAATTTTTAATTCACATTAACAACCGATTAAATAAATACATATTATATGTTGTATGCTATGGTGTATATGCACAATGTTTGAAATGCATGGTTATAGCCCAATAGCCCATTTAATTTATAATTTAAAAAGGTTGTAATTTTATAAATACGGCCTACGTGTCGTGCCTTTCTATTTTTCCATTGAATTTTTCTTATCATCCTACGCTCTTATATGTAAAATGAGTTTCTATAATTGTAAACTTTCCGAGCTGCTACGGACTAGAGCAGATGAAGGATGGGCTACCTAAATGAGAGAAAGAAGCTTGTGTTGCGACTTAAACCCTTAGGATTCCTTTGATTATATCATTGGCTTGGGAGGTACCACCTTATTTTTATGGGCTAGAACTATTACATTTATTTATTGTTTTATATTATTCATGTTTGTGATGCAATGGATGATATTGTTAACATGTATGATATACTATATTATTAAAGTTGAACATTAATGGTGAGATGAATATTATTAAAAAAAACCTTCAATAAAATATTAAGTTAAGATTGTTTTCCAATATTTACCCTCGTTAAAGCCTTGATCGATACAAAGTGGGTTCTGCTAAAGTGAAGTACTTGTATCTATCTTGGTCAAACGCGAAGAATAAGCAGGTGATATTCATGCATTACAATATTGGTTAATAACTTAACTAAGTTACTCTAATAGGATTAGAAACCTAGAGGCAAAATATTTGGATGATCATGAGATGATAGGGACAAGAGTTGTGCACCAACTAATGAGTTACATAGGCTGTAATTAGCTAGTGCTGTTTACCTAAATAACCATAATCTTGAGAGTAAAGCCAGCGCTGACTTAAAAGGAGGTGGAATATGGATCATTACCCACTACAAAACTTTAGAGAGTATTTTCTAAAATTAATATCTGAGGGTTATTCAATTTTGAATAAAATAGTGGAAGCATCTTTTAACGAAGTCTTTTTAAATGTTAATAATAAAATTGGTAAATTTACACATAAACATGTTTTATTATTATAGATTCACTATGGCAAACAATGTAACACCCCTAATCCGTACCCGTCACCGGAACTGGGTTACAGAACATTACCAAAGTTTACAGAATAATTTCATATAATTCATGTCATTTACTTTTCATATCCGAAATTAATCATATTATCCCTTGAATGGACCCTCGAGTCCCAACTTAAACATTAGAATCAAGTCGGGACTAATTTGGAAACTCAGAGAATTTTTCGCGAAATTTAAAATTTTTTCTTTAATACAGAGGTCACACGCCCGTGTGGCTCACACGGCCAAGTGACATGCCCATGTCTTAGGCCGTGTGGGCATTAAATGTGAGGCACACGGCTGTGTCTTAGCTCGTGTCCTTACCCATGTAACTCCCTGACTTGTGCCACATGCTTGTGTGCTAGACCGTGAGGTCAATTTAATTTTCACAAATTAGGTGTAGGTTTCACATGGCCAAGACACATGCCCGTGTTCTGGGCTGAGACACACGCTCGTGTCTCCGTCCGTATGCCCAATTCTGAGTATTCTGTTTCTAAATTTTAGGATACAAGGGACACACGGCCAAACCACATGCCCATGTGCCAAGCTGTATGTTACACACGGTCAAGACACATGCCCATGTGTCTACCTGTATGGACAAAATAAGGCCATTTCCTAGCCCTATTTCTCACCCAAATTTAACCTTCAACCTACAACAACATTTTCATATATTTTCCAACTAATTCAAGTCATAAAAATCAAGCAAACATTATTAATATATATGAAATAGTATCACATATTCATATGATCAAGCTTACCTTCTTGTAATGATTTGTATTTTACTTAATTCAACCTAACCATACCTTATAATTGTATATATTAAACATGATATAACTTTATATTATCATACCAAAATATACTATTACTAGCCATTCCAATGGCTAGATTACAAACATCTATTTACATATCATCATTGGTAAAATTAGCTTATACATGCCATTATGTCAAAGTAATTTTTCTATTTATACCAAAACAAGCTGGAGGATAGTGTGATGATACTCGAACCGATCTCCAACCTTTACGAGCTTTCGAGCACTATAAAATAGAGAAAAGAAAACCTAGTAAGCATTTAATATTTAGTAAGTTTATAACAGGAATTTAATTTACCATATATTTACATTTAAGATAAACATACAATAATGTATCCAAGCAATTTGGTTTATAGCCTAAAACACAACTTCACCAAAGCATGTTAGTCAAATAATTCATGTAATACCAAGAATGTGGATGAGTGCATCATTTAATGTCTTTCATATACATATGCTTTCCATAACATTATTCCAAATTACATGTACATTTTAATGACAAATTATTTCAAGTTCAATTCAGCCATGTCAAAATTTTACCCGTTGAATTTGTTTGAAATATCGATGGATACGCTCATATAGTACACTTTAGTGTACACTACTATAATTCATCAATTCATTTCCAGGGGTACCCAATTTGGGTACATAATCAGGAAGCACACTCTTGAGCCTTGTAACGGGAAGCTCACACAGAGCCATTTCGGGAAGCTTATAAAGAGCCTATCGGGAAGCTTATTCGGGTTATATAACGGGTAGCTCATAAGAGCCATAATTGGGAGGTTCAAAAAGAACCTTGTCGGGAAGTTCACAAAAAACCATATCGAGAAGCTTCGGATAGCCAATATCAAGAAGTTCAAGCGAGCACTATCGGGAAGCTCACGAAAAGCCTTTAATCGGGATGCTCATAAAAGCTAAGGTGTGTCCACAACAAATGTAGGATCACAACCTATTGGGATGATCCGAAGAGCTATAACAGGAAGCTCGCTGAATCATATAACGGGAAGCGCGAGAGGGCTAATAACGGGATGCTCTTTTGAGTTATGGTGTGTCTGCAACATATGCTGAACCACAACGAATACGGAAATCCTGTATCCATCGACTTTCATTTATTCAAATAGGATTTGACATTTATCGAGAATTATCGGATATTCAATCAATTTCATATACATGGCAATTATACAATTCACATATACAACATTTAATTCAAACAATAAATGTACACAATTTAGTTACACGAACTTACCTCGATACGAAATCTACTAATCTGAAACTTTTTGATTTCCTCGATCTAACTCGGTATTAGGTCTTTTGGGATCTATATAAATAAATTTAACATCAATTTAATCCATTTCATACTTAATTTAATTCAATTCACATCATAGGAAAAATTACTATTTTGCCCCTATACTTTTCACAAATGATGATTTCGTCTCTAGGATCAGAAATTGAAATTCATGCAATTTAATCCTTATTCCAAGCCTAACTAAAATCTTCATATAACTTTTACAGCACATGTATTTCACAAAATTCAAAATTTTTCCATAACTTTTACACCTTTGCAATTTAGTCCCTAAATCATAATTTCATCAAAATTCTCTTTGTAAAAGTTATTTATCTATCAAAAACCTTTCATTTTCTACCATAAATTTTGAAATTTCAGCATATTCATCCATGACAAAACTTCTATACTTTGATAAATTTTTAAATTAATCCTCAAAATAGATAGATTAAACTATCCCGATCTCAAAAATATAAAAATTACTAAAAACGGGACAATAAAACATACCTAATTAAGCTTGATTAGTTTCCTTTCTCTCTCCTAAGGTCTCCATGGAATTTTTTGGGATGAAGATGATATAAAATGATATTATTTCTATTTAATTATTTATCATCCATTAATTTTCTACTTTCCAATTTAGTCCTGGCCTTTTTCTAATTTTCCATGGATGATTCATCAAAAATATCTACTAACTTTTCTTTAATGGTCAAATTACCATATAAGGACCTCAATTTTTGAATTCCATAGCTATTTGATACTTATAGCTACTAGAATTCAACTTTTACATTTTATGCAATTTGGTCCTTTCCCTAATTAAACACATAATCGGTAAAATTTTATTATCAAAATTTTCATATTACATTCTTATCATAAAGTAGACCATGTAATAATATTAAAATAAATTTTCTTTTCGGCTCGAATTTCAGGTTCCGAAACCATTATTCCGATTTCACTGAAAGGCTGGCCACCGATGTCATCTTGCAATGGTTGTTGGATAGTTTTAGCCAATTTCTCCTTAACTTCAACATGAATGAGATTAATAAGAATTTTCCATAGTTACTTAACATGTTGCGAATGGTTGAAAGTAACATGAAAAAGGTTGAACCTAAGACCATTCTGATGGTCTGCAAGGACAAGGGCAAAGGAAAGCTTAATAATAAGGTAAAGCCTAAGGACAATGTCAAAGCCAAACCTAATAAAGGAAAGGATGCATTGAAACCTAAAGGATGAATTGCTAAGGAAGAAAAATGTTTTCATTATGGTAAGACCGGGCACTAGAAGAGGAATTGCCCTGCCTATCTTGAAGAGGTCAACAAGGCAAAGGAAAGTGGAGTGTCCATTTCAAGTATTTATGTTATTGATATTAATTTACCAACATCTACTTTTTGGGTATTAGATACTGGTTGGGGTTCTCATATTTGCACCTTTCTATAGGGACTGCAAAGGAGTAGGATTTTGGCTAAAGGAGATGTAGACCTGGGAGTTGGAAATGGAGCAAGAGTTATTGCATTAGCTGTATGAACACATATTTTATCATTGCCTAGTGGACTTGATTTACTTTTGGCGGATTATTAATTTTTGTCACGTTTGACTAGAAACATTATTTCAGTTTCTTGTTTAGACAAAAATAATTTTGAGATAATTTTTAAGAATAACTACTGTTCATTTTATCTCGATAATATTTTTTATGGTTCGACACAATTAGTAAATGACCTCTACATTTTATATCAAGATAGACCCATTTATAACATAAATACTAAAATATCAAAAATAAATGACTCTAATCAAACTTATCTTTTGCATTGTCGATTGGGCCATATAATTGAGAAGCGTATATCAAAGCTCCATAAAGATGGGATTTTGGATTCTTTTGTTTTCAAATAATTGGATATATGTGAGTCTTGCTTGTTGGGTAAAATGACTAAAGTAGTAAAAGTGAGCAAGCTAGTAATTTATTGGACTTAATACATAGTAATGTGTGTGGAGTAATGAACACACAAGCTAGAAGAGGTTTCCAATACTTCATTACTTTCATTGATGACTTCAGTAGATATGGATGTATTTATCTTATGTGCCATAAATTTGAATCCTTTGAAATGTTCAAGTAATTTAAATATGAAGTACAAAACCAACTAGGTAAAAGTATTGAGGCACTTCAATCAGATTGAGGAGGAGAGTACTTAAGCTTAGAGTTTGATGAGTTTTTGAAGGAATATAGGATTGTCTCACAACTTACACCTCCCAGTACTCTACAATGGAATGGAGTTTCTAGAAGGAAAAATTGAACACTATTAGACATGGTTCGATCAATGATGAATCATGTCGATCTTCTTACTTCCTTTTAGGGCCATGCACTTGAAATAGCTGCTTTCATACTAAATCGTATTCCATCTAAATTGATTCAAAAGACACTATATGAGATGTGGACTGAGAAGCATCCTAGTATGTCTTTCATTAAGTTTTGGGTTTGTGAAGCTTATGTTAAACATTAGACATCTACTAAGCTTGAACCCAAATCTCAAAAGTGCATCTTTGCGAGACATCCTAAGGAAACTAAAGGATATTATGTCTTCAATCCCGTCGAGAACAAAGTGTTTGTTGCTCGGACAAGAGTCTTCCTTGAAAGAGAGTTTGTCTCTAGAAAAAGAAGTGGTAGAATAATTAAGCTCGAAGAAATTCGAGAACAACAACAGATCACTAAACCAGAGATTGAATAACAATAGATTCCACAAAGATCATTGAACCAAAGATTGAGCAACAACAGATTCCACAATTTTTTGTAGAACAATCAACTGTTTTGGAAACACAACTCCCGCAAGGGTCTTTAAGAGAATGCCATGTACCTGAGAGATATGGATTACAACACATGGTGATATTCTACTTATGGATCAAGATGAGCCTAGAACTTATCAAGAAGTTATGGCGAGCCCAGATTCTAGGAAATGGCTTGAGGGCATAAGGTCTAAGATGGATTCCATGTTAGAAAACCAAGTATGGATCTTGGTTGACCCACCTAAAGGGGTTAAACCCATAGGGTGCAAGTGGGTTTTCAGAAAGAAAATTGACATAGGTTGTAATGTACAAACATACAAAGTGCAATTAGTCGCTAAATGTTTTTGACAAGTTGGTGGTGTAGACTATAACAAAACCTTTTCTTTTGTTGTTATGTTTAAATGAATCTAGATCTTACTTGCAATAGTTGAATTTCATGATTATGAAATCTTGCAGATGGACATCAAAACAACTTTCCTTAATGGGAAACTGGAAGAGGATGTGTAAATGGCAAACTGAAGGTTTTGTCAATCCAAAAGATGCTAGTAAAATATGCAAGCTACAAAGATCCATTTATGGATTGAAGCAAGTTTCTCAAAGTTGAAATCTTCATTTTAATGATGCGATCAAAGAGTTTGATTTTATCAAAAATTAAGATGAGCCTTGTGTCTAAAAGAAAATTAGTAGGAGTACTATTGTATTTTTGGTAATGTATGTAGATGGCATACTTATCATAGGAAATGACATACCTACCCTACAATCTGTTAAGACTTGGTTAGAAAGTTGTTTTTCTATGAAGGACTTGGGCGAGGCTACATATTTATTAGGAGTCAAAATCTATAGAGATAGATCAAGATGACTCCTAAGTCTAAGTCAAAGTACATACATAGATAAAATACTGAAAAAGTTTAGTATGAAAGAATCTAAGAGAGGATTCCTATCTATGAGACATGGTATTCACTCTTGAAGGAAATGTATCCTTCAAATTCACAAAAAAGAGAACATATGAATAAGATTCCATATGGTTCGGCTATTGGATCTATCATGTATGTCATGCTATGTACTCGCCTAGATGTATCATATGCTTTAAGTATGACGAGTCGGTACCAAGCTGATCCCTATTAAAGTCATTGGGTCGTAGTTTAAAATATCTTTAAGTACTTGAGAAGGACTAGGGATACATTCCTTATATATAGAGGTGAGAAAGAACTGAGTGTAAAAGGTTACACTTAGCGCTTCCAAACCGATAAGGATGATTCATGATTGCAATCAGGTTTTGTGTTTTTCCTTAATGGTGGCGCTATGAGCTGGAAAAGTTCAAAGCAAGATATACTAGATGATTCTACAACTGAGGTCGAGTACATTGTAGCTAGTGAGGCTGCAAAAGATGTTGTTTGGATCAAGAAGTTTATATATGAACTAGGGGTTGTACCTAGCATATCGGATGCTATAGAAATTTTTTGTGACAACAATGGAGCTATTGCACAAGCAAAGGAACCCAACTCTCACCAACAATCCAAACATATACTGAGGTGCTTTCATCTCATTTAAGAAATCATTAATCGAGGAGATGTGGAAATATGCGAAGTACCAATAGATGACAACATCGCTGATCCACTAACAAAGCCTTTGACACAACAGAAGCATGATCATCACAATAAGTCACTTGGTATTAGATATATGACTGATTGGTCTTAGTGCTAGTGGGAGATTGTTAGAGTATGCCCAAAGACCAATCATGAGATGCCCAAAGACCAATCATGAGATGATTGTAATCATATTTTCGTTTTACCTTGTTTGTTAATATAAGGCACTGCTATTGTTATTTTAGTTTCTTTTTTTATGTGTAAAAATAAATTGGTTTAATAAAGTCTAGAGAATAATATGATTATTCTTAAAAGGTCATTAGTCAAGTATTATTATAGGTTTGGAAAATGATAATGCATTGAGACTAATGTGTAGTTGATTGACGACAAAGTGTTTTCATTGACATAGGGATGTCAAAATTGATACAAGAGCATGTGTTAGAGAACAACATATTGGACTAACCCGCTATTAGTACGGTTATTGGATTATCATGTAATAGTCACAACATTACTCATAGTAATAACTATGGATATGATCCTCAAACTTGAGATCATCATTGTCCCAACATAGTGTGTACATTTTGACACAGTTAAACATCTACCGTAATAAGTTATACTGTAAAGACTGATATTGTAAAACCCCTCACTCGTATTCAATGCCGGAATAGGGTTATGGAGCATCACAAGACTTATAGCACATATAATCGTACTTTTCTCATACATTCAATCAATTCATACAATCATTATTTAATCTCAACTAATTTGTCCCTTATAATAGCCTACAATATCTTAAACATACATTAGGAGCGGTTCGGGACTAAACTGATAACTTGTAAAACCTTCACAAAACATAGAAAATTTTACTCAAAATAGAGGACACATGCTCGTGTGGGTAGGCCGTGTGTCTCACACGACCACCAGACACGCCCGTGTCACAAGCCGTTTGAAAATAGGGGTACATACTAACTTGGGTCACAAGGCCAACCACACGCCCGTGTGCCCTTCAAAGTGGCCACACACGCCTATATGCTAGGCCATGTGCTAGGCCATGCCAAACTTGTAGGGTATACTGACTTATGCAACACGACCAAGTCACACGCCTACGTACTAGGCCATGTGCCAATTAGAGGGTATACTGACTTGTACCATACGGCCAGTGACACGCCCGTGTGTGAGACCGTGTGGAGTATACTGAATTCATTTTAATATCAACACCAGGGGACACATGGCCGTGTAACATGACCGTGTGACATACTGCCGAGACACACGCCCGTGTCTCTGCCCGTGTGGACAAAAATAGGCTATTTGCAAAACCATTTTGCAACCCTATTTTTACATACCTGCACAAACATAATTTGCAACATTTTATAACTTAATAGGCAGCCAATCCACAACATTTCATACACATTTTATACCAATTCAACATAGTATTCAAATACCTAATCAATATCATGCATTTTCTATTCATATGCCTACTACATATCAAGACAACATTTGCATATTTCCATTCCATCTACTACTTGTCAAAACATACCATATTTGAATACTTATACACAACCAAAACATTATACCAAGTTAAGCCAAATCACATCACTTTATCGTATACCACAACATGTACCAAAATCATTATCTCAAGTAACCATAACTATCATCTTTATAACTAGCCTATACATGCCATATTTACATATATCCATAAGTTCAAAGGTACCAATCGGCAACTGGACAGTATGATGCGTAACTCTGACTTAATCTGAATCAAGCGAGCAATCGAACCTCTAAAAAAAACACGAAAAAGAAACAAAGTAAGCTTTATAGCTTAGTAAGCCCGTATAATTCAGAATTTAACTTACCATTTATACATAATCAAAAAATTAAACAAAGTATATCAAATTCACTTGCCAAATGCCTATACACAAGCATTCATCAAAATGTGAGTCACATAAGTGTATGTAATCATCCATTATCTCAATTTAATACTCAATACATTGTATCATATCACATTCACATATATCATGTACATCATTTGTAACATTTCATTCTCAATCATATGAACAGTAATTCATTCGATAACAGTAACTCATCCATATAAACACTACTTCATCCATATAACAGTCATTCATCCGTGTAACACATAGCTTTTTCACATAATCAATAACAGAATTTACGCCCGTTGAACCTATTGGAACATCGAGGGATACTCGAGTAATATACATAACATATAAATCTGTAATCCGTCAATTCATTATCATTTCCGCTCTTTCAAGCCATGATCAGTAAGCTCCTTTTGAGCTGATGGACAGTAAGCTCTATTGAGCTGAAATGGTAAGCTCTGATGAGCTAAAAATAGTAAGCTCTTAAGAGCTGATATATAGGTAAGTTCATACGAGCTGCGATGAGTCCGCAACACATGCATGATCTCAACCTAAACGGTAACCTTAGTGACATGTCACTCTTATCCTACGAATTCCTACGGTTCAAACAGGGCTCGGTAACCATCAAACCATATCAATAAGGCATTTGAATTTCAAGTAAATCATTTACTCAATTACATACATTTATTTCAAATAATTACAAGTACTTAAAAGTTCGATTCTAATTATACGAGCTTACCTCGAGTTGCTCGGATAGAAATTATCGACTATTCGTCCACTTTTCCTTTTCCCTGATCTAATTCTGATCTCGGCTTATCTTGATCTATATATTATCAAATTTAGCACATTCAATATTCGATCCATTCAATTTAGCCTATAATTCATATTTTGGCAAATTTACACATTTATCCCTAATGTTTCACACTTTTACAATTTAGTCCCTATCACATAAAATTGCAAATTCATGTAATTAATCACAAGCCCATTCTTAGCCAAATTTTAATAGGGTCCCTAGCAGCCCATATCATTTATTTATTCACACTTTTACCCACATAATTTTCAATTTCACAAATTAATCCCTTTTAGATGTTTTTGTCAAAAATCACTTTACAAAAACTATTAATCTAATACTAAACCTTACAAATCTATCATAATTGATCAAATTACTCAAGTATTCAACAATGGAAACATTATAAATCTTTAACAATTTAGAAATCTAGGGTACAAGCTAGTTAGAATACGAAGTAACGATCTTGAAAACGTAGAAATCATTAAAAATCGAGTCAAAATGACTTACCAATTTAAGCTTAAAAGTGTCGAGCCCTAAAACACCATAAGATGCTTTCTTCTTCTTCAATATTTGGCCAAAAAGAGAAAGATGGACACAAAATTCATTTTGTTTTGTTTTAATTAACCTTTATTATCTAATTACAAATTTAACCTTAATGACATTTATTAATTACACCAAATGCCATGGCACTATCATCCACTAACTCTCAAATGGGTTTATTAACTCTTAAGGACCTTTACCTTAATGTTATATAGCTATTAGATACTTGTAGCTAATAGAACTCCACTTTTACACTTTACACGATTTATTCCTTTTTCTCGAATTAACCATTCAAATAGTAAAATTTCTTTACGAAACTTTCACAAAATAATTCTATCATGCTGTAAACTTTAATAAGATAATAAAATAAATATTTTGACTTCAAATTTGTGGTTTTGAAACCACTGTTCCGATTTAACTAAAAACGGGTTGTTACAACTCTCCCCCTTTAGGGATTTTCGTCCCCGAAAATCTTACAAGTGAATAAGTTAGGGTACTATTTTCTCATAGCTTCCTCGGGTTCCCACATAGCTTCCTCGATCCTGTGTTTATGCCAAAGAACCTTCTCTAGAGCTATGCGTTTATTTCTCAATTCTTTGATTTCACGAGCTAAAATCTTAATTGGTTCTTTGCTATACGTCAAATCAGTTTGTATCTCAAAATCTACCGGAGAAATCACGTGTGATGGATCGAATATGTATTGACGTAGCATAGAAACGTGAAAGACATTATGAATCTTTTCAAGTTCTGACAGTAAAGCTAGTCGGTACGCTACAGGCCCTATTCTTTCGACAATCTCATACGGTCTGGTAAATCTCAGACTCAACGTTCCTTTACGGCTGAATCGAAGAATCTTTTTCCATGGTGACACCTTTAGAAACACTCGGTCCCTGACTTGAAACTCAATTTCTTTACGTTTCAAATCCGCGTATGATTTTTGTGAAACTGAAGCTACTTTTAAATTATTGCGAATCATTTTCACTTTTTCTTCAGTTTCTCTAATTAATTCAACCCCGTGAATCTTTTTGTCACTTAGTTCAGTCTAGTATAACGGAGTTTGACATTTGCGACCATATAAAGCTTCGTACGGTGCCATCTTAATACTTGTTTGAAAATTTTTGTTATACGCGAATTCAATCAACTGTAATTATTTTTCCCAACTGCCCTCAAACTTTAAAATACAACATCTCAACATGTCTTCGAGAATCTGAATAACTCTCTAGGTCTGACCGTCAGTCTGAGGATGAAAAGCTATACTGAAATTTAACTTTTTTCCCAAAGCTTCTTGCAGTTTCTTCTAGAATCGCAATGTAAATCTCAGATCTCTATCCGAAATAATAGATAATGGCACCCCGTGCAATTGAAAAATCTCAGAAATATACAATTCAGCTAGTCTATCAAGTGAGTAATCTGTACGTATCTATATGAAATGAGCAGATCTTGTTAGTCGATCAACGACAACCCAGATAGCATCTTTCTTTTTCAGAGTTAGGGGCAATCCCGACACAAAGTACATTATAACTCTATCCCATTCAACTCGGGAATAATCACAGGCTGCAATAAACCAGATGGTACTTGATGTTCAGCTTTGACTTGCTGACAAATCAAACATTTAGAAACAAACTCTGAGATATCTCGTTTCATGCCTTGCCACCAGTAAAACAGTTTCAAATCATTGTACATTTTGGTACTTCTCGGATGAACCGATAAACAACTATTGTGCGCTTCGTGCAAAATCTTCTGAATGAGTTCTGAATTTCTCGGTATGCAAATTCTATTCTGAAAATTTAAATAATCATCGGCTCTGATCTGAAACTCTGAATTAGGGATAGTCTCACATTGAATTTGTTTAACTTGTAATTCATGGTCATCTTTCTGAGCTTCACAAATTTGTTGAAGCAATACCGGTTTAGCTTTTAATTAAGCTAAAATAGACCCATCATCAAAAATCATCAACTGTTTATTCATTGCACTTAATTCGAAAAAAGATTTTCAACTCAGGGCATCAGCAACAACATTAGCTTTCCCCAGGTGATAATCAATTACAAAATTCATAATCTTTCAATAACTCGAGCCATCTTCGTTGTTGAAGATTTAAGTCTTTTTGTGACATTAGATATTTTAAGCTTTGGTGATCCGTATAAATATGGCATTTTTCACCGTATAAGTAGTGTCGCCAAATTTTCAATGTGAACACAATTGTAGCCAACTCTAAGTCGTGCGTCAGATAGTTCTTTTCATGCGTTTTCAATTGTCAGGAAGTATAAACTATAACTTTTCCTTCTTGCATTAAAACACATCCTAGACCGTTTAATGACGTGTCACTATATATTACAAACTCTTTCCTCTATTCAGGTTGAATCAAAACTGGTGCTTCAGTTAACAGTGCTTTGAACTGTTCAAAACTCTGCTGACATTTTTTTGACCATTCAAATTTCACATCTTTTTGAAGCAGTCGTGTCATCGGTGTCGCAATCATCGAAAATCCTTTCACGAACCTTCAGTTATAACCTACTAAGCCTAAAAAACTATAGACTTCAGACATATTTCTCGGAGGTTTCCAGTCAATAATAGCAGAAATCTTACTCGGGTCAACTCTAATACCTTCAGCTAAAATAATATGCCCTAGAAATCCAACCTCTCGAAGTGAAAACTCACATTTGCTGAACTTTGCAAATAATTTCTTATCACGTAGAGTTTGTAACACAACTCTCAAGTGCTCAATATGTTCAGATTCATCTCGTGAATAGATTAGAATGTCTTCAATGAGTACAATAACAAATCTGTCTAAATACGGTCTGAATATCTAGTTCATCAAGTCCGTGAAAACTGCAGGAGCATTAGTTGATCCGAAAGGCATAACAAGGAATTCATAATTTTCGTACCTTGTTCTGAACGCGGTCTTAAGTACATCTGAATCTTGAACTCACAACTGATAATAACCCGATCTCAAATCAATCTTTCAAAATACTATAGCCCCTTTCAATTGATCAAATAAATCATCAATCCGCAGTAAAGGGTATTTTTTCTTTATAGTCACTTTATTCAGTTGTTTGTAATCGATACACATTCTCATCATGCCATTTTTCTTCTTTACAAACAATACTGGTGCACCCCAGGGCGAATAACTCAGTCGTGCAAAACCTCTATATGTCAATTCTTGCAACTGAGCTTTCAACTCTTTTAATTCTGTTGGAGCCATTCTATATGGAGCTATCGATATCGGTGTTGCTCCTGGTACTAATTCAATACCAAATTCAACATTTCTAATCGGTGGCAAACCTGGTAATTCTTCAAGAAATACATCCAAAAATTCACAAACAATAGGTAGAGATTCAATCTTTGATTCAGACACCTTTGTATCAAGTACGTATGCAAGATATGCATCACATCCCTTTTTCATACATTTCTGAGCTAACACAGACGATATCACAATAAGTAACTCACTTAAATCATTAGACTCAATCTAAAGAATTTCACCGTTCTGACATTTCAATTCGATAATCTTTTGTCTACAATTCACAACTGCATCATGCATAGTCAGCCAGTCCATACCCAGAACCACATCAAACTCATCGAATGGTAGAAGCATCAAGTCAGCTAGAAAACAGCAACCCTGAGTCATCAAAGGACAATTCTTACAAATTTTATCAGCTAAAACAGACTTGCCTAAGGGGTTCGATACTTTAATTACAAACTTTCTAGACTCGACATGCAAACTCTTTTTAAATACTAAATTTATACAGATATATGAATGGGTTGACCCAGGATCTATCAACGCAACTATATAAGTATCGAAAAGAGAAAAAGTACTGATAATAATGCCTGGCGATGATGCCTCCTCCCGTGCACAAATAGCATAAGCTCGGGCAGGTGCTCGTGCCTCAGATCTTATAGTAGAATTTCTCGTAGCACCTCAGTTACCACTCGTATCTCTAGTGTTTCGAGGTGGTCTCCCTCTAATGGCCGTATTACTTACTTTCACCTGTTGATCTTTTTCAGCTATAAACTTTTCTGGACAGTCTCGGAGATAATGACCAAGAGATCCATATTTAAAATAAGCTCCGCCCATTATCCTACATTCACCGTAATGTCGCTTATTGCAGTGTTTACATTCAGGTCCAACATTTCTAACACTACCCACACTAGCAACAGATGTCATCTGAGGTTTAGAGATGAAATGTCTCGCATCTCTATCTTTGATTGAAATTCCTGTAGAAGCAATAGAATGAGGATAGCATTCTCTATATTTCTTTGATGCTGACTGATGTGATTAGTCCGTAAATATCTTTCTAAAGTCTTTAGCCTCAGAATTGATTTTTCTTTTCTCCTTGCTAAGCTCTTTGGCTTTGCAAGCTCTGTCTACTAGAACGACAAACTCTTTCAGCTCAAAAATCCCAACTAATTGTCTAATTTCTTCATTTAATCCATCTTTGAACCTTTTACACATTATAGCCTTTCAAGAAACACATTCACGAGCATATTTACTGAGTCGTACAAACTCTCTTTCGTATTCTGTTGCCGATATACGACCCTATTTCAGCTCAAGAAATTCCTTTCATTTCTGATCAATGAACCGTTGGCTGATGTATTTCTTTTTAAATTCAACTTGAAGCTCTTTCTCGCGGAACCACATATATCAAAGTATTCCACCACTGATACACAGTGTCTCTCAATAGTGATACAACACATTTTAAACATTCTTCAGATGTGCAAGATAGTTCATTAAATACCCGAATCGTGTTCTCAAGCCAAAAATCTGCTCTTTCAGGGTCATCATTAACAGTGGCTCTAAATTCCTCAGCCCCGTTTTTTCGTATATTATCAAGAGGTGGTTTATTCAATCACAAAGGATCCATACCTTAAGGAACTACAGGGGTCGGTTGGGGAATAGGTAGGGGTGGTGGTCGTTGAGCAGCTGGGTTCATACAAATATATTGAGTGAACCACTCGTTCATCATTTGGAAGAAGGCTTCTTTAGCCTCTCCTCCCTTGCTGCCCATTACGGGTCTAGAATCAGAAGGCGTTGTTCCTTAAGAGGGGCAGGTGCATTACTCTCAAACTCATCAACTACAGCTCGATCAGGATCCATTTACTATATAAAAACACATTTGAAAATGTCAGGAGTCATCACACTATCACAGTTTATATATATGGCATGTATAGCTAGACTCACATATGCTACGTTAGTCCTAGAATCGACTGAATCGTAGCTCTGATACCAATAAATATAACACCTCTCACCCGTATTCAACGTCGGGATACGGTTACAGAGAATTACCAGACTTATAACACATATAATTGTACTTTTCTCATACATTCAATCAATTCATACAATCATCATTCAATCTCAACCAATTTGTCCCTTATAATAGCCTACAAGGTCTTAAACATACATTAAGAGCGGCTCGGGACTAAATCGAAAACTTATAAAACTTTTACAAAACTTAGAAAATTTTACTCAAAACAGAGGACACACACCCGTGTGGGCAGGCCGTGTGTCTTACACGACCACCAGACACGCCCATGTCACAAGCCATGTGAAAGTAGGGGGTACATACTAACTTGGGTCACACGGCCAACCACACGCTCGTGTGTCTAGCCCGTGTGCCCTTCAAAGTGGCCACACACGCCCGTATGACAGGCCCTGTGCTAGGCCGTGCCAAACCTGTAGGGTATACTGACTTATGCAACACGGCCAAGTCACACGCACGTGTGCTAGGCCGTGTGCCAATTAGAGGGTATACTAATTTGTACCATAAGGCCAGTGACATGCCCGTGCGTGAGACCGTGTGGAGTATACTGACTTCATTTTAATATCAACACCATGGGACACACAGCCATGTAACATGACCGTGTGTCACGCATGGTCGAGACACACATCTGTGTCTCTACCTGTGTGGACAAAAATAGGCTATTTGCAAAGCCATTTTGCCACCCTATTTTTACATACCTGCACAAACATAATTTGCGATATTTTATAACTCAATAGGCAGCCAATCCACGACATTTCATACACATTTTATACCAATTCGACATAGTATTCAAATACCTAATTAATATCATGCATTTTCCATCCATATTCCTATTACATATCAAGACAACATTTACATATTTTCGTTCCATCTACTACTTGTCAAAACATACCATATTTGAATACTTATACACAACCAAAACATTATACCAAGTTAAGCCAAATCACATGGCTTTATCATATACTACAACATGTACCAAAATCACCATTTCAAATAACCATAATTATGATCTTTATAACTAGCCTATACATGCCATATTTATATATATCCATAAGTTCAAAGGTACCAATCGACAACTGGATAGTGTGATGCGTAACTCTGACTTAATCCGAATCGAGTGAGCTACCAAACCTCTAAAAAAAACACGGAAAAGAAACAAAGTAAGATTTAAAGCTTAGTAAGCCCGTATAATTTTGAATTTAACTTACCATTTATACATAATCAAACAATTAAACAAAGTATATCAAATTAACTTGCCAAATGCCTATACACAAGCATTCATCAAAATGTTAGTCACATAAGTGCATGTAATCATCCATTATCTCAATTTAATACTCAATACATTGTATCATATCACATTCACATATATCATGTACATCATTTGTAACATTTCATTCTCAATCATATAAACAGTAATTCAATCGATAACAGTAACTCATCTATATAAACCGTATTTCATCCATATAATAGTAATTCATCCGTGTAACACATAGCTTTTTCACATAACCAATAACAGAATTTATGCCCATTGAACCTATTAGAACATCGAGGGATACTTGGGTGATATACATAACATATAAATCAGTAATCCGTCAATTCATTATCATTTCCGCTCTTTCGAGCCATGATCAGTAAGCTCATCCTGAGCTGATGGACAGTAAGCTCTATTGAGCTGAAATGGTAAGCTCTGATGAGCTGAAAACAGTAAGCTCTTACCAGCTGATATATAGGTAAGCTCATACGAGCTGTGATGATCTCAACCTAGACAGTAACCCTAGTGACATGTCACTTGTATCCTACGAATTCCTACTGTTCAAACAGGGCTCTGTAATCGTCAAACCATATCAGTAAGGAACTTGAATTTCAAGTAACTACTCAATTACATACATTTATTTCAAATAATTACAAGTACTTAAAAGTTCGATTCTAATTATACGAACTTACCTCGAGTTGCTCGAATGGAAATTATCAACTATTCGTCCATTTTTCCTTTTCCCCCATCTAATCCCGATCTCGGGTTATCTTGATCTATATATTATCAAATTTAGCACATTCAATACTCGATCTATTCAATTTAGCCTATAATTCATATTTTGGTAAATTTACACATTTGCCCCTAATGTTTCACTCTTTTACAATTTAGTCCCTGTCGCATAAAATTGCAAATTCATGTAATTAATAACAAACCCATGCTTAGCCAAATTTTAATGGAGTCTCTAGCAGCCACCCATATAATTTTACATTTTCACAAATTAATTCCTTTTTGACATTTTTGTCAAAAATTAGTTTACAAAAACTATTAATTTAACACTGAACCTTGAAAATATATCATAATTGATCAAATTACTCAAGTATTCAACAATGGCAACATGATAAATCTTTAACAATTTCAAAATCTAGGGTACGAGCTAGTTAGAATACGAAGCAACAATCTTGAAAACGTAAAAATCATTAAAAATCGAGTCAAAATGACTTACCAATTTAAGCTTAAAAGTGCCGAACCCTAAAACACCACAAAATGCTTTCTTCTTCTTCAATATTCGGCCAAAAAGAGAAAGATGGTCAAAAAATTATTTTGTTTTGTTTTAATTAACCTTTATTATCAAATTACAAATTTAACCTTCATGACATTTATTAATTACACCAAATGCCATGCCACTATCATCCACTAACTCTCAAATGGGTTAATTACCACTTAAGGACCTTTACTTTAAGGCTCTATAGCTATTAGATATTTTTAGCTAATAGAACTTCACTTTTTCACTTTACGCGATTTAGTCCTTTTTTCTCGAATTAACCATTCAAATAGTAAAATTTCTTTACGAAACTTTCACACAATAATTCTATCATGCTGTAAAATTTAATAAAATAATAAAATAAATATTTTGACTTCAGATTTGTGGTTCTGAAACCACTATTCTAATTTGACTAAAAACGTGCTGTTACAGGCTTTGGGTATGTCACAATCTATGTAGAAGGATATGGTTAATAAAGAAGGATTTGTGCCTCCTACATAATGGGAGCAATATCTTAGGATTATTGATGGAGTGAGACTAGAAATGCATGGTCATGCTCGAATAAGTTGATATGAGATATCACACTTATTTGTTTATTGTAGTCTACTCGAAATTTTAAGAAATATGAGATTGGGCTATACAAGTGTTACTATTCCATAACTTGTGTCCAATCTAGATATTAAGGATAAAAGGATATAATACATGAAAAAGATTCACAAAAAAGTTATGGTGAATTACGACTTCTTGTAACTTGGGTAGCAATGATGCATTGCTAGATGCCTCTCATTGCTTGTAATATTAGAAACGTTCTAGTATTACTAGTAATGTTACAAGAGCTTACAGGGTCACACCCTATCGTTGAAGCGATCAGAATCCAAATACATTTGGCATGGTTTTGAATTAATTTAATTTGATAGTTAAATATTGAACACATTATATGTACAAGCTTGTTATACAGATATAGAGAACATAGATAAAATTAATATATGAATTTGATCCATACAAAATATTAATTGAATATATTTTACTGTAATTATTGATATAAACAGTTATAATAATAATTTCGGTCAAAATATTAAAGGACATGGAAATTGATATTCTTTAGGAAAGAATATATATTTTATTTTGACTTTCTATTTATTTCTCTAAAAAGTAAGGGAATAATCCCCTTTTTTTTCCAAGAATGAGATATCAAAGATAAATAAAAGGAATGTAAATATATGATGTGTTAGGGTTACAAAAAAAATACAACACATAACTCAAAAGGTCTAGTAGCCATCTTTAAATTCTCTCTAAAATTGTTCAAAGTATTTTTCTGTTCGTGGTTGACTAGGTGGACTACGTAGAGCCTGAGACACTTTTTTTGCAGCCTGGAATGATATCTCGCAAAGTATTTCAACCAACAATGTTACACGCCATTTTTTCAGTTTAAAAATGTAGCACCCCTAACCCCTCTCCGCTGTCGGATTAGGGTCACGAGCATTACTAACTAATCCAAAAATTAATTCAATCATAATCAACATATAAACTAACAAATAAAATTATAATATGCAGGGGTAGGTCATGACAGTCTGACACTTTCATGCTAGAATATTATACAAACGAATAATGATTCATGCTATGCAATGTTAAACTTGGTCTTCCACTGTCTACACTCTTATCATTATTTATACATTGTTAAACTTAGTCTTCCACTGTCTATACTCTTATCACTATTTATCTCTTCTAAAATATCAAAATTTAGATACATACAAGACTATTCCAATTATTAGCATTAGAGTATTAGTTCATATGCCGTCTACAATTATCTTTTTTTTATCTTCGATGATGTTAGTGGAATGCACTTAATTTATGTTTGCTAATCCACCCCAATTTAGAGTAAAAGATACACTTATAGCCCTTATTACTAGTCTACGGGGCCCTAAAATTAGATTACAAATTTTAATTGCAAAAATAATTACAAAAATTTTAATTACAGGGGTCGCACAACTGTGTGGCCAGGCTATGTGACTCATACGACCAAGTTACACACCCGTGTGTCTAGCCATGTGGGCATTCGAAGTAGGGACACAAAACCATGTCCCAGACCGTGTTCGTGCCCATGTAACTTTCTGACTTGGGTCACACGGCCAAGCCAAAAGCTTGTATGCCAGACCGTGTAGCCTTTTGAAATGGCCTCGCATGCCCGTGTGCTAGCCATGTGTCTCACACGGCCAAGTTACACGCCCGTGTGTCTGGCTGTATGGACCTAAAATGTGACTTAAACCACAAGTTTACCATTTCCTATTTACTTGGACACTAAGCAACTCAATTGCTAACCGTTTAACCTATGGAAAACACAATTAAATATCCCCAAAATACACCAAATTCATCATCTAATATGCCTAACCAATGTACCCTCATTGGCACCACATTTTATATGTTCAAATACATCAACAACACACCAAACACTCAAGTCTTTCATTCATATCACACTTGCCATATTTGAACTAACTTCCAAACTTCTAAAGTTACCAAATATTAAGCTAAGCACATACCAAGCATTATGCTAAGCTACCAACTTTAAACTATCATATACCAAAATATAAACTAGGCTAGCATACCAACATAATCTCAACCTCAACCATATACACATTTAACCATCATTTCACTAGCAACTAAGTTAACAACATCTTATAAATGATATAAACAAAAAACTCCCTAGGTACATGCCATTACAAAATGAAATATCATCACACTTGAGCTTAGGATTTGTATAGCATGCCATCTATATCCAACTCAGCCCGATACAGTTAATAGGGATTCATTTCACTTTTTAATACAACCAATGTCTCAGTTTCATGAATATACATCATTACAAATAAGCATATATTCAATTTGATAATCATCACATTTTTCTCAATACACATACATTCATAATCAATATATTTTATATTATACAAAATCAATCCATTTCATTTCAATTATGAATTTAATTCAATTCTCAAGTACCAAAGTACTCACCTTTATTGCTTACCATATGCAAATAATTATATATGCAATAATCTACTATTTAATTCAGACTATAGAAACACAAACCGTATTTTTTAAGCTATTCGACATCGATTTTATCCTTCCCCTTTTTACTCGAGGATTCAAGTACGACGTTAGCTACGAAATAAAATAATTAAATCACATTAATATTACACATTTCAATTTTCACACTATATTTTACTCATTCTTCAATTTAGTCCCTAAACCGAGACTAATTTTAATCATCACATTTAACTTCATATTTCAATACTAATTTCACTCTAGACCACATTTAGCTTCCTCTTTTCCAATTTGACCCTTTAATTTTGAATTTTTCACAATTTAGTCCCTATTGCTCAAAATTTACAATTTGTTCTACAATTTAATCCTTATCCATTTCTAACTTAAAAATAAATCAATTTAATCCCTAATACTAAAACTATACAACATTTACAACATTTAAAATCTTAATAAATGTTGAAATTACAACATGGGTCGGGTAGCCCTAGGAACCGAGATTCCAAAAATATAAAAATTACAAGAAAATGGACTAAATTAACTAACCAATTGAAGTTGAAACCTAGAAACCCCTTATGGCCGTGCGTTTCTCTCCTTTTTTTCTTCTTTCTTTTTCTTTCTTTCTTTTTCTTTAGTTTATTTGGATGTCTCCACTTTCTTTTCTTTTATTATTTCTTTCATTTTAATTATTATTATAATATATATAAATTAATGTTAACATATATAAAATATATATTTTTTCATGCATTTAGCTAAGCCCATGGCCGGCCACCTATGTAACAACATTAATTAAGTGGCATAATTGCTACTTTAGCCCTTTTACTTTATTTCACTTTATAATTGAACTTTTATATTATACGCGATTTAGTCCTTATACTATAAGAACTCTTAATTCATGCAAATTCAATTAATCAAAATTAAATTAACCACAGAACTAAAAATATTTACGAGTCTGATTTATGGGAATGAAGTCCCAGGAATGCACTTTCTGACACCCCTAACTATAGGGTCGTTACAATTCTCCCTTGCTAATAAAATTTCGTCCCTGAAATATTCCTGAAAAGAGATGGGGGTATTGAGATCTCATTGTCTCTTTCGGTTCCCAAGTCACTTCCTCGACACTATGACTACGCCATAGCACTTTCACTAATGGAACTCGCTTATTATGCAACCCTTTCACCTCACGAGCCAAAATCTCAACTGGTTCTTCTTTATACGACAAATCGGGTTGAAACTCAATTTCTTCTGTGGAAATAACATGAGACAGATCCGATCGATATATTCTAAGCATGAAAAAAATGTCATGCATTTTCTGTAATTCTGTAGGCAAAGCTAAACGATATACAACTGGTCTTATTCTTTTCGTGATCTCATACGGTCTGATAAAACAAGGACTCGGTTTCCCTTTTCGACCAAATGTCAAAATTTTCTTCCAAGGCGAAACTTTAAGAAATACTTTATTGCCAACAAAATATTCAATATCTCGACGTTTCAAATCCGTATACGACTTCTGTCTATCGACAGCTATCTTCAATCTGTCTCAATTTTTCTTAACAATGTATTCTGTTTCTTGAATTAATTCCTGCCTGATCATTCTCCTTTCACCCAATTCCATCCAACAAATAGGTGTTCGACACCTATGACCGTATAAGGCTTCGTACAGAGCTATTTGAATACTCAATTGGAAACTATTGTTGTCTACGGATTCGGCCAAAGGTAGATATTATTCCCAACCTGATTCAAAATTGATTACACAAGTATGAAGCATATCTTCCAAAATATGAATTACACGTTTAGATTGTCCGTATGTCTGTGGGTGAAAAGCTGTGCTACGATTAAGTCGCGTACTAAGAGATTCCTGCAACTGTTTCCAAAATCTCGAAGTGAACAGCAGATCCCGATCAAAGATTATCGACATGGGGAAACCGTGCAATCTCATGATTTCTTGAATATAAACTTTAGCAAGCTTTTGAAGTGACCAATCAATCCTAACCGTAATAAAATGAGCCAATTTCGTAAGTCAATCAACAATCACTCAAACAACATTTTTCTTACTTGGAGATAATGGTAATCTCGTTACAAAATCCATCGTGATGCGTTCCCATTTCCACTCAGGAATAGAAATAGGTTGAAATAATCTTGTGGGAACCTGATGTTCTACCTTAACTCGTAGACAAGTTAAACATTTAGCCACATACTCGACCACGTCTCTTTTCATTCTTGGCCACCAATAAGATTCTCGTAGATTGCGATATATTTTCATTCCTCCAGGATGCAAAGCGAAAGGACTATCATGAGCTTTACGAAGTATTAACTCTTTTAATTCAAAAACATCTGGAACGCAGATTCGGTTATGAAATCTCAAGCAACCACAATTATCAATGCTGAAATTTTCTAATATGCCATTCTGAACCATTTCTCTTTTCTTCGCCAACTTATCATCATCTAACTGCGCTGACTTGATTCGATCGAACATCACTAGTTTGATCTTTAGTTTAGCCAATAAGCTTCCATCATCATTGGTACTGAGTTGAGCAAACATTACTCGCAAATCAAACGTGGCTTTTCTACTCAACGCATCAACTACGACATTAGCTTTACCAAGATGGTAATCAATAACACAATCCTAATCTTTTAGAAGCTCGACACAATGATGATGTCTCAATTTTAACTTCTTTTAAGATAGGAGGTATTTGAGACTCCTATGATCAGTATAGATGTGACACTTTTCATTGTACAAGTAGGGTCTCCAGATCTTTAAAGCAAAAACCACAGCAGCTAGCTCTAAATTGTGCGTTAGATAATTGCATTAATGTTTTTAACCAATGATTCACACAAGAGATCACTTTCTCGTCTTGCATCGAAACACAACCAAGACCGCTCAAGGAAACATCACTATAGACCATAAAATCCTTTCCTGATTCTAGTAAAGTCAAAATCGGTGCTTCAGTCAACATTTGTTTCAATTTCTCAAAACTTTCTTAACACTGATCGTCCCAGACGAATTGAACATTCTTATGTAACAATTTTGTCTTCATCAAAGCTATCTTCGAAAATCCATTTGCAAATCTTCGATAATAACCAACTAGTCCAAGAAAACTATGAACCTTTAACAAATTTCTCAGTGCTTTCCACTGAACAATTGTCTCGATCTTTTTCGAATCAACTCTAATTCCATTTATCAAGATAACATGACCCAAAAATACAACCTCTGGTAACCAGAACTCACACTTACTAAGCTTTCCATATAACTATTTTTCGTATAACATTTGCAAAACAATTTTGAGGTGTTGCTCATGCTCGAATTCAGATTTCGAATAGATCAAGATGTCATAAATGAAAACTACCAAAAATTGATCCAAATACGGTTTAAAAATACGGTTCATGAGATCCATGAATGCCACCATAGCGTTTGTCAACCCAAAAGACATCACTAAGAATTCACAATGACCATAACGTGTACGAAACGCGGTCTTAGATACATCACTATTTTCTCCTTCAACTGATGGTAACCCGATCTTAAATATATCTTTGAAAAGACAGAAGCTCATTTTAATTGATCGAATAAGTCATCAATAAGAGGTAGGGGGTATCGATTCTTAATAGTCAACTTATTCAATTGTCGACAGTCAATACAAAGCCGCATCGAGCCATCTTTCTTTTTAACAAAAAACACTGGAGCTCCCCAAGGCGATATA
The DNA here is from genome assembly GCA_025698475.1 of Gossypium anomalum. Taxonomy (NCBI): domain Eukaryota; kingdom Viridiplantae; phylum Streptophyta; class Magnoliopsida; order Malvales; family Malvaceae; genus Gossypium; species Gossypium anomalum. The sequence continues at coordinate 52,559,512 of CM046966.1, read as the reverse complement.
CTAGGGCGTATAAAGTTGCGATCTAATAAGTCTTGCAATTGTACTTTTAATTCTTTCAACTCAGTGGGTGTCATACGATAGGGGAACATTGACACTGAAGCCATACCAGGAAACACTTCAATTACAAACTCAACCTCCTAATCTGGTGGTAATTCCGATAATTCTTCGGGAAACATATCAAGGAATTTACAAACAGTTCAAATTTTACTACATTGACTATCACTAGAATTCGAATTGATAACATAGGCTAGAAAAGCTTCACAGCCTTGATTTAGAAGTTTATCAGCTTGAGTTACTAAAATGATACGAGTTGAACCACTCGTTCAAATACCATTCACTTTAATCATACCACCGCCTTCACTCCGAACAACAAACTTCTTTTTTCGACAATGCAAAATTACCCCGTCCTCCGTAAGCTAATCCATACCCAAAATCATATCAAAATATCCAAACGGCACTATCAACAAATCAACAGGGAATGTTATATTCTGTATCACTAACGGGCATCTCCTACACACCTGATCCACTAACACAGATTGTCCCAACGGACTAGACACCACTATTGATACTCTAGACATCTCAGATTTTAAACTTCCCGACTTAACCAATTTAATATTAACATACGAATACGAAGATCCTAGATCTATCAAAGCATAAACATGTTCTAAATGTAATAAAAAGATACCTGTCACAACGTCATTAGTATCACCATCCTCATATTTCCGCACAACATAAGCTCAGACTGACGCTCTAGCTTCTGATTGATGGATAACAACATCATTTCCCTTTCTAGCACCACCTCGACTTGACCCGCGACCCCTAGGAGCAGGCATAGATCTCTAAGAAGTAATAGGTGTAGCATTCTCATTCTTTGGACACTCTAGCAAAATGTTCCATGAACCCACAATGAAAACAACCTCGAGTTAACTTCTAGCATTCATCATGGTGCTTTTTCCCGCAGTGCTCAGAAATTGAAATATCAGTATCCCTAATTGGACCTCGCACACGACCCGTGGACATATTCGGTTATCGATCATGGTTTCTATCAACTCTATCTAACTTAAAATTTGATCTCCAACTACCACGAAATTCTTTTGATCTATTCGATTGTGGATTTGAACTAGCAGCTCCATGACGCTTTCCATAAGTGCGAGTAACCTCAGCCTTTTTATCAAGTCCCAAGGCTTGTTCTACCATCTTTGCTCGTTCAATTAAATTCGCAAACTCAGTAATTCTGTGCGATACTAACTGTACCAGTAACTCATCACGTAAACCAAGTAGAAATCACTTGCAACTATCAAGTTTAGCCGGTACAAACTCCACGGCGTACCTACTAAGTCGCAAAAACTCTCGTTCATAATCAACCATAGACATTCCACCTTGTTTCAGCATAAAAAATTATTATCTTCTATCATCAATATAAAGCTCACCAATCCTTTTGGAAGTATTCCCAATTAGCCTGATCTGTGGATATGTGATGTGAAACTAACTGCCACCAAGTATATACTTCTCCTTGCAGTAGAGAAACAACACATATTATGCTTTCACGCGGGTTGCATTAAAGTTGTTGCAAGATGCATTTAATTAATTCAATCCAAATTTCAGCTGCGGAAGGATCAACTCATTTCAACCCTAAAAACTTAGTGGCACCATATCTTCACAGTTCTTTTATCAGAGCCTGTTGAACGGTAGGTGCAAACGCTATAGCAAACATAGTTCCCGCAACCCGTTGAAGTGTATCAACGATAACTCTAAGTAAATGTGAATCACCTGCTCCATCATTATCATCTCACTCAAGATTAGGTTGTTAAGCATCGGTTAGGTTAACATTCAGAGTTACTGACTCCGTTGCCCCACAATCATCACTATGCTCATCACTAGAGTAGAACTCTTGTTCCACTTCATTATCTGATTCATTTGCCATCTTTTCACTATAAAACAAAAACAATTATCATCAGCATCTAAATCCTGACTTAATTGACTCAATTATGGCATGTGCCTTTAGACTCAATTCTAAGCTTGATTTAGCCAAAAAATCGGCTAAACTTGTAAGCTCTGATAACACTAGTTGTAAAATTCCTAACCCCTCTTCATCGTCAGATTAGGGTCACGAGCATTACTAACTAATCAAACAATTAATTCAATCATAATCAACATATAAACTAACTAATAACATTATAATATGCAAGGGTAGGTCACGACAATCTAATAATTTCATTCTAGAATATTATACAATCGAATAATGATTCATGCTATGCAATGTTAAACTTGATTTCCCATTTTCTACACTCTTATCACTATTTATACATTGTTAGACTTAGTCTTCCATTGTCTACACTATTATCACTATTTGTCTCTTCTAAAATATCAAAATTTGAATACATATGAGACTATTCCAATTATTAGCATCAGAGTATTAGTCCATACTCCATCTACAATTATTTTTTTTATCTTCGATGATGTTAATAGAATACAATTAATTTAGGTTTGCTAATCCACCCCAATTCAGAGTAAATGTTACTCTTATAGCCATTATTACGAGTCGACGAGACTCTAAAAGTAGTTTAAAAATAGGCAAGGACTAATTTGATACAACTCTAGAAGTTTAGGAAATAATTACGAAAATTTTAACTGCAAGGGTCACACGGCCATTTGGGCATTCGAAGTAGGGACACACGGCCGTGTCCTAGCCCATGTCCGTGCCTGTGTAACTCACTAACTTGGGTCACACGGTCAAGCCACAAGCCCATGTGCCAGACCATGTACCATTTTGAAATTGCCTCACACGCCCGTGTGCTAGCCGTGTGTCTCACACGGCCAAGTCACATGCTTGTGGGTCTGGCCGTGTGGACCTAAAATGTGCCTTAAATCAAAAGTTTACAATTTCTTATTTACTTGGGCACTAAGCAACTCAATTGTTAATCGTTTAACCTATTCAAAACACGATTAAACATGCCCAAAATATACCAAATTCATCACCTAATATACCTAACCAATGTACCCTCATTGGTACCACATTTTATGTGTTCAAGTACATCAACAACACATCAAACATTCAAGTCTTTCATTAATATCACACTTTCCATATTTGAACTAACTTCCAAACTTCTAAAGTAACCAAATATGAAGCTAAGCACATACCAAACATTATGCTAAGCTACCAACTTTAAACTATCATATACCAAAATAGAAACTAGGCTAGCATACCAACATAGTCTCAACCTCAACCATATGCACATTTAACCATCATTTCACTAGCAACTAAGTTAACAACATCTTATAAATGATATAAACAAAAGACTCCCTAGGTATATGCCATTACAAATTGAAATCACCACACTTGAGCTCTGGATTTGTGATTTGATACTGAGTCGGCAATAATTCGAATAGTACCTAGCTTACGCACAGAAAACAAAACTGCACGTTGAGTAAAACTCAGTGGTATTTCTATAATTTGAATAACATAAACTTGATATAAATATTTAAAATGAAAAATGCAACAAGTAAGCTATGTTCATGTGTTTCAATTCAATAGTATAATTTTTGCTTATTCCTTATTCACATCGACTAAGATTTTCACATGTTCAAATATATAAGTATATATATCAATGGCATTTCATTTAACATTTGAATACATCATCTAATGCAATGGCATGATTCAAATCTTTGATCGATACTTGAATTCATTCAAGTTTCACATCTCGATTCATCATTTCGTATTTCATTTCTCATCTCATAATCATTTCTCATATTTGCCATTTCAATATTTTCTCATCTCATAATTTATTATTTACTTTCCCCTATTAACACGGCACAGACTTGGATAGATACACGGATTCAACCAACACACCAGTTTGACACCTAGTGCCTCATCAGATAAATTCGAAGTAATAACTGGGCCTAGCGCTATATAAATTGACACCCAGTGTCTCATCGGTTAAACCGAAGCAAATTGGCACCTAGTGCCTCATCAACTCAAGGTCGAATTAATCCCTAAACTCTTCCTATCCTATGGTATGCCAACTATATCTGACTCAACCCGATTTAGTTAATAGGGATTCATTTCACTTTTCAATACAACCAATGTCTCGGTTTCATGAATATATATATATATCATTACATATAAGCATATATTCAATTTGATAATCATCACATTTTTCTCAATACATATACAATCATAATCAATATATTTCATAATATACAAAATCAATCTATTTCATTTCAATTATGAATTTAATTCAATTCCAAGTACCAAAGTACTCACCTTTATTGCATACCATATGGAAACAATTATATATGCAATAATCTACTATTTAATTCAGAGTATAGTAACGCAAACTGTGATTTCTGAGTTATTCGATGTCAATTTTATCCTTCCCCTTTTTCCTCGAGGATTCCGGTACGATGTTAGCTACAAAATAAAACAATTAAATTACATTTCAATTTCACCTTACAATTTTCACACTATATTTTGCTTATTCTTCACTTTAGTCCCTAAACTGAGACTAATTTTAATCATCACATTTAACTTCATATTTTAATACTAATTTCACTCTAGACCACATTTAGGTTCCTCTTTTCCAATTTGACCCCTTAATTTTGAATTTTTCACAATTTAGTCCCTATTGCTCAAAATTTACAATTTGTTCTACAATTTAATCTTTATCCATTTCTAACTTAAAAATATTTAATCCCTAATACTAAAACTATACAACATTTACAACATTTAAAATCTTAATCAATGTTAAAATTACAACATGGGTCGGATAGCCCTAGTTACCAGGATTCCAAAAATATAAAAATTACAAGAAAATAAACTAAATTAACTAATCAATTGAAGTTGAAACCTAGAAACCCCTTATGGCAATGCGTTTCTCTCCTTTTTTCTTCTTTCTTTTTCTTTCTTTTTTTTTTTTCTTTAGTTTATTTGCATGTCTCCACTTTCTTTTCTTTTATTATTTCTTTCATTTTAATTATCATTAATATAATATATATATATATATATATATACACACATTAAAGTTAACATATATAAAATATATATTTTTTCATGCATTTAGCTAAGCCCATGGCCGGCCACTTATTTACCAACATTAATTAAATGGCATAATTGCTACTTTAGCCTTTTTAATTTATTTTAATCTATAAGTCAACTATATGCGATTTAGTCCTTATACTATAATAACTCTTAATTCATACAAATTCACTTAATCGAAACTTAATTAACTACACAACTAACTTCATAAATATTGTTAATAAATATTTACGAGTCCGATTTACGGGAACGAAGTTTTGGGAATGCACTTTCGGACACCCCTAACTATAGGATCATTATAGAAAATGTATATTTTCAACCCTATTTCATCTCAATTCATTCCTCATACATGGACCCATGGTTGATGATCGTCGGAATAATTTTTCAGCTGCGCCACGGGGCGTACCTGTGATCCAACACTTTAATTATGAGAAAGAAAATTTGAAAGAAAAAATTGTTATAATATGTTTATATGTATAAAATTAATGATTCAGAATCTTAGTCTGTGGATATATATGATATAGGTAAATTTAAAAAAAATTAAAAATTAAATTTTAAAAAATAAATATTAAAATATTTTTAACGTTTTTAATTTTAATTTTAATTTTGAAAATAATCTTTAATTTTAAAAATAACATATATCTAATACAATCATAAGGGCTCATATCCACAGGTATATACGATATTTGCTACATATTAACATTATGTAAATTGTAAATCCCTAACTCGCTAGTATTTATAGTATTAATTATACTGGAAGAAAGGAAAGAATGATTAAATTACCTATTTAGTTTAATAAACTATATCTACTTTTATATTTAAAAGCTTTCAAAATTGACATTTTCAAATACAATTTATTTTGTTACAGTTGAGAAACATATTATTGTTTTAGGGCAAATATAATTTATATATTTTTTGTTTTGTTCATTATATGGTATTAACATAATATCATAATGATGTTTTCTGCTATGTGTATGATGATTTCGTCTCAAAACAATAATAACCGCATCAAAATTTGAGAAATTTTTATTAATTAAAGATAATACATAGCACAATCTAACAAAAAATTATTAATTTTTTATTCAAAAGTATTTTTAATATATAAATTTAAATGAATAGAATATTTTTTATATTTTTAATTCAATTGATTTTCATTTAATTGATAATTGTTTTTGAATAAATTGAACAAAATTAATATTTTAATATTTTTAAGTATATAATGTTATATATCCAATAAAAAATTAAAATCTAAATACAATAATATTAATAACTTTCAACTGTAAAAGTTTAAAACAACTTAAATGAAAAATATATAAAAAAACCTTAATAGAAATAAGCATACTGGAAAACCAAAATAAAATTAAATATCAAAATTTTATTAAATTATATAAATCACTTAATTCCTTTTTTCTTTTTTTTTTTTTGAAAGCTAAAGCACTTAAATTTTTTTAAAGAAAAATTTTAAAAATCTCTTTCATTAAAATTTAACTTCTTTAACAATAAGAATAAATAAATCCTATACCTAAATTTTAGGCATCAACGTGGCAAAAAATAAAGTTGTCCACATTAGCTGGGAACCTAAGACATCATAATATATAATTAACTAGTTTTCTTTACTTGTACAATCAAAAGGTTGATTGTATGTATTAGTTAAATTACGTTTAATCATTTCTTAAAATATTTCATAAAATTTATAATGTTTCATTAATAATATGGTTACGAAATTAAAATATAGTAATGTATAAGTTTAATAAAATCTTGATAATTGATATTAGATTAAATTTAAATAAATAATATTTTGAAATTATTTTTAAAATAAAAATATTATAATAGAAAATTGCGTAAAATTCTATTTTTTATATAGTTTTTAACTTAATTTTAATTATTAATTAGTGAATGTAAATTGTTAATTAAATTTAAATATTGTGACCACAAAATAATTTATTGTAATATTGTTTATATTTTTAAATATCTATTTCAATTTTAATAGTGTATTTAATTTGTAAAAATAGTAATAAAGGTAAAAGGTTTTTTTTAAACGATTTTAAATTTTACAATGACTTATTATGTAAAATCGTAAGTTGAATTATTGAGTATAAGCAAATTGAATTGAGTTATTATGCGAATATAGCTTGTAGAATACCATTAAAAATTATATAAAAAAGACAGAGGGCTTATGTTGCAATTTTCCCTCCATAAATGCTTACTTTCTCTCCATTCCACGTATCAAATTTTTATAGTGTGAACACATTAAAAATTTAAGAACCTTGTAATATATAATACTAGTTTTGTTTAACTGTATACAAGCTAATTGTATATAATAATTAAATATTTAAAATTTTCATAAAATTTATAAGTTGAATTATTGAATATAATAAAATAGAAATTATATCATGAAAACAAAACTTGCAAAATACCATTACAAATTATATATATATAAAAAGAAAGGTTTATGTTGCGAATTTCCCCTCTACAAATGCTTACTTTCTTTCTTTGCCACATGTCATTTTTTTTTTTTAATTTGAACACAATTAAATTTTAAGAACCTTGTAATATATATAACTATTTGAACTATGGAATTTTTAAATTTCATTATTATTTTTGGTTCAAATCAGGGTGTTCTCTATCGGTAGTAGTGACTAATTTCCTCGTCGTGAGTACTCTCTAAAAGGGTAAACAGTTGAACATGAAATGTGATCCCTTCTCATGGGTGGGGATCCAACCCCTAACCTTATAATTAAGGGATGAGGTGAGCAACCACTACAACACATATCATACTTTACATTATTATTATTATTATTATTATTATTATTATTATTTATTTTGAAAGAAAGTTACTGACCGTCGTTAGACATGCAAACGTTTGGACTGGAAATACTGCAGAAAATAAATATATGATTAAACAACGGTGTCCGCAAGTGTACGAGTCAAATTGTAATATAATAAAGAAGGTTACAACAAAGCACTCCAGGAATCATTCTGAGGACTGTACCCAAGGGAGGTTGAATTAACTTAAATTAATTTTCTACACTAACAGGGCTAAATAGTACTAATCTGAAATTATATTACAAAAAACCAATTTAAAGGTAATGAATTTAAATAACATATATTGACTAAAATTAACAACAACCAAATAACAATCGAAATTAAATCAAGTTAAGCAAATAGAATATTAACTTACTTCAGGGTTCCTAATTAAATTCAAAACTAGGGTTTTATCGAAATTAAATCAAGTTAAGCAAACAGAAGATTAACTTTTGACTTCACTTTCTCGACCGGGACAGATTATGGTTTACTCGATAAACTTATCTCTCGATCTCGTTTATCCTAAATTACTTCTTAGGGTCGTCACTTCCTAGGTTTCAATTGCACATAATGTAAACCATCTAACTCAGATTTAAACTCTAATTCAACCATTAATTAGTCACACGTTCGTTTGTTAATCTCCCTAAGGAAATTAGTCACCCATGGATCTAGATGCAATAATCTCTAAACTTATATTTAACATATAAAATAATAAATAAAATAAAATAAGGGAATAAGAAATTAAATTCGTCTCGATGTTGATTTGTGTGTGAATGTTGGATTTCCTTTAAAAGTTGCAAAGATAATTTCGATTGTGATTGGAAACAAAAAAGAAATAAATAAAAATTATTAAATTGAAAGCTTGGATCAAAACCGAATCCAAGTTAAACAAGAACAAAAATTGTTTACAGGACTAACTTGAAAGAAAATAAAAATTGAAATAAATACATAAAACTAAGTGGCTCACTTGGCCAAGCCCCATAAAATGAGGCTAAACATGCATATTTATAGAGTTTATGTTCTGACCTAATTAAGGTTGATTAGTAGCCAAAAAATCTTATTACATTTCATTGTGTGGATTAAAATACCCATAATTAAAATTTCTAATTATCACCCGATGTCGCAACATTGCCTTTCGAATAAGAATAATGTGGCTTCGAAGTTCGGTGTTGCGATACCACTCCTCGGTGTCGTAACGCTGCAGTCATTTTTCATCTTCTAAGCCTAGAAACAATGTCTATAACACCCCTAACCCGTATCCATCGTCGAAACAGGGTTACAGAGCATTACAGAGTTTTCAAAATATTTACAAATAATTCATGTCATATTTTATTCATTTACCGAAATTGTTCATAATGTCCCTTAAATGGACCCTCGAGGCCTAATATGAGATTTAGAATCAAATTGGCACTTAATCGGGAACTCTAAAAAATTTTCATGACATTTCAAAATTTTTCCAAGTTAAAGGGTTCACACGCCCGTGCTGTAGGCCGTGTTCGACCCTATGTAACTCACTAACTTGTGCCGCACGGCCGGCCACATGTCCGTGTGCTAGACCGTGTAACACACGGGGCTGAGACACATGCCCGTGTCTCTGCCTGTGTGCTCGATTCTGAGCATTCTGTTTCTCAAATTTAAGGTGCAGGGGACACACGGCCAGACCACACGCCCATGTGCTAAGCTGTGTGTCACACACGGTCAAGACATACGCCTGTGTGTCTACCCGTGCGGACAAAATAAAGCTATTTCTAGCTTCATTTTTCACCCAAAACCTTGCCATGAACCTACACCAAAACTTGCATTCATAAAACAACCAATCCAAGCATTTTAATCAAGCTAATTCTACCATTTAACATGGTATATCGTCACATGCTTTCATGCTTTTAATCTTACCTTATTAAGCATACTTGTTTAACCTTTCTTGATCAATCAATAATAAACACTTATGTTATCACCATGAAATAATCTTATATGTATATATATATATCAATACATAATCATCACTAGCCATTCCAATGGCTAGATTACAATAACCATTTACATGCCAACATGGCCAATTAACCTATACATGCCATTATAACCACAATTGTTTTACCATATGCACCGAAATGAGCTGTGGATAGTGTGAGTGATCTCTGCCAAGCTTCCAATCCAACGAGCTTCTGATTTACTAAAAAACAGGGAAATAAAACCAAGTAAGCATATAATGCTTAGTAAGTTCATATAACATGGTACTTAACTTACCATTCATCGTATTGCAAGATAAACATGTAAGGCACATTCAATCAATTTGATCTCAAGCCCTAGACATATCCTCATTGCCCTTGTTAGTCATATATTCCATAATAACATCAATAAACATATATGGGCTCAACACAATCAGATTTTCGAATATCTATACTTTTCATATCACGTATCCATATAACAGTATAAATTATATATTTATATTTTATGTATATTTTCATAACAATTAATCTCGAGTTTAGATTATTCCATGTCAGAACTTTACTCATATAATTCGAAATATCAATGTCACACGAGTAGTACACTCAAGGAGTAAAAATCTATAATCAAGGATGAACATACTCATCAAAAAAATTCCATGGACAAATATCATCGTCCCATGTTTCCATATATCAATTATCATGTATTATCATTTCATGTATTTTAGGCAGATATGTGTAATAACTCGTTTCTTATTCATATCTTCTGATGTCTGGATTTTTACCCGTTGAATTTATTCGGAATATCGATGAATACACAAGTAGTACACTCGAGGAGTACAAATCAGGATCTGTCGATTCATGTCCGATGGTACTGGAAACATGGAAATTTACGCATTTCTACATGCCTTTTTTTAAATTAAAATCATACCGTTTCGATTAAATTCGTGTCAAAAAATAATTAATTTTTATAAAATAATTAAATTGTACTTAAAATATGAACATGATGAATTTTAGTTAATTAATTAATTAATTTTGATTAATTTTGGTTATTTTCAACAGAATTGCGCAAATGACGAAAAATGGCTCGACAGACACTACTTGAAGAACAAAACCGAGAAGCAATTTGAAGTATCAACGCAAATTAATTTCCAGCCTAAGACGGTCCAATTATGTGTATTAATTCATAATATAATTAATCTTAATTTATACCCAATTTAATTTGGGCTAAATAAATTACTATTAATTAATTATGGAAAAGGTGGTCCAATTGAACCGAACCGATTAAACTGAACCGACCAAGAATTGGGCAGCCCAAAACCGTCCATATGCTAAGACAAATCAGCTTATTAGCTGATTAATTAAGCTTGCAAAAAATCCCTTGAAGACTTGTCAAAGTTGTAACACCCCTTACCCGTATCCAAGGCCGGAACAGAGTACGAGGCATTACCAGACTTAACAACACATAGACAAAAACTGGGCCATAAAATTTCATTTAATTTAAAACTTTTCGAACACATGCATAACAAACAAAGCTAACTATATCATTACATCAAAACATATGACGTAGCATGATTAATTAAACTTATAAACCATAATGGATAAGGACCACATCTCATAATCATACACAATAACTCAATGCAGACTGATACGTATGATCAAAATCATAATAAAAAATACATATTACAAACCAACTTCCTATACATGCCACTCACTTGATATTTCTAATATTTGAATTAATTATCCCAAAAATGATAGTTTGATAGTGTGATTTTGCCTCCGATGATCTCCAACCCCGAGCCGACCTATCAATACTAAAGAAATGGAGAGGATGGGTAAGCTTTACGCTTAGTAAGTTCATATGAAAATAATAAGCAATTACTACCATGCTTTTCAAGATAAAACACTATAATTGTACAATTACATATATTCAGGTTAAGCTGTGTTATTGAGTTACAGTTACTAAATCATTCATATCTGAAGCTACAAAACTCCAACTTTAGTTTCGTTAATTTTATTTGAAACTAGATTCATATATCTTTCTCCCATAAAATTTTCAGAATTTTTGGTTTGGCCAATTAGTACAGTTTATTAGTTAAATTCTCCCCTGTTTCAGAGTATGACTACTCTGACCTCTGTGTACTACGAACCAAATTTCTCTCTGTACAGAATTCCAACGACCATGCCGTTTGTTTCCCTTAAAAATAGACTCAATAAGGAATCCATGCATGCAAGGTATTACTCTTAATAGGTTTTGTAAAATTTATGATGAATTTCTAAAGTCAGAACAGGGGATCTCGAATTCATTCAGACCCTATTTCACAATAATTCAAATATCACACAATATAGAATTCTTTTGCTTCCCCTGTTTCTTTAATGTAAAAATAGACTCATTAAGATTTATTTTCATATATCATTTGTATTTTTATTCAACTTCCACAATTTTTAGTGAATTTTCAAAGTCACGCAACTGCTGCTGTCCAAGACAATTTTATTGCTAATTCACTCGTTCACACTTTCTTTGTATTAACCTCATTTTAACATACATATCACAAATCATTTTCACCACATTTCATACATCACAAGTATAGGCCCATGATTACAAGGTCACCATAAAATCATCCTCATGTATAACTTAATTGTTTATAACCTTACCACAACCCGATCACTTAATGAACACATTATTCACATAACCAAATTCCTCGCACTTATTCATCACAAAACTCACAAAGCAAAGACATAATAAGTCTCCCGTTGAACACTTCGGATCAATCCTCGATACTTGGTGGTTTCGCAAATAGCTCCACCCATCATAAAGTTCGGCTCTCTTGTACACATGGTGAACACTTAGTATCACCCATGTGACCTAGCCGATTTATCTCGTAGCTCTCTTGTCTACATGGTGTCCTTCACCGAACCACGCATGCGACCTAGCTACATATATCCCGTAGCTCTCTTGTCTACATGGTGTACACATAGTATCACCCATGTGACCTAGCTACATCATAATATCTCGTAGCTCTCTTGTACACATGATGTGCACTCAACACCATACATGTGACCTAGCTACATAGCATCAGATCATCCAATCTTTCCAGAAGGTTCAACCAGATTTCTCTCTTTTCTAACAATTTCACCAATCAAGTAATTACCAACAAACATATTTCCAATATGTTACAAATTTATTCATAGTCCTTTTTCAATTTTCAATTTCTGAGCAAATAGTCAATCTATAGGTAGCCACATTTCATATGATAACAAAATATAATAAAATAAAATAAAATAAATCGATAAATTATTTACGTACAAACTTATCAAAATCTCATCAGGTACAACGTGCAACAATTCATACAACCCAGATTAATAGTAATTTAACACTCAATTCTTGTAACAATAATTCCATTCAATTTCACATGACACAACTAGCATTACATTTTTTTATATCATACATACCATTCATCAACTTCTCTTAAACATATTAAATCATACAATTTATGCCATATCAATAGAGAATTTCAATTCATGCACGGTATTGCATTATTATTAACACACGAACTTACCTCGATTTAAACGGCAATTTACTATTTTAATCCATAACCTTGTATTTTCCCGATTTAAGCCCGAATCTCTATTTCCTTCATTATTGAGCTTGGAAAGCTTGAAAACCCTAGCCATGGCCTCCCCCATGCTAATTTCGGCCTCCATGAAGAAGATGAGCAAAATTGGCTTTTAATTTTGTATTTTAATTCATTTTACCCTAAATGACCAAAATGCCCTTATTACTAAACTTTCAAAAATTCCTTCCATGTCCTAATTTTGTCCATGAACTTAAAATTGGTCAAATTGCTATTTAAGACCTCCTAATTAATATTTCAATGCAATTTCATACTAAAAACTTCTAGAATGAAAGTTTTGCAACTTATTCAATTTAGTCCCTAACTTTAAATTAAGCACTTTATGCATTGAATTTCTTCACGAAATTTTCACACAATCATGCAATCATATCATAGACCTCAAAATAATCATAAAATAATTATTTCTATCTCGAATTTGTGGTCCCGACATCACTATTCCGACTAGGCCCAAAATCAGGGTGTTACAACTCTCCCCCCTTTAGGGATTTTCGTCCCCGAAAATCTTACCGAAAAAGTGGTCTTCACTTAGATTCCTCAATCTCATACTCAATAATAAAGTACCTTAACTCAGTGAAGGCTTCCAATACATCTCTTTAATTTCTCATTTCCATCCTAATATCAATCCTGCAAAGATAATTTCGTAGATTCGATGCTCGGCTTTAACCCCATTAACAATTTAGATTCTCTGTGGCATCGAATGCTCTATACTATCACATTACCTTATTGTCTTGAAACACATCACAATTCATACAACGAAAGACATTACTAAAAAAATCGGGAAGTCTTTACTCAATACAGACTAGTCCAAATTTCGAGATATTCCATTAACAATATTCTCATCTGCTCAAACTTTACCAACATGTAATAAACTTTTCAGCTTTCACTTAAATGAAAACCTCATCATTCGTAGTGGTTTTTACTCATATAAATTTTTTTTTAAGAGATATACACTTCTCGTTCGAATATTTGCCTTTTATCCGCATTAAATGAAATTCTATTATCGACTTGAGAAAATAATCCCGACATAATTGTCACATGAAATATTTAAAATAAATAATTCACACTGATTGAACACTCGATTCGATCTTAATCATCAGTGAATGACATTTCCAGTAATCTTTTACTGTTCATTCATTACGCTAACTAAAACCATCTCAATTGCATTAGTTCAAGTAACCAAAATATCTCAATTGAAGTCATTAATTATAATTGACTTATTTGAGAGAAGTAATCCACCATATCGATTGAGACTCGATCTTTTATCACTTATGTCTTTACTTATCAATTCATTCTTAATCTCTAATTATACTTATAATTATTCTTTCACCGAACTCTCTTTAAATTTTCAAGCGGAAACTTATTCAAGATGGATCTCATGAAATTCAATCATAAGCACCACTTCTATAAGAGGGAGGGGTTATAGGGCCTCTAACTCGTCTCTTTCTTATACATACACATATGACACAATTTCCATCATCATAGCAACATCATCAAAATCATGTCATTCATTCAGCAATGCAACATTCATGTTGGCTTACACAAATTTTTCCTATTGTCCCATTTAGACAATATACTTATGCATACATTCTATGTTTTCTAGATAGCTTTACTTATCGATTCATTTAATTAAATTAAGTCATGCTCATGACATCATATAAGGCCAAACAACCATAGATACTTGTACCACAATTACAACTTTCATTTCATGCATCATCATGTACATATCATTACAATCATATAATTCAGTCCAAACAATTTAACATAGATAAGTTCATTTCATTATAATCCTTTATCTCATAAAAAAAATATCATTGTCATTCATCAACATTCAACGTCCAACCAGGACAATGACATTTTTATTCGTATTAAAATATTATAAACCTTTATTCATACTTTTCGAATCTAAACTTATTATAATCGTAATTTACTCAATTACCTTTGCATCACGTTAAACATGGTGCGTGTAAATTTCGGTTGGAGAGTACCTCTGTCTAAACAAGACGATCCTCATACGCGTCGGAAGACATCACACTATCATAGATCCGTGGCATATATATAGCTAGACTTTTTCACATGCTAGGTTAGTCCGAGAACCAACTAAACCATAGCTCTGATACCACTAAATGTAACACCCCTTACCCGTATCCAAGGCCGGAACAGAGTACGAGGCATTACCAGACTTAACAACACATAGACAAAAACTGGGCCATAAAATTTCATTTAATTTAAAACTTTTCGAACACATGCATAACAAACAAAGCTAACTATATCATTACATCAAAACATATGACGTAGCATGATTAATTAAACTTATAAACCATAATGGATAAGGACCACATCTCATAATCATACACAATAACTCAATGCGATCGATACGTGCGATCAAAATCATAATAAAAATACATATTACAAACCAACTTCCTATACATGCCACTCACTTGATATTTCTAATATTTGAATTAATTATCCCAAAATGATAGTTTGATAGTGTGATTTTGCCTCCGATGATCTCCAACCCGAGCCGACCTATCAATACTAAAGAAATGGAGAGGATGGGTAAGCTTTACGCTTAGTAAGTTCATATGAAAATAATAAGCAATTACTACCATGCTTTTCAAGATAAAACACTATAATTGTACAATTACATATATTCAGGTTAAGCTGTGTTATTGAGTTACAGTTACTAAATCATTCATATCTGAAGCTACAAAACTCCAACTTTAGTTTCGTTAATTTTATTTGAAACTAGATTCATATATCTTTCTCCCATAAAATTTTCAGAATTTTTGGTTTGGCCAATTAGTACAGTTTATTAGTTAAATTCTCCCCTGTTTCAGAGTATGACTACTCTAACCTCTGTGTACTACGAACCAAATTTCTCTCTGTACAGAATTCCAACGACCATGCCGTTTGTTTCCCTTAAAAATAGACTCAATAAGGAATCCATGCATGTAAGGTATTACTCTTAATAAGTTTTTTACAATTTATGATGAATTTCTAAAGTCAGAACAGGGGATCTCGAATTCATTCAGACCCTATTTCACAATAATTCAAATATCACACAATATAGAATTCTTTTGCTTCCCCTGTTTCTTTCATGTAAAAATAGACTCATTAAGCTTTATTTTAATATATCATTTGCATTTTTATTCAACTTCCACAATTTTTAGTGAATTTTCAAAGTCATGCAACTGCTGCTGTCCAAGACAATTTTATTGCTAATTCACTCGTTCACACTTTCTTTGTATTAACCTCATTTTAACATACATATCACAAATCATTTTCACCACATTTCATACATCACAAGTATAGGCCCATGATTACAAGGTCACCATAAAATCATCCTCATGTATAACTTAATTGTTTATAACCTTACCACAACCCGATCACTTAATGAACACATTATTCACATAACCAAATTCCCGCACTTGTTCATCACAAAACTCACAAAGCAGTACATAATAAGTCTCCGTTGAACACTTCGGATCAATCCTCGATACTTGGTGGTTTCCGCAAATAGCTCCACCCATCATAAAGTTCGGCTCTCTTGTACACATGGTGAACACTTAGTATCACCCATGTGACCTAGCCGATTTATCTCGTAGCTCTCTTATCTACATGGTGTCCTTCACCGGAACCACGCATGCGACCTAGCTACATATATCCCGTAGCTCTCTTGTCTACATGGTGTACACATAGTATCACCCATGTGACCTAGCTACATCATAATATCTCGTAGCTCTCTTGTACACATGATGTGCACTCGGCACCATACATGTGACCTAGCTACATAGCATCTCAGATCATCCAATCTTTCAGAAGGTTCAACCAGATTTCTCTCTCTTTTCTAACAATTTCACCAATCAAGTAATTACCAACAAACATATTTCCAATATGTTACAAATTTATTCATAGTCCTTTTTCAATTTTCAATTTACAAACAAATAGTCAATCTATAGGTAGCCACATTTCATATGATAACAAAATATAATAAAATAAAATAAAATAAATCGATAAATTATTTACGTACAAACTTATCAAAATCTCATCAGGTACAACCGTGCAACAATTCATACAACCCAGTTAATAGTAATTTAACACTCAATTCTTGTAACAATAATTCCATTCAATTTCACATGACACAACTAGCATTACATTTTTTTTTTATATCATACATACCATTCATCAACTTCTCTTAAACATATTAAATCATACAATTTATGCCATATCAATAGAGAATTTCAATTCATGCACGGTATTGCATTATTATTAACACACGAACTTACCTCGATTCAGAAACGGCAATTTACTATTTTAATCCATAACCTTGTATTTTCCCGATTTAAGCCCGAATCTCGATTTCCTTCATTATTGAGCTTGGAAAGCTTGAAAACCCTAGCCATGGCCTCCCCCATGCTAATTTCGGCCTCCATGAAGAAGATGAGCAAAATTGGCTTTTAATTTTGTATTTTAATTCATTTTACCCCTAAATGACCAAAATGCCCTTATTACTAAACTTTCAAAAATTCCTTCCATGTCCTAATTTTGTCCATGAACTTAAAATTGGTCAAATTGCTATTTAAGACCTCCTAATTAATATTTCAATGCAATTTCATACTAAAAACTTCTAGAATGAAAGTTTTGCAACTTATTCAATTTAGTCCCTAACTTTAAATTAAGCACTTTATGCATTGAATTTCTTCACGAAATTTTCACACAATCATGCAATCATATCATAGACCTCAAAATAATCATAAAATAATTATTTCTATCTCGAATTTGTGGTCCCGACATCACTATTCCGACTAGGCCCAAAATCAGGGTGTTACAAAAGTTGCATTCAAACCCCTCTACAATTGGTGGCTTTATGGATTTTCCCCAAGCCACATTTAGTAAAGTTGAAAGCATCAACTTTGCCACATAGGTGGCCGGCCAAGGGGTGGCTCTTTGGCTGATAATTTTAGCAAATTTCAGCTGCCACATTCAGCTATAAAAGCCCCTCTTTGCTGATCATTCAAAGCATCTCATTCATCCCTCATTCATTTCACAACTCTTTTCTCCTCTCTCACTTTCTCCTCTCATTTTTCCATTTCCAAGCCCTTTGCTCTTATGTCGATTTCTCCCCTTGGGAAAGGGTTCTTCTTCAGCCATTTTGGAGCAACAATTGAGTGTTCATAGAATCCTTGATCAGCAACGACAACAAAGAAGGAAGAACGGAGCAACCTAGTCAAGCCACGAAAAAACACCGGATTTGATTCTTGTTCCCTATCTCTTTAATTTTTGTTATTGTTATGATGAACATACCTATGAATATTTATGTTGTTGGAATGGTTAATTTAATCAGCTTAGCTTGAATTTGATCCGTGTTGGGTTGATTGCATTTTGTCTTCTTAAATTGTTAAAAACGTGTTTATGCTGTTATAGGCCTCGGTAAAATGCTTGATTAAGTAAAATCATTCCTAAGTTATTCTTGCATTATAATTGTTAGGTAACTAATGAATTAATTATTTAAATGGATTGAAATTTCAATTAATTGACACAATACTTAATCAGTGCATGTTTATTCTTCTAAGGTAGCTGAAGGTTAAATTAGCAATGTATCTGGAGATACACTTGCCTTGCATAACTTGCAAGATTATTGTGATTAAACTGTTTCAAGGTAGGGATACTTTGTTACCTCACATAGTCTTTTATGTGCTTATTAGATTTAATTAATTGTTTGAATTGACATAGAGATATGCAAGAGATTAGTTCAATTTAATAAGTATGTTTGTGTCAATGTTTGCTTATTTAAATCTGTTTAATTGTTTGAATTAACATAGGGATAAGTTAAGAGATGAATGGATTTGTGTAAGTGAGTATGTTCATAAGTTAGCAAATTACTGGGTTGCCGTGAATTTATTCGTAATAGCATAAGCATGAGTTTAATAATTCTAAGTTAAAGAAATGTAATTAAATCAACACAATTATGTCATCTTGATTAAATCATATTTTGAAATCGTACATTTGAGATTTATTTATTTATTTTACTTAGTTTAAAATTGTAGTTTTTAATCACCCTCTTCAAACAAAATATATTTCCTCACCAAAGTGTTTTAAATAGCATTCATAAATAATCCTTTCCACAGTCCCTGTGGGTACAATAACTCGACATTTACTTGTCACTTTATTACTTGTTACGACTGTGTACACTTGCACATTTCTATCATTCCAAGTTTTTGGCGTTGTTGTCAGGGACTGTTTTAAAAGACATTATTTGTGAAATTGTTAATTTTGCATTTTGGTCTACTTTTTTTGTTAAGTTTTTATTTTCATTTTTTTTTGTATTTATCAAATCATTGACTTACTCCTTGTAACCCTTGAAATTGAAAGGACTTTCTGACAAAGGAGAAGACAAGCAAACCAAAGAAGGACCAAAGTTATGAATTTTGAAATTCCAAACCAAAATCCGGAGGAACATTCGCTTATAATACCCACAATCCGATCATTGTTGTCGATGATAGAAACTATGCCATAAAAAAATATGCAATTCCTCTATTCAACGAGCTCAATCCGAGTATTAAGAGACCCAAAATCGAGGCACAACAATTCGAGCTGAAGTCGGTCATGTTCCAAATGTTGCAAAATATGGGTCAATTTAGTGGGATTCCTACTAAAGATCTACATTTTCATCTTCGGCTATTCATGGAAGTGAGTGACTCATTTAAACTAGTCGGGGCGACTGATGACACCTTTAGACTGAGATTATTTCTATACTCCTTAAGAGATAGAGCACGAGCGTGGTTGAACTCCCTACCGTCCGGTTCCATAACTACATGGTAAGAGTTGGTTGAACATTTCTTAATGAAATATTTCCCTCCATCTTGAACCGCCAAAATTCGAAATGAAATCACTTCATTTCAGCAACTTTATGAAGAATCTTTATATTAGGCATGAGAACGGTTCAAGGAGTTAGTACAAAAGTGCCCTCATCACAGCATTCCTTGTTGCATTCAAATGGAGACTTTCTATATTGGTCTCAATATTCATACTAGAATGATGGTGGATGCTTCAACAATTGGAGCCCTTTCTTTCTAAGTCTTATAACAATGCTTATGAGATTATTAAAAGAATTGCCAGCAATAATTATCAGTGCCCAAGCCACCGAGCATCCTTAGAAAGATGAGCATGGCAGCCCAGGTATCCTCTATGTCTTCTATGCTTAAGAACATAACTGTTAATGGTTTCAATGGTAACTTGACAGGTCAACAATTGAACCAGTTCGAGGATATTTCTTGTGAATACTGTGGAGATGGCCATTTCTTTGAAAATTAGCCATCGAATCAAGAGTCAAATTATTACATGGGACATCAGAATTAAAATGGTCTGCAATCAAATTTTTACAACTCTTCATGGCAGAATCATCCAATTTCTGCATGGAGTAATCAATGGGCGGACCATAGCGACTTTGTTATGCCATTTCGACCAAATTATCTGTTAGAATATCCTCAACAAGTGCAACAACCCCCACCAACTGAATCTTCAAGTGACCTTGAGAAGCTGCTGAAGCATACATAGCGAAGAATGATACCACTTTAAGAAATCTGGAGAATCAAATGGGTCAGCTAACTGATGAACTTTGAAATAAACCCCAAGGTATTTGGCCAAGCAACATAGAAAATCCAAAAATTTTGGGCAAAGAACATTGCAAAACAGTCTCTTTGCCAGGTGGAACGACATTGGAGTCCAATGTGATTAAGGTTCAAGATGAGCCTGTTCTAGCTTAAGAGAAAGAGGAAGTTCAACAAAGTGTTGAAACTCCTGTATCACAGAAGTTAGATTCAGTGATCCTTGATAAGGTAAACTCTAAACCAGATAGTTCTAATTATCTAACACCCTTGTCAGATGCAGAAAAATTTCCACAGAAGAGTTGTCCAGTTAAATATAAGATTCCAAAATTGCCATTGTGACAGCCTAACTTGACCCTAGTCGGAATGTGGTTTCGGGACCACAAAACCGAGTCATAAAAATTTATTTTAAATTTAATTATGTGAGTAATTAGCAAGGGGTGGTTACCGTATATACATAAATATATAGGTGTTTTATTGAAATATTGATTGGATTATGGATAGTAATGTGGTCTTAGGTGATGAATAGACGAATGGCTTAAAAGCCTAAGGTGAAAAAAAATCAAGTTTTAGCCGCGTGATTCTTGTGATATGAAATCATTAATGTTATGGGATATAACTAACTAGCCATGTAATTAAATTAGTTAATTTATTTATTTTAGCTTAAGAACCCAAATGAGGGGAATCAAGCAAGGACAAAGCAAAGAATATCGAGTAGCCGATTGGAACTGTTTCATCCAACACAAAGTAAGTCTAAAAGCCATTAAGCTTGGTTATTATATACATAATTGGTATGCATATCGTGAATGAATTTCTCTCGTTTACGTATTCTTTTGATTGAAAGGCATGTGACCAGTTATACTTAGTTAATTAAATAAATCACTTTGTTAAAAACGAATTGACTTTGGCACTATGTGTGCGAATTTGAATGGCACTATGTGTGCGAATTTGTATGGCACTATGTGTGCGGACTTGTATAGCACTATGTGTGCGGATTTAAATGTCAATACATATGTGAATTACTAAGGCACTATGTGTGCGGGTTAACATAGCACTATGGGTGCGAATTTCCTTGTTTGAGCATTACGTGAGCGAAATTGGTTGTTGATAAAAATAAATGCAGGAACTAACTGAAGGGCAAAAACTATTGTCCGAATAAGAGATTGAAGACATGAAAATTGAATCATAGGTACTTGGATGCATCTATTTCAATGTTGTTAAATATTGTAGGAAGGAATTAAGGTATTCGGTTATATGATACTTTGAGTTAATGGTAAGACTTGACTAGTAGTTGAATTGATAATTTCTGCAATCTATGGACCTTTCTAGTTTCTAGATCGATATATTCAGTTAATTGTTTGCATTATATGGCTTACGACTTACTGAGTTGAAAACTCATTTGGTGTGTTTACTTGTCTCTTGTTTAGATTTCTTTTGATCCGTTTCATACTCGGAACCATCCTCGGAGTCTTCACACCTATCTGCAACGTTTTGGCACCCCTTCTTAGTAATCTTAAGTTAACATTATGGCATGTATAGGATAATATTTTCATAGATTTGGTTGTTTTGAAAGCATTGTACATAAAGGCCATGAGAAAATGGCTTAATTGCTATGCTTGAGTTTGATGTTGGTTGAATATTAGTTTAAATTTATTTTGATTATTATGCCGAATACCATGGTTGATTATAAGTTGTGCTATGTGCTTGTATTCAGAAATGAAATGGATAAATAGGTTATGTTATGTTTGAATGAATGAAACTTGGTTTGATTATTAATGGTTTAAAAATGTTAACGAGATACGTGGATGTTCGAATATGAATTAATTTTGTTG
Organism: Gossypium anomalum; assembly: GCA_025698475.1. Classification (NCBI taxonomy): domain Eukaryota; kingdom Viridiplantae; phylum Streptophyta; class Magnoliopsida; order Malvales; family Malvaceae; genus Gossypium; species Gossypium anomalum. The sequence continues at coordinate 52,536,655 of CM046966.1, read as the reverse complement.
GTATGGTTTGAATGGTAAATGTATTTGTACTTAAAGTGATTTAATGTTTTATGAAAGTTGTATAATGTATATGTTAGTACTTTAATTACAATTATAAAAATTGATTGTACATGATATAATGTACAAATGCCGAAATAAGTTGATCAAATTGAGTGATTATGTGTATATGATTTTGTGGGTTCTATTAATGTATAATTTTAGTATGCTTTTGTACATGGCGTGGAAATGATATATATGTATATATAAGTGCATGACTTTTAGATATATATATGTATATAATATTCTTTGCACATATGTTCTGGTTATAAAATAAAATATGCTTAATTATGTGGCTTGTTAATTAACCGAAATCAGTAAGTTTGTATAGGTAATTTGCGTAGTCGAATAAGTAAAAGTTTAATGTGATTTTTGTTTTAGTTTGAAATAGTACATTATGTGTAAATTTTGTTTTAAGCATTGAACAGTTTAATTAGTTAACTTAATGATGTATATATATATATATATGAGTATGAACTGTGTTAACATGAGGATGTTCGAAATTGTACTTATGCTCAAGTAATACACTGTAACCCCAATCTGGCGACGTATACGAGTTAGGAGTGTTACATTTTATTGGTATCAGAGCTATAGTTTAGTTGATCCTAGGACTATCGTAGCACATGTGAGTCTAGCAATACATGCCATATTGCTAGTATTTGATAGTGTGATGACTTCTGACGGTTGGAATTGTTGTTTTGATTAGTAAATGGAATCCAATACAGTAAGGGCATTAGCGGATGATGTTGAGAGTGTAGCGCCTGCTCCTGCGCAAGGAACAGCGCCTGTCGAGCCTCAACCATCTGTGAGTAATCAAGATGATGGGGCTAAACAAGCCTTCTTTACCATGATGAACGAGTGGGTTACACAATATGCCCGAACAAAATCGACTGCTTAACAATTCCCGAATCTAAATGATCCCTCTCCAGTTCCTACAATACCAGCAACTGCCGATCCTTTGAGGCTGAGTAAACCTCTTGTTGATCTGATTAGGAAACGCGGGGCTGAGGAATTCTGAGCCACCGTTTCTGATGACGTAGAAAGGGCTGAGTTTTGGCTTGATAATACCATTCGTGTTTTTGATGAGCTATCTTGCACACCCGATGAGTGTCTAAAGTGTGCCATATCCTTATTACGAGATTCGACCTACTATTGGTGGAGAACCCTGATTTCGATTATTCTAAAGGAACGAGTTACTTGGGACTTCTTCCAGACAGAGTTTCGTAAAAAGTATATCAGTCAACGATTTATTGATCAAAAGTGCAAAGAATTTTTGGAGCTTAAACAAGGCCATTTGACGGTATCCGAATATGAGCGTGAGTTTGTAAGGCTCAGTCGATATGCTCGGGAGTATGTAGCTGATGAAGTTGCCATGTGTAAAAGATTTGATGAGGGATTGAATGAAGATTTAAAGCTACTGGTGGGTATTTTAGAACTAAAAGAATTCGTAACACTGGTTGAACGAGCTTGCAAGGCTGAAGAGCTTGGAAATGAGAAAAAGAAAGCTAAAACTGAAGCTAGAGATTTTCGTAAAAGATCAACGGGTAAAACTTCTTTCTCGGCTGCAAAGAAGTTCAGAGACGATAATAACATATCAAAGACGACTACAGGAATTGTTAAAGGAGCGACCATCAACGGACTCTCGAGCTACTTCGGTTGCTAGTGTTGGCAACAATCGGCAAGAAAAACCCGAATGTCCACAGTGTGGAAGACGACATGTAGGTGAATGTTAGGGTAAGTTGATTAACAGAGCCTGTTATAGATGCGGTTCGCGAGACCACTTCATTCGGGATTGCACGGAACCTGACGAGAAAAATAAGATGCAAGGTGCGAGATAGAGTGGTACAGCGACTAGAGGTAGACCATCGAGAAATACAGGAAGCAGGGGTGGTAGTCAGAGAGGGACTTCTGATACGGCTGTACGATTTGAGACTCATGCTCCTGCCAGAGCTTATACCATCCGCGCACGAGAGGAGGCATCCTCCTCTGATGTTATCACTGGTACTTTCACTCTCTTTGATACTAATGTGATTGCATTGATTGACCCTGGTTCTACTCATTCATATGTATGTGAGACGTTAGCATCCAGTAAGACTTTACCTGTTGAGTCTACTGAGTTCGTAATTCGAGTGTCGAATCCCTTGGGTCGATATGTGCTTGTCGACAAGGTGTGTAAGAAATGCCCCCTAATAATCCGAGGTTCCTATTTTCTAGCCGATTTGATACTTTTACCGTTTGATGAATTTGATGTTATTCTTGGTATGGATTGGTTGACTGTACATGATGCAGTTGTAAATTGCAAAAGAAAGACCATTGATTTGAGATGTGCAAATAATGAGATAATTCGAGTTGAGTCTACTGACCTGAACGGATTGCCAGCAATAATATCCTCGATGTTGGCTCATGAATATGTAAAAAACGGGTGTGAAGCATACCTTGCGTACGTACTTGATAGCAAAGAGTCAGAAAAGAAACTTGAATCAGTGCCAGTGGTTTGTGAGTATTCAGATGTTTTTCCTGAGGAATTACCAGGATTACCACCCGTTCAAGAGGTAGAATTCAGCATCGAACTTGTACCTGGGACTACACCAATTTCGATAGCTCCGTACCGTATGGCACCAACGAAATTGAAAGAATTGAAAACTCAGTTGCAAGAGTTGACAGATAGAGGTTTCGCTCGACCGAGTTTCTCACCTTGGGGTGCACCAGTATTGTTTGTGAAAAAGAAAGACGGAACCATAAAAATGTGCATTGACTATCATCAATTGAATAAAGTGACAATAAAGAACAATATCCATTACCGCGTATTGAGTATTTGTTTGATCAGCTGAAGGGAGCCTCAGTGTTTTCAAAGATAGATTTGAGATCAGGTTATTATCAGTTACGAGTCCGGGACTCAGATATACCTAAAACTGCTTTCAGAATGAGATACGGTCACTACGAGTTCTTAGTGATGCTGTTTGGGCTCACTAATGCCCCCGCGGTATTTATGGACTTGATGAATCGGATCTTCAGACAATATTTGGATAGGTTTGTAGTTGTGTTTATTGATGACATTTTGGTCTATTCGCGTGATGAAATTGAACATGTCGAGCACCTGAGATTAGTGTTGCAGATTTTACGGGATAAGCAGTTATATGCTAAGTTCAGTAAATGTGAGTTCTGGTTGAGGGAAGTTAGCTTTTTGGGACATGTGGTATCCGCATCGGGTATTCGAGTTGATCCAAGCAAAATTTCAGCCATACTCGATTCTCTGAGAAATGTTACTGAAGTTCGGAGCTTTTTGGGACTTGCTGGTTATTACAGACGGTTTGTAAAAGGTTTCTCGATGATAGCCTCACCAATGACGAAACTACTTCAGAAAGATGTTAAGTTTGAATGGTCAGGAAAATGTCAGAAAAGTTTCAATCAATTAAAAACTTATTTGACTGAAGCTCCAGTGCTAGTGCAGCCTGAATCCGGTAAAGAGTTTGTCATTTATAGTTATGCGTCTTTACTTGGGCTAGGTTGTGTATTGATGCAAGAAGGTCGAGTTGTAGCTTACGTGTCGAGGCAATTAAAGCCGCATGAGAAAAACTATCCGACCCATGATCTCGAATTAGCTGCCATCATATTCACCTTGAAAATATGGCAACACTACTTGTTTGGAGAAAGGTGTCATGTATATTCGGATCACAAAAGCCTCAAATATTTGATGACTCAAAGAGATTTGAACCTGCGACAAAGACGTTGGCTTGATTTGTTGAAAGATTATGAGCTTGTCATTGACTATCACCCGGGAAAGGCTAACGTGGTTGCCAATGCTTTAAGTCACAAGTCACTGTTTACCTTACGAGTAATGAATGTACATCTGTCCGTTTCATCTGATAATATGTTAGTAGCAGAATTGAAAGCCAAACCATTATGGATTCATCAAATACGTGAATCTCAGAAATTCGATGATGAATTGGTTACTAAACGAGCTGAATGTGCTTCTAATGTGGAATTAGAGTTTCAAATAGACGACAAAGATTGGTTGAGGTTCATAAGTCGATTGTGTGTTCCAAGAAATTCAGAACTTATTTCGATGATTTTGAGCTAGGCTCATAGTAGCCGAATGTCAATCCACCCGGGTAGTACAAAAATGTACAACGATCTGAAATGTTAGTTTTGGTGGCCTGGTATGAAACGAGACATTTCTGACTTTGTTTCGAAGTGTTTGATATGTCAACAAGTGAAAGCGGAACATCAAGTGCCTTCAGGTTACTTCAGCCGATCATGATACCCAAATGGAAATGGGATCGAGTTACGATGGATTTTGTATCTGGGTTGCCATTGTCGTCAAGCAGGAAAGATTCGATTTGGGTAGTTGTTGATAGACTGACAAAGTCGGCTCATTTTATTCCCGTACGTACAGATTATTCACTGGACAAGCTAGCTGAATTGTATGTTTCTTAGATTGTAAGGTTACACGGGGTACCTATTTCTATTGTGTCGGATATAGATCCGAGATTTACATCGCGATTTTGGAAGAAATTGCAAGAAGCTTTGGGTACCAAGTTGCATTTTAGCACCGCTTTTCATCCCCAGACTGATGGTCAATCCGAGCAGATAATTCAGATACTTGAGGATATGTTGAGATGTTGCATCCTTGAGTTTGGTGGTTCATGGGAACGATACTTGCCTTTGATTGAATTCGCTTACAACAATAGTTTTCAATCAAGCATTAAGATGGAACCTTACGAGGCTTTGTACGGTCGAAATGCCGTACACCGTTGTTTTGGATTGAGCTTAATGAAAGTAAAATCTTCAGAGTTGATCTAATTAAAGATGCTGAGCAGAAAGTGAAGGTAACCAGTGAAAGTCTAAAAATAGCTTCAGATCGTCAGAAATCATATGCGGATTTAAAACGAAAAGACATTGAATATCAGGTCAGAGACAAAGTGTTTCTTAAAGTTTCACCTTGGAAAAAGGTGCTCAGATTTGGCCGTAAAGGCAAATTGAGTCCGAGGTTCATCGGGCCGTATGAAATATCCGAACGAATTGGGCCAGTTGCATACAGATTGATTTTACCCCCTGAACTTGAAAAGATTCACAATGTTTTTCATGTCTCGATGCTTCGACGTTATAGATCCAATCCATCGCACATAATTAATCCATCTGAAATTGAGATTCAATCTAATTTGAGCTATGAAGAAGAACCGATCCGTATCTTAGCTCAGGAAGTGAAAGAATTACGGAATAAGAAGATTTCTTTAGTAAAAGTATTATGGATCAAACATGGAGTAGAGAAGGCTACTTGGGAGCTTGAAGACTCTATGAAAGAACGTTATCCGAATTTATTTGCTGGTAAGATTTTCGAGGACAAAAATTTTTAAGTGGGGGAGGGTTGTGACAGCCCTAACTTGACCCTAGTCGGAATATGGTTTCGGGACCACAAAATCGAGTCATAAAAATTTATTTTAAATTTAATTATGTGAGTAATTAGCAAGGGGTGGTTACCGTATATACATATATATAGGTGTTTTATTGAAATATTGATTGGATTATGGATAGTAATGTGGTCTTAGGTGATCAATAGCCGAATGGCTTAAAAGCCTAAGGTGAAAAAAAATCAAGTTTTAGCCGTGTGATTCTTGTGATATGAAATCATTAATGTTATGGGATATAACTAACTAGCCATGTAATTAAATTAGTTAATTTATTTATTTTAGCTCAAGAACCCAAAAGAGGGGAATCAAGCAAGGGCAAAGCAAAGAACATCGAGTAGCCGATTGGAACTGTTTCATCCAACACAAAGTAAGTCTAAAATTTATTAGGCTTGGTTATTATATACATAATTGGTATGCATATCGTGAAGGAATTTCTCTCGTTTACGTATTCTTTTAATTGAAAGGCATGTGACTGATTATACTTAGTTAATTAAATAAATCACTTTGTTAAAAACGAATTGACTTTGGCACTATGTGTGCGAATTTGAGTGGCACTATGTATGCGAACTTGTATGGCACTATGTGTGCGGACTTGTATAGCACTATGTGTGCAGATTTAAATGTCAATACGTATGTGAATTACTAAGGCACTATGTGTGCAGGTTAACATGGCACTATGGGTGCGAATTTCCTTGTTTGAGCATTACGTGAGCGAAATTGGTTGTTGATAAAAATAAATGCAGGAACTAACTGAAGGGCAAAAACTATTGTCCGAATAAGAGATTGGAGACATGAAAATTGAATCATAGGTACTTGGATGCATCTATTTCAACGTTGTTAAATATTGTAGGAAGGAATTAAGGTATTCGGTTATATGATACTTTGAGTTAGTGGTAAGGCTTGGCTAGTAGTTGAATTGATAATTTCTGTAATCTATGGACTTTTCTAGTTTCTAGATCGACATATTCAGTTAATTGTTTGCATTATATGGCTTACTACTTACTGAGTTGAAAACTCATTTGGTGTGCTTACTTGTCTCTTGTTTAGATTTCTTTTGATCCGCTTCATGCTCGAAACCATCCTCGGAGTCATCACACCTGTCTGCAACGTTTTGGTACCCCTTCTTAGTAATCCTAAGTTAACATTATGGCATGTATAGGATAATATTTTCGGAGATTTTGTTGTTTTGAAAGCATTGTACATAAAGGCCATGAGAAAATGGCTTAATTGCTATGCTTGAGTTCGATGTTGGTTGAATATTAGTTTAGTTTATTTTGATTATTATGTCGAATACCATGGTTGATTATAAGTTATGCTATGTGCTTGTATTCAGAAATGAAATGGATAAATAGGTTATGTTATGTTTGAATGAATGAAACTTGGTTTGATTATTAATGGTTTAAAAATGTTAACGAGATACGTGGATGTTCGAATATGAATTGATTTTTTTGGTATGGTTTGCATGGTAAATGTATGTGTACTTAAAGTGATTTAATGTTTTATGAAAGTTGTATAATGTATATGTTAGTACTTTAATTACAATTATAAAAATTGATTATACATGATATAATGTACAAATGCCGAAATAAGTTGATCAAATTGAGTGATTATGTGTATATGATTTTGTGGGTTCTATTAATGTATAATTTTAGTATGCTTTTGTACATGGCGTGGAAATGATATATATGTATATATAAGTGCATGACTTCTAGATATATATATATAGATATATGTATATAATATTCTTTGCACATATGTTCTGGTTATAAAATAAAATATGCTTAATTATGTGGCTTGTTAATTAACCGAAATCAATAAGTTTGTATAGGTAATTTGCGCAGTCGAATAAGTAAAAGATTAATGTGATTTTTGTTTTAGTTTGAAATAGTACATTATGTGTAAATTTTGTTTTAAGCATTGAATAGTTTAATTAGTTAATTTAATGATGTATATATATATATGAGTATGAACTGTGTTAACATGAGGATGTTCGGAATTGTACTTATGTTCAAGTAATACCCTGTAACCCCAATCTGGCGACGGATACGGGTTAGGGGTGTTACAGCCATATCCTCAACGATTCCAAAAGCAGCAACGAGATACTCAGTTGAAAGAAATTTTTGATAACAAGGTGACCTTTAATGACTTCGATGCTGCTAAATCCCCAGATGTAGTTGAAGACTATTCTGCTATTTCCAAGAAGGAATCGCTGGCTTCTACAGAGTTGGAGCTCAATTCTATAGATGATTCGTTAGAATGTATTCTGCTAGCAGATTCGCCAAGTGATGATGAAAACGATGAATGTTTGGCTTTGTTAGAAGCTAAAACGAAGGGATTCACTCAGGAAGTTCCACTGGAATCATTAGAGTTGTTATCTCGGGAGTACACAACCAAAAGTGTTGATTGAAGAGCCAGCTAAATTGGAACTGAAGATTTTGTCTCCTCATTTGAAATATGACTATTTGGGTCTATCTTTGACTTTGCCTGTCATTATTTCGGTTAAGTTCACCAAAGATCACGAAGAAGAGGAACTTGTGATTTTAGAAAGGCACAAGAAGGGTACTAGATGGATTATTTCACATATTCGAGTCACAGGTTGGAGGATTTGTGGGAATTACAGGAAGTTAAGCAAGGCCCCTAGGAAAGGTCATTACAGGTTTTCTTTCCTTAATAAGACATTGGACAGATTTGATGGGAAAGAATATGATTACTTCCTAGATGATTATGGTTGGTATGACAAATGGCCATTTGACACCTCCATGGTCAATGACGATCCTAAATAAAATGGAGGGAGTTCTTTTCACTTTCTCTATCGTTATTTTATATATTTAGTTTTTTTTTTCTCATTTGAATAAAATGGTAGACTTAGATAAAATTTTCTTTAGTTCATTACATTAATTAAAACTCTGTCTAGGAGATTGGGACTTAAGCGGGACCTTCGGTGACCCCTCCAGTCTTTCTTGGGAGTTCAATTTAATGTAATTTTTCAAAAAAATATATATTTCTAAGTAGCCCAAAGAATTTAAGTATTTGTTTTGTTAAATAAAGGGTCAACTTTTAACCGAACACTAATTTATTTGAGTTTTTTTAGTTTATTTTCAGTGTAGGAGCCTAGGATCCAAAAAAGAGCTGTCATTGGGCTTAAGACACTACTAAGAAGGGAAATATTCAACCCTTTTTCCGTACAAACCTACAGCCCTTACCTTGCTCCACCACCTCTCCCAAGTAGCCCAATAGTGCATCTCACTTAACCCCTTAATGTTGCAGCCCTTAACTCCCTGAATCACCACCCCAAACATCTTCATTTGAAGTCACCAGCTACCGCACCTAAACTATCCTTAAAACTACCACCGTCTTCAACTCTAAACCTTACCCTCAGCTACTCACCCACCTACCCAATACTGAAACCACCCTTAACAGATTTCCTAAGTTTGATGCTAAGAGTCCCTTTATCTAGCACAATTCCACAAAGTGAACAGTTTGGTATAATGGCTATACTGTAACACATGTAGTTGCAGCAACAAGCTTACTGGATATACTCAAAAATAAGGGATGACTAGATGAAAAGTGCTCTTACAAAAATTTACAGTGACCCATTTATTTTTGTGCCTGAGTTTCTAGATTTCATATTTGAACCACGGAGTCCACTATCGAAGAAGGAGTGAAGCGATTCATGCAAAGGCAATAATGATGGAGCAAAAGATGAGTCAAATTCGAAAGGATCTGCAAATAAATAAAGGGGGATCTTAACTTTATTTCATTTCTATTCTTAAGTCATTTTAGGATTAAGTTTAATTAGGAATTTTTATTTCCGCATAATAAAATAAGAGAGGAAAATCATAAATAAAATTTGAGCAAGTCACAAAGTATAAAGTGTGGCAATAGGTATATACATGTCTAGAATTGGATTTAGCAAGAGCTTGGTACTTAAGCAGTCAAATTGACTCACCTCATCTTTTCTAAAATCCTACCTGGTGTATAGTATCTATTCACTTTAAACAATGAGGACATTGTTCATTTTAAGTAGGGGGACCAAAAAATTGAAATTATTTCCACTTAGAATAAATTTTTCTTTCAGTTATGATTAGGATATACTTTGTTCAATAAATAGAAATTTTGTTAAGTATTCTAAACTTCAGTATAAATAAAGTTCTATTATTTTAATAAATTGTTATGTTAGCTTAATAATGATATAAATGTAATTTTAATAAAGCATGCAAATCGTACCATAAATTTTTAGTTCCTTACGAAAGTTAGGCATGCATGAAAGTTTAAGTCTTTAGAATTGACTTAGTAGTTTCTTGAGGCAAAATCCTAAGAAACATGGAATATTGAAAATGATTTAGGCAACTATTGTTTGGACCGTTTGAGCCTTTCAAGCCAACCATGATAAAATTTTTATCCTTTGAAACCCAACTTTGAGACTATATGGCCTAATTTTATTCGAACCCTTGCAAATTTAGCCATCACTTTTCTCTTAACTATCTTAAAATTGTCTCAAACACTAGACTCAGTACTATTCAAAGTATTCTTTAAAAATAAGTTTGTGGGAGTTGAAAAGAAGTATAAAATGCTCTTAAATTGTAGTACGTTCAGTAAAATGCTTGCATGAATAATAATAATAATAATAATAATAATAATAATAATAATAAAGAGAGCATATGTACTTAAAAGAAAATGTACAGAAGAGCATATGAAAGCAAAGAAAGTTGATGTATTGAAGGTAATTATTCGAAGGTCCGATACAAGCTAAGTTTAGGGTTTAAAAGCCTAAAATTATCTATCTTTTTCCTACCCTTAAGCCTAGCCACATTACAACCTTGTTAAAGACCTATTTATTCAAAAGTTTCAATGCTACCTACATTAGTGGAGAGAAATTGCTACGTACAACATATGAAGACATAAGTTAAACTTAATGATTGCAGCTTAATCTTGAATAAAGGGAATAAAATTACATTGGTAAGGTTTAACATGACTTTATTAGGAAGCATTTAGTCTACTTTTTGCTATCATAATAGTTTTTGAGATTAATTTGAACAATATGTATAATTAAGTAGCATAACTATCAAATTTCTTGTCTTTGAGCATAAGTATATTAAATTCATAATTTTGAGAAAATTGTTGTTCTGAAGGAATTTTTCAAAGGTGTTTCCGAGAAATTATTTTCAAAATTTGTGCATTACTCGGGACGAGCAATGAATTAAGTTTGGGGGTGTGGAAACATGGAAATTTACGCATTTCTACATGCCTTTTTTAACTTAAAATCATACCGTTTCGATTAAATTCGTGTCGAAAAATAATTAATTTTTATAAAATAATTAAATTGTACTTAAAATATGAACATGATGAATTTTAGTAAATTTATTAATTAATTTTGATTAATTTTGGTTATTTTCGACAGAATTGCACAAAGGGCGAAAAATGGCTCGGCAGACACTACTTGAAGCACAAAACCGAGAAGCAATTTGAAGTATCAAGGCGAATTAATTTCATGCCTAAGATAGTCCAATTATGTGTATTAATTCATAATATAATTAATTTTAATTTATACCCAATTTAATTTGGACTAAATAAATTACTATTAATTAATTATGGGAAAAGTGGTCCAATTAAATCGAACAGATTGAACTGAACCGGCCAAGAATTGGGCAGCTCAAAACCGTCCATATGCTTAGATAAATCAGCTTATTAGCTGATTAATTAATCTTGCAAGAAGCCTTTGAAGACATGTCAAAGTTGTATTCAAACCCCTCCGCAATTGGTGGCTTTATGGATTTGCCCCAAGTCATATTTAGCAAAGTTGAAAGCATCAACTTTGCTACATAGGTGGCCGGCCAAGGGGCGGCTCTTTGGCTACTATTTTTAGCAAATTTCAGCTGCCACATTAAGCTATAAAAGTCCCTCTTGGCTGATCATTCAAAGCATCTCATTCATCCCTCATTCATTTCACAACTCTTCTCTCCTCTCTCACTTTCTCCTTTCATTTTTCCATTTCCAAGCCCTTTGCTCTTGTGCCGATTTCTCCCCTTGGGAAAGGGTTCTTCTTCAGCCATTTTGAAGCAGAAAATGAGTGTTCATAGAAGTCTTGATCGGTGAGGACCACAAAGAAGGAAGAACGGAGCAACCTAGTCAAGCCACGGAAAAACACCGGATTTGATTCTTGATCCCTATCTCTTTAATTTTTGTTGTTGTTATGATGAACATATCTATGAATATTAATGTTGTTGGAATGGTTAATTTAATTAGCTTAGCTTGAATTTAATTCATGTTGGGTTGATTGCATTTCTTCTTCTTAAATTGTTAAAATCGTGTTTATGCTGTTATAGGCCTTGATAAAATGCTTGATTAAGTAAAATCATTCCAAAGTTATTCTTGCATTATAATTTTTAGGTAACTAATGAATGAATTATTTAAAAAGATTGAAATTGTAATTAATTGACATAATACTTAATCAGTCCAAGTTTATTCTTCTAAGGTAGCTGAAGGTTAAATTAGCAATGTATCTGGCGATACACTTGCCTTGCATAACTTACAAGATTATTGTGATTAAACTGTTTCAAGGTAGGGATACTTTGTTACCTCACATAGTCTTTTATGTGCTTACTAGAATTAATTAATCGTTTGAATTGACATAGGGATATGCAAGAGATTTTGGTTCAATTTAATAATTATGTATTTGCCATAACATGTTTGCTTATTTAAATTTGTTTAATCGTTTGAATTAACATAGGGATATGTTAATAGATGAATGGATTTCTGTAAGTGAGTATGTTCATAAGTTAGCAGATTACAGGGTTGCCGTGAATTTATTCGTAACAGCATAAACATGATTTTAATAATTCTAAGTTAAAGAAATGGAATTAAATCAACACAATTATGTCATCTTGATTAAATCGTATTTTGAAATCATGCATTTGAGATTTATTTATTTGTTTTACTTAGTTTAAAATCTTAGTTTTTAATCACCCTCTTCAAACAAAATATATTTCCTCACCAAAGTGTTTTAAATAGCATTAATAATCCTTTTCACAGTCCCTGTGGGTACGATAACTCGACATTTACTTATCAGTTTATTACTTGTTGCGACTGTGTACACTTGCATATTTCTGTCGTTCCAGGTACCCATAAGGTACTATTTCTGTAACAGCCTGGTTTTAGTAAATCAGAACTGTGGTTTTGAGACCACAAATCTGAGGTCAGAAATTTATTTTAATATTATTTTTGGTGTTTATAGCATGTGAATGTATATGTGTGAAAATTTCGTGAGTTAATTTTATCATTTAATAGCTCAATTTGAGAAAAGGGACTAAATCGCGTTGAATGCCAAAGTAGAATGCTATAAGTTAAAAGTATTTAATTGCCATGGCTTATTAAATGAAAGGTCCTCATGTTATAATTAAACCATTTGAATAATGGATGGACAAATATACCCATAGCTAGTGGAATTTTAATGTTTATTCATTAAGGGTAAATGTGTCATTTTGTAAATAAGCTAATATTAATAAAAACAAATTGAATTTATGTCCATCTTTAATTCATCTTGACCGAATATGAAGGGAGAAGAAAACCATTGATGGTGTTTAGGGTTTCGGTACATATTAAGCTTGATTAAGGTACGATTTTAGCTCAATTTTTGATGATTTCTATGTTTTTGTGACCGTTACTTTGAGTACTAGCTAGCCCGTACCCGTCGTTTCATAATCTCAATATTTATGAGCTTTGTGTACATACCTATACCCTTCTGAATGATCATACTTTGTCATTTCTTTGACATAATCTTTGAATTACCTGTTTAACCACTTGGAATACTAGAGGATACCCGAGAAATCTCATACACATAGTAAGATGCCAATGCCATATCCCAGATATGGTCTTACATGGGATCAAATATCGATGCCAATAGCCCAGCTATGGTCTTAAACAATGTCTCATATCGATGCCATGTCTCAGACATGGTCTTACACGAAATCACATATTGATGCCAATGCCATATCCCAGATATGGTCTTGCACGAAACCATACATAACCCTAATGTCATGACATTTGTATCCTATCTATTCCTAAGGTTCAATTGGGATTTCGTAGTACCAAATCTTCGTCGGATCGTCATTGAGCCATCATTAACCAAATCCATAAAGACAAATATACATTTCATGCAATATCAAAGCATTAGATACATAATAACATAATGTTGAATTATTTACACACGAACATACCTCAGTACCAAAATATGGCTAACTATTCAATTTAGTCCACAACTTTGTTCTTTCCTCGATTTAGGTCCGAACTCTGTTTTTCTTGATCTATAATAGCAAATTTCACTTATTTAATTATCACATTGTTCAAAGCAGCCCATAAATCATACTTTGGAAAATTATAATTTTCCCCTAAACTTTCACATATTTATAAATCAGTCTCTAGGCTCGTAAAATGAAATGTGCTTATTTTCTTTGTTACCCAAGCCTAGCCGAAAGTATATCATGCTTATACTAGCCCACATTTTTCATCAAATCACATTTCTACTACTCATTTTTACAACTTTTATAAATAAGTCCTTTTAGGCGTTTTCATTAAAAACCACTTAGTAAAAGATGTTTATCACACACCAAACTTTCATATTCCTCCATTAAACATCAAAATAATGGTAGAAATAGCTAGATCGGTTGATGACAACTTCAAAAATGCAAAGAACATTAAAAACGGGGCTAAGATGCACTTACTATTGAGCTTGAAAGTTGGAGAAACCCTAGCTATGGTGAGCATGGAAATTTCGGCACACATGAAAAAGATGGACATCAATTTTGACTTATTTTTCCCTTTTTATTCTTTTATTAACCAAATGACCAAAATGCCATTTTTACTAAACTTTCAAATTTTATCCATGCATGCCCATTTTTGTCCATAAAATTAGAAATTGGGAAAATTGCAATTTAAGAACCTCTAATTAATAATTCATGGCAATTTCATGCTTAAAGCTTCTAGAACTCACATTTTGCAACTTTTGTAATTTAGTCCGAAATGTCAAATTAGACACTTTATCAATAAAATCTCTTCATGAAACTTTCACACAATCATGCAAACATGTCATGAACCTCAAAACAATCATAAAAAAAATATTTCTACTTCAAATTTGTGGTCTTGCAACCACTATTTCGACTAGGCCCAAAATCAGGATGTTACAACTTTCCCCCTTAGGGATTTTCATCTCCAAAAATCTTACCAGTAAAAAGGTTTGGGTATTGTTTTCTCATGGCCTTCTCGGGCTCCCATGTAGCCTCTTCAACCCCATGTCTATGCCATAACAATTTCACAAGGGAAATACTTTTGTTTCTTAATTGTTTGACTTCCCGAGCCAAAATCTTAACCGATTCTTCACCATAAGTCATATCCAGTCAAATCTCAACTTCTATCGATGAAATCACATGTGAAGGGTCTAACCGATATCGGCGCAACATAGACACATGGAACACATTATGAATCATTTCCAGTTCAGATGGCAAGGCCAACCGATATGCTACCAGCCCTATCCTTTCGGTAATCTCATACGGTCCAATAAAACGCGGACTCAACTTGCCCTTTCGGCCAAATCTAAGAACTTTCTTTCACAAAGACACTTTCAGGAATACGTTATCACCCACCTAAAACTCAATCTCTTTCCGTTTCAAATCCGCTAGGATATTTGTCTATCCGAAGCGACTTTCAAACAATCACGAATTACCTTTACCTTTTCTTCAGTTTTTTGACTAAATCAACCCCGTGAATCTGATTTTCTCTGAGTTCAGTCCAATATAAAGGCGTTCGGCACTTACGCCCATACAATACCTCATAAGGTGCCATTTTCAAACTCGACTGAAAACTATTGTTGTAGGCAAACTCCACCAACGGTAAATACTTTTCCCAACTACCTTGGAACTCAAGAACACAGAACCCTAACATATCTTCAAGAATTTGAATTATTCGCTCAGACTGACCGTCAATTTACGGATGGAAAGTAGTACTAAAATTCAACTTTGTACCTAAAGCTTCTTGCAACCTTTTCCAAAACTAGGAAGTGAACCTCGGATCTCTATCTGATATAATCGACAAAAGCACTACATGTAATCTAACAATTTCACCAATGTACAAATCAGCCAACTTATCAAGTGAGTAATTGGTACGTACAGGGATAAAAGGAGCCGATTTCGTGAGCCTATCAACCACAACCCAAACGGCATCTTTCTTTCCCGGAGTCAAAGGCAACCATGTCACAAAATCCATAGTAATACAGTCTCATTTCCATTCGGGAACCATCACAAGCTGAAGTAAACCAGAAGGTACTTGGTGTTCAACTTTTACTTGCTAGCAAATCAGGCATCTCGATACAAACTCGAAAATATAACTTTTCATACTCGGCTACCAAAACAATTTCTTCAGGTCATTGTACATTTTTGTACTACCCGAATGAATAGACAAACAACCACTATGTGCTTCATACAAAATCTTCTGAATCAACTCAGTATTTTTAGGAACACAAATCCTATCTCGAAACATCAAGCAACCATCAGAATCAATCTGAAAATCTGATTCAATACCCCGACTCACACTGAACTCTCTTATCTTGCAAATCACAGTCACTCTTCTAAGCTTCATAAATCTCTTAGAGAAATGTCGGTCTAGCTCTTAACTCAGCTAGAATAGAACTATCATCTGATAAAGCCAATCGTGTATTCATAGCCCTCAATGCAACCAAGGATTTCCTACTCAAGGCATCGGCGACTACGTTTGCCTTTCCCGAGTGATAGTCAATCACTAACTCATAATCTTTATTCAACTCTAGCCATCTCTGTTGTCGTATGTTTAAATCCTTTTGAGTCATCAAATACTTTAGACTTTTATGATCAATGAATACCCAACATTTCTCGCCATACAAATGGTGTCACCAAATCTTCAACGCAAACACAATGGCGGCTAGCTCCAAATCATGTGTCGGATAATTCTTCTTATGCGATTTTAGCTATCTCGAGGCATAAGCTATTACCTTACCTTCTTGCATAAGTACACAACCTAATCCATTCAAGGATGCATCACTATAAACCACAAATTCTTTTCTCAGTTTAGGCTGTACTCATACTAGAGCCTCAGTCAACAATGCATTTAGTTTCTCAAAACTCTATTGGCATTTTTCTATCCATTCAAACTTGACATCTGATACAAACTCGATTCAGTGATGATTCGAGTAGTATTAGTTACCCAATTGAGACATTGAGTAAGTTTGATTCGTTACAAGAAAAAGGATGAAGATGGATAGAAGATAGGTTCGAAGAATGTTTAGAAAAAAAAAATGGATAGGTTTAGCTAAGGCAAAGATAGGGATATTTTGAAGTTGGTAATTCGTATGGAATAGTTTAGGCTTAAGGTTGAAGAGTGAACCAATACTATAGGACAGTATTGACCCAGAACTTTTAACAACACTTAAGGTGGATAGCAAGAGTTTGGAAGATGGATAGAGGAAACTCAACTAAGGCAAAGGTTGAACTAACAATATAGAGATTGTCGACCCAAGGCTTACAAGAACTTAGATGGATAATGAAAAGTAAAATCAGCAAATAAACCTTGACCCACTATCTAACAAGATAGGAACCAAAGGTATAATGAATGCCACACTTTGCAGTGATAAGTTCGAAAAAACAAAGGAAGGATAAGACGCCACAAGCCTAGCTTGATAAGTTAGATCAGTCCCAAAAAGAACAAGGAGATTTGAACTCTCACAAGTTTCAAATATTTCATAAATTTGGCAAAAAAATAGTCTTACCAAAACAATATTTTCTTACAAACTATTTATAGGCATTATTATGACTATTAAAATTTAACATTCATATCAACTATTAACGAAATATTAAAATTCGGTTATAACCCATAATCAGTAGCCAAAGAGTCATGTATTTTCACTTGATTCATGTATAGCTGAAAAGTCATGCCTCTTCACTTGATGAAAGCTTAATGGTCCATTAAAGTGTTGCTTGATGTCCCTTCATTTTCCCCTTAATCAAATGCCTTCATGCTTGTGTATTCATCTCTTAATTGGCACCATAACTAGCTTTGAGTGCATGAAACCGATCAGACTTAAAGAGTCACTCTTGGTCTATTTGAAAAGTCACCATAATGAGCTTTGAGTGATTCAATACCCACCAAAAACGTTTCAAATAAGCACCAGCAATTAAGTGACCAAATGCACACTCTTTTATGCCAAAACTGGATAGCCAATTGAATGTGATAGCATTTGATTTTTCTTGGCAAATGAACAGCACATTTTGTAGCTATGTGACCAACCTTTTGGACTTTCCTACAACAATCACACAATCAATTTATTTAAGAAAAATAAAACACACTATAACTTAAGCATTAAAAAAATAATAGCCAAATTAAATAACATACTTATATAAACAAACTCAAACATATTTAACAACTAAGATGCTTAAATGCTTGGTTTAATTAAAATTTAAACTAAATGAACAATGAATTACTTAATGCATGACTTCATTAAAAGATGCAAACTTTAATTAACATGGGAGTTACATAATGCCTGATTTTATTAAATGCAGAACACATAATGCATCTCATAATTAAAAGATGTAGATCAATAATGCAAGAAATTAATTAAAAATGCATTTAATAAACAAGACATAATTAAAGACTCATATTATATTAACTAGAGTAACTAAAATAAATAAATCAAAGTCCTTATTCCAGTAACCAAATTAACAAACTAGAATTAAAAGCTTCATTTTGCACTTGGGCCCCTCGAGTTGGGCCAATCCCGATGTCGTCAAATTGTTTCAAAACATGATGCAGCTGGGATTGTATCATACCCTCCCTCTTGAAAACAATTTGTCCTCAAATCAGGCTGCTTGCTCATAAAAAAATTTTCATCGTCACGAACACCTTTGTTCATGAACCTGACAGATTCGTTTCCAAAAACCTAAGAACCACAAATGGTTCTAAAAGGAAACATGTTATTTTCATGCCCTCCCTCTTTAGGAGGAAACCATTCCAAATTGTCACCTACACAATAATGGAATAAATTAGTGACACTTTGAATTTTGAACAGAAAATAGCTTTTTGACAACCCATCCAAACTTGGAATGTTTAAACCGATACCAGAATCAAAAAATAAAAGTTGATCTCACCTTCTCATAATGAATCAAAATGTTCTTCAATGAAAACAAACTAGAAGCACAAAGTACTATGAAGATATAATCTTGGAAATCAAAAGTGCATTGCTCAAACACCTTGAACAATAAATTAGAGAGATAAATACTGGAATCAAGAACATAAATTTCATTGACAGCAACATGGTAGGAACGCGAATCAATAGAAAGTCATAACCATGCAAAACATGCTCAAATCCTTTAAACCATAATATAAAACAACCTCCAGAATCAAAGATTTAATTTTGACTGTGCAAGACATCAGAATTCACATGTTTTGTTTTCAAACATAATGATAAAACATCAAACAAGCAAAGATTGTTCGCACTTCTATTCACATAAAATTTATGATGCTCACCTTCGCTTAATGATAATTTAGGAAAACTTGCTTCTGGTTTAAACACATGGTTTTGATCACTTTTTCCAGCACGTAACAAAAATTTCGTTTTCACAAGTAAATCACACATGCCAAGCAAACAAGATTTAGACACGCAAACTTTCAATCAATCAAATCTCTCAAACTCATACAAATATACGAAGATTTCACACTAAGAGTTAAAGAATTCTCATTACCATCACGTTCAAACAAATTGAGTGTTTTACATGAAAACTCTTTATCAAACATGATCAAATTTTATAGACGTCGAGTTAATCTCACTTCACTAATAGACTTGCCAACACAGTACAAATCATGAGAAAAACTCTTCATGCCACTAGTTGGAGCAAAATCATTAACAATCAGAAAATGACAGTTAATCAAATCAAGGTGAGGAGTTCTTTCAAAAATTAAGTCTTCAGCAATTTTCTCAACAAAATTCAAATGTGATTGACATGATTCAATGGCTAAAACTCTTTACCTTACTTACCTTTAGGTGCTTGTGGTTTGATTTCATTTTCAACCTTACCTTTCTCGATCAAATGAAATCATCTCTCATCAAGAAGGTAATGAAGTTGAAGCTTGTCAATCAAGTCTTTAGACACCTGAAAATAAGACGTAATATGAGAACAACTCGCATATGGGTTAGTAAAAACATTCCTCACTTTCTCTTGACCATGATCTTTTTTTTTTCAATCGTCTTTTTTGAAGACTCGTTCTCACTTTTTGTTTCATTTTTATCTTCAACAATGTCACTCGTTTCTTGCACTCTTTCTTTTCTTTCTCCAATCTCTTTCTCCTTTTCAATTTTCTATTCATTCTCACATTCTTTTTCAATCTCAATCTAATTTTGCTTTCTTTCACTCTCTTTTTCTTTTTCAATTTCTTTTTCTTTCATTTCTTTTTTTCTTTTCTCAATTTTATTCCATATTCTCTCATTTTCTTTTATTAGCATTTCTCGTCTCTCATTTCTTTTTATTTCTTTTTCTTTAAACCT
This sequence comes from Gossypium anomalum, assembly GCA_025698475.1. NCBI lineage: Eukaryota > Viridiplantae > Streptophyta > Magnoliopsida > Malvales > Malvaceae > Gossypium > Gossypium anomalum. Next base: position 52,516,648 of record CM046966.1, on the reverse strand, counting down.
TTCATTACAAGATGGAGATAATACAAAAGAATCAGAACGATAGACTTTTCATTGGAAAGAAGTGGAAGAATCTTCATATAAGTCACGATCATTTCTTCGTGAATAAGCCTCCATGGACGAGTATTTATATGAAACACGTTCACTTCTTCGTAAGGACTTCTCCGTAGATGAATACTTTAAGGCACTTGAAGAAAAATTTCTACCTTCTCGTTGGTAGCCTTGAAAAGTTTTAAACTCATGGTTTGCTTCATACCGACTTGACTTCCTTGATGAATGAGAATCTTGATATGAGTCTCTTCCCACATATTCATTGGATGTTTGTCTCCGTAACGATCTTGTTTTCATCCTTTGATTTGAAAAAAATTGTTCCCATTGGGCTCTTGCTCGTTGGCCCCGCTCTTCGACACGAACCAATCATTCTTGTAGGGGTTTTAGTTTTCTATCAAACAATCGGTCCATCTCTTTCATCAAATCTTGAAGTTTAAATTCTGAAAACTCTTCTCAAAACATGATTTATTGATGGAAAAGAAAAGAGTTTAAAGATAAAAATGAGTACCTTACCAATACAAACCTCACATTTCACTCGCAAAGAAAACAAAGATGGCACTCCACTCATGTTTGCACTCAAGATTGGCTTTTCAACACTCTAATGATTTGAAAACTCAATCTTGCCTTTTTTCGCTCACGTTCGCCTCTCTAAGTTCTCAATGGACTACTTAGACAAATCAGCAATCGTTGTGGAATCAGCTCGCAATTTTGATGTTCGATTTTAGGTAGGAAATGGTGTTGGACAAAGGGTAGGCTAGAAAACAAAAATGGAAAGGTTTAAGTGTACCAAATGATAGGTAATGAATGGATAGAGTCGGGCAGTAAATACACTTCCAAGTTAGCTTCTTCTTCTTTTTTTTTCAATTTCCAACGAATTTGTATTCCCGAAAACTGATATTTCACACTTTGAACTTCATTGGATACTGAATTTTTTTTTGAATTTTTTTTTTTACATTACAATACCGTAATGCTAAAAACGTTGATACTTACTTCAATTTCACTAGCTTTGATACCAAATAATACGAACTCGATTCAGTGATAATTTAACTCGTATTAGTTGCCCAATTGAGAAATTGAGTAAGTTTGATTCGTTACAAGAAAAAGGCTGAAGATGGATAGAAGATAGGTTCAAAGAATGTTTAGAAAAAAAAATGGATAGGTTTAGCTAAGGCAAAGGTAGGGATATTTTGAAGTTGGTAATTCAGATGGAATAGTTTACGCTTAAGGTTGAAAAGTGAACCAATACTATAGGACAGTATTGACCCAAAACTTATAACAACACTTAAAGTAGATGGCAAGAGTTTGGAAGATGGATAGAGGAAACTCGGCTAAGGCAAAGGCTGAACCAACAATATAGAGATTGTCGACCCAAGACTTACAAGCACTTAAATGGATAATGAAAAGTAAAATTAGCAAATAAACCTTGACCCAATATCTAACAAGATAGGAACCAAAAGTTGTAATGAATGTCACACTTTGTAGTGATAAGTTTGAAAAAACAACGGAAGGATAAGACAGCACAAGCCTAGCTTGATAAGTTAGATCAGTCCCAAAAAGAACAAGGAGATTTGAACTCTCACAAGTTTCAAATATTTCATAAATTTGGCAAAAAAATAGTCTCACCAAAACAATGTTTTCTTACAAACTATTTATAGGCATTATTATGACTATTCAAATTCAACATTCATATCAGCTATTAACAAAATATTAAAATTCGGTTATAAGTCTTAATGGGGAGCCAAAGAGTCATGTCTTTTCACTTGATTCATGCATAGCTGAAAAGTCATGCCTCTTCACTTGATAAAGGCTTAATGGTTCATTAAATGTGCTGCTTGATGTCCCTTCAATTTCCCCTTAACCAAATGCCTTAATGCTTGTGTATTCATCTCTTAATTGGCACTATAACTAGCTTTGAGTGCATGAAACTGATTAAACTTGAAGAGTCACTCTTGGTCCATTTGAAAAGTCACCATAATGAGCTTTGAGAGCTTCAATACCCACCAAAAACATTCTAAACATGCACCAGCAATTAAGTGACCAAATGCACTCTCTTTTATGCCAACACTGGACAGCCAATTGAATGTGACAGCATTTGATTTTTCTTGGCAAACGAACAGCCCTTTTTGTTGCTATATGACCAGACTTTTGGACTTTCCTACAACAATCACACAATCAATTTATTTAAAAAAAATTAAACAGACTATAACTTAAGCATTAAAAAAATAACAGCCAAATTAAATAACATACTTGTATAAATAAACTCAAACATATTTAACAGCTAAGATGCTTAAATGCTTGGTTTAATTAAGATGTAAACTAAATGAAATTAATGCACAACTTCATTAAAAGATGCAAACTTTAATTAACATGGGAGTTACATAATGCATGACTTTATTAAATGCAGAACACAAAATGCATCTCATAATTAAAAGATGTAGATCAATAATGCAAGAATTTAATTAAAGATGCATTTAATAAACAAGACATAATTAAAGACCCATATTATAATAACTAAAGTAACTAAAACAAATAAATCAAAGTCCTTATTCCAATAACCAAATTAACAAACTGGAATTAAAAGCTTCATTTTGCACTTGGGCCCTCGAGTTGGACCAATCCCGATGTCGTCGAATTGTTTCAAAACATGATGCAGCTAGGATCGCATTAACATCTTTCTGTAATAACCTCGTCATCGGAGTAGCAATCATGGAAAATCCTTTAACAAATCGTCTCAAATAACCAGCTAAGCCTAGAAAGCCTCTAACCTCTACACATTCCTCGGCGGTTTCCATTCAACAATAGCCAAAATCTTACTCGGGTCAACTCTAATACCATCACCCGAAACAATGTGGCCCACAAATCCAATTTCCCTAAGCCAAAATTCACTTTTACTAAAGTTAGCATACAACTGCTTGTCTCTCAAAGTTTGCACAATCATTCTCAAGTGCTCGGTATGCTCGGTCTCATCACGAGAATAAATTAGTATATCATCAATAAAAACAACAACAAATTTATCCAAATACGGTCAAAAAATATGGTTCATTAAATCTTGAAATACAGCAGGAGCATTCATTAAGCCAAAAGGCATGACAAGAAATTCATAATGACCATACCTCGTCCAAAATGCAGTTTTCGACACATCTGGCCCCTTAACTCTCAACTGGTAGTAACCGAACCTCAAGTCTATCTTTGAAAACACTGTGGCTCTGTTCAATTGGTCAAACAAATCATCGATTCTTGGCAAGGGATACTTGTTCTTTATGGTTACCTTATTGAGCTGCCAATAGTCTATACACAGTCTCATTGAACCATCTTTCTTTCTTCACAAATAGTACCGGTGCACCCCACGGAGAATAACTAGGTCTCGTAAAACCTTTATCCGTTAACTCTGTAACTGAACTTTCAACTCTTTTAATTCCGTCGGAGCCATCCTATATGGAGCAATCGAAATAGGTGCGGTACCAAGAATCAATTCAATACCAAATTCAACTTCTCTAATAGGAGGCAATCAGGGCAACTCTTCCAGAAACACATCCAGATACTCACATACTACCGACACTAGTTCAATTTTCTACTCAGACTCTTTTGTATTCAGTACAAAGGCAAGATAAGCGTCATAACCCTTTCTTATACATTTCTCAACAGACATAGAAGAAATCACTACAAGCAAGCTATCTGATTCATCTGGTTCAGTCCGACGAATATCACCACTTTCACATTTCAACTCAATAATTTTTTTTCCACGATTTACTACCACACAATGAACGGTCTATAACACCCCCTACCCGTGTCTGACATCGGGACAGGATACGAGCAATTACCAGACTTAAACGTAATCAATTATGCAAACCGATCCATACAATTTTGTTCCAAATTAAAACCAATCAAACATATTCATAGTGTCCCTATTATGGGCCTACGAGGCCCAAAACATGCATTAAGAATGGTCCTAGACTAAACCGAGAACTTTGGGAAGTTTCAGGACAACTTAGGAAATTTCCCCATGAAATAGGGTTACACGCCCGTGTAGACACAAGGGCACGCCCATGTGCCATCAATACACTCGTGTCCTCAGGCCGTGTAACTCTTTTTTTATGACATCAGCAAATAAATTGAACCACACGGCCAGGCTACACGCCACTGTCACCAGGTCATGTCCCACACACGGTTGAGACACACGGTCGTGTCTCAACTTGTGTAGTCAATACTTAGGCTATTTTCCAAGCCTTCATACTACCCATAAACCCTTACAACCTTATACACATTAAAGCCACAAACCATGGCTTCACTTTAGTGATTAAACACTCTTTATCAAGACATATTCGTAACATTTACACGTCCTCTTACATGCAAATGCATCTACTCATGAAATACCAAGTTTAGATTCCTTAATTCACATTCATAAGACTTGTCATATTGATGACCACTTTTACCATTATACTATGGTTACTAACTTATCCATCAGGTGCTCATGTTCAACCATTATCACGTTGTTTTTATAACGTACAATTACTTCATGACTATGACCACCTCAATTGGTCATAGAGCATATATCCAACACACATATCATATTACCAAACATGCATGTCAAACAACATATTCAAATCATCCCATTATGTGCATTAAAACATGACATGATTAACTAGACTTACAAACCATAAACAATATGAGACACATCTCATGGTTATATACAATAGCTCGATATAGACCCATACATTTAGCCAAATCATAATAACTCATGTCATAGAACTAGGTCTCTATACATGCCACTCACTTGAAATTTCTAACATATGTATCAATACTCTGAAGGTATTGGCTTGATAGTGTGATGCTGCCTCCGACGATCTCCAACTCCGAGCTGACCTGAGAACACTAAGGAAATGGAAAGGAGGGAGTAACTTTATGCTTAGTAAGCTCGTATTAAAATAATAAGCAATGTATTAACATGCTATTTTTCAATTTCTCTATATTTATTCAAAGTCCAGTTAAGTTGTTTTCTCGAGTCATAATCAATAAATTATTTACATCTGGAGCTACGGAACTCCAAATTAAGTTCTGCTAATTTTCCCTGAAACTAGGCTCACATATCTTCTTGCCATAAAATTTTCAAAATTTTTCGTCTAGCCAATAAGTGCAGTTTATTCCTTAAAGTTTCCCCTATTTTGCTGTTTGACAGCTTCGACCTTTCTTCACTAATATTTATTTATCTCTTAGAACGAGATTTGGATAATGTTCTTGCCTGATTCTCTTGAAAATATACTCATTAAGGAATTAATCATATGAATTCTAACCTATATAGACCCATACATTTATCCAAATCATAACAACTCATGTCATAGAACTAGGTCTCTATACATGCCACTCACTTGAAATTTCTAACATATGTATCAATACTCTGAAGGTATTGGCTTGATAGTGTGATGCTGCCTCCGACGATCTCCAACCCCGAGCCGACCTGAGAACACTAAGGAAATGGAAAGGAGGGAGTAAGCTTTATGCTTAGTAAGCTCGTATTAAAATAATAAGCAATGTATTAACATGCTATTTTTCAATCTCTCTATTTATTCAAAGTCCAGTTAAGTTGTTTTCTCGAGTCACGGTCACTAAATTATTTATATCTGGAGCTACGGTACTCCAAATTAAGTTCTACTAATTTTCCCTGAAACTAGACTCACATATCTTCTTGCCATAAAATTTTCAAAATTTTTAGTCTAGCCAATAAGTACAGTTTATTCCTTGAAGTTTCCCCTATTTCGCTATTTGACAGCTTCGACCTTTCTTCACTAATATTTATTTATCTCTTAGAACGAGATTTGGATAATGTTCTTGTCTGATTCTCTTGAAAACATACTCATTAAGGAATTAATCATATGAATTTTAACCCATATAGACTCATACATTTAGCCATACATTTAGCCAAATTATAATAACTCATGTCATAGAACTAGGTCTCTATACATGCCACTGACTTGAAATTTCTAACATACGTATCAATACTCCGAAGGTATTGGCTTGATAGTGTGATGCTGCCTCCGACGATCTCCAACCCCGAGCTGACCTGAGAACACTAAAGAAATGGAAATGGGGGAGTAATCCTTATGCTTAGTAAGCTCGTATGAAAATAATAAGCAATGTATTAACATGCTATTTTTCAATTTCTCTCTATTTATTCAAAGTCCAGTTAAGTTGTTTTCTCGAGTCACAGTCACTACATTATTTATATCTGGAGCTAAGGAACTCCAAATTAAGTTCTGCTAATTTTCCCTGAAACTAGACTCACATATCTTCTTGACATAAAATTTTCAAAATTTTTGGTCTAGCCAATAAGTATAGTTTATTCCTTAAAGTTTCCCCTATTTTGCTGTCTGATAGCTTCTACCTTTCTTCACTAATATTTATTTATCTCTTAGAATGAGATTTGGATAACGTTCTTGTCTGATTCTCTTGAAAGTATACTCATTAAGGAATTTAGAACGAGATTTGGATAACGTTCTTGTCTGATTCTCTTGAAAGTATACTCATTAAGGAATTAGTCATATGAATTCTAACCCATAATTATTTTTGTACAATTTCTAGTGATTTTCCTAATTCAGAACAGGGGATTTTGAACTCATTCTGACTCTATCTCACAAGAATTCAAATATCTCATAATATTAAATTCTTTGCTCATACCGTTTCTTCTATGTGAAACTAGACTCAATAAAATTTCATTTCATATTTAATTCAGCCTTTAATTCAACTTCCAAAATTTTTGGTGGATTTTCAATGTCGGACTATTGCTGCTGTCCAAACAGTTTTAGAGCAACAAAATGATAATCATAACAAGATTGCCATAAAAATTATTCTCATATGTATCACTCATTTATTTGCATTCGTACCACAAGTCCATTTCACTTCCCATTTTGCAACACATGTTCGTGGATTTCGAGTTCATACCTGTGCTATCTCTTAGCACCACCACTCGTCCAAACGTGACAATCATATCCATTATAATAGTATCTTATAACATAAATAAGTTTGTCATGGTAAAAACCCTTTTTATTCATTTCTCATATTAATCCCGTTGAATTTTCTAGGAAATTTTGATGGATATCCCATGTACCGTCAAATCGTACAAGTGATCATTTCAAGTACGCACTCCCGCAAACCTCGCATCTTACAGCGGGATTACCAGTCCAGGCTAAATCCCCGTAGTATAAACTCATAGAGTAAATGTCGGGATTATCAGTCCAAGCTAAATCCATGTGACGACAATTACTCTCATGAGCTCGGATCTGAATTACCAGTCTAGGCTAAATTCGGACCCTAATCGGATTACCCATCCAGGCTAAATCTATATTGCACTCATATTCTTCGGGAGGCTAGATCACTTTAGGAACACCCGTCTGGGTTAGATCCTTTTATCGTCAATTCCTTTTTACGGATCCATCGAATATTCCTTTCATTCAATCGGGGTTTTCACTTTTCATCAAGTATATTGATATGCATAGACCTTGTAATGTACATTCAAACCAACTCATTTTCATGTTTATTAAACATTAAACCATACGATAAAAATAACATAGCACCTTGTTTCCATACAACTTACTCATTTCATTTAAAATGTCATGTTCCATCAAACTTCCATTAACATCAATTTTAACACAATCATAGCAAGATATATTTCATGTATAACAATAATAACATAAATAACATGCTTATTAAATCACACGAACTTACCTCGAATACAAAAACGGCAGATTTATCGATTTAGTCCTTAACCTTGTATTTTCCTGATTTAAGCTCGAATCTCAGTTTCCTTGATATATCATTTCAAATATAGCCCATTTAGGACTCACATTATTCAAATTTACCTAAAAATCATATTTTGGCAAAAATTATGTTTTTGCCCCTAAACTTTGTCAAAATCACACTTCTGCCCCTAGGCTCGTAAAATAATTTTTATTCAATTTTCCCACTCTATAGGCCTAGCCAAACCATTTTCATAACTATAGAAGACTACAATTCTCATCAAAACACCCTTTTTATACTATTTTTACAACTTTTACAAAATGGTCCTTTCGGACGTTTTCATCGAAAACCACTTAGTAAAAGTCATTTATTTAACACCCAACACTCATTTTCTACCATTAGACATCAAAAAGCATGCATGTCACACATGGGTCAATTTTAAACATGAACCCTAGCTCAAATTAATGGTTGAAATAGGTAAATCGAGTTACCGAGACTTCAAAAATGTAAAGAACATTAAAAATGGGGCTCGGGATCACTTGCAAATGAGCTTGGAAGCTTGAACCAAACCCTATCCATGGTGTCCATGCAAGTTTCAGCTGAATGGAGAAGATGATGGCCAATTTTGGCTTATTTTCCCTTTTTAATTCTTTTAATTATTAGATTACCAAAATGCCCCTAACTTAAAAATATTTTATTACATCCATTTCATGTCTATTTTTTTCCATCACTAATTAATGGTCTAGTTGCCATCTAAGGACATTTAATTTAAAAACTCATAACAATTTGACACTTCTAACATGTGGAACTCAACTTTTGCACTTTTTACAATTTAGTCCTTTTGACTAAATTGAGTGCCCAAACGTCAAAATTTTCAAACGAAATTTTTACGAAATCATTTCGTGAAATTTTAGACCATAAAAATATAATAAAAATAAAATTTTCCTCATCGGATTTGTGGTCCCAAAACCATTGTTCCGACTAGGCCTAGAATCGGGATGTTACACAGTCAACCAATCCATACCAAGAATTATATCAAATTCATCAAATGGTAGAAGCATAAGATTAGCAGAAAAATAGTGACCTCTAATCATTAAAGGACAATTCTTACATACTTTATCGACTAACACATACTTGCCTAGAGGGTTCGACACTTTTATCACAAATTCTGTAGACTCAACAGGCATATTCATACTAGATACCAATTTCATACAAACATACGAACGGGTTGATCCCGGATCAATCAAAGCAACAACATGAGTATCATAGAGAGAAAAAGTACCCATAATCACATTAGGAGATAAAGCCTCTTCGCGAGCGAGAATGGCATAAGTCCTTGCAGGTGCTCTACCCTCAGATCTCATAGCTAGATCTCTGGGTGCACTCTTGCTCTCTGTGGTCTCCCTCTAAAAGTAGCATTGCGTGATCTTGCACTCTAAAATTTCTCTTTTTCCACCATCTCGGGGCAATCTCTAATGAAATGGTCTTCGGAACCACACTTAAAACAAGTTCGATCATACACTCGGCAATCACCAGGGTGACGTCTACCACAATTCGGACATTCAGGTCGACTAGGTCGAGCATTACCCACACTTGCTATCGAAGTGGTCTGAGCCTTATGACCTGAATATTGTTTCCCATGGTTTCTGTTCGAAAACCCAATTGAAGCACCTGATCGACTATTAAACTCTCTCGATTTCTTAGATGAAGACTGAAATGACTTACCCATCTGTCTCTTCTTCGAGTCTCGAGAGTTAAACTCAGCTTTTCTTTTCTCTTTAGCCAATTCCTCAGCCTTGCAAGCTCTCTCTACGAGCGCAACAAATTCTTTCAATTCAAGGATGCCAACCAACAATCGGATGTCTTCGTTTAACCCATCTTCAAATCTTTTACACATTATGGCCTCAGTCGATACACATTCTAAAGCGTATTTTCTCAGTCTCACAAACTCGTGCTCATATTTCATTACTGTCATTCGACCCTATTTTAACTCAAGAAATTCCTTTCGTTTATGATCAATAAACCTCTAGCTAATGTACTTCTTACGAAACTCTTCTTGGAAAAATTCTCAATTAACTCTCTCTCGGTGCAACCGACATAAGGGTGTTCCACCACTGATAAGCTAAGTCTCTCAAGAGTGACACAACACATTTCATACATTCCTCTGGTGTGCATGATAATTCATCAAATACCCTGATGATATTCTCAAGCCAAAACTCTGCCCTTTCGAGATCATCATCTATACCCGCTCGAAACTCTTCAGCTCCTTATTTTTGAATCATATCAACTAGAGGTCTATTCAATCTCATGAAGTCTATACCTTGGGGTGCTATGGGGTTAGGCCGAGGAATAGGTGGGGGTGGAGGGGGTTGAGCGTTCGAGTTCGTTCGAACGAACTCTGTATACCATGCATTCATCATATGGAGAAAGGCTTCCCTGCCTCCTTCTCCCTGACTAACTGTAGGGGGCCTACTACCAGACGACGCTGCCCCTTGGGCGGGAGCCGATGCATTACTTTTGACTTCATCCACCATAGCTCGATTGAGATCCATTACTATATGAAAACACAATTTAAAAAGGTCAAGAGTCGTCACACTATCATAATTCATTCATGGCATGTATAGCTACACTCGTACACACACTACGTTAGTCTGAGAATTAACTAAACCATAGCTCTGATACCACTAAATGTAACACTTTTACTCGTATTCGACACCGGAACAGGGTACGAGGCATTATCGGACTTAAACTCAAACAAACATTTAAAATTGAGACGTAAATTTCCACTTGAATTTGAAAATTTTAAAAAAATTCATATCAACCCTTAAACGAGCCTACAAAGCTCAAAACATACATTGGGAGTGGTTCAGAACTAAACCGAGAAATTTCAAAACTTGTACAACACTTAGAAAATTTTCTTGTTTTGGAAGGTCACACACCCGTGTAAGTAGGCCGTGTGGTCTCACACGCCCGTGTGGCTTGGGACACGCCATTGTCCTCAGCCCGTGTAACTCTTTGTTTATGACATCATCAACAAAATAGGGTCACACGCCCGTGTGCTAAGCGTGTGGCGAATTTAGTTTTCATGAATTTTCATAAAGAAGGTGCAAACTTTACACAGCCAGGGTGCACGCCCATGTCCAAGGCCGTGCCTCTCACACAGCTGAGACACACAGCCGTGTCTCTGCCTGTGTGTTTACTACTAGGCATTTTGTTTTACCTAATTAGGGTGTGCGGACACACGGCCGGATCACACGCCTATGGGGCAGACTGTGTGTCACACACGGCCTAGACACATGCCCGTGTGTCTACTCGTGTAAACAACTTTAAGGCCATTTTCCAAGCCAATTGCCACCCTTATTTGCACAAACACATACAAGACTTCAAAGGCACTTAACATGGCATAATTAAGTACTTAATCATCCTTAAACAAGTCATGATTATGGCAATATCATATTATCTTATATATGCTCAAGACACCATACTTTGTCAAGCCCAACTTACTAATTCTCATTCAAGCCATGGTTATGATCATACTAAACAAATCTCAATTTAATCATCCAGCATTCATAGCCACAACATAACTCATCACATCCACATAACCACCAACCACATCACAATTGCATAGGCACGCATGTGCGTGAATGAATAGGTTTACAACCCAATAATCAATATAAGCCATATCTCATGGCCATATACAAAATGAATTATAAAATTATCATAAGCCAACACTTTTGGCCAACCTATATGACACATAACAAAATGACCAAGTCCCCTATACATGCCATACTCAAAATACTTAAATCCACTATACCCAAAAGATTAGTTTGATAGTGTGAATCGAGCTCCGACGTCCTTCGATCCCCGAGCTAGCTTGGCGATACTATAAGAAAAATGGAAAGGAAGGGGAGTAAGCATAAAACTTAGTAAGTTAGCATGTAAATAATTAACAAAATTAGTCATGCATTATTATACACATAACATAATATAATTTATCACAATGTCATCAAATATCATAGATACATCTTAAATCATGTCATTTACATAGTGTACAATAAAACTTATGATCATGATTCATTCATTCACTTCTTACCGAGGTCTCATCGATTCATATTCTCAATATTTATGAGCTTTGTGTACATACTTGTACCCTTCCGACATGATCATACCTTGTCATTTCTTTGACATAATCTTTGAATTACTTGTTGAACCATTTGGAACACTAGAGGATACCCAGGAAATCTCACACACATAGTAAGATGCCAATGTCATATCCCAGATATGGTCTTACATGGGATCACATATCGATGCCAATAATAGCCCAACTATGGTCTTACACGATGTCTCATATCGATGCCATGTCCCAGACATGGTCTTACACAAAATCACATATTGATGCCAATGCCATATCCCAAACATGGTCTTACATGGGATCACATATCGAGGCCATATCCTAGATATGGTCTTACACGAAACCATACATAACCCTAATGTCATTACATTTGTATCATATCTATTCCAAAGGTTCAACTGGGATTTCGTAGTACCAAATCTTCGTCAGATCGTCATCAAGTCATCATTAACCAAATCCATAAAGACAAATATACATTTCATGCAATATCAAAGCATTAGATACATAATAACATAATGTTGAATTATTTACACACGAACTTATCTCAGTACTAAAATATGGCTAACTATTCGATTTAGTCCATAACTTTATTCTTTCCTCGGTTTAGGTCCGAACTTCGTTTTTCTTGATCTATAATAGCAAATTTCACTTATTTAATTATCACATTGTTCAAAACAGCCCATAAATCATACTTTTGCAAAATTATAGTTTTACCCCTAAACTTTTACATATTTATAATTAGTCCCTAGGCTCGTAAAATGAAATGCACTTATTTTCTTTGTTACCCAAGGCTAGCCAAACCTATATCATGCTTATACTAGCCCACATTTTTCATCAAATCACATTTCTACTACTCATTTTTACAACTTTTACAAATAAGTCCTTTTAAGAGTTTTCATGAAAAACCACTTAGTAAAAGATGTTTATCACACACCAAACTTTCATATTCCTCCATTAAACATCAAAATACATGCATGTCACACATGGCTATGTTTTTGAACACGAACCCTATCTCAAAATAATGGTAGAAATAGCTAAATCAGTTGATGACAACTTCAAAAATGTAAAGAATATTAAAAAGGGGGCTAGGATGCACTTTCTATTGAGCTTGAAAGTTGGAGAAACCCTAGCTATGGTGAGCATGGAAATTTTGGCACACATGAAGAATATGGACATCAATTTTGACTTATTTTTCCCTTTTTATTCTTTTATTAACCAAATGACCAAAATGCCCTTTTTACTAATCTTTCAAATTTTATCCATGCATGCCCATTTTTGTCCATAAAATTAAAAATTGGGAAAATTTTGATTTAAGGTCCTCTAATTAATAATCCATGGCAATTTCATGCTTAAAGCCTCTAGAACTCACATTTTGCAACTTTTGCAATTTAGTCCTAAATGTCAAATTGGACACTTTATCAATAAAATCTCTTCATGAAACTTTCACACAATCATGCAAACATGTCATAGACCTCAAAACAATCATAAAACAAATATTTCTACTTTGAATTTGTGGTCTCAAAACCACAATTCCTACTAGGCCTAAAATCAAGATGTTACACATTCATTCTCATAAATCATTCAACACAATCACGTCCCTTATAAAGGCCTACAATGCCTTAAACATGCTTTAGAAGTGGTTCGGGACTAAACTGATATCATACAAAAATTTAGCAACTTAGAAAAATTTCAACCATACAAGGGTCACACGCCCGTATGAACAGGCCGTGTGCCTCACACTGCTCCAGACACGCCCGTGTCTCAGGCCATGTGGAAACAGGGCATACATACTGACTTGGGTCACACGGCCAACCATACACCCGTGTGCCCTTCGAAGTGGCCACACACGCCCGTGTGCTAGGCCGTGTGCTAATTAGGGGGTATACTGACTTGTACCACACGGCCAGTCACACGCTCGTGTGTGAAACCGTGTGGAGCATACTGACTTCATTTTAATAATAACACCAGGGGACACACGGCTATGTAACATGACCGTGTGTCACACACGGCCGAGACACATGCCCCTATCTCTACCCGTGTGGACAAAAATAGGCCATTTGCAAGGCCAATTTGCCACCCTTATTCATTCTCATCTAAACAATCACAATGGTACCATTTCACCATACAATTAGGCAGCCAAAAGCATCAACCAAAAGCACTATTCATACAATATCCATATTAAGTAATTGCAATACTCAATTCAATACCATTTACCAAATCAAATACTTATCAACTCAACTTCTAAAATCATACTTCATCAAAGGATTTCTCAACCATTTATACTCCACCAAACAATTAACCATATTCATACCAAACATGCCAAAGTAAGATATTTCTATTAGCCAAACATACATCAATATCAACATCATTTACAAGCCAACTCTCATGGCTATAATCACAACCAAAATACCACATCTAGCCTATACATGCCATATACCATATATACACAACTCAAAAGTACCAAATAGATGTCTGATAGTGAGATGATGTTCCCGACGATTTTTGGATCTGAGCTAGCCTTGATTCACTATAAAATATAGAATAGCTAGCCTTGATTCACTATAAAATATAGAAAAATAACATGAAATAAGCTTCATAGCTTAGTAAGCTCATATGTAAATATATTAATTCATTGAATAAATGTAAATCAACCAATTTCACATTAACTACAAACCTTCCGCATGTCTTAAAACATGATTAAATACGATCTCATTGAACTTTCTCTATTTAATACTCGAATAGGTTTTGTACATACCTGTATTGCCTCGTACTAACCTCTTTCTCAACTACATCATTCGTTTACCTGTTGAACCATTCGGAATAGAAATTGATTATTCAATAGTCTCATACGATAAGTACCTATACCATGGCCCGAAGCCAAATTGGTATAACTCATACCCAAAGTGCTAATATCATGGCCCGAAGCCAACTCAACTTATCATCTAATAACATGACAGTAGTATCCAAATCTATTCCTAAAGTTCAACCGGGACTTCACACTTTCTGTTTCTATCATCGAATGTATTCATAGAGTCGTTTTCATAAGTCGAACATTATCTATAATCTCATAATCACATTTTATGCAATATCAAAGCTTTTAACATGCTTTTGTAATGAAATTACCACATACGAACTTACCTCGTACTGGAAATGGATAGATCAGATCGACTACCCGATAACCTTGCTTTTCCCTCGATCTAATTCTAGATTCCTCTTTTCTTGATCTAAATATATTCAAAATTAACTTATTAAATTAACCATTCATTCAATTTAGTCCATGACATACATTTATGCCTATTTACACATTAGCCCCTAAACTTTCACATTTAATTAATTTAGTCCCTATTTCACAAATACACAAAATTCACACAATTCAACAAAACCCATGCTTGATCGAATTATATATAGGTCCCTAGCAGCCTAAAATTTTCATTTATTTCACATTTTAACCACTCAATTTGCACATTTCACAATTTAATCCCTATTATACATTTTCATCAAAAATCACTTTACAAAACATGAAAATCTATCATCAAAAATTCATATTTCATCTTCAAACACCAAAGAACACATAAGCTCATCAATGGAAACTCTTAAAATCTTTAACAATTTCAAAATTAAAGGTACGAGCTAGCTAGGTTGAGCTGCAACAATTACAAAAACATAGAAATCATTAAAAATTGAGCAAAAACGGACTTACAAATTGATCTAGAAGTGGTCGAATATTTCAAGCCCTAAAATGGCTTTCTTCTCCTTCAAATTCAGCAATGGCAAGGATGGATGAACGAAATCATGTTTTGTTATAATTTATTAACCTTTATTTATGAATTACCATATTAACCTTAATGAAAAACCATCAAATTTCATGATATTATGCCCATTAATGTCCACTCAATTTAATTATGGTCTAATTTCAACATAAGGACCTCTAATTTAATATTCCATAGCTATTTAATACCTTTAACAAATAGAACAGTACTTTTACATTTTACGCGATTTAGTCTTTTTTCTCAAATTGACCATTTAAATGATAAATTAGCTTACAAATTTTTCACATATATCAAATAACATGTTGTAAATACCAAAAATAATATTAAAATAATTTCCCAACATCGAGTTTGTGGTCCCGAAACCACTATTCTGATTTAACCAAAAATGGGTTGTTACATCTCTAGTTTGTCCCATGTCATGATAGAACCAAGCTCTTACGAATTCAACCATTCATATGCATTATCACAAAACGAAAAGGGGAATAATTGAAGATCAATTGAATCATCAGTAACCCTGTTGTACTTAAATGTGTCGCAAAGTTGCAAGAATCGCTTTAAATGTTGATTTAGATCTTCCATCAGATTGCCTTGAAATTGCAAATTTTTATTTTGTATAATTTAGATGGTAGCAGTCTTAATTTTGAAATTATTGGCATTGATCATCGACCTCTTGATACTATCTTGTATTGCATCTAAGATGAGTAGTGCATATTCGCGCAAGGTTCGCTCTTGTCAAGCCATAGGTGGCTCTCCTCAGAACTGTGCTGGTGGATCTGGTGCTTCATCAAACAAAGGACTTTCACGAGGTAAGTCAGCTACCATGGGTAGATTATTTTGCATTTGTTGACGGGCTCGCCTAAAAATTCTCCTTGGTTCAAGATTTGGCTCGATTGGGATAGTTCCACTTCGAGTCATACAATGAAATCAAAGAGAAGTTGAAATAAACTTAGTAAATAAAATAGAAATAACTTAAAATAAAAATTGTATCTATAATTAAAATATTCCTATTTATCCTATTAAAATGTAGAAAATAAAATTTTCAGTTTAATGTCGAAACCTCACCAGCAACGGTGCCAACAACTTGACCGCCACCAAACGTGCAAACATCTAGATTGGAAATATAGTAGAAAACAAATATATGATTAAAAAGTAGTGTCCGCAAGTATACGGGGTCAAATTGTAATATAATAAAGAATGTTACAATGAAACACTCCAGGAAACATTCCGAGGATTGTACCCAAGGGAGATTGAATTAAACTTAAATTAATTTTCTACACTAACCGGGCTAAAAAATACTAATCTAAAATTATATTACAAAAAACCAAATTAAAGGTAATGAATATAAATAACATAAATTAACTAAAATTAACAACAACCAAATAACTATTGAAAAATTAAATCGAGTTAAGCAGATAAAAGATTAACTCACTTTAGTGTTCCTAATTAACTCCAGAACTCGAGTTTTATCGAGTTAGCTATTAATTAACCAATTATTACCTCTCGACTTGTAACTAATTAACTAATCGACCAATACACACTTATCTCTCGACCTCACATTCTTGACCGAGATAAATTATGATTTACTCGGTAAATTATCTCTCAATCTTATTTATCCTAAATTACTTCTCAAAGTTATCACTTCCTAGGGTTTAATCACATATAATTTAGATCAACTAGGATTTAAACCCTAAATCATCTGTTAATTAGTCACACATTCGGTTGTTAATCTACCTAAGGAAATTCGTCACTCATGGATCCTCTAAACTCATATTTAACATACAAAATAGTAAATTAAATAAAAGAAGGGAATAAGAAAATAAATTCGTCTCGATGTCGATTTGTGTGCAAAAGCTAGATTTCCTTTAACAGTTGCAAAGATAATTTCGATCGCGATTGGAAACCAAAAAGAAATAAATAAAAACTATTAAATTGAAAGCTTGGATCAAAATCGAATCGAAGTTAAACAAGAACAAATTTTTTTTAAAGGACTAAATTGAAAGAAAATTGTAACAACCCTAACCCGTATCAGTCACTGGAATAAGGTTACGAAGCATTACCATAAAATTTTAACTTTAAACATTCAATTCCAAACATTTCAGAAATAACATAATTCACTCAAACACATGCATATCATCCATAATTCGAGCCCTTGAGGCCTTAGAAACACTTCATAAACGATTCAAGACTAAATCAGAAACATTTAGAACTTTATGGAAAAAGATAGAAATTTTCACACTGCAGAAGCCACACGGCTGTGTGGCCAGGCCGTGTGACTCACACAGCTGAGACACATGCCCGTGTCTCAGGCCGTGTGAACATTCAAATAGGGACACACGGTTGTGTCCCAGCCCGTTTCTGTGCCTGTGTAACTCTCTGACTTGGGTCACAAGACCAAGCCACATACCCATGTGCCACGCCGTGTAACTCTCCAAATGGCCTCACACGCCCATGTGCCAAGCCATGTGATAGGCCGTGTAACTACCTGACTTGCAACCCTTTGAAACTTATAGGGGACACACGGCCATGTCACATGGCTATGTGTCACACACGACTGAGACACACGCCCATGTCTAAGGCCGTATGGACAAGAAATAAGCCAAATTCAAGCCCTTTCTTTCACCCAACTCAAGCACACACCTACAAGCCATTTGCACATACAATCAAGCCTTAAAACATACCTAAAACATACATAATAAAATCAATTCAATAGGTCATTTATCCAAACAACCAATATGCCAAAAGGCACCTCAATCAAAAATCATCAAATCAACCTAAACATAAACATATTTATGCATGAATCAACCACACACAACTACCTACTTCCGTACCAAACCATAGCACAATTGACCATGTACCAAATCACAATCAAACATACCAAAAGTTCACCTGCCATAATACTACATATATGCATGCCAAACATAACAGCTAGATCATTAATACAAGTCCACCTATACATGCCATTATAACCATGACCAAAACATCAAAATCCACCGAGATATCCGTGGGATAGTGTGATAGGTCTCTAACGAGCTTCCAAACCGAACGAGCTTCTGATTATCTATAAAAACATAAGAAAGAAAACTATATAAGCCTATAATGCTTAGTAAGTTCGTATAACATAAAACATGACTTACCATTTCATTACATAACATTAAAATTTAACATGGTATAATCCAACAATAGCTTGGCACAAGCCTAAGCACCAACAACAACACATGTTAGCATACTTGAACATAATTCATATGAATTTAACATAGATAACCATTACACTTGAACATAATTCAATTTGATTTATCATCTTCCATAACATAACATATTTTCCATGTATCTTACCATTTCAATCTTTTTCATAAATACATATCTTGTTTCATATTGAACACTTACCATTTCCTTTCCAATTCATGCCCGTTGAACTATTTAGAATATCATCGGATACAAGGGAAAGCTCACACGAAGTGTGCTAAACATATAGTCCTCACTTTTTCCTTTCCTTTACATCGTTGCTTACACGAGCTACGAAATAGGCCTGCTCACACGAGTTGTGGGTCGAAATGTAAGCTAGACGATGCTACACACACGAGTTGTGGAGTATCCGCAACAAATGCAAGACCTCAGCCATCGGTAGGACATTTAAGACCAGTACCCGAAACATGAAAACCCTAATGACATGTCATTTGTACCCTACGAATTCCTAAGGTTGAAACGAGGCTTGATAGTCGTCGTAACATCATTAGATTACATTAATTAATTACATAACAATCAACAATTTACATATAGCTCAAAAGGTAGCTTTAAAATATTACACAATTACACGAACTTACCTTGACGATAAAGGCGTAGAAACAGAGTTAAGTAATTCGAAGCTTTATCGTTACCTCGATCTAAATCTGTACAAGCTCTAACTTGCTCTAAATATATAAATTCAATCTCATTCTATTCAATTCAGTCCAAAATTCATACATTTACTAAAATTATACTTTTGCCCCTATTATTTGGATTTCTTTACAAATTAGTCCTTAAGCCTATAAATTGAAATTCATGCAATTTTATCCACTTACTATGCTAGCCGAATTCAATATAATCCCATAGCAACTCATAAAAATCATTATTTTACACATTTTACAAATAAATCCCTAATGGACATTTTCACCAAAAATCACTTTACAAAAGTTATTTATTTATCAACAAAGATTCATTTTCTTCCATCAAACATAAAAAATCACATGATACATTCATGGCAAAACCCTAACCCTTTAACAGTTTTGCAAATTAATCCCTGGACTAGCAAGATTAAGCTACAACGATCCCGGAAACATAAAAAACAATAAAAACGAGACAAAAAATCACTTACATGCAAGCTAGAGACTGAACCGAATGCTTAAAATCCCTAAATTTGTTCTTTCTTCTTCAATTTCGGTGGAGGAAGAAGATGAATGAAATAAAATGGATTTTGTTTTATTAATTTTAACCTTAATTATCTATTTACCATTATACCCTTTAAAAACTTAATAATTTCCATAAACCCAAACTCATAAATGTTCATTAACACAAAAATGGCATAATTAACACCTAAGTACTCTTATATTAAGGTTCTATAGCCATTAGTTACCTTTAGCAACTAGAACTCTATTTTTTTACCTTTTACTATTTAGTCCTTTTGACTTAATTAAGCATGCAAACGTCAAAATTTCTTGACGAAATTTTAACATTACCCTAATATAGTCCCATAAATATTAGAATAATAATAAAATGAATATCTCCATATCAAACTTGTGGTCTCGAAACCACTATTTTGATTTCACTGAAAATGGGCTATTACAAAAATAAAAACTGAAATAAAAACCTAAAACTAACTAAGTGGTTCACTTGGCCAAGCCCCTTAAAATGAGGCTAAACATGCCTATTTATAAAGTTTATGTTCTGATCTAATTGGGGCTAATTAACAGCCCAAAAATCTAATTACATTTCATTGTATGGACTAAAATACTCATAATTAAAATTTCTAATCATTGCCCGATGTCGTGACACCACAAGACCGATGTCTCGACACTGCCTTTCAATTGGGAATAATTTGGCTTCGAAGTCCGGTGTTGTGACACCACTCCTCAATGTAGCGATGTTGCAGCCGTCCTTCATCTTTTAAGTTTGAAAATAGTGTCCTATATACTAAATGAAGTCGTTAAATCATCCCTAGACTCATAGTGGCCTATTAGGTCATGATATTATTCAAAATTGCATAAAAACACTTATTTTGCATAAATTATACTTGAGATATTAAAAACAGAAAACAATATAAAAACACTCGAAAACAATCTTGTTAAGTGGCGGAAAGACCTTAATTTGTCACAACAAATGTGGCAAATCAATTACGTTACTTAAATATATGTATCAAGATTTAAATATACATTTTATGTTTATATTTTAAGAGTTATTAATAACTTTTATTTTATTTAAAAGTAATCAATAAACATCGATTGAGTTTTAGCTCGACTGGTATGACATTGTTATCAATGCAGAAGGATGTGGATTCGAGTAAACTGAAGCGCGTTATCCTCCTATTTATAAGTTAGGAATGGGTTATGGGTAATTTTATAGATAATATCAAAAAGAATAGATATGATCAAAACATATAATGAGATTATTAAAAAAAAAGTAATAAATAAATTCAAGAATTCATGTCTTATTTATTATTATAATATTAAGTTTCATTATCAAAAATATTTTCTTTAGCGCTACATCTCAATTTGCTTTAAATAAGAGAACATTCTTTTTATGAAAGTAAAAACTATTTACTGCCGATTAAACAATTTTTTTAAATTAATGAAGCAGATGTTTATTTTTATTTTTCAAAAAATAAACACGTTTTTTGCTTCTACTATTAATCCATAAGCACAAAAGTCTTTGAGAATTCTCTTTTCCTTGCAATTTGACCTTCATTCCCTCGCTTGGTCCCAAGCAGTGCAAGTTAACTCTTAGGAAGGCTATCTTTTTCTGCAATTATTTGTATATTCTTCACCTTTTTCCACAATAAATTTTATTATAAATAAAAACAATTTATTTTAAACCATAACTTAATGTAAAAAACAATATTTAGAGTTTCTTTTACAAGATATTTAGAGAAGTTGATAAATATATAAAATCAATTTAAAAAACGCACTCTTGAATTTTGTATAAAAAATGTGTTAAATATTGCTATTAATTTTTATACTTTACAAAAGTTGTAGATTTAATCTTTATTAGGAATAGAAAATTCAAATCATTCGATGGATTCCAAACTAAATTGCTCCGAATGGAGCGAATTTTTTCTTTTGAAAAGTGGATGTGAGGTATGGTAAGATGGATTTTTTCTTTTGAATAGTAGGTATAAAACAATCATGTTAATTACTTGCCTTACCCCAACCCGTTCCACTATATAAAATTACTATTTTTTTCTTACATATAAACTATTAAAAGGGTAAAAATGTAATAACATAATATAGATAAAAATTCATATATTTTTATGTTTAAATATTTTTTAAAAATTATGCTTAAATATTTACTTTACTTTAAAAAAGATAGAAAGTAGTAAAAATAAGTAGTAAAAATTAAATTGAAATGGAGTAAAGAACGAAATGAGGTGAGAATGGATGTATCTAACATCAATTGAGATGATAGTGATTTTCAAAATAATACATCCATAGAGGAGCGAGACGAGTGGTGAAGCAAAGCACGCCAACTGTAAAATAGTGGTGGATTTAGCAATATTTGCTCTCGCCCATCTCCATTGTCATCCCTAATCTTTATACTTCAATTTGGTCATTTTTAATATACTTTTTGAATTGGTCCATTTTAATTCCTTCACTTTTTGAATTTTAAAATTTTAATCATAACCCAAACAATAGCAGTCAAATTTGTTTGGTTAAATTCAATTACTAGTCATGTACTATGTATACAGTTGTAAATTTAATCCTAATTTTTCAATTAGATCATTCTAAATCCCTATATTTTTCGAATTTAAAATTTTTTATTTTGACACAAATGGCAATAATTAATCTATTTATTAAATTTTTAATAAATAAAATGTAAAAATAACAAGCTAGTGTGGCTTTAGACATAAGATAGTATGTTTGCCCAATTAAATTTTGGAAATAATAGAACTTAATAAATTAAACAATTACCGTTTGCTAATGATTAAAATTTTTAAAAATTTAAAAATGAGACAAAAAATGACCAAATTAAAGTACAATGACTAAATTGCCCAATTAAATTTTAGAAATAATAAAACTTAATTAATTAAACAATTACTGTTTGCTAATGATTAAAATTTTAAAAAATTTAAAAATATGAGACCAAAAATGACTAAATTAAAGTATAATGACTAAATTCATAACTTTCGTAAAGTAAAAGAACTAATAGCAAAATTTAACCTATAAAAAATTTACTAAGCTATGAACTGATTGCACAATTTTTTTTTATATAATTAAATCACATTTTTAAATGGTATAAATTAAGAATTATTGCATGGAAAGCTTTTCTATTCGGATTAAGTAAAGATTTAGTGCAAATTTCTAATAAGATTTAGTGTAAATCACATATTTAGAGACTAAATTTCATCATTATTGTGAATTTGTTGATTTTGCCATCCAAATTTTTGTTTTGTTGTGACTCATCGAACTTACTAACAATTATAAAATAGAAATGGACACCAATGCTAAGTTATGCAATTCAGAAACTTCCTCCGTTTGTGCAACTTTTTTCAGAGAGTAATTCACTAGAAATTAACAAGTATAAGACATAATTTAAGTTCAACTCACTTATCAAATTGCAACCTCACTCCTATAATCCAATCTAGATTGCTCTCCCACTAAATCATTCCCCTTAACTTTAGTTTTAAATTCATAAACAAAACAATTTACTTTATGCACTGTAAATCAGTTCCTCAATAAATAAGTGCTCTGTCTCAATGAAAATATGGGCATAGCTGCAGAAATAAAAGAACTGGGTAGCCGGTATTCATCATTGCTTGTGATTTTGACAATCTTCCTCTCATTCAATGTTCACTGTTAGTCTTCAAATTTTAAGTCTGAAAAAGCAGCCATAAACCCTACCCTCCTAGCAGTCCTGCATAAACAATGTAATCCAACACTTTTTAGTGTTGTAAAATGGTACTGGAAGCAACTGTGACATGACATCTACATCTTTTGCCATGCTTGGTAATGGTATGATAGATAATAAAAAAGTTAAATCAAATAGTTGGGGTTCATTTCTTGATATCAAGTCTTAGAGAAAATGTGTGGATTTTACATTTGAACATTACAAAATGCATGTGAATAAGTTTTTGAGGATGAAAATGACATGATAATAGTACCTATACTGAACTGAATATACCTCCAATATAGCTTTAGCTTCATGATCAAATGTTTTGCAAAGAATTTCATAGTTCTTTTCAACTCCCACCTGTGCAAAATGGTTAAAAATTACTCAATAATGTAGTCATGTATAACATATTATAATGCATATGTAATCAAAGTCCTACCAACGGATCAACTCTGGATGGTGAAATACTTGATACCACATACCTGCACAAAATTGATATATTTCATTGTTTGCAACCATATAAAGTACGAGAATAATGCAACACCAAAACTAAACTAAAGCATTCTCCCATTTGCACACATAGACATGCGCTCAAAAAGTAGCTTGCTGTATACATCTTAATTCTTAAAGTACATAAATAGATATTCAATCCAAAATAGATGGTCAATCTTTCATTAGGTCCTAAACTTTTGTTCTTAGATGCATCTCCATAGTCCATGCTCAAAAATGCATCAGGTCCAAATAGGAAGGGAAAGAAACCTCTCTTTTTGGAACTTTTACATAAATTGGTCGTCTAGATTTGTCATTTTCTGCAACAGGATTATCACACTGTAGCCAAGCAAGGCAATGTAAGTGACAACCTGATTCTAGGGCATCAAAGGAGATACTAGATGCAGCACTGCTTAGATTTATTATAAGGCTTGGCATGGATTGCTTATTGAAATCAGAACCTTAGCAAAGATTTATCGAACTGTTTTGTTCTTTTAGCTTGATTGTGCTCAATTTAGTTCTTTCTTTCGGTTTCACTGAGTTGTCCTAATCGCTTATTTGCTCTTTGCCTTTTGTTTGACTGTATTTGCTGTTCATATTTTATCCTTGCAGCAAATAATACACAAGTGCAAAACCACTAAGACTAAATTACACAAGGAGGGACATCTCTGAGTAAACAACAACCTTAGACAGTGAAGAACTTACCTTAGCTTGCTTATATAGAACTTCATGGCTAATGAGTTTGATTTTTGAACAGTTAACACCACAGCACCCATCCGATTCTAAGAGAAAGATGAAAAGCAAAGCAAAGCAAAGAATCACATCTTAGAACTTCAAATTTAGCTTGATAGAGTATAAAGCAGCATTCAATTGCAAACATAATCCTAAATTCTACTAAACACAATGAAAATGGTACAAACAATAAATTCAAGGACATTAGAAAGAAAAGAAGTATAGAAACCTCCTGAGCAATTAGCTCAACTAACTGCATCAAGAATTTCCCAAGTCCTTTCCCTTGGACTGAGCTATCCAGTTGCAATTCGTATAAATAAAGAACGGGTATCTCTTCTTCCAGACTGAAACGGAAATGTAGGAAACCAAGCAAGGGAGTGAATGCATTGTCCATCATCTCATTGGCATTCCAATATACGAATATATAGCGTGCTTCTGGAGCAACCATTTCCCTCCGCTTCACCTTCTCTTCTACTGCCCACTCTGATCCATATGGCCCCATCATATTCGCCTATCAAAGCTTTCAATTAAAACAGAAAAATCCAATTGAAAATTTGCAATTTAAAATTATTACATTCAGGATAAATTTGTTACCTTCAGGAGTTTCTGAATCTGTTGTTTCATACAATTGGAGAGCTTATCTCCACGCCCCGATTCCAAGCGTAAACAAAGGCCTAGTAGTGATTTAATCAACATTGTCAACTCTTTTATAAACATAAGTAATTTCATTTACTTGAAAATAGATGGGAAAACGGGTGATCAAGGATTACCATTTTTGTTGAAATAGCAAAAGGAAGGGAAAGAAGTAAGATGGTCAATTTGGGCAGAAGCGGCTTTGAGGAGTTGGTCTGCTGCTTTCTTTTTCTCTAGTATCTATTCTATGAAAGCCAATTGGAAAAAAAAAAAAAAAAATGAAACCATCATTTTTATAATGGTCCTACTTTGCTAATGAAGAAACAGAAATAAAATCCCCTAAGTTATAATTTTACCTCTTTGCGTTTCAGCTTTTTTTTCTCACTTGATCTGCATGACTCCATGACTGACTGCCTATTGCTGATGATGTGCTATTAGGAAACAAAAATTAGCAATTTATATGATTAAAAGAATCAGAAAAAAATTACGTTTCAAGACTTCTTATCAAGGTTGTTAGTACCCCAACAAACAATGTTTTGGCTTTCTTAAAAAGCATTATATGCATCAGTAACAGTGGTTTGGGCATATCATTTCTGGTTTTCTGGTTCAGTACAAAAGTATTTGTAAATATAAATGTTTACTTGTATCATGAGCAAAGTAACCTGTGCTTCATTGCAGGGTTTTAGAAAAGGCTTAGATAAGGATCTACATATTGAATCATATTGCTGTAGTGATAAAAGCTAGAAGACATAACATTATAAAAAGAATACAAATAATATAAGCTTAGCTCCTTAAACTTCACAAGATAAAACATCTAACATTAGATATTTCAGCAAAATGTGTCCAACATAACAGCATCGTAAAATGGATTAGCATGAAATCTAGTATGAAATACCAAAGCTTAAAGAATTAAGTTTATAATTTAATCAACTATAGTCTTTAATTCCATCCAATTTATCCCTTGTTCCGATATTGATTCTTAGGTTAGCAAAGGAGTTTTATTAGGTTAGCAAAATGGTTTTAACAAGAGACTGCAAATATAACACCAAAACAGAACAGAAAAATCATCTAAAAGATGCAAAATAGATGATATAGCAACCTAAAATACTACACGCATCCAGACAGTATTTGAAAGAAATCAAATAT
Organism: Gossypium anomalum; assembly: GCA_025698475.1. NCBI lineage: Eukaryota > Viridiplantae > Streptophyta > Magnoliopsida > Malvales > Malvaceae > Gossypium > Gossypium anomalum. Next base: position 52,489,891 of record CM046966.1, on the reverse strand, counting down.
AATACACACGTACAGCATTTATATATATAATGTCTTCACAGATTCGAAGTATAGACACTCCGAATCGACATCCTGGATTCACATCCCACCATAAGAATAAGACATCAAACTTAAAACCAGTAGTTTTCAGGAACACAAGATAAATCAGCTTACTATTCCAAATTGACATTATAACACTAAATTTACACTCAAGTGAAACAACCCGTTCTTAATATGGATGTATTCTTTAAGGGTTACATCCTCATTTATATATAGGAGGGAAAAGGGAATTTTGTAGGATGCAAATTTATAGTAAATCACTTGAAACACCGAGAAAATATAGCAAAAGATATTTAAGTAGATTGATGGAACAATTCAAATTTCTAAGATACAAATAAACAGTGCTGCTGTAGATCCCAAACGCTGCAGGTGAAATAAAGCACAAATTTCAATTTTATTTTTAATTTTTAAATCACTTACATCAATTTCTTAGAAGTAAAAAAGGGAATTTAGAAAGATAGCTTACCCAAAAAGAACATACAACAGCTTTGAAATGGAGAGCAAGAAGAATGAGAATGGCAGCCGAGCCAAGCCCTTTTTCCTTTGTTCTTCTTCCTTCTTTGTTTTTGTCTTTAGATTTCTCGATGGCTTTTAGAAAAGAACTCAAAGAATGGAAAAATAACTCGTCTCGTGTCGCTTGGGAAAGAGGAAAACAACATCGCTAGCTGTGAGTGTTTGATCGATCGAATCAACCGTAAAACCCACAGTAATCAAATTTGCGCCTCTATTTAAATTTGTTATTAATTTTTGCTTAATTATTTTAATTATCTTTTTTATTTTTATCACTATCTATTTTGAAATTAAAAAATATATTAAATATAAAAAATAAAATTTTTTAATAAAATTTTTCTTAAATATAAAATATAAAATTACTACTAGAGGTGCTCATGGGCCGGGCCGGATTGGGTTCGGGCCGGGCTCAACTAAAAAATTAAGCTCGTTTATTGGGCTCGGGCTGGGCCAGGCCCAAAAAATGGGCCTAAAATTTTGTCTAAGCCCGACCCGGATAAAAATACTAAAACCCGGGTCTGGCTCGGCCCGGCCGTATTAATTTTTTATATAATTTTTAAATATATATAATACATTAAAAATACTAAAAACATCAAAATAAATTTTCCCAACAAATTAAAAATAAATTATAAAAAATATGTAGACTTAAATAACACTAAGATAGATGCAACTTAACAAGCAAATGCCTCTAAAATAATAACAAAATTAACAAATGCCTTTAAAATAATAACAAAATTAACAATAAAATAAGTTTTATATAATATCTAAACAATAACAACAAAATAGTAGTAACATAATAGTAAAATTGTAGCAAAATAGGGAGAAAACAACAAGAAAAGAACATTCAAAAACAAAAAAAAAGTAGATTTTTTTCGTCATTTAGTGAATTCGGGCCGAGCTGGGCCCGGGCCAAAAATGCCTTACCCAAGGCCCGGCTCATTTTTTAAACAGGCCTTATTTTTTTTGTTCAAGCTCATTTTTCGGGCCTATATTTTTGCTCAAACCCTCCCACATTTCAGGCGGGCCTTTGGGCCGGGCCAGGCCGCCCAACCCATGAGCAGCCCTAATTGATACCGATATAAAATAGTTTAAGGGAAAAATAAAAAGGTTTGGAAGAAAATAAAAAGTTTTGAAGGTGAAATGAGTAAAATTTTAGGGGAAAGTAAATGGGGAAAATATTCAAAAAAATATTGGAGGAAAAATGGGCTTGGGGTAGATAGGGGGTGGAATGGGAGGGAAGTAAAGTTTTAGGGAGAGTGGGAGGGAGTAAAAGTATTGAAGGAAAAGTAAAAATGTATGGGGTAAAAATATAAAATATTATAGTTTGATATTCGGTTTATTCGAATTATTCGAGTTATTTAAATTCAAAAATTAATCTCGATTTGAACTTGAAATTCAAAAAAAAATTTCGAGTTGACTCAAATAATTTGATTAACTCAAATAATTTGATTAACTCAAATAATTCAATTTGTTTAACTCAAAATTTAAATTTTATTTTATTTTTTCAAGTCAAATCGAATTTTGCTCACCCCTAAACATCGCAATCAAGATTTTTTTAACTACACTCATCACATAGGGTGAATTACCAAAAATGCCATTTTTTGGAAAAAGTATCGGATTAGACTAATTTTGAAGAGATAAGGGACATATTTTTAGCAAGTTTGGTAGGAAAACACTTCTAGTTGGACACGCTTTCCTGTTCAGTCAGCAAAATGCATCCAATTGGATGCATTTTCCCTAATGGCTAATCGCAACGATCGAATTCCAACGGCTCCCCTTTACGATAACTTATTTTCCCTATTTAAACCCTAAATTTCCCACCTTTTCAATTCACTCACAATTCACTCTCAACTCTCTCTCAATTCTCTCTTAATTATCATTCAACTCTTTGTCAATTTTTTATTAAAATTGTAGTAAGGTTTTTTAATTAATTTTGTATTACATTTTTATTCTATTTATTAAAATTATTAATGATAAATTCTCTTATTCATTTGGATGGCAAACACATTTCGGCCATTCAATTGCAAATTGTAAGAAATTTTTTTATTATTTTTAATCTAATTTAATTTAATTTTTTTGTTGTTATATTGAAATTTAAGATTTTGTATGTTTTTTTATAAGCTAGAAGATCAAATTTTGGAAATGTATATTCGCAATCTATTCGCTCCTCCATCGTCTATAATCGAACCATACTTGAGAGATGCGGGCTTTTTGCACTTGGCTTATATGGGTAGGAGGCGTAAATTGGACCCCACACTCGTAAGCATGTTGGTGGAAAGATGGAGACTCGAGACACACAAATTCCATCTTCCATACGGCAAGTGTATTATCACACTCGAGGATGTATAGGTACAGCTCGGGTTATCGTTGGGTGGGTCGGTAGTGACTAGGTTAGTTGTCACTACCGATTGAAGAGATGTATGCGAGCAACTTTTAGGGAGGGTTCTAGACACGATTTTTAGAGGTCGGATAGATATGAATTGGTTGAAAAGATTTTTTTTTGGGTTCAATGCAAAATCGAGTGAAGCTGAAGAAGAACAACAAACTCGGGCGTACAACTTTAAGATCATAAAGGGTCTCCTAATGCCCGATAAATCGTGAAATCTTGTCCATTTAAGGTGGGTGCTAAAACTCATGGGCTTTAAAGAAGCGGGCTGACTCAATTGGGGGTCAGCCATGTTGGCAATGTTGTACCAGGAGATGTGTTGGGCGACATAACCACACAAAATTAAAATCGGTGGTTACATGCTACTACTACAATCATGAGCGTGGTATTGGTTGCCTTTTTTACGTCGTTGAGTTGACTACCATTATACATTCTCACTTGTAACAAGATAAAATTCATTTACTAAAATATCATCCATAATAAAAAATTTATAATTTTGTATTAACATATTATTTGAATAGGTGGAACCATGGGCCAAGTTACGTGGGACTACCGAAAGATCTTGAAGATATATACAACTACTCTTAGATCAACAATCGAAAGTGGATGTATGTATTTTTAAATTTTTAATTATATAGTATTAATGTAGTTGATTTACAAATTAATAGTAAATATATAATTGAAATTATTATTGTATTATAGTTTGAATGGACACCATACTCTGATTTGAGAACTCAAGCATGCACCCCGTCCGAATTCTTGGTGAATCCCAACATTTGGCATGTGAATGTGCCATTGGTAGCATACACTACGATGGAGATGCACAAATCTGACCGAGTTATGCGGCAATTCGAGTTTAGGCAAATGATTCCACCAGCGCCTTAAGACATTGGAGATCTGTATAATATTGACTTGCATGGGAGAACCAATGAAATTTGGGTTACAATCCACACACAATAAATCAACATTTGGAACCATAGGTATGGTTTTATACCTAATCAAGAACTCATTAACGCTTGGGAATTAGCCTGCGATCCGATGTACATGTCATGGTTTAGACATCATGGCAAGCCATATCTGCTATTGAAGGTGGCGAAGGGTAGGCAATGTCATACGATGAGCGCTTAGGAATCTAAGGTTTGAAGCAGCTGGCGAGGAGTGTCCATCATCAACACTAACATAAGAAGAGAAATCGATGGATGCACTAGCCCCCGGTCAGTATGGCTCAACTTATTTTGGTGCTTTCACTAACCCAGTCCTTTTTACACAAGCACCACATCTTGTACCATATTTCTTTGTTTCTACGCCGTCTATAAGTATTTTTTTGCACCACCACCTTTTTCCCCACCATATTACCCACCGATGCCATTGATAATTCCTAATCTAACTATGCTTGCGACACCGATAAAAAGCTCGTATTTTCTACCATCGGTGTATGGGACACAATATACTTATATGTCGATGGTGTCACAAACACCCTCGTGATCATTGTTCTACCAATGTGGATCATCTTCACAACCATATGTTCGTAGAATGAAGGAGACACGATGGCAACTGAGTAGCACACCACAATCAACCACAGATGAAGACGAAGAAGATGGGGGATTGGAACCACAAAATGTACCCAAGGGTAGAGGTGATGATGAGTATGAAGAAGAGGAGTAGCCGAAACCATAGCTTGAATGAAGAAGAAATTCGTCTCACAATCGACGACCACCCTGTTGTGGCACACATTCTGCTCAACGATACAAATGATTTTTTTTGTACTTTTCATGTAAATCTTAATTGTTTAGTTAAGTTTTAGTCCATAAGATTGTCCAGATATTGGATATGCAATGTTTTTAAATAAATATTGTTTTTGAATCAAAATTGGTTGCCTTTTTATTTTATATTGTTAAGCCAAGTTTTATTCGGACATTTTATACGAATATTACAAATTTGTATAAGGACCCAGTTTCCACGAGAAAAATGGAACAAAGATGTATATTGTATTGTTCTTTATTGTATAATAAATTGATATTTACAAATTACAAAAAAATTTTGAATGAAAGCAAAAATAAAAAAAAATAGTGGCTAAAAAATTAATAAATCGGTTAATGAGGTCTTGTCCTAATTGTAACACACCTTACCCGGTCCGGTCGTTGGACCTAAGCTATAGAGTGCTATAGTCGAAGTTGGAATAGTTTGCATTCAGTTCACATAAATTATTTTCAGATAAACATGAAATTACTTCATAAATACACAATTAATAATCAAATTAAACATGAATCATACGATCATAGTCAAGTCAATGCATGATTACCAAATATAAGTTTTCCCGGGCCTTATACGAGTTTACATATGCTCTAGCACCAACCTAGAATTTAACTAGGACTAATTTGCAATACTTCTGATATTACATATCAATAATATCATAAATAAATCCTTCAAAATGATCAATCCTATCATAAACATTCAAATATTATGATATACAATTAAATTCGAGTCTTACTCGAGCATACATAAGCTTTTAAGTTGACTCCAGCACAAATAAGGATCAAATTGAAACATTTTCAAAAGATAAGGGCATTCATGCAAAACAAGGGTTGCACGACCATGTAACTCACTGTCATCGTGTGGGAAAAATACCAATTTTATCGAAAGTTACACGGCTATGCGGTTGGGTTGTGTAACTGACTGAGGCCGTGTGGATCAAAAGTTACCAAATCTACAATATTCACATCGGTGTGTGGCCAACCCGCATGTGATACACAGCCATGTACCAGCTCGTGTGGTGCAAGAATGTTGCATTAAGTATCCAAGTCATGCTACAAAAAAAAAACTAATGGCTCAAATGGTGCACATTTTGCCATTCAAACTTGCATAAAACCATTCTAAACATATGTTAATCCACCCATTTTGATAACCACGAAACCGTAAAAGTTATTCCACATGTAATGAACATTTTGGTAAGCTTAATAGCCTATATATTCATCAACCACTCAAACAAGGCACACCAAACATCTTAACGTTTCAAACTCAATCAAAACACAACCAACATATGCCATTTAAGATTCTACCATAACTTGACGAAAATACCAAAGTGCACATTTTAGTACACAACTTATTTACGATTCAAGTTAAACACCATTTAAGGTTCCAAAACCACTACCACTCAAGATAACATCTAAACATGTTATGCCTGTACTCAAGCATCACATTAGCAACTTGCTATTCAAATGTTTTAATTATAGCCTATGACAATTACCAACCTTTACACTTATGTACATAACATATAACCTTTCAAAATACCAACCACATTCAAAAACCAAAGTACCAACATTCAAGATTAACCAAAAACAAATCACCTATATACATGCCACAAAATCAAGCCTTAAATGATTAAAAGATTATTGAATTAACAACATGATAGTATGAGTTTCTTGACTATCCGCCTAACATTTTCTACAAGTTGGCAATCTACAGGGAAAAGAAAACAAATGGGGTAAGCATTACAAATTCTTAGTAAGTTCAATGGTATTTAAACAACATTTTACCTTATTTTACGATTTAACACAAGAAGCTATTCAATTGGACAATATTACCTAAACATGGCCATTATAAATCAACAAGATGAGTTCATCATATAACTAATTCATATAGTAATTTGAATATTTAGCATTTCAATTCAACTTAATACCAATTGCATGAAATCAATAACTCAATAACATTTATATAACTCAATCAGCATTTCAATTTATAAATACTACTAAAAGTATCAATGGTACCACTTGAATCAATATATTCATGCTTCAATTAATAAATCTAAAGAATATACTATATGAATATTTTGGTATCATTGATATCATAGTTCTATTCATTTCATAATATACTATCGTATCAACCTGACATTTTCCAAATTACAACGCTTGATTCATCATAAATTCATAATAGCTCTCTAGCTTGTAAATCTCGTTTGTATGATCTTTTACATGCTAATAATATATATCGTAAATCATATTTATATTATTAGATCACATTATCAATCCAAGTATATATATCATTTATCAAATATCTCACTTATATCCCTAGTAACCTAACTAGTACTCATACGGATACACAGATCCAACTAATCACACCAGTTTGACATTCAGCACTTATCGGATAAATTTGAAATAGTATGTTGCACCCAACGCTGGTCGGTATAATCGAAAAATAGATGTGCTCAGCATTGGTCGGTATAATCAAAAATTAGGTGTGCCCAACACTTCCCGACACGTTGTCGTATAACACTGAACTCTTCCAATCCTATGGCATGCTAACTATATCCAACTCTACCAGAACAATTAATAGGGTAACCATTCTCAATTTCCATTATAATCCAATTTCCTTATTCAATAATATTTGTTCAATAGCCAATCAACAATACATATCAATATATCAACATAATTCTTCTTAACACAAAATCAATTTTTGTATTTACATCAATATACAATAATCTCAAATCAATTCAATTTAGTCCTTATCATAAACAATCGATCAATTTCATACTAGTATGATTCGATCAATTACAACCAACTATCAATTTATTCTTATAACAGACTTCAATTCATCATATTAAATTTTATCCTTCACTTTATCATTTCTCTATGATTTAGTCCATAACTCACTCGTTGTATCAAACTGTGAACAATTCAAACTACTAACAAAAAAATTTAAATTCATAATCAAATGTAAATTTTTTTAAATAAAATCATAATATGTGAACTTACGTGATTAAATCAGCAATGGTCAATTCTCTAAGGATTAATAAGTAAATTTGCCTTTTTCCTTAATTAATTTTGATTTGGTCTAATTCTCAATCTATACAATTATTCAATTCAATTTATCAATTCCAAACATCTTATATCATCCTATTATAACTAACACCCCAAAAATCCTGAACTTTCTTTCTTTTTCGGTTTTGATAAAAGGTGTACTTAATATTCCTAGTCAAGTGTTATTTATGTGATAATATGCCTAGTTAAGTTTTGAGTTCGAACTTTGGGGTGAAGGAAATTATAGTTTAGTAATTAAAAGAACCTTGATGGCAAGTAGTTTGGGTTTTAAATAAACGAATGAGGAATTAGACACAAGGAGCCTTGTGTTGGAGTGGCAAGTAGCGTCACATATGGGGCTTAGAGGTGGCGTCACATGCATGACAAGGAGGTTTGGGATTCGAACCCCTCATTGCTCAAAAGAAGGATTTATTTTTGCTCAATAAATGGCCAATAGTGGTGTTGGATGTGAACTCTGAAGGGAGTGATAAAGGGAGAAAATTAAGAATGGATTAAGGAGTTATTAGGGAGAAAAGTTAGGAGATGAGGGGTGTAGAGAAGTGGAACTGAATAGTGAATTTAGGGATAGGTAAATTCGACTATAGTATATATAGGTGCCAATTTTGGGGATTCTAGGGTATTGCCGAAATTGCTTCTCTTCCATTACCCGAATTCCTCATTTTTGTGTTGCCGAAACACTTTTCTCTCTAAGTGCTCAAAAGTCAAATTCCTTGTTCCGTGCTTGCCGATTTTCTATTCTTTCTCTTCTCAAATTCACTTTTGATTCACCTTTGGTTTTAGCCGATTCCATCTTCTCCTCTTCTTATTTGTGCCGAATACCTCTTTGGCTGAAGACCCTCTGTACCGCCGCTACTCCCTCTACTTCGGCCAATTCTTGTGGGGTTAGTATCGAATCTCATATTTTAGATCTGTACCGAATTGTTCCTTAATAATTTTGAGGTTTTGGATTTAAGGAATACTCGTGATTGGTGATCAAGGAAGGGCTGTTAAGGCTTGTCGTTCAAGGTAAGGCAAATGTGAGATTTTCAGCTTATGGTGATCGTATTTTATAAGTGTGTGATTAATCGTTGAGTGACATCATTTGTAGGTTCGTGGCTAAGGAGATCGTAGCACGTTTTAGTACCAAGTGTGTACATACACTGCACACACATAATAGATCGGCAAATCCCAAAATGTCGAAAAGCCAAAATGTCGAAAAGTCAGAAGTTTGGCTACAATAAATTTGCGAGTGCGCGAACACTCGTAAGGGGAAACCGATAGGTTATCAAAGGCCCTATGTGAGATTTCGTGGACTTGGGCCGCGTATTGGCCAATTGGGCCAGAATAGGCTAAATGGGTCTGCTGGGCTGTAGGGCCTATAATAGGCAAGATTGGAAATTTGTTACTAAGTGATGAAAAATCATATGGTTGCATGACTATAAATGTGATTGGGCCTGACGGGCCATACGAATGTGATTTGGGCCTAATGGGCCATATGTATGAGATTGGGCCTAGTGGGCCATATGCATGTATGCAGACTCGTTTGGGCTTTGTAATGAGTTTTGAGCCTAGTATCTGATAACTGCTTAAACATACATAAAACTTAATTAATTAATTAATTGTGACCGTGGACAAGCCATAAGGTTAAGGTGTGGCAATGGGTATATGCATGTCTAGGATTGGATCTAGGGAGAGCTTGGTACTTAAGCAGTCTTATTGACCCACCCCCTCTTCTCTGGATTCCTACCTGGTGCATAGTATCTGTTCACTTTAGCCAACGAGGACTTGTTAACGGGCCAAGGTAAGTAATAACCCATAATAAAGAGAAATTACCGAAAAGCCCCTAAGGGCAAAAATAACTAAAATACCCCTATGTGCTGCATATAAGATTTATGGATGTTACATGTATACCTGCTGCATTCATATGATATTCTGTTTACGTTGCATATGGGTTGGGAATTATGGAACGGAAGAAGCATATGAGGATCGCATGGTTGCTTGACGACTGTGGATCCACCGATGGCTTTTTTTAAACCCAATATATGATTAGCGACTTTCTTTGCAACGTTTAAATAATACCATAACCGGACTACCATTGGAGTGTATTGGATGGGTGGGTCGATATTTATATCCCCACATGGTGTGTATCAGGGGATGAAGATAGTGTGTAGCGGTTGGATGGGTGGGATCCGTGCATATTTGATTGGCTTACATCTGTTCTGATATTGAATTGGGCTCAGGCCCGAAAAGCCTTGCTATTGCATGCTTTTCTATTTGCCGAGGGTTGTACACATTGAGTTTTCAAAAACTCACCCCCTCTTTTATTTTTTCTCAGGTGATCCTTAGTAGGTGGTTTGACGGTAGGAGGGACTCCGAGGTGGCCAGCTAGCAAGACGACTTGGACTTGTTTTCTTTAGTATATAATTTCTAGTATTTTAAGTTATTTCAGTCCGGATTGTAATAAGGCCTTTCCTCTAGTTATTATTTCAAATTAGGATTAATATTTTCCTCTATTGGAAGTAGAACATAGTTTTCCTAAACCATAACTGTTTTTAAATATCACGTTTCCGGAACTCAATTTTTAAATGACAAGTTTTCGTAGATCATCTGTTGTAAATAAAGCTTCCGCAACTAAAAAGAGATTTTACAAAGTAATTATTATCATACAAGAAGGAATAGTTTTTATTTAAAGAAGGGTTTTCAATGAAAATAATGTTTTCGATAAAACACTTCAATGTGACACGCTGGATCTGGCCATAATGTCCGGGTCGGGTTTAGGATGTTACATTTAGTGGTATCAGAGCCAAGATGTAAAATCGGGCTGTGAAGTGGACCTTATTATATCACAATGTTTTGGAAAAAAATTTCTTGCTGTGCGGCACACCTAGTCTCCTACGTCGAACCAAGTAAGTTCTTTTTTTTATTAAGCTTGTTTAATTTGATATACTGTAGATAGTTAGTGGGCTACTTTAGATGATTATACTGAGGATTTTAGTTGGGGTGAAACTGAAACCTGTAAGACCTTGAAACTGTAGAAGATTTACGAAAACAACTTTCTTTTTAATACTTTCATAAAACGTCGTCTTAATTACTGAAACTAACTAAAATTTCATAAAATTTCTAATCTAGATAATACGTGAATCAAAGATGAGTGCTAGAAGAGGTGCAAGAGGCCATGGCCGAGGCCGCGAAAGTGTTAGGGCTGGATCGTCTGGTACGTAATTACCCATAGTGTGCTAATTACCTAAGTTGGAATTAGAGTGCGCAGCAGGAGTGCGGTGTGGTAGTCTGTGTTATTAGTTGGAAATTTTATAGATGAAATTTCTTTAAGGGGGTAGAGTTGTAACGCCCCAAAAATCTCAAACTTTTTTTCTTTTTCGGTTTTGATAAAAGGTGTACTTAATATTCCTAGTCAAGTGTTATTTATGTGATAATAGGCTTGGTTAAGTTTTGAGTTCAAACTTTGGGGTGAAGGAAATTATAGTTTAATAATTAAAAGAACCTTGATGGCAAGTAGTTTGGGTTTTAAATAAATGAAGGAGGAATTGGACATAAGGAGCCTTATGTTGGAGTGGCAAGTAGCGTCACATGTGGGGCTTAAAGGTGGCGTCACATACATGGCAAGGAGTTTGGGGTTCGAATCCCTCCTTGCTCAAAAGAAGGATTTAGTTTTGCTCAATAAATGGCCAGTAGTGGCGTTGGATGTGAACTCTGAAGGGAATGATTAGGGGAGAAATTTAATGAAGGGATTAAGGAGTTATCAGGGAGAAAAGTTAGTAGATGAGAGGTGTAGAGAAGTGGAACTGAATAGTGAATTTAGGGAGAGGTAAATTCGGCTATAGTATATATAGGTGCCAATTTTGGGGATTCTAGGGTATTGCCGAAATTGCTTCTCTTCCTTTAGCCGAATTTCTCATTTTTGTGTAGCCAAAACACTTTTCTCTCTAAGTGCTCAAAAGTTGAATTCCTTGTTCCTTGCTTGCCGATTTTTCTTTCTTTCTCTTCTCAAATTCTCTTTTGATTCACCTTTGGTTTTAGCCGATTTCATCTTCTCTTCTTCTTATTTGTGCCGAATACCTCTTTGGTTGAAGACCCTCTGTACCGCCGCTTCTCCCTCTACTTCGGCCAATTCTTATGAGGTTAGTATCAAATTTCATATTTTAGATCTGTAAAGCATTACTCCTTAGGCATTTTGAGGTTTTGGATTTAAGGAATACTCGTGATTGGTGATCAAAGAAGGACTGTTAAGGCTTGTCGTTCAAGGTAAAGCAAATGTGAGATTTTCGGCTTTTGGTGATCGTATTTGATAAGTGTGTGATTAATCGTTGAGTGACATCGTTTGTAGGTTCGTGGCTAAGGAGATCGCAGCACGTTTTAGTACCTAGTGTGTACATACACTGCACACACATAATAGATTGGCAAATCCCAAAATGTCGAAAAGTCGAAATGTCGAAAAGCTAGAAGTTTGGCTACAATAGACTTGCGAGTGCGCGAACACTCGTAAGGGGAAATCGATAGGTTATCAGAGGCCTCATGTGCGATTCCGTGGGCTTGGGCCTTGTATTGGCCAACCGGGCCAGAATAGGCTAAATGGGCCCGCTGGGCTATAGGGCCCATTATAGGCAAAATTGGCAATTTGTTACTAAGTGATGAAAAATCATATGATTGCATGATTATGAATGTGATTGGGCCTAACGGGCCATACGAATGTGATTTGGGCCTAATGGGCCATATGTATGAGACTGGGCCTAGTGGGCTATATGCATATATGTAGACTCGTTTGGGCTTTGTAATGGGTTTTGGGCCTAGTATCTGATAACTGCTTAAACAGACATAAAACTTAATTAATTAATTAATTGTGACCATGGACAAGCCATAAGGTTAAGGTGTGGCAATGGGTATATGCATGTCCAGGATTGGATCTAGGGAGAGCTTGGTACTTAAGTGGTCTTATTGACCCAACTCCTCTTCTCTAGATTCCTACCTGGGGCATAGTATCTGTTCGCTTTAGCCAACGGGGACTTGTTAACGGGCCAAGGTAAGTAATAACCCATAATAAAGAAAAATTACTGAAAAGCCCCTAAGGGCAAAAATAACTAAAATACCCCTATGTGCTGAATGTAAGATTTCTGGATGTTACATGTATACCTGCTGCATTCATATAATATTCTGTTTAGGTTGCATATGGGCTGGGAATTATGGAACAGAAGAAGTATACGAGGATCGCATGGTTGCTTGACAACTGTGGATCCACCGATGGCTTTTTTTAAGCCCAATATATGATTAGCAGCTTTCCTGCGACGTTAGGTAGTACCGCAATTGGGCTACCATTGGAGTGTATTCGATGGGTCGGTCGATATTTATATCCCCACATGGTGTGTATCGAGGGATGGAGATGGTGTGTAGCAGTTGGATGGGTAGGATCTGTGCATATTTGATTGGCTTACATCTGTTCTGATATTGAATTAGGCTCAGGCCCGAAAAGCCTTGCTATTGCACGCTTTTCTATTTGCCGAGGGTTGTACACATTGAGTTTTTGAAAACTCACAACCTCTTTTATTTTTTCTCAGGTGATCCTTAGAAGGTGGTTCTGCGGTAAGAGGGACTCCGAGGTGGCCAACTAGCAAGACGACTTGGACTTGTTTTCTTTAGCATATAATTTCTAGTATTTTAAGTTATTTTAGTCTGGATTGTAATAAGGCCTTTCCTCTGGTTATTATTTCAAATTAGGATTAATATTTTTCTCTATTGGAAGTAGAACATGGTTTTCCTAAACCATAACTATTTTTAAATACCACGTTTCCACAACTCAATTTTTAAATGACAAGTTTTCGTAGATCATCTGTTGTAAATAAAGCTTATGAATTTGAAAGAGATTTTACAAAGTAATTATTATCATACAAGAAGGAATAGTTTTTATTTAAAAAAGGGTTTTCAATGAAAACAAGGTTTTCGATAAAACACTTCAATGTGACACGCTGGATCTGGCCATAACGTTCGGGCCGAGTTTGAGATGTTACATTTAGTGGTATCAGAGTCAAGATGCAAAACTCGGGCTGTGAAGTGGACCTTATTATATCACAATGTTTTGGAAAAAAAATTTCTTGTTGTGCGACACACCTAGTCTCCGATGTCAAACCAAGTAAGTTCTTTTATTATTAAGCTTGTTTAATTTGATATACTGTAGATAGTTAGTGGGCTACTTTAGATGATTATATTGAGGCTTTTAGTTAGGGTGAAACTAGAGCCTGTAGGACCCTGAAACTGTAGAGGATTTACGAAAACAACTTTCTTTTAAATACTTTCATAAAACATCAACTTAATTATTGAAATTAACTAAAACTTCATAAAATTTCTAATCCAGATAATACGTGAATCAACGATGAGTGCTAGAAGAGGTGCAAGAGGCCGTGGCCGAGGCTGCAAAAGTGTTAGGGCTAGATCGTCTGGTACGTACTTACCCATAGTGTGCTAATTACCTAAGGTGGAATTAGAGTGCGCAGCAAGAGTGCGGTGTGGTAGTTTGTGTTATTAGTTGGAAATTTTGTGGATGAAATTTCTTTAAGGGGGTAGAGTTGTAACGCCCCAAAAATCTCAAAATTTCTTTATTTTTCAGTTTTGATAAAAGGTGTGCTTAATATTCCTAGTCAAGTGTTATTTATGTGATAATAGGCCTGGTTAAGTTTTGAGTTTGAACTTTGGGGTGAAGGAAATTATAGTTTAATATTTAAAAGAACCTTGATGGCAAGTAGTTTGGGTTTTAAATAAATGAAGGAGGAATTGGACATAAGGAGCCTTGTGTTGGAGTGGAAAGTAGAGTCACATGTGGGGCTTAGAGGTGGCGTCACATGCATGGCAAGGAGGTTTGGGGTTCGAATCCCTTCTTGCTCAAAAGAAATATTTATTTTTGCTCAATAAATGACCAGTAGTGGCGTTGGATGTGAACTCTGAAGGAAGTGATTAGGGGAGAAATTTAAGAAAGGGATTAAGGAGTTATCAAGGAGAAAAGTTAGTAGATGAGGGGTGTAGAGAAGTGGAACTGAATAGTGAATTTGGAGATAGGTAAATTCGGCTATAGTATATATAGGTGCCAATTTTGGGGATTATAGGGTATTGCTGAAATTGCTTCTCTGCCTTTAGCCGAATTACTCATTTTTGTGTTGCCGAAACACTTTTCTCTCTAAGTGCTCAAAAGCCGAATTCCTTGTTCCTTGCTTGCCGATTTTCCATTCTTTCTCTTCTCAAATTCTCTTTTGATTCACCTTTGGTTTTAGTCGTTTCCTTCTTCTCTTCTTCTTATTTATGCCAAATAACCTTTTTAACATACAAAGCACAAAAATCAAATACCTCTTTGGCTGAAGACCCTCTGTGCCGCCGTTACTCCCTCTACTTCGGCTGATTCTTGTAGGGTTAGTATCGAAACTTATATTTCAGATCTGTGTCGAATTGCTCCTTAGGCATTTTGAGGTTTTGGATTTAAGGAATACTCGTGATTGGTGATCAAGGAAGGGCTGTTAAGGCTTGTTGTTCAAGGTAAGGAAAATGTGTGATTTTCGGCTTTTGGTGATCGTATTTGATAAGTGTGTGATTAATCGTTGAGTGACATCATTTGTAGGTTTGTGGCTAAGGAGATCGCAGCACGTTTTAGTACCCGGTGTGTACATACACTGCACACACACAGTAGATCGGTAAATACCGAAATACTGAAAAGTCGAAATGCCGAAAAGTCAGAAGTTTGGCTACAATAGACTTACGAGTGAGCGAACACTCATAAAGGGAAATCGATAGGTTGATAGAGGCCCCATGTGCAATTCCGTGGACTTGGGCCGTATATTGGCCAATCGGGCCAGGATGGGCAAAATGGGCCCGTTGGGCTGTAGGGCCCATAATAGGCAAAATTGGCAATTTGTTTCTAGTGATGAAAAATCATATGATTGCATGACTATGAATGTGATTGGGCCTGACGGGCCATATGAATGTGATTTGGGCCTAATGGGCCATACAAATGTGAATTGGGCCTAATGGGCCATATGAATGAGATTGGGCCTAGTGGGCCATTTGCATGTATGTAGACTCGTTTGGGCTTTATAAGGGGTTTTGGGCCTAGTATCTGATAACTGCTTAAACAGAAATAAAACTTAATTAATTAATTAATTGTGACCGTGGATAAGCCATAAGGTTAAGGTGTGGCAATGGGTATATGCATGTCTAAGATTGGATCTAGGGAGAGCTTGGTACTTAAGCGGTCTTATTAACCCACCTCCTCTTCTTTGGATTCCTACCTGGTGCATAGTATCTGTTCGCTTTAGCCAACGAGGACTTGTTAACGGGCCAAGGTAAGTAATAACCCATAGTAAAGAGAAATTACCGAAAAGTCCCTAAGGGCGAAAATGACTAAGATACCCCTATGTGCTAAACGTAAGATTTATGGATGTTACATGTATACCTGCTGCATTTATATGATATTCTGTTTAGGTTGCATATGGGTTGGGAATTATGGAACAGAGGAAGTATATGAGGATCGCATGGTTGCTTGACGATTGTGGATCCACCAATGGCTTTTTTTAAGCCTAATATATGATTAGCAGCTTTGCTGCAACGTTAGGTAGTACCACAACCGGCCGACCATTGGAGTGTATCGGGGGATGGAGATGGTGTGTAGCAGTTAGATGGGTGGGATCCGTGCATATTTGATTGGCTTACATCTGTTCTGATATTGAATTGGGCTCAGGCCCGAAAAGACTTGCTATTGTATGCTTTTCTATTTGCCGAGGGTTGTACACACTGAGTTTTCGAAAACTCACCCCCTCTTTTATTTTTTCTCAGGTGATCCTCAATAGGTGGTTCGACGGTAGGAGGGACTCCGAGGTGGCCAGCTAGCAAGACGACTTGGACTTGTTTTCTTTAGCATATAATTTCTAGAATTTTAAGTTATTTCAATTCGGATTGTACTGAGGCCTTTCCTCTGGTTATTATTTCAAATTAGGATTAATATTTTCCTCTATTGGAAGTAGAACATGGTTTTCTTAAACCATAACTGTTTTTAAATACCACGTTTTCGCAACTCAATTAAATGACAAGTTTTCGTAGATCCTTTATTGTAAATAAAGCCTCCGCAACTGAAAAGAGATTCTACAAAGCAATTATTATCATACAAGAAGGAATAGTTTTTATTTAAAGAAGGGTTTTCAATGAAAACAAGGTTTTCGATAAAACACTTCAATGTGACACGCTGGATCTAGCCATAACGTCGGGGCCAGGTTTGGGGTGCTACTTTAGATGATTATACTGAGGCTTTTAGTTGGAATGAAACTGAAGCCTATAGGACCTTGAAACTGTAGAGGATTTATGAAAACAACTTTCTTTTTAATACTTTCATAAAACATCGACTTAATTATTGAAACGAACTAAAACTTCATAAAATTTCTAATCCAGATAATACGTGAATCAACGATAAGTTCTAGAAGAGGTGTAAGAGGCCATGGCCGAGGTCGCGAAAGTGTTAGGGCTATATCTTCTGGTATGTACTTACCCATAGTGTGCTAATTACCTAAGTTGGAATTAGAGTGCGCAGCAGGAGTACGGTGTGGTAGTCTGTGTTATTAGTTGGAAATTTTGTGGATGAAATTTCTTTAAGGGGGTAGAGTTGTAACGCCCCAAAAATCCCAAACTTTCTTTTTTTTTTTTGGTTTTGATAAAAGGTGTGCTTAATATTCCTCGCCAAGTATTATTTATGTGATAATAGGCCTGGTTAAGTTTTGAGTTCGAACTTCAGGGTGAAAGAAATTATAGTTTAATAATTAAAAGAACCTTGATGGCAAGTAGTTTGGGTTTTAAATAAATGAAGGAGGAATTGGGCATAAGGAGCCTTGTGTTGGAGTGGCAAGTAGCATCACATGTGGGGCTTAGAGGTGGCGTCACATGCATGGCAAGGAGGTTTGGGGTTCGAATCCCTCCTTGCTCAAAAGAAGGATTTATTTTTGCTCAATAAATGGCCAGTAGTTGCATTGGATGTGAACTCTAAAGGGAGTGATCAGGGGAGAAATTTAAGGAAGGGATTAAGGAGTTATTAGGGAGAAAAGTTAGTAGATGAGGGGTGTAGAGAAGTGGAACTGAATAGTGAATTTGGGGATAGGTAAATTCGGCTATAGTATATATAGGTGCCAATTTTGGGGATTCTAGGGTATTACCGAAATTGCTTCTCTTCCTTTAGCCGAATTTCTCATTTTTGTGTTGTCGAAACACTTTTCTCTCTAAGTGCTCAAAAGTTGAATTCCTTGTTCCTTGCTTGCCCATTTTCTATTCTTTCTCTTCTCAAATTCTCTTTTGATTCACCTTTGGTTTTAGTTGATTTCTTTTTCTCTTCTTCTTATTTGTGCCAAATAACCCCTTTCACCATACAAATCTAAAAAGCCGAACACCTCTTTGGTTAAAGACCCTCTGTGCCACCGTTACTCCCTTTACTTCGGCCAATTCTTGTAGGGTTAGTATCAAATCTTAGATTTCAGATCTGTGTTGAATTGCTCTTTAGGCATTTTGAGGTTTTGGATTTAAGGAATACTCGTGATTGGTGATCAAGGAAGGGCTATTAAGGCTTGTCGTTCAAGGTAAGGCAAAGGTGAGATTTTTAGCTTTTGGTGATCGTATTTGATAAGTGTGTGATTAATCGTTGAGTGACATCATTTGTAGGTTCGTGGCTAAGGAGATCGTAGCACGTTTTAGTACCCGGTGTGTACATACACTGCACACACAGTAGATCGAAAAATTTCGAAATACCGAAAAGCCAAATTGTCGAAAAGTCAGAAGTTTGGCTACAATAGACTTGCGAGTGCGCGAACACTCGTAAAGGGAAACCGATAGTTTATTAGAGGCCTCATGTGCGATTCTGTAGACTTGGGCCGTATATTGGCCAACCAGGCCAGAATGGGCTAAATGGGCCCATAATAGGCAAAATTGACAATTTGTTACAAGTGATGAAAAATCATATGATTACATGACTATGAATGTGATTGGGCCTGACGGGCCATATGAATGTGATTTGGGCCTAATGGGCCATACGAATGTGAATTGGGCCTAACGGGCCATATGAATGAGATTGGGCCTAGTGGACCATTTGCATGTATGTAGACTCGTTTGCGCTTTGTAAGGGGTTTTTGGCCTAGTATCTGATAACTACTTAAACAGACATAAAACTTAATTAATTAATTAATTGTGACCGTGGACAAGCCATAAGGTGAAGGTATGGCAATAGGTATATGAATGTCTAGCATTGGATCTAGGGAGAGCTTGGTACTTAAGCGGTCTTATTGACCCACCTCCTCTTCTCTGGATTCCTACCTGGTGCATAGTATCTGTTCGCTTTAGCCAACGAGGACTTGTAACGGGCCAAGGTAAGTAATAACCCATAATAAAGAGAAATTACCAAAAAGCCCCTAAGGACGAAAATAACTAAAATACCCCTATGTGCTTAGTGTAAGATTTATGGATGTTACATGTATACCTGCTGCATTCATATGATATTCTGTTTAGGTTGCATATGGGTTGGGAATTATGGAACAGAGGAAGTATATGAGGATTGCATGGTTTCTTGACAACCGTGGATCCACCAATGGCTTTTTTTAAGCCCAATATATGATTAGCAGCTTTGCTGCAACGTTAGGTAGTACCGCAACCGGGCTACCATTGGAGTGTATTCGATAGGTCGGTCGATATTTATATCCCCACATGGTGTGTACCGGGGGTTGGAGATGGTGTGTAGCGGTTGGATGGGTGGGATTCGTGCATATCTGATTGGCTTACATCTGTTCTGATATTGAATTGGGCTCAGGCCTGTAAAGACTTACTATTGCATGCTTTTCTATTTGCCGAGGGTTGTACACACTGAGTTTTTGAAAACTCACCCCCTCTTTTATTTTTCTTAGGTGATCCTCAGTAGGTGGTTCGACGGTAGGAGGGACTCCAAGGTGGCCAGCTAGGAAGACGACTTGGACTTGTTTTCTTTAGTATATAATTTCTAGTATTTTAAGTTATTCCAGTCCAGATTGTAATAAGGCCTTTCCTCTGGTTATTATTTCAAATTAGGATTAATATTTTCCTCTATTAGAAGTAGAACATGGCTTTCCTAAACCATAACTGTTTTTAAATACCACGTTTTCGCAACTCAATTTTTAAAGGAATAAAGCTTCCGCAACTAAAAAGAGATTTTACAAAGTAATTATTATCATACAAGAAGGAATAGTTTTTATTTAAAGAAGGGTTTTCAATGAAAACAAAGTTTTCGATAAAACACTTCAATGTGACATGCTGGATCTGGCCATAACATCTGGGCCAGGTTTGGGGTGTTACAATAACCATATATCAATTTAATTTTATTATTCAAATGCCCCTAGACTTTTTCATTTTATTCAATTTAGCCCCTAAAACCAAAAGTCATGATTGCATAAAATAACCTCAATGTTTAAGGGTTTTTGGTTTTGTGTCCTTGACCTTTTTTTTGGATTGATGCCCTCATCGTTACGAGTTTTTCACAGATCAACCCAACTTTAAAGGAAAATGTCAGTTAACCGTCAGTCATGTTCCAATCAACAAAATATCCTATGTGGCGTGTTGAAGCGTCAAAAATAAAGAATTAAAAAGAAATAAATAATTTGTAAAAGATAATTGTAACATCCCATACCCGTAACCCAAGCCGGGACAGAGTACAAGGCATTACCTAACTTGATCTCATGCATGCAACCGATCTTAAGTCACCAAGACTCGATCCAAATTAAAACCTTTTCAACATCTATTTTAAACTTCTTATTATAGGCCTACGAGCCCCAAATCGACCATTGGAAATTATACGGGACCATTCTGGGTCCTTAACACGATTATGAAAATCTTGCCTTTGAAACATGGCACACGCCCGTGTGGAAAGGCAGCACGCCCGTGTGGCCATCTCAACATGGTCGTGCTGGTGGCCTGTGTGTCTTACACGGCCCAAGCACCAAGGGACACGCCCGTGTACCTTACCCGTGTGGAATTAATTTCTAATTCACACCTATAGGGGTTTTCACACGGCCAGACAAATGCCCGTGTCAGTGGCTCGTGTCCTTCACACGGCCACAACACGCCCGTGTCCTAGCCCGTGTGTAAAAACATGGACATTTTGTTTCTGACGTCAGCATGCTCAAAATGTCATACGATCGTGGCAGACGCCCGTGTACTAGGCCGTGTCCCCTACACGGCTGAGACACACGGCCGTGTCTCTGCCCGTGTGTTTATTACCATGCATACTGACTTGAAATTTTTACATGCAGGGGGTACACGGCTAGACCACACGCCCATGGGGCTAGCCGTGTGTCACACACAGCCTAGACACATGCCCGTGTGTCAAACTGTGTAGACAATATAAGGCTATTTACCAAGCCTCATTGCCACCCTTACATACTTAGTTTCATACAAATACCAACCAACACAAAAACAAGTGCAATTCATATAATCAAATCAGCCACATTAGACATTCATTCAACCATGAAAATGCATCTTTTATAAACTCAAAATAAATGTTAGCCATCATTCAAGGCTTAATACAAAATGAAGGGTTTCCAACCCAAGCCAACACATTTGGCCAATTCTCAAAGACACAAAATAATAAAGTCTAAGCACTATACATGCCATATTCAAAAATATAAACCCAACTATACCGAATGCTTTGGATGATAGTGTGATCGATATCTCTGACTTCCGGTGATCCTTGAGCTAGCTAGGCGGCACAATAAGAAAATGGAAAGAAAAGGGAGTAAGCATAAAAGCTTAATAAGTTGCATATAAATAAATATACAACAACAAATTCATCAATAATCAACATGCTCGTAACACAAAGGTAGGTATAAGCTTAACTTACTCATCATTATTCATACAAGTCACATATTCTATATTGAGCTCATTTCTCAAACGTACCAATTAGGTACCTGTACATATACCTCTCACAACAAGGTTATACTTTCCTTATTAACTCACAATCATAACTTTTACCGTTAGACCATTTGGAACACTACCGGATATTTTATAAACCTCAAATATGGGTAAGTGGCCGATGCCATGTCCTAGACGTGGTCTTACACTAGCTCTTGCATATCCGTACCGAAGCCATGTCCCAGACATGGTCTTATACTGACACATCTCGTAGCCGATGCATTCCCAGACATATCTTACAATGGCTTATGTCTCGAGGCCGATGCGTGTCCTAGACACATCTTACACTAGCACTCTTCTCAATGCTGATGCCATGTCCCAGACATGGTCTTACACTGGCTCTCATAACGTGGCCGTTGCATGTCCCAAACATGTCTTACACTAGCTCACACAAGTGACCCGAATGTCACGGCATGAATATCCGGTTTATTTCCTAGGGTTCCAACGGGAAATTCTACTATCTCATTATCATTATGCATTCTCAATTCTCAATCAAGAAATTCATGCTATATCCATTTAATAACAATTCAAACATATATATTATCAATGTTGTATTATTATTTACATACAACTTACCTCGGATTACAAAATGTACTCGACTAGTCGGTTTAGTCGATTTGCTTGGCCTTCCCCCGGTCTAGGTTCGGATTTGGTAAATCTTGATCTATAATAGCAAAATGCACTCATTTAGTCACTAATTACAATTAGGCAATCATAAACTCACATCTTTGGTAAAATGACCATTTTGCCCCTATAATCGAAATTTGATTTTTATCAAATTTCTTCTTATCTCAAGCCTAACCGAACCCTTTTGACTCTTATAGCATCACCAATCTCTCACTATTTCACACACTTATCACCTATTTTACAACTTATGCAAAATAGTCCCTTTAGGCATTTTCATGCTAACACATTTCACAAAAGTTGTTTATAACATAACTAGCGCTCATATTCTTCCATAAAAACTTAGCAAACATTACAAATCCATTCATGGAAAAACCCTAAACTCTTGTTCATTATGCACAATAATCCTCTCATTTGAAAGCTTATGCTTCAAGGAGTCCAAAAATGTAAAAATCATTAAGAGAAACTATCAAAATCACTTACTTGAGAGGGTTTAAAGTTGCTGAATATTTATATCCCCACATGGTGTGTATCGGGGGTGGAGATGGTGTGTAGCGGTTGAATGGGTGGGATCTGTGCATATTTGATTGGCTTACATCTGTTCTGATATTGAATTGGGCTCAGGCCCAAAAAGACTTGCTATTACATGCTTTTCTATTTGCTGAGGGTTGTACACACTGAGTTTTCGAAAACTCACCCCCTCTTTTATTTTTCTCAGGTGATCCTCAGTAGGTGGTTTGACAGTAGGAGGGACTCCGAGGTGGCCAACTAGGAAGACGACTTGGACTTGTTTTCTTTAGTATATAATTTCTAGTATTTTAAGTTATTTCAGTCCGGATTGTAATAAGGCCTTTCCCCTAGTTATTATTTCAAATTAGGATTAATATTTTCCTCTATTGGAAGTAGAACATGGCTTTCCTAAACAATAACTGTTTTTAAATACCACGTTTTCGCAACTCAATTTTTAAAGGACAAGCTTTCGTAGATTATCTGTTGTAAATAAAGCTTCCGCAACTAAAAAGAGATTTTACAAAGTAATTATTATCATACAAGAAGGAATAGTTTCTATTTAAAGAAGGGTTTTCAATGAAAACAAGGTTTTCGATAAAACACTTTAATGTGACATGCTGGATCTGACCATAACGTCCGGGCCGGGTTTAGGGTGTTACAATAACCATATATCAATTTAATTTTATTATTCAAATGCCCCTAGACTTTTTCATTTTATTCAATTTAGCCCCTAAAACCAAAAGTCATGATTGCATAAAATAACCTCAATGTTTAAGGGTTTTTGGTTTTGTGTCCTTGACCTTTTTTTTGGAGTGATGCCCTAATCGTTACGAGTTTTTCACAAATGAACCCAACTTTAATGGAAAATGTCAGTTAACCGTCAGTCATGTGCCAATCAACGAAATATCCTATGTGGCGTGTTGAAGCGTAAAAAATAAAGAATTAAAAAGAAATAAATAATTTGTAAAAAATAATTGTAACACCCTATACCCGTAACCCAAGCCGGGGCGGAGTACAAGGCATTACCTAACTTGATCTCATGCATGCAACCGATCTTAAGTCACCAAGACTCGATCCAAATTAAAACCTTTTCAACATCTATTTTAAACTTCTTATTATGGGCCTACGAGCTCCAAATCGACCATTGAAAATTATACGGGACCATTCCTGGTCCTTAACACAACTATGAAAATCTTGCCTTTAAAACATGGCCATGTGGAAGGGCCCGTGTGGAAGGGCAACACGTCCGTGTGGCCATCTCAACATGGTCGTGCTAGTGGCCCGTGTGTCTTACACGGCCCAAGCACCAAGGGACATGTCCGTGTACCTTACCCTGTGGAATTAATTTCTAATTCACACCTACAGGGGTTTTCACACGGCCAGACACATGCGCGTGTCAGTGGCTCGTGTCCCTCACACGGCCACGCCATGCCCGTGTCCTAGCCTGTGTGCAAAAACATGGACATTTTGTTTCTGATGTCAGCATGCTCAAAATATCATACGACCGTGGCACACGCCCGTGTACTAGGCTGTGTCCCTTACACGGCTGAGACACACAGCCGTGTCTCTACCCGTGTGTTTATTACGATGCATACTGACTTGAAATTTTACATGTAGGGGGCACACGGCTAGACCACACGCCCATAGGGCTAGCCGTATGTCACACACAGCCTAGACACACGCCTGTGTGTCTACCCGTGTGGACAATATAAGGTTATTTACCAAGCCTCATTGCCACCCTTACATACTTAGTTTCATACAAATACCAACCAATACAAAAACAAGTGCAATTCATATAACCAAATCAGCTACATTAGACATTCATTCAACCATGAAAATGCATCTTTTATAAACTCAAAATAAATGTTAGCCATCATTCAAGGCTTAATACAAAATGAAGGGTTTCCAACCCAAGCCAACATATTTGGCCAATTCTCAAAGACACAAAATAATAAAGTCTAAGCACTATACATGCCATATTAAAAAATATAAACCCAATTATACCGAATGCTTTGGATGATAGTGTGATTGATATCTCTGACTTTCGGTGATCCTTGAGCTAGCTAGGCGGCACTATAAGAAAATGGAAAGAAAAGGGAGTAAGCATAAAAGCTTAGTAAGTTGCATATAAATAAATATACAACAACAAATTCATCAATAATCAACATGCTCATAACACAAAGGTAGATATAAGCTTAACTTACTCATCATCATTCATACAAGTCACATATTCTATATTGAGCTCATTTCTCAAACGTACCAATTAGGTACCTGTACATATACCTCTCACAACACGGTTATACTTTCCTTATTAACTCACAATCATAACTTTCACCGTTGGACCATTTAGAACACTATCGGATATTTCATAAACCTCAAACATGGGGTAAGTGGCCGATGCCATGTCCTAGATGTGGTCTTACACTAGCTCTCACATATCCGTGCCGAAGCCATGTCCCAGACATGGTCTTACACTGACACATCTCATAGCCGATGCATGTCCTAGACATGTCTTACACTGGCTTATGTCTCAAGGCCGATGCGTGTCCCAGACACGTCTTACACTAGCACTCTTCTCAATGTCGATGCCATGTCCGAGACAAGGTCTTACACTGGCTCCATAATATGGCCGATGCATATGCCAGACATGTCTTACACTAGCTCACACAAGTGACCCGAGTGTCACGGTATGAATATCCGGTTTATTTTCTAGGGTTCCAATGGGAAAATCTACTATCTCATTATCATTATACATTCTCAATTCTCAATCAAGCAATTCATGCTATATCCATTTAATGACAATTCAAACACATATATTATCAATGTAGTTGTATTATTTACATACAACTTACCTCGGATTACAAAATGTACTCGACTAGTCAGTTTAGTCGATTTGCTTGGCCTTCCCCCAGTCTAGGTTTAGATTTGGTAAATCTTGATCTATAATAGCAAAATGCACTCATTTAGTCACTAATTACAATTAGGCAATCACAAACTCACATCTTTGGTAAAATGACCATTTTGCCCCTATACTTGAAATTCAATTTTTATTGAATTTATTCGTATCTCAAGCCTAACCAAACGCTTTTGAATCTTATAGCATCACCAATCTCTCACTATTTCATACACTTATCACCTATTTTACAACTTATGCAAAATAGTCCCTTTAGGCATTTTCATGCTAACATATTTCACAAAAGTTGTTTATAACATAACTAGAACTCATATTCTTCCATAAAAACTTAGCAAACACTACAAATCCATTCATGGTAAAACCCTAGACTCTTGTTCATTATGCAGAATAATCCTCTCATTTGAAAGCTTATGCTTCAAGGAATCCAAAAATGTAAAAATTATTAAGAGAAACTATCAAAATCACTTACTTGAGAGGGTTTAAAGTTGCTAAAATTTTTGGAGCTTTCATACCCAAATAATGACTGATAATTTCGACTAAGAAGAGAGAAAAGATGGTAGCTTCTCTTTTTTGTATTATATAATATCAGACTAGTCAAAATTGGTGACCTAAGCTTCACCTAATTTTGACCTTCTCCAAAATTTGTCTCCCATTAGTCTCTATTGCCGGCCACCCTTATTTTAAAGGGGTTATTTGCACTTTAAAGACCCCTAATTTAAGTTCCATGGCAATTTAACACCTTTAGCTATCAATTTAGGACTTTTGCACTTTATGCGATTTAGTCATTTTTTGCAATTGGGCTCACAAACGTCAAAATTAACTTACCAAAATTTTCATGCACTAATATAATCATGCTAGAACATCAAAATAATAATAAAAACAATTTTCCCAACTTTGAATTTGTGGTCCCGAGATCACTGTTCCAACTAGGCCCTAAATCGGGCTCTTACAATAATTTTAACCTTAAAATTAAAACCTATCATTAAAATCCCTAAGCCCTTACTCCCAAATCGTGAAATCCTTAAAAACTCTTTGGATGAAAAAAACTCCAACAATCTCCAACTACTGACAAATTGAGACAACTTAATCGTACAAATGAAGGGAACAACACAAGTGAGATGATCTATTCTTCGATTACCACATTGCTAACATCTACCAACTACTAAAAAATTCAAATTTATTTAAGCAATTCTTAAAATTTAGAGTCATTTTTCACTCTATACCTGAATAGATGCATTATGATTGCAAGCACTATCATCAATGATGAATTTCCAACAACTAGAAACACAGGAAGAATGGTAGTGTAAGGAGACAATGCTAGAACAAGGACAATACCAACTACAGTTATTTTCTCCATAGTTTGATTATGAGAATGACTGTGCCCACCCTTTCCAAACAAAAACAACAATATATAGCTACCACCAAGAACTATAAGCAAAACTGAAACAAGTTTATGCACTATGTCTTCTCCATTTCTGGGCTCATTTGGCGATGGAGAAAGGAAGCCAATGGTGGGAATGAAGGAATGAAAAAGGGAAATGGTGGCTATGCTGCCTATTATTAATAAATCCTTTTCTCTGAAACTCTCCATTTTCGCCTTTTTGTTCAGAGTGGAAAGGAGATTGATTCTGTGTGTTACCCGGATTCAAAAGAACTACTTTTCTACTTTTTTTTTAAAAAAATTTCCTTCGATGGAGAGCAATTGTGAAAGAATAAATTGGTTGGTGTTTATTGAAGCTTTGAAAAATAATAAAATTATAATACATATACCAATTTCATCGTAAAAGTTTTAGGGATTTCAAAAGTTGAGAAGGGATTAAGGATTTTAACGATAGGTTTTAATTTTAGGGTTAATTTTTTTATAAAATTTTTATTTTTTTAATTTCATATTTAATTATTTATTTTTGACACGTCAGCACGCCACATAGGCTATTTTGTTAACAGACGCTTGACTTATGGTCAATTGACATTTTCTGTTAAAGTTGGGTTGATTTGTGAAAAATCGTAATGTTGAGGGCGTCAATCCAAAAAAAAAAGGTTAAGGGCACAAAACCAAAACCCCCTAAATGTTGAGGGTATTTTATGCAATTATGTGAAACCAAAACTATCATAATTTTCACATTTAAGCCTCGTTTTTCATTTCGATTTCAATTTCATCCCTGCACAGTCCTTAAACTTAAAAATAAAAAAAATTCACTTTACAAATTAGTCCTATCACATTTCTAAACTTCAAATCCTACCATTAAATATAAAAAATCTTAAAAACCATAAATAGAAATATTTTAAAACTTTAATAGTTTTACGATTTAATACCCGGGCTAGCTAGATTAAGCTACAATGAGTTCAAAAATATAAAAATTACGAAAAACCAACCTCAAATGGCTTACCATGCACAGGACAATTTTGGAGCTTCAAAAGTGGTTCCTCCTATGGTGTTCTAAGGTTCGCCCATGAGGGAAAAATGAAATGGGAAGATGATGGCTCTCTTTTTCTTTTATTTGTTTTTTATTTACTTATTCATGTTCCCACCGTCCACTAATATTAAAAAGTGGTAAATTGTCACTTAAAATCTTAAACAATTTCTAATTAAGTATTTTAGCTAATAAAATTCGATAGACATTAACTTTTGTGGTTATTATGATATGATCTTTGTACCCTAATTAATCATCCAATTACTAAAATTTTCGAACCAAAATTTAATTCACTTATAAAATAAATTCGTAAATATTTAATTTAAATATTTACGGCTCAGTTTACGAAAACAAGGTCTTGAAACCTCATTTTCTAAAACTATTGACTTTAAGTTTGAACCACTTGTACTTTAACTAATTGTCTAATTAGCAAATTTATCATATCAAAATTCAATATAACTTCACGATAGACTCGTAAAATATTATTAAATAATATTTATTGACTCGATCATTGGGATATGGGGTTTTGAAATTGTCATTTCTGACACCACTGACTTTTGGGTTGTTACACTCATAGTATCCTCTTTTCGGTTTTGTGTTCACCTATATTATCACTCCCCTTCTCATTCCTTTTTGGAATGTGATGACACCAACTTTCTTACACCAAGGTTTCGGGTATTTAGTCTAAGTTTAAACGGGTTAAGTTCAATTATAACTTTGGTTCTTTAAACTTACCAAGCACCTTGGGTCAAAGTAGTTTTATCCTTTGCTCCTATTCAAGATGGTCTAACAACAAACATGAATTCTAACTTCAAGTACGGGTCTCGTTAGCATATTATTGAAGTTCTATTTGGATTCTAAAAATCACATCATTTGGCATTAGAGATAGTTTTCTTCACAGGTATCATTTTATTTCTCTCTCCTAAATTTTTTAAATTTGTTTTAGAAAAAATCGTGAAAAAAGTTTGTGAAAAAGAAGAAAGGAGAAGACGAGTTGACAAAAAAAAAGTTTGGGAACCCATCAAGAAAAAATTCATTCGATTCATACTTTTTAGCCCGATTTACATATTTTGGTGGATTTTTACGATACAAAAATTTTCAGAGCCAAAAATTTTCTTTCGTTTGTTTACCCAAAATATCTCCTAAGCATCCATTTGAGTCCTTTGAACTGTTTCTGTCAAATTAATTTCAACCTCCCATTTTCTTCAATTGTGTCCCATCCTAACAATGCCTTTAAGATTACATTTTGCTAAGTTCTTATCATACCAATTTCTTAAAGAACTCAAGAGATTTGAGAGGAAAAAGGTGAGAGCGTGTGAGATTATTTGAGTGGTAAAAGCCAGAATTTGTGTACAAACACGAGAGGAGTGAATTTTCTTTCCGAGTGTAATACGTAAGGTTTGTTTGTACACATCTTACTGTCAATTTTTTTCTTTTGTTTACTAATCCTTTTTGCTAATCATGTTGAAAGAAGAATTTTCAAATTTCGAATTGTAAAATATTATGAAAGAAATGCAAAGTTTTATGCGGGTTGAAGTCAAATAATTCCATAAAAGGTTAGACTGGGTGGAAGGAAGGTCACTAAGGAGTCAATCATCTAAGGATTTCATTATGCAAAAAGAGCAAAAAGATTTCATTAAAAGAGAGCAACGTGTGGATTCTTCTTCAACATGGAAGTCAAATCGAAACAAAAGTGATAGGAAGCTTCCATCAACCAATAAGTTTGGAGTTTCCAAAGATCATAAAAGTGAAAATTTTCAAATAGAAAGAGCAAGGGTTACTTCAAGTTTGCTGAAGTATTCATCCACACCAATGAAGGAAGATGGATGTGTTTCATATGCTAATCATCCTATTCATTCCCAAAGGAAGTCAATCCATTTGGATTCTTTCGTGTCAAAACCAATCTATAAAGATCAAGTTCAGTTGGTGAAAGGTTCAAGAATTAGTGAAAGAAAAGAAAAAGAAAGTGAAAAAAAGAATGAAAAATAAAAATAGATTGAAAAAGAAGAAGAGTGTGAGAGAAAAGAAAAAGAGATTGAAAATGAAAGAGAAATTGAAATTGAAAAAGAAATTGAGAATTTTATAAAACTTATTTGAGAGTTTCTCTCTTTGTTTTTCTTTGAAAATTTTGAACTTACCAAAACTTTGGTTTTGTGGCGTTCACTTGTCTTATCACTCCCCTTCTCATTCCTTTTTGGAGTGTGGTGACACCAACTTTCTTACACCAAGGTTCATGTATTTGTTCTAAGTTTAAACATGTCAATTTCAATTATAACTTTGGTTCTTCAAACTTACCAAACACCTCCGGTCAAGGTATTTTTATCTTTTATTCTTGTTCAAGACGGTCCGATAACAAACATGAATTCTAACTTTGAGTATGGGTCTCGTTAGCATATTATTTAGGTTCTATTCGGGTTCTAGAAATCACATCAACATGATTGCCTTATATGCCTTAGGTTCCTACAATAACCGCATAACTTTGGTTGGTTTCTCCTTTCTTGAATAGCCATGTTATAGCGTATCCAAGTAGAATTCGGTTGACCTTTTGGTTTGCGACACAATAAACTATTCTGTAACAACTTTAATGGAGTGCTCGATACCGACGACCACATACTTTCATCTGGGACCGATGGAAATTCATATTTCCAAATGTTATACATGTGTTGTAATTTGTACACTTCGTCCACAAAGCTCATGTGATCCATATGTACCGAGGAACATGCTGCAATTGCATGAGTGCATAGAAAATGAAGTGCGTCAAATCTTCCGCAATCCCAGGTCCATCGTCTCAGGTTTACACAGTATGTTCCCCCAAAAATACGTTGGTCGGGTTTTTCGAACTCTATAACACGAAAAGATAGGTTTTCACACCAGTAACACATTGAATGCATACAGTTTGCTCATGTTGTGTCCTCTATAATTTATTTCATAATGTCCTTGCACCAAAGATGATCACCCTTAATATGTCCAACATATTTTTCCACTCGTTCTGGAAATAGTGCTGCCAAGCGAAAATAT
The DNA here is from genome assembly GCA_025698475.1 of Gossypium anomalum. Lineage (NCBI taxonomy): Eukaryota > Viridiplantae > Streptophyta > Magnoliopsida > Malvales > Malvaceae > Gossypium > Gossypium anomalum. Next base: position 52,458,727 of record CM046966.1, on the reverse strand, counting down.
GTTCCTTTCACAACCAAGGTTATTGACAGATGACACGTCTCCTTCAACACTGAATTGATGCATTCTAACAAGTTTGTCGTCATGTGCTCGTATCGTAGACCCCCGTCATATTATTGTGTCCACTAGTCAAAGGGTATGTTTGTTAGAAAAAGTCTGATTTGAAAAATGATTTTCTTACATAGCAGAAAAATTAGAATTTTGAAAATCGAACCGGTTTGTGATATTTATAGCAATAAACCTTAGACTGAAATTGTACCTATGTTTTTTGGATAAGTGAATTTTCTATGTTTTTTGGCTTTCAACCTAACAATCTTCTCTACTATTCTCATACCACGAATTGCTTCAAGTGTGGGCTCAAACCAATTGAATCAAAATAAAGAACTGGAAAAATTTTTCTTTTCCTTTTGTGGTGAGAACAAAAATTCTCTCTTCTTTAATAAAATCCAGTAGAATTGTTATTCTGGAAAAATATATTTAATAGTTGAGAATAAATTCTCTCTATTTTTCGGTAGAGTAACAATCTTTCAAAGTTGTGTTAATAGCTCTTCCAGTGTTGTCTATTTATAGGAAGAGAAAGTAGAACCCTTGTTAAGTTGTAGTGGTTTATTTCAAATAGAAAAATAACTTTTTACTTAAGAGTAGAAGTATGATGGACGACCCATTGGAACGGCAGAAATGTGCAAGTGTAGATAATCGCAACAAGTAATAAAGTGACAAGTATTGTCAAAGTATTGTACCCAACGGGACTATGCAAGTGAATATTTATGAAATGTAAAATTTAACTATTTGGTGGAGGAAAAATATGTTGATTTGAAGTGGTAAAATAAAAACTAAAAAATTAACTAAGTGCTAACTAAGAAAATAAAAAGTAAAATTTCAATGCACGATTTTTAAAAATGAGTTTAATAAATATGACATAAATGTGTTAGATCAATTTTATTCTAACTTAGAATTATTAAAATCATTTTCATATTGTTACGAATAATTTAATGGCAACTCGGTAACTTGCTAAGTAATGCACATACTTACCTACTAAAACCCAATAATCTTTTGACCATATCTCTACCAATTCAAACGATTAATCGAATTTTAATAAGCAAGTAAAAGATTAAGTGAGGTAACTTATATCTCTATATTGAAACAATTTAATTACAATAATCTTGCAAGTTATGCACGACTAATGTATTGTTTAACACCATCGCTAATTTAACCCTTAGCTACCTTAGAAAACTAAACATGCACCAATTAAATATTCTGTCCATTAATTACAATTTCAATACATTTAAATAATTAATTAAATTGTTACCTTACAATTAAAATGCAAGCATAACATAAGCATGATTTTATTTAATTGGACAATTTACTGATACTTAATAACAACACAAACTCATTTTAATAATCTAAGTGGACATAATGCAATTAATCTAACACAAAAGGAATTTAAGTCATTTAATTTAATTGAAGAAGAACAACACAAATTTTCATTTTCAAGATCAAAACAAAACTATAACAATGATTAAAATAAGGGAACTAGAAAAATAAATCTCGGTGGTTTTTCGAAGCTAGACTAGTACGCTCCGTTCTTCTCTGCTCGTTCTATTGATCCAAAGCCTTCATGAACACTTGATTGCTACTACTCCAAGAGACGTGCAAGCTCTTTTTCAAGAGGGGAAATTGATAAAGGAATGAATATTTTTGGAAAGCAACTAGAAGGGAAAAAGAGAGAAAATGTGTGAGAGAGAGATGTGTGAAGTGAGGGATGAAAAATGAGTGAGTGAAGGGGGATTTTTATAGTGGTAGATGGTTGCTAAAATTATCTAAAAATAGCAGCCAATCCCCTTTCCCATGGCTAGCCATGCTAGGTGGAAGGAATGATTGACTCAAATTTACTATTTTTAGCTTGTGATTAAAAATAGAAGGCATGAAAATGAAAGGGGTTTGAATGGCATTTAGGAGGAGTTAAAGGGCTGTTTTGCAAGTTTAAAAATAAGCTAAAATAGGCTGATTGTGTCAGCTATAAGAGATGGTTTGGGATACTCTTTTGGGTTTGTCCATTCTCCCTCTTTACTTGCTCAATTCAGGCCCTTTCCTCTACTTCAAGTTGCCCTTTTTTCCCGACAAAAATCAAATCGGACCAATTGATTCGAAGGAGTCTAAAGAAATAAATTTAATTCTTCTATGGCTGTTAATTCATAATATTATGCTCCCAAGGTGCCTTGTAAATTTATTTTTCCGAGGTGACTGCCGAGCTGATTTTTCACCTTTTGTGCAAAATTGTTGAAAATAGGTCAAATTGTGCAAATTTATTATAAAAATAATTAAAATTCAAAATATGTTATAAACTAAGCTTAAATTAATTATTTTACAATAAGAGTATAAAATCTAAAAAAAATTACTTAGAAACCGTATGAATTAACGCTCAAAAGGTTCTAAAAAGGTTTATATATTTTAGTGTTTCCACACACCCTAGTATTCCTATTAGGGTTGCTGCCCCCATCATGTTACATGAGAATATTTTGGGCCTCTCTCATTTCAGGTCCAATTACAAATACTTCCTGGACTTTTTGACCCGATACTTTGTAATTTGATCCAAATTGATTATGTTTTTCTATTTCCCAAAATAAACTTCAATATATTTATATTAAATTTTTTCTCATCCCAATTTTACCCTTGATAAAATTATGACGATTTTACCCTTAGTAAAATTTTGAGAAAATATGTTTAATATTTCACCACTCAATATGTTCACTATGACTGAATGATTTATTTTCATTTTCGGGTTTTAAAGCAACTCAAAAATATAAACTCATTCTTTCGATCATTTCTAAGTAATCTATGTACATTTGCAAATGAATCATTTCTCATTTTCATTTTGAGAAACCAACATTCATATCCAAATGATTCTATTTTTCCATCTTGGAGAAAACCATAATCATTCCTGAATGTTTCCCATTTCTCCATTTCTATCCATTTCGTGCATTTCAATTCAAATGCGCACTTCATTTATGGTTTCAACGAGCTAGCAGAGGGACCGATTAGACATATACAATTAGGGCTCAAATTATTTAATTAAGTTTCGGCTTTTTACCTATTAATTATAAACTCATTTAGTCACGAATTCATTCTACTATAGTATCATGATTGAGCTCTCCCTAATGACATACCATTACGAAAGCATCTACTCAGTACTCGTCGAATGACCTTTTCATAAGTGTGTTACCCTCATAAGATATCCTTAATATTTTGGGGTAATATTCACTCTCCCAATATGATCCTAATTTTATCTCATGGTAACCATTACATCTTCCTTAATGAAAAGTCAATCACTATCATGTAGTGATCAAGTCATCCATCACAAAGATGGACAACCATTGGCCATGTTTACTTTTCATAAACCATGTAATACTAATGAGATGATATCATTTACCCATGTTTCAGGCTATGAATTTCATTGTTGTGAATGACGCTACATACTGCAGAAGTCGTACACCCAATGCACCAACTTTTGGTTCTTTATCCATTTGAACTTAGGCTTTTACTTACATCAAAGTGTACGAGTCACGCATATATAGTGTAATAACCCGTTTTTAGTGATGTCAAAAATAGTGGTCTCGGGACCATAATTTCAACGAGTGAGTCAGTTGATAGAGTTATTAAAGGGTTGCGTTAAAATTTGGTTAAGAAATTTTAACGTTTGATAGTTAATTAAGTAAAAAGGACTAAATCGTAAAAGTTGCAAAAGTTATTTTATATTAGTTAAATGTGTTAAATGGCTATGGAAATGTAATTAATGGACTTAGATGGTAAATATACCATATAGATATTTAGTGGACGGTTTTGGAGTATTATATCATGAAATTAAATTAATTTTATAAGGGTAATATAGTAATGAAGTAATTAAAAAAAACATAAACACTAAAATTAAGTGATCATCTTCTTTGTGCCATCATCTACCACCAAAAAGCACCATTGAGATAGAGCTTGGAGTGTTCGGTTCTTATCCTAGCTTGCAAGTAAGTGGATTTGGCTTCCAGTTCTAGTAATTTTTATGTTTTTGTAATAGCTTTAACATAATCTAGCTAACCCGGGGGTTAATTCGTAAAATTGTTAAATGTTTTAAAAGTTTCCATTGATGAGTTTGATGTATTTTTGAAGTTTAATGGTAGATTATTAAGCTTGGTTATTAAATAGGACTATTTTGTAAAGTAGTGTAATTTTAATGTTAAGGGATTAAATTGTTAAAATAGTAAAAATCCAAGGAAATATTGTGAAATTGTTTAAATATGGGCTGAATAGGGACTATATAGAAATCAACTAGTATGGGTGTAACACCCCTAACTCGTACCTGTCATCGGATTAGGGTTATGGAGCATTACCATACAAACAGAACATTTAAACATGCATTTCATACATTATAATAAACACATTATAAAACAATCATTCACATAGATATCATCCCTAAATCAAGCCCTTGAGGCCCTAAAATTACCTTAGAAGCGATTCAGGACTAAATTGGAAACATTTGAAAAGTTTATGAAAAAGCTACAAAAATTTAACTACAAGGGTCACACGACCTTGTGGCCAAGCTGTGTGCCTCACATGGCTAAGACACACGCCCGTGTCTCAAGTTGTGTAACATTTGAATTAGGGACACACGGTCGTGTCCCAGCCCGTGTCCTCACCGGTATAACTTTTTTAGTAGGGTCACACGGTCGTGTCACACGCTCGTGTGCCAAGCCATGTAACTCTCGAAAGAGTCCCACATGCCCGTGTGTCATGCCATATTGTACGCCATTTAACTTATTGACTTGTATACAATTGAACCTCCAGGGGACACATGGTTGTGTCGCCAGGTCACACACTTGTGTCTTAGGCCGTGTGGACATAAATTTACCGAAAATCAAGCCATTTCCAACACCATATCGTGCATCAATCTTTAGGCCTTTTTGTGCACCTAATCAAGGCATCAAAACTCTATCAAAACATACATATAATGACCAATTCAAAAGTCCTAAAATCATTTAACCAATATATCATCAAGGCACCTCAAATGCAATCATCAAGATTTACCTAAACATGCATACTTTACCACTTTTCATTCATCCACTACTAGCTCAAATACTTACCAAACATGCCACAATTTGGCCATTACAATTCCATCACAAAAACATGCCATTTAAGCCATTCAAAACATACAACATGATATAGTCACAATGACATAAACTAGCAAGGCATCAAGTGACATCAACCAAGATAACTTATACATACCAAAACATCAACTATTCATTCAACTAACTACCATTACAAGTCCACCTATACATGCCATTATAACCTTGACCAAAACATTCAAAAACTACCGATATTTATGTTGGATAGTGTGATAGGTCTCCGAAGAGCTTCCAAACTGATTAAGCTTCTGATAATCTATAAAATACTAGAAAGAAACTACGTAAGCATATAATGCTTAGTCAGTTCGTAGAAAATGAAGCACAACTTACCATTTCATTACATAATAATAAGTACAACATAATGTAACCTAGACCACAAGCTTGGTGCAAGCCTAAACATCACAATCAATACACAAGTTAGTGCATTTATACATAGTTCTTTTGGATTAACCACATGATAAGCCATTTTCATAAGAAAATACATCATTTGATTCATACATCCTTTTCATGGGCATATACATACTTCCATTCTTGCCTGTTGAACCATCTAGAATATCATCAGATACTCGGGAAAGCTCATACGAAGTGTAACACCCCTTACCCGTATTCAATGTCAGAACAGGGTACGAGGCATTACCGGACTCATCACACGAACAAACATACAATTTTAGGTTACAAATTTCCATCCAAATTAAAACTTTTTGCATTCAATCACAATGTCCCTATTACGAGCCTACGAGGCCCAAAACATGCTTTGGAAGTGGTTCGGTACTAAACCGAGAACTTTAGAAAATTTTACCAAACTTAGGAAATTTTTTCACTAAATAGGGGTCACACGCCCGTGTGGCTATGGGACACTCCCATGTGGGTAGGCCATCTGGTCATACACGCTCGTGTTTCAACCCCGTGCAACTCTTTGTTTGTCACTCAAGAACAAATTGAAGACACACGGCCAAGTTACATGCCCGTGTGCTAGGCCGTATGGTTAAATTAAAAGTTATGATTTTTCATAAAATAGATGCAGACTTCACACGATCAGGACACACGCTCGTGCCTGAGGTGGTGTCACCCATAAGGCTGAGACACACGCCCGTGTCTCTACCAGTGTGCTCAATTCTAAGCATTCTATTTCTCAAAATTAAGGTGCATGGGACACACGGCCTAAGCACATGCCCGTGGGGCAAGTCGTGTGCCACATATGGCCTATGCACATGCCCGTGTGCCTACTAGTTTGGACAAAAGTAAGGCTATTTACCAAGTCAGTTTTCCACCCTTTGATGCACACACCTACACAACACTACATAACACCAATTCAAGCATATACATACAACCAAATCAGCCACAACCAAGACATCAACAGATCATTCATATGCTACCATCTATCATACACAAACATAACATACCTATCAACTCAACTCAAGTAAAATCCCACATCCATGAGAGATATCATTATATAGATTACTTATACCAATAGTAGCCAATTTCAAAAGGCCTTATACAAAATGAACTTTAAACCAATAATAGCCAACACATTTAGCCAAATCAATAATGACACATAACAAAATGATCAAGTCCCCTATACATGCCATAACTCAAATTGTTGAAATCATTGGTACCAACATAATTGTTGATAGTGTGGGTGGATCTCCGACGATCTCCGATCCCCAAGCTAGCTTGGTGACACTATAATATAAGGGAAAGGAAGGGAGTAAGCTATAAAGCTTGGTAAGTTCCTATGCAAATAATAAGCATCATAACCACACATTTAACATACAATTAACATAATGAAATTGGACTCGAAGTTTATTAAAATCTTATAGTCATAACTTACTTAATCACCACCTTACCAAGGTTTCATCACATATCGAGCTCATTACGAATGAGTTTTTCATACATACCTGTACCAACTTGCAACATAACCATAGTTTTTCACAACTTTGACATTTCCGTTGAACACTCAAAATATTAACGGATATTCAAAAATCTTGCACATAATTTCCATATATGTAGCCATAGCTACCTCACATCTCATAATACATATAGGCTCGTTTTCGTGCTATTCATGGGCCTGCTCACACAAGCTGCCAGTCAGAATGTAGCTACCTAGTGCTGCTCACACAAGCTGTCAGGTATCCACAACACATGTCGGACTACCCAGCAACTGGTAGGACGTACGAGACCAGCACCCGAATCACATAAACACATGGGTTCCTAGTGACATGTCACTCGTATCCTATTCTATTCCTAAGGCTCATACGAGAATTCTCGCTTGTCGAAATTTATCGAATACTTCCAAAGAGTCATTCAGAATTTGTACAACATTAAAGCATTTAAAACATAATATAACAATGCATTATTTACATACGAACTTACCTCGGTACAAAAATAGTGAAATTTGACCTAATCGTCAAACACTTTGTTTTTCCCCCGATCTAGGTCCGAAACTCATTTTTCTTGATGTATAATAACAAATTTAACTAATTTAATACTCACGTTGTTCAATTCAGTCCAAAAATCATATTTTGGTAAAATTTCATTTTTGCCCCTAATGTTTCACATTCTTACAATTTAGTCCCTAGGCTCATAAATTGAAATGTATTCAATTTCTTCAAAACCCAAGCCTAGCCGAACCATTTTCATACTTATACTAGCCCAAAATTTCCACTTAATGAAATTTTTACTACTTATTTTATAACTTTTACAAATAGGTCATTTTTGACATTTTTACTGAAAATCACTTAGCAAAAGTTGTTTATCTAACACCGAACATGCATTTTCTACAATTAGACATCAAAATACACAAAAATCTAACATGGCTAAAATTTTAAGCTTCATATTTCTTTCAAATTAGTCATTGAATAAGCTAGATTAGGTTGCAAGGATCTCAAAAACATGAAAATCATTAAAAACGGGGCTAGAACGGACTTACAATCGAGCTTGGAAGCTTGACAAACCCTAGCTATGTCTTCTTCTTGTAAATTTCGGCCAAGGGGTAGAAGATGAGTGAAAATTGGCTTTTATTTTACTTATTAATTCAATTATTAACATAATAACCAAAATGCCCCTGACTTAAAATAGAAAAATCCTCTTACTTCATGTCCATTTTTGTCCACTAACTTAAGTAATGGTCTAATTACCATCTAAGGACCTCTAATTTAAAATTTCATAGCAATTAGACATCTCTAGCTTATAGAAATCAAGTTTTGCACTTTTTGTAATTTAGTCCTTTTTGCTAAATTGAGTGCTCAAACGTCAAAATTTCCGAACGAAATTTTCAAAGAATCATTCCATAAAATTGTAGACCTTAAAAATATAATAAAAATAAATCTTTCTACGTCAAATTTTTGGTCCCGAAACCACTGTTCCGACTAGGCCCAAAATCGGGCTATTACAACTTTCCCCCCTTTAGAGATTTTCGTCCCCGAAAATCTTACCAGTAAATAGGTTTGGGTACTGTTTTCTCATGGCTTCCTTGGGTTCCCACGTAGCCTCTTCAACCCCATGTCGTTGCCACAAAGCTTTCACTAGGGCTATACTTTTATTTCTGAATTGTTTAACTTCCTAAGCTAAAATCTTGATCGGTTTCTCGCCAGAAGTCATATCAGGTCGTATCTCAATCTTTGTTGAAGAAATCACATGCGAGGGATTTGAACAGTATCGTCGCAACATCTACACATGAAACACATTATGAATCCTTTCCAACTCTGTCGGTAAAGTTAACTGATATGCCACTGGCCCTATTCTTTCAGTAACCTCATATGGCCCAATAAAGTGTGGACTTAACTTGCCTTTAAGGGAAAATCTCAGAATCTTCTTCCACGGAGACACTTTCAGAAATACTCTATCAGCAATCTGAAATTCTATCTCTGTTCTTTTCAAATCTGCGTACGACTTTTGTCAATCTGAGGCAGCTTTCAAGTAATCACAGATTACCTTTACTTTTTCCTCAGTTTCTCTAACCAAATCAACCCCGTGAATCTGTCTCTCACAAAGCTCTATCCAATACAACAGAGTTTGACATTAGCGGCCATACAATGCTTCATACGGTGCCATCTTTATACTCGATTGAAAACTATTGTCATAAGCAAATTCGACCAAAGGTAGATATCTTTCCCAATTACCCTCGAATTCTAGAGCACAACAACAGAGCATATCTTCGAGTACCTGAATTGTTCTTTCAGACCAACCATCGGTTTACGGATGAAATGTTGTACTAAAGTTCAACTTTGTACCCAAAGCCTCTTGTAACTTCTTCTGAAATCTCGAAGTAAACCTCGGATCTTTGTTTGAAATAATAGAAACAGGCACTCCGTGTAATCTCACAATCTCAGAAATATACAATTTAGCTAACTTATCAAGCGAGTATTTTGTATGTACCAGAATAAAATGAGCTGATTTCGTCAATCTATCAATAACAACCTAGACGACATCTTTCTTTTTTGGAGTCAAAGGCAACCTTGTTACGAAGTCCATCGTAACTCCATCCCATTTCCACTCGGGTACCATCACTGGCTGAAGTAAACCCGAAGGCACTTGGTGTTTGGCTTTAACTTGCTGACAAATCAAACATCTCAGAACAAACTCTGAAATATCTCTTTTCATGCCTGACCACCAATACAATTTCTTCAAATCATTGTACATTTTTGTACTACCTGGATGAACTGATAAACAACCACTGTGTGCCTCATGTAAAATTTTTTGAATAAGTTCATCATTTTTCGGTACACATACTCTATCCTGGAACATCAAGTAATCATCCGAACCGATCCGAAAGTCTGTATCACTACCCGATTCACATTGAGCTCTTTTGGCTTGCAATTCACTATCATTTTTCTGAGCTTCACAAATTTGCTTAATAAATATCGGTCTGGCTCTCAACTTGACCAAAATTGAACCATCATTAGACAAGGTCAATATCATATTCATAGCTCTCAAAGCAAACAAAGATTTTCTGCTCGAACTATCTGCGACTACATTCGCCTTTCCCGGATGATAATCAATCACTAGTTCATAATCTTTCAGTAAATCGAGCCATCTCCGTTGTCTCAAGTTTAGATCTTTCTGAGTCATCAAATACTTTAAACTCTTATGATCAGCAAAGATATGGCATTTCTCACCATACAAATGATGATGCCAAATTTTCAAAGAAAAAACGATGGCGGCCAATTCCAAATAGTGCGTCAGATAATTCTTTTCGTGTGGTTTCAACTGTCTCAAGGCATAAGCTACCACTTTTCCCCTTTGCATCAACACATAACCCAAACCATTCAATGAAGCGTCACTTTAAATTACAAATTCCTTTCCCGATTCAGGTTGTACTAAAACTGGTGCCTCAGTCAGTAATGCTTTCGATTTCTTAAAACTTTACTGGCATTTTTCGGACCATTCAAATTTTACATCTTTTTCCAACAACTTGGTCATAGGAGTAGCGATCATCAAAAATACTTTGACAAAATGTCGGTAATAACTGGCTAAGCCCAAAAAGCTTTTAACTTCAGATGCATTCCTTGGTGGTTCTAATCAACAATTGCCGAAATCTTACTTGGATCAACCCGAATACCATCACCTGAAATAATATGTCCCAAAAGTCTAACTTCTCGGAGCCAAAACTCACTTTTACTGAATTTAGCAAACAATTTCTTATCCCTCAACACTTGCAATACATTTCTCAAGTGCTCAACATGCTCGGACTCATCTTGTGAGTAAATTAGAATATCATCGATGAACACAACCACAAACTTATCCAAATACGGTCGATAAATTCTATTCATCAAATCCATAAAAACAGCAGGTGCATTAGTTAATCCAAAAGGCATAACAAGAAATACATAATGCCCATACCTTGTCCTGAAAGCACTTTTCGACACATCCAACTCTTTAACTCTCAACTGATAGTAGCCAGATCTCAAATCAATGTTCAAGAATACCGTTGCTCCTTTTAATTGATCGAACAAGTCATCAATTCTCGACAAAGAATACTTATTCTTTATAGTCACCTTGTTGAGCTGTCGGTAATCAATACAAAGCCTCATAGATCCATCTTTCTTCTTTACAAATAACACTGGAGCACTGCAGGGAGAAAAACTCTGTCTCGCAAAACCCTTATCTATCAAATCTTGCATCTGAGCTTTCAATTCTTTCAATTTAGTTGGAGCCATCCTATACATAGCGATTGATATCGATGAAGTCCCGGGTATTAAATCAATAGCAAACTCCACTTCTCTAACTGGTGGTAACCCTGCCAACTTTTTCAGGAACACATCCAGATATTTACAAACTATCAGCACTAATTCAATTTTCAATTCGGACATCTTTGTGTTCAACACATAAGCAAGGTGAGCTTCACAACCTTTCCTTTCATACCTCTGAGCAGACATAGACAAAATCACCATAGGCAATTCCCTTGATTCATCGGTTTCAACCCAAAGAACCTCACCATTTTCACATTTCAATTCAATAGTTTTCTGTCTACAATTTACTGTGGATCATGCAATGTCAACCAGTCCATACCCAAAATAATGTCGAATTCATCAAATGGAAAGAACATTATGTTAGCCAAAAAATAGTAACCTCGAATCATCAAAGGAAAATTCTTGCAAACTTTATCAACTAGCACATATTTGCCTAAGGGGTTTGACACTTTAACCACAAATTCAGTAGACTCAACAGGCAAATTCTTACTAGATACCAAATTCACACAAACCTAAGAATGAGTCGATCCAGGCTCAATCAATGTAATAACATTAGTATCATAAAGAGAAAATGTACCAGTAATCACATCGAGAGATGACGCATCCTCATGAGCACGAATGGCATAAGCTCTAACAGGTGCTCTTGCTTTAGATCTCACGGCTGTGTCCTTCATCACACCTTTACTGCTAGTTCTATTCTCGGTATTTCTCGGTGGCTTACCTTTATTAGTAGTATTACTCGACCTTGCACTTTGAAATTGTTCTTTCTCGGCCGTCTCAGGGCAATCTCGGATAAAATGCTTTTGGGAACCACACTTGAAACAAGCTCGGTCATTCATCCTACACTCACCGTGATGTCTTCTTCCACAATGCTGACATTCGGGTCTGTTAGGCCTAACATTACCTACACTTGCCATTGAAGTAACTTGAGATTTAAAACTCGAATATTGTTTCCTGCGGTCTCTGTGTAAATACCCAGTTGATACGTTCGAATGAGAATTCATTTCTCTATATTTCTTTAATTGAGATTGAAATTACTTACTCATCGACCTTTTTCTTGCATCTCTAGCCTCACTCTCGGCCTTTCTTTTCTCTTTGCTTAGTTCTTTGGCTTTGCAAGCTCGTTCAACTAATACAACAAATTCTTTTAGTTCCATAATTCTAACTAATAGTTGGATGTCCTCATTCAACCAATCTTCAAACCTTTTACACATAATAGCCTCGAAGGAAACACATTCTCGGGCATACTTACTGAGCTTGACAAATTCTCGCTCATACTCTATCACTAACATTCAACCCTGTTTCAGCTCAAGAAATTCTTTACATTTCTGATCGATGAACCATTGAATAATATATTTCTTTTGGAATTCCTCTTGAAAGAATCCCCAGGTAACCCTCTCTCTTGGTACCAGAGATACTAGTGTCTTCCACCAGTGATATGCTGTGTCCCTCAATAATTATATAGCACATTTCAGGCATTCTTCGGGTGTACATAATAACTCATCAAATACCCTGATAGTATTCTCAAGCCAGAACTCAGCTCTCTCGGGATCATCATTTACATTAGCCCTGAATTATTCATTGCCTTGCTTTCGAATCTTATCAACTGAAGGCTTATTTTGTCTTACCAAATCCACATCTTGGGGAACTACAGGAATCGGTTGAGGATAAGGAGGGGTGGAGGATGTTGAGCATTCGGATTCGTTCGAACAAACTCCAAATACCACTCATTCATCATGTGGAGGAAGGCTTCTCTAGCCCCTCCTTCCTAACTGACAGTGGGAGGTCTATTTTCAGATGACGCTACCCCTTAAGCGGGAGTTGGCGTATTACTTTCTACATCATCAGCTACAGCTCGGTCGAGATCTATTTACTATATGAAAACACAACTTAAAATTGTCAGGAATCACCACACTATCATAGTTCATATATGGCATGTATAGCTAGAGTCATACACACGCTACCTTAGTCTGAGAATTGACTAAATCGTAGCTCTGATACCACTAAATATAACACCCCTTACCCGTATTCAATGCTAGAATAGGGTACGAGTCGTTACTGGACTCATCACACGAACAAACATACAATTTCAGGTTACAAATTTCCATCCAAATTAAAACTTTTTGCATTCAATCACAATGTCTTTATTACAAGCCTACGAGGCCCAAAACATGCTTTGGAAATAGTTCGGGACTAAACTGAGAACTTTAGAAAATTTTACCAAACTTAGGAAATTTTTTCACCAAACAGGGGTCACACGCCCATGTGGCTATGGGATATGCTCATGTGGGCAGGTTGTGTCATCACACACGCTCGTGTTCCAACCCTGTGTAACTCTCTATTTGTCACTTAAGAACAAATTGAAAACACATGGCCAAGTCACACGCTCGTGTGGTAGGCCGTGTGGTCGAATTAAAATTTATGATTTTTCATAAAATAGGTGCAGACTTCACACGCTTAGGACAGACGCCCGTGCCTGAGGCGGTGTCACCCACACGGATGAGACACACACCCATGTCTCTGCCTGTGTGCTCAATTCTAAGCATTTTGTTTCTTAAAATTAATGTGCAGAAGACACACGGCCTAAGCACATGCCCGTGGGACAAGTTGTGTGTCATACACGGCCTAGGCGCACACCCGTGTGCCTACCCGTGTGGACAAAAATAAGGCTATTTACCAAGCCATTTTTCCACCCTTTGATGTATACACCTACACAACACCACATAACACAAATTCAAGTATATACATACAACTAAATTAGCCACAACCAAGACATCAATGCATCATTCATATGCTACCATCTATCATACACAAACGTCACATACCTATCAACTCAACTCAAGTAAAATCCTACATCCATGAGAGATATCATCATATAGATTACTTATACCAATAGTAGCCAATTTCAAAAGGCGTTATACAAAATCAACTTTAAACCAATAATAGCCAACACATTTAGCCAAATCAATTATGACACATAACAAAATGACCAAGTCCCCTATACATGCCATAACTCAAATTGTTGAAATCATTGGTACCAAAATAATTGTTGATAGTGTGGTTGGATCTCTGACGGTCTCCGATCCCCGAGTTAGCTTGGTGACACTATAATACAAGGGAAAGGAAGTGAGTTGTAACAACCTGAAATAGGGCCTAGTCGGAATAGTGGTTACGAGACCACAAATCTGAAGTATAAATATTTATTTTATGACTATTTTAGATTTTATGATATATTTGAGTAATTGTGTGCAAATTTTGTTAAGTAAATTTTATTGATAAAGTGCCCAATTTTATTATTGGGATTAAACAGCATTAATTGCAAAATATGAGTTCTAGGATATAAGTACTTGTTTGAAATGGGGGTTTAAACAAGAGGTCTTTAAATGAAAAATAGACCATCATATTTTGGTATGGACAAAACTAGACATGGAAGGGTAAAAATTGAAGGGTTAGTAAAAAGGGCATTTTGGTCATTTGGGTGATTTAAGGCATAAAAGACAAAATAATAGCCCAAAAATCTGCTCATCTTCTTCATATGGCTGCCGAAATTTACATGACTCCATGGCTAGGGTTTCAAGCTTTTCAAAGCTCAATTGTAAGTGCATTTGAGCCCCGTTTTTAATGTTTTTCGTATTTTTGAGATCCTAAAAGTTTAACCTTTCTATTTCTACCATTTATTTGCATGAAAAATGAAGTTTAAAAAATTGACCCGTACTAGATAATTGTACATTTTGGTGTTTAATGGTAGAATAAGGATGCTTGAGGTTAGGAGAACGATTTTTGTTAAGTGATTTTTGTTGAAAATGGTTAAAATGGGTTAATTAGTAAAAGTTGTTAATGTTTATAAAAGCATGAAATAGTGAGAATTTGAGGTTGCCATAGAAGAGAAAAATGTTCAGCTTGTCTTAAATCTTATAGAAATCTAATAA
Organism: Gossypium anomalum; assembly: GCA_025698475.1. Taxonomy (NCBI): domain Eukaryota; kingdom Viridiplantae; phylum Streptophyta; class Magnoliopsida; order Malvales; family Malvaceae; genus Gossypium; species Gossypium anomalum. The sequence continues at coordinate 52,443,439 of CM046966.1, read as the reverse complement.
ATTTCAATTTCTGAGCCTTGGGGTAAATTCATAATTATGCAAAAGTTTAGGGGCAAAAATGTGAATTTTGCCAAAATATGTTTTAGGTCCAAAATGATTAGTACATTAATTAAATGAGTGAATTTCATCATGTTAGATCAAGAAAATTGAGATTTGAGCTTAAATCGAGAAAGTGCGTGGTTAAAGACAAAAAGAGAATAATTAGCCGAAATTTCATTTGAGGTAAGTCTGTGTGATTAAATAAGTATGATATTTATGCCATTGTTATTATACTTGAAAATCTATCTTGCCATGATTGTATTAAAGTTCATGTTGATGATATTGTATATGAAAAAAAAGTTGTGTCAAATGTAAATAACCTTTATGTGTTGATTGAATGCTTGGAGATTTGATGGAATATGATATTCCATTGAAACGAGTAAGTTGTATGTAAATAATACAATTACATTGTTATTATATGTGCTGAATTGATATAGCATGAAATGCTTGATTGTGGAAATAAGAATGCTTGATGATAATTGAGATAGTAGAATTCTCATTTGAACCATATGGAATAAATCGGACATTCATGCCCTGATGTATAGGTTATTGTGAGCTAGTGTAAGACGTGTCTGGGACATACATCAGCCACATTATGAGAGCCAGTGTAAGACCATGTCTGGGACATGGCATCGACATTGAGATGAGAGCTAGTGTAAGACATGTCTGGGACATGCATCGGCCTCAAGATGTAAGCCAGTGTAAGACACATCTGGGACATGCATCGACTACGTGATGTGTTAGTGTAAGACCATATCTGGGACATGGCATCGGTACAGATATGTGAGAGCTAGTGTAAGACCATGTCTAGGACATGGCATCGACTTGATGGATGAGCCAGCGTAAGACCATGTCTGGGACATGGCATCGACTTGATGGATGAGCCAGCGTAAGACCATGTCTGGGACATGGCATCGGCATTATACCCTATGCTTAAGGCTTAGTGAATATCCGATAGCTTTTCGAATGGTTCAACGGTGAGAGTTACGGTTTAAGCTAAATGAGAAAGGTTATGACCATATTGTAAGTGGTACAGGTACTTACATGAAATTGATGAGATGTGAATTCAATTCATGTTATATGATTTGTAAGGAATGAATATGAGTATATTGAGTAACACAAGTATGTATGCCAAGCTCATGAGAAATGATTTCAGTTTATGATGCCCATTTGGTGAAAATGTAAATAGGTAATTCATGCCTATGAGAATGATTTTGTGATGACCTTGTGATTATAGGTCTATACTTATGATGTATGAATATGTAACCTTTACCAATGTGGTAAAAATGAATTAATATGGTGTGATAAACTTAGTATCGTTAAATTACACTAAAACAGTTTTGGACAGCAGCCATAGTACCACTTTTAAAATCCACCAAAAATTGTGGAAATTGAGTTAGAGTTGAATGAAATATGAAATTAAATCCTAATGAGTCTAGTTTCACATTGAAGAAACGGTGTAAGTAAAAGTGTTTCATATTATGAGATATTTAAATTGTTGTGAGACAGAGTCAGAATGACATCGAAATCCCCTATTCTGATTTGAGAAAATCATTGGAAATTGTACAAAAATAGTTATGAGTTATAATTTATATTGTTAGAATTATTAATGAGTTTATTTTCAATAGAAATAGACGAGAACATCATTCAGGTCCCGTATTATGAGATAATTGATTTTTAGTGAAGAGGGCTTAGAACTATCATATAGCAAAAAAAGGTAATTTTGAGGAATAAACTGTACTAATTGGCTAAACCAAAAATTCTGAAAATTTTATGGTAAGAAGGTATGTGAGTCTAATTTTAGGGAAAATTAGTAGAACTTAATTTGGAGTTTCTTATCTCCAGATACAAATAATTTAGTGACTATGACTTGAGAAAATAGCTTGACTGGAACATGAGTGAAAATGCAAATAGGGTTGTATTACCATGAGAAGTAAGTTGATAAGTTGCTTATTATTTTCATACGATCTTACTAAGCTATAAAGCTTACTCCCTTCCTTTCCTTTCCTTTAGTGTTTTCAAGTTAGCTTGGGGTTGGAGATCATCGGAGACAGCATCAAACTATCAAGTCACTACCTTTGAAAAAAAATGAAGTATATATTAGAAATTTTCAAGTGAGTGGCATGTATAGGGATCTAGTTGATTGACATGCATTATTTTGCTTTGGCCAAATGTGTTGGCTTATATTGAGTTATATGCATATGGCCATGAGATGTGGCTCATATTAATTATGGCTTGTAAGCCTAGCTATTCATGTCATGTCTAATGTTTATAATGTGGTTATGTTTGTTTGCCATGCATGGTTAGTAATATGACATGTGTGTTGGATATATGCTCTATGACCAATTGAGGTGGTCATAGCCATGTCGTAATTACATGTTATAAAAACAACATGATCATGATTGAACATGAGTGCTTGATGGATAAGTTGGTAACCATAGTATTATGGTAAGAGTGGTCGTCAAAATGACAAGTCTTATGAATGTGAAATAAGGAATCTAGGCTTGGTATTGCATAAGTAGATACATTACTTGTAAGAGGACACGTTAATGTTAAGGATATGTTTTAATAAAGAGTGTTTAATCACTAAAATGATGCCATGATTTGCGATTTTGATGTGCATATGGTTGTAAGAGATTGGGTAACATAAAGTCTTAGAAAATAGCCTAAGTGTTGGCTACACGGGCTGAGACACGATTGTGTGTCTCAACCGTGTGAGGGACACGGCCTGAAGACACGGGCGTGTGGCCCGTTCATGTGGTTCAATGTGCATGCTGACATCATAAACAGAGAGTTACACGGCCTAAGGACATGGACGTGTCCCTATGTCTACACAGGCGTGTGACCCTGTTTCATGGGAAAATTTTCTAAGTTATCCTAAAACTTCTTAAAGTTCTCGATTTAGTCCCGAATCTTTCCCGATGATTATTTTGGGCTTCATAGACCCAAATAAGGGACAACATGCATGTGTTTGAAAGGTTTTATATTAAAAGAGATTTTATGGCCCGATTTTTACGTGAATATGTATGTTTAAGTCAAGTAATGCCTTGTACCCTATTCCGGTGTTGGGCATGGATAAGGGGTGCTATAGGAGTAAGCTATAAAACTTAGTAAGTTCTTATGCAAATAATAAGCATCATAGCCACACATTTATCATACAATTAACATAATGAAATTTTACTCAGAGTTTATTAAAATCTTATAGTCATAACTTACTCAATCACCACCTTACCAAGGTTTCATCACATATTGAACTCATTATGTATGAGTTTTTCGTACATCCTTGTACCAACTCGCAACATTACCATAGTTTTTCACAACTTTGACCTTCCCGTTGAACACTCAGAATATTAATTGATACTCAGAAATCTTGCACATAAGTGCCATATATGTAGTCATAACTACCTCACATCTCATAATACATATAGGCTCGTTTTTGAGCTATTCACGGGCCTGCTCACACAAGTTATCAGTCAGGACGTAGCTACCCAGTGCTGCTCACACAAGCTGTCAGGTATCCACAACACATGCCAGACTACCCAGCAGCTGGTAGGGCGTACGAGACCAGCACCCACATAAACACATGGGTTCCTATTGACATGTCACTCGTATCCTATTCTATTCCTAAGGCTCAAGTGGGAATTCTCGCTTGTCAAAATTTTGTCGAATACTTCCAAAGAGTCATTCACAATTCATACAATATTAAAGCACTTAAAACATAATATAACAATGCATTATTTACATATGAACTTACCTTGGTACAAAAATAGTGGAATTTGACCAAATCGTCAAACACTTTGTTTTTCCCCCGATCTAAGTCCGAACCTTATTTTTCTTAACCTATAATAACAAATTTTGCTTATTTAATACTCACATTGTTCAATTCAATCCAAAAATCATATTATGGCAAAATTATATTTTTGCCTCTAATGTTTAACATTTTTACAATTTAGTCCGTAGGCTCATAAATTGAAATGGAATTATTACCCCATGCACATTCCATATTTTCTCCCTGGTTGATAATAGTGGGTACAATGCAAATAATTTATGCAGCTTCAACATCTCTTGGTCAACGGAATTTAAAAAAAAGAACCATTTTCATACTAATACCAGCCCACATTTCCCACTTAATGACATTTTTACTACTTATTTTATAACTTTTACAAATAGGTCCTTTTTGACTTTTTACCGAAAATCACTTAGCAAAAGTTGTTTATCTAACACCGAACATGCATTTTATACCATTAGACATCAAAATACACAAAAATCTAACATGTCTAAAATTTTAAACTTCATCTTTCTTTCAAATTAGTCCTTGAATAAGCTAGATTAGGTTGCAAGGATCTCAAAAACATGAAAATCATTAAAAACGGGGCTAGAACGAACTTACATCGAGCTTAGAAGCTTGAAAAACCCTAGCTATGTCTTCCTCTTGTAAATTTCAGCCAAAGAGTAGAAGATGAGCAAAAATTGGCTTTTATTTTACTTATTAATTCAATTATTAACCAAATGACCAAAATGCCCCTAACTTAAAACATAAAAATGTTGGAACACCGGTGCCTCCAAGGCGCAACGAAAAATTAAAAAAAAACCGGCGATCCAAACCAAGGATCCATGTGTAAGGAACGAATCAGGGTGATAAAAAGGTTTCGAAATTACTAACACTTCAATCTGAGTAGACAACGACGCCTAGGCAACAGGAATACTAAACCACTATCGAACCAAGCCGCAACCTTTTCCGATGTCGGCCTCTACGTAGTCCACCCGATTGACAATGAACGGTAGAAATCCCAGAAAACTATTTTCAGAGAGTATTTTGCTAAACGGCTGCTAGACCACCTTGCATATTTTCGGGCTAGTTTTTATCTATCCTTTTTAGGGTTTTGACCCTTGCTATATATAACTCCCTCTTAATTGGTATATATTTATAACGAATTTTAATTCATTAAAATTAATCCGAACATAATAATTATCATTCAAATAAATATAATAATGTTTAACCGAAAAATTATAATTAGATTAATTATAATAAAGATTTCGGTAAACTATATTTATTTAAGCTTATATACGAACTAAATTCATAGATCAATAAAATTATGTTTTGATTATGTGTACAACATCCTTGTACATATAGTATGTTCAACAATTTGATTGTCTAATTAAATTAATTTAATTCATGTGACAACCAAGCAATATACCAACTATGTTTTGCCTCGTTCATTTCAACCATAGGGTGTGACCCTATAGGTTCTTATAACATTAGCAGTAATATTAGAACAATTCTAATGTTACAAACAATGAGTGGCATCTAGCAATGCATCAATGCTACCTAAGTTACAAGAAGTCATGATTCGACATAACCTTTTGTGATTAACCTTTCATGCATTAATCCTTAAGTCCTATATCTTTTAAATGGACACAAGTCATGGAATAGTCACACTTGTATAGTCCATCCATGTTTCTTGATACCTTGAGTAGACTATGATACACAAACAAGTATGACATCTTATATCAACTTATTTGAGCATGGCCATGCATTTCTAGCCTCATTCAATCAAGTGGCCTGAGATATTACTCCCATTATGTAGGAGGGACTTATCCTATATTGATCAACTATATCCCTCAAATAGATTGTGGTATATCCAACATCAGTCTTTATAGAACAACCGATTCACGGTGTTTGTTTGATCAGTATCAAAATATACAACTCACGATGTTGGGATAAAGCTGATCTCAAGTATGAGGATCATATACATATTAATCACTATGAGTAATGTTGTGACAATTACATAATAATCCAAGAATCACTATGAGTAATGTTGTGACAATTACATAATAATCCAAGAAACATACTCATATCGGGTCAGTCCAATATGTTGTTCTTTAACACACATATTCATGCATTGATTCTGACACTCCACATCAATGACAACTCTTTATCATCAATCAACTACATGTTAGTCTTAATGCATTATTATTGTCCTAGCCAACAATAATACTTGACTAAGGATCTTTTAAGAATAATCATATTATTCTCAGGACATTATTATAAAATAGTTTATTTATGCACATAGAAAAGAAAATGAAAGAATAATGGCAACGCCTTATATTAATAAACATGATAAACCAAGTATGTTATTACAACCATCTCGTGATTGATCTTTGGGCATACTCTTACAATCTCCCACTAGCACTAAGACCAATCACTTATATATCTAATACCAAGTGACTTAGTGTGACGATCATGCTTCTGCTGTGTCAGAGGCTTGGTCAGGGGATTAGCAATGTTATCATCTGTAGGTACTCTGCATATCTCTACATCCCCTCGATCGATAATCTCTCGAATAAGATGATAGCGCCTAAGTATATGTTTGGATCGTTAGTGAGATCTGGGTTCTTTTGCTTGTGCAATGGCTCCATTGTTATCACATCGGAGTTCTATAGCATCTGATATGCTAGGCATAACCCCTAGTTCAGTAATGAACTTCTTGATCCAAACCGCTTCTTTTGCTGCCTCACTAGATGTAATATACTCAGCCTCTGTTGTAGAATCGGCTACTGTACTTTGCTTTGAACTCTTCCAGCTCACAGCACCACCATTAAGGCAAAACACAAAACCTAATTGCGATTGAGAATCATCCTTGTCGGTTTGGAAGCTGGCATCAGTGTAACCTTTTACACTTAACTCTTCCTCACCTCCATATATTAGGAACGTATCCTTAGTTCTTCTTAAGTACTTAAGGATATTCTTAACTGTGGTCTAGTGACCTTCACCGGGATCTACTTGGTACCTGCTCGTCATACTTAAGGCATATGAGACATCTGGACATGTACATAACATGGCATACATGATAGATCCAATAGTAGAAGCATATGGAATTTTACTCATGCGTTCTCTCTCTTGTGGGGTTGAAGGACACATTTCTTTCGAGAGTGAAATACCATGTCTCATAGGTAGGAATCCTTTCTTAGATTCTTCTATATTGAACCTTTTCAATACTTTATCTATATATGTACCTTGACTTAGACCTAGTAGTCGTCTTGATCTATCTCTATAAATCTTGACTCCTAAGATGTAAGTGGCTTCGCCCAAGTCCTTCATGGAAAAACAACTTCCTAACCAAGTCTTAATAGACTGTAAGGTAGGTATGTCATTACCCATGATAAGTATGTCATCCACATACAGTACCAAGAATGTGATTGTGTTCCCACTAACTTTCTTATAAACACATGACTCATCTTCATTTTTGATAAAACCAAACTCTTTGATTGCATCGTTAAAACAAAGATTCCAACTTCGAGAAGCTTGCTTTAATCCATAAATGGATCTTTGTAACTTACATATCTTTCCAGCATCCTTTGGATCGACAAAACCTTCAGGTTGTGTCATATACACATCCTCTTCAAGTTTCCCATTAAGGAAAGCTGTTTTGACATCCATCTGCTAGATTTCATAATCATGAAATGCAGCTATGGCGAGCAAGATCCTGATGGATTTAAACATAGCTACAGGAGAAAAGGTTTCATCATAGTCAACACCATGAATTTGGCGAAAACCTTTAGCGACTAATCGCCCTTTGTATGTTTGTACATTACCATCCATGTCGGTTTTCTTTTTGAAAACCCACTTGCACCCTATAGGTTTAACCTTGCCGGGTGGGTCAACCAAAGTCCAAACTTGGTTTTCATACATGGAATCCATCTCGAGATCTCATGGCCTCAAGCCATTTCTCGAGTCTGGGCTCGCCACCGCTTTTGATAAGTTCTAGGCTCATCTTGATCTATAAGAAGAATGTCACGAGCGTTGTAATGAGAAATCCATACCTCTCGTGTGCATGGCGTTCTCTTAAAGATCTACGCGGTGGTTGTGTTTTCAAACAATGATTACTTGTTCCTCAATTTCTTGTGGAATTTCTTTCGTTGTTTTATCTCTCTGGTTCAGTGGTATCTTGTGATTCTCAAATTTCTTCAAGTTCAATCTTTCTCCTACTTCCTTTTCTAGAAACAAATTCTCTCTCTAGAAAGACACCAGTCCGAGCAACAAACACTTTGTTCTCAGTGGGATTAAAGAAATAATATCCTTTAGTTTCTTTTGGATACCCCACAAAGATACACCTTTCAGATTTGGGTTCAAGCTTAGTAGACGTCTGACATTTAACATAAGCTTCGCAACCCCAAATTTTCATAAAAGACATACTGGGACGTTTCTCAGTCCACATCTCATATGGCGTCTTTTGAACCGATTTAGATGGAACACGATTTAGTGTGAAAATAACTGTTTCAAGTGTATATCCCCAAAAGGAAGTCGGTAGATCAGCATGACTCATCATGGATCGAACCATGTCTAATAGAGTTCGATTTCTTCTCTCAGAAACTCCATTCCATTGAGGAGTACCAGGAGGAGTAAGTTTTGAGACAATCCCACATTCCTTCAAAAGATCATCAAACTCTAGGCTCAAATACTCTCCACCTCGATCAGATCGAAGTGTCTTAATAGTTTTGCCTAGTTGATTTTGTACTTCATTTTTGAATTCCTTGAACTTTTCAAGGGCCTTAGATTTATGGCGCATGAGATAAACATACCCATATCTACTGAAATCATCAGTGAAAGTAATGAAGTAGTGAAATCCACCTCTGGCTTGTGTATTTATTGGTTCACATACATCTGAATGTATTAAGCCCAATAAATCACTAGCTCGTTCACTTTTACCAGGAAAAGGAGATTTAGTCATTTTTCCTAAGCAAGATTCACATAATTCAAATTGCTCATAAACAAATGAATCCAAGAGACCATCTTTGTGGAGTTTGGATATGTGTTCCTCACTTATGTGGCCCAAACGACAATGCCAAAGATAAGTTTGATTTGAGTCATTTATTTTAGATCTTTTAGTATTTATGTTGTAAATGGGATTCATTTGATCTAAAATATAGAGGCCATTAATCAATTGTGCCGAACCATAGAAAATATTATTGAGATAAAAGGAACAACAATTATTCTTAATTATTATCTCAAAACCAATTTTATCTAAACAAGAAATTGAAATAATTTTTTGAGTCAAACTGGGCAGAAAATAACAATCCTCTAAAATTAAACCAAGTCTACTAGGCAAAGATAAAGTATATGTTCCCACAGCTAATGCAGCAACTCTTGCTCCATTTCCAACTTACAGGTCCACATCTCCTCTAGCCAAAGTCCTACTCATTTGTAGTCCCTGTACAGAAGTACAAATATGAGAACCACAACCAGTATCTAATACCTAAGAAGTAATAGTTGATAAATTAATATCAATAACATAAATACCTGAAGCAGACGTTCCACTTGCTTTGGCCTTCTTGATTTCCTCAAGATAGACAGGGCAGTTCCGCTTCCAATGTCTAGTCACACCACAATGAAAACAGTTTCCTTCCTTAGACACCCCACCTTTAGGTTTCAGTGTAGCCTTTCCCTTTCCAAGATTGGGCTTACCTTTACCTTTGGGCTTTGTCGGGACTTTAGCCTTTCCCTTGCCCTTGTTGTTACGGACCATCAGTATGGGCTTGGGTCCAACCTTTTTCATGTTGCCTTCAGCAGTTCGTAACATACTGAGCAACTATGGAAGAGTCTTGTCAATTTCATTCATATTGAAATTGAGGACAAACTGGCTGTAACTATCCGGCAACGATTGCAGAATAACATCAGTGGCCAACTCTTGGCTCAATGGAAACCCAAGCTTAGATAGGCTTTCAATATAACCAATCATCTTAAGAACATGAGGTCCTACTGGGCTTCCTTCAGCCAGCTTACATTGGAATAGGGCCTTAGAGATATCGAACCTCTCTTGCCTTGCTTGCCCTTGATATAGTTCTTTCAGGTGCTCAATCATATCATAAGCAACCATATCCTCATGTTGCTTTTGAAGCTCAGGATTCATAGTGGCAAGCATAAGACATCCAACTTCTACCATTTCATCGAGATGCTTCTTGTAAGCATCTTTATCAGCCCTCGAGGCATTAGCCGGTGGTTCATCAGGAAGTGGTTTTTCAATAACATATAATTTCCGTTCTTGTTTGAGGACAATCCTCAAGTTACGGAACCAGTCAAGAAAATTCAAACCATTCAATTTGTCCTTCTCAAGGATCGATCGTAATGAGAGTGTATTAGTGTTTGCAGCCATAATATATCTACGACAATAAAATATGCGTGGGAATAAATTTACCAAGTTTATATTAATCATTAAAAGGACTTTATTAAATGATGTTCCCACTATTTTATTTCAAAATTAATAACTCTCATATATTAATTTCGAAAAGACTTCCTTGAAAGTATTTCTAGTGGGTTAAGGATCCATATTTCACCTCCTCTTAAGTCAGCTTTGGCTTTACTCTTAAGATTATGGTTATTTAGGTAAGCAACACTTGCTAATTACATCATATGTAACTCCTACAATTTGGTGAACAACTCTTGTTCTAATCATCTTATGATTTATCCAAATTACTTGCCTCTATGTTTCTAATCCTATTAGAGTAACCTAGTTAAGTCATTAACCAATTTTTAATCGGCGAATATCACTTGTTTATTCTTCACGTTTAACCAAGATAAATACTAGTACTTTACTTTGGCAAAACCTACATAGTATTGATCGAGGCCTTAACGAGGGCATAAATTGGAAGGCCATGTTGACTTAATATTTTAATAGAGGGATTTTATTAGAGTGTTACATCTCACCAATTATGGTCTACTTTAGTCCATTTAATCTTTTAATTGATCTCATTAATTAATGGGGTTTATTATTACCAAATTTGCACGCTTTAAACATCCATAGCATCTCATACATGAATAAGTAAAGTAATAAATAAATGCAATAGTTATAGCCCATAAACTATGTTGGTTCAACCCAAGCCAGTGGGAGAACCAAAAGGGAACTTAAAGGTGTAAGCCGTTTCACAAGATGTCGATCCACACTGGTCAGCCCATCTTCCTTCTCGTCTAGTCCACAGCAACTTTTACAAATTACAAAACTTAGAAACTCGTTTTACATACGAGGGAGTAAGATGAGAAGAGAAATATAGAAGAATAGTAGTAAGGCACGACACAAAAGCCGTATTTATAAAATTACAACCTTTTATCAAATGGGTCATTGGGCTATAACTATGTATTTCAAACACCGTGCATTTCAAAAATAGCATACTTTATACGACGTTTTACTAAGTGAGTTATAAAATATCATTTCAACCTTTTATGGCCCATTAAGTTTATTTATTACAAAACATACTGGAAGATGATGGGGTTCCGCCCCCGCCAGATGCCCATCCCCGGGGGTGTTGGGGCGGAGCCCCCGCGGTATGGACCAAGGGTGCGGGGCGGAGTCCCGCAATACGAACTGAGAACTCCAGTCAAATGAAACCTCACGATTTGATAACTTTTATCAACAGAATCGTGTTTTTAGGATTTTAATCCTTGAAGTTTCATATCGGAACAACCCTTGTTCCACTGGCCAGTAATCTATTACTGGAAATTGTAAATGCCACCCCTGCTTCATCACAGATTTCTTAAAGTTAACAGTAAAAACATAAAATCAAATAGGCCATAACATCATGATTAACATTTAATCACTTATCAAAAGGAACAATTATCAGATTTTATTTAAACGATTTAAACAGGAATAACATAATAAAATTGAAACATGCATCTCATACAATTGCATCATCCAAGTATTTAAGCCCGAGTCCGTATTACACAAGTGGCTCTGATACCACTGTTGGAACACCGGTGCCTCCAAGGCGCAGCAAAGAATTTAAAAAAAATCAACGATCCAAACCAAGGATCCATGTGTAAGGAACGAATCGGGGTGATAAAAAGGTTTCAAAATTACCGAAACTTCAATCTGAGTAGACAACGATGCCTAGGCAATAGGAATGCTGAACCACTATAGAAACCAAGCCGCAACCTTTTCCGATGTCGGCCTCTACGTAGTCCACCCGATTGACAATAAACGGTAGAAATCCCAGAAAACTATTTTCAGAGAGTATTTTGCTAAACGGCTGCTAGACCACCTTGCATATTTTCAGGCTAGTTTTTATATATCCTTTTTAGGGTTTTTACCTTTGCTATATATAACTCCCTCTTAATTGGTATATATTTATAACGAATTTTAATTCATTAAAATTAATCCGAACATAATAATTATCATTCAAATAAATATAATAATGTTTAACCAAAAAATTATAATTAGATTAATTATAATAAAGATTTCGGTAAACTATATTTATTTAAGCTTATATACGAACTAAATTCATATATCAATAAAATTATGTTTTGATTATGTGTACAACATCTTTATACATATAGTATGTTCAACAATTTGATTGTCCAATTAAATTAATTTAATTCATGTGACAACCAAGCAATATACCAACTATGTTTTACCTCGTTCATTTCAATCATAGGGTGTGACCCTATAGGTTCTTGTAACATTAGCAGTAATATTAGAACAATTCTAATGTTACAAACAATGTGTGGCATCTAGCAATGCATCAATGCTACCTAAGTTACAAGAAGTCATGATTCGACATAACCTTTTGTGATTAACCTTTCATGCATTAATCCTTAAGTCTTATATCTTTTAAATGGACACAAGTCATGGAATAGTCACACTTGTATAGTCCATCCCATGTTTATTGATACCTTGAGTAGACTATGATACACAAATAAGTATGACATCTCATATCAACTTATTTGAGCATGGCCATGCATTTCTAGCCTCACTCAATCAAGTGGCCTGAGATATTACTCCCATTATATAGGAGGGACTTATCCTATATTGATCAACTATATCCCTCAACATAGATTGTGGTATATCCAACATCAGTCTTTATAGAACAACTAATTACGGTGTTTGTTTGATTGTATCAAAATATACAACTCACGATGTTGGGATAAAGATGATCTCAAGTATGAGGATCATATACTTATTAATCACTATGAGTAATGTTGTGACAATTACATAATAATCCAAGAAACATACTCATAGTGGGTCAAGTCTAATATGTTGTTCTCTAACACACATATTCATGCATTGATTCGACACTCCATATCAATGACAACTCTTTATCATCAATCAACTACATGTTAGTCTTAATGCATTATTATTGTCCTAGCCAACAATAATACTTGACTAAGGATCTTTTAAGAATAATCATATTATTCTCAGGACATTATTATAAAACAGTTTATTTATGCACACAAAAAAGAAACTGAAATAATAATGGCAACGCCTGATATTAATAAACATGATAAACCAAGTATGTTATTACAACCATCTCGTGATTGATCTTTGGGCATACTCTTACAAAAAATCCTCTTACTTCATGTCTATTTTTGTCCACTAACTTAAGTAATTGTCTAATTACCATCTATGAACCTCTAATTTAAAATTTCATAGCAATTAGACATCTCTAACTTATATAACTCAAGTTTTGCACTTTTTGTAATTTAGTCCTTTTTGCTAAATTGAGTGCTCAAATGTCAAATTTTTCACAGAATCATTCCATAAAACTTTAGACCATAAAATTATAATAAAAATAAATCTTTATACTTCGATTTGTGGTCCTGAAACCACTGTTTTGACTAGACCTAAAATCAGCTATTACACGAAGTGTGCTTAAACATATAACCGTAACCTTTCTTTTACATCATTCCTCACACGAGCTTTGAAATGGGCCTGCTCACACAAGCTGTGGGTCGAAATGTAAGCTACACGATGTTGCTCACATGAGCTGTGGAGTATCCGCAACAAATACAGGACCTCATCCACCGCTAGGATATTCAAGATAAACACCCGAAACATGAAATCCCTAATGGCATGTCATTTTTATCCTACGAATTCTTAAGGTTCAACCGAGACTCGATAACCGTCATAGCATTGACTTGGATACATATTGTTCAATAGCATTATAAATACATAATAAAATATAATTGAACAAAATGAATATAGTAATCTGTACATACAAACTTGATCATGATTTTCGTGATAAGTTTTATAAATTTATAATTAAACGTTCTTGAGACTAACTATTATCACGATGTAGGCAAGTGTACCTATCGAACAGTAGTATAGCTTTAGCAAGACCAGATTGTTGAACCCAAAGGACTAAAAGTACTAGTAATGACTGTCTTTTTATTATCTAGCCTAAGAAATAAGGGGTTTGTTTTAACTAACTAATTAATTAAACTAAGAAGTTGCAGAAATAGAATTGGGAAATTACTTTTGGGAAAAACGATTGATTTAGGACAATACCTAAGGAAAAATCCACCTAGACTTTTACTTGTTATTCTGGCTCTGAACCGGACGATTTATTCATTTAACTTGTTCCATGGAAATCCCTAAGTTATGTTATTATCCCTATTCAAGACTAATAACGTCTAATCCCTAGGTTGAATAACTGAGACTTTTCTCTAATTAACACCCTAAGGTTGCATTAACTCGATCTATGGATTCCCTTATTAGGTTTCACCCTAGTCTGGTAAAATCTTGTCACCCTATCTCTAGGCACACAATCAACTCCGCTTAATTATGACAAAGTCACTCTTAGCCAAGGACTATTTAGCCTCCAACTAAGAGCATTAACTTGGAGTGATATCCTGAAATACCAAAACAAGAATTAAGAACACATAATTAAGAACAAGTTAAATATTTATCATACGATTTAGAAAATAATAACAAGATTCGTCTTAGGTTTCATCCCCCTTAGGTATTTAGGGGTTTTAGTTCATAACTAAATAAGAAAACATCTTAGAATAATAAAGAATACAAAACATAAAGAAAACCCAAAACTCTTGAAGGGAAATTGAGGAGAAATCTTCAGTCTTGATGATGAATCCGGCGTCTGAGATGGATCAATCGACTTTCTTGGAGTAATTTCTTACTTCTGATTCTCCGTCCCCCTTTTAGTCTTCCTCTAGGGTGTTTAAATAGGCTTTAGAATGCCTAAAAGCCATAAAACTTGCCCTTTTCTGAAAGGAATTTAGCTAGGGCTCGGCAGGGACACGCCTGCGTGACACAGCCGTGTGCGATTACTTCAGGCTGTGGTTGAGGCTGAGATATCAACATGCCCGTGCTGAGGTTGATTTGGGTCGTGGTCGAGCCTGTTAGATTGGCACGAGCGTGTGTGCTGCCTGTGTGAGGAAGTCCAGGTCGTGTTGTTTTCCCTTGTCGGTCCATTTTCTCCATTTTTGGTCCATTTCCCCTTTTTTCATCCTCCTATGCTCACCTAAGTATAAAACATGAAATTAAAGGATTAGGAGTATCAAATTCACCAAATCTAAGGAGAAACCATTCAATAATGTGTTAAGCGAGGGATAAAAATTTGTATAAATTACGATTTATCAAATACCCCCTACACCTAAGCGTTTGCTTATCCTCAAGCAAAATCCTCAATTCACAATTAATAATTCCTTTTGCTCAAGTTATAATTCCTATCAATAATATCTCCAACTAACTCATAAGTAATCATACATTAAGAATCCCACTAAAAGAACATTAAAGCTTCAAACATTCCAAGTTGAGTATTTAATCATGAAAAACTTAGGCATCTCCCTTCATCTAAGTAGTTACCATCGGTTCAAAATCTCACAGAGTTTAACATCCTCACTAAAGATTTACTCAAATCACTCGAAGTGTTTAAGGACAATGAAATCAGCACTTATCATCAATATGAAAAGTTATTACCATAGGCTTGCATGAAAATCAAATCTCCACCACTATAAATTGATATGATACATCAATCAAAAGGTCTTTAGAGGGTTGTAACGAGGCTTGGTTAGGGGGTATGGTCACAAGCTGAAAGAAAGGGTTAGAATCGAGATTGAGTTGAAAAATTACTTAACTAGAAAAATAATTAACCATTAATTGCATACAATAAAGCTTCTTCTCAAAATAAGGAATTTACACACTTGAACTAAAAGATAGAAGACTTCTACTACTAAAATGTATACATTTTTTTTTGTTTTTTATTTTATTTTTAGGAACAAGTCTAATAAAAAAAACTAACTATTAAGAAAAAGACATAGCTAAGCAATTTATTCAAATCAAATCTTGACAAAAATAGGGATCAAATTAACTGAGGGGATTTCAACAATAATAGGTTAAGGGTTAATATTAAGGGTAATACAAGGAATGGCTTGTTAGGCTCAAAGGATTTTACTAAGGGTTAATTGTAGAGGTAGGCTTTTCATGGCATGAGTGGGTTAATCCTAAGTGCCTCTATCATCTTGACATATCAAATCAAATGGCGTGGTCTTGACATACATAATCAGGCAAGTTCTAGAATAACAATTCGATATTGACACTCTCAAAGCAATAATAAAAGTGAAAATGAAAGAATTAATAGATGCTCTTGAAGGCTCAAAATCTCACAAAGAATTATGGCTTTTTGATGTTTAAACCTGTGGAATTCAATTCAATATAATACCTAAACTTGGGGAAACAACTAAAATTTTAAATTCTTAAAAATTAACTCATCATGCTTAATTTTCTAATGTCTTAAATTTTAAATAATCAATGCATGAATGCCTATGTTTTAATTCAAGATATTTCAATAAAAATCATAAATCAATCAAAATTCATTCAAAACATGATATAAGAGATTTATAAGAGAATAAGGCAACATTCAGGGATTTTTCAGATAATGAAATGATTACCCCCCCACACTTAAGATGTACATTGCCCTCAATGTACAAAGATAGACATATAGAAAAATATAAAATTATAAGATAGGGAGAGAAGTGAAACTTCCTGAGTGTTGAATGAATGAACTCCCTAGTTTAGAGTTATGTAGAGTGGTGGAGGATACTCTGGTGGTGGTAGAGGTTGGGTGCCACAAGTGCTACGTCAAAAGAATATTATATCTCGTTATCGAGTAGGGCATGGCAATCGTGGAGAACCTTTTCCAGTGGAGTTTGAAGTTCCTAAGTGATTGTGAGCTTTGGAGCTCTTTATAATTGTGATAAAAGCAGGAACCTTTTAGGGAATATTAGAAAGAATAATTACTCATAAAGAAATAGCCGAGATTAAAATTAATTAATAAAACCTAAATAAAAGATATGATCAAAAAGGGAAATAATATTTAAATATTAAAAGTGAAATTAATAAAGACTGAAAATAAAAAAATTAGAAATAAAAATAAAAATAGAAATAAAAATAAAAATAAAGATAAAATTAAATTAAACATCATCATCATCGCCTGATGGTTCGCGAGGTGGTGGTAGCGATCAGATGTGGAAGTGCTGACAGATCTGCTGGAGAGTAGCATCAATGTTATCAAATCGTTGAAAACATTGCTGCTCGAATCGGTTGAGGCGCTCAGATTTGTCAGCATATGAAGCCACCGCATGAACTGGACAATGGTAGAGTAGTGACTGGGAAGGTGGGTCCTCGTGCTGGGGAGGGATATCATCAGTAATGTCCTCTGGAGCCTCCTCCTCAGTAGATTGGGCGAGACGATATTGGGGAGGGTAGGTTCCTCAGCGACTCTCGATCATCCTCATGCTAAGCATGCTCAAGATGCGTTGTGGAGACATCTGGCCGATGAGGGTAAGGGATGATTCTTAGGCCGCGGTGTTGAGGAGTCTGAAGTGTCGCGCCAGTCGAGTCACGTAGGGGCCAATGGAGATGACCCCCTCCGGTGTGGCTCCATCTGGTGGTGAATGGTAAGGGCTATAAAGTATGCGAGATCGAAGACATGCCCAATTGACATACACCATAAGTAGTAGACGTCGTGGGTAGTGACGACGCCGGTGCTCTCTCTCCGTCCTGTCAAAGTGTGAGATAAAATGGAATGTAGATACCTTAAGGACGGAGAGAGAGATGATGCCTTGGTACGACTAGGGTCGTAGCTGGCCGAACGTGGGACGAGGGCGTCCCAGCAACGTGAGGGAGAATGGTGGATGTGGCGGTCGAGAGCATGTAAGTCATTCTCCTCTCTAAACTCCTCGGTATATAAACCCAATGTAGTGCCAAAATTGGGGACTCTTAGTTGGCGGACTAATCCGCTTAAGCGAAACTAGACTGTACTGGGATCATCGTAGTTCATCATTACCGTTTGAAGATGGAATGTTAAGCATAGTTCCATCGTGAGCTCTAAGTATGTCGACTCGATGATCGCAAAGAACAGCTCCCAAGGATCGGTGGTAAGGAGGGCCTAGATCTCATCAGCCAACTGAACTTGTTCTACCGTAGCCCAATCGATACAGCGGCCCGCAGTTAAAGGTCGGGCCCGTAGTATTTGGAAAAGTTCTTTTTGGGGCCCGTTGGGGAATTATAGGAAATGGTGGTGAATTTCTGTGGTAGGGCCCGAGGAAGATGACGCTCCCTTTCGTTTCTTCGAGGCAGGGACGGTGATTTTCTTTCCTCATGAAGACTACATGGTGAACCTGCAATTGGAATCATGAATTCATCTTGTTGAGTAGACACGGTAAAATGAAACTAAATTTTAAGAGGGAAAAGGCATAAATATCTTCAGCCACAAAAATTAAAACAATAAGTTCAATAGCATACTTTTGTGGCATTGCATGGTAGTATGAGTAAGAATGGCAAAGAATTTTAGGGAATGCAACATGATATATGGATGAAAAATGTCAACACAAAAAGCATGAATATTTCAACTATCCTAAACATGAATACTCACTTCTAACTAATAAAATGGAGTAAAGGAGTCATGTAATGGGTAAGAACTTTAACATGAAAAAGATGATAGTTATTCTAGATTATGACATTTAAGTGATAAAAATATGAAAAGAACATGAAAACTTGCATATTATTATGATAAATATCCTTAGAAATCAGTAAAATAGACAAGGAAGAAGTAAACAAACTCTAAGAAGAGAGGATTGAGCGTCAAAAATAGAGTTGGAAGCGGCGCACGGGCGTGGCAGGGGGGCCGTGTAGACTTGCAGCGACTAGGGTTAGGGTTTTTTGAGTGGGGAAGACAGTGACTAGTGCAAGGTATTTATAGATTTGGGGCACACGGCCAGGGGACATGCCTATATGCCCCAATTTTTGCCCGTGTGTTTCACGTTGTTCCTATTTTGGCGTGTCTAATATTCGACACACGTTCGTGTACCTCGGGCATGTTGGTACAAACGGCCGTGTCGGACGACCGTGTCTAGCTTCATTTGTTTCTCCCACGCCCGTGTATGCAAGCCCCACGCCCGTTTTAATTTTACAGGTTCAACTACGAGTGCTAAACACGGGCGTGTTGAACGCCCGTGCTAGTTTCTCAGTTTCAACTACGATCCTAGGGCACGGGAGTGTCGCACGCCTATGTTGTTTTGACAGGTTTTCCCACGGCCATGTCGCACGGCCGTGGTGATTTATCACAGCCCGTGTTTTGGAGAAATCTTTGCCCTGTTTCCACACGGTCCTAAGCACGCCCGTGTGCTTGGCCGTGTCTCTGCGGTGAACCTATTTTCAAGAGCTTCGTTAGTAGGTTAGGTGTTTAAATAATAAAATTTAAAGAAGTTAATACAATTAGTGCTCGGGTTGCCTCCCGAGAAGCACTTATTTATAGTTTAAGCTCGACTTACCTCTCCGTTGAATGGTCATGGTGGTTTGAGGAGTTCATACTCCTCATTCCTGTTATCAATCTCATTAAAATAAGGTTTTAGACAGGTGTTGTTTACCTTAAAAGTGCCAAACTTGGGGTGACTTACCTTGATTATACCGAATGGAAAAATACTAAGTACCGTAAGAGGGATTTCTTCATTTGGGTTGATAGTGACAATGTGAGGATCTGCGGTATCTAGTAAGACTTTATCTCCAACCTTAAGTTTATTTGGAGAGGTATCGAGTTCGTTCTGGCGTAGTTTTGGTTTATCGTGTGTTCTTGGTTTATGTGCTCACCATTTGTCTAGCTCCTCTATTTGTAGCCTTCGTTCTTCATGAATGGATCCTCTATTATTGCTGGAACATGGCTCATGAACTTCTTTCAAACTCAATTCCTGCAAAGTATGTTGCGTCATATTGTCAGTTTTAGTAGACAGGTGTGGACAATTACCTTCAATATTCGATGTGTTGCCAGAATTACGAGCTTGAAGGGTGATCATTTCGTCTCCCACACGAAGTGTGAGCTCACCTGTGCCAACATCAATAATTGTTTTAGCAGTTAGTAAAAAGGGCCTCCCTAAAATCAAAGGGGTGTTGTTAGCCTCCTCTATGTCTAGAATAAAAAAGTCAACGGGGAATATAAATTTATCGATTTTAACTAGGACATCTTCAATAATACCCCTAGGAAATCTTATAGTTTTATCTGCTAATTGAATGCTCATCCTAGTCTATTTGGGTTTCCCAAGACCTAGTTGCTTAAACATTTTGTAAGGCATGACGTTAATGCTTACCCTTAAATCAGCTAATGCATTATTAACACCTAAACTACCAATTAAGCAAGGAATTGTAAAACTCCCTGGATCTTTCAATTTGTGGGGTAGCTTATTCTGTAGAATAGCTGAGCAAACTGCGTTTAGTTCCACATGCGATGCTTCATGCAATTTTTGCTTGTTCGCTAAAAGCTCTCTTAAAAATTTCATTGCATTCGGCATCTGCGATAGAGCTTCAATAAATGGTAAGTTAATATGTAATTTTTTCAAAAGTTTAAGGAATTTACCAAATTGTTCGTCTGAATGGTCTTTCCTTGTTGCGTTAGGGTATGGTACACGAAGTTTATATTCTACACTCATCGTTTTGTTTTCATTATGACTTACTTCACCATTGCCTTTGCTCACCACATTTTCTTGCCTCGGTTCTGGATCAGACCTAACGAATCCTTCTTCATCTTGAACACCAATTGCATTGAGCTATTCCCTTGGGTTAGGTTCAGTATTACTTGGCAAGCTACCTTTTGGTTGTTCGGAGATTAGTTTGGACAGCTGACCTATCTGAGTTTCGAGCCCTTGGATTGATGCTTGCTGATTTTTAAGTGCTATCTCGGTATTCTAAAAACGAGTTTCTTACACCGAGATGAACTTGGATAGCATCTCCTCAAGGTTCGATTTCTTTTCCAGTTGATAAGATGGTTGTTGAAAACCCGAAGGATTTTGTGGCCTTTGATTCTCTTGACCACCCCAAGAGAAATTTGGGTGGTTCTTCCAACCTGCATTATAAGTATTACTATATGGGTTATTTTGAGATCTAAAGTTCTTGTTACCCATATAGTTGAATTGTTCCTCTTCGGTTGTAGGATTGAATGGTTGATATTCTGTATGCACACCTCCTCCACTTGAATCACACCTCATCACTGGATGTACCTGCGTAGAACCAAGTAAACCATCAATCTTTTTATTCAGAAGTTCTACCTGATTTGACAACATAGTAACCGAATTGACGTTATAAATGCCTGCTGTTTTAGTCAGCTTAGTCCTCATGACTTGCCACTGATAGCTGTTCAGTGACATCTCCTCAATAAATTCGTAAACCTCTTCAGGTGTTTTGTTGTTGATGGTTCCACCAGCGGCTGCGTCAATCATCTGTCTTGTCGAGGGATTCACACCATTGTAGAACGTTTGAACTCGCAGCCATAGAGGTAACCCATGGTGAGGGCACCTTCGCAGTAGGTCCTTGTATCTCTCCCATGCATCGTAAAGAGTTTCTAAGTCCATCTGCATAAAAGAGGAGATATCATTACGTAACTTAGCCGTTTTAGCTAGCGAAAAATACTTTAATAAAATTTTTTCGGTCATTTGTTCCCAAGTAGTGATGGACCCTCGTGGTAACGAGTTCAACCACTGTTTAGCCTTGTTCCTCAGTGAAAAAGGGAATAAACGAAGACGAATGGCTTCATCAGAGACGCCATTAATTTTAAAAGTGTCACAGATTTCTAAAAAATTTGCCAAGTGAGTGTTGGGATTCTCATCCTGCAAACCATCAAACTGAACAAACTGCTGTATCATTTGAATCGTGTTAGGTTTCAGTTCAAAATTATTTGCAGCAATAGCAGGCTTAACTATACTTGACTCAGTTCCTGTTAAATTAGGTTTAGCATAATCATACATAGTACGAGGAATAGGATTCTGATTTGCTAATTCAGTGGGTATTGCTGGAGGTTGCTGATTGTCTTGATTTTCAGCCATCTCCTCGGTTGTAGTTGAGATATCGTCCTCTTGCTCTTCTTCTGTATATCTTAGGCTTCGCCTGATTTCTCGTTGGTTTCTACGGCTGTGTGATCAATTTCTTTGTCAAAAAGCAGTGGTCCCGACGGGTTTTTTCTAGTCATAAACTATAAGAACCTACCAGAAGAAAGAAAAATAATATTAGTAAATTAAAATAAAATAAAAAATAAAACTAAATTGCAAAAATAAATGGCTAAAGTAATAAAAATTGAGTGTTCCTAATATTTTAGTCCTCGGCAACGGCGCCAAAAACTTGATCGTGATTTTCCATGATAAGTTTTATAAATTTATGATTAAACGTTCTTGAGAGTAACTATTATCACGATGTAGGCAAGTGTACCTATCGAACAATAGTATAGCTTTAGCAAGACCGGATTGTCAAACCCAAAGGACTAAAAGTACTTGTAATGACTGTCTTTTTATTATCTAGCCTAAAAAATAAGGGGTTTGTTTTAACTAACTAATTAATTAAACTAAGAAGTTGTAGAAAATAGAATTGGGAAATTACTTTTGGAAAAAACGATTGATTTAGGACAATACCTAAGGAAAAATCCACCTAGACTTTTACTTGTTATTCTGGCTCCGAAACGGACGATTTATTCGTTTAACTTGTTTCGTGGAAATCCCTAAGTTATGTTATTATCCCTATTCAAGACTAATAACGTTTAATCCCTAGGTTGAATAACCGAGACTTTTCTCTAATTAACACCCTAATGTTCCATTAACTCGATCTATGGATTCCCTTATTAGGTTTCACCTTAATCCGACAAAATCTTGTCACCCTATCTCTAGGCGTGCAATCAATTCTGCTTAATTATGACAAAGTCACTCTTAGCCAGGGACTATTCATCCTCCAACTAAGAGCATTAACTTGAAGTGATATCCTGAAATACCAAAACAAGAATTAAGAACACATAATTAAGAACAAGTTAAATATTTATCATACGATTCAGAAAATAATAACAAGATTTGTCTTAGGTTTCATCCCCCTTAGGTATTTAGGGGTTTAGTTCATAACTAAATAAGAAAACATCTCAGTATAATAAAGAATACAAAACATAAAGAAAACCCAAAACTCCTAAAGGGAAATTGAGGAGAAATCTTCAGTCTTGATGATGAATCCAGTGTCTAAGATGATCAATCAGCTTCCTTGGAGTAATTTCTTACTTCCTATTCTCTGTCCCCTTTTAGTCTTCTTCTAGGGTGTTTAAATAGGCTTTAGAATTCCTAAAAGCCCTAAAACTTGCCCTTTTCCGAATGGAATTTAGCTAGGGCTCGACGGGGACACTCTCGTGTGACACGGCCGTGTGCGATTACTTCAGGCTGTAGTCGTGGCTGAGATATCAACACGCCCGTGCTGAGGTTGATTTGGGCCGTGGTTGAGGCTGTTAGATTGGCACGGGCGTGTGTGCTGTCCGTGTGAGGAAGTCCAGGCCGTGTTCTTTTCCCTTGTCGGCCCATTTTCTCCGTTTTTGGCCTGTTTCTCATTCTTTTCGTCCTCCTATGCTCACCTAAATATAAAACATGAAATTAAAGGATTAGGTGCATCAAATTCACCAAATCTAAGGAGAAACCATTCAATAACGTGTTAAGCGAGGGATAAAAATATGTATAAATTACGATTTATCAGAACTTACCTTGACGACTAGGGCGTAGAAACAAAGTGAACTAATCCAAGGCTTTAGCTTTTCCCCGATCTAGATCCATATGTGTTCTATCTTGATCTAAATAGGAAATTTCAATCCATTTAATATCTCTATTATTCAATTCAGTCCACATTTTATATTTATGCAAAATTACTGTTTTGCCTCTAATATTTTAACTTTTCATAATTTAATCCTTAAGCTCATAAATTGAAATCCAAGCATTTTAATCCTCCATTCAAACTATCCGGTTTCTCTAGGAACTTAAACCAACCCATACCAATCATCATTTTGTAAATCTCACTTAAACTTTTACTATTTTTACAAACAAGTCCCTAAATGCAATTTTCATCAAAACTCACTTTACAAAACTTGTTTATTTATCAACAAGGACTCATAATCTATCATTAAACATCAAGAATCATACAATATCATTCATGGCATCAGCCTCAATCTTTGACACTTTGACAAATTGATCCTCGGTCTAGATAAGTTAAGCTAAAACGACCTCAAAAACGTTAAAATCATTAAAAATGGGGTTGAAATCAGTTACATGCACACCTTTGAAGTTGTCGAAACTCAAAACCCTAACTATGACTTTTCTTTCTTCTAAATTTGGTGGAAACAAGGTTTGGAGAAGATGAGTGCATTTTTTTCTTTTATTTGTTTTTAGTTTAATTTATTAATTACTATATTAACCTTTGTTTTTAACTAAATAAAACACCAAATTCATGCCCATCTTTTTCCACTAATATAATAAATGGTATAATTACCATCTAAGTCCACTAACTTTAAAGTTTCATAGCCATTTGACCCTTTTAAGTAATGGAATTGTACTTTTACACTTTTTACAATTCACTTAATTTATCATGGCAAACATCAAAATTTCTTAACGAAATTTTAATACGACCTTACTAACATCCCATAAACATTAAAATAATAACAAAATAAAAATTTTCTCGTCAGATCTATGGTCCCCAAACCACTGTTCTGATTTAACTAAAAATGGGCTGTTACAAACTCCCCCTAAAGGAATTTTTGTCCCCGAAAATCTTATAAGAAAATAAGTTTGGGTATTGTACTTTCATAGCTTCTTTCGGTTCCTAAGTAGCCTCTTCTATTTCGTGTCATATCCAAAGAACTTTAACTAAAGCTATACTTTTATTTATCAATTCTTTAACTTCTTGAGCTAAAATTTTGATCGATTCTTCACTGTACGTCATATCTGGCTATATTTCAACATCAACAGGTGAAATCATGTGTGAAGGATTTGATCGATTTTTTCATAACATCGATACATGAAATACATTGTGAATCTTTTCTAACTCTGACAGCAAAACCAATCTATAAGCTACTGACCCAGTTCTCTCAATGATCTCGTATGACCCGATAAATCGTGGAATAAGCTTTCCTTTTTGGCAAAATTGAAGAAATTTCTTTCATGGTGATACTTTCAAAAATACTTTGTCGCCAACTTGAAATTTAATGTCTTTTCTTTTCAAATCTGCGTAAGATTTCTGTCTATCCGAAGCCGCTTTCAAACTATCACGTATTTCTTTGACCTTTTCTTTGGTTTCTCGAATCAAATGAACACCAAATAACCTTTTCTCACTGAGCTCAGTCTAGTATAATGGAGTTCTGCACTTGAAACCATACAAAGCTTCGTACAATGCCATTTTAACTAATGGTAAAAATCTTTCCCAATGACCTTCAAATTCTAAAACACAACATCGAAGCATATCCTCAAATATCTGAATTACTTGCTCAGATTGACCATCGATCTGTGGATAAAATGGTATATTAAAATGCAGTTAAGTACCCAGAGCTTTGTGTAGCTTGCTCTAGAATCAAGACAACCATGGATCCCTATTAGAGATTAATAGAAACTGGTACGCCATGTAATTTAACTATCTCAGCAACATATAACTCTGTTAATTTCTCAAGTGGAAAATCTGTACGCACTAGAATGAAATGTGTGGATATCATCAAACGATCTACAATGACCCACACAACATCTTTCGTTCTCATAGATAAAGGTAATCCTGATACAAAATTTATCGTAACACGTTCCCATTCTGTAACACCACTAACCCGTATTCGTCGCCGGAACAGGGTTACAGAGTATTACCAAAGTTTACAGTACAAACAAACTAAAATTTAAACATTGCATAACATATCAAAAACAAATAAAAATTGTCCCTATTGTCTCATATATGAGCCATCGAGGCCTAAAATATGCATTAGAAACAAGTCGAGACTAAATTGGAAACTCAGAGAACTTTTTGAAAAATGTTGAAAATTTTCAAAACTGCAGGGGTGACATGACCAAGAGACACGCCCATGCCTTAGGCCGTGTGGGCATTCGAAATAAGGACACACAAATGTGCCCAAGTCCATGTCTATGCCCATGTAACTCATTGACTTGGGCCACACGGCCAAGCCACACGCCCGCGTGCTATGCTGTGTACCCTTCGAAGCAACCTCGCACGCCTGTGTGCTAGGTCGTGTGCTAGGCCGTTTAATTGCCTGACTTGCAACCTTTTGTAAACTACAGGGGACACATGACACACAGCTGAGACACAAGCCCGTGTCCCTACCCGTGTGGACGAAAATAGGCTATTTTACAAGCCATATTTCTCACCTAATTTGGCATCAACCTACACTCAACATTGTGGATATAAACAAGCCATATTAATGCATCCAAAACAAGCAAAATCAAGCCTTAAACATGTAGTATATTCACATACAACCATTATGCCCTTAGGCACCTCAAATGATAATTCATAAACATGTGCAAATATAAACACAATTTGATCATTTAACCAACAAAGGCATAACCAAAACTAAGCTATATTATGCTACTTGATTTACTCTTTAAAAACATATCAAAATGTACCATATATGACATACAAAAACTAGCTCCAAATGGTCATATAATTTATATATAACTTGTGCACTAACAACACCAAATAAGTCATTCAAACAAGTACCAATTCACAACCATTCAAGGTTTACACAAAATGCATATTCAAACCAAATGGTCATATCCACAACCAAAACACATAGGCGATTTGCCAAAATAACCTATACATGCCATTATAACAAAAATTAAACAAACCAAACGTACCAAAAGAGCCAATGGATAGTGTGATATAGCTCTAATGAGCTTCGAACCCGAACGAGGTTCCAAATCACTATAAAACACAGAAATTACACAAAGTAAGCATTTAAGCTTAGTAAGTTCGCATAACATAGAATTTAACTTACCATTTATTCACATATAAGGTAAGTAAACAAAGCATATCCCAACATATATTGGCCAAATGCCCAAGCACATATACATCAACCATGTTAGTCATGTAAACACATATATAAACCAAGTCATGGATGAGCTCAACAATTAATTAAATTCCATATGCATGTATTATCCTTTTCATAAACCTATATACCATGTAATATCATTTTCCATGTAGTTCATATGTATACATGTAATAGTTCGTATCGAACCTATGTCTTATCGTAGCAGAACATTGCCCGTTGAACCATTGAGAATATTGTTGGATACTCGGGATAGCTCACACATAGTGTGCTAAACTGTAATCCATCAATTTCTGTACATGTATGCTCTTACGAGCTATGAATCGGTATGCTCTCACGAGCTGCAGGTCAGTAAGCTCATACGAACTAAGAATCGATAAGCTCATACGAGCTGTGGTGTATCCGCAACACATGCAGGACCTCAACCAAATCGATAACCTTAATGACGTGTCATTTGTATCCTATGAATTCCTAAAGTTCAAATGGCACTCAGTGATTGACATACATCGTCAGATATGTGATCGGTATTTATACATGTCAATTATACAAATCACACACATATAAATACTCAATTTCATTATACGAACTTACCTCAACGAGTAAACGTAGATACGGAGGCGATTAATCCAAGATTTTCTCTTTGCCTCGATCTAACTCTATACGAGGTCTGACTGGATTTATACAGATAAATTTAACTTAATTCAACATATATTTCACTAAATTTAATCCAAAACATAATTTTGGAAAAAATATCTTTTTTCCTCTATACTTTTAATTCTTTGCAATTTAGTCCCTAACTCATAAAAATGAAAATTTACACAATTTCACCACAACCCACTATGGCCAAATATCAAATAGGTCCTTAGCATGTACTATACTACAATTATTTCACAATTTCACCATGTAATATTTTCTATTTTTCAATTTAGCCCCTATTTGACAATTTTACTAAAAATTCCTTTACAAAAGTTGTTTATCTAACAAAAACCATTTATTTTCTATCATCAAACTTCAAAACTTAAGCATGTTCATCAATGGTAAAACTCTAAAAGTTTAACAGTTTCACAAATTAGTCCCCGGGCTAGCTAGATTAAGCTACAACGATCCCAAAACATAGAAATCATTAAAAACGGGTTAAAAATTCATACCTAATTGAACTAAATGAGCTTACTGAAACCTAGCTCCCAAAAATGGCTTTCTTTTATTTGATATTCAGTTGGGAAAGATGATACAAAATGATGTTCTAATTTGGTTTTATTTATTATTGACTTTAATTACTTATTTCCAAAATTAACCTTTAAAATTCATTCAAATTTCAATATTGCAAAACCATTATCATCCACCATCTCATTAATGGGTTAATTACCATATAAGGACTTCCACTTTAAAGTTCTATAGCTATTTAATACCTTTAGCTATTAGAACACAAGTTTTGCACTTTACGCAATTTAGTCTTTTTTATCAAATTAAGCATGTAAACGGTAAAATTTCTTAACAAAATTTTTATACGGTAATACTATCATGCTATAATGAATAAAATATAATAAAATAAAATTTTCAACTTTAGATTTGTGGTACCAAAACCACTATTCTGATTTCACTGAAAACGGGCTACTACAACTCTCCCCCTTATAGGGATTTCATCCCCGAAAATCTTACCAGAAAAGAGGTTTGGATATTGCTTTCTCATAGCTTCCTTGGGTTCCCAAGAGACTTTTTCTATTCTGTGTCATTACTAGAGAACTTTTACTAAAGCTATGTTATTGTTTCTCAATTCTTTCACCTCTCGTGATAGAATTCTGATCGGTTCTTCATTGTACCACATATCATACTGAATCTCGACATCTGTTGGTGAAATAGCATGTGAAGGGTCAGATTGGTACCATCGTAACATAGACACATGAAACGCATTATGAATTCTTTCAAGTTCTGACGGTGAAGTTAATCGGTAAGCAACAGGTTTGATTCTTTTTGGAATCTTATATGACCCAATAAATCTCGGACTCAGTTTTCCTTTGTGACTGAACCGAAGAATTTTCTTTCAGGGTGATACTTTCAAGAATACTCTATCTCCAACTTGGAATTATATGTTTCTACGTTTAAAATCCGTATATGATTTCTGATGATCTGAAGCTGTTTTCAAGCTATCTTGGATTACTTTCACTTTTTCCTCAATCTCCTAAATCAGGTCAACCTTGTGTATCTTTTTCTCATTGAGCTTGGTCCAATATAATAGAGTTTGGCATTTACGACCGTATAGAGCCTCATATGGTGCCGTCTTTATGCTTGATTGAAAACTATTGTTATATGCAAATTCAACCAACGGTAAATATTTTTCCCAGTTGCCTTCAAACTCTAATACACAAAAACAAAGCGTATCTTCAAGAATTTGAATCATACACTCAGACTGACCATCTGTTTGTGGGTGAAATGCAGTGGGTGACCAGGAGTGTAACAACCCGTTTTTAGTAAAATCAAAATAGTGGTTTTGGGATCGAAAATTCAAATTCAAAATATTTATTTTATTATTATTTTAATGTTTACAGCATGGTAGCATGTATGTGTGAAAATTTCGTGAAGTAATTTTATCGTTTAAATGGTTAATTTGAGAAAAGGACTTAATCGCGTAAACTGCAAAACTTGGATTATAATAGCTAAAGGTGTCAAATAGATATAGAACCTTAATGTTAAGGTCCTTATGTTGTAATTAGACCATTACTTATTTGAGTGGACACTTATGTCCATGATTTATGTGAAATATTAATGTTTAATTAAAGGTTAATAATGCAAATTGTTAAATTAAATTAAATTAATAAAACAAAATGTAAATTTTCTTCATTCATCATCTTCCTAACTGATTTTTGAAGAAGAAAAGCCATTAAAATAGCTTCAAATGTTTGGCTCGCTATCATCTATGTATGTAAGTCCGTTTTTGCTCGATTTTTAATGATTTCTATATTTTTGTGATCGTTGCGTCTAGTACTAACTAGCCCAGGGACTATCTTGCAAAACTGTGAAAGATTTTGAAAGTTGACATTGATGAATATGTATGATTTCGATGTTTGATGATAGATTATGAATATTTATTATGAATTATGCAAGTTTTGTAAAGTGATTTTTAGTGAAAATATAAAATAGGGATTAAATTGAGAAATGTGTAAAGTTAGTGGTTAAAATGTGAAATAAATGAAAATTATGGGCTTTTAGGGGCATTATGGTAATTCAGCTATGTAACGCCCTAATTTTTGGGAATTCTAAAAATGTTGGTAAAATTTAATATTCTGTGTTTTGTCTGCTTGGCCTAGGATTAATTATGTTAGTGGGCTTCTAGAAGGCCCAAGCTTAAGTTAAAACCCGCTATTTTTAGTTAATTTTAATTCCATAAGAAAAAGGGGTTCTGGTAAGCTGGGCTTTTAAGTATTACTTGTGTAAAATAAAACACAAGGAAGCAAGTAGCATAGTGGCATGTGACACCACTGGGAAGGCTATAAGTGGCGTGTGGATGTTGGGGAGGACCCAGGTTCAAGTCACAATGACAGCATATTAAGGGAATTATTTTTATGAGTATGAAAGGTATGTAATGGAACTGAAGTGAAACACTATTAGGAAGAGTTGGAGTTGCTCAGGAGATTGAGTAAGGAAGGGATAAGGGAGAGGATTTAGGAGCTGATTGGGGAGAGCTGTGTTGGCTGAAAAGTGGACTCTTGAGGAGCAAGAGTTGGCCGGCCAAGGGGAGCTTTAAGGAGGCAAAATTTGGCTAGGGTTAGTGCCAGTATAAATTCGGTATTTAGGGTAATTTGTGCCGTTTCTTGACTGTTCTCCTCATCTTTCTTTTCTCCTCTCTTCATCCATTTTCTTTTTCTTCTTCTTTCCTCCATAGCCGAATCTTCTTACCATCCTATTCATCTCTATCTTTTTCTTTAGACGTTTCTAAACCCTCATAGTCATTTGCCATAAAAAATTGAAATCCCGAAAGCTATACTTACTACTTGTGCCGATTTCTCCAAAGCCAAATCCTTCAATATTTTTGTTCCTTTGTGATCAACATTCCTCTTCTCTAAACCTTTAATATCTGTCGGTAACATTACTTCAAGGTTATAGCCTCAAATCATCACCTTCTTCATCACCTAAAAAGCCGAAAATACCATAGATTTAGAGGCTTATAGCCGAAACTTAAAATCTTCTGGATTCAAGTTCTACCATCATTTAGAGGATAAATCTACATTAGATCTGTGTAGAAATCAGAAAGGAATAAGTGGTAAGTGCTCATCACTTCAGATCTAGTCTTATTTTACAAGTTAGGAAAAAGCCGAAGTCCCTAAAATCTAGGGGGCTATCGATTTGGGCATAGGGCTTTAAGGGTCTTTAACCGATGATTTCTTTTAGTGATTAGTGTCTTATTGAGTGTTGGATCGAAGGCTTGGATCTTTGGAGCAACCAGACTTGGATCTAGTCATTGGTTTTCGGCAAAAAGGTAAGGTTTTAAAGGCTTTTGGGGACATGGTTCGAATATGGGTAAGTGAATATTGAGATTAGTGCTATAGTTTGCAATCTAAGAATTGTGGTAATCCATTGTAGGTCATCGTAAGCTATCTCAGTAGCAGTCATCACGAAATAGGTGTGTAACTGACACCCTCTCATAGACTAGTTCAGCAAAAGTCGAAAAGCTGAAATGCCGAAAAGTCGGTATTTTGGGAACTTGCGAGTGTGCGAATGCTCGTAAGATAAATGGGTTAATATTTCTGGTAATCTGAATGATAAAATTGCAGTACGCGCGATTTCGTGCATTATTGATATTTTGGGCTTATTGGGCCAAAAATCGGGTAATGGGCCAACAGGCCCAATTCGGTAAGTATGCGTGGTAAGTGTTTCTGATTGCACGTAAATGGTAGAAATATGCATGAAAACCCTAAGATAGCTAAATTATTAGAATACCCATTTGTATGGAAAATTACCATGATACCCCTAGGTGTAAAATGACCTTTATACCCCTAGGGTTAATTTTGTCTGAAAAGCATGATGATTTAAATTTGTATGATGTATGCCATGAATGAATATCTGTTGCGTGGGGACATGGGTTATATTATGGAGGAAGCATCCTGGTGGCTATGCCACAAATTATCTAATCTGGTGGCTCTGCCCCATATATATCTCTGCTCCGTGGCTCTCACCACAATTATCTGCTTCTCGTGTGACTCGGTCACATTATCTGCTCGCAGCGACCATCTTTGTATATTTCTATGGTGTGTAGCGGTTGGGTGGGTCAAGTAGTCTCCCCACATGGTGAAAGGATGGTATGGGGGTGTACATGGTTGGATATGGGTTGGGTTTTTGCATAAGCATGTAATATCTGTTCTGATCTGTTATGGGCCTATGGGCTTTATTCTGAATTCTATTCTGGGCTAAGGCCAATTTATTCTGTTTCTGTGGTTTGAACTGATTTAGGCTATGGTTGGGTTTATTTACGCACTGAGTTTCCCAAAACTCACCCCCTTTTGTTTTATCCACGCAGATGATCCCCAACCATAGTGGGCTTGGAGCCGTGAGGGATTCGGAGTGGCCACATGTTTATGCAAACTTGGTTTCTTTCTGGTGAACTGGACGTCCTTTTATTTTCATTTACGGTTTTGGGTTTTTAAATGTAATAAGGTCGCTTATTTATTTTTATGGTTTTGATTTATATTTTATTATGATGAAAATGATTTACTTTAACTATCGAAGTGGATTAGTTCTAGGGTGCGTTTTCCAAAACAATAATTGATTTCAAAATAACACGATCACAAGTAAGGCTTCCGCTAAGCAAATGGTTTTTCAAGAATTAATCACTTTTCTAAGATGGACTTAATCAAATGGGTTTCTTAAAAATATTCGTGATGTTAGAGTGTGGCAATGGCGGTGTGCATGTCTAGGATTGGATTTGAAGGGAGCTTGGTACTTAAGCAGTCTGACGGGCTCACTTCCTCTTTTCCGGTTTCCTACCTGGTGCACAGCTTCCATTCACTTTAATCTATTTAAAAGGGTATCTTTTAAAACACCAACTAAGTTTTCTAAACTAATTAATACGGAATGTTTTGAACGCTTTGATATGGCACGTCAGATCCGGTCATAACGTCTAGACCGGGTTTGGGGTGTTACAGGCTAGCATGGGTATATTTGGAATTTCATTAATTTGTGATTTTATGAAATAAGGACTAAATTGTGAAAAATGTTAAATTTGTGGGGCAAAAGTGTAAATGTGTTTTAAAGTGTCTTTTGGATTAAATTGAATAAATAGTTGATTAAATAAGTTAATTTTGAATATATTTAGATCAAAAAAAGTGGAATTCGAATTTAGATCGGGGAAAAAATAAAGCTATCGACTAATCGACTCGATTCGCTGTTTTAACATCCGAGGTAAGTTCGTATGTTATAATTTTGTTTCACATGTATTTTATATGCTATGATATAGCATGAGTTGTGATTATGTGGTTACGGACTAGTTTGGAAATGATTCGATGATGATTCGACAATTGGAGTCCTGGTTGAACCTTAGGAATAGTTTAGGATGCTAGTGATATTTCATCAGTTATACTTTGAGTTGGCTTCGGGCCATGTTCTTATCACTTCAGGTGCGAGATATATCGATTTGGATTTGGCCCATGCATATTGGTTGATTTGGCATCGGGCCATGATATCAGAATTTCAGATAAGTTACCTTGATTTGGTTTCGAGCCATGGTATAGATACTTATCGTATGAGACCTTGAGTATCCGACTTCTATTTTGAATGGTTCAACTGGAAAATGAATGATGTGGTTGAGTATGAGATTGATACAAGATGGTACAGGTACGTACAATAATGGATTGAGTATTGAAACTATGGAATTGATAAGTTCTTCGGTAAGTTATGTGAATGATCATTTGATAGCTTTGAGATTTAATAGAATTGTCGTATATTGTTTCTACTATTTGAATTATTAATGAAGGACGATAGTTGCTTATTGTTAACATACGAGCTTACTAAGCTATATTGCTTACTTTGTTTTTTTTCCAAGTTTTATAGTGATTTCAAAGCTAGCTCAGACTCAGGGATAGTTGGAGACTTCATCACACTATCCACTGACACTTTGGTACGTTTGAAACTATGTTTTGGGTCATACGGCATGTATAGGGACTTTGGTCATTTTGGTTATAGCTTGATAGTGAATTTAGCCATTTGTGTTGGCCTATAAAAGTTATGTTTATAATGTTGTATATGGCTATGTAAATTGACCTATTTGGTTTGGCTGGTGATGTATGTTTATAGGTATGCTAATGTCATTTTGTGATGTGTTTAATGTTTGCTTGGAAATGGTTGATGAAATGAGGATGTTTGTGATTGTGGTTTAGGCTAAGAAATGCTTAGATGAAATGGTATGAATTATGTTTAATTTAGTTGTTTTGGGTTACCTATTATGCTTTGTTTTGCTGCTATATGTGTAGGTGAAGGTGTGTACCAAATAGGGTGGCAAATTGGATTGGTAAATAGCCTATTTTTGTCCACATGGGTAGAGACACGGGCATGTGTGACACACGGTTAAGTACATGGCCATGTGTCCCCTGGTGTTGTTTTAGAAATCAAGTTAGTATACTCCACACGACCTCACACACAGGCTTGTGACTTGGACGTGTGGCATAAGTCAGTATACCCTGCAGGTTTGGCATGGCCTAGGACACGGCCTGGCACACGAGTGTGTATGGCGATTTTTAGGGCACACGGGCTAGCCACATAGGCATGTGTGTTGGCTATGTGACCCAAGTCAGAGAGTTGCATAGGGTCGGACATGGGCTGGGGCACGGCCATGTGCTCCCTTTCGAATGTCCACACAGCCTGTGACACAGGCATGTCTGGTGGCCGTATGAGACACACAGCTTGGCCACACGGGCGTGTGTCCCCTATTTTGAGAAAAATTTTCAAAGTTTCATGAAAGTTTCTTGAGTTATTGGTTTATTCCCGAATTACTCCCGAAGCATGTTTAAGGTCTCTTAGGCTCGTATAAGGGACGAATTGATTGAGATTGAATGATGAATGCTTGAGTTGAGGAAATGTATGCTAAATGGATGTTTAATTATTTTGTAAGCTCGGTAATGCTCTGTAACCCTATTCTTGTGTTGAATATGGGTGAGGGGTGTTATGAAGAGCTTCCTATAACTTTATCAGAAATTGCGATGTAAACCGATCTCTATTCGAAACAATGGAGACTAGCATTTCGTGTAATCTGAAAATCTCAGAAACATATAACTTTGCTAATCTACGAAGGGAAAAATCTATACGTACCAAAATAAAATGTGCGGACTTCGTCAAATGGTCGACAATAACCCAAATAACATCTTTTTTTCTTGGTGATAGGGGTAAATCTAATATTAAGTCTACAGTAACTTTATCCTATTTCCAGTTTGGTA
Organism: Gossypium anomalum; assembly: GCA_025698475.1. NCBI lineage: Eukaryota > Viridiplantae > Streptophyta > Magnoliopsida > Malvales > Malvaceae > Gossypium > Gossypium anomalum. Next base: position 52,407,881 of record CM046966.1, on the reverse strand, counting down.
TCATCACTGGCTGTAACAGTCCTGAAGGTACCTGATGTTCAGCTTTAACTTGCTGACATATCAAATATCTCGACACAAAATAAAAAATCTCGCGTTTTGTTCCCTGCCACCAGTACATCTGTCTCAAGTCACTGTACATTTTATTACTTCTTGGATGAAAAGACAAGCTACCACTGTGAGCTTCATGCAAAATTTTTTGTATAAGCTCTTGATTCTTTGGTACACAAACTCTACCTCTAAACAGTAAACAATTACCAGGCCCTATCTGAAAATCTGAATCAGAATTCGACTCACATTGTACCCGTTTAGCTAGCAACTCACTATCACATTTCTGAGCTTCACAGATCTGCTGTAAAAACATCGGTCTAGCTTTTAGCTCAGCTAAGATCGATCCATCGTCAGGTAATGTCAGTCGTTTATTCATCGTACGTAAAGCAAACAAAGACTTTCTACTCAAAGCATCAGCAACTACATTTGCTTTCCTCGGATGATAATCAATAATCAACTGATAATCTTTCAATAGTTCATGCCATCTGCATTTTCTTAGATTTAGATCTTTCTACGATATTAGATACTTTAAACTCTTGTGATCGGTTTCGCCAAACAAATGGTGTCGCCAAACTTTCAATGCAAATACAATAGCTGCCAACTCTAAGTCATGTGCCGGATAGTTCTTTTCGTGCGGCTTTAACTGTCTGGAAGCATAAGCTATCAGTTTGCCTTTTTGCATCAAAAAATAGCCTAAACCATTTAAAGATGCAACCAAAAATTCTTTACCCGATTCAGGCTGAACCAAAACTAGTGCTTCGGTCAACAGTGCTTTCAACTGATTAAAACTTGGCTGACGTTTATCAGACCATTCAAAGTTCACATCTTTTTGTAATAGCTGCGTCACTGGTGTAGCTATCATTGAGAACCTTTTGACGAATCTTTAGTAATAGCCAGCTAATTCCAAAAACCTTCTATCCTCAGATACGTTTCTCGGTGGTTTCCAATCAACAACTACTAAAATTTTACTCGGATCAACTCTAATGCCTTTAGCTGATACTATATGTCCCAGAAAATTGACTTATCGGAGGCAAAACTCACATTTTCTAAATTTGGAAAACAATTGTTTATCTCACAGATTTTGCAAAACAATTCTCAAATGTTCAGCATTTTCGGGCTTGTCTCGAGAATAGATCAGAATGTCGTCAATAAATACCACAACAAATCTGTCTAAATACGGTCTAAAGATTCTGTTCATCAAATCCATAAATATTACAGGTGCATTACTTAAACCAAACAACATCGCAAGAAATTCATAGTGTCTGTACCTGGTTCTAAATGTAATTTTTGGCAAATCTGAATCTTTCAGTCGTAGCTCATAATAACCAGAACAAAGATCAATCTTTGAAAATACTGTGGCACCTTTTAACTAATCGATCAGATCATCAATACGAGGCAATGGATATTTGTTATTGATTGTAACCTTGTTGAGCTGACGGTAGTCTATACACAATCTCATCGATCCGTCCTTTTTCTTAACGAACAGAATCGGTGCACCCCAAGGTGAGAAACTGGGTTGAGAAAAACCCCTATCTATCAACTTCTGCAGTTGTGCTTTCAACTCTTTTAACTTAGTAAGAGCCATTTTGTAAGGTGCTATCGATATTGGTGATATTCCCGATACAAGTTCTATAGGAAAGTCAACCTCTCTGATCGACAGTAATCCAGGTCTTTAGATCTGGGTATTACCAACTGCGGGTAAAAGAGTCGGATGTGCCTAAAACTGCTTTTAGAACAAGGTATGGTCATTATGAATTTTTAGTTATGCCATTCGGGTTGACAAATGCTCCTGCTGTGTTTATGGATTTAATGAATCGCATATTCCGACCATACTTGGACAAATTTTTTGTGGTGTTTATAGATGATATTTTAATTTATTCAAAAGATGATACAGAGCATGATGAGCATTTGAGGGTAGTTTTACAAACTTTGAGAGATAAGCAGCTGTATGCTAAGTTTAGTAAAAGTGAATTTTGGCTACGAGAAGTTGGATTTTTGGGTCATATTGTTTCAAGTGATGGTATAAGGGTTGATCCTAGTAAAATTTCAGCCATTGTTGATTGGAAACCACCGAAAAATGTAACTAAAGTTAGAAGTTTCTTGGGGCTAGCTGGGTATTATCGGCATGTTTGTAAATGGATTTTCTATAATTGTCTGCTCCTATAACTAGATTACTCCGAAAGGATGTTAAATTTGAATGGACGGAAGAATGTCAATGTGAGTTTTGAAGAATTGAAAAGTTATTAACAGAGGCACCAATGTTAGTACAAAACTTAATCAGTAAAGAATTTGTGGTGTATAGTGATGCTTCTCTAAATGGTTTGGGGTGTGTGCTCATGCAAGAAGGAAAAGTGGTGGCATATGCTTGAGGTAGTTAAAACCTCATGAGAGGAATTATCCTACTGACGATTTGGAATTGGTCATGTGGTGTTTACTTTGAAAATTTGGCGACATTATTTGTATGGTGAAAAGTGTGGGTATATACCGACCATAAAAGTCTTAAGTACTTGATGTCACAAAAGACTTGAATTTAAGACAATGAAGATGGTTGGAGTTATTAAAAGATTACGAGCTTGTTATTGATTATCATCAGGGAAAAGTGAATGTGGTTGCCGATGCTTTGAGCAGAAAGTTACCGTTGCTTTGAGAGCTATGAACACTCGGTTAAAGGTATCGGATGATGGTTCGATTCTAGCAGAGTTAAGAGCAAGACCGATGTTTTTACAAGAGATTTGTGAAGCTCAGAAAAATGATCAAGATTTGCAAGCCAAGAGAAAACAGTATGAAGTTGATACAGAGTCGATTTCGTAATTGGTTCTAATGGATGTTTAATGTTTAAAGATCGGATTTGTGTACCAAAGAATGAGGAATTGATTCAAAAGATCCTACAGGAAGCACATAGTGGTTATTTCTCGATTCATCCGGGTAGTACGAAAATGTATTGGTGGAATGGAATGAAAAGAGATATATCAGATTTTGTGTCCAAATGCTTAATTTGTCAACAGGTGAAAGCTGAACACCAAGTGCCTTCGAGATTACTTCAGCCTATCATGGTTCCCTGAATGGAAATGGGATCAAATTACCATGGATTTTATATCGTGGTTGCCGTTAATTCGTCAGGGAAGAAAATGCCATCCGGGTAATAGTTGATGATCGACTAAATCGGCTCATTTTATTCCAGACGCATGCATTATTCTCTTAATAAGTTGGCTGAATTGTATATCCGTGAGATTGTTAGACTTCATGGAATACCTTTGTCAATCATTTTGGATAGAGATCCAGATTTACTTCACGGTTTTGGCAAAAGTTGCAAGAAGCATTAGGTACAAAGTTAAATTTCAAGATCGCTTTTCATCCACAAACCGATGGACAATCGTAAAGAGTAATTCGATTCTTGAAGACATGCTCAGATGTTGTGTATTGGAATTTCAAGGAAGTTGGGAAAGATATTTACCGTTGGTAGAATTTGCTTACAACAATAGTTATCAGACGAGCTTGAAAATGGCACCTTATGAAGCATTGTATAGTCGTAAATGTCGAACGCCTTTGTGTTGGATTGAGCTCAAGGAAAATCAGATTTATGGAGTTGATCTAATAAAAGAAACTGAAGAAAAGGTGAAAGTGATTCAAGATTGTTTGAAAGTCGTCAGATAGATGTAAATCGATGCGATTTGAAGAGAAAAGAGATTGAATATCAAGTTGGTGACAAAGTGTTTTTGAAAGTATCCCCGTAGAAGAAAGTCCTTAGATTTGGATGGAAGGGCAAATTAAGTTCGCGTTTTATTGGGCCGTATGAAGTAATTGAAAAAGTTGGACCGGTAGCATATCGGCTAGCATTACCACCTGAATTAGAGAAGATTCATGATGTGTTCCACGTATCTATGTTACGTCGGTATCGTTCGGATCCTTCACATGTAGTTTCACCGATAGAAATTGAACTACAACTAGATATGACCTACGAAGAAGAACCGATTAAGATTTTAGCTCGAGAGGTCAAACAACTAAGGAATAAAAATGTTGCACTTATGAAGGTGTTGTGGCAAAGGCATGTAATAGAAGAAGCTACATGGGAATCTGAAGAAACTATGAGAAATCAATACCCATATCTGTTTACCAGTAAGATTTTCGAGGACGAAAATCCTTAAAGGGGGGAGAGTTGTAATATCCCGAATTAGGGCCTAATCGGAATAGTGGTTTTGTGACCACAAATTCGAGATAGAAATAATTATTTTATAATTATTTTGAGGTTTATGATATGATTACATGATTGTGTGAAAATTTCGTGAAGAAATTCTATGCCTAAAGTGTTTAAATTGAAAGTAGGGACTAAATCGAATAAGTTGCAAAATTTGCATTCTAGAAGTTTTTAGTATGAAATTGCATTGAAATATTAATTAGGAGGTCTTAAATAGCAATTTGACTAATTTAAGTTCAAGGACAAAATTAGGACATGGAAGGAATTTTTGGAAAGTTTAGTAGTAAGGGCATTTTGGTCATTTAGTTATTAAAATGAATTAAAAACAAAATTAAAAGGCAATTTTTGTCCATCTTCTTCATTAGGCCGAAATTTCAAGGGTTCTCCATAGCTAGGGTTTGTTTCAAGCTTCCAAGCTCCATAGTAAGTGATTCCAAGCCCCGTTTTTAATGTTCTTTACGTTTTTGAGATCCCGATAACTCGACTAAGCTTATGTTAGCAATAATTTAACCTAGGGTTTATATTTGGAAAAATACCCATAGGTGAAATTTGTGTATTTTGATGTTTTATGATAGAATATGAAGTTTTAAATTATGTTAGACAACTTGTACTACTCGATTTTAAGCAAAAACGAGTAAAAGGGCTTAATCGGTAAAAATACCTAATAGTCACAAGTACATGTTAGAGTGAGAATTTGATGTTTCCATAGAAGAGAAAAGTGATCAGCATGTTGTAAAACATAAGAATAAGGAATAAAGTTTAATCCTGAGCCTAGGGGCAAAAATGTAAATATGTAAAAGTTTAGGGGTAAATTTGTAATTTTGCCAAAATTTGAGTTAAGGATTAATTTGATAATGTGAGTATTAAATAAGCTAAATGTGTTATTTTAGATCAAGAAAGACGTGGAATCGACCTCAATCGAGGAAAAGAAAAGATTGTGGACTAAATTGCAAAATCTTTGTATTTTGGTACCAAGGTAAGTTCATGTGTAAATAATGTAGTATAATTGTTTTTTTAAATTATTGATGTTAATTATATGATATGCTGATTTTTATCATGAAATATATGCTTTGTGGTTATTTTGAATAAAATGCAAATTATTTGTATTATTTGTTAAATATAAAGTGTTACCGAAAGTATTGGTTTGGTATTTTTACGTAAGATGGCAAGGATATGTGTTCGAGGAAAATCCCGTTTGAACCTTAGGAATAGATTAGGATACAAGTGACATGTCACTAGGATGGTTGAGCATCCGAACTCGTTGAGTTGAGTCCGAGTTCACTTATGGATACGAATGTCCGAACTCGTTGAGTTGAGTCCGAGTTCGTGAGATGTAACTAGGCATCCGAGCTCGTTGAGTTGAGTCTGAGTTCACTTATGGATGCGAACGCCCGAGCTCGTTGAGTTGAGTCCGAGTTCGCTTATGGGCGGGTTACATGATTGCTTGATTGCATATATGGCACTTATGTGCAAGTTATCCATGTATCCGAATTATATTCCGATGTGTTCAACGGGTAAAGTTATACTCAAATGGAGGAATATTCGAGATGTAAAGAGACGTATTGGTAAGTGATGTGAAATGGATATTTTGGACAGGTATGTATTTAACCCTCGGGTTGAGTCTTGATACAATCACGATAAGGAAATAAGATGATGAAAAATGATTAGAAATGTGATATGTGTTTTAGTGATGCATGCTAATGTTGATTGGTATGACCGTTTGTTATGTTACTTATTATTTGCATATGAACTTACTAAGCATTTATGCTTACTCCTCCTTCTTACTCATTGTAGTTTTGGACAAGCCACTCAGAGTCGGGATAGGTCGAAGGCTCAATCACACTATCAGGAAGACTTTTGGTAAATGGCTTGTAAATTTAAGTATGGCATGTATAGCAATATACCTATTTTGTGTAAATGATCTTATGATATGGTGATGGAATGGTTGAGAAAATGTTTGATAATGATAAATTATGAAAATGGTTAGTTTAGATTATGTTTGATGTTAAGGAAAATTATTAAGATACTTAGTGCATAAAAACTCATAAAAGGGATGAAATTTGCCATAAGCAGTAACTCTGCAGCAACAACGACACGAGTTTGAAAATTTACTAAAAATCATAGAAATTGAATTTGGTGATGGAGTACATATCAAATTGAAGCTTATTATGTCTTTCACATGAAACAAATGAAACAGGTAAAGGAATTATATGTTAAAAGATATTTGAATTTTAGTGAAACAGGGTCATAGCAGTTTTTGAATCCCCTGTTCCAACTTTAGAAATTCACCATAAATTGTAAAGATATAATTAGGTGGTGTATTTTATATCCTCAGAATCCTTATTGAGTCTAGTTTTAGCATAAATAAACCTCATAGTCATATTAATTTTTTATGGAGAGAAATGTGGTTCATAGTAAACAGAGGTCAAACCAGTCAAGTCCTGAAACATGGGTAACTTTAACTAATAAACTGTACTAATTGGCTCAACCAAAAATTCTAGAAAAAAATTAGTAGATAGGTATATGAGTATAGATTCAAGGAAAATTTACGGATCTTGATTTCGAGTTTCGTAACTCGAGATATGATTTTTCTTGTGACTGTGACGCAAGTAGCTTAAAAGCTGTGAATGTAGAAACAAATAATCCAAAGTTCTAAAAATGTTAAATTAAGCTTAGTAACACCTCATACTCGACTCCGGCGACGGTCTCGGGCGTGGGGGCGTTACATTTTGGGTTTTTAAATGTAATAAGGCCGCTTAATTATTTTTTTATGGTTTTGATTTATATTATAATATGATGGGAATGTTTTATTTTAACTATCAAATTGATTAGCTTTAGGGCGCGATTTCAAAAATAATAATTGTTTTCAAAATATCACGACTACAAGCAAGACTTCCGCTATGAAAATGCTTTCCAAAGTTAGTCACTTTTTCTTAAACGGACTTAATCAAATTGGTTTCCTAAAAATATACACGACGTTAAAGTGTGGCAATGGCGGTGTGCATGTCTAGGATTGGATCCGAAGGGAGCTTGGTACTTAAGCAGTCCAACGGACTCACCTCCTCCTCTCTGGTTTCCTACCTGGTGTATAGCTTCCATTCACTTTAACCTATTTTGAAAGTATCTTTTAAAACATCAAGTAAGTTTTCCAACTAAGCAACACACAATGTTTTGAACGCTTTGATGTGGCGCGTCGGATCCAATCGTAACGTCTAGGCCAGGTTTGGGGTGTTACATAAACATTAGACAACCAATGAGTAACATTTCTTTCATTTTGCTTTGCGTGCAAAAACCATGTAAAGACATTATATAAATTATTAATGTAATTCATGAATAACTTTATTAACCAATCTATCCAAAAAATTAAAATTGTACTTAGATGAAAATACTACACCTAGGGCACCAGATCCAACACCGTTAGCGAGGTATCTCACATTGTGATTGTTAATGGTCCGCAAATTATCCAATATTTAATGGAAACAGTGTTTAATGAGCTCATACCCTGTTGAGGAAACTAAATAGTTTATCCATTAATCCAAACATCTGACAAGCAGTTAATTATCAAACAATTGTAATAGTGTCGAATACATATCCATGTTAATCACCTGTGCGTGCTGAGTTTCAAAAATCCTACTGTCTGTGATAGTTCACTGCCACATGTCTTCTACAATACTATAGTGTGTTTGTAGTCCCATTGGCTTCCCTGCTATTAAATTGTGACCAGTATTCTAGGTCCTCTATCAAAGATGATGCATATATCAAGTTGGGGGGGCAACATGCCTCCTTAACCTAGACAAGAAGAAATCCCAATCGTCTACCTTTTCTCCTGGCAGTATTGCAAAGGCTATTGGCAAGATTTTTTGATTTCTATCTTGTGCCACAACCAACAATAACTGATGTTGATATCTTCCATACATAAAGGTGTCATCGATTTGTACCAATGGCTTATAGTATTGGAATGCTTCTCGACGTTAGTTGAAAGTCCTAAAGAAACAATGGAACACTTGACATCCATTGACCATATGATCATTGTAGTAAACAATCTTTATTTGTATATTAGTTACACAACATGGTACGTACTAATCCAGTACTTGACACCATTGCCACAAATCATTGTAGGACATGTCCTACCCATTGTGCATCTTTTCCAAGGTTTTTTACTTTGCGATCCACACCTTGTAGTATGACGGCGTGTATTCGTATTGGCTATGAATATTTGTAATTATAACTAGCACGGGAATCTTAGGGTTCAATTTTACCAAAGATAATATTATGTTTCCGATCATCTCAGAATCCAACTTTGGATGATCCTATCTAATACCTCTAACAACACGAGTATATCAAAATTAGGAATTCAATACCACAAATATCAATCAATCTTGATACAGTACTCGTGATAAAATACATATACGGAGTGGGAAATTTCTTGATGGTCTACAACCCTATCTTTTTCTTCATAAAAGCAATGGTTTTCCATGGACATCTACTGTCTTGCATTGCACATTTTACCTCGAATTTCTCTGATCAAAAGTTAACAACGTACAAGTTTACCCCATTCTTTATGTTGTATCACTTCACTACTACAAAAAAAGCATTTTTAAAGGAAAACTCCTTCCCTACTTCTAAATTACTAGCATCCAACAAATAACTCGCATGGCCCAGTCTTCTAGTTCTGAAAACTCCAACCCACCTTCTTCTACGAGGTCCACATTATGCATATGGGTTGGAGGTGAGTATGCCATGAACCGCAAATCTTATTCAACATCTTTGAGTAGACCTTTAACATCTAAACCTCTATATTTTGGTTCACTTGGAACTGGCTTTGGTTTAGAAAATAATGCAATTTCTGAACCATTTGATCCGGACTCCTAGATTGGATCGTCATCGGATTCAATGCCCTCTTTAATCTCAACCCCTTAGCATGTCTAGGGTTGGATATCCCCTTACCAATGGAGGTTGTAAGGAGTACATCATCCCTTCTTGTATAGTTGTTGGAACAACCAAAATCACTTACAGATTGCCCACCGGTGGAACTTAATGCCATACCCTTATAAGTATTCCCAGGGTAAAACATCAGCTGGCTGAAGTTGAAATCAAAATCATAAGTGTATTACCAATTGGATTTTTTCTAAACAAAGCCTAGATGCTTCATTTTATCGATCCAACGAAGCCATCCATAAATAATTCTAATTGAAAATGGTAATCTGGATACCCCCCAAAATGAAATGGATCTCTAATTGCACTTTATTACACTTTACGCTACAAATTTTTGATAATTCAATCAATCTTTTTTGGGTGAAACAGATGATATCTCGATTGGGCGAGGGAACAGGATCCCATATAACCCAATATATTTGACATATAAACCCCTCACTCATATTCAATCCCGTAATAGGGTTACGGAGCATTATCAGACTTATAAAATAATTAAACATTCATTTCACATACATTTTTAAATTTCATGCAATCATCATTCAAACTCAATCATATTGTCCCTAATATGAGCCTATGAGGCCCTAAACATGCTTTAGAAGTGGTTCGAGACAAAACATGCTTTAAAGTATATAATAACTCAAAAAGATTTGAATTTGCAATGACGGAGATGGCTCAAGCTATTGAAAGACTATGAGTTAGTAATTGATTATCATTTGGGGAAAGCAAATGTAGTCGCAGATGCTTTGAGTAGAAAATCTCTGTTTGCTTTGAGAACAATGAATACAAAACTGACTTTGTTTGATGATGGTTCGATTCTAGTAGAGTTGAAAGCTAAACCAGTTTTTCTTCAGCAAATTTGTGAAGCTCAAAAGTGTGATACCGAGTTACAAGGTAAAAGAGTTCAATGTGAGTCGAATAGTGATTCAGATTATCAGATCGAAACTAATAATTGTTTAATGTTCCAAAACAGAATTTGTGTACCAAAAAATTTCGAGCTTATTTAAAAAATTCTGCACGAAGCACAGAATGGTTGTTTATCTATTCACTCGGGGAGTACCAAGATGTATAATGATTGGAAACAACTATATTGGTGGTCGAGAATGAAACGAGACATTTTAGAATTTGTATCGAGATGCCTAGTGTGTCAACAAGTTAAAGCTGAGCATCAAGTGGCTTCGGGACTACTGCAACCAGTGATGATAGCAGAATGGAAATGGGATAGACTTACGACGGATTTCGTATCGGGTTTGCCTTTGTCTCCAAAAAAGAAAGATGCTATCTAGGTTATCGTAGATCGATTAACAAAATCAGCGCATTTCATTCCGGTACATACTGATTATTCGCTTGATAGATTGACTGAATTGTACATATCTGAGATTGTTAGATTACACGGGGTGCCAGTTTCGATTATTTCAGATAGAGATCCGAGGTTTACATCGTGGTTTTGGAAGAAACTACAAGAAGCTCTTGGTACGAGGTTAAATTTTAATACAACATTTTATCCGCAAATCGATGGTCAGTCTGAGAGAGTAATTCAGATTCTCGAAGATATGCTTCGATGTTGAGTTTTAGAGTCTGAAGGTAACTAGGAGAAATATTTGTCGTTGGCTGAATTTGCGTATAATAACAGTTTTCAATCGAGTATAAAGATGGCACCGTATGAAGCTTTGTATGGTTGCAAATGCCAAACTTCATTGTATTGGACTGAGCTGAGTGAGAAAAAGATTCACGAGGTTGATTTGATCCAAGAGACTGAAGAAAAAGTGAAAGTAATTCACGATAGTTTGAAAGCAACTTCAAATCGACAGAAATCGTATGCGGATTTGAAATGAAAAGACATTGAATTTCAGATTGGTGATAAAGTATTTCTGAAAGTTTCTCCATAGAAGAAAATAATTCGATTTAGTTGTAAAGGTAAATTGAGCTCGTGTTTTCTCGGGCCGTATGAAATCATTGAAAGAATAGGGCTAGTGGCATATCGACTAGCCTTACCGTCAGAATTAGAAAAGATCCACAATGTGTTTCATCTGTCGATGTTGCGTCGGTATAGATCGGATCCTTCACATATAATTTCTCCAGCAGAGATTGAAATTCAACCCGACATGACGTAAAATGAAGAACCAATTAAAATTTTAGCTCGAGAGGTTAAACAGTTGAGAAATAAAAGCATAGCTTTAGTGAAAGTACTTTGGCAACGAAACGGTGTCGAAGAGGCTACGTGGGAGCCTAAGGAAGCTATGAGAAAATAGTACCCTAGCTTTTTTGCTGGTAAGATTTTCAGGGACGAAAATCCCTAAGATGGGAGAGTTGTAACAACCCATTTTTAGTTAAATCAGAATAGTGGTTTTGGAACCATAAATGTCGATTTTAAAGAAGAAAGCAAGCCAAATTTAGGGTTTTAACATTCAGCTACTTCATGCTTTAATTGTAAGTCCATTTTTGTCCTATTTTTAATGATTTCTACGTTTTTGAGATCGTTACAGCTAGGTCTAGCTAGCCCAGGGACTATTTTGCAAAATTGTTAAAGATTTTGACTGTTTCCATTGATGAATACATGAGTATTTTGATGTTTAATGATAGATTTTGAATGTTTGATGATAGTTATACAAGTTTTGTTAAGTGATTTTTAATGAAAATATAAATTAGGGATTAAATTGTGAAATGTGGAAAATTTGAGGTTAAAATGTGAACTAAATGAAAAATATGGGCTGCTAAGGACCTAGTTAAAATTCGGCTAGCATGGGTTGTGGTTGAATTGCATTAGTTTATGTTTTTATGAAATAAGGACTAAATTGTAAAAGTTGTGAAATATTTAGGGCAAAAGTGAAATGTGCTTTAATAAGTGTTTTGGATTAAATTGAATAGTGAGGTAATTAAATAAGCTAAATTTGATTACATATAGATCAAGAAAAGCGAAACTTAGATCTTGATCGGGGGAAAAATAAAGTATCAGATTAGTCGGTTCATTCCATCATTTTTGTGAATCCAGGTAAGTTCGTATGTGATAAATTTCATTATTGACGTATTTAAAATGTTTTGATATTGCATAAACTATGAATACAAGACTTCAGACTTGTTTGACAATGATTCTACGACAATTCAAAATTTGAAATCTCGGTTGAACCTTAGGAATAGATTTGGATACTAGTGACATGTCATTAGGGGATTAATGTGATTATGTGATCCGGTGTTGGTCCCAGACGCCCCATCGATGGTCGAGTATACCGATATGTGTTGCAGATACTTGACAGCTTGTGTGAGCAGCACCGTGTAGCTACGTCTTGACTGACAACTTGTGTGAGCAGGCCTGTTGATAGCTCTAGTGTGAGCAATATATGTGATATGAGATTGAGTTGGCTTCGGGCCATGATATTGGAACTTAGTGTGCAAGATTTTCGAGTGTCTGATAGTATTCTGACTGGGTCAACGGGTAAAAAAAGGACATGATTGTGTATGAGATTAATTACGAAATGGTACAGGTATGTACATGAACCGTATAAGCTTAAATCGAAGAAGTTGTGAAGTTCATATATAAGATTATGATTGAAAATATGAAAGGTTTATTAGTTACATAAATTACATACTGATTTGTTTAAATTGATGATTTGTATATTCATGTTAAGATTGAGTTTATTTTATACGAGCTTACTAAGCTATATAGCTTACTTTGTTTAATTTTTTGTGTTTTATAGTGACTTTAAAGCTAGCTCGAACTCAGGGATAGTTGGAGACATCGTCACACTATCCAACTATCAATTTGGTACTTTTGAGCTTTTGTTTTAAGTATATGGCATGCATAGGAACTTTAGTCATTTGGGTTATGTGTTGGAATGAATTTAGCCATTTGAATTGGCTTGTAAATGTATATGTTTTGTTTTTTACATATATATCCATAAGTGATGGCTCATTTTGGGTTGTTTTGATATGTTTGAATCATGTATATATATTTATATATATGGCTTGGTTTGTGAGTTCATGGATAGGTACATGATAGTTGTGTGATGCTTAATGGTATTAGGCATTATGTGTATCAAATGGTTGATTTGTGGATATTGGTTTGCTTGGAAAATTAGGTTAAATGATGCATATTTGTTAATGGTCATTTTGATGATTTGAGAAGATAAAGATTGGTATGAACTTAGATGGCATAATGTGATAATTATGTTTTGTAATAGTTGGTGTTGGAAATGGTATAAATTATATTTGATTTGGAATTGAAGTATATGTCTATTGATGCTATGTTTTGTGCCATATGAGTTGTGTAGGTGTGCCTAAGTTTGGGTGGCAAATTGGCTTGGTAAATAGCCTATTTTTTTCCACACGGACAGAGACACGGGCGTGTGTCTCAGCTATGTGTGACACACGGTCATGTTACACGGTTGTGTGTCCCCTGGTGTTGAATTTGAGACTAATTCAGTATGCTTCACATGGCCTCAAACACGGGCGTGTGTCTCAGCTGTGTGTGACACACGGTCATGTTACACGGTTGTGTGTCCCCTGCTGTTGAATTTGAGACTAATTTAGTATGCTTCACATGGCCTCACACACGGGCGTGTGACTTGGCCATGTGGCATAAGTCAGTATACCCTACAGGTTTGGCACGGCCTAGCACACGACCTGGCACACAGGCGTGTATGGTCATTTTTAGGGTACATGGGCTAGCCACACAGACGTGTGTGTTGGTCGTGTGACCCAAGTCAGAGAGTTACATGGGGTCGGACACGGGTTGGGACACAGCCATGTGCTCCCATTTCGAATGTCCACATGGCTTGTGACATGGGCGTGTCTGTTGGCCATGTGAGACACACGGCCGGGCCACACGAGCATGTGTCCCTTGTTTTTGAGGAAAAATTTCTTAAGTGTTCAAAAAGTTTCCGAAGTTATCAATTTAGTCCCGAACCACTCCCAAAGCATGCTTAAGGCCTCGTAGGCTCGTTATAGGGACTTTGTACTTGAGTTTGAATAATATTTGTATGAAATGTGAAATTGTATGTGAATTGAATATTTAAATATTTTATAAGTTTGATAATGCTCTATAACCCTATTCTAACATTGAATACGGGTGAGTTGTGTTACAAATTCAACAAACGGAAAAAATTTCTCCCAATTGCCTTCAAACTCTAAAATACAACAACGGAGAATATATTCAAGAATTTGTATTACTCTTTCAGATTGACCATCAGTTTACAGATGAAACGCAGTACTAAAATTCAACCTCGTACCTACAGCTTCTTGTAATTTCTTCTAAAATCGTGGCGTAAACCTCAGATCTCTATCCAAATAATAGAAACTGGTACTCCATGCAATCTAACAATCTTAGAGATGTATGAATCAGCCAATTTATCAAGAGAATAGTCAGTATGTATAGATATAAAATGTGCAGACTTTGTTAATTGATCAACGACAACCCAAATAACATCTTTCTTTTTCAGAGACAGTGGCAATTCCGATACGAAATCCATCGTAACTCTATCCCATTTCCACTCCAAAATCATCACTGGCTGTAGCAAACTGAAGGCACCTGATGTTCAGCTTTAACTTGCTAACAAACCGAACATCTTAACACAAACTCTGAAATGCCTCTTTTCATACCCGACTACCAATACAATTGTTTCAAATCATTATACATTTTAGTACTCCCCGAATGTACAGATAAACAACCACTGTGTGCTTTGTGCAAAATTTTCTAAATAAGCTTGGAATTCTTTGGTACGCAAATTCTATCTCGGAACATTAAACAATCATCGGATCCAATATGATAGTCTAAATCACTAGTCGACTCCCATTGCACTCTTTTAGCTTGCAATTCATTAGCACACTTTTGAGCTTCACAGATTTTCTGAAGAAATACCGGTTTAGCTTTTAACTCTGCTAAAATTCAACCATCATTAGACAAGGTTAACTGAGTATTCATCGCTCTCAAAGCAAATAATGATTTTCTACTCAAAGCAACCATGACTACATTCGCTTTCCCCGGATGATAATCAATCACCAACTCATAGTCTTTCAGTAACTCAAGCCATCTTCGTTGTCGCAAATTCATATCTTTCTGAGTCATTATATATTTCAAGCTCTTGTGATCCGGTAAAGATATGACACTTTTCACCGTACAAATTATGTCGCCAAATTTTTAATGTGAAAACAATAGCGACCAACTCTAAATCGTGCGTCGAATAATTCTTTTCATGCAGTTTCAACTGTCTCGAGGCATAAGCTATCACTTTTCCCTCTTACATCAAAACACAACCCAAACCATTCAATGACGTATTGCTAAAAATCAAAAACTCTTTACCCGACTCAGGTTGAACCAAAACTGGTGCCTCAATTAACAATGTTTTCAACTGTTCAAAACTCTATTGACATTTTTCAAACCATTCGAATTTCACACCTTTTTGTAGCAATCTAGTCATCGGTGTAGCGATCATTGAGAATCCTTTTACAAAACACCGATAATAACCAGCTAACCCCAGAAAGCTTCTAACTTCTGATACATTTCTCAGTGGTTTCCAGTCAACAATGGCTGAAATCTTGCTCAGATCAACTCGTATGCCTTCAGCTGAAACAATATGTCCCAAAAATCCAACTTCTCGGAGCCAAAACTCACATTTGCTGAATTTAGCAAACAATTGCTTATCTCTCAAGGTTTGTAGTACAATCCGCAAATGTTCGGCATGCTTAGACTCATCTCGTGAATAGATCAGAATGTCGTCAAAAAATAAAACAATAAATCTGTCCAAATACGGTCTAAAATTTTGATTCATCAAGTCCATAAAAATTGCAGGAGCATTAGTTAATCCGAAAGGCATAACAATAAATTCATAATGCTCGTACCTTGTTCTGAAAGCAGTTTTCAGTACATCCGAATCCTTCACTCGCAACTAATAATAGCAAGATCTCATATCAATCTTCGAGAATACTGTTGCCCTTTTTAACTAATCAAACAAGTCATCTATTCTCAGCAAAGGATACTTGTTCTTTATCGTAACCTTGTTGAGCTGACGATAATCAATACAAAGTCTTATTGATTCATCTTTCTTCTTTACGAACAACACTGGTGCACCCCAGAGCAAAAAACTAGGTCGTGCAAAACCTCTATTTGTTAACTCTTGCAACTGAGCTTTTAATTCTTTCAATTCTGTCAGAGCAATTCTGTATGGAGCTATCGATATCAGTGATGTTCCCAATACTAATTCGATGGCAAATTCAACCTTTCTGATCGGTGGCAACCCTGGTAACTCTTCTGGAAACGCATCTGAATATTCACAGACTATTGACACTGATTCAATCTTCGATTCAGACACTTTTGTATCTAGTACATAAGCAAGGTAAGCTTTACAACCTTTTCGCACATATTTTTGAGCTAAAATAGACGAAATCACAATAGGCAATTCACTCGACTCTTCTGATTCAATTCGAAGGATTTCAATATTCTGACATTTCAATTCAATAACCTTTCGTCTACAATTCACAACCGCATCATGCAACGTCAACCAATCCATACCCAAAATTACATCAAACTCATCAAACAGTAGTAGCATCAAATTAGCCAAAAAACAGTAACCCCGGATCATTAAAGGACATCTCTTGCAAACTTTATCAACTAAAACATATTTACCTAAGGGGTTCGACACTTTAATCACAAACTCGATAGACTCAACAGGAAAATTCTTACTGGACACCAAATTCATACAAATATATGAATAGGTCGATCCAGGATCAATCAATGCAATTACATTAGTGTCATAAAGTGAAAATGTACCGGTGATAACTTCAGGTGACGGCGCATCTTCGCGAGCGGGAATAGCGTAAGCTCTAGCAGGTACGCTAGCCTCGGATCTCATAGCGGAATCCTTTGTCATTCCTCTACTACTAGTCACATTTCCAGCACTTTGAGGTGGTCTACCCCTGGCAACTGTATTACTCGGCCTTGAAGTCTGAAGATTATCTTTCCCAGATAACTGAGGACAATCACGAATAAAGTGTTCTTGCGAACCACATCTGAAATAGGCTTTATTGTTATTATTCATCCAACAATCTCCAAAATGTCGTCGACCACACTGTTGACACTCAAATTTATTGTTTCTCACGTTGCTAACACTCGATACTGATGTAGCTTGAGTTATAGGACTTGAGTATTGTTTCCCATGATCTCTTTTTGGATACCCAATTGAAGTATTCGAACGAGTGTACGAATCTCTTGATTTCTTTGATGAAGACTGATATGGTTTATTCATCGTTCTTTTTCTCGAATCTCTAGCCTTGAAATCTGCCTTTCTGTTTTCTTTTCTTTGCCAAGTTCTTCGACTTTGCAAGCCCGGTTAACTAAAACAACAAATTCTTTCAATTTGAGAATCCTGGTCAACATTCTAATATCTTCATTTAGCCCATCATCGAATCTTTTACACATAATCGCTTAAGTTGAAACACATTCTCGAGCGTATTTACTGAGTCTAACAAACTTAGCTTGGAAAAATTCCTAAGTGGCCCTTTCTCTCGGCACCACTGATACGCAGTGTCCCTCAGAAGTGATATGGCACATTTTAAACACTCAGCTGGTATGCAAGAAAGTTTATCAAATACTCTGATAGTGTTTTCAATCCAAAAATTGGCTCTCTTGGAATCATCGTCAACATTAGCTCTAAACTCTTCGGCTTCATGTTTTTGAATCTTATCAACTGACGGCTTATTCAATCGTAAAAACTCTACACCTTGAGGAGCTATATTACTTAGAAAAAAATACAAAAATTTTCCCAAGATAAGGCTTGAACTTGGGACCCCACAGACACACCCAGAACACTTAACCACTGAAGCAGATACTAATTTGTCATATTTTAACAGAACATAAATATGCAATTTTTGGGGCGTTACAGAAGCTATCTCAATAAATCTTTCACCGAAGTGCCAATACATGGCCAAAGCTATCTCAATATCATATCTCAATAATGCTCACTCTAAAGCTATCAACGAGTATGCTCACACAAGTTGACGATCATGACATAACTATACGGTGTTGCTCACACAAGCTGACGAGAATTTACAACACATGTTGGATAACTCACCACCGTCAGAGGGGGCATGCAAAGACACCCAAAACAATAATAACCCCTAATGATATGTCATTCGTATCCTAATCTATTCCTAAGGCTCAACCGGGATTTCCAATGCTGAATCTTCGTCGAATAGATCCATAATTTTGTATTCACAATTTATGCTATATTAACATATTTAAGATACAATTAAAACAAAGCTTATTACATACGAACTTCCCTCGAATGTAAAAACGGCAAAATAAGTTGATTAGTTTGAAACCTTGTTCTTTCCTCGATCTAAATCTGTATTTCACCTTTCTTGATCTAAATAAGATCTAATTTAGCTTATTTAATAATCTCTCTATCCAATTTAGTCCAAAATACACACTAATGCAAATTTACATTTTTGTAATTTAGTCCTTATTTTATAAAATTACAAATTCATGCAATTCAACCAAAACCCATGCTAGTCGAATTTCAATTAGGTCCCTAGAAGTCCATATTTTCCATTTATTTCACAATTTAACCACCAAATCTATACATTTCATAATTTAACCCCTTATTGACAATTTTGTCAAAAATCCCCTTACAAATGTTTTTTATTTAACAGCAAGCATGCATTTTCTATCATCAAAGATCAAAATACTTCAACATTCATCAATGGAAAAACCCTAAACCTTTAACAATTTTTGCAAATTAGTCCCTGAGCTAGCTAGATTTATTTACGACTCTAAAAACATAAAAATCATTAAAAACCAAGTCAAAATCACTTACATGCAAGCCAAGGAAAGTGTGGAATGCTTCAAGCTATTTTAATGGCTTTTTCAACCCTAATATTCGACTAGAAGAAGATGAATGTGTAACATCCCAAATTAGGGTCTAGTCAGAATAGTGGTTTCAAGACCACAAATTTGACGTAAGAAAATTTATTTTTATTATATTTTTATGGTCTATGGTTTCATGAAATGGTTTCATGAAAATTTCATTTGAAAATTTTGACATTTGGGCACTCAATTTAGTCAAAAGGACTAAATCATAAAAAGTGAAAAAGTTGAGTTCTACATGCTAAAGGTGTCCAATTGTTATGGAATTTTAAGTTGGAGGTCCTTATATGGTAATTTGACTATTGGTTAAGTTGTTGGACAAAAATGGACATGGTTAGGCATGTTTCCAAAGTTTTTTATTAAGGGCATTTTGGTCATTTAGTTATTAAAATGAATTAAAAACAAAAATAAAAGCCCACAAATTTTTCCATCTTCCTCCATGGCCGAAATTTGCAAGAGGAAGCCATTTCTAGGGTTTTTCAAGCTTCCAAGCTCGATTCTGAGTTCGTTCTAGCCCCGTTTTTAATGATTTTTACGTTTTTGAAATTCTCGTAACAAGATCTACCTATTTCTACCATTAATTTGAGTTATGGTTAAAGTATTGGGTTTTGAAATATGATGAAAATGTGTGTAATTTTATGATTAATGGTAGAAAATGCATGTTTATGGTTAGAGAAACGACTTTTACTAAGTGATTTTTGATAAATATGCCTAAAAGGACTAATTTGTAAAAGTTATAAAATATGTAGTAAAAGTGTGTTTTAATGGAAATTTTTGGCTGCTATAGTTATGAAAATGGTTCGGCTAGGCTTAAGGTACAAAGAAATTGAATGAAAATCATTTTACGAGCATAGGGGCAAAAGTGTAAATATGAAAAGTTTAAGGGCAAAAATGTAATTTTTCCAAATATGATTTTTGGGCTGAATTGATTAGTGTAATGATTAAATAAGTTAAATGTGATGTTTTAGATCAATAAAAATGAAGTTCAGGCCTAGAACGAGGGAAAAATAGTAATTGACGGTTAGGTCCCTCTTTGCCATTTTGGTGTCGAGGTAAGTTCATATGTAAATAATGCTATATTCTGTTTTTATTTTAAATATTCTAAATGCTTTGATAATGTATGAAATAAATGATTGATTCCATGGTTGTATTTGACGAAGTTCGGATAAATAAGAAAAATCTCGTTTGAACCTTAGGAATAGAATAGGATACTAGTGACATGTCACTAAGAATATTTGTGATGTATGTGTGATCATGTGGTCCGGGTGCTAGTCTCGTACGTCTACCAGTGGCTGGGTAGTCTGGCATGTGTTGCTGATACCTGACAGCTTGTGTGAGTAGCACTGCGTAGTTACGTCTTGACCGTTAGCTTGTGTGAGCAGGCCCGAGATTTGCTCGAGAGCGAGCATTTATGTCATATGAGAGATGAGGTAGCTTTAACTACATATGTGGCATGTATGTGCAAAGAATTTTTGTGCATCCATTTAGTATTCCAAGTGTTCAACGGGTATGCCAAAAATGAGAAAGTAAGTGGTTATGTTACGAGTATGTACGTAAAGATTTTAAGTATTGACTTCATGTTATTGTAAGTTATGATCACTATGAAAGTGACTTTGAGATAGCCCTATGATTGTTGATTTATGGTCATGATATATAAATGCATGGAAATACGGTTGATGACTATATGTTAGGCCTTAGAGGCCCAATTGATTGGTGAGATAGTAAATGTTATTCATTTGAATTGCGGTTTATCAGTTATGAGTGAAAGGAAATATTGGCCTAATTGCCTATTAAAAATGGTTAAGAAAGTATGGAAAGAAAGAGTAATTACACTTTGAAATATGTTAAGCTATATGCATGAAAACATGAATATACATAAGTAACGTGTACTTTTACTAAGATGTTTAAAATTATTTGCTAATTATGAAACATGCCGTAATGGAGAATTTATGGTCGCTAGACTAAAAGTCGAGTAATACTAAATTATTTTAGTAAATCAAAAGAGAGTAAACATGTGAATAGGTTATATTACAACCTTGAGATTTATAACTATTTTTATATTAACTTGTGCTTATATTGTCAAGCATAGTATATTACTAGCATGAGTTGCTCATTATTTTCATATGAACTTACTAAGCTTTGAAGCTTACTCCCCTTCCTTTCCCATCCCTTATAGGTTAATTTAGCTAGCTCGGGTTGGAGGCCGTCGGAGATGTCATCACACTTCAAGCTATCATCGTGGGTAAAAATGAATACAAACCTCTTAAGTTTATGGCATGTATAGGGACTTAGTCGATTGTGAATGTGTCATTACGATTTAGCCCAAGGTATTGGCTTGTAGTGGTTAAGGGTTTGATGTAATCTGAAGCCATGTGAATTGGCTTATATTGATATTTGATTCATTTTGCATAAGGCCATGAGATGTGGCTCATATTGATTATTGGGTTGTAAGCCTATTTATTTAAGTATACATGTGCCCATGCAATGGTGATGTGGTTGGTGGTTGTGTGTATGTGATGAGATGTGTTACGGTTATGAATGCTTGATGATTTAATTGGGATTTGTTTAGTCTGATGATAAACATGGCTTAAATGAGAGTTGGTAAGTTAGGCTTGACAAAGTATGAAGTCTTATGCATGTATAAGTAAAGATGAAATGATCACGGTCATGTCTTGTTTGTGTATGTTTAAGTGCTCACTTATGCCATGCTAAGTGCCTTTAAAGTCATGTATGTGTATGTGCAAATAAGGGTGGTAACTGGCTTGGAAAATAGCCTCAAAGTTGTCTACACAGGTAGGCACATGGGCGTGTGTCTAGACCGTGTGTGACACACCGTCTACCCCCATGGGCGTGTGATCCGGCCATGTGTCACTTGCACCCTAATTTGGTAAAACAGAATGCTCAGTAGTAAACACATGGGCAGAGACACAATAATGTGTCTCAGCTGTGTGGAGGACACGGCCTAAGCACAAGGGCATGTGACTTGGCCATATGACTCAATTTAGTTGATGACGTCATAAACAGAGAGTTATACGGGCTGAGGACATGAGCGTCTCCCAAGCTACACGGGCGTGTGTGACCACACAGCCTACCCACACGGGCGTGTGACCCTTCGAAATAGGAAAATTTTTTAGGTATTGTTTAAGTTTTTGAAATTTTGTCAGTTTAGTCCTGAACCACATCCAATGTATATTTTTGGCCTCGAGGGCCCATATAAGGGACGATATGCATGTGAATGAATAATTTTAAATTTGGGCAAAATTTTATGGCCCAGCTTTGTGTGAATGTTTATGTTTTAGTCCGATAATGCCGCGAACCCTATCCCGACATCGGATACGGGTAAGGGGTGTTACAGAATGCATCAAATGGCATTTTATTAATTTATCACTGAATTATCTAATTACTTAATTAACCATAAAATTTAATCAAAATTTCCATAATGCCAAGCCAATATCATCAACTATCTATTTAGTGGGCTAATTACCACATAAGGACCTTCACTTTAATATTCCATAGCTATTAGATACCTTTAACTAATAGAACATAAGTTTTACACTTTACGCGCTTTAGTCCTTTTTATCAAATTGATCACTCAAACAATAAAATTTCATAACGAAATTTTCACACAAACATACTATCATGATACAAACATTAAAATAATAATAATATAATTATTTCAACTTTGAATTTGTGGTTTTGAAACCACTATTCTTTTTTTGTGATAAAAAGACATGAGGGTCAACTTCAATTTATTACATCATTTAAAACTAACTCATGGTATCCAAGGTATAATCCATATTAAAATCCATTGTACAATTCTTAGCCTTAACCCAATTACTAAGATAGTCCGCTACTTTATTACAACAGCGAAGGGCCCAAATAAAATTGAAACTGTAAAAAGGTTCCATCAATTTATGAATTTCCTAAATGTGGTAGCCCATAGTAGATAAATCATCATTCTTTTTATTGAAATGATTCACCAAACTGACACAATCTGATTCAAGCTCCAACTTTGACCACTTTTTTGACTGGGCAAAACTAATACTTTCTTCTAGCTCTTGCAACTTAGCCCATTCAGCTTGCATGTTTTTATCCAGCACCCCCACCCGACCGCCAAGAACAAAGCCATCGTGATCCCTGGCTACAATTCCGTAACTCATTTTCTTACTAATAATAGTGACGTCAAAATTAATCTTAACCACCCCTGTTCTGGTTTCCTCCAAACTTTCTCCATAACTGGTCTGGGAAGTATAGGTTTCTTCAGTAAGTTGAAAATACAGAAGTCCTTGCTCAACAATGCAACTTTCTCCCAGGTCATTCTGGCATCTTCCTCCACACCCCGAAAAACTCCATTATTACTATCATTTAAGACATTTCATAAAACAGTGATGAAGTCAGAGAAAGCTTTTTTATCCAGCACACGGGCCATACCTTCAATCCAATCGATACACTGAATATAGTTTCCCTCGAGCAGTTTATTATTGAGACCACCATAAGCTAGCACCGCACTAGCCCTTAGGTAATTTTTCATCGCATGAATAATGGTATCCTTCTCTTCACTACATCTTGGGCAGGTGCTATTAAACTCCTTATGAATGCTGGAAATTTTCTCGTACGTTGGAAGGATGTCGTGACCCAAACGCCAACAGAAAATACAAATTTTCAGAAGAGTTTGCAACTTCCACGTGAATCTCTAAAAAATCTAGTAGGGGCCAAACACCACATGCTTGAGTGTCAACCATGAGTAAGTAGATTTGGTGGAAAATGAGCCATGAGGGTTATGGAACCAAATACGACAATCGTCTGGACCATTATGAAGAATGGGAATTTTGCATATTTGATCCACGACAACATTTTAGTTGCCCATGAGCTCATGCACTACCTCCGTAGCTTGAAAAATGGTCCGAATAAGGGTTGCATGGTCAAGCTCAACATGAGCAAAGCATATGACCAGGTGGAGTGGAGATTCCTTGAGAAAATACTGATAAAAATGGGTTTTTCTAATGATTGGATTAATAAAATTATGAATTGTGTCTATTCTGTCCAATATACGACTCTTTCTAACATTATTATCCCTGAAAAGGGCCTCCGTCAAGGGGACCCTTTTTCCCCATATCTGTTCCTCTTTTGCATGGATGCTCTTTCCCGTATGCTAATTTATGCCCAAGAGACTAATAAGGTTAAAGGCATCTGGGCTAGTAAGGATGGCCTTAGAATTAACCACCTCTTTTTTGCTGACGATGCTCTTTTGTTTTTCAGGAACCAACAAAGTAAAGTGGAGGCTTTTACAAGAATTTTGGAAACCTTTGAGAAGATGTCCGACCAAAGCATTAACCTGGATAAGTTAATGGTTTACTTCAGCCCTAATACTCCTACGCCTCAATGCACGACTTTAAGTGGTTTACTTAGGATGAATGTGGTTGCCAAGCTTAACGGCTATCTTGGTCTCCCCATTCTGGTTGGAAAGAAGAAGTCTACTACCTTCTAGAGTATATTAGATTATACTGCAAGTAGCATCAATAGTTGGTCGAAGAGATTATTGTTAAATGGAGGCAAGGAGATTTTCATCAAGTCGATTCTTCAATCAATCCCTACATATGCTTTCTCGGTGTTCTTTGTCCCTAATGGAGTCCTTGAGGAGCTCTAATCTTTGATTAGCCGGGTGTGATAGGGGGAAAGGAAAAAAACAGAGGCTAGAATATGATGTCCTGGGACCGAATGTGCTATCCAAAAGGCATGGGGGCTTTGGCTTCAGGGATTTGCAGTGTTTTAACGTGGCTATTTTGGGTAGGCAAGTGTGGCGGCTCATTAGTTGTAAAGACACCTTATGCTATAGAGTTTTAAGTGTAAAATACTTTCCTAAAGGTGATGTTTTCCACCCTAAGAAAATGGATAAGCCCTTTTATACATGGTAAAGCATTGCTAGGGTTGCTAGTACGCTGCATGAGGGTTTCGGCTGGAACTTGGGTAATGGCAGCAAGATTAATATTTGGCATGAAAACTGGGGTTTTGAAAGGTTGTCTGGTGCATCTATTTGTCTTAACAAAAGGCAGGTTCATGAGTGTAAGGTGAGCCTAAACCACTATTTTGATTTGACTAAAAACGGGATGTTACATGACAAGTCACACTATATGTCAACCCAACCTGCATCTTCCTCCCTCGAATTTCAAAAAGGAACTTTTGGAACACCAATAGGATTAAAGGAAAGAAAAATAATCAAGAACTATATTTCACTTTGATATGGAAGTGTAATTGTAACACCCCTAGCCCGCATCCGTCGCCGGAGGAGTTAAGAATGTTACTAAGTAAGCCTTAATTTCGTTTCTAATATCAACCATATAAATAAAACATTCAAGCATCATTGATCACATTCATAAACGCTTTCATCATCTAAAAATAAAAATGCAAGTTGACTAAGTAAGCCATTTGCGTATGGCTATACATATATATACATCACCAAAAGGTACTAGGTCAAATTACAAAGTCGATCCTATAAATGCCATTTTCAAGATTTAAACAAAAAAATACCAAAAAGCTTAGATAGTGTGGTTGACTTCGACTTTGGAACTTCCGAATCCGATGGACGACGAGCAAAATCTATAAAACAGAGGAGCAAAACAAAAGAATAAGCATTCCAATGCTTAGTAAGCTTTAAGTAATGAAATCATCTAGGAAATTAGCATATTAATATCAAGTCTATATAAATCAGCCTTGGATCGAATCCAAACCTAACGAAGATACTTCCTTATTGATCATATCATAAAGGGGAAATCAATATTTCCATCTAATTCTTTAATTTATAACCGAATACAATCTTCTCATGCATATATATGTAGCCTACTAGTGATGTTGAAATCGCCTAAGTTAGTACTCATACCTTCAAATCCAATCATAAACATTCAAAGGATTTTAACAATAGTCTAAGCATAATTGTTGACTTTCGAAATACAAAATATAACAATTAAACATATCCTCAACGAAAGCATTTACTTACTTGATCACTTCACGTTAAGTTGTACTTATGCTTGGAACTAATTTGACATGCATTATATAAATTCTCTTGCGCATACTTACGGTTTATCAACCCAATTAATAGGCCGGCGAAAACGTCCTTGTGAACTAAACCCAAATCATAGAACTGGCTCAGAAGCCCTTCGAGACTAAGCTCGGTTTGCGCTGCTGGCTTAAAGGCCCTTCGAAACTAAGTTCGGGAGTAACACTGGCGCAGAGCCCTTCGGAACTAAGTCCGGTTTTTAACACTGGCTTATAGCCCTTCGGAACCAAGTCCGGTTTTAACACTGGCTTATAGCCCTTCGAGACTTAGCTCGGTTTCAAACCTTAATCAACATTTACACATACATACACGTTTAAACCACACTTTGATATTTGAATACAATTTCAGCATTCTTTCTAACTATATTACAATTGATTCACTAGTCATAACAAATGACATGATCTTGTTTCATTATTCCGGAAACTTTCTATTATTATACGACTACAAACAAGTACTTTACCTATTTATTTTGTCATGTGACGCAAGCAAGACCACTATGTCATAAATTATTCATCGAAATTATAATTAGATAATTTCTATATCTAAACATAAGTTATATTCATTACTCAAAGACTTACCTTGTATCTTTCTGAACAAGTTCGGGTTGGCTATTCCGCGACTTTAGCTTTTCCCTTATCCGAGGTTGCCCCTCTATGCTCTTGAGCTTAATCAATAAATTTTAAACTAACTATTAATCAATTATCCAAGTATTACTTTCAGAATATAGCACACACACACATATATATATATATATATATATATATATATATATATATATATATTCGAATTTCACACATACAACTTATAGTAAGCTTATAAAAATCAATAAGCAATTCATTAGTAATCACAACTTCCCGATAAGCTGAGTTACTGAGCAACAGTCATTAATTTACTTATAATTTGAGCTACGAAACTCCAAATCAAAGACCGTAAATTTTCCTCGAAAACAGACTAATTTATCTTTCAGCCATAAAATTTTCATAATTTTTAGTCTAGCCAATCCCTACCAGATTTTTCTTAAAGGTCACCTTGTTTCACTGCTTGACTAAACTGACCATTCTTCACTACGAATCAGATTTCTCAATGTACAGAATTCAAAATGTGTTCTCACTTATTTCATTTGAAACTAGACTCATTAAGGAATCTAAGCATATAAAATTTATTCCAAGACCATTTTTATACATTTTATAGTATTTTTATAAAAACAGAACAGGGGATCTAGAAGATATTCTGACTCTGTCCCCCATTACTTCGATTTACCCCTGATCGATGGTTCTTTTACTCTTATTGTTTCCACTATAGAAAACTAGACTCCCTAAGCTTTCATTACACAATTTATTTAGCAACTAATTCATCTTCTACAATTTATGGTGATTTTCTAAAATCACCTTACTGCTGCTGTGTCAAAGTAGACTACCACAATTTAATCATTCACATATCCAAGCATTCTTTGCATACATATTAATTAAGCATGTATCTCACCAATCAACTTAGTCCTATATATATATCTATAAATTCACTTATTCATAATCTCAATACTACATTGCTCAAATCATTTTTTTCAAGTTCAATTTCACCAAACTTCAACCTAACTTAATCTATAATAGTTCATCACAAGTTAAAGCACATACTTTATTAACTTTTATCATAGTCTAAAATCGCATATAGTACATTCGGTCATAGCATAAACATGAATATATTTAACTTGACTCCTTCATGAAAGATTAAGGTTATAATCAATAGTTTTTTTCTCTTAACCATTTAATCTATAGAACACAATTCATAACTTAAATTTTTTTCTAAGCTTATAGCAATAGAGTTTCTCCAATAACATTCAATGTATATTTAGTTTGCTCAACTCTTATCTCTACAATTACAATTTCAACAACTTAACACACTTATATAATCACAAACAATTAGAGTACTTTTATTGATTCACAATAACAACCAACATAATATTTCTAAATGAAAATTCCCTCTTGGCCGAATGCTCCTATAGCTAACAAAGTGAAAATTTGCACATGGGTTATGGGGGGATTAAGAAATTATCCTAAGAAACACAAGAATTTTCTATCAAAACACTTCAAACATACCTTAATCAAGGCTAGGATGGTGTAGCCGAAAGTTGTTTTTTTCCCACTTTTCTCTTCTTGAGATTTTCGGCCAAGAACATTCAAAGGATGAGCTACTTTGGTTTCTCCTCCCACTAAGTCATTATTCAATTATTATTATTCTTTTTCTTATTCTTTAATTCATTTTTTTTAAATTAATGCTAATAAAATATGTATATAATATATGAGTCAACTACATGGCCGGCCACTAAAGAAATAAATTGGAAGTTTGACATGCAAGTACAAATTTTTGACATCATGCACTATTTGGTCACTTTTACTATAGTCTAGCATATTTCATATTTGTCTCACATAAGTCCATACTAATAGACTTCACATATGTCGACCAAATTTAAAGTATGAAAATTTCACATATTCATATTCACATATAATAACCATAAAATATAATGACTAATTATTTTTATGACTCGGTTTTGTGGTCCCGAAACCACTTTTCCGACTAGGGTCAATTTAGGGTTGTTACAGTAATAATGGTCTTAATAGTATTGGCCTCATATTTTATACATAGATCGAATAATGTCATAAAATAAAGAAAGACGGAATGAATGAAAGAGAATTCTTACCAATAGGTACTTTGAATGATGACTGATAAACTGTAATTTATACATATTTTTATCCCTCACTTAACATGTTTATGAATGATTTCCCCTTAGATTTGGTGAATTTGGTGCTCCTAATCCTTTAATTTCATGTTTTATACTTAGGTGAGCATAGGAGGACGAAAAGAACGAGAAACGAGCCAAAAACATAGAAAACGGGCTGACAGGGGAAAACAACACAGCCTGGACTTCCTAACACGGGTAGAACACACGCCCGTGCCAAACTAACAGGCTCAACCACGGCCAAAATCAATCTCAGCACAGGCGTGTTGATCTAATAGGCTCGACCACAGCCTATAGTAATCGCACAGGGCGTGTCACACGGGCGTGTCCTTGCCAACCCCTAGCTAAGTTCCATTCAGAAAAGGGCAAGTTTTAGGGCTCTTAGGCATTCTAAAGCCTATTTAAACACCCTAGAGGAAGACTAAAAGGGGGACGGAGAATAGGGAGTAAGGAATTACTCCAAGAAAGCCGATTGATCCATCTCAGAAGCCGGATTCATCATCAAGACTAAAGATCTCTCCTCAATTTCCCTTCAGGAGTTTTGGGTTTTCTTTATGTTTTGTATTCTTTATTATTCTGAGATGTTTTCTTATTTAGTTATGAACTAAAACCCCTAAATACCTAAGGGGGATGAAACCTAAGACGAATCTTGTTATTATTTCCTGAATCGTATGATAAATATTTAACTTGTTCTCAATTATGTGTTCTTAATTCTTGTTTTGATATTTCAGGATATCACTTCAAGTTAATGCTCTTAGTTGGAGGATGAATAGTCCCTGGCTAAGAGTGACTTTGTCATAATTAAGCAGAGTTGATTGTGCGCCTAGAGATAGGGTGATAAGATT
Source organism: Gossypium anomalum (assembly GCA_025698475.1). Taxonomy (NCBI): domain Eukaryota; kingdom Viridiplantae; phylum Streptophyta; class Magnoliopsida; order Malvales; family Malvaceae; genus Gossypium; species Gossypium anomalum. Next base: position 52,378,217 of record CM046966.1, on the reverse strand, counting down.
TTATCGGATTAGGGTGAAACCTAATAAGGGAATCCAAAGATCGAGTTAATGCAACCCTAGGGTGTTAATTAGAGAAAAGTCTCAGTTATTCAACCTAGGGATTAGACGTTATTAGTCTAGGTGGATTTTTCCTTAGGTATTGTCCTAAATCAATCGTTTTTCCCAAAAGTAATTTCCCAATTCTATTTTCTACAACTTCTTAGTTTAATTAATTAGTTAGTTAAAACAAACCCCTTATTTCTTAGGCTAGATAATAAAAAGACAGTCATTACTAGTAATTTTAGTCCTTTAGATTCGACAATCCAGTCTTGCTAAAGCTATACTACTGTTCGATAGGTACAATTGCCTACATCGTGATAATAGTTAGTCTCAAGAACGTTTAATTATAAATTTATAAAACTTATCACGGAAAATCACGATCAATGAACAAATAGGGATGCGACTAATAGAGTGTCGTGTTAGGGTGTCGAATTCTAGGCTATCGCCAAACTTCAACTACTGGACGTTCTACTTGTCCTAGTTGAAATCTAGGGATGAAACTGATAACTGTCTCCTCATTGATGATATCGTGACCCACCACAAAACTATGTCATTGAACTCTCAACTTACTCTTCTGTTCTGGCCTCTCGAACTGGAACATATGTTGACCTCCGATCGCCTTCATCTATGTTTGCAAACTTTGCATATATCAAGTATTGGTGATCCACTAGCAATATGCGTCTGGACCATCACCTCCATCCCCCTTGTGCCTCTTATATCAAAAGCCTCATATTTGACGGGGTCAACCGAAGCACAAAATCGATATTTCAATGGCGATATTCTCACCTGGGTGGATCTGATGATTTTCTGCCTAATTCTTGCACAAAGCTTCGACAATTTTATGTTCAAGTTGAAAGCCAATAAAGTTGTGTTCTCCAATGAAAAACGACCCCAATATTGGTGTCACAAATTTCACTATTGTAATAAACAACAACATTAACTCGTTCACTCATTTCAATGAAATAACCTGTTTCTCATGTTGGAAATACAAACATTATGCAGAAAAATAAAGTTGTAATTATATGTGAACAACAAAAATTGAACCTTACTTGATGCAATTATGTGTTTGCTCGAAATTATTCCTTACGAAACGTCTTGTGAACTTCCTCTTCGTGCGGTTCACTATGCTTGAAATTGGCTTATGGCACTGAATGCTGAAAGCAATTGATTTATGCAGTAGGGGTGAGTGGCAAAATGGTTCAAAAAATATTATATGGTATTCCCAGGATAACTGACAGGTAAATTTCAACTTTGCACGGGGTGAAATTGGGAGAGTGAAAACGCTACCTACAAGGAGCATTGTTAGTGACATGTCAGAAAAATGCACTAAAAGCGCACCTAGCTGGAGGTGTTTTCAATGCTATGTCAGCTGAAAACGCTTCCAGTTGGGTGCGCTTTCAATGCATTTTTCTGACACGTCACTGAAAACACACCCTGTAGGTAGCGTTTTCACTCTCCCAATTTCAACCCTTGCGAAGTTGCCACTCACCTATCAAATTACCGTGATAATATTTTCTAAACATTTCGAGTCGACCTCCACCTACTATAAACTACGAGAGACCAAAACTCGAAATGATTCAAAAAAATTGAAAAAAAAAATGAACTTCAAGTTAACCGAATCAAGCCAAATTTTACAATTCAAATAACAAATTGGTGCAAATAACCTTTTGGTATCTGCCAATTTTGAAGATTACCAAATTGGTCTAAAAATAATGACAAAAAAATTCAGAACAATTTCAAAATTTTTAAAATTAAATTATTTTTAGAACATAAAATATTTATAAAAACTCTAAAATTTATATTTTCCACCAAATATAAATATTATAAAAAATTCTAAAGAATATATAAAAATGTTAAAAATTAAAAAATTTCCTAAAATAATATTTTTGGGATCTAAAACCTATACCCTAAACTCCAAAAACATTTACAAACTCTAAATAAAAACCCTTAAAAGAACCCTAAACCCTAACCTTAAAAATCCTAAAAATCATAAACAAAAATCATGGAGAAAGAGAGAAGGAAAACGCGTCCAATTGGATGCGCTTGCTGAGACGCATTTTTCTTCTCTCTCCAAAATCAACCTAATTCGGTAATTTTGGTAACAAATTAGCATTTTTGGGTAGTTCACCCCATCATACAACTATTTAAATATTTCTATTTTTTGTGGTCGAATTATAAAAACTATCAATTTTATCATTAAGATTCCGAAGCTTTCTCTAATTGAAATAATAACACATTTAGTCCTCAATATTTACACATTCTATTAATTTAATCTTAATTCTAAATAATTCAACAAATTTAATCATCTATATCTATAAAATTTACCAATTTACTCTTCAAACACATCTTAATCATAAATTAAAACTACAAATCAAAGACAATGAGATTGGACTCAACTCTAACCTAAAGGACATGACCTTGATTGAATTATACCATTTAAATAATTTTATAATAATAATTTTAAAAAAATATAAAAATAAATAATAAAATGTTATTTAAAAATCATAAAACATTTTAAAAATTATTTAAAATTTTAAAAAAATAAAAAAATTTAAATTAAAAACGTTATAAAAAATTATTTAAAATTAAGATAATGGAAAATATCTGCATATTTATTTCTAAAACTTTAAATATAAACGGCACTTTCCATCCATTTAACTTGGTTTGAAGAATTTTTAATATCCACTTAATTTACCTAAGAACAATCCATTAAAGATAATGACAACTTTCTTTGACTATGTGGATCATAAACAGTTTTAAGCTTTCAATTTCAAGCCTTCGACAATGGCGGCCAATTTGTAGGGCTCATTTGACCCCACAATCTACCATTCAATTATCCCATGATCGTTGTTGACAGATAAAGATGTATTCTGACGAAAATAAAGCATAAATATTTAGCAATCCCAGTTCATTGATCTTTATCGATGGAGTTCAAAAAGATTTGCTTTTCCATATCAAAATCAGATTAGTTATATATTTTAATCATTTCCACAGTGCAAAAGAAGAAAAAGAAACTAAAATAACATTTCTTAATATGTTTTATATATAACATTACAAGTTATGGGAAAACTTAGAAAAAAAATGACCTTTGAGAAAAAATAAATAAATAAATAGAGTCTAAACTAAATTCGTACTCAAATGAGTGTTTGTCATCAATTAAAATAAACTCAATTAAGTTTCTCCATTAAATTTTTTTGTCTTTATCCGCGTTAATTGTTAAAATCAATCGACAGACAAATTAGATGGTGACATATGACAGTTTTCATTTAACATTCTATTTTTCTCGTAAAAAATTATAAAAAAATCATTAAATATTAAAAATAATATATTTAAAATATATAAAATACTAAAAGTTTATATAAACTTATAAAAATTATAAAACTTAAAATATATATAAAATATTCATAAAAACTTATAATTATTATAAAAGCTTATAAAAAATTTCTAAATACTACAAATAGTTATAAAACTTATAAAAGTTCATAATAAGTTTAAATAATTTAGAAAATTTTAAATCTTTTAATCACATTATAAAATTATAAAAATTCATTTATTGGTTTCTCATTTTCGAAATTAAACCCTTAAAATCAAAATGAACATGTGATATTAGTGTTGGAAAAGTTCAATTTAGAAAAACAATTTTGTAGCACAGCAAAAAATAAGAAAATCTCTAAAATCGATCCTTTGTGGTTTTTATAGCAGTAAACCTTCTATCAAATTAGTATTTGTGTCTTGGAATAGGCAAACTTAATTGTTTCCTAGCTTTCTACCAACATGATTTTCTCCATTATTTTCAAACACTTGGCTTGCTTAGAGTGTCAACTCTAATTCACGAACCGTTAACACTGTAACATCTCATACCTAATCTGATCACCGGGTCTAAGCTACGGGATATCACATTTGTTGTCGGAGCAACTACGATAAACTATATTCAATTTACATCATTAGACATTTAAATGCGAAATTAAATGTGTAAAACACGGTCTATAATCATTTTCGGGTCATATATAAGCTTATGAAAGCTCAATATCATCTCGGGGTCGAACTAGGACTAAATTATAAAATTTTAAAGACATCCTATGCTAGTGGCGTGACTTCCAGGGTTCAGTGTTGCAACATTTAAGATAGTAACTGTAATATCCCTAACCCGTATCCGTCACTGGAATAGGGTTACGGAGCATTACCAGGCTTATTTCTTAAATAATCATATAATTCACATACAATTTCCATCTCCAAATATAAATCATTCATAATCAATCACATTGTCCCTAATACGAGCCTACGAGGCCCAAATCATGCATTAAAAGTGGTTCGGGTCTAAACCAATAACTTAAATTTTTTTTGGAAAACATAGAAAATTTTACAAAATACAGGGGACACACACCTGTGTCACAGGCCGTGTGGACATTTGAAATGGGATCACATGGCCGTGTCCCAGCCCGTGTCTGACTCCGTGTAACTCCCAGACATAGGTCCCATGACCAACCACAAGCCTATGTGACTAGCCCGTATGCCTTTCGAAATGGCCTCACATGCTCGTGTGCCAGACCGTGTGCTAGGCCAAGCCAAAATTGTAGGGTATACTGACTTATGCCACATGGCCAAGTCACACGCCCGTGTGCTGGGCCGTGTAGAGCATACTGACTTGGTTTCTAATTAAACACCAGGGGACACACGGTCGTGTCACCTAAACTCAATCGAATTAAACTCAAATACGATATTTCTCTGCTTAAACACATTCAGCTAGCTCTTTTATGAATGTATAGATTCCAAAACAACATATTAAACCAAGTTACATTCAATATAAATGATGTTTAATTGCTTAAAGACTTACCTCGGATATCGACGAACTTATAAATCGGCTATTCGACTATTTTTGCTTTTCCCCAATCCAAGTCCGATTTCTTTTGTTCTTGATCTATATAATTTCAAATTAACCTCATTTAAACACAATTTCATTCAATTTAATCCAACAACACATAAATGGGTAAATTGCTATTTTACCCCTGATATTTCATACTTTTACAAATTAGTCCTAATTGCATAAAACACAAAATACACAAAATCTTCATTCAACATGCTTAAGCTGAATCTTCATCTAACACATAAAAATACACACATTTCATATATTTTGTATTTTAATCCCTCAATTTATTATTTTTGCAATTTAGTCCTAATTACTCAAAATCTTCAAAAACTCCAATACAAAACATGTTAATCTAAAACATATCTTTAATATTTTCATCATAAAACAACAAAAATCACAAGTTCTCATCAATGGCATAACTCAAAATATTCATCAAAATCAAAAATCCAAGCATGGGTCGGGTGGTATTCGAAGCAACAATCTCAAAAACGTAAAAATTATCAAAAATCGAAACCAAACTAACCTTGAATCAAGCTTGAGAAATGCCGAACCCCTACCTTGTTTTTCTTTTCTTTTGTTTCGGCAAAAACTTAGAAATAACACATATTTTGGCTTTATTTTATGTTTTATAATATATATTATAGTTTATTATAACTTAAAGTTTAATTTACAATTATAACCTTAATGAATTATTATAAAATCTTTATAACATAAACATATTACCGTCCAACTAATATTCAAATGGGCTATTTACAACTTAAAGACTCCAATTTAGAGAGCCATTAGCACTTAGTCCCTTTTAGAAATAACCACCAAATTTCCCTTTTACATGATTAAGTCCTTTTATTTAATCGAGCACACAAATGATCAAATTAAACCACGAAAATTTCACAGATATAAATTCACACAAAATAAACACAGAAAATAATTTTTAAAAATTTTTCTGACTCGGATTCGTGGTCCCGAAACCACCGTTCTAATTAGGGTCTAAATCGGGCTGTTACATTTCATACCAATTTCACATCTCAAAATCACCTAAAACCACAAACATACCAATCTCAAATTTCAACCATTTGGCACTCTAATTACCAACTCACAATAAATGTTCATATAGCAATTATACACAACATATCAAAAGGCCATTTGCACATATACATACATCACCAAACATGCCAAAATAAGCCAAATTACATGGCTATACACATAACTAAGCATTTAACATTTACAAGCCAAATCAAATGGCTAAATCCATTACCAAACTATAAACCATAATGACCATAATTCCTATACATGCCATATAACCAAAATCACAAGTTCAAAAGTACCAAAATGAAAGCTTGATAGTGTGATGAGATCTTCGACGACTCTGAAATCCAAGCAAGCTTTGATATTCACTATAAAACACGAAAAAGTAAAGGGAGTAAGCTATAAAGCTTAGTAAGCTCGTATGCTTAAAGTAAAACTTACTATATAAACACAATTTAAGCAATTAACATATCATAACATAACTCATATTGATCCACAAACGTATCACATATTCATTTACAAGGTTAGATATGAAATTCACAAGTTTCTTGAATTCAATGCTTGTATGTTTCATGTACATACCTATATCAATTCGTATCAATTTCATACTTACCCATATCCTCGATATACCGTTGAACCATTTGGAATAATATAATATATGTAACAGCCCATTTTCAGTGAAATCGAAATAGTGGTTTTGGGACCACAAATTTGAGCCGAAAGAAAATTTATTTTAATATTATTGCATGGTTTGCATTATGTTAGGAATGTCATATGAAAATTCTGATAAGAAAATTTTACCGATTATGTGCTTAATTACAGGAAGGACCAAATTGCATAAAATGTAAAAGTTAAATTCTAGTAGCTAGAAGGATTAAATAGCTATGGAATTCAAAACTTGAGGTCCTTATATGGTAACTAGACCATTAAAGAAAATTTAGTAGATATTTTTGGTGATTCATCCATGGAAAAATTAGAAAAAGTTAAGGACTAAATTAGAAACTAAAATAATTAAAAGATGATAATAGAGATATCATCTTATTTTATATCATCTTCCCTAAAATTTGTATGGAAACCCTAGGAGAGAGAGAAGAAACTAATCAAGCTTAATTGGGTAAGTATTCAAGTCTTGTTTTTATTAATTTTTACATTTTTAAAATCAAGATAGTTTAATCTATCTATTTTGGGAATTAATTTGAAAAGTTATCAAAGTATAGAATTTTTTCCATTGATGAATATGCTGAAAATTTAAAATTTATGGTAGAAAATGAAAGGTTGTTGATAGATAAACAACTTTTACAAAGTGAATTTTGATGAAAATGTGATTTAGGGACTAAGTTGTAAATTTGTGAAAATTGAAGAAAAATTTTAATTTTATGAAATAAATGTGTTGTAAATGTTATATTAAAATTTTGGTTAGGCTTGGAATAAGGATTAAGTTGCATGAATTTCATTTTCGAGCCTAAGGACGAAATTAGAATTTATGAAAACTTTAAGGGCAAAATGATAATTTTGCCTAGGGTGTAAATTGAGTTTAATTGAGTATGAAATGTGAGAAATTTAATTAAATTCATCGGTATAGATCTGGATAACTCAACTTCAAAGCTAGATCGCGGAAAAGAAAAAGTCTCGGATTAGTAGAATTTCTTGCACGAACGATTTTTAAGGTAAGTTCGTGTAACTTAATTATGCATGTTAATATGTTTCAATTGAATGTTGAATATGATTTAAATGTGGTATATGTTTATGTGATTTTTATGAATGTTATAAATAATGAAATGATTACATGATTGGAAACGTATTTAAAATGTTAAGTTCTGTTAGAATAATGAAAATTGATGGATACGTATGATTTCTCGTGTGACACCCCTAACCCGTATCCGTCACCAGAATAGGGTTATAAGGCATTACCGGACATATCGAAACATTCACATATACTTAAGCATAACATAATCAAAAAATATAATAATCATTCACAAATGTCCCTTATATATGTCTACGAGACCTTAAACATGCTTTAGAAAGGGGTCGGTACTAAACCGAGCTCATACAAAATTTTTCGAAACTTAAACATTTTTCAAAGTTATACAAGTCACACACCTGTGTAAGCAGGCCGTGTGCCTCACACAGCATTAGACACACCCGTGTGTCCAGGCCGTGGTAAAACAGGGCATAAATACTGACTTATCCACACGGCTGGAGACACGCCCGTGTGCCTTGGCCGCGGTTGAAACTGACTTGGGTCACATGGCTGACCACACGCCCCTGTGTCTAGCCCGTGTACCCTTCAAAATGGCCTCACACGCCCATGTGCCAAGTCTGTGTGCCTTACATGGCCACCAAACACGTCCGTGTGTCTAGGCCGTGCTCGAGACAGACTTACTTCTAAAAGAAACATTGAAGGACACAGTCAAGACACACGCCCGTGTGCTCAATCGTGTGGGCAAATATAGGCCATTATATTTTCAACCAATTTCAACCCAAATCATACATCATTCATATCATATATTCATCAATCTATTTCATTCATAATTCACAAATCAAAACATAACATTCATAAACCAAAGACAAATCAAAACATATGATTTGTAACATTAATTTACCCCATTCATTCTCATGCCAAATTCTTACCAAATCCATAATCAAGCTGTAACACCCTAAACCCGTATCCATCGCCGAATTAGGGTTTTAAAGTATTACCGGTCATATCACAGTTCATACATATATTCATTACATTTCACAATTCAAAATTTAATCTAACATATATCAAAACAAATTATATATATATATAGAACAAATAACAAATCATCTATTTAATTAATTTGAAATAGTAACCAATCATTATATGGCTTTAGCATAGGTATAAATTATACATCAAACAAAACAAATTTCAAAATTAAACTTATCAATCATTTATGCGGCATTGATATAATAGTCAATATGAATTTACCTGTTTTGTACATGAATGCAAATTAAAAAAATCCATTCGGACATATGTGTATATATATATATAAGCAAATCCAAATAAGGCATTATGGTAAGTCACATTTACGAATTAATATAAAACCTAACATATAATAAGCACAACCATATTTCACCAAGTTCAAACACAAATCACCATATCATCATTAACCATCTTCGGACACAATTAACAATTTATTTCATATTATGATTCACAAACTAAGAATTATATCTAAACATTATACTAAATTACATATACATGACCAATTCATTTCACATCTATTCACCTATCAATTTAATCACATAAGATTATACCACACGTAATGATACCTTAATCAAATTTACCATTCCATAATTATTTAACCTTAAATATTAGACATGTTATGCTAGCTCAATTAACCAACCATTCATTCATAAAACATATTTCCATCTTGCCATAACAAATACACAATCAACCATGTGTTCATCAATTTACCTCATTACCAAGTCATGCTCAATTCACTAAACAATTTATACCTATACATTTTCATTACAAACCAAATATAAAGATTATTGCACATTCGAATATATATATATTTATAAATTATTAAACCAATCATAAATATAAAACATATCATATAATATACATACCAAATTAATCTCCAACCATGTTTGGATTTAACTGAATATTCTTTATCACCAAATCACATAATAACATCTTAACAAAACATACCAGCAAAAATTCACATATACTTTTATCCAGGCATAAACCATAGCCAAATCAGCCTCATATACACATCCAAAATCACCAACCATTTTCAAAGCATATAACACATATAAACATGTCTAAAGTTTCATATAATCACTTAACATATTAGCCATTTTCGCATGGCTTAATATATATACACAACTTCAAACTTATTAAACATAACCTAGCTTACACATGCCATAAAGTCAAGTTTTAACTTATAATGTACCAACGATAGTGTGATAGACTTTGCTGACGATCCCCGAGCTCGTAACTTGAATCCAAAATCTATAAAATAGAGGTAAAAAAGAACACACACAGTAAGCTATTTAAGCTTAGTAAGTTATAAGCAAATAAACATCTCAATAACATAATCAACTCAAACTATACTATCATATTCACATTAAATCACAAACTTACAATTTCATGTATATCACATACTTTCACATATAGAATTAGTTGGAATTGAATGTACATGCATATATTAACAAAGTACATTTACTCTCCTACACAAATACTCATGAATCAAAACATAACTTAATATACGTATTCATAGTATATAGCCGAATATACTACTCAAATACACATATGTTCACATTAATAACTTGTAAAATTTAGCATAACATATCAAATGGCCAACTTACCTTAATTTCAAATAAGTGATCAACTAACTTATACCTGATCATTTAATTCGTTTTACACCTTCGAACACAACTTATCATTGCCCGTTGAACCATTCGGAATTGAATAGGATACTCGAATAATCACATATATAGAACAATGCCAACGTCCCAGACGTGGTCTTACATGCTATCTCATATTGATACCACTGTCCCAGACAGGGTCATATACAAATCAAATACGATGCCGATGTCCCCAACATGGTCTTATTTGTAACCACATATCGATGCCAACATCCCAAACGTGGTCTTACTCGAGAACACATATAGGAAATCCTGTGTCATGACATATGTATCCTAGCTATTCCTAAGGTTCGTATGGGACTTTCGGACGTCGTAACTCAATTGAAACAAATTCATAAACATAGCTGCGAAGCTTGTACACATTCGGCTAACTCATTTATATATTCACATATTTCATTTCAACATATATAACTCACATTTAATTAAAATTAACAACGTTTATTTGGTTATAAACTTACCTCGGACGATGAAAAATGGAACAGGACGACTAGTTGACAACTTTAGCTTTCCCCCAATCCAAATTCGATTTCTTTGGTTCTTGATCTAAACATATTCAAATTAAACTCACTCAAACATATTTTCACTCAATTTAGTCCAAAAACACATAAATGGGTAAATTACCATTTTACCCCTGACATTTCATACTTTTTACAATTTAGTCCAAATTGCATAAAACACAAAACATGTAAAATTTGCACACATCATGCGTAGGCCGAATGTTCCTAGTGTTCATACTAGTCCATACATTTCATTTATTTCAAATTTTAGTCCCTCAATTTATTATTTTTACAATTTAGTCCTAATTACTCAAAATCATCAAAAATTCCAATACAAAACATATCAATCCAAATCATATCTTTTATATTTCACCAACTAATATCACAAAACTCAAATATTCATCAATGGCATAAATCAAAATATTCACCAAAATTAGAAATTTGAGCATGGGCTTTGTAGATAACATAGTAACGATCTCAAAAATGTAAAAATTATCAAAAAACGAGCTAGAACTTACCTTGAATCAAGCTTGGACAATGGTCGAACCTAAGATTTCTTTATTTCTTTTTCTTTTCTTTAGTTTCGGTCATTAGAAAATATTAAGAACATGGCTTTTAATCATGGTATATTATATCATATATATGTTATTTATTATTTTACATATTTAACCTTTAAAAATTAATAACTAAAACACATATTCTAAGGTCACAACCGTCCATCAATATTCCATATGGTCAAATTGCAACATAAATACCTCATATAAGAAAGGCATCATCAATTCGGCCCTTTTAAAAATAACCATCAAATTTTTACTTTACGCGATTAAACCCTTTTATTAAATCGGGCACTCAAACAATAAAATTAAATCACGAAAATTTCACACATATAAATTCACATATAATAAACACAGAAAATAGATTTTAAATATTTTTTTGACTCAGATTCGTGGTCCCAAAACCATCGTTCTGATTAGGGTCTAAATCGGGTTGTTACACAAACATATACCAAAAACTTACCAACTTGACCATTACTTTAGGCCAACCATAAGCACCACATAATAGCAACATTGCATCACATATCATATACCAAATTCAACCCATAAATTCAACCATAATTAAGCCATATCGCATGGCTAAATATACACTTCACAAAACCTATTCAAAAATCTCTAGCCTATACATGCCATACTCCAATATTTACATTTTTAAAATGTACCAAAATAGATTTCAATAGTGAGGTGATGATCCTTGACGATCCCCGAGCTCCCGATAGCTACGATATCTATAAAACAATTGGAAACACACACAAAGTAAGCTTTCAAAAGCTTATTAAGCCATATACAAATAAACTTAACTTTATAAGCATATAAACATCATCAAATTACATATATTCCATAGCCAAATACTATCATCAACCACATGGTTCATATACACTACATATTTCCCAATTCATTTGTACATATATCATATTTTCTCATACTTTTATCATATGTTCACAAAAGTACATATATTTACCTTTCATTCTCAAACATAATATACAATTCAAACGTACCTGAATTGGATACACATTCACATAGTCATTCATTTTCTCGGAATACCCGTTGAACCTTTCAGAATCAATAAGGATACTCGGATAGCTCAGAAAGCTCTTACAATGCCAACATCCTAGACTTGGTCTTACATGTAATCAAATATCAATGCCACTGTCCCAGACAGGGTCTTACATGAAATCAAATACAATGCCGATGTCCCAGACATGGTCCTACACGTAAATCATAAGTCGATGCCGACGTCCCAGATGTGGTCTTACATGAAATCACATATCAGATCCTATGTCATGATATATGTATCCTAACTATTCTTATGGTTCGTACGGGGCTTTTCGGACGTCAAAACACTATCAATGCTTTCACAATTTCACATATTCATCTTCCAAAGTCATTCATTTCATTTTAATAGCATGTAAGCATGAATAAATTGATTCAAACACATTTATTTGTATATTGACTTACCTCGTACGGATTTGAATGAATGAAGTCGACTACTTAATGACTTTCGACTTTCCCTAGTCTAATTTTGTTTTCTTTGGTTCTTGATCGAAATCAATTCAAATTTAACTTATTCAAACTCATATTTATTCAAATCAATCCATATATACATATTTAGGGCATTTTACAAATTATCCCTCACATTTTCACCTTTTGCCATTTTAGTCTCTAATTTATAAAATTACAAAATACACCAAATTTCAATACACACTTGCTTAGCCGAATATACATGGTGTTCATACAAGCCTATATGTTTCATTTATTTCACATTTTAGTCCCTTAAAATCTCATTTTTACAATTTAGCCCAAATTACTCAAATTTATCAAAAATTCAAAGATAAAATATATTAACCCAACATCAAGCTTTCATAAACTATCTTCAAACTTCATAAAACTCATAGTTTCATCAATGAAACAACTCAAAATCATAAAAAATTTCAGAAATTAAGACATGGGCTTGATAGATTACTAAGCAACGATCACAAAAACATAAAAGTTATCAAAAAACGGATCAAAACACATGCCTTAATAAAAAAACCATAGCCAAAACCCTAAGCTTGAATTTCTTTCTTTTTCTTTGATGAATTCGGCAATATAAGATGTTAATGGCCTTAATTTATGCCTTGTTTAATTTTTATTAACATAAATATACATTTTCCTATTTTAACCTTATTATAAACATTATAAAATCACATATATTGAGGCCATTAATGTCCATTAACCATGTAAATGGCATATTAACCACATAAGGACCTCCCATTTACAAAGACATAACAAATAGTCACACTTAACATATAGCTAGCAACTTTTACATTTTATGCGATTACGTCCTTTTATCAAATTGAGCATACAAACGATCAAATTTTTATACGAAAATTTTCACACATATTAATTCACATATAATAGGCATAGAAAAATAATATAAATATATTTTTTTGACTCAGATTTGTGGTCCCAAAACCACTATTTCGACTAGGGTCTAAACCAGGTTGTTAGGGTTCGGCAAGTATTTGGCTTGATTAAGGTATGATTCTAGCTCAGATTTTTATTATTTTTACATTTTTGTGATCATTGCTTTGAGTACTAGCTAGCCCGTGCCTTGAATTTTGAATTTGTTAATGATTTTGTGAAATGTCATTATTGAATGCTTAAGCTTTGTGATTGTTGATGATGAATTATGGAAGTTAAATTATAGATTATCAAGTTTTGTTAAGTGATTTTGAGTGAAAATGCCTAAATAGGATTAAATTGTAAAAAGTGTAAATTGAAAGATTAAATTGTGAAATAAATGTGAAATATGAGCTGCTAGAGACCTAAAGAGAATTCGACCAAGCATGGGTCTTATTGAATTTTGAGTAATTTGTGTTTTCATGAAATAGGGACTAAATTGTTAAAATGTGAAAGTTTTGGGTCAAAGCAAAAATTGGCTAAACTTATGTGTTTGTGGATTAAATTGAATAAATTAGTGATTAAATGGGTTAATTTTGAATACATATAGATTAAGAAAGAAAGAATTCAAATTTAAATCGGGGAAAATCAAAGGTTATTGAGTAATCGATCTGATTCGTCAATTCTGAGTACGAGGTAAGTTCGTACGTGATAAACATTGTTACAATGATGTTTTTAATGCTTTAATATTGCATAAATTGTATATATGCGACTACGATTGCGTACGACGACAAATAGACTATGTTTGGCACTTAATGTGCGAATTGGAATAGCTTCAGCTATATATATATATATATGGCACTTAGTGTGTGAGACTAAGATAGCTTCAGCTATGAAAGGCACTTAGTGTGCGAGATGATAATTGCTTCAACTATGCTTTATCACTTAGTGTGTGAGATATCGAGTATTCGATAGTATCACGTAAAGGTATGTGTTCAATATGAATTTGTACAGGTAAGTACTTATAAAGCATGAAATCCAATTAGAAAAAGTTATGAACTTGATCATAAACACTTGAGTAAGTATGAGGAAAGTTTGTTGGTTACCATGATTTAGATATTAATTAGTTCGAATTGATGATTTGTATATTGCGAACTGTTGAGTGTATTTAGTACAAACTTACTAAGCTATGAAGCTTACTGTGTGTTATTTGTTTATGTTTTATAGAGGATCAAAGCTAGCTATGCCACTGTCCCAGGCAAGGTCTTACACAAAATCAAATACGATGCCAATGTCCCAGACATGGTCTTACATGTAAATCATAAGTAGATTCCAGTGTGCTAGACGTGATCTTACATGAAAACACATATCGGATCCTATGTCATGACATATGTATCCTAACTATTCCTATGGTTCATACGGGGCTTTTCGGACGTCGAAACTTTATCGTTACTTTCTCGGATATCCCATTCTCAACACATATAATCATTTAACATTGTTCAAAAGCATATAATCGATATTAATTCAATTCAAAATACATTTATTTGTATATTGACTTACCTCGTACAGAAATGAACGAAAACGAGCGACTATTCAACGACTTTCGTTTTCCCCCCATCTAATTTCGTTTTATTTAATTATTGATCTATATAAATTCAAATTTGACTTATTCAATTACACATTCATTCAAATCAATCCATATATACATATTTAGGGCATTTTACAAATTAACCCTCACATTTCACATTTTGACAATTTAGTCCTTAATTCACAAAATCACAAAATACACAAAATTTCTTTATACTTATACTTAGCCAAATTTTCATATAGTTCATACAAGTCTACATATTTCATTTATTTTACATTTTAGTCCCTCAAAATCTTATTTTTACAATTTAGCCCAAATTACTCAAATTCATCAAAATTTCAAAGACAAAACATGTTAACCCAACATCAAGCTTCCATATACTATCATCAAAATTCATAAAACTCATAGTTTCATCAATGGCATAACATAAAATCATCAAAAAACTTAGAAATTGAGACATGGGCTTGATAGTACACTAAGTAACAATCACAAAAATGTAGAAATTATCAAAAACCGATCAAAAATCGTACCTCAATTGAGCAATGTAAATGTCGAATGCTTGAACCCTAGAAATGGTGTTCTTAAACTCTTATTTTCGGCAAGATGAACATAAAAATGGCCTAATTTCATTTTGTTTAATTTTTATTAACATAAATATACATTTGACCATTTTAACCTTATTATAAACATTATAAAATCACATATATTAAGGCCATTAATGTCTATTAACCATGTAAATGGCATATTAACCACATAAGGACCTCTCATTTACAAAGACATAACAAATAGACACACTTAAGATATAGCTAGCAACTTCTACATTTTATACGATTAGGTCCTTTTATCAAATCGAGCACACAAACGATCAAATTTTTATACGGAATTTTCACACATACTAATTCACATATAATAGGCATGGAAAATAATATAAATATATTTTTTAGACTTGTATTTTTGGTCCCAAAACCACTATTCCGACAAGAGTCTAAACTGGGCTGTTACATTTTAAGTTTAAAACAACCTTATAGAATTCGGGTCGCATTGTTTTATAATGTCGGTTCATTTCTGGTTTGTTTCATATTCGTAAGTTATATCCAAACCTATTCTTTTGTTTATTTTCCTTCATATTTCTACCAACTTTTGAGTGCTTACCTATTTAGACGACCGAGAAATTAAAATCGTGAATCAAGTTCTTAACTCGTAACTAGGTTCACGTCACTAAGTTCAAATAGATAAGGGAACCAAAAGCTGGTGAGTTGGGTATACGACTTTTGCAGTATGTAGCGTCATTTACAACAGTGGAATTCATAACTCGAGACATGGGTAAATGATATCCTCTCATTAGCATTACACGGCTGTTGGAAAGTAAACGTGACCACAGGTTGTTTGTCTTTGTGATGGGTGACTTGATCACTATTTGATAGTGGTTGAATTTTCATAAAGGAAGATGTAATGGTTACCATGAGATAAAATAGGATAATATTGGGAGAACAGATATTGTCCCAAAGAATGAGGGTAACACACTTATGACAAGGTCATTGGACAAGCATTAATCAAGTTTCTTTCGTAATGGTATGTTGTTGGTGTAACACCCCTAACCTGTAATCGTCGTCAGAACAGGGTTATAAAGCATTACCAGAGTTCATAGTACAATTACAGATAATTCATATCATTTATTATTCATATCTAAAAATAATCATGCTATCCCTTGAAGGGACCCTCAAGACCCAATTTACAAATTAGAATCAAGTCGGGACTAACTCGGGATCTTAGAGAATTTTTTGCAAAATTTAAAGTTTTTTCTTTAATACAGGGGTCACACGCCCGTGTGAGTAGGCCATGTGAGCAAATGACATGCCCATGTCTCAGGCGGTATGGGCATTCAATGTGAGGCACACTATCGTGTCCCAGCCCGTGTCCTTATCCATGTAACTCTCTAGATTATGCCACATGGCTTGCCACACGCCTGTATTCTAGGCCGTGTAGTCAATTTAATTTTCACAAATTAAGTGTAGGTTTCACACAACCATGACACATGCTCGTGTTCTAGGCAGTGTAGCACACACGGCTGAGACACAAGCCCGTGTCTCTGTTCGTGTGCCCAATTTTGAGCATTCTGTTTCTCAATTTTAAGATGCATGGGACACACAGCCAGACCACATGCCCATATGCCAGGCCGTGTGTCACACACGGTCAAGACACACGCTCGTGTGTCTACCCATGTGGACAAAATAAGGCCATTTCTTAGCCTTATTTCTCACCCAAAATTTTCCATTAACCTACAATAACACTTGCACATATATAACAACCGAATTCCAAGCATTAAACTAAGCAATCATCATTAACATGTATAAAATAACATCATGTACATTCTTATGATCAAACTTACCTTTTAGTAAAGACTTATATTTTACCCTAATTCAATCTAACCAACCACAAACATATATGTTAAACATGATATATATAATCTCATATCAATATACCAAAATAGATAGATTAAGCTATTCTAATATCATAATTATAAAAATTACTAACAACGAGACAAGAATACTTACCAAATTAAGCCAAGAAAGCTTATTTTCTCTTTCCTAGTGTTTCCATGTATATTTTTGGGATGAAGATGATATAAAATGACAGTATTTCTATTTAATTATTTATCATCCATTAATTTTTCCACTTTCCAATTTAGTCCTTGCCTTGTTCTAATTTTCCATGGATGATTTATCAAAAATATCTACTAACTTCTCTTTAACGGTAAAATTACCATATAAGGACCTCAAGTTTTGAATTCCATAGCTATTTGATACTTATAGATACTAGAACTCAACTTTTGCACTTTACTCAATTTGGTCCTTTTCATAATTAAACACATAATCGGTAAAATTTTCTTATCAGAATTTTCATATAACAACCCTATCATAATGCAGACCATGCAATAATATTAAAATAAATTTTAGCTCAAATTTGTGGTCTCGAAACCACTGTTCCGATTTCATTGAAAATGGGCTGTTACAGTTGGGGAGAGCTCAGCCACAATACTATAGTGGAATGACATCATGGCTAAATTTGTTTATAATTAATAGGAAAAAAGATGGAACTTAATTATAAATAATTTGAGCCTCAATTGCATATGTCCAATCGGTCCCTCCACTAGCTCGTTGAAACTAGATTGAATTGCATGTTGAATAAAATAAACATAAATGAATAGGAATGGAGAAATGGAGAATAGGAAACATTTGGAAATAATTAAAGTTTTCTCCAAAATAAAAATGAAAATGGAGAAATGAAATCATTTGGAAATGAATTTCGTTTTCTTCAAAATGAAAATAAGAAATGAATTCATTTAGAAATGAACAAGGATTTCTAAAAAATGATCAGAAGATTGAGTTTATATTTTTTAGCTATTTTAAAGCCTAAAAATGAAAATAAACCATAAGATCATAATGAACAAGTTGAGTGGTGAAATCTTCAATATATTTTCTCGAAAATTTTATTAGGGGTAAAATCGCCATAATTTTACTGAGGGTAAAATTGGGATGAGAAATTTATTTAATATAAATATTGAAGTTTATTTTTGGGAAATAGAAGAACAAATATTGAGTTGGATCAAATATTGAGTTGGGTTAAAAGCTTAGGAAGTACTTGTAATTGACTCGATTTGGAATAAGCCCAAAAAACGTCATATGTAATAATGGGGGACGACAAACCCTAGTATATTTAACTAGGGTTGTCACCCCTTACATCCTAGCAGAATTAGGATTTCGTTTCTCTAGTTGAAATAAACTTCTAATTCAACAAGAGTTCTACCTTCTCTCCCTATAAATAAATGACACTGTTAGGGTTGTTAACACAACTTTCAGATATCGTTATTTTGCTTGAAAATGAAGAGACTTTTATTCTTTAAATATTAAATATATTTTCTAAAATAATGATGCTTTCGATTTCTATTTGAAGAAAGAATTTTCGTTTTCAACTCAAAAGAAAAAGAATTTTCGTTTTCAACTCAAAAGAAAAGAAAATAATTTATAGTTTCTATGTTTGATTCGATTTGATCAAGCCCACACTCGATGCAATTCGTACTACGAAAATAATAGAGAAGATCATTTGGTTAAAAGTCAAGAACAACAAGGATCCATCTATTCAAAAACATAGGTATGATTTCGTTTTAGGTTTATTACTATAAATATCACAAATCGAGTCAATTTTCAAAATTTTTATTTTTCGCTGTGCAAGAAAACTATTTTCGAACCGGATTTTTTTCCAACAATTGTTATCAGAGCTATGGTTGTACTATGTTTATAGTGTAAACCTAGACCGAAACTCTCTCTCTTCTTCATGTATGATTATATTTGATGAGATGTGGTATTCTCGTAATTATATGCATGTTTAAGGAAATGTATGCGAATGAATGTATGTTATTATTTTATTATTATATTATTATAGATGATAAATTAATTTTATCAAACTTGTGATTCCTATAAATTTAAATGTAATTTATTCTTATCCCAAGCAATGTCTGAAACTTCAAATTTTCAAATTCAGCCTGTTGATAGTGTGGCCAGTGTCCAAAATACTCCAAAATAGATGTGTGAACACTGTGGCAGATTTCATCCAGGTGAGTGTAAGCTTAAGGCGGGCACAAGTTTTAGATGCGGGCTGATCATTTTGTGCAAAACTATCCAAAAAGACTGGACGAAAAGGATGACTGAAGTGTAAAAGCTCCGACCACACCACAAAAGGGTAGACGCCCTGGCCAAAACTGTATCACGGAAGGAAATAGAGGTGACACTAGGGATGGGAATGCTAGATCTGAAGTTTGAGCACCTACACAAACAAATGTTATTCGAGCAAGAGAAGAGGCTATTGCCCCTGATGTTGTTACCGGTATATTTTATCTCTTTGATGTTACTGTATATGTTTTAATTGACCCTGCTTCGACTCATTCATATGTCTACACTGCATTTGTAACACCCCAAACCCGGCCTAGACGTTACGGCCTGATCCGGCGTGTCACATTGAAGTGTTTTAGCAAAAATCGTGTTTTCATTGAAAACCTTTCTTAAAATAAGAGAGAATCTTAACAAAAAACTTATTCAAACATAAGATTTGATGAAAATAAAGCACTTAGAAATTTTAGTTACGGAAGCGTAGAAAACATACTATAACTTAAGAAATTCATGTTCAACTTCTCGTAGATACAATGAAAATAATAATAATAATTCAAGTAAAAAAAACATAATGAAAACCTTATTACAATCTGGTCTGAGCATACTTAAAAAAAAATAAAAACTTAAATGCTTAAAGAAAAAACCAAGTCCGATTTATCTTGCTAGCCGGCCACCCAAAGTCCCTCTTGACATCGGACCTTCTACTGAGCATCACCTGAAAATAAAATAAAAGAAGGGGTGAGTTTTCGCAAACTCAGTGTGTACAACCCTTTATGAAGAAAAAACAAGCATTCAAAGAAAATTCATCAAACATGCAATGCAAACCCATCGAAATTATCCATCCGCTACACACCAGCTCCGTCCCCCGTTACACCATATGGGGATATAAATATCGACCCACCCAGCCCACACACCAATGGTAGCCCGGTTGCGGAACTACCCTCATTTACATATTGGGCTTTAAAGCCGTCGGTGGATCCACGATTGTCAAGTAATCATGCGATCCTCATATACTTCCTCCGTTCCATAGTTCCCACCCCATATGCAACCTAAGCAGAACATCATATGTATGCATGTCACATCCATAACCTTACATTTAACATATAGGGGTATTTTGGTCATTTTCGCCCTTAGGGGCATTTCTGTAATTTTTCCTTAATTATGGTTTTCACCTACCTTGGCCCATTAACAAGTCTCGCGAGCTAAGATGAACGAATACTATGCACCAGGTAGGATTCCAGAGAAGAGGAGGTGGGTCATTAAGACCGCTTAAGTACCAAGCTCTCCCTAGATCCAATCCTAGACATGCATATACCCGTTGCCACACCTTAACCCTTTGAGTTGTCCATGGCCGCAAAATTTAATTAAGGCTTATGTAGTTGTTATATACTAGGCCAAAACCCCTTACAAAGTCCAAACAAATTCACATACCTGTACCTGGCCCATTAAGCCTAATCATATTCATATGGCCCATTAGGCCAATTCACATTTATATGCCCGTTAGGCCCGGACACATTTATATGGCCCGTTAGGCCCAGTCACATTCATATTCATTCTCACATACAAATTTCTATCATATAACATCAATATTCAATTTTTGCCTATCATGGGCCCAACAGCCCATCGGGCCCATTTAGCCCATTCCGGCCCGTATGGCCAAATCACAACCCAAGTCCATGAAATCGCCCGTGGGTCTAAGGCAACCTATCGGACTCTCACTTACGAGTATTCGCGCACTCGCAAGACTACCGTAGCCAAACTTTCAGCTTTTCGGCATTTCGACTTTTGTCGATCTACTTGTGTGTGCAGTGTATGTACACACCTGGTAAGCAAGCGTGATGCGATCTCCTTAGCCCAACCTACAATCGATATCACTCAAGGATTAATCGTACATACTTATCAAATACTTTACCAAAAGCCAGAATCTCACCTTAACCTTACCTGAACGCCAAGCCTTTACTAACTTTTACTTTGATCACTAAACACGCGTATTTCTCAGATCTGAAGAGCAAATCGGTAGGAATCCAAAACCGAGATCTGACACTAATTCCACTAGATTCGGTCAAAGAGTATTCAGCCCTTGAGAGATTCGACTTTTCGGCTTTTCAAATTTAGTATGGTGAATAATGTTTATTTGGTACAGATTAAAGAAGAAGATTAGAAGAAGAAATCGGCTAAGTGAAGCAAAGAAAATTGTGTAGAGAAGAATAGAAATCGGCAGGAAGAAAAGAAAGAAAAACAAAAGGGTTTTCGGCTTTTGGAGAGAGGGGTTTCTGGCAATAAGGTGAAGAAAAATTTCGGCAGTAACCTGGCAATCCTGTATTCGGCCCCTATTTATAGCCCTTATAGCTGAATTTTCCATGCCCAATTCCCAATTCAGTTCCATCACTTCTCCCTTCTCATCTCCTCATTTTTCTCCCTGATAACCCCTTGATCTTTTCCTTAATTTTCTCTCCTGAACACTTCCCTTGGAGTCCTCTTTCATGCCACTACCATCCTTCTAGAAGGCTAAAATTAAACTTCTAAAAATACTAGGCTAGGGTTTGAACCTTGGATCTCCTTGCTAGCTACTAAGGCCACCTCCTTGCTCTCTAAGTGGCGTCACTTAGCCACTCCTCCACAAGGCTTTTTGATGCTATTTTTCCCTTATTTTTATTTAAAAGCCCAACTACTTGCCAACCCTGATTCTTTTTATAATTAAACTATAATTTCATTTATTCCTAAGTTCGAACTCAAACCTTAATTAAGACCTACTATAATTATCACATGGCTAGGAACATAAAACATAATTTTTATCAAAATCGAAAACAAAAAAATTTTAGGATTTCAGGATTTTTGGGTTTCGGGATTTTTGAGGTGTTATAACTCTATCCCCCTAAAAAAATTTTCGTCCTTGAAATTTCTAACTACCCAATAGTCGTACCGCCTAGGTTACACCACTACGCTTCTGCTGCGCACTCTATTTCTAATTTCAAAATAGATAGATCGTACACCATGGATAAAGTATATACCAGTATTCACTTCTGGAGCGTCTTCATCCTCCTGACGATGTACTGCATAGACCAAAGCTGGTTGACTTGCCTCAGCATGACCAAAAACCTCTGCCCGGTGCTCTACGAACTAAACCGTTTCCACCCCTGGCCTGATCATGGCCTCTCGGTGGCAGCTGTCCACTCCTTGGTGGTTGAGCACCGCCTTGACCTACTACTGGCTCTCGACCTAGTGTTCGAGGGTAATCCTTGATCCTATGCTCCATAGACCCAAAAGCAAAACAAGCTCCCGTCCTCTTCCAAAACTCGCCTCTATGGCTTCTCCCACAATCAGCACAAGGTGGCACCCCTGGATTAACAGCAGGGGGCCTTGCTCTAACTGGCCCAACAACTCTGGCCCTAGCCCTAGGCCTCTGATCAACACCAGGAGTCTCAGTCTCCCTTTTATCCTTACCCCTTTCTTCCCCCTGATTTAAGCGCTCAGTGCGCTTAACCTCCTCCGCTATCTTTGCTTTCTCTACCAATTCTAAGAAAACTCGCTCCCTTTGTGGAGCTATCAATACCTTAAGGTTGTCTCTCAGTCCGTCCTCAAACTTTACGCAACGTTCATAGTCCGTTGCCACCATTACCCTTGCATACCTACTAAGGTGTAGAAACTCCGCCTCATACTCCGCCACTGATTTGTTCCCTTGAGTCAAATTCAGGAACTCTTTACTTCTAGCATCTACATAGCTTGCACCCACATACTTCCCTTGGAATGCAGCCTTGAAAAACTCCCAAGTGACCCGCTCTGGTTGTGTGCCCTCTTTCACCGTCAGCCACCACTGGTAGGCTTCTTCCCTAAGTAGTGACACGGCTCCTTTCAACTTTTGCTCAGTTGAGCAGTCCAGATCCTCCATTATCCTTTCAGTGGCCTCCAACCAATATTCCGCCACATTAGGAGCTACGCCAGCCACGCACTTAAAGATCTCAGCCCCGTTCAAACGAAGTCACTCCGGAATGAACCCCCGATTTCTGCTGCCTTTATTGGGCCCAGTGACCCTTTCCAAAATTCTCAGCATTGCCTGCGGCAATGCATCTTCTCCCGCGGCCTGATCATACAGTCCATTCCCAGCCACAAGTGAGGCCGGAGCCTCTTATACTCCAACATCGGGCATATGGCTCGATGCTGACGATTCAGCCCTAACACTTTCGCAACCTCGGCCACGGCCTCTTGCACCTTCTAGCACTCATCATCGATTCGCGTACTGTCTGAATTAGAAATTTTTATGAAGTCTTGGTTAGTTTTAATAATTAACCCGATGTTTTATAAAAGTAATTAAAGAGAAGATTGTTTTCGAAAATCCTCTACAGTTTCAGGTTCCTGCGGGCTTTGGTTCCATTCTAACAAAATCATCTAGAGTTGCCCTCTAACTATCGACTGTTTAACAATTTAGACAAACTTTAGAATAAGAATACTTACTTGGTATGACGTCGGGGACTTGGTGTGCCGCTCAGCAAGACTTCCTCTTTTCCAAAACATTGTAAAAATTTTTTTTAAAAAAAAACACAAAAGAATCCAAGTAATAAGGCCCAATTCACAGCCCAAGTTTTGTAACCTGGGCTCTGGTACCACTAAATGTAACACCCCAAACCCGGCCTGAACATTACGGCCTGATTCAGCGTGTCACATTGAAGTGTTTTAGCGAAAACCGTGTTTTCATTGAAAACCTTTCTTAAAATAAGAGAGAATCTTAACTAAAAACTTATTCAAACATAAGATTTGATGAAAATAGAGCACTTAGAAATTTTAGTTGCAGAAGCGTAGAAAACATACTATAACTTAAGAAATCCATGTTCAACGTTTCGTAGATACAATGAAAATAATAATAATTCAAGTAATAATAACATAATGAAAACCTTATTACAATTTTGTCTGAGCATACATAAAAAGAAATAAATACTTAAATACTTAAAAAAAAAACCAAGTCCGATTTATCTTGCTAGCTGGCCACGCAGAGTCCCTCCTGACATCGGACTTCTACTGAGCATCACCTGGAAATAAAATAAAAGAGAGGGTGAGTTTTCGCAAACTCAGTGTGTACAACCTTCTATGAATAAAAAACAAGCATTCAAAGAAGAATCACCAAACATGCAATGCAAACTCATCCAAATTATCCATTCGCTGCACACCAGCTCCGTCCCCCGTTACACCATGTGGGGATATAAATATCGACCCACCCAGCCCACACACCAATGGTAGCCCGGTTGCGGAACTACTCTCATTTACATATTAGGCTTTAAAAGCCGTCGGTGGATCCACAATTGTCAGGTAATCATGCGATCCTCATATACTTCCTCCGTTCCATAGTTCCCACGCCATATGCAACCTAAGCAGAACACCATATGTATGCATGTCACATCTATAAAATTACATTTAACACATAGGGGTATTTTGGTCATTTTTGCCTTTAGGGGCATTTTGGTAATTTAACCTTAATTATGGTTTTCACCTACCTTGGCCCGTTAACAAGTCCTGCGAGCTAAGATGAACGAATATTATGTACCAGGTAGGATTTCAGAGAAGAGGAGGTGGGTCATTAAGACCGCTTAAGTACCAAGCTCTTCCTAGATCCAATCCTAGACATGCATATACCCGTTGCCACACCTTAACCCTTTGAGTTGTCCACGGTCGCAAAATTTAATTAAATTTTATGTAGTTGTCATATACCAGGCCCAAAACCCCTTAAAAAGTCCAAACAACTTCACATACGTGTATCTAGCCCATTAAGCCCAATCATATTCATCTGGCCCATTAGGCCCAAATCACATTTATATAGCCCGTTAGGCCCAGAAACATTTATATCGCCCGTTAGGCCCAGTCACATTCATATTCATTCTCACATACAAATTTCTATCACATAGCATTAATATTCAATTTTTGTCTATTATGGGCCCAGCAGCTCATCGGGCCCATTTAGCCCATTCCAGCCCGTATGGCCAAATCACAACCCAAGTCCATAGAATTGCCCGTGGGTCTCAGCCAATCTGTCAAACTCTCACTTACGAGTATTCGTGCACTCGCAAGACTACCGTAGCCAAACTTTCAACTTTTTGGCATTTCGACTTTTGCCGATCTACTTGTGTGTGTAGTGTATGTACACACCTGGTAAGCAAGCGTGATGTGATCTCCTTAGCCCAAACCTACAATCGATATCACTCAAAGATTAATCTTACATACTTATCAAATACTTTACCAAAAGCCAGAATCTCACCTTAACCTCACCTGAACGCCAAGCCTTTACTAACTTTTACTTTGATCACTAAACACGCGTATTTCTCATATCTGAAGAGCAAATCGATAGGAATCCAAAATCGAGATCTGACACTAATTCCACTAGATTCGGTCAAAGAGTATTCAGCCCTTGAGAGATTCGACTTTTCGGCTTTTCAAATTTAGTATGGTGAATAAGGTTTATTTGGTACAGATTAAATAAGAAGATTAGAAGAAGAAATCAGCTAAGTGAAACAAAGAAAATTGTGTAGAGAAGAATAGAAATTGGTAGGAAGAAAAGAAAGAAAAACAAAAAGGTTTTCAGCTTTTTGGATCTTGAAAAGAAAAGGGTTTTTGTCTTTTAGAGAAAAGGGTTTCTGGAAATAAGGTGAAGAAGAATTTCGATAGTAGCCTGGCAACCCTGTATTCGGCCCCTATTTATAGCCCTTATAGCTAAATTTTCATGTCCAATTCCCAATTCGGATCCATCGCTTCTCCCTTCTCATCTCCTCGCTTTTCTCCCTGATAACCCTTCGATCTTTTCCTTAATTTTCTCTCCTGAACACTTCCCTTGGAGTCCTCTTTCACGCCACTGCCATCCTTCTAGAAGGCCAAAATTAAACTTCTAAAAATACTAAGCTAGAATTCGAACCTTGGATCTCCTTGCTAGCTACTAATGCCACCTCCCTACTCTCTAAGTTGTGTCACTTAGCCACTCCTCCATAAGGCTTTTTGATGCTATTTTTCCCTATTTTTATTTAAAAGCCCAACTACTTTCCAACCCTGATTCTTTTAATAATTAAACTATAATTTCATTTATTCCTAGGTTCGAACTCAAACCTTAATTAAGACCTACTATAATTATCACATGGCTAGAAACATAAAACACAATTTTTATCAAAACCGAAAACAAAGAAATTTCAGGATTTCAGGATCTTTGGGTTTCAAGATTTTTAGGGCGTTACAGCATTGGCTACTAATAAAAGCTTACCTGTTTGAGTTAGCTGAGTTTAATGTCCAAGTTACTAACCCAATGGGCCCCAATATGATAGTAAATCGAGTATGTCATAAGTGTCACTTGAAAGTACAAGTTTGCCAGTTTCCCACCGACTTGGTGCTGTTACCTTTTAATCGGCTGTAAACGTCACAACAATAATGTGCAAGCGTACATTGTCAACGCAAGTATAATAGACAGATGTGAGTCTGTTGGATATCGATCACACAGGGATGGTTGTCTTTTGTCTATTAATGTCGGTGCAATAACTAGATAGAAACAAGATAAATTGTAAGGATAATTATTGACGTAATAACTCGAAAACAATAAGATTAAGTATGCTATGGATAAACTGGGATCCCCAACATGAATCTTCAGCAATATACGAAATACTCACAAGGTATAAAAGATAGGTGATTATTGACGCAATAAAATTTAATGTATATCTTACCAAATACTACTCTTTTGTTTAATTTGGAGCTTAACCATGCACATTAACCTCACCTTCCGATGATGGCAATATGGCACTATTAAGAACAAGTGGACTAAATTCCTTTAGTCTTTACTCAAGTTCCGCTGAAATGCTTATTAGTTCAAATTGTCACTGCACTTTCCAGTGTTAGTGACTGGAATAACACTTTTGTGTTTAGAAAATTCAAACCCCTAAGATTAAACAAAAAAATAAGATTTAATAAGATAAAATTTAACAAAGCATTCATTGTACTCGATACAGTAGAAAACATAGAGTAATCACCAACGTTTTCAAAGAAATGAGAAAGAATCGATTGAAGAATACAATTCCTAGGCTGCTCATTGAATCTTCCCATTTCCCCTTGTTCTGCACTTAGATCTCCTTGTTAGGAGTGGATTTCCATCAGTCTTCACATTGGCTCAGCCAAAGAAGGCTCAAGCTGCCATGGCCGCAAGCTTCAAAAACTAGGGTAAGATAATGGTGGTCCAGCCAAAAAAAATCCTCCTCTTCATTCTTTTCACTTTATCCTTTTATGTTTTCCTCAACAGTACAGGTGTCCTTCCCTCAGGGTTCTTCTATCCTTGTTCATACAGGGTAGTTACACTAGACTGGACAGCTCACTCATGGTTGGCTCTTATTAGGTAGCTGTCAACTGCGATGACAATTCTGGATGTAATCTGGAATTAACTCATGCAACAAAATTGCAGACATTTGTCAATTGTGGTGAGAAATAAATGTATTTTGAATTGAATTACTATTTATTATATGCTTTTGAACAATGTTGAATGATTATATGTGTTGAGAATAGGATATCTAAGAAAGTAACAACAAATTTTTGACATTCAAAAAGACCCGTACGAACCATAGGAATAGTTAGGATACATATGTCATGACATAGGATCTGATATGTGTTTTCGTATAAGACTACATCTGGGACGTTGGCATCGACTTATGATTTATGTGTAAGACCATGTCTGGGACATTGGTATTGTATTTGATTTCGTATAAGACCCTGTCTGGGACATTAGCATTGTATTTGATTTCATGTAAGACCACGTCTAGGATATTGGCATTGTAAGAGCTTTTCGAGCTATCCGTATATCCTTATGATTCTGAACGGTTCAACGGGCATTCCAAGAAATGAATGATTATTATGAAATGTGTATACGATTCAGGTACATTTGAAATTGTATATCATATTTGATGTTGAAAGATAAGTATATGTATCTTTATGATCAAATGATTATAGGTGACAAAAGTATGAGAAAATATGCTATATGTGCAAATGAATGAGGAATATGTGAAATTTATTTGAGCTATGTGGTTTGTGATAGCATTTGACTAAGGAGTATATGTATATTATGATGCTTATTTGTTTATATTGTTAAGTTTATTTGTATATGGCTTACTAAGCTTTTGATAGCTTACTTTGTGTGTGTTTTCAATTGTTTTATAGATATTGAAGCTACTGGGAGCTTGGGGATCGTCGAGGATATCACCACACTATCGAACTCTATTTTGGTACATTTTGAAAGTGTAAATATTGAAGTATGGCATGTATAGGCTAGAAGTATTAGAATATGTTTTGTAATGTATATATCAGGCCATGTGATATTGCTAGATTATGGTTAAACTTATGGTTTGATTTTGGTATGTGATATGTGATGCAATGTTGCTATTATTAGGTGTTTTTGGTTTGCCAAAAGTAATGGTAATTTTAGTAAGAATTTGGCATGAGAATGAATGAGGTAAATTGAAGTTACAAGACAAATGTTTTGGTTTGATTATGACTCATGATATAGTATGTTTTGGTGTGTATGTTATGTATGAAATTTGTTGATAATGAAATGGCATGAAAGATGTATGTTTTGGTTGTGAAATAGTTGAGAATTTGGTATAAAATGATGTGGTTTTGAGGCTTGTAGGTATGACCCAAAATGGGTGGCAATTTGGCTTTTCAAATAGCCTATTTTTGTCTACACGGGCGTGTGTCTTAGCCGTGTACGACACAAGGTCATGTTACATGGCCATGTGTCCCCTAGGGTAGTCCTACAATTTAAAGTTAGTCTCGAGCATGGCTAAGGCACACGGGCGTGTGGCTAACTCTGTGTCCCAATTCAATTTCGACCACAGCCTGGCACAGGGGCATGTCATGTGGCCATGTGGACAAGTCAGTATGTATGCCCTGTTTTGCCACGGCCTAAACACACAGGCATGTCTAATCGTGTGAGGCACACGGCCTGTTTGTAACACCCCTATCCTTTAACCATCGCCAGAATAGGTAAGGGGCATCACTAGACGGACAGAGCATTTCAGAATAATACAGAATCACAGATATCATATAACATTAATGCATAGGCATTCATCCACAATTCATCCTTTAAAATGGTCTACAAACCTAAAACATACATTTAAGAAAGGTCAGGACTAAACCGAACTCATTTAAAATTTTCAGAACTTAATCAAACTTCTCAAAACTAACAAAGTCACACGCCTGTGCGACTAGGCCGTGTGACTCACACGAGCACAAGACACGCCCATGTGATCCAACCGTGCCAAAAAGAGGTCCTATACTAACTTTTTCACACGGCCAATAGGCACGGCCGAGTTCCATGACTGTGTAAAATTTAGCTAGCTACAGACTTTTTCACACGGCCACAAGGCACGCCCGTGTTCCCTAACCATGTGGCACAATGCAGGCTTGGTTTAAGCCAAATTGCCACCCCTTTTTGGGTCCAATCTTACAAGCAATAATATACTACATTCAAACCAAAATTTTCAACCAATTCCATACTTAAAGATGACTATTTCACATTAGAACATGGCACATTACAAACCTACACCAAAACTATGCACAAACTTTTCATTTGCTAACCAATTGACATGGCATAACATATACATATCAAGCTTACATTCTTAAACCATCTAGTCTATACATGCCATACTTAAAAATATGTACATTTCCAAAAGTACCAAAATGAGTTCGACAGTGTGGTGACAATCCTCGACTATCTCGAGCCTTTAGTAGCTACGATAACTGAAAAACAGGCAGAAATCACACAGAGTAAGCTACAAATAACTTAGTAAGCCAAATACAATTACTCAACTAATATAGCATATAAGTAACAGTTAATGGCCAGAATTCACAACTGTCTCATAGAATATTTCCTTACTTCACAGAAACATAGTCTTTTCTATTCAGAAATCTAGTATGATACAAACATACCTGTACGAATTGTGCATTCCATATATTTATTCTATATGTCATACTTTATCATCGGACAATTCAGAATAGAATAGAGATTCACAGACAGGTACAATGCCGACGTCCCAGGCATAGTCTTACATGTAATTCAGTATCGAAGCCTCTGTCCCAGACAGGGTCTTACACGAAATCTCAGATCGAGGCTTGTGTCCCAGACACGATCTTACACGATATTTCAAATCAATATCAACATTCTTCCAAGAGCATACAGAGATTCTCATACATCAACATATTATCAGAGTTTATTCATCA
The DNA here is from genome assembly GCA_025698475.1 of Gossypium anomalum. Taxonomy (NCBI): domain Eukaryota; kingdom Viridiplantae; phylum Streptophyta; class Magnoliopsida; order Malvales; family Malvaceae; genus Gossypium; species Gossypium anomalum. Next base: position 52,346,979 of record CM046966.1, on the reverse strand, counting down.
GGCTCTCAAGGCCGTCCAATACAGATCACAATTTATATACGCAGAATTTAAATCAACTTAACGTGTAAGTGTAGTTTGACTTACCTCGTACGAATTTCGGACGAACCGAGTCAACTATTCAACTACTTTAGACTTCCCTCGATCTAAATCTGATTTTCTTTTTCCTTGATCTATTACAATTCAAATTCAACCATTCAATCATTCATTTCATTCAAAATAGTCCATGAACACATATTTAGAGCACTTTACATTATAGCCCTTATATTTTCAAACTTTGACAAATTAGTCCATTTTTCACAAAATCACAATTATGTAAAATTTACCAAGACTATTGCTTGGCAAAATATACATGGCTTCCATACAATCCCAATTAACACATTTAATTTACAAATTAGTCCTTCAAAACCTCATTTTCACAAATTAGCCTAAATAGCTCTATTTCATAAAAATTCAAAGACAAAACTTATAAATTATCTACAAACCTTCATAATTCATTCAAGAACATCACAAAACTCATGATATCAACAATGGCATTTCATGAAATCTTTAACAGAAATAGTAATTTAGACATGGGCTTTGAAGAACACGAAGCAACAATCACAGAAACGTAGACATTATCAAAAAACTGAGCAAAATAAGCTCACCTATTTAGACATGCACTAGCCGAACATCAAAATGCTCCAATGGCTTCTTCTTTCTTTAAGTTTGGGCTGAACAAGGTGATAATAAGACCACCTTTTTGTTTTGTTTTTATTAATATAAGCTTAATTCACAAATTACTATAATATCCTTTATTATAAAACATTAAATTCACCCAACACATGTCCAATATTGTCCACTTAATTTATCAATGGTATAATTACCATGCAAAGACCTTTATTTTAAAAGCCAAGGCCAAATAGGAACTTTAACAATTAACATGCAACTTTTGCATTTTACGCGATTAAGTCTTTTTTCATAATTAATCACAGAAACAGACAAGTTAAATCACAAAAATTTCACAGATGAAAATTCACATATCACAGACACAAAAAATAATATTAAAATATTTTTATACTCAGATTTGTGGTCCCGAAACCACTATTCTGACTAGGGTCTAAACCGGACTGTTACACTGTTCACACGGGCGTGTGACCTGTACAACTTTGAAAAATGTTTAAGTTTTGAAAAATTTTGTATGAGCTCGGTTTAGTCCCAACCCCTTTCTAAAGCATGTTTAAGGTCTCGTAGACCTATAGAAGGGACAATTGTTATGATTATTATATGTTTTGATTATGTTATGCTTAAGATATGTGAATGTTCCAATATGTCTAATAATGTCTTTAACCCTATTTTGACGACAGATATGGGCTAGGGGTGTTTCATTTGGTTGGTATCAGAGCTATGGTTTAGTTGGTTCTAAGACTACCATAGCGTATATGAGTCTAGCTATACATGCCATATTCATGAACTACGATAGTGTAATGAATCCTGACAATGAAAATGTGTTTTTATATAGTAAATGGACCCCGAACGAGTCGTAGCTGATGATTTAAAAAGTAATGCGCCTGCTCCCGCGCAAGGGATAGTGTCATCTGACTCTAGATCAGATACTAGTAGTCAAGATGGAGAGGCTAAACAAGCCTTCTATCAAATGATGAACGATTGGTTCACCCAATATATCCTAACTAATTCGGCTGTGCCACAACCTTCACCCCCGCCTAATCCTCCGGAAGTCCCTGTCGTGCCACAAGGTAATCCGATTCAGTTGAATAAGCCTTCGGTCGATAAAATTAGAAAATAGGGGGCCGAAGAATTCTGTGCTACTACTAATGATGATGTCGAAAGAGTTGAATTCTTGTTAGAGAATACGATATGAGTGTTTGATGAATTATCATTAACTCCGGACGAATGTGTAAAATATATTATGTCACTCTAAGAGATACGACGTATCATTAGTGGAAGACGTTGATATCCATTGTTCCAAGAGAACAAGTTACTTGGGATTTCTTCCCAGTTGAATTCCAAAAGAAATACACCAGTCAAAAATTCATCGATTAGAAATGCAAAGAGTTTTTTGAGTTGTAACAAGGTCGTATGTCTGTTACAGAATACAAGCGAGATTTTGTGAGATTGAATCAATATGCTGAGAATGTGTTTCGACTGAAGCAATCATGTGCAAGAGATTTGAGGATGGTTTGAATGAAGATATCTATTTGTTAGTCGGGATTTTAAAAATAAAAGAATTTGTTGTGCTTGTTGAACGAGCGTGTAAAGCTAAAGAGCTCGGAAAAGAGAAAAGAAAAGCCAATTCAGAAGCTAGATAAGTGCGAAAAAGATCGTCGAGTAAGTCATTTCATTTAGGAACGAAGAAATTTTGAGATGATAATAGCCGCTTAAAGGCTAATGTGGGAAATTCGAGTAGAGATCATGTTAGACCGCATTCGAGCTTCAGAGCTCCAGCTACTTTTGTTGCTAGTGTTGAAAATGCTAGATCCGATCGACTCGAGTGTAAACACTATGGTAAAAGACATCCTGGTAATTGTAGACTGTATGATTGGGCCTGTTTCAAATTTAGATCTTTAGATCATTTTATCCGAGATTGCCCTGAGTCTGTTGAGTAAGAGATTGTGCAAAACTCGAGACCTAGTAACACTTCAGCTAGAGGTAGACCCTCCAGAAATACAGGAAATGTGAGTGGTAGTCAAAGAGGGACTAAAAACACTGCTATTTGATCCGAGGCTAGAGCACCTGCCAAACCCTATGCTATTCAAGATCGTGAGAAAGCTTCGTCTCCAGATGTGATTACGGGTACATTTACTCTTTATGATACTTTTGTGATTGCTTTGATAGATCCTGGATCAACGCATTCTTATATATGCATGAATTTAGTGAACAGTAAGACTTTTCCTGTAGAGTCTATTGAATTTCTGATTAGAGTATCGAGCCCCCTAGGCAGATGTGTTTTGGTTGATAAAGTCTACAAGAATTGTCCGTTAATGTTTCGAGATATTTATTTTCTGGCTGATATGATGTTATTACCTTTTGATGTGTTTGATATAATTCTGAGTATGGATTGGTTAACTTTGCATGATGCTATTGTGAATTGCAAATGGAAAATTATTGATTTGAGATACAAGAATGATGAAATAGTCAAAATTGAATCTAGTGATTTGAATGGGTTATCGGCTATGATTTCTTCAATGAAAACTCTGAATATTGTGAGATAGGGTTATGAAACTTACTTTGCTGATGTGATTCATTCGAAAGTAACAAAAAAGAAAATGAAATCAGTGCCTTTTGTCTGTGAATTCCCTGATTTCTTTCCTAAAGAACTTTCGGGATTAGCTCTGATCCGAGAAGTTGAATTTGGCATTGAGTTAATACCGGGAACTACTCTGATTTCAACAGCTCAGTATAGAATGGCTCTGACCGAGTTAAAAGAATTAAAGTCTCAATTGCAAGAGTTGACTGATAGAGGATTTGCAAGACTGAGTTTCTCACCCTGGGTTGCTGCTATTCTGTTTGTGAAAATGAAAGATGGCACGATGAGAATGTGTATTGATTATTGTCAGTTGAACAAAGGGACTATCAAGAAAAAATATCCTTCGCCCAAAATTGACGATTTGATTAATTAGTTGAAAGGAGCTACTATGTTTTCAAAGTTAGATCTGAGATCAGGTTACTATCAGTTACGAGTAAAAGATTTAGACATTCTGAAAACTACTTTCTGAACGAGGTACGGACATTACGAGTTTCTAGCTATGCCTTTCGGATTAACGAATGCGCCTGCTATCTTTATGGATTTAATGAACAGAATTTTTAGACCGTATTTAGATCGATTTGTCATTATATTCATTGATGACATTTTGATTTATTCGCGTAATGAAACTGAGCATATTGAACATCTAAGAATAGTGTTATAGACTTTGCGTGATAAGCAGTTGTATGCGAAGTTCAGTAAATGTGAATTCTGGTTGCGTGAAGTTGGTTTTCTAAGCCATATTGTGTCAGTATCAGGTATCCGAGTTGATCCGAGCAATATTTCAGCTATTCTGGATTGGAAGCCTCCGAGAAATGTTTTTGAAGTCCGCAGTTTTCTGGGACTTGTTGGTTATTATAGACGTTTTGTAAAAGGCTTTTTGATGATCGCAACTTCGTTGACAAAATTTCTTTAGAGAGATGTGAAATTTGATTGGTCTGAAAAGTATCAGAAAAGCTTTGATTAGTTGAAAACTATATTGACTGAAGCTCCAGTGTTAGTACAACCAGAATTGAGTAAAGAATTTATAATCTACAGTGATGCTTCATTGAATGGTCTGGGTTGTGTTTTAATGCAGGAAGGTGAAGCCATAGCTTATGCCTCGAGATAGTTGAAGCCTCACGAAAAGAATTATCCGACGCATGATCTGTAATTGGTGGCTATTGTGTTTGCTATGAAAATTTGGCACCACTATCTGTTTGGTGAGAAATGTCACGTTTATTTCGATCATAAAAGTCTGAAATATCTGATGACTCAGAAATATTTGAATCTACGTCAGAGAAGATGGCTAGAACAGTTAAAACACTATGAGCTTGTTATCAATTATCATCCAGGAAAAGCAAATGTTGTAGCTGATGCTTTGAGTCAGAAATCATTGTTTGCATTGCGTGCTATGAATGCTCAGTTGTGTATGTCTGATGATGGTTCGATTTTAGCCGAATTGAAAGCAAGATCGTTGTTTTTGCAATAGATTTGTGAAGCTCAGAAAGTTGATAATGAGATTTTAGCAAAACGAGCCCAGTGTGGTTTAGATTCTAATTTTGAATATCGAATTGATAATAATGATTGTCTGAGATTTTGAGATCGGGTTTTTGTTTCGAGAAATTCAGAGTTAATTTAGATGATTTTGAACGAAGCTCACAACAGTCGTTTATCTGTACATCCAGGTAGTACAAGAATGTATAATGATTTGAAACAGCATTACTGGTGGTCTGGAGTGAAAAGAGATATCTCTGACTTTATTTCAAAATGTTTGATCTATCAGCAAGTTAAAGCTAAACATCAACTGCCATCTGGTTTATTACAGCTAATTATGATTCTGTAGTGGAAATGGGATAAAGTGACTATGGATTTTGTTTCAGCTTTGCCCCTATTTCCGAGAAAGAAAGATGTGATCTGGGTCGTAGTTGATTGATTGACGGAATCAGCTCATTTTATTCCAGTACAATCTGATTACTCGCTTGATAAGTTAGCTAAGTTATATATTTCTGATATTTTGAGACTGCGCGGGATGCCATTGGCTATTGTGTCAAATAGAGATCCGAGATTCACTTCACGATTTTAGAAGAAACTGCATGAGGCTTTAGGTATGAAATTGCATTTCAGTACTGCTTTTCACCCATAGACGGATGGCCAATCCGAGCGGATTATTCAGATTTTAGAGGATATGTTGAGATGTTGCATTCTTGAGTTTGAAGGTTCGTGGGAACAGTATTTGCCATTGATTGAATTTGCGTATAATAATAGTTTTCAATCAAGCATTAAAATGGCACCGTACGAAGCCTTATATGGAAGAAAATGTCGTACACCTTTGTATTCGACTGAGCTGTGAGAATAAGATTCACGGGGTTGATTTGATAAAATAGACTAAACAGAAAGTGAAAGTAATTCGACATAGTTTGAAAACAACTTCCAATCGTTAGAAATCTTAAGCAGATTTGAAACGAAAAGATATTGAATTTGAAATCAGCGACAAAGTCTTTCTGAAAGTGTCTCCATGGAGAAAAGTACTTCGATTTGGCAGAAAAGGCAAATTGAGTCCGAGGATCATTGGGCCGTATGAGATTATCGAACGTATCGGGCCAGTTGCTTATAAATTGTTGTTGCCACCAGAATTAGAAAAGATTCATAATGTGTTTCATGTATCGATGCTTTAACAATACAGATCTGATCCCTCGCATGTGATTCCTCCGTCTAAGATTGAGATTCAGTCTGATATGACCTATGATAAAGAATCGATTCGTATTTTGGCTCGCGAGGTTAAAAAACTGTAAAATAAGAAAATTCCATCAGTAAAAGTGATGTGGCATTGACACGGTATTGAAGAGGCTACGTGGGAGTCTGAAGATGTTATAAGACAGCAATATCTAAATTTGTTCAACGGTAAAATTTTCGGGGACGAAAATCCCTAAAGGGGGAGAGTTGTAACAGCCCAGTTTAGACCCTAGTCAGAATAGTGGTTTCGGGACCACAAATTTGAGTCAAAAAAATATATTTATATTATTTTCCGTGTCTATTATATGTGAATCAGTATGTGTGAATTTCGTATAAAAATTTGATCGTTTGTGTGCTCGATTTGATAAAAGGACCTAATCACGTAAAATGTAAAAGTTGCTAGCTATATGTTAAGTGTGCCTATTTGTTATGTCTTTATAAATGAGAGGTCCTTATGTGGTTAATATGTCATTTACATGGTTAATAGACATTAATGGCCTCAATATATTTGATTTTATAATGTTTATAAAGGTTAAAATTGTAAAATGTATATTTATGTTAATAAAAATTAAACAAACATGAAATTAGGCCATTTTTATGTTCATCTTGCTGAAAATAAGAGTTTAAGAACACCATTTCTAGGGTTCAAGCATTCAGCATTTACATTGCTCAATTGAGGTATGATTTTTTATTATTTTTTTGATAATTTCTACGTTTTTGTGATTGTTACTTAGTGTACTATCAAGCCCATGTCTCAATTTTTGACTTTTTTGATGATTTTAAGTTATGCCATTGATGAAACTATGAGTTTTATGAAGTTTGATGATAGTATATGGAAGCTTCATGTTGGGTTAACATGTTTTGTTTTTGAAATTTTGATAAATTTGAGTAATTTAGATTAAATTGTAAAAATGAGATTTTGAGGGACTAAAATGTAAGATAAATGAAATATGTAGACTTGTATAAACTATATGAAATTTCGGCTAAGTATAAGTATAAAGAAATTTTTTGTATTTTGTGATTTTATGAATTAAGGACTAAATTATCAAAATGTGAAAATGTGAGGGTTAATTTGTAAAATGCCCTAAATATGTATATATGGATTGATTTGAATGAATGTGTAATTGAATAAGTTAAATTTGAATTTATATAGATCAAGAATTAAATAAAACGGAATTAGATCGGGGGGAAACGAAAGTCGTTGAATAGTCACTCGTTTCCGTTCATTTCCATACGAGGTAAGTCGATATACAAATAAATGTATTTTGAATTGAATTACTATTTATTATATGATTTTGAACAATGTTGAATGATTATATGTGTTGAGAGTGGGATATCCGAGAAAGTAACGACACAGTTTTGACGTCCGAAAAGCCCCATACGAACCATAGGAATAGTTAAGATACATATGTCATGACATAGGATCCGATATGTGTTTTCGTGTAAGACCACATCTGGGATGTTGGCATCGACTTATGATTTACGTGTAAGACCATGTCTGGGACATTGGCATCGTACTTGATTTTATGTAAAACCCTGTCTGGGACAGTGGCATTGATATTTGATTACATGTAAGACCACGTTTGGGACGTTGGCATTGTAAGAGCTTTTCGAGCTTTTCGTGTATCCTTATTATTCTAAACAGCTCAACGGGCATTCCGAGAAATGAATGATTATTATGAAATGTGTACACGATTTAGGTACGTTTGAAATTGTATATCATATTTGATGTTGAAAGATAAGTATATGTATCTTTATGATCAAGTTATTATATGTGACAAAAGTATGAGAAAATATGCTATATGTGCAAATGAATGAGGAATATGTGAAATGTATTTGAGCTATGTGGTTTGTGATAGCATTTGACTAAGGAGTATATGTATATTATGATGCTTATTTGTTTATATTGTTAAGTTTATTTGTATATGGCTTACTAAGCTTTTGATAGCTTACTTTGTGTGTGTTTTCAATTGTTTTTTAGATATCAAAGCTACTCGGAGCTCAGGGATCGTCGAGGATTATCACCACACTATCGAACTCTATTTTGGTACATTTTGAAAGTGTAAATATTAGAGTATGGCATGTATAGGCTAGAAGTATTAGAATATGTTTTGTAATGTGTATATTATGCCATGTGATATGGCTAGATTACGGTTAAACTTATGGTTTGATTTTGGTATATGATATGTGATGCAATGTTGCTATTATGAGGTGTTTTTGGTTCGCCAAAACTAGTGGTCATTTTAGTAAGAATTTGGCATGAGAATGAATGAGGTAAATTGAAGTTACAAGACAAATTTTTTGGTTTCATTATGACTCATGATATAGTATGTTTTGGTATGCATGTTATGTATAAAATTTGTTGATAATGAAATGGCATGAAAGATGTATGTTTTGGTTGTGAAATAGTTGAGAATTTGGTATAAAATGATGTGGTTTTGAGGCTTGTAGGTATGACCCAAAATAGGTGGCAAATTGGCTTTTCAAATGGCCTATTTTTGTCCACACGGGCGTGTGTCTCAGCCGTGTGCAACACATGGTCATGTTACACAGTCATGTGTCCCCTGGGGTAGTCCTACAATTTAAAGTCAGTCTCGAGCACGGCTAAGGCATACGAGCGTGTGGCTAGCCTTGTGTCCCAAGTCAGTTTCGACCACGGCCTCGCATACAGGCATGTCATGCGGCTGTTTAGACAAGTTAGTATGTATACCCTGTTTGGTCACGGCCAAGACACACGGGCTTGTCTAAAACCGTGTGAGGCACAGGCCTGTTCACACGGACGTGTGACCTGTACAACTTTGAAAAATTTTTAAGTTTTAAAAAATTTTATATGAGCTCGGTTTAGTCCCGACCCCTTTTTAAAGCATGTTTAAGGTCTCGTAGACCTATAGAAGGGAAAATTGTGTATGATTATTATATGTTTTGATTATATTATGCTTAAGATATGTGAATGTTACGATATGTTTGGTAATGCCTTTAACCCTATTTTGGCGAGGGATACGGGTTAGGGGTGTTACATGAAAGTTTGGGAAATGAGTTAAAACCTTGAGCCTATCTATGCTGAGTAGGAACCAAAGGTATAGGATGACCGCCACTCTTCAGAATGGGTTGAAGTAGTAAGATAGGGTTTTGGGTGAATGACACAAGAATAAATTCTTGATAAGTTTGGGAAGTTTTGAAAAGAACAAAGAGTTTATAACTCAAAATGTTTTAATAATCAAATAAGTCAAACTTTTACAAAGCCAAAAACTAAACTATTTATAAGCAACATAGATGGTAAACGAATGGCCACAAACCGGCCATTAATGTTGCTTATAGATTGTTCATAAAACCCATGTGATTCATGTGTCTTCAAAGATCAAAGAGCTGAGACGAATCTGGTCATATTTCTTTGATGGACATCCATGCACCTCCTTTAATGCCATCAATGTATTTCTTCAATTCAAAGTATGTTTGAATCATTACATTCCTTCACCTTGAACTGTACATGCATACTTAAGCCTTAAGCTAAAGTATGTTCATCTTAAGCAATAAATTCGGCTGAAACATTCATCAACATGCATCAACATTAATTGGGTCCTTCATGTATCCTTAAGAATTAAGAAAAATCCAAAGGACATATTCAACTCTTTGGTTGGACGGTGGCACTAAATGTGCCTGGGAATGGCAACAAAACAACTCCTAGAATACTTCACAAGCACCTCATTCATCTCCCAAGTTGGATGATGCATTAAAGGGGCAATTGTTGAACGAAAAGTCACTTTTCCATGCCAAATCTGAACAACCATTTGCATGTGAAAGCAACATTGACCCTTGGCAAAACCGAAATGCCTCTTGAAGCTTTTAAAGTGGCCGAACATTAATCTCTCGTAGGATAAATAAACCTTGCATTAGGACACATTAAATGTACTAATAAAGCTATAATGAAATGGATGCATTAAGCACACCTTTAGGACATCATAAATTTGCTATTAGGACACATTTAATATGCCTAGAACTAACTTAAGACACATAATATTGATTTAATAAACTACAACATAATTAAACACACGTATAAAACACATAATAAACAAGACATAATAATTTAAGACATATTTATGATGTTTGAATAAGACGTAAAACAAATTTGTGGAAATTATTAAACTAATTAAAATGAACAGTTTGGGCCTTAAGAGCCTACAAATGCCTCTTTGGGTTTTTTAACCTTAGCCCACGTTTTAGGCCCAAATGGCAGCTTCAATTTTTTCCCAATTAAGGGACCATGATCACATCACTTGGCTTTCACTTACATCAAAGTGTACTAGTCATGAATATATAGTCTGTCATCCACTCAGGACTTAGGTATGCCACACTATGAATGTCACAAGTGAATAAATCCATAAACGAATTTAGGATCTATTCTTCTTAAGTCCAATCTGATGTACTGTCAGTCCATTCAGTCGCATCTATGTCTCTATCTTCTGGGAGTCATCCGCTCCAATGCCCAAGACAAAGCATCTCCCCAATTGGAGTTGATAGAGGACATATTAGTCTTACAATCCGTTTTTTCATTTCTGATTAGACTAAGGACATTTTTAGGTTTGTCTACTAATATAAGTTGTTTTTCCGTATTACGATCCAACCACATAATACCACTTAGTATTAGTTAAACATTAGATAATCAGTGAGCAACATTTTCTTCCCTTTTGCTTTGTGTGCAAAAAAATATGAGGACATTATACAAAATTTTAATGTAATTCACGAATAATTTTATTAACCAATCTATCTAAAAAAAAAATTTACAAGTGTACATTGACGAAAATATTACACTTGGGACACAAGATCCAACAATTTACACTTTTGGTCCCTAAACTTTTCTATATTTATGTTTTGACCCCTATAAATTTTGAATATTTATACTATGCCTACAACATTTTTCACATCTTTACAATTTAGTCCCTGCTATAAATTAATATATATACATAACATACTTCTTGAGTCAACTTCCTTTTCATTTATCAACTTTCTCTTTTATCTATATATACATTATTTCACTAAGAATCTATCACATATTCTTTTGGAATTTACACTGTTTATGACCAAGGGGGTTTTCTAGGGGATGTTACATGGTAGGCGACATGGTAGATAGTAATAAGCATTGGGATTGGAGAAATTTTGCTCATTTGCTTAGTCATGATATTGTGCTTTGGATTGCGGCAATTAGAACTTCATCAATTGCTACAAGGGATGATGTGTGTATATAGAATCGTAGTAAGACAGACCAATTTTCAATGGCTTCAAGCTATATATCTTTGGTTGAAGGCCTTTAGGGGAATTCAAATAGTTTTTGGCCGATTATTTGGAATATTAAAAAGCTCTGACTAGTCAAACATTTTTTATGAACGGTCGAGATAAGAAAATTCTAACTAATGGAAAGAGGTGTAGAACATGTTTGACAAGGGATGTGAGTTGTTCTATTTATGGTTCTTGGAATGAAAATATTCTTCAAACTCTTATTGATCGCCCCGGTGTCTTTTTGAGTTGGATTAGGTTGATACAAATAGATAAGCAACATACTTTCTTTAACCTCACCCTTCATCATTAGATAAGGCCAAATATTAAGAAAGTTTGAAATGCAAGTTGATGGTGTCGATTGGGTGACCTTGTGTGGGGTGTTATGTTGGCTAACCTGGAAGCATCATGATGCATGCACCACAAACTCGACAACATGAAGGATTTTAATTTTCCAAATGGCCCAATCACAAGATACAAATCCAAGCAACTTGAGGATCAAATTCAAGGCTTTATTCAAGAGTTTGTCTAAACAGTTTGCAGGACTTGCATGATCAGAATGAAAAAGAATAAATATCAAGAAAATGATACTATCAATATTTTAAAAGACCAATTGAACCAAGGCCTAACTACAATAGGTTAAGCTTTAGACTTTTATTCAATAAAGGCATGTGATTAACATGTGGCTCATTAGAAATCTAAATAGTTTTTTTGTTTTATTTTATTTTATTATTGTATTGACGAGAGTTCATTAAAATTAGTCTTATGATTTAGCCTTTAGTTGACTAGCCTTAGAATTTCTTTAAATTCATTTCTTTTTACTCTTATATAAAGGGTATGAAGCCACCATTGTAGGACATTTTCAATTTGAATAAAAATATATCCTTTGAGAGGTTTTTTTTTTTTTTTAACAAGATTCATTTCTTGTCTGATTTTTTTTGAAGACTTTGCTACAACTCAACTTATTGTTCATGGTGTTTGCAATTTCTTCACACTCCAAGTTGCTAAAGTTTCTATCTTAGAAGATTGGTTCGAGCCTTATGATTGTCTTTGATGGTTCTTTCAAAATTAATAGGAACATCCATCCATCTTCCATTTATCCATTTTATCTTTCTAACTCAAAATTGTTTTCTATTTTCATTCAAATATTTTTTTATTAGATCATTGTGATGATACAAATTGATTTTGTAACACCTCAAATTCGGCGTAAACGTTATTGCCAAATCTTGAAGGTTACATTAATAAATTGAAATTTTGATAATATATTTTCAAAACAATTCTTATTCTAAAATCGAACATTGAAAATTCTATAAAAACTTGCCTCAATCATTCGGTAAGAAAAATTGTCAAGTGCAAGGCGTGTGTAAGGTTTTTGAGATATCATCTTATAAAATTCAATTTATTTAAAAAATCATGCCACTGAATTTATTTACTTGCTTTGTAAAAACGTGTATTCCCGATTAAAATTTTGCAGCAAAAAGTTTCTTAGACTTGTTTCACTTTGAAAAACGAACGTTCAGTTTTAACTGTCAGAAAACATGTCGAATTTTAAAATAACTAGTTAAAATACTTAACAAATCCCAAAACCAAATTAAAGTCAGAAAAATAGTCCAAATTTTCAGAATACTTAAAATAAGAATTTCTAAATGAGTTATATACAAAAAACTGAACTGAGCCCTGGAAGCCGCCAAATCCTAAGTCTGAGGGCTACCTGTAAAGATTAAGCAAACGGGGTGAGCTATAAAGCAAAGTGTGTGTCTTGGCCCACAAGAAAAATCACATAACAGAATCATACTTAAATGCATATATCAGAGCAGACAGATAAGAAATTACAACATGCTTAGCATGGAAAAATCATACAAAATAATCCTACCATTATCCACTACACACCAACTTCGTCCAACCAATCACACCAAATAGGGGTATAAGAACCCATCCATCCATCACACCATAATGTGGATGTATGGCACTCTGATAATTTTAAGCTATGTTGCCATAAGTATAGTTGTGAAATTACCGCCAGAATCATCTAGCACAGATAAACTACTAGAAACAGACTTCACCACACAATCAGACCCTACCCCAATGCATATGCAACACACCAAGTGTTCATGCCACATGTACTCTTACGTAATAATTAACAGTCATACGCATAATATATTTAGCTTTTACTGAGTCTTACTAATCGATAACATTTTCATAACAATACACAAACACACAAAGTTACATTTAACATGGTCAAACATACTCACAGGATACTTACGAACTAGATTCCAGAATTTCCCAAATTTGGCCCAAGCGAGGCCCAACAAACCACTTGAAGTAGACCCCTAAGCTTGTGTGGCCCACACACCCTGTCCAGCACATGACCAACCACACGGCCAAACACACGGTCATGTGACATCAGCAATTTAAATTTTCTCACATTTTTTTCCAGAATCTTGAGTAAACACTGCACATATAAATCAAACAAGGTTAAGTTACACACCTGAATGCTCCTAAGATGTCATCTCAACAGCAACAAATTCAGAATCGACATACGATATTCAAACTGAATCCATTAGCAAACATACACAGTTAAATGACCTAAACAATGGGCCCTTGTAACTAAATAGAACCAACCTTTAATTTGGGCATCTGACCACTTACCCTTGATAAAACAACAACCTTTAATAGCACCTAGATCACCGATGGATTTCATGTCTCGCGATCTTCACCTAGAAGAACCCAAAACGATTAAAGGTGAGGATTATAACACAACTAAAAACACTTACCTTGCATAAGGAAAAAGATAAAACCTTATTATCGAAAATGGGTACAACGATGGTGTACAATCTACTCGATCAACCACACCGAACAGAAGATAGCACCAAAAATGGTAGCACAACAAATACAAGATGGCAACCAAAAACATTATCAAAGGGGACGACAACAAGGAATTAAAAGGCAAGAAATAAAAATAATAAAACAAGATGTAGAAAAGAAAAACTGGAGAAGAAAAATAATAAAAAAATTGATAAAAATAGAAAATGCAGAGAATGGGGGTAGTGGGGGAGAGAGACGACATAATAGAGAGAAAAGTGGGGAAATGTAACACCCCTAACTCGTAACCGTCACCAGAACAGGGCTATAGAGGATTACCAGAGTTTATAGAACAAGTACAGATAATTCATATCATTTACTATTCATATTCAAAAATAATCATACTGTCCCTTGAATGGACCCTTGAGGTCCAATTTAAACATTAGAATCAAATCGAGACTAAATCGGGATCTCAGAGAATTTTTCGTGAAATTTTAAAATTTTTTTTATATGTAGGGGTCACACGCCCGTGTGAGTAGGCCGTATGGCTCACACGGCCAAGTGGCATGCCCATGTCTCAAGTCGTTTGAGCATTCAATGTGAGGCACACGACCGTGTCCCAGCCCGTGCCGTGTAGTCAATTTAATTTGCACAAATTAGGTACAGGTTTCACATGGCCAAGACACACGCTCGTGTTCTAGGCCGTGTAGTACACACGATGGAGACACACGCCCGTGTCTCTGCCCATGTGCCTAATTTTGAGCATTCTGTTTCTCAATTTTAAGATGCAGAGGACACACGACCAAACCACATGCCCATATGCCAGGCCGTGTGTCACACATAGTTAAGACACACTCTTGTGTGTCCACCCGTGGAAAAAATAAAGTCATTTCTTAGCCTTATTTCTCACCCAAATTTAACCTTCAACCTACAATAACATTTGCATACATTTAACAACCAATTCAAGTTATATAAATCAAACAAACATCATTAACATGTATGAAATAGTATCATATATTCATATGATCAAACTTACCTTCTTGTAATGATTTATATTTTACCCTAATTCAATTTAACCAAGCCATATACATATAAGAGAAACATGATATATATCCTTATAATGACATGTCAAAATAATCTTTTTTTTTAGCCATTCAAATGGCTAATTTACAAACAACTATTTACATGCCAACATAGGCCAAGTTAACCTATACATGCCATTATATCAAAATAAGATTACTTTTTATACCAAAACAAATTGGAGGATAGTGTGATTATCCTTCGACTGTTCTGCAACCTTAACGAGCCTCCAAAACACTATAAAATAAAGAAAATAAAACCTAGTAAGCATTTAATTCTTAGTAAGTTCGTATAACAGAAAGTAAACTTACCAATCATATTTATTTAAATAAGCATAACAATAACATGCTTTCCAACAAATTAGCAAATTTGCCGAATCACATACATTCAAATAAGCAAGTTAGTCACATAATTCACATGTACATTAAGTAAGCATGGATGAGCTCATCATGCAACACTCTTTTCAGATATTTCAGAAGTATTCGGGACATAACTCTTTTAATCTCATAATTTCTCATGTCAGAAATTTTGTCCGTTGAATTATTGAAATATTGATGGATACTCAGGTAGTACACACAAGGTGTACAAAATTGTAAACAGTCAATTCATAATCAGGGGTACCCATTAGGGCACTTAATTAGAGAGCACACTCTCGAGCCACATATTAGGATGCTCAAATGAGCCATGTCACAGGACACTTATCTGAGCTAAACAGGAAACTCATAAGAGTTTTATTCAGGGAGCTCATAGAGCTTATCAGATAACTTCGAAGAGTTAATATCAGGGAACACCGGATAAGGAAATAGGGAGTTCAAACAAACCATGTCAGGAAGCCCATAAGAGCTTTTATCAGGACGCTCACGTAAAGCTGTGTTTGTGTCCGCATTATATGCTGGATCACAACTAATCGAATCATGTAACAGGACGCTCACAAAGAGCCGTGGTAGTCCGTAACACATACAGAATCACTACCGATCAAGATGCTCGCAAGAACTATATAACAGGACACTCGAGAAGGCTTTTAACAGGATGCACATCCAAGTTATAATGTCCGCAACTGTAACTCCCCAAAATCTAAGTGTTTATTTTTGTATGTTGTGTTGCACAAGTGCATGTCTGCTTCAGTGATTAAGTGTCCTAAGAAGTGTCTTAGTAGTCTTGGGTTCAAGCCTTGGCTTGTACAAAATTTTGTTTATACTTGAATAAATCCTATCTCTAGTCAGTAGGCTTCTTAAATAAATATGGGTCAAACATGTCAGAATGGGCCTGCTGGTCTAAGGGATAGGTGGCGTGTGGTGTTTGCCTGAGGACTAAGGTTCGAGTTCTATGGGGCGCAAAGGAATATTTATTTTGTTGTTGTACCATGTAAGAGGTTGAATATCAGTAGAACTCTAAATCTTATGGGCAGTTGGAGTGTTTGAGGGGTGAGGGGAGTGTATAGTCGAATTTTAGGAGGGATTGTAGGGGATTTGGATAGTGATCAGTTGAGGGGCTTGAGGAGAGATTTTAGAGAAGATCAATGGAGGAAAAAGTGGGATTGAAGTGTGATAGAGTTGTGCCAAAATTGGATGGTAGGTGCACAGAAATGTACTACTGTGCTTAGCTAATCTATCAATTTTCGGTTTAGCTGATCTTTCCCTTTTTATGTTTTGGTTCTTTTTGCCTTTGGTGCCGAAATTTGGTTTCTGTTGTATTTTCTCTCCACTTCTCATTTTAGCTTCCTCCCTTTTGTGAACGGATATTGCTTTTGGGGTATCTTCTTATTTCTTTTGGCCAGTATTTCAATTTTGCTTCTTCCCTTCCCTTTCTCAAATCGTCTCCCTTTTGGACCAAACACTCTTTTCTTCCCTTTATAACCCTTTCCCGTTTACCCTTGTCTCTTCTCTCTCTCTCTATATTCTCGGCTTTCTTCAAGTTCCCTTCCTACTTCGCTAGTTGAATTCTCTTGTAGCCGAATCTCTCTCTGTATTCAATTAAGGTAACTCGATTTTCCTTTTGGGTTGTCGAACCCTTAACTTATGGCTAAACCTTGCTGTGGCCGCCACATCTGTTTGGGTTCACGATTGCTTTTCCCCTTTTCTTTTTCTCTATCGAAATAGCTTCCCTCTAACATCTTTTTTTCTCTGCCAATTACTGATAGGGGTGTGATTGTACCATCTCATGCCTCAATTTTAGGGTGTGCTTTTGTAGGTCGATTACTTCTATGTGCTTTTATAGGGTGATTACTTATATCTTCTAGTCTTAGTTCTATGTTTTGGTAAGATGTTTTTCACTTGGTTAAAGTTATTTGCGTTTATAGAATAGTTAACAAGATTTGGTGGTAATACAGATTTTTGTCAAGGATCTTGAAGTCAATCTTGAGCAGCGGTTTAAGTGGGCTAAACCATAATCGTTCAATTAAGGCAGGTAACAAATATCTTTTTGGGATTAAGTGTTAATAAGAGGATGCTTAACCCTAGTGATGAAAGGACCAACAAAGTGTTGTGATTGAATCCAAGGTTGGTGCTCGTGGATTTTTGCGCTCTTTCGCAAACAGGTGTGCAAACACTGCTCAAATCGTAAATCGGTAAAAGCCGAAAAATGTGACCATTGATGCCACATGCGCGTGAGCTCGTTCGTGTGGTAATTTGAACGCATAAACGAGGGCGTATGATCATAAAGGCCACCATGAGTGATTTAATGGGCTTAGGCTGTTTTGGGCCACGTTGGGCCAGAATGGGCCATGTGGGCCCCACACGAGTAAACCACACGGACGTGTGGAGATTATTGGGTCAGGCTATGCAATCCACACAGCCAAGGGCATTTTTGGGCTTCGTGGGCCACACGGGCGTGTGGGCCCACATGGGTCGCATTATGGGCCTTGGGCCCATTCTCACTGTTTGACTGTTGAGGTTGCACAAGTCGCCCGAGACGACTGTGGACCTACTGTTGGGTCGATAACTATACCTAGACCCTAATTTGATGAAATGACTGATATACCTCTATAAGGTAAAATGACTGATATGCCCGTAAAATATGTATGACTGTAAACGAGTATGACATTTTTGCATACATGTATGATATTATGACATTACATATTGCATGGGGATGGGTTTATTATGTTGGAGGAAGTGTACTGTACTAGCAGCTCTACTACAAATACTGCTTAGTGTCACAACCAGTGTTATATTTTAGAGTGTAGGGATGGATGAGTTGATTTTATCCCCACATAGAGTGTAGGGCTGGACGGAGTAGAGTGTAGAGGATGAACAGTAGGATTTTTGATTGCATTTCTGTTACTGTTATTGAAATAGGTTAAGGCCCATACTGATACTGATACTGTAATAGGCTAAGGCCCTAACTAATACTAGACTGTTACTGAAACGGGCTTAGGCCTAGACTGTATTTGCCTATTATAAAACTGACTGATTGTTTATTAAGGGATCACGCACTGAGTTTCATAAACTCACCCTTCTACCTATCTGCGCAGGTAATCCTTAGGCAAATCGGTACTACGAGGGACTTGAAGGTGGCCACAAATCCGTTCATGCCTTTATATGGGATTTTTAATTTATTAGTAATTTAAAATTAGGGTATTTTTATGTAATAAGGCCTCTTTAAAGTTTTAACTTTTAATTTGGGATTTTTACTTACTTAGATATAAACTGCTAGTTGTAGCAAAAAGACGGGATTTTCAAAAGATAATTATTTTTCAAAGACACCACGTTTACGCAACACATTTCATAAGCTTCTGCAAAAGACAACGTTTTAAAAATTAATGACGTTTTAACATGATAAACGATGAGCTTTAAAATCATCATTAAAAACAAGTAACAAAGGCAAATGTGTAAAAAGGGTTTTCTGCCTTTGTGAAAAACACTTTCATGTGGCATCGCCAGATTCGGCCATAACGTCTAGGCCGAGTTTGGGGTGTTACAACAACATATGCAGGACTATAATCAATACGGGAAATCTTGTATCCATCAAATTTCATTAATCAAACAGGATTTAACATTTTTTAGCATTATCCGACATGTAATTAATTTCATGTCAATAACATTTACATAATTCATACATACAATATTCAATTCAATCATTTTTCGGGATTTAACATTTATCAGGCTTTATCAGATATGACTGAACATATGATTATTTCATTTATTTTTAACATTTATATAATCCATACAATCACATACCACAGTCAATTCAAACATATAATTAAACACAATTCGGTTACACGAACTTACCTTAACACTTTTTTATGTCTAAAAATCTACCAATCCAAAACTTTTTCTTTTCCTCGATCTAGCTTCGAATTTGAGTTTCTTAAATCTATAAAAATGAATTTAATCATCAACTTATCACATTTCATATTCAATTGGATTCAATTTACACTCTAGGCAAAATTACCATTTTCCTCTTTGATACGATCTTGCCTCGGTGTGTTGAGTTAAGTCGTTTAGATGCCCGATCGTCGAACAAGGAAGTATCATTCCAAACTTGAAATATGTTTGTATTGGCTAAGTACATAAAATAAGAATGAAGAATAGGCTTGAATTGGCTAAGTGTTTGTGGATTTAGGTTCGGCTAACAAAGAAAAAATAAAATGGAAAGTTGATAGTTGGATGGGATAGAAATTGAACTTAAGTGTCAAGAACGAACCAACACTAAGAAGAGTGTTGACCCGGGGCTTATATGACTTAAAGTGGTTCGGTGATGAGAGATAGGGGACCTTGACCCGTTACCTAGCAAGGTAAGAACCAAAGGTATAAGGTTGGGTGAACGCCACACTACGAGAGTGATAAGTTCGAAAGAAGAGTCAGGTTGACGCCACTGGCTAGCAAATAAGTCAAGATAAGTCTCGGATGAAATTTGAGAGAAGAAAACCTCACAAACAACTCAATGTTCATTTAAATTGACAAAAAAGTCTCTACAAACAGCAAATAACAAAGTATTTATAGGAAAAACATAAGGCTAGCTGAATAGGTACATTAGTGACTTAATAAATAAGTATTTCGGCTTTAAATGAGCTAAAAAGTTCTAGAAAAAAACCACAAGAATTCCATGTTTATGTCAACCTTTGAGATGCCACTAGACAGCTTCTAGATGAAGATATTCAGCTGAATGAATTTGGAAGAATTTGGAAATTGATTGGGCCTGTCTAGGTTCGGCCATGAGCTTAAATGAGCTTAACTACTTTGCCTTGATCAGCTGAATGGATGGATGAATTAATTGGCAGCTAGGTGAGTGCAATAGGCATTAGAAATATGAACACTAAACTTGAGGGGCCATCAATGTGTTAATGCACAAAACCGAACAGCTCTCTTGTGTGAATGGATTAATTCAGTTGGTGTGGAAGCATTCCAGCAGCTTAGGGGAGCTAACAGGCCAAATTGGGAGCTTAAGTATGCAGCTAACCTTTGGCAGAAAAGGTGCTTGGAGAAGCCAAATAATCAGCACACCATGCGTTGAAGTCGTCCATGCATGTATCTCTCCCTACATTGTAGCTGGCCATCCATGCACCTTGCATTAAATCTCCTTCATGCATTTGGCTGCACATAAATCCAATGAACACATTAAATTGATTCATGACAAGTTTAATTCGGCTGAATTATGACAAAATATATTCATGCTTTACTTAGACACATTAATAACACATAATTAAGCTAAGACAAATTAAATATTGACATAAAACTTGACACATTAATTCGGCTAACACAAAACATATTAAACACATATAATGAGATGTAATGAGCTGAAACAAATTTAACTATCTAATAGTAGACACTTAGTTTATTCCAGCAAATAAGAAAATGAGCTAGGAAGAAATAAGGATGAGCTCAAATGAGCTGAAATGAGCTGAGCTAAGCTTGTAGAGCTGAATGTGAGCTGAGGTCGACTTGCAAGAGGTTGCAAGGGGTCCTTGTTGAGCTGGTCCAAGCTCCCTCAATATGTCTGGCCAATGTTTCACCCCATACTTGATTGACTAAGTGTAACAGCTCGGTTTAGACCCTAGTCAGAATAGTGGTTTCAAGACCACAAATCTGAATCAAAAACATATTTTAATATTATTTTTCGTGTTTACAGTATGTGCTTAAGTATGTGTGGCAGTTTTGTGTGTTAATTTTATCATTTGTGTGCCCGATTTGATAAAATGACCTAATCACGTAAAATGTAAAAGTGACTTTCTATATTGCAAAAGTGTCTATTTGCCTTGGTTTTCTAAAGAAAAGGTCCTTATGTTGTTATTAACCCATTGATAAGTTAATGGACATTAATGGACATCCACTAAGTGAATTTATAATGGTTTATTAAAGGGTAATTTGGTAATTGGTATATTAAACATATATTAAATAAAACAAAACATGAATTTGGTGTTAATTTATCACCTTTGCCAAAAATACAAAGAAAAAGAAAAGAAAATTCAAGCTTAGGGTTCGGCTAGGAGAATTGGTGATTAAGATATATTTTGAGCTCGGTTTTTTATGATTTTTACGTTTTTAAGATCTTTGCTTAGTAATCTATCAAGCCCAAGCCCTAATTTTTGAATTGGTTGAAGATTTTGAAAGATGTCATTGATGAATTCATGTGTTTTATGATGTTTAATAATGAATTATGAAAGCTTAGTGCTTGATATATATGTTTTGTAAAGTGATTTTGAGAAAAATGCATATTAGGGATTTAATTTAGAAAAGTGTAAATTGAGGGGTTGAATTGTAAAATAAATGAATGTTTTAGGCTCCTAGAAGTCCTTATGATATTTGGCTATGCATGGGTTCGTTGAAATTATGTGCATTTTGTATTTTTGTGAAATAGGGATTAAAATATTAAAATGTGAAAATGTGATGGCTAATTTGTAAAATGCCCTAATATGTATATATGAATTGAATTGAATGGTTTGTTGAATAAAAGGGTTAATTTTGAATACATATAGATCAAGAAAAGAGGAGTTCGGATTTAGACCGAGGGAAGTCAAAATTTATTGAGTAAATGGTCTGAATTGTCAATTCCGAGTACGAGGTAAGTTTGTGCGTGATAAATGATGTTATAGTTATGTTTTAATGCTTTGATAATGCATAAATTGTATAAATATTTGATTACAGGTTGAGCATGATGATGATCGACTATGTTCGGCACTAAGTGTGCGGTTCGAAATAGCTTTTGTTACCAATGGCACTAAGTGTGCGAGTTGAAATAGCTTCGGCTATATGAGGCACTAAGTGTGCAATCTTGAGATAGCTCCGATTTATTGAAATGGCACTAAGTGTGCAAGATTGCTACATCTTCAGAAAATCACTGATGCACTAAGTGTGTAAATTCTTAAAGATGGAAAGACTTCAGAATGAATTAATGTAATTGAACAAGAGATGTGAATGAAATGAATAATTATGGGAAATTTCAGGTATGTTCGATACCTATGTGGTAGATGATACTATGTGTATGAAGCTTGATGAATTCGCATGAACATATTAAATGAGATAGAATAGATTTGATGGATAAATTGTGAATTACTAAGTGTTTATTAGTTGATGCTTCGTATATTGTAAACTGTTGATTATTCATGGTACGAACTTACTAAGCTTTAAAGCTTACTATATAAAATGTTATCTGTTTTACAGTATTACATAGCTAGCTCGGATTCAGGGATTGTCAGCGACTCACTCACACTATCGAACATCTATTTTGGTTCCATTTTGAGGGTTGTATATATGGTATATGGCATGTATAGGCTAGTGTCATTTTGGTATGTTTTGTGATGTTAATATTAGCCATAAGTTTTGGCTAGGAGTTGTTGATATGTATGGCCTCTTAAGTTGGCCTAAATGATGTGTTTGATAGGTAAGTCATATGATGTATATAATGTTCATGTAATGGTTTGAATATGGAATGTTGAATTGGCAAGTTTTATGGTATGAAGCAAGTGATAAATAGATGAGTTTATGTATATGAAACTTATTTAAGTTGTGATGACTTTGGTACATTGATTAGGTATGTTTTGGTTATGAAATTGAGTAGTGAATTGGATGGTATTTGAATGGCATGGAATATGTTTGAATTGATTGAATTGGTTACCTATAAATGTATACAAATGATGCAAAAAAAAATGTTGTGGATTTGGTGTGCTTGAGATAGGTGGGAAATGTGGCTTTAACCAAGCCTAATTTCAACCCACACGCTTGAGCACGTGGGCGTGTGTCTCGACTGTGTGTCTATTGTAATTTAGCTATTCAAGCCAGTCTCGAGCAAGGCCTAGACACAAGGGCATGTCTGGTGGCTGTGCGAGGCACACAGCCTTGGTACATGGGCGTGTGTGGCCATTTCGAAGGCTACACAGGCTAGACACATAGGCGTGTGGTTAGTCGTGTGGCCCAAGTCAGTTTTGACCATGGCCAAGGCACACGGGCGTGTCTCCGGCCGTATGGATAAGTCAGTATGTATGCCCTATTAGCGTGTGAGGCACACGGCCTATTCACACGGGCGTGTGACCTGTACCACTTTGAAAAATGTTTAAGTTTTGAAAAAATTTTGTATGAGCTTGGTTTAGTCCCAACCCCTTCTAATGCATGTTTAAGGTTTCGTTGACCTATGTAAGGGACTTTGTATTGATGTATGACTTGTAATGCTATAGTGATTGTGAAATGAATGTTAAATGTTTTGATATGTCTGGTGTGCCTTTAACCCTATTTCGACAACGGATACGGTTTAGGGGTGTTACACTAAGGCTGAAATGGCCTTCTTAAATAGCTTACCTCGAGCTCGTGTGATAGGGCCTTGGGGCAACTCCAATGGATCCTTGCTCGAGCTAGGTGCACTCTGGGGCGTGATCATATCATCCCCCCTCTTCAAAGCGACTTGCCCTCAAGTCGGAACCTGTATCGAAGGGAGATAAATTAGAAACATTGAAACTCACACTTATATTATACTCACCTGGTAAGTCAAGTCGGTAGGAATTTTCATTGATTCGTTCTAGGACTTGGAAAGGTCCATCTCCTCGAGGTAACAATTTAGACCTACGTTGGGCTGGAAAATGTTCTTTGCGCATATGAACCCAAACCCAATCACGAGGTTCAAAAACAACTCGCTTTCGACCTTTGTTCGCTTTTGAACATAGCTCTTAATTCTTGCTTCGATATTGGCTCGAACATTTTGATGCAACTCCTTGACATACTCAGCCTTCTTCTTTGCATCTACATGAATGAATTGGTCGTTAAGTAAAGGCACTAAGTCTAAAAGAGTTAATGGATTAAAAAAATAAACAATTTCAAAAAGAGAAAACTTAGTAGCCGAATGGACTGATCAATTATATGCAAACTCGATGTGAGGTAGGCATTCTTCCCACGACTTTAAGCTTTTGTGGATGATGGCTTGCAACAATGTAGACAAAACTCGATTAACCACCTCCGTTTGTCCATCCGTTTGGGGGTGACAAGTGGTTGAAAATAGCAACTTAGTTCCGAGCTTCCCCCACAATGATCTCCAAAAGTGACTCAAAAACTTTGCATCACGATTGGACACGATCGTTCTCAGAATTCCATATAGTCGAATGATTTCCCTAAAGAAAAGATTAGTAGTATGGATGGCATCATCAGTCTTTGTACATGCTATAAAATGTGACATCTTAGAAAACCTATCAACTACAACTTAGATAGAGTTCTTCCCCATTTTTGTTCATAACAATCCGAGGACAAAGTCCATGGATATATCCATCCAAGGAGCTTCGGGTATGGGCAGTGGAGTGTACAGGCCGTGCGGTTGAATCTTGGACTTAGCCTTCTTACACGTTACGCAATGCTCGTAAACTTGTTACATATCCCTTCTCATCTTAGGCCAATAAAAGTGTTCTTGGAATGTTGATAAGGTCTTACCTATACCAAAATGTCTCATAAGGCCCCCGCTGTGTGCCTCGTGCATAAGTAAGTCCCGAATGGAACTTTGCGAAATGCACAATTTTCCTTCCTTGAAAAGGAAGCCTTCATGCCTATAAAACTTCTCAACAGAAGCATTCTCACAAGCAGCAAATATCTCACCAAAATCATTGTCATTAGCATACAAATCTTGCAATAAAGAGAATCCAAGCAATTTAAAATCAAGAGATGATAATAAAGCATACCTTCTCGAGAGTGTGTCAGCCACAATATTACCTTTACCTTTCTTATACTTGATAACATAAGGAAAGGATTCAAGGTACTCGACCCATTTTGCATGACGCTTATTCAACTTATGTTGGCCCTTGATGTGTTTCAACGCTTCGTGATCGGAATGAATCATGAACTCCTTTGGCCATAGGTCGTATTGACATGTCTCGAGAGCTCGGATGAGCGCGTACATTTCTTTCTCATAGATAAGATAGTTAAGTGCGGCTCCATTGAGCTTCTCGCTACAATATGCAATAGGCCTTCCATCTTGAGTAAGCATAGCCCCGATTCCAACACCTGATGCATCACATTCAATCTCAAAAGTTTTAGAAAAATTAGGTAATGCTAATAGAGGAGCTTTTGTAAGACAATTCTTAATCTCAATAAAAGACTTTTCTTTCTCATTGGCCCAATAGAAAGCCGAGTTCTTCTTGATTACACTCAGTAAGGGCACGACTATAGTGCTGAAGTTGGGCATGAAACGCCTATAGAAGCTAGCCAAACCATGGAAGCTTCGAACTTGGCTGATACCTGTAGGTCCCTTCCACTCTTGAATAGCTTTTATCTTCTCTTGGTCCACTTCAAAACCTTCCAAGCTGACCACGAAACCTAGAAAAATAACCTTGTTAGAATAGACTTGAGGTGTAATATATGCTCTTCCAATGATTTGTTATATATGAGAATGTCATCAAAATACAACACAAAAATTACCAATGAATAATCTTAATACATAGTTCCTTAACCTCATAAAGGTACTAGGAGTGTTGGTTAGGCCAAACAACATGACCAACCACTCATACAAACCGTGCTTAGTTTTGAAGGCCGTCTTTTATTCGTCGCCTTCTCGCATGCGAATCTGATGGTAACCACTCTTCAAATCGATCTTCAAAATAATTTGGAACCACTTAGTTCATCTAGCATGTCATCTAAGCGAGGCTTCAGATGCCGGCACTTAATGGTAATCTTGTTCATGGCTCAACAATCCGCATACATTCGTCACATTCCATCTTTATTCGGCACCAACAGGATAAGTACGGCACAAGGACTAAGGCTTTCGTGAATGTAGCATTTCTCCATCAACTCGTTTACTTGCCGTTGTAGTTCCTTAGTCTCTTCAGGATTCGTCCTATAGGCTGGTCGGTTTGGAATAATAGCTCTGGGCACAAAATTAATTTGATGCTTGATTCCGTGAAGGGGTGGCAACCCACTCGAAGTTTCTTCCAAGAACACATCATGAAAATCCTGCAAAAGAGACAATAGAAGAGGGTAGTTTTTCAAGTAATTCATTAGTAGTAAACAAGTTTTCCTTGTACATGAACACAAGGAGGGATTGTCTCAACGTCAAAGCCTTTCGTATATCACTTGCTTTTGCCAACACACTCATTTTCTCACATTCTTTTTTCTTTTTCATCTTTTTCTTTTCTCATTTTTTTTTCACTTTCTTTTTTTGTTTTTCCTCTATTTTTCTCATTTTTCTTTTCTTTTACATTTTCATTCTTTTTTTTTCTCTCATTTGATCTACAGAATTTTTCAATTTCATTTGATCCTCGTAGACTTGCTTAAGTATCAATAGTGTTAGCGTCACGCTCTTTCCCAAATGTTTGAACATATACCTATTGGTATACCCATCGTGGATGACTCTTCGGTCGAATTACCACGGGTGTCCAAGAGCAAATGGCCCGCATGCATAGGCACAACATCACAAAGTACTTTATCCGCATATTTTCCAATAGAGAAGGATACAAGCACTTGTTTTGTTACCTTTAATTCACCACCATCATTGAGCCATTGAAGTTTGTACGGGCTCGGATGCTTGGTGGTCGACAAACCTAGTTTCTCCACCATGAGAGTGCTCGCCACGTTTGTGCAACTTCCACCATCGATGATTACGCTACAGACTTTACCTTGGACTTGGCATCGCAAATGGAATATGTTTTCCTGTTGTTGCTCGTTCTCCACACTTTGGAGACTTAAACTTCTTTTGATAACGAGTAATTCACCGTCAACAGCATGCTCCAAGTCCTCCTCTTCGCCCAATGTGGCTTCAGGCTCATTTTTAGTCTCTTCTTCCGACTCGATCTCACCATTCACGCGTACCACCATGGTGCTTCAGTTTGGGCATTGACTTGCAATATACCCCCTCTCAAGGCATTTGAAGCACTTGATGTCCCTCGAACGGTTGGGAAAACTCTCGACAGCCTTGCCTTTACTTGATTCAGCCATGGGTTTATTTGACTTTGCTAGCACCGTTGGCTCTTTGGCTCAATTCGGTGGAGTGTTTTTGCTAACATCTTGGCTCCATTTGGAAGTATTCGGATTGGAATAGCCTCAGACAGTGCCTTTATGCTTCAATTGCTTCTCCGCCTTGATGGCCATGTGCACCATGTCCACCATTTCCACGTAATGTTGCAACTCCACAATATTGGCAATGTCTCGATTGAGACCAGGTAGAAAACGCGCCATGGTTTCCTCGCCATCTTCTTGCACATCCATTCGTATCATCGCGATCTCCATTTCTTTGTAGTAATCCTCCATGCTCCTCGATCCTTGGGTAAGGATTTGGAGCTTTTGATAGAGCTCATGGTGGTAATAAAATGGTTCGGCGCATCACCGATTTCATTTCGGCTCATGTGCTTATTGGTCATTTTCCATTCCTTCTACAGCTCATGGTTAATTGATCCCACCATATCATCGCGTAATCCGAAAACTCCATTACGGCTAACTTAACCTTTTTGGCTTTGGAGTAATTGTGACACTTAAACACCAATTCTATCTTTTTCTCCCATTCGAGATAAGCCTCCGGATCTGATCGACCTTGAAATGGTGGAATTGAAAGTTTGATATTTTTAAGGTCATCGTCAATCCGCCCACGTTCTCTTCGGCCATGATTTCTTTGTCCCCTCCACCGATTACTTAGGTTGGACCCTTAGTCACTCTTGGTATCACTAGGGCCATACAACTCGTCTTTGTTGATTCGTTGCCGGCCTTGATTTCGTTGGGGACTTTGGGGCGTCCTCTCCCGTTGGGCTCTCTCCTTGACTTGATCAAGCCTTTCTTGGATAGGCCCGAGTTTTCAATCGAACAGATGCTCCACTTCGCGCAATAGGGCTTGGATATTTAAATCTGATACTCCTCCTTCAGCCGCTACATTTTGAATTGGTTGTCATTCGGGTCTTTTCGCCATATTTCGTTTAAAACTTCTAGACGTAGAAAAAGAAAAACCTCACTACAAAACCTCACGTTCACTTGGAAAGAAATAATAGATGACACTCACACTTGTTTTTGCACTCGTTAAAAGGTTTTTTCTTCTATCTAATATGCTTACACACTCGTGCCTTTTCCACTATTTTCTTCTCTTGTGACTTCGTAGGAGACTCTTTTAGACATAATCGTAGTCTATGGGTCAGTTTTACACGGTTCGCAAAGGTATTGATTTTTGGGTGTAAGATAGGCTGAAATAAAACAAAGTTAGTTTTGAGTGTGGCGTGTAGGGTAGTTGATGATAGTAGGAAGGAACTTACTTGATCGGGATTACAAGAAGATGAACATAATCTTTTCAACTTTTTTTAACTTCGAATTTCTTTCTCTCTTTTTTCAATTACAAAAAGATGAATACTAGCAGAATACTTTAATACATTTTTTTCAAAATTCTTTTTAACGAACCTATTCTGGGATTGCTCCAAACATTCGTACTTCTTTTTTTTACTAGCTCTGATACCAAATGATACGATCTCTCCTTGACGTGTAGAGTTGAGTCGTTTAGATGCCCAATCGTCGAACGAAGAAGTATCGTTCCAAACTTGAAATATGTTTCTACTGGCTAAGTATGGAAAATAAGAATGAAGAATAGGCTTGAATTGGCTAAGTGTTTGTGGATTTAGGTTCGGCTAACAAAGAAAAAATAAAATGGAAAGTTGATAGTTGGATGGGATGGAAATCGAACTTAAGTGTCAAGAACGAACTAACACTAAGAAGAGTGTTGACCCAGGGCTTATATGACTTAAGGTGGTTCGGTGATGAAAGATAGGGGACCTTGACCCGTTACCTAGCAAGGTAAGAACCAAAGGTATAAGGTTGGGTGAACGCCACACTACGAGAGTGATAAGTTTGAAAAGAATCAGGTTGATGCCGCTGACTAGCAGATAAGTCAAACTGAGTCTCGGACAAAATTTGAGAGAGAAAAGCCTCACAAACAACTCAATGTTCATTTAAATTGACAAAAAGTCTCTACAAACAGCAAATAACAAAGTATTTATAGGAAAACCTAAGGCTAGCTGAATAGGTACATTAGTGACTTAATGAATAAGTATTTCGGCTTTAAATGAGCTAAAAAGTTCTAAAACAAAACCACAAGAATTCCATGTCCATATTCAGCCTTTGGGACGCCACTAGACAGCTTCTAGATGAAGGATATTCAGCTGAATGAACATGGAAGAATTTGGAAATTGGTTGGGCTTGTCTAGGTTCGTCCATGAGCTTAAATGAGCTTAATTGCTTTGCCTTGATCAGCTGAATGGATGGATGAATTAAATTGGCAGCTAGGTGAGTGCAATAGGCATTAGAAATGTGAACACTGAACTTGAAGGGCCATCTATGTGTGAATGCACAAAACCGAACAGCTCTCTTGTGTGAATGGATTAATTCGGTTGGTGCGGAAGTATTCAAGCAGCTTGGGGCAGCTAACCAGCCAACTTGGGAGCTTAAATTTGCAGCTAACCTTTGGCCGAAAAGGTGCTTGGAGAAGCCAACTCTCCCTACATTGCAGCTGGTCATTCATGCACCTTGCATTAAATCTCCTTCATGCATTTGGCTGCACATAAATCCAATGAACACATTAAATTAATTCATGACAAGTTTAATTCAACTGAATTATGACAAAATATATTCGTGCTTTACTTAGACACATTAATAACACATAATTAAGCTAAGACAAATTAAATATTAACATAAAACATGACACATTAATTTGGCTAACACAAAACATATTAAACACATATAATGAGCTGTAATGAGCTAAGAAATGTATTAATGAGCTGAAATAAATTTAACTATCTAATAGTAGACACTTAGTTTATTCCAGAAAATAAGCAAATGAGCTAGGAAGAAATAAGGATGAGCTCAAACGAGCTGAAATGAGTTGAGCTAAGCTCGTGGAGCTGAATGTGAGCTGAGGTCGACTTGCAAGAGGTTGCAAATGGTCCTTGTTGAGCTGGTCCAAGCTCTCTCAATATGTCCGGCCAACGTTTCACCCCATACTTGATTAACTAAGGCCGAAATGGGCTCCTTAAATAGCTCGGCTCAAGCTCGTGTGATAGGGCCTTGGGGCAGCTCCAATGGATCCTTGCTCGAGCTAGGTGCACTCTGGGGTGTGATCGTATCACCCTTAAAGTTTTCATAAATTTTAATTTTGTCCCTAGGCTCAAAAAATAAAATTTATGCAATTTAATCCTTATTCCAAGGCTAATCGATTTTTACATGTCTTAATAACAGCCGATGAATTTCTTAAAAATCAAAATTTTTCCATGGGTTTTAAAATTTTTCAATTTAGTCCTCCATAAATCACAATTTAATGAAAATTCTCTTTGTACAAGTTGTTTATCTATCAACAACATTTCATTATCTACCATAAATTTCAAATTTTCAGCATATTCATCTGCGGAAGATTTTCTATACTTTGATATATTTTCAAATTAATCCCCAAAATAAATAGATTAGACTATCCCAATCTCAAAAATATAAAAATTACTAAAAACAAGACAATAAAACATACCTAATTAAGCTTGATTAGTTTCCTTTATCTCTCTTAGGGTTTCTTGCAAATTTTGGGGATGAAGATGATATAAAATGATAATATTTCTATTTAATTATTTATCATCCATTAATTTTTCCACTATCCAATTTAGTCCTTGCCTTTTTCTAATTTTCGTTGGATGATTCATAAAAAATATCTACTAACTTTTATTTAATGGTCTAATTATCATATAAGGACCTCAAGTTTTGAATTCCATAGTTATTTGATACTTATAGCTACTAGAATTCAACTTTTGCATTTTATGCAATTTGGTCCTTTTCATAATTAAGCACATAACCGATAAAATTTTCTTATCAGAATTTTCATATAACATTCCTATCATAATACGGACCATACAAAATATTAAAATAAATTTTCTTTCTGGATCAGATTTGTGGTCCCGAAACTACTGCTCCGATTTCACTGAAATTGGGCTGTTACAACTCTCTCCGCTTAAGAATTTTTGTCCTCGAAAATCTTACCAATAAAGAGGTTTGGGTATTGGTTTTCATGGTATCCTCCGGTTCCCAGGTAGCTTCTTAAATATCGTGTCGTTGCCAGAGAACTTTTACCAATGCCATCTTTTTATTTCTTAACTCTTTTGTTTCACGTGCTAAAATTTTGATTGGTTACTTGCTGTATGTCATATCAGGCTGAATCTCAACTTCCGTTGGAGAAATAACATGTGAAGGATCTAACCAATACCATTGCAACATAGACACATGAAAAACATTATGAATTCGATCAGGTTCTAGTGGTAATGCCAACCGATATGCAACAGGTCCGATTCTTTCAGTAATCTCATATGGCCCGATGAATCGTGGAATCAATTTCCTTAATGGCCAAACCAGAGAACATTCTTCCAAGGTGACACTTTCAAAATTACCTTATCACCGACCTAAAATTCTATCTCTTTTCGTTTAAGATCGGCATAAGACTTTTGACGATCAGAGGCGGCTTTCAAACATCAGAGGCGGCTTTCAAACTATCTCGAATTACTTTCACCTTTTCTTCAGTTTCACGGACTAAGTCAACTCCGTGTATATTTTTCTCACTAAGCTCTGTCCAATATAATGGAGTTCTACATTTACGACCGTACAAAGCCTCATACGGTGCCATTTTAATACCGGACTGATAGCTGTTATTATAAGCAAATTCAACTAAAGGCTAATATTTTTCCCAGTTACCTTCAAATTCAAGCACACAACACCGAAGCATATCTTCTAAAATCTGTATAACACGTTCGGATTGTCCATCAGTCTGAGGATGGAATGTGGTACTGAAATATAACTGTCTACCCAAGGCTTCTTGTAACTTGCTCCAAAATCGATATGTAAACCGAAGATCTCTGCCTGAAATAATAGAGACAAGCACTCTATACAATCTAACAATCGCAGAAACATATAATTCAGCCAATCTATCCAAAGAAAAATCCATACGTACCGAAATAAAGTGCGTAGACTTTTTCAACCGATTGACAATTACCCAAATACCATCTTTCTTCTTCGGAGACAGGGGTAATCTCGATACAAAGTCCATGGTAATTATTTCCTATTTCCATTCCAGTATCGTAACTGGCTGTAATAATCCTAAAGGTAACTGATGTTCAGCTTTTACTTGATGACATATCAAACATTTAGATACAAATTCAAACATATCCTATTTCATTCTCGGCCACCAGTACATCTTTTTAGATCATTGTACATTTTATTACTACCAGGATGAATAGACATGTTACCGTTATGAGCTTCATGTAAAATCTTCTGTACAAATTCCCAGCTCTTCAATACACATATCCCGCCTCTGAATAACAAATAACCATCAAACCCAATCTAAAATTCTGAATCAGAATTTGACTCACGTTGCACCCGTTTAGCCTGTAACTTATCATCACCCTTCTGAGCTTCACAGATCTGTTGTAAAAATATCGGTTTCACTTTTAACTCAGCTATAATTAAACCATCATTTGACAATGACAACTGATTATTCATCGCTCGCAAGGCAAAAAAAGACTTTCTGCTTAGGGCATCAGCAACCACATTAGCTTTTCCCAGATGGTAGTCAATAACAAGATCATAATCTTTCAATAATTCAAGCCACCTGCGCTATCTTAAGTTTAAGTCTTTTCGCGACATTAAATACTTCAAACTTTTATGATCAGTAAAGATGTGACATTTTTCACCAAACAGGTAATGCCGCCAGATTTTCAGTGCAAAAACAATGGCTGGCAACTCAAGATCACGTGTCGAGTAATTTCTTTCATGTGGTTTTAGCTGTCTTGAAGCATAGGCTATTACTTTACCTTCTTGCGTTAAGACGCAGCCTAAACCATTTAATGATGCATCACTGTAAATTATAAATTCCTTACCCAATTCAGGCTGAACTAACACAGGTACTTCTGTCAATAAGTCTTTCAATCTGTCAAAACTCTGCTGACATTTATCAGACCACTCGAATTTCACATCTTTTTGCAACATACGAGTCATCAGAGAAGATATCATTAAGAACCCTTTAACAAACCTTCGATAATACCCAACTAATTCTAAAAAACTTCTGACTTCCAACACATTATTTGGTGGCTTCTAGTTAACAATAGCTGAAATTTTATTCAGATCTACCCTGATACCTTCAATAGATACTATGTGTCTGAGAAAACCAACTTCCCGTAGCCAAAATTCGCATTTACTAAATTTGGCATACAATTGTTTCTCACGCAGAGTTTGCAACATTATTCTCAAATGATCAGCATGTTCATTTTCATCTCAAGAATATATTAAAATATCATCAATAAATACCACTACAAACCTGTCTAGATATGGTCTGAAGATTCTGTTCATCAAATCCATAAATACTGCAGGTGCATTTGTCAAACCAAATGGCATCACAAGAAACTCATAATGCCTGTACCTGGTTCTAAAAGTTTCCTTTGGAACATCTGGTTCTTTCACCCGTAACTAATAATAGCCAGAATAGAGATCAATATTTGAAAATACAGTGGCACCTTTCAACTGGTCAAATAGATCATCAATACGAGGCAATGGATACTTGTTCTTTATTGTGACTTTGTTAAGCTTCCTATAATCAATACACAATCTCAATGATTCATCTTTCTTCTTTACAAACAAAACTGATGCACCCCAAGGTGAAAAACTAGGTCGAGCAAAGCCTCTGTCAATCAATTCTTACAACTGTGCTTTCAATTCTTTCAATTCGGTAGGAGTCATTCTGTAGGGTGCTATAGATATCAGTGTTGTCCCCGAAACAAGATCTATAGAGAACTCCACTTCTCTAACCGATGGTAAACCAGGTAGTTCCTCCAGAAATACATCAGGAAATTTACAAACAACTAGCACTGACTGAATCTTCGACTCAGATACTTTAATATCAAACACATATGCAAGATAGGCATTACATCCCTTTTTGATATATTTCTCTACAAATATGGTTGAGATTACATTAGATAACTTATCTAGTTTATCAGATTCAACATGAAATAACTCACCATTTTGACACTTTAACACAATGTATTTCTGTTTACAATTTACCACTGCATCATGCTGAGTTAGTCAATCCATTCCCAAAATCACATCAAATTCATCAAATTGCAATAGCATCAAATCAGCTGAGAAAAAATAACCCTTTTACCATCAACGGACAGTTTTTACAAATTTTATCCACCATAAAATACTGGCCCGGAAGGTTTGAAACTTTAACCACAAATTCAGTGAATTCAATAGGTAAATTTTTAACAGACACTAAATTTTTGCATATGTATGAATGTGTGGAACCAGGATCAATCAAAGCAGTAATATCAGTATCAAGATGAGAAAATGTACCAATAATGACATCTGGTGCAAAAGCATCCTCTCTAGCACGAATAGCATATGTCCTTTCCAGTGCTCGTGCTTCAGATTTAACTGTTGAGTCTTTTGTAGTACCTCGGCTACCTCTAATATTATCGAGGTGACGAGGTGGTCTGCCTCTCAAGGCGGGATTACTCGACTTCGAAGTTTGATTAGTATATTTTTCAATCCTTTCCAAGCAATCTTTGAGGAAATGATCAAGAGAACCACATCGATAACATGCTCCACTTCTCAAATGGCATTCTCCAAAATAAAATTTGTTGCAGTATTTACATTTCAGTTTGGGATTACTGACACTTCCCACACTTGTTACAGATGGAGACGAAGATCTCGGGTTAGAGCGTTGAGAACCTCGCTCTTTTCCAAAACATCCCACTGATGTGGTAAAACGATCATGATACTTCTTTGATTTCTTTTAAGAAAATGATTGTGATTTGGCCATAAATCTTTTACCAAAAATTCGACCTTCTCTCTCTGCTTGTTTCTTTTCTTTACTTATTTCCTCGGCTTTATATGCTCGATCAGCCAAAACCATAAATTCCCTTGATTCAAGGATTCCAATCAACAGTTTGATATCTTCATTTAATCCCTCTTCGAAACGTTTACACATATCAGCCTTAGCCGGAACCCATTCTCTAACATATTTGCTCAATCTAACGACTTCTCGTTCATATTCAGATATTGTCATACTTCCCTGTTTAAGCTCTAGAAATTCTTTCATTTTTTGATCTAGAAATCTCTGACTAATGTACTTTTTTCTAAATTCAGTCTGGAAAAATTCCCAACATTTTCTCTCGATACAACAAAAATCAGTGTATTCCACCAATGGTAGGTTGTGTCTTTTAATAAAGAAACACTCAGCTGGTATGCATGATAACTCATATAAAACTTTGATGGTATTTTCCAACAAAAACTCGGCCCTCTCAGGATCATCATCAGCAGTAGCCCTAAATTCTGCCCCATACTTACGGATTTTATCCACCGGAGGCTTATCGATTCTAACATGTTCAGCACCCTGTGGCATCTCTGAAACCAGTTGAGAAACAGGTAGGGGAGTTTGTTATACAACAGGATTTGTTCTCAAATATTCAATGAACCACTTATTCATCATTTGAAAGAAGGTTTTTTTTACCTTCTCACCTCGGCCCTCAGATACGGGCCTTCTACTACTAGATGCAGCTCATTAAATGGAAGCTTGAGCAGTGCTCTCAGCTTCCTCAGATTCAGCTCTAGCTTGGTTGGATGATATTACTATATGAAAAACACATTTAAAAATGGTCAGGAGATATCACACTATCATAATTTATATAATGGCATGTATAGCTAAACTCGTACTTGCTCTGCTAGTCTGAGAATCGGCTAAACTATAGCTTTGATACCAATAAATGTAACACTCCTAAACCATAATCGTCACCGGGACAGGGCTATAGAGCATTACCGAGCTTACAGAACAAATACAAATAATTCATATAATTTACTATTCATATTCGAAAATAATCATACTGTCCCTTTAATAGACCCTCGAAATCCAATTTAAACATTAGAATCAATTCGGGACTAAATCAGGATCTCAGAGAATTTTTTACAAAATTTCAAAATTTTTCTTATATATAAGGGTCACACGCCCGTGTGAGTAGGCCGTGTGGCTCACATGGCCAAGTGACATACCCATGTCTTAGGCCGTGTAAGCATTAGATGTGAGGCACACGGCCATGTCCTAGCTAGTGTTCTTACTCGTGTAACTCTTTGACTTGTGCCACATGGCTTACCACACGCCCGTGTGCTAGGTCGTGTGGTCAATTTAATTTTCACAAATTAGGTGCAAGTTTCACACGGCCAAGACACATGCCCGTGTTCTACGCCGTGTAGTACACACGGCTGAGACACACGCCCGTGTCTTTGTCTGTTTTTCAATTTTAAGATGTAGGGGACACACGGCCAAATCACATGCCCATGTACCAGTCATGTGTCACACACGGTCAAGACACACGCCCGTGTGTCTACCCATGTAGACAAAATAAGGCCATTTATTAGTCTTATTTCTCACCCAAATTTAACCTTCAACCTACAATAACATTTGCATACATTTGACAACCAATTCAAGTCATATAAAAAGTATCACATATTCATATTCATATGATCAAACTTACCTTCTTGTAATGATTTATATTTTACGCTAATTCAATTTAACTAAACCACATACATATAAGCTAAACTTGATATATATCGTTATAATGACAGGTCAAAACAACCCATTTTTTTAGCCATTCCAATCGCTAAGTTACAAACAACTATTTACATGCCAATATAGGCGAAGTTAACCTATACATGCCATTATATCAAAATAAGATTACTTTTTATACCAAAACAAGTTAGAGGATAGTGTGATGATACTCCGACCGTTCTCCAACCTTAATGAGCTTCTAAAACACTATAAAACAGAGAAAATAAAACCTAGTAAGCATTTAATGCTTAGTAAGTTCGTATAACGGAAAGTAAACTTACCAATCACATTCATTTAAATAAACATAACAATAACATGCTTTCCAACAAGTTAGCAAATTTGCCTAATCACATACATTCGAATAAGCAAGTTAGACACATAATTCACATGTACATTCAGTAAGCACGGATGAGCTCATCATGCTACACTCCTTTCAAGTATTTCAAAAGTATTCGAGAAATAACTCTTTTAATTTCATAATTTCTCATGTCAAAAGTTTTGTCTGTTGAATTATTGAAATATTGATGGATACTTAGGTAGTACACACAAGTTGTACAAAACTATAAACCGTCAATTCATAATAAGTGGTACCCATTAGGGCAGTTAATCAGTGAGCACACTTTCAAGCCACAAATCAGGATGCTCAAATGAGCCATGTAACAAGACACTTATCCGGGCTAAATAGGAAACTCATAAGAGTTTTATTCAGAAAGCTCATAGAGCTTATCAGATAACTTCGAATAGTTAATATCAGGGAGCACCGGATAAGGTAACAAGAAGTTCAAGTGAGCCATGTCAGGAAGCCCATAAGAGCTTATATCAGGGCGCTCACTTAAAGCTGTGTTTGTATCTACATTATATGCTAGATCACAACCGATCGAATCATGTAACAGGACACTCACAAAGAGCTATGGTATTCCGAACACAGAATCACTACCGATCAGGATGCTCACAATAACTATATAACAGGACGCTCGAGAAGGCTTTTAACAGGATACTTGTCCGAGCTATAATGTCCGCAACATTTGCAAGACTATAATCAATACGGGAAATCTTGTATCCATCGAATTTCATTATTCAAACGGGATTTAACATTTTTTGGCACTATCCGACATGTAATTAATTTCATGTCAATAAAATTTACATAATTCATACATACAATATTCAATTCAATCATTTTTTGGGATTTAACATTTATCAGGCTTTATTGGATATGATTGAACATATGATTATTTCATTTATTTTTAACATTATATAATTCATACAATCATATACCACATTCAATTCAAACATATAATTAAACACAATTCGGTTACATGAACTTACCTTAACACTTGTTTGTGTATGAAAATCTACTAATCCAAACTTTTTCTTTTCCTCGATCTAGCTTCAAATTTGAGTTGTTCGGATCTATATAAATGAATTTAATCATCAATTTATCACATTTCATATTCAATTGGATTCAATTAACACTCTAGGAAAAATTACCATTTTGCTCCTAAACTTTTCATAAATTCTAATTTCATCCCTAAGCTCGAAAAATAGAATTTATGCAATTTAATCCTTATTTCAAGCCTAACTGATTTCCACATGTCTTAATAACAGCCCATGAATTTCTTAAAAATCAAAATTTTTCCATGGGTTTTACAATTTTTCAATTTAATCCCTAAATCACAATTTCATGAAAATTCTCTGTGTAAAAGTTGTTTATCTATCAATAACCTTTCATTATCTACCATAAATTTCAAAATTTCAGCATATTCACCCATGATAAAATTTCTATGCTTTGATATCTTTTCAAATTAGTCCCCAAAATAGATAGAATAAACTATCTCGATCTCAAAAATATAAAAATTATTAAAAACGAGACAAGAAAACATACCTAATTAAGCTTAATTAGTTTCCTTTCTCTCTCCTGGGTTTCCATGCAAATTTTGGGGATGAAGATTATATAAAATGATAATATTTCTATTTAATTATTTATCATCCATTAATTTTTCCATTTTCCAATTTAGTCCTTGCCTTTTTCTAATTTTTCATGGATGATTCATCAAAAATATCTACTAACTTTTCTTTAATGGTCTAATTACCATATAAGGACCTCAAGTTTTGAATTTCATAGCTATTTGATACTTATAGCTACTAGAACTCAACTTTTATATTTTATGCAATTTGGTCCTTTTCATAATTAAGCACATAACCGATAACATTTTCTTATCAGAATTTTCATATAACATTCCTATCATAATACAGACCATGCAATAATATTAAAATAAATTTTCTTTCTGACTCAAATTTGTGGTCCTGAAACCATTGTTCCGATTTCACTAAAATTGAGCTATTACAGGAAAGTTGGACGACAAAGTAGGGAGTAATTTTAAGGACATTTCCTTTTTTTTCTTTAAATATACTAAACCAATTAACAGTCGAAATTATATAACAATTCAAATGCTTATCAATTAATCAAATTACAAGTTAATAGCAATTAATATTAATTTATATTATTTTTTATTAATATTAAGTAATTAATAATATTTATATTATTCTATTTATATTAATATATTTTGATTTATAAATCTATATTTCTATATTATTTATTTTATTATTCTATCTATTATTATATTATCTATTTATATATTATTTTTATATATTATTATATATTTATTTATTTCTATCTAGTTATTATTAAAATAAAAACCAATCCAAATCTAATTTGTTATTATCCTATCAAGTAGTTAGGAGTTGGATTTCACCCAAATTCTTTTGCTTTGGACAACATAGTAAGAGGGAATAAAAATTAATTCAATTTTGGCAATAATAGGAATTGAACTAGAGACCCAAAGGTAAACTAAGGCCTTATCACTGAACCAACAGACTTATTCTTGTTAACAAGCTAACAAGAATTAAATATAACCTACATGTAAATAGCCATAAAAAAAATTCAATGGAAGGGATTTGAATACCAAACCTCAAACACTCAACCAAAACACTTAGCCACTAAACCAGATCAATCTACTTAACAAAAATAGCAATTCAAAAGAAATAAAAACTTTGGGGCGTTACAGATTTTGAAGTGTTCCTTTTTAATTTTATAAATTTCACATTCTAAACCTTCAATTTGTATTTTTTTCATGATTTTAGGAGATCTTTTGAAGGGTTAGAACGAGTTATCAAGTTCAAAATGTGAATCTACCCAGATTTTGCAAATCACTTCAATTTTCAATATTTTCCATTTTATTTACATTTTTCTTTGAATGGATTGTTTTATTCTAACTTTTTGTTTGTGAAAAATAGAACATCAATAATGACAATGTATCACAAAGAAAAGAGAGAGAAAATAAATAACACATAGATTTTTACGTGGAAACCCTTTTAGGAAAAAAACCATGGGCAAAGGAGAAGATAATTCACTATGTCGAATTCGAATGATTACAAGAGGAGTAGAGTATGTCTATTTATAGGCTTGTAAAAAAAAATTTTAATAGAAGGAGTGTAGTAAGGTTGAAACACCTTATTCTAATCAATATCAAATAGATAAAGTGTAATAAGGTTGAAAAACCTTATTCTAAAATAAAATAAAATAAATGTAGTTCTATATGGATTTTACTTTTATTTTATTTTACCATTGTATTTTATTTTAACAAGGATTCGGGTCACTCAATTCTAACAATCTCCACCTTGACACGAATTCTCAATGAATAAGTTCTTCACCACGAACTCTCAACGAACAAATTCTCCACCTCTTCCATAAAACCCCTTCAGGGATATTTTTCAACAATGAACACCAACCAAGTCTAAGCTTAAACTTGGTTATGAGAAGTGATTTAGTCATCATATCTGTAGGATTTTCATGAGTACAATTTTGCTCACAACAATATCACCACAATCAATAATATCACGAAAAAATGATACCGAACATCAATGTGTTGTGGTCTCTTATAAAACATTTGATCTTTTGTAAGGAACATGGCACTTTGATTATCACAAAATATTGTATTGATTTGAAGGTCTTCATTGAGTTCACCAGAGAGTCCCTTCAACCAAATGGCTTCTTTACAAGGCTCAGTAATTGCCATGTACTCAACTTCATTGGTAGACAAAGCGACTATAGTTTGCAAAGTGGCTTTCCAACTGATTGCACAACCTCTGATTGTAAAAATATAACCTGTGAGAGATCTTCTTCTATTAAGGTCTCCAGAAAAATCAGCATCAACATACCCAATAACTCAATCTCTAGCTCTTCTAAACTGTAAAAAAATATCAGTAGTACTTCGTAAGTATCTTAAAATCCACTAAACTACTTTCCAGTATTTTTTACCGGGATTTGCCATATACCTGCTAACTGCACTGACTGCATATGATAAATCTGGACGTGAACAAACCATAGCATACATGAGAGATCCCATTACACTAGAATATGGAATATGTGACATGTACTCAATCTCATCATATAATTATAGAGACAAAGCTGATGAAAGTCTGACATGGGCTGCTAAAGGAGTACTATCAGGCTTAGCACTCTGCATATTGAACCTGCAAAGAACTTTCTCAGTGTACCCCTTCTGACTTAGGTACAATGTTTTTCTATCTTTGAAAATCTCCATACCAAGTATTTTCTTTTACTGGTCCCAAATCTTTCATCTCAAATTCTTCACTAAGTTAAGCTTTGACCTTTCTTATCTCTCATTTATCTTTTGCTACTATCAACATGTCATCAACATAGCGCAGTAGATATATAAAAGACCCATCACTGCTTTTCTTAAAGTAAACACAGCTGTCAAAGCTACTTCTTTTGAAATCATGAGAAGTCATAAATGAATCAAGCCTTTTGTACCATTATCTTGGTGACTGTTTCAAATCATAAAGGGACTTGTTCAGTAAGCAAACATAGTCCTCTTTTCTGAAATTGTAAAACCCACTGGTTGTTGCATGTAAATATCCTCCTTAAATTCTCCATGCAAAAATGCAGTTTTTACATCTAACTACTCAAGCTCCAAATCATGCATAGCCACAATACCAAGCAAAACTCGAATCGAACTATGTTTCACAACTGGGGAGAACACATCTGTGAAGTCCACTTTTAGAATTTGACCGTAACCCTTTGCAGCAAGCCTTGTTTTATATCTGGGTTCTTCAACTCTCGAAATCCTTTTTTTCTTTTTAAACACCCATTTACAACAAACAACCTTTTTGCCTTTAGGAAGTTTCAAAAGATCCTATGTTCTATTTTTGTAGAGTGATTTCATCTCCTCTTGCATAAAAAAATCCATTTTTCTGAGTCTTAAAAGTTAATCGCCTCAGAATAATTAGATGGCTCTTGGTTTGCATCTATATCTTTAACCACATTTAAAGCATACGTAACTAGCTCAACCTCGACATACTTTTTTGAAGGTTTAATTTCTCTTCTTATTTTGTTTTTGGCGATAGAGTATTGTGTTGAAGAAGCAACTCTACTCTAAATTTCTATACTGGCTTGAGGAGTCGACTTTGTT
Source organism: Gossypium anomalum (assembly GCA_025698475.1). Taxonomy (NCBI): domain Eukaryota; kingdom Viridiplantae; phylum Streptophyta; class Magnoliopsida; order Malvales; family Malvaceae; genus Gossypium; species Gossypium anomalum. The sequence goes on along the minus strand of CM046966.1, from coordinate 52,304,385 downwards.
GTAGATTCTGGATTAATCTGATGCTCCACCTACTTTTTTTGTTCTTTATTGAAAGAGTCATTAAGAGATAAATTAGGTAGCATAATAGTTTGATCAAAAACAACATCTCTGCTAATCACAACTTTTCTATTTTCAGAACACCATAACTTATACTCTTTTACACCAGCTTTATAACCAAGAAAAACACATTTAATGGATCTCAGTTCTAATTTTTCATTATCAACATGAGCATACACCGGACACCCAAAGATCTTTAAATTAGAATAATCAACAGGATTACCAGACCTACCTCTTGTGGAGTCTTTTTCTCAATGGCAACGGATGGAGATCGGTTGATCAAAAAACATGCAGTAGAAGCTGCTTAGTCCAAAATGACTTTGGTAAGTTGGCATTCGACAACAGACATCGAACCTTCTCCATGATTGTTTTGTTCATTCGTTCTGCAACACCATTTTGCTGTGGAGTATGACAAACTGTCAAGTGTCTCACGATCCCTTCTAACTTGCACAGTTCATTAAACTCATCAAAACAGAACTCTAAGTCATTTTCTATGCGGAGGTATTTTATTTGTTTTCTTGTCTGGTTTTCAATCATAGTTTTTCGAGACTTAAATGCTGAAAACAAATTACTTTTCTGCTTCAGAAAAAATGCCCAAACTTTTCTAGAAAAATCATCAATAAATGTTAGTATATAATTAGCTCCACCTCTCGAAGGCACTTTAGATGGCCCCCATAGATAAAAATGAATATACTTCAATGTTCCCTTTGTGTTATGGATTTATCTGGTGAATCGAACTCTCTTTTGCTTCCCGAAAATGCAGTGCTCACAGAACTTCAGTTTGCAAATTCTTCGCCCATCAAGAAGTCCTCTTTTGCTTAATTTTTTCATGTCATTCTCACTCGCATGTCTTAGGCACATATGCCAAAATCTAGTAACATCATTATCAGATAAGGAAGAGGAAACAACAGTTGCATCACCAGTAACTGTAGAACCCTGCAAAACATATAACTTGGCAGTCATTCTCTACCCTTTCATCACAACGAGGGAACATTTAGAAATCTTGAAAACCCCACTTTCAGCTGTGTATTTGTACCCTTTTGAATCAAAAGTACTCAACGAAATCAAATTTCTTTTCAATTCTGGAACATGTCGCACGTCACTAAGTGTTCTGACAACTCCATCAAACATTTTAACTTTACTCATTCCAACACTTGTGATTTTACACGAAGCATTATTTCTCATCAAAACAACACCTTCAGACATTGTTTCACAAGTTGTAAACCAATCTCAATTGGAACTCATGTGGAAGGTGGAGCTTGAATTAAGGATCCACTCCTCACTCACTTTAGAATTGTTGACAGAAGCGACTAGAAGTTCACCATTGTTGTAGTCTTCTACAACATCAGCTTCACCGAAATTTTTTGGTTGTTTTTAACCTCCCTTTTGATCTTATTCTGCAGTTTATAGCACTCAGATTTAATCTACCCTTTTTTCTTCCAAAAGTTACAAGTTTTACTACTGTTTGAAGACTTCGATCTACCCTTAGATTTACCACAAGGATTCTTTTCCTGTGTCCTTCCACGATCATCATCAGCATTCTAATCTTGTCTCCCATGAATAATAAGACTCTTTCCCTGAGAGCCGAGTTTAACTATAAGATGATTCATCTTATCATACGAGATTAAAGAATCATAAACCTCATCAACTATGATATGTCTATATAAAATCATGTCTCTAAAGGTTGAAGAAGACGGGGGCAATGAACAAAGTAGAATGAATCCTAGATCTTCCTTATCATACTGAACCTCTATGGCCTCCAAGCTTGAGAGAATTTTTTTAAACACTGTTAAGTGTTCGTGCACAGACGCACCTTCCTCCAAATGATAAGCATAAAGGCACCGCTTCATATGTAGCTTGTTGGTTAGATTTTTCGACATACATATTTGTTCCAGCCTCTTCCATAATGCAATGGCGGTCTTCTCTTTCATCACATCCTGCAAAATTTCGTTAGACAAATACAGATGTAATTGTGTTAACACCTCTTCTCTTCCTCCGTCAATGTCGAAGGCATCTTATCTATCCCTAACAGGGCATCCTCTAAGTCCATCTGTGCAAAAACTTTCTGCATCTTTATTTGCCACAATGCAAATCTGGTGTTGCAATCCAACAATGGAATTTCATACTTCAAATATGCCACTATCATGATTGAGATGAACAACCCAGAAGCTCGGATACGAATTTGGAAAAATAGAACGTCGATAATGACAATGTATCACAAAGAAAAGATAAAGAAAAATAAAGAACACAGATTTTTACGTGGAAACCCTTTTGGGAAAAACACCATGGGCAGAGGAGAAGATAATTCACTATGTCGAATTTGAATGATTACAAAAGGAGTAAGCTATGTCTACTTATAGGCTTGTAAAACCATATTCTAATATAAAGAGTGTAGTAAGGTTGAAACACCTTATTCTAATCAATATCAAATAGATGAAGTGTAATAAGGCTGAAAAGCCTTGTTCTAAAATAAAATAAAATAAATGTAGTTCTATATGAATTTTACTTTTATTTTATTTTACCATTGTATTTTATTTTAACAAGGATTCAGGTCACTCAATTCTAACATTATTTTTTAATTTTGTTTTTGGAAATTTCATAGATTTAGAGGTCATTCTATTCCAATTCAAAAAAATTCATTCGATCTCAACAAATTCAACATTAAACATTCATTCGGTTTGTTTCATCTGGGATTCTACATCACATCTCAATCTGGTGATTTTTAGTAGATGTAACTTCTGCAATAATGAGATACATGAGCAAAGGTTGTTGTGGGCAAGGCATGTTAAAATGGCTAAGTTATATAACAAATCACGATCCAGGAAGGGCTCGATGCATCTTGGATAGACATTGCCATAAGGAGATTGTATTAAGCTTAACTGAGATAGATTCGTGCCGGAAGGCATGATTATGCAGCTTAAGGTGATTTTTTGTGCAATCCACTAGGAAACTAGCAATTGGGTTATACTCACTTTTTAGGATCATGTTCTGTCCTTAAAGCGAAACTATGTGGATTAGACCATGGGTTATCTATGTGTTAGAGTTGAGTGTTATAGTGCCATGGTGGTGCACTTGGTCACAACTGAATAAGGTAGTTCGAACAGCATTAGACTTGTAAGGGATATTAAATACTTGTGTGAAATATCGTGGGAAGTTTCCTTTTCACATATCTAACGAGAGGCAAAATAATTGGCGGATGAAATGGCAATGCTTCCTCGTAGCAATGACACTGGCTTGCTTTGGGTATTTTGCTAAGAGACTCCTGAAGTTGATGCCCAGCATTGACAACTCCTTCTTAGTCGTGTACTTTTTTTTTTGTTTGTTAAAAAAAATAATAATTAGATTTAATTAATTGAAAACATCTATTGAATAAATAACAATTTAAACTAAGTAAAATCAGTCTAAATTACAAAATAGTTGTCCCATGTCAAATCGAACAAATAGAGCATGCGTAACTGTGACGTCCAATTGAATGAGGAATTGAAAATGGCTTAAAAGAATTGAAATATATATATTTTTTGCTGTCATCGCTAAACTTCTTCCTAGATTTGCAGCTTCTTTTACAATATTCCTTCACTAAACCTTTTCTATTGTTTTCTAAAAGGAAAGCAACTAAAAAGCTACAATACATTTACGAGTACTTTTATTTCATCCTATTTTCAGCGGAAAGCGAGCACCTTTATTGAAAAAGTCGGTTCATTAACTTTGTCCCTTCAAATAATAATAATGCATCAGAATCAAATGATGAAAGAAACTCTAAATTTCACGCACAAATCCCAGATTGAATCTCTGCCCCAACCAATTTCCTCCTCTTCTCTTCTTTCCAACACCTCATCTCATCCAACTAAATGCACATTCAAATAACCATCAAATGTAATACATCTTTATACCATAACTTTAAACCTTGAAACCTAGATGATGATAGTGATGATGAAGAAATAAACAAGAGGCAAATACTAGCCTAACTAGAATTATGACCATACATCTTTAGTCCCTAAAGTATATCATTTTTTTTTTAAACTTTGATTTTTAAAATTTATTTTTGCCCACTTGAGTCCCTAATATTTTCTGACATTTTTAATTTAGCCCCTTACGCTATCAGTCATTACCAATTCAGTCCTTTGGACATTAATATCCGACCAATAATATATTGTCATATGGCACATGCTAATGTCATAATGACATCATCATATGAAAAAACAAAAAATCTTTGAAATTACGAAAAATATAAATAAAATTATAAACATATATAAAATTTTTAAATTTTTAAAAATATGTTAGAATTTTTTAAGGAATTGTAAAAAATTATAAAAATACTATAAAATTTATTAGAAATTCTAAAATATTATAAAATATTATAAAAATTATTAGAATTCATAAAAGATGATATAAAATTATTGAAGGTGTTAAGAAATAGTTAAAATTATTGTACTATGGAGTAAAGTATACCTCCGCTAATCACATTTAAAATATTAAATTTTTTTATAAAAAAATTGTATATAGTTATACAATCAAGTTTTTTAAAAATTTTATTTTAAAAATATTTTAATAAAATTGAATAAATTTTTATATCAACTTTTTAATATTTTAAAATACATCAATTTTTAGTACTTTATCAGTATTACTGTTAGCATATTTATTTGACTCAATTTCTTATTTACTGTTTGGAGTAAGAATCTTCATTACGTACTCTTTTTATTTTATACCAAAGTTCTTTAGAATGATGTAACACTCGGCAATGGTGGTCGACTTAGGGAGAACAATGGCATATTCAAATATTTGTGAGCATTTGATTTGTAATTGTGATCGTAAACATTAAAGATTCAAAAAATATTTGATTCAAAAATTTTGAGGCAACAAATGCGCATGTTAATATTTAGATATCCATTTCACTTTTAAATTTTTTTATTTGCAAATTAATATATTGGTCTACAAATAAATAATTTGTCTTGGGATGGTAAAAAGTAGTTGGAATAATTAAAAATATTATTTATTAAAATAACATAATTTTTTATTGTTATAGGCCAATTTTGGGCCACTCATTACAATCCAGACTCAAATACATTAAACCTAAAACTACCCATTTAATAAAGCCCAAGTACCCATTTAATATCAGCCCAACACTAACCCAGAAGCCCAATTACCCTAACCCTAACCAGTTCCCCACCGAACCTACCCTCCCTTAGCGCCGCAATGTCCCATCGTCCATACCAGCCTCTGCTTCACCTGCTCCACCTGCTCCACCGCCTCTGTCATGCCACTGTGGCCACGCCCTCAAGTTGCATCTGCAAAACAATAAAGAGAAAGGACAGAAAATAATAGAAAATAATTTGTAAAGGCTATAAAAAGCCCTAAGGAAAACAGATAAGGTGGTTGGATTTTTATCAATACATACATATATTTCAAAAAAGAAAAAAAGCCAATAGACAGAGCAGGAATATCATCCGAAACAGATATCAACACACAAAAAAAAAACACCAAATCAGAGCACCAAACATAAAATCGCAAATCGAAAATAGAAGGTGATTTTATATTTATTGTCATTTTTATTTATTTTCTCACAAATACATATATCAAAAAATACGTCAAATATACGAAAATATAATATAAAAAAATATAAGAAATAAAAAAAATAAAAAATTAGAGTTTTTACCTCTCCCGCCATCAGTGTGCAGTGGTGGCATGTGCCAACCACCGTGAAGCTCGGTGACCGTCCGGCGACTGCACCGTCCCCCTCCCCACGGCGGAGCTCTCCTTCCTCTCCTCTCTCTCCTCTCTCTCTCTCTTCCCTCTCCTTTTTTTCTCCCTCCCCTCAAATGATTTTTTTCCGGATTTTAGGCCTTATATAGCCCTCCAAAGCAGCGTCGTTTTGGGGTGCGCTTTAACCCCAAAACGACGCGTCGTTTCACCATAGTCCGACCCGATCCGCCCCAACCCACCTCAGGATCCGCGTGTTTTTTTCACTCGATGGGCTATTTGCGCAGTTGGCCCCTCCGCTTTTTCAACGTTTTACAATTAAGTTTTTTTATTTTAATTTGGCCTTATGATCTAATCTAATTTGCAATTTGATCCTCCACGCATTGCAAATGTTTTAGCAAATTTGGGAAAATTTCTTTGGGCCCTCAATGTTTAGCGTTTGAATTAGTCCCCCTCTTCTGTTTTTATTCTAAATTCGCCCCAAAAATTGCGATTTTAATTCTATTTCGCCCTTTATCTTATTTTATCTTATTTTTCTCATTTTAATATTATTGTATTAGTTACTATTTGTATTATTATTATTATTTTACCATTTTATCATATTATTGCTGTTTTTATTATGCTATTATTATATTTATTAATAACATTATTAGTATTAATATATACTTTCACTTAATATTTATGTATGTATCTACGTGTATGTATTTATATATTGTACTAATAATTTTCTTTTTTTATGTTATTATATCTAATACGTATATATTGTATATGTTTATATTATATATGTATTATTTCTTCACTATTCCATGTATATATATCTCTAATACATATAAGCATATCTTTATGTGATGTAATTATTACTAATATTGATATGTTTTGAACATGGTAATTATGTATACATATATTTTTAATACACTCCATGCACATATACCTCTTCAATATTTATTATTATATACATACTTTATTATTATTAATTGATTATTTTAACACATCATGTATACCCAAATAATATATGTAGTATATTTTTTTATATTATTATTACTTATATATATATGTGTGTGCAAAATATGTTATGTATATTCTTAATATCATGTTAATACATATATTCATTGTCTTCTTGTATTCGATACTGTTATTATATTTAATCTTACATGCATAGTTAATATTTTTTATATTATTGCCATATATGTCTTTGTTCCAATGCATTTTTACCCTTTATTTTTACTCCATATCAATTTCGTTTTACGTTGTTTCGAAAATCACGTTCTTGCTTCTAATTAATTTTGATTACTAATCGAGGCAATATATCGATTTAACATTAAGTTGTAAATTTTATCGCTATGTTGGATGGAATTTGTCGGCTCATATTAAAACGGTATATCCTTCTCAAAAAATTAAAGATTTTGAAATGTCCCGTGTTTTAATCGGATCACGATCAAATGTCAAATTGAATTTGTATTTTTGAAAATCAAGACAACACGTGTTTATGAGATACCAATTTTTGGGCGTCGCGAGGGTGCTAATACCTTCCTCGGGCATAACCGACTCCCGAACCCTAATTTTTCTCTGGATTTTCGTGTAGACCTAAACTCAGCCTTCTTTTCATTTCAAAAATAAATCTATAAGGTGTCCGATCACACCTATAAAAAGAATCGGTGGCGACTCCTCTTTATTTTAAAATCAAACTTCAGGTTTTCAAATTTTCAATAAATCGCCACAATTTAGCGACCTGAATCCACAAAATTTTTTACGTCGCTACATTTATTATTTAAATAATTATAAAAAATTATCCAAATTTATTACTTAAAAAGATCTACCAATTATAAATTCCAATTTATTGAATTACAAAACAATTATTATAGAGGGTATCCTTCTAAGAGACAACGCATGTTCTTGCTATTGAAAATGTGATTTGCAAAAATTTTAAAATATTAAATTATATATTTTTTAAAAATAGTAAATTTTTATGTATTTTTTAATTTTTAATTTATTTTAAATAATTTTATAATTATTGTAATTTTAACTTTTTTTATTTTTAAAGATTAATTTAAAGTTTTTCAGATGATTATGCCACCGTGACATCGTTGTATAACTTGTGAGAGTTTATAATTGGCTGGATATTCCAGCCATTACTATTTAATGTCCAAAAGATTGTTTTGAGAACATAAAATAAGGTTAGGGATTGAAATGAGTAGAAAAAACATAAAGATCAAAATCATGGGCGTAGTCAGGGGGTTGGCATGGGCCCCGGCCCCGCCTAAAATGTAAAATTATATTTTAGGTCTTTAAATTTTTTTAAAAATTTTAAATTAGTAAAGGTATAATTTTACTTTGGCCCACCCTAAAATTATAAAAATTCAATTTAATCATTTACAAATTATAAAGATATAAATTATAAAAAATTAAAATTTTATCCGGCCCCCCTAAAAAAATTTTTTGACTTCGTCCCTGATCAAAATAAGAAAATGATATACTTCAAAAACTAAAATATGCATTAATCCTGAGCAGATTATAATCATATTTAAGGTTTTATTAGAGGTGTGCATGGGTCGGGCTACCCGGCCCGGCCCGAAGGCCTGCCCGAAATGTGGGAGAGTTTGGGTAAAAATATAGAGCCGAAAAATGGGCTTGGACAAAAAATAAGGCCCGTTTAAAAATGGGCCAGGCCTCGGGTAAAATATTTTTAGCCCGGGCCCGGCCCGGCCCGACCCGAATTCACTAAATGACAAAAAAATCTGCATATTTTTTTTATTTTTGAATGTTATTTTCTTGTTGTTTTCTCCATATTTTGCTACAATTTTACTATTATGTTGCTATTATTTTGTTATTATTGTTTGGATATTGTATAAAATTTATTTTATTGTTAATTTTCTTATTATTTTAAAGGCATTTGTTAATTTTTATTATTATTTTAGAAGCAACTGCTTGTTAAGTTGCATTTATCTTAGTGTTATTTAAGTCAACATATTTTTCAAAATATATTTTCAATTTATTGGAAAATATTTATTTTAATATTTTTAGTATTTTTGATGTATTATATATATTTAAAAAATAATAAAATAATATAAAAATTAATATTGGTAGTACGGGCGGGCCAAAGGCTCGGGTTTTAGTATTTTTATCCGAGTCGGGCTTGGGCAAAATTTTAGGCCCTTTTTTTGGCCCGGCCCGGCCTGAGCCCAATAAATGGGCATATTTTTTAGTTGAGCCCGACCCAAACCCGGCCCGGCCCGGCCGATGAACACCTCTAGGTTTTATATATTTATATAACTTTTAAAAGTAATAATAAATTATACAAATATTAAAATATTCATGTATTTTAAATCATATTTATATCGTATTGGTATGGTGTAAAATTGACAGACCCAAGCGGAAAGATGTTTTGCACTGAAAAGTTTCTTTTTTGTTTTTGTTCATCAAATGAGTATGAAAGCTGAAATAAAAATAATGTGGGATATTTAAAAAAAGAAAGAGCTCCACATTCTGTTTAACCTTTCTTGAGATTGAAGACGAAGATGATTGTTTATTGAATACTTTCCAAGAATTTTTTTTAAAAAAAATCTAATTTGAGTTGATTATCATCATGGTAAATGCATTTGGAAGAATATGTGAAGTTCTTCTGTATGCTTTCATTTTTGAATATTAGTTAGTATTATTCCCTACCATTTTAAACTCGTAAATAAAAGAAAGAAATAAAATGGCATCCATAGTTATAGGACCACAATGGAAAATTTGGGACAAATACAAAGATAAAAGAATCCCTATAAAACTTAAAACCGCCCCAAAATTACTATATCAACAGTCAGAGCAGGAATATATTTTATTCTGATCCCGACAACATAATTAATAAACTAGTTGAATAATGATCATAATTGGATTAATTTATGCATCGCATCATCTATACAAAAAATTAAAGTTGACGTGTATTGCCTAAATATGAAAAATATATATATAAAGAATGGAATAAAGTGGGAATATGATGCAAGAGAATGAAAACAAATCAAGAAAAACTGAAAAAGGGACCAAAAAAAGCCTTCACTTAGTCACTATCACTCAGACTGAGCTCACCCATCTAATCTAACACCTTCCTTACCTTTTTGAGTATTTAACATCTGAATCACACACATCACTTTATAAAACAAAAGCAACTGCAAAACAATAACAGCAAACTGTATATTTACACATATTATAACCAAGTTAAATAACCTCCTCTTTTTTTTTTTTATGTATAACAAGATACATACATCAAATGGTAGACACAGTTCTATGCCTCTTTTTTTCTTTTTTTTATGTTGGGAAAATTTTGTGGGAGATGTCAATGAATCATCACCTTGTGTGATCACCTACTGCTTACCTTCGGGGATTTCTTTTATGGTCATGTCTACCATTTCGACTGCGCTGAAACCTCCATCATCAGTGGCAATGGTTGATTGGGACTCGAGTCCCGACCCTGCTTGTATTTCCTTGAACTTTGCCATGACTTGAATCATTGTGGGTCGTCTCCATGGTCGGTCATCCAAGCAAGCACAGGCTACATTTAAGTGTTGTAAAAGTTCAATCTCTAGACTCGGTTCCTCTTTCATGAGCTCCAGATCGAAGATGTCACTTATTTTAAGTTTTGCATGTTGTTTCACCCACCCCACAAGGTTGTTATCACCGAAATCAACAGAATCTGTAGGCCTTTTACCGGTTAGCAACTCGAGTAAGACTACACCGTAACTGTAAACATCACCTTTCGCCGAACATCTAAAGCTTTGGTAGTATTCAGGTGGAACATAACCAGGAGTACCGGCTAATGTGCTAACACTCAAATGCGTATCCATCGCACTCATAAGCCTTGCCATCCCAAAATCTGAGATTCTCGCCTCCAAATTCTCATCAAGCAGGACATTGCTCGATTTCATATCTCTATGAATTATATGCGGAGTGCAATTATGGTGAAGAAATGCCAGACCTCTAGCAGCTCCAATGGCAATCTTGCGCCTAGCCGCCCAGTTCAATTTGATCCCAGATTTCTTTTGATCATGTAAAACATCCTCTAAGCTTCCATACCTCATATACTCATAGACTAGAAGCCTTTCTTCTCCCACCTTACAGTAACCCAAGAGAGGAACAAGGTTACGATGCTTGATCTTCCCGATGGTTTCCATTTCTGCAGTGAATTCACGGTCACCCTGTCCACTAATATGTATTAGTTTCTTGATTGCAACAATACTCCTATCTTTCAGTTGGGCCTTGTATACGTCACCAAAGCCACCAGAACCAATAAGGCTGTCATCATGGAAGCCATTAGTGGCTTCAAGAAGATCAGCAAAGGTGAGCCTCCACAAGGGCTTCTCAAATGTAGCCAGGTTTATGCTTAATGCTTCCCGTGCGCCAGTTAGCTTCCAACTGGTATTTGCAGAGCCTGAGTGGGAATTGCTGTCCATATGAACATCAAGAGCATTACCCTTCTTCCTTCTTTTCTTTGTTTCTATAACAGCTACGATCAAACCTAAGATGCAGAAGAGAGAGACCAACAATCCCATTCCCACACTCTCTGCAAGAGTAGCTTTTCTGTTATGGGGTTCTTGGTGCTCGGCATTTGAACTAGCCGACCGATCTCTTCCACAGGCAGGAAGAGGAACCCCACAAAGACCTGAATTATTTAGGAAATCATTAGCTGGGAATGTAAGCAACTGACCCATTTCAGGAATCATTCCAGAGAGAAGGTTGTTTGACAGATGAATCTCACTGAGCATAGTAATGCCAGTCAAGGATTGCGGGATCAACCCTTCCAATCGGTTGTAGGAAAGATCAAGAATGCCAAGACCCTTCAATTCCCCAATGTCCTGTGGGATGGTTCCGGAGATATTATTGTGGCCTAAGTTTAAGATAAAGAGATACGGCATTGTGCCAATCTCATTGGGAATTGTCCCTGACAGCAGATTGTATGAAAGATCAAGAAAGATCATAGAACCATTGTTGTTGAATGTGGGCTGTGTGAGACCTCCATACACTCTAGTAGTAAAGTTGCAAGGGTTCCTAGCAGAAATTCTGTCCAACTGTTGTTCTCTAATTCCTGCAAATTCTAGTAAATTTCCTGACCCATGGCACTCCTGGCTTCCATCATTCTTGATATACGTAAACCTCTTCCCGGCAATGAAATTGACAGCAATTTTACCAGATTGTTTGAACAGCATAGGAGGGATTGTCCCATTCAAGTTATTAGTATTAAGATCCAACCATATCAAGCTTTTACAGTCTCCGAGCTCCAGCGGGATTCGTCCATAGAAGGAGTTATTGCTGAGCTTGAGGATAGCAAGAATGGAAAGCTTGCCGAGCCATGCAGGAATCTCACCAGTCAACCGGTTGTTGGATAATGAAATCCAATTCAACTTGGTACAGTTGCTTAGACCAGAAGGTATTGTCCCAGTCAACTCATTGAAGTCGAGAATCAATGTCTCAAGTTTCTGAATGTTACCTAGATGTTGTGGGATTTCACCATGGAGCTGATTCATCCAAAGCTTCAAGTCCTTGAGATTGGAGAGAGATCCCAGGCTTGGAGGAATTGTACCCGTGAGGTAATTGAAGCTCAAATGGAGTGAAACAAGCTGAGAACAGTTACTGAGAGTAGGAGGAATAGAGCCAGTTAAGATATTATTTTGCAGATACAGAACTTTCAACCTGTTGGTGGGATTTTCACACAAAGAAGAAGGGATGGATCCTGAAAAGTTATTTGAACTGAGATCCAGGACGGTCAGGTTGGAAAGACTTGACAAAGACTCAGGCAAAGGACCAGAGAAATAATTAAAAGCTAAACCCAACTCCTTCAAGGAACTCATATTCTGGAATATTTCAATGGGGAGTTCACCAGTGAAGTTGTTACTCGATACATAAAAAGACTCCATAGAAGTGCAAGAACCAAAGCCACTAGGAACCATACCAGAAAGCTTATTTGAAGAAAGATCCAGCTCAACAAGGCTCGAACAACCTTCTGTGAGATACACTGGAATCTCTCCTTCAAACTTGTTTAATGCTAAATAAAGGCGCCGTAATTTGGAAGTTGGCAAAGCTGGAATCGGCCCAGAAAACTGATTGTTTGATAGGTTCAAGAACTCTAAGTTCACACACGAAGAAATTGCATGGGAAATATCACCAGAAAACTTGTTGGTAGATACATCAAGATGTTCCAAAGCTAAGCAGTCTCCAAATGAAGGAGTCCCCATTGAAAAATTGTTGGATGAAAAATCCAAAAACTGCAACTTTCCGCAATTCGACACATTTATTTCACCACTAATCTTGTTTCCTTTCAAAGCCAAGAGCTTCAACTCAGAGCAACCACCATAAAGAATCCAAGGAACCACGTTTCCACCAGATAGCTTGTTGAAAGAAAGATCCAGAGCTTCCAAACTTAGCTTCAAACCCCTGGAATCTTTACCTGAAAACTCAAGGCTATTGCTTGATAGATTGAGAACCTTCAAGTTTGTGCAAGAACCCAAGTTGGAAACAGTTGAAAGAGGACCCGACAAGGTGTTTTGAGATAGATCTAAGGTGGTCAACAGGGAGCTACACTTGGACCCAGAAGGGAAAGAAATGTTGCCAGAGATATTGGCCTTCAACAAAGAAAGGGATTCCAGGTTTTGCAGGGATAACAGGAAAGCAGCAACAATATGAAAATCAGTGCTCAATGCAGTGTAGCTGAGATTAATAGAGGAAACTTTGGAAGCTTGGCATGTAACACCTTTGAAGCTACAAGGGTCTTGGTTAGCAACCCAGCTTTGAAGAAGAGATGGGTCAAGCAAGCTGGCTTTGAAGTTGAGAAGTAGCTGAGAATCTCTGCTTTTGGAAGAAGCAGAAGCAGCAGCTCCGAGGGAGATAAGAAAGGTGACGGTGAATGTGAGAATGAGGAGAGAAAAGTATGTTGTTGAGGCTAATGAAGGCCTCATATTTGTGGGAAATTGAACTTCTTTCGGACAAGAAAGAAAGAGGGAGAGAGGTGTTTTAGGATATGATGGGTGCCATTAGAGAGAAAGAAGAGAGCTTTGAGATCTGGTTTTAGAGAGAGAGAGAGAGAGAGAGAGAGATGGTGGTATTAATTTGGTTTGGGTTTGGGAAGAAAGAAATAATGGGAGTCAAAAGACAAGAGCAAAGATGGCAAGAAGGATGTATTATCAAAGTGGGGGAATGGAAACAGCTGTTGTTCACATGGCATGTGAGACACTCTCTCTTTATTCAACAAGTTCATTTCTTGGATAACTAAATTAATATATTTAATCTAACAATTAAGTATGATTAAGTTAATGATTAAAATGTTATGTTTGTCTCTCTAGATGGGTGATTAAGTGTATGAGATTAGGGGATGGATGGGTCACCCCTTATCTTCTACTTATAATAACTTTCCTTTTTCTTTTTGACTTAATATTTAATATAATTCTATACTAAATATAAACTTTTTATTGTAGTTTCTTAGAGTTTCATCCCTACTTTACTAAAACTAAAAATTTAGTTTAGTCAAATAACACATTTAAATATTTTTATTAAATCGTTAACTTAAAATTCGGTCAATTCAACCTAAAAATTAATATTCCAATCATTTATATATAACAAAGTAATAAAACTAAGCAATTTAAATCCGTATGTTTATCAACAATGAATTTAACTTTTCACTTTTTATAAAGTATTAAATATCTTGATCAATTAAAATAAAAAGATTAATTTGGTATAAAAATCATAATTACATTATAATAAAAAAAATTGAGAATAAAAATCATAATTAGACTATAATGAAGGTAACGTAGGTCATAATATTATCTAATAATTTTAAAACTTATATAAATTTTATTTCACATTATAGAGAAATTTAAAAACTCTTATTTAGTTTATTAATAAAATGTCATGTTTTCGTAGAAAAACATCATGATATAATTAGTTGAAAATATATAGCTATATGTTATCAATATATAAATATAAAGAGTTTTTATGTTTGTTCTAGAAAAAATAATTCTAAAAAATAATGTTTTGATTTGGTTAAATCTTAGGATTCTTGTCATTTTCCTACACCTAGAACACTATTAAAGTGATTGTTTATAAAATTAGCCTGAAACGGATTATTCATTATTACATAATAATAAAGAATTAAACCAATTAAATTTAAAATTGATGATCTGATTGGTTCGACTATTAATTTAATTTTTAAAATTTAAATTGAAATTTATTATTAAATTTATTAATTTAACATTTTAAAATTAAAAAATACTTAAAAATATTTTAAAAATAAGACAAAAAATTTACATTTATATTTTTTAATAAAAAATATAAATAATTAAATACAGAATTAATTTTCAAATATAAAAATAACATAGGAAGTTGGAAAGTATTTTAACATAAATTCTATTGTAATTTTGTGTTTATTATTCACTCGCTATCATTATCTTATTCTAATGTTAAAAAGAAAGAAAGAGATAACTTGTTAGACTGTTTGTCTCTCTAGCTTTTGAAGCGTACGTGTGATGAAGGATTGATCCATCACTGTCAATTAATTGGAGATTCCCAATCTCTTAATTTAATAGGACTTCTTTTTTTGGTCACGAGGATTAATCAAAAGTCATTTTGGCATTTATGTATATGTAATTTTGAATTTGACCACTCCATTTCTTTTCTTGAATCTGGTCATTTATAAATTTATAGTATATTATATTACATTTAAATCATTTGATATTTATTTATCTAAAATTTAAAAAAATTATAATTTATTTAATATAAATAATAAGGGTGACTGCTCTATATTTTTAATTAAACAATCAGAGTTATAAATTTCTCATGTGTTTCATTTTATATACATATTTATTTTTTTACCAAGCTATATGTATTTGCCATCAAACTAATCTTACTTGTGGAATTTTTAAATTTCACTGGCAATGTACTAAAAATTTTCTCAATTTTTAAATTGTTTATATATTTGTGATGTTTTAAGCAAGTTTTACATTTTTTTTCTTACTAGAAACTATTTTCAAGAGAATAGAGGTTACATGGTTACCAAAATAGACTACAACAATCTAGTTACAAACAATCGAGAGATAACAAGACCACAATCGACTTGGAGAAAGATGTCACAAAAGGCCTGACATGAAAAGTCACATGCAACCTAGAGAAAGAGACTACAGACAGACCGATAAGAAAGTGTTAGATTTGGTGTTCTAAGTGTAGTATATTCGTTTATATACTTGTAATTTTTTCAAACTAATTGGTTAATAAAATTATTCATGAATTACATTTAAATCCTTTGTATAATGTCCTTATGTGATTTTTGCATGTAAAACAAAATAGAAGTAAATATTAACTTAATGGTTATCTAATGTTTAACTAATACTAAGCAGTATTACGTGGTCGAATCGTAATATGGAAATACAACTTATATTAGTAGACGAACATAAACATGTCTTTAGTCTTATCGAAAATGAGCAAACCAGTTGAAAGGCTAATATGTCGTCTATTAAGTCCAATTGGATCAGATGACTCCCTGAAGATAGAGACATACATGTGACTAACTAGATTAACAAGATATCCAACTGGATCCATGTAATACCCCTAATCCGTATCCGTTTTAGAAACAGGGTTATAGGATATTATCAGAGTTTACAGAATAATTACACATAATTATTTTCATTTATTATTTATAATCAAGATTAATCTTGTTGTCCCTTAAATGGAACCTTGAGGCCCAATTTAAGTATTATAAGCAAGTTGGGACTAAATCAAGAACTTAGAAAATTTTTTGTAAAATTTTAAAAGTTTTCCTAGGTACAGGGGTCATACGCCCGTGTGGCCAAAGGACAAGCCCGTGTGGTCCCATGACATGCCTGTGCTTCAGGTTATATCTTACCCCGTGTAACTCCCTGACTTGGGTCACACGGCCAACCACACGCCCGTGTGCTAGGCCGTGTGACCAATTTATTTTTCTAAAATTAGGTGCAGTTTTCACACGACAAAGCCACACACCTGTGTGCTAGGCCATGTGTCTCACACAGCTGAGGCACACGCCCGTGTCTCTGACCGGGTGCTCAATTCTGAGCATTCTGTTTCTAAATTTTAAGATACAGGGGACACACGGCCAGACTACACGCCCATGTGCATGGCTATGTGTCACACACGGCTGAGACACATGCCCGAGTCTCTGCCTGTGTGGATGAAAATAGGTTATTTAAAGGCCACTTTTCACACTCTTTTCACAATCAACCTGCATACAATACTCTCATATACCAATATAACCCAATCAAGCAACCAATACAAACCAAAAACCTAATATATCATCATACAACTCATTTGCATAAACTTACCATATTAACACCATTCATTGATTACTATAACCTATTACTAAGTACATGCATACAAACATACATATATGTATTTGTACCACTCTCAACCATATTACAAGTTTACTTCTTTTCAATTTAACCCTATATTACTTCTTTTCAATTTAACCCTATACATGCCATATAAACCTTAAGTTGTATAACAAAATCTACTGAAGTTATCTAGATAGTGTGAATCGATGTGTTGATCCAATCCTGCAAACTTCTTGAAAATCTACAAAGAACATTGAACAACTAAAGTAAGCTTAATGAAGCTTAGTAAGTTCGTTGGCACTAAACATAAATCTTACCGAACATACTAAAACAATTTATTTAAGTAATTCATTCAATATATTATTCCTGCTAAACATAACTTCAATCAATGAATTCACTTATTTGAACTTGATATCAATAACTTAAATTTTCCACATTAATTCCATATAGCACTTACCACTTTTTGTAAATCAAAGAACGACTTATGGATTTGAGTACATCGTAAACAGAAGCCCGAAGGCTGGACAAAAGCACATAAGTGCTAAACGGAAACCCTTTAGGGCTAAACGGAAACCCGTAAGGGTTAAACGAAAGCTCATAGGAGCTGAACGGAAACCCATAAGGGTTAAACTGAAGCTCAAAAGAGCTAAATGGAAACCCATTAGGGTTAAACAGAAACTCAAGTGAGTTAACAAATGCTGAACCTCGGTTTACTTGAGTACTTTGTCGTCAATTCTTTTCTTGTATAGAATGAATGTACTCAATCTTACGTTCCGATCGCTTCGCACTTTCACTTTAATATACATAGTTTAGCAATAATTTTATTTTCAACAATAAACATAAATATCTATTGTCAATTAAATAAATAACCTTAAAATTTAACCATACGAACTTACCTGGACTAGTTTGTAAAATTCGTTGTAGCTTAGGAACTATTCAGATAATTTCTCTTTTCCTTGATTTTCTTTGGACTTTTGATCTATAATATAAAATTATTTATTCATTAGCACATATATTTCAGCCTCATTCCACTTCACAATTTATACCCTTCAATTTTCAAAATTACACATTTACCTTAAATTTTACAATTTTTACACTTCAGTCCCTAATCAATTAACCCATCAATTGAACTAATTTTTTTCTCAATTAACACTTTATTCCATCATTCTAAACTACTACACAATCTTTGATATTCAAAATTTTAGCACCAAACCCTAATTCTTAACTTTTTCACAAGTAGGTCCTAAAATCAATTTCTATCAAAATCACTTAATAAAATCATCATAAAAAAAATTAGAGCTTCAAATCCATGTTAATTCATCATAAACTTCTAGAACTTATCCATGGTAACTTTCAAAATTATTCATAGAATCAAAAACTAATGAATTCAATAGTTGGACCTAGTTGTAAAGTATCAAAATCACAAAATTCACAAGAAATAATCAAGAATTGAACTTAATTGTGGCAAGAATATGAAAACCCAGCTTAGAAAGACTTTTTAATGGCTGTTTTTGGGTGGAGAAAAATGAAGAAATGTCTAGATTTTCAATTTAGTCTTTGTTTTATTTGTTTAATTTGTAAAATTTCCAATTTTGCCATTATTTTACTCAATTTCCTGATTTTTCTCAGCCCATGCCACCCAAGCTACCATTTTTAGGCTAATTTGCCTTTTAAATACTCTTTTATTTAACACTTGAGCTATTTAATCATTTTCGCAAGTTTTGCACCTTTTTCAATTTAGTTCTTTTTAATTAATTAACTATTAAAGCGTTAAAATTTTCTAACGAAACTTTAATACTAACTCAATAACACTCCATAAATATTTATAGAAATATTTACGACTCGATTTATGAAATCGAGGTCTTGATACCTCGTTTACTACCCAATTTACCTAATAAATTCTTTTAAATCACAAAATTCACTAATTCAAGCATACTTCTAAAATCACACTTAACTAATAGATATTAATTTATTAAAATTTTAAACTCAATCGTCAGATTTAGTGATCTTGAATCACTGTCTCCGACATCACTGAAAATTAGGCTGTTACAATCCAAGCAGAATAAATTCTGAATCAGTTTATGAATTTATTCACTTGTAACGTTCATAGTGTGACATACCTTAATCTTGAGTGGATGATGGACTATGTATGTGTGACTCATATACTTTTATGTAAGTAAAAGTCTGAGTTCAAATAGATACTGAGTCGAAAGCTGATGCGTTGGGTATATAATTTCTGTAATATATGTAGCATCATTCATAATAGTAGAATTCATAGCCCAAGACATGAGTAAATGATATCCTCTCATTGGCATTACATGATAGATGAAAAGTAAATGTAGCATTAGGTCATTTATCTTTGTGATGAATGATATAATTATTATTTGATAGTAATTGACTTTTTATGGATGAAGATGTAATGGTTACCATGAGATAAAATAGGATCATATTGGGAGAGTGAATTTATCCTAATGAGTTTAACGATATCCTATGAGGGTAACACACTTATGACAAGATCATTAGACAAGCAGTAGTTGTGTAGCTTTCGTAATGATATGTCATTAGGGAGAGCTTAGTCACAATACAATAGTGGAATGATTTCGTGACTAAATAAGTTTATAATTAATAGGCAAAAGTTGAAACTTAATCATAAATTATTTGAGCCTAATCACATATGTCTAACCGGTCCATCCGTTAGCTCGTTAAAACAAGAAATGAATTGCATGTTGAATAAAATGAAGAGAAATAGATAAAAATGGTAAAGTTAGAGAAATGAGGAACATTTGAAAATGAATGTGGTTTTCTCACTATGTATGGAAATGACTTGAGAATTAATTTATAATTTTTTATTAGTTATTGAATTTCAAAAATAGAATTAAATTAATTGATCATTTTGAATCCATTGAATGTGAAAAATTAAATATATTTTCTGATAGATTCATTTATGGTAAGGTTGCCATGATTTTAATGGAATAAGAATCGAATTGAAAAAATTATTTAATTTGGCAATTAATTAATTAATTAAAATTAATTTATTATGTTTATTTTGGAAAATAGAAAAAAACATGTAATGGATAGGATTGAATTATAAAGTGTTGGGTTAAAAGTCTAGGAATCACTTATAATTGGACCTGATGCAGGAAAGGCTCAAAAGTCCCTCATATTGAATATAAAGGACGACAAACCCTAGTATGTTTAACTAGGGTTGCCGACCCTCTCTCTCCTAGTTCAACTAGGAGATTGTTTATCTATTAAATAAGCTTCTACTAATTCAACAATAGTTTCACTTTCTCTATAAATAGATGACACCTGTAGGGCTAAAAAGAAAATAAGTTTACATAACTTTGAGATATTGTTATTCTACCCGAAAATAGTGAGAATTTATTTCTAAGTATAAATTCTATTTTCCGAAAATAACAATTCTACAAGTTTCTATTAGAGAGAGTTTTACTTTCACACTGAAAGTAAAGTAAATAATTTCTAGTTTTGTGTTTGATTCGAATTCATTCGAGCCCACACTCGAAGTAGTTCGTAGTACAATAATAGTAGATAAGACCGTTCGGTTGAAAGCCGGGAACGATAAGGATCCTTTAAGCCCAAAACACAAGTGCGATTTCGTGAAAAGTTTGTTACTATAAATATTACAAAATGTCTCGATTTTTAAAATTTTATTTTTGCAATGTGAAAGAAAACTATTTTCAAATCAAATTTTGTCCAACAATTTATATCAAAGTTAGGTTGTGCTATGTTTATAGTATAAATTGATACAACTTTTTTTTTCTTTTTTCTTCATGTGTGATTGATTTTTGATAAGATGTGACATTCTTATAATTATAATCATGTTTAGGGATATGTATGTGAATGAATGTATGTTATTATTTTATTATTTATATGATAAAGTAAATTTTCCAAAGTTGTGATTCCTAGAAATTTGAATGTAATTATTATTAATTTTCGGGTATGCAATTAGATCATGGACTATCTCATCTTCAAGCAGGATTTATTTATTCTATTATCTTAAAGTACTTTATGTGATCTGAAAATGCCCATAAGACTTATGCAACCAATATTTTCAACAGAACCCGAAGAACTGAGACAAATCCAAGCTGATTGAGATGGCCCAAACCCGACCCAACCAAATCGAAAAAGATCGACGGTGGTCTAACAACGAAGGTTGGTGGTAAGGACCGGCGGTGGTCAGCGACTATCCGATAATAGCTGACGGCAGTGGTCGACGATAGCCGATGGCGACAAAATGACGATGACGATGACAAGAGCCAGTACGACAATGAAAGTCCTTAGTGGCAAAATAGAATACCCAAAGTATGCTTTGGGGTAAGTTTTGAAATTTTATTATTATTCTAAGATGGAACCGTTGAAACTTTGGTTGGTTAGAGTCATTTAAATTTTATTCTTTTATTTATGATAGCATGATGGTATTTAAAGAAAGTGATGAAATTGGAAAGTGAAATAATAAAAGATGATAAATGATAAAAAAATATATATCATCAATTTTATCATCTTCTTCCCGAAAAAATACATGGAAACCTTAGGAAAGAGAAATCAAGCTTTCTTGGCTTAATTGGGTAAGTCATCTTGTCTCGTTTTTAGTAATTTTTATATTTCCAAGATTGGAATAGCTTAATCAATCTATTTTGGGGATTAATTTGTAAAGCTATCAAAGTATAAAAAAATTTTCATGGATGTAAATGCTGAAATTTTGAAATTTATGGTAGAAAACGAAAGGTTGTTGATAGATAAACAACTTTTGTAAAGTGAATTTTGATGAAATTATGATTTTAGACTAAATTGTAAAGTTGTAAAATTTAAGGAAAAATTCTAAATTTTATGAAATAAATGGGCTGTAAATTTTATATGTAAAATTTGGCTAGACTTGGAATAAGGATTAAATTGCGTGAATTTCATTTTCCAAGCCTAAGGATGAAATCGTCATTAATTAAAAGTTTAGGGGAAAAATGGTAATTTTGTCTAAGATGTGAATTGGACTGAATTAAGTATTAATTGTATTAAATTGATGTTAAATTTACTCGTATAGATCCAGATAGACCAAATTCGGAGTTAGAACGAGGAAAAGAGAAAGTGTCGAATTAGTAGATTTTACATACACGAACATTTATTGAGGTAAGTTCGTGTAACTAAATTGTGTTTATTTTTATGCTTGAATTGAGTGTGGTATGTGTTTATATGAATTATATAAATGTTATAAATGTATGAAATAATCACATGCTTGTTAATGTTCAGAAAATGATAAGTTTCGTTTGAATAATGAAATTCAATGGATACATAATTTCCTGTATTGAATGTGGCCTTGCATATGTTGCGGACAAAATATAGCTAGGGCCAACAATCCTGTTATAAGCCCTCTCAAGCATCCTGTAATATAGTTCCTGCGAGCATCCTGATCGGTAGTGATTCTGCATGTGTTGCGCACTACTGCAGCTTTTTGTAAACGTCTTGTTACATGATTCAGTCGGTTGTGATCCAGCATTTATTGTGGAAACAAACGCAGCTCTTTGTGAGAGTCTTGATATAGGCTCTTACGAGCTTCCTAACATGGCTCACCTGAACTTCCTGTTAAGCTATCCGGAGTTCCTGTTACATGGCTCTTTGTGAGCATTCTTGATAGGCTCTTCGTGAGCTTCCTGATTAAAAGTTCTTTGTGAACTTCCTGTTATAGTCTCTTATGAGCTTCCTGGTATAGCTCGGATAAGCTTCCTGTTACATGGCTCACATGAACATCCCGATATATGGCTCGAGAGTGTGCTTGCTGATTATGTGCCCTTATGGGTACCTCTGAATATGAATTGACGGTTTCTGATTTGTACACTTCAAGTGTACTACATGTGTATCCATCAATATTTTAAATAAATTCAACAGGCAAAATCCTGACATGAGAAAATATGAACACGAAATGAATGATTACATGTAGCCTAAAATACATAAAAATGATGATACATGATAAATGAAAGTATGAGATGGTGATATATGAACATGGAACTTGTTTGATGAATATGTTCATCCAAGATTATATATTTGTACACTTCGAGTGTATTTTCCCGGGTTTCTATTTATATTTTAATTGATTTAATAAGCAAAATCCTGACATAAAATAATCTGAACTTGAGACAAAATATTATGAAAATGTACTTGAAATCATGGGTATGAATTATATATATTATTTGAATTCATGATATGGAAAGTATATGTATATGAGAATTTGGTTGTTATTGAGCCCATACATGTTTCTTGAAGTTTATATGAGATAGTATGACTTAGAAACGAACTATTACCCGTATGTACATGAAGTACATGAAAATGACATTACCTAATATAATGATGCATGAATTGGTTGTTACATGAATGTGGATCATGCTTGATGACTTTGTTCACCCATGATTAAGGACTATTATATGTGATTATTTGGCTAACATGATGAGGATATGTGTTTAGGGCTTGTGATAAAATTGGTTGATAGTGCCTTGCATTGTATTTTGAACATAAATATATGGTAAGTTATTTACCATGTTATACGAACTTACTAAGCATTTCATGCTTACTCTGTTTTATTTTCCCTTGTTCTATAGTAATTCGAAAGCTCGTTGGATTGAAAGCATCGGTGGAGATCACTCACACTATCCATCAGCCCATTTTGGTATATATGGCATGTATAGGTTAATTAGCCAATGTTGGCATGTAACTGTTTGGGTTATAACTAGCCATTGGAATGCCTTGTGATGAACATGTTTTGATATGTATACATGAGGCTATAACGGGCGTGTGGACTGGTCGTGCGACCCAAGTCAGAAAGTTACACTGTCTGAGACACGAACGTGCCCCTGGCCGTGTGAGCCACATGGCCCACACGAGTGTGTGACCCTTACATCTAGGAAAATTTTTAACATTTTGCAAAAAATTTTCTGAGTACCTGGTTTAGTCCTGACTCGTTTCTATTGCATGTTTTGGACCTCGAGGGTTCATATAAGGGACCTTATGATTTATTTCAGACATGAATACTGTATGGTGTAGAATATCTGTTTATTTAATTTGTAAGTTCTGGTAATGCTCCGTAACCTTGTTCTGGCAACGGTTTCGGGTTAGGGGTGTTACAGTTCATACATATGTATGATAAACATGCCATATAGTTTAAGGAAAGAATGTCATATGTACTTGTCATGCATTTATTAATCATTCATGATTGAAACCAGAAATTAAAAACCTTGTATGTTTTTACAAGGTTAAGTGGGAGAAGGTCCCTAAATAAAACCTACAACCTTGATTAATGGTCTCTTGTAATGACATGATAATTTAATTGTCCTACGGTAGGGTAGCCATATGGCTCTCACTAAGGAGATTTCTTAAAAGTAAGCAGAATTATCTTGTAATTGTATGATAGTTGGTTGGCCATGTTGTAGGTATTATCATGCGATACAGTAAGAAGTTTTTATTCAAAAAGGATAACTAGTTATAGCATATCACTCAGTGAGATTGTCCCACAATGACTCATTTGTGGTACATGATGTGATATGCGTTGATGGTTATACATTCAAGATCTTCTAATTAAGTAATTTCCCAAAAAGCTTCACTTGAATTAGAATGATGACTAAACATTAAATGATTATTAGTACTTGTGAATGCCTAAGGAATTAGGTTCATGTACTAATTGGATGGAAATGTATGTTCTTACTAGTTGATTAAGATTACTGTCCCTTGTAAAAATAATGTGCGAATTGTGCAAGTATACACGTCGAACAAGTAATAAAGTGATGAGTGAGATCGTCTCCATAGGGATTAGATAGGTATAATTTGGTTGAATTATTAGAGTTAGGCTTAATTAATGCTAAAGCAAAACAACAATGAGAATGTAGTGGCAAAATTAGAGAATGATGATGTATAAAATGTACAAAACAAAACAAATAAACTAAACAATAATGTCATGACAAAACCACTACAGAAAAGAAGATTATGGAACTGCAATGTTGATTAGGACAATTGGGATTACTGATGTATCTACCTTTTTTAACTATTAATGCCACAACAAAGCCTAGAACATTCTATTGCTCGACAAGTTTCTACTACAGTCTGCTTCTTTCGAGAGCAAAACCTTAGGTTACCTCCCCTAAAGCACTATATGTCTATAAAATTGAGTTCAATTACCACTAATATTTTCTACCTTCTTTTATATGAGACAAGGCTCTATGTCTAGAGATTGCTGCGAATAAAGAATTTGTCATTCCCTCATATTATCCAATGTCTATCTTATTAACCTAACCCTATCGAAATTAAGTTATCTTTAATAACATGTTGCACATTCATCAATACACAGCCTGTATAAAGTATGAAATACCATTGAATAAAACAACATAATAATTCCAATGTAAACTGTGAACATTAATAGAAATTAAATGGTTTAACAAAGCAATCTCGAGCCTAAGAGGTTTATCTCATAGCTAGCAAATAAGTTCTAAAAGAAATGTGAAAAGAATCAAAGCAGAAAATCCGAGATAATAGCTTTCACCTATCCAACTTGTAACACCTATAACCCATTTTCGTCACCAAAATAGGGTTACAGAGTATTACCATACATATTGGAACTTTTCATATTAATTAGCATCTAATTATCAAATAAATTTCATAAATACATGTATGATTCATAATGAAATAAAACATATATTTACGGGCATTAAATCGCGCCTTCGAAGCCCTATAAAAAGGTTATGGAAATTCAAGGACCAAATCGAAACAAATCAGAACATTCAGGGACAAATCGGACCAAAAATTGAAAATTTTCACCACAGGGGTCGCATGGCCGTGTGTTCAGGCCATGTGATAGAGCTCAAATTGTCTGGTTTTCCATGTGGGTATCCTACATGCCCGTGTGCTCACCCGTGTAACTTATTGACTTGAGTCACACGTCCGTGTCTCAACCCGTGTGCCTGCTCATATGAACCCAGCACCTAACACGCTACAGGCACACATCTGTCTGGGTTGCCTGTGTGTAACACACGGCTGTGTGACAGCTCGTGACCTAGGCTATATGTATCCAAAAGTTACCTAAATCATGCTTATTTTTCATCCAATTGCATATATACCTAAACCAATTCATAACACATGATCCCAAGGTTATAAACACACTTAAAAGCAACAAAAACATGCCAACTTAAACCACCTAAGACCCAACCATTGTACCATATATGAAACCACAAAATAATATTTATATCCAATCATTATCATAGGTATCACCTACAATGCCATGGCATACATACAAACCAAACTATTTCACTTTCATCATACCAAATCTTGAACATGACAATTACCATTTCATTTTAGGTCATTAAGCACTCAACTTTCAATCAACCATGCATACCACCTATAGTTGTTCAAATAAATTATATCAAAGCATAACACTTACACCCAAAAATAAATTATGAACCTTTGCAAACATAGCCAAATTTTCCTATTACATGCCATATAAGCTAAGTCAAATTTCTAAATCTACCAAAGAGGTCCTCAGAGAGTGTGATTCTTCGAGTTGATCCGATCTCCTGATCCACAAAACATATCTATAAGAAATAAGACAAATAACACAAGTAAGCTTTTGTAAAGCTTAGTAAGTTCGTCGATTGAATGGTAAAACTTACTGGATCAAACATAATAACAATTCAAATAAAATATTAATAAACATAGTTCTTGTCAACGAGGTTATTATCAGAATTCCTATCAATCACAACTCACAATAGGTGAGAAATGCTCAGTACAATAATACAAATTAGTTTCCACATTTCAATAAATTTTCATAAATCAATAAAACATAGCTCGATGAACGATAAGTGGATACAAGTACACGGTTAACCATTTAGCACACTAGATGATCGTATGAGCAAATCCATCCAGTACACCAAATGCTCGTATGAGCTAATCCATCCAGCACACCGAATGCTCGTATGAGCTAATCCATCCAGCACACCAAATAACACTGTAAAATATCTCGTTAGCCTACAACAAATGCAGGACCTAGACATATCCAGTGCATAGAGAATCTACTGTAATCATCTCTACTGCTCCCATCAACCCCGTACCGTACACAACATAACTTATTGGCATGCCAACCATATTCTATCCTACATTCATCGATTCAGAGTATTCTAACACAAAATAATATATGAATAACTCACTATCTCATATTTCGTATATAGGCATTAGTTCATCAACGAAACATTCATCGGCTTAGAATATCTAATTAATGCTCAATGCTACAACGATCCACAATTTCATTACTTATATACATAGCATCATTATAATTTTCAAACCAAAACAATTTAATTCATTTAATATGCATTTAAATGTATTAGAATAAAACCGAACGAACTTATAGGACTGATTTGCTGTAACAGTCTAGAGGAGCTCAGTTAGTGATCGATGTTGTGTCAATTCATTATTTCCATTTTCAATTACACATATCAATATAATCCAACATTTATGTAATTAGTTTCATATAATACTCTTAAAAATGTACTAAAATTAAACCGTATCAACTTACCAGATTAAATTACACCAACGACAAAGTATAGGGGCTATTTGGTAAATTTCTCTTTTTTTCGATTTTCCACTCATTTAGGATCTAAAATAATAATTCTATTCAATTAAATAATTCTAATAGCAAAATTAATTCATTTTATGCAATTAAGTCCTTTTTGACATTTTTACAAAATTACCCCCAACATTTTACTTTTATTCATTTTAGTCCCTAAGCTCAAAACTTGCAATTTAATCTATTTTAACCAAAGCTCATTTCAATTGAATTATTCATTTTTTATGTATAGCCCATACATGTTGCTATTTCACATTAAGTCGTCTTAGTTTTATCACTTTAACATTGTAGTCCATAAACATTAAAATTACCAAAAATTACTGCACAAAATAGTCTTATTTAACAACCAAGCTCAATAATCTACCATAAAACTTCAAGAATATCCAAAACTCATCAATGGCATAATCCAAAACATTTGACAATTTTACAAATTAATCCCGGGTTAAGCTAATACGAGCTCAAAAACATAAAAATTACTAAAAACAGGCGAGGTTTACCTCCTAAATTGAAGAACCCTAGTTGGCTGAAAGTTTTTTCTCCCTTCTCCCATGGCTATACGATTTTTGCAAGAAGAAAATCTAAAAGATGATAGCTTATTTAGCTTTTATTTTATTTACATTATGTTTAATTATCCAATTACCATTCTACCCTTTTAATTTCCATTCAATTTTAACAATTTCAAGCCCATTACCGTCCACAATCATCACCTATGGTATATTTACCATTCAATGAGGGTTTAATTGCATAATTAGTCCTTTAATTATATTAAATTCCAACTAAACAAACTTAATTTCAATTTAACCCTAAAATAATTAGGACTAAATGAGCAAATAGCCCAAAAGTTAGTGGATTTAATCATGTCACCATTGCTTGGAATTTTTTACCATGGTTTAATTACCATTTTGGTCTTTTTAGCATTTTAAATATATAGCGATTAACTTTTACCTCTTTTACAATTTAATCCTTTTACCTTAATTAAGCAATCAATCATCAAAATTACCGAACCAAATTTCAATTCACCTATAATATGACTCTGTAAATATTTAATAAAAATATTTATGACCCTAAGTTATAGAAATGAGGTCTTAATACCTCATTTTTAATAACCACTTGACTTTTGAATCGAACCATTTATATTAACTTTTAATTTAATTAGTTAAATTCATCAAATCAAAATTCAATATAAAAATTATTATTGACTTGTATAATTTAAATACTAATTATATGAACTTACTTGTCGAATTTATGGTCCCGAAACCACTATTTTCGATACCACTGAAAATTAGATTATTACACAACTTTTAACACCGGCAGCGCAATGTCTTGCAACTGCCAAAGATGAAGTAGTCATTTTCTCCTTCTTCTACCGCTTTCCTTCTTGGTCCTTCCCTCTTCTTTTCTGTCAAAAGCTGTTTTTCAACTCTTTCTAAAAGACCTTCATTTTCTAGGGTTCCCCCTTTGGCTTTTATAAGTTTGACCTTCTGAGGTATGCCCATCAGCCCATAATCCTTTCACTCTTTTTCAGGTGGATTTATCTAGTACAAGTACAGCTGGGGCTGAGAATAGTATGCATTGAGTGCTGACTAGGCATCTTACCGGTATTGCCACAGCATTTGTGCTAGCAAACGATCCAAACTTTGCTACGGCAAACCTTCAATCCATTACTTATTTTTCTACACTCTTTACCTACCAATCAATCACCAAGCAAGTCCTTCCCACAGGCAATTAAAAGCAACATGTAATAACAATTAAGCATAATTCAAGCTCTTTAATGCAATACTCTAAAAATACCAATACAACATCCTAATGCAACTAAACTCATGTAAGTATAGATAATTAACTAATCCTAAGGCATGAAATATAACTCTTTTCAAGAGTTATCAATTACCCCATGGTGACTTGATTCAATGGGTGTATGAATTATCGTTGTAACAACTTACAAATATTTTCAAGGTTTAATGTAAGACGCATGCATCATCTAAATGCATACCGTAAGTTGCAAAATATTTTCAAAATCTTTTCTTAATACAAAGATATCAATGAATGAATATTTTATTTTATGTTTGAAAATGACACTTACTCCATTATTAAATATACTCACTGACAACAAACTGAACGAAAACAACTATAAGGAATGGAAAAGGAACCTCGTAATTATCCTGAGCTATGAGAAACTAAAAAAATTTCTTGATAATAAATGCCTGGCCACTCAAGTTGAGGCTAGAAAATGAGGAGTCTAATGAGATAACTCATTGCTATATGCTGACAAGTGTGACCAACACCTTTTATGAGCAGCTAGAGAGTTGTAAGATAGCCAAAGCGATTCTAGTCAAACTAGAGGAAATGTCCGGAGGCCAAGTTGCCTTAGCTTGACAGTAAATTATAACTAGCTTGATGAATGCCCAGAAAAAGCCCAACATTCCAATCAAATACCATATGATTACTCTTATAAGATACTTTGTTGAGGCTACGAATAATGAGACTAATTTGGACCAGAACAAACAAATAGAAATGGTGTTCAAAAGCTTATCAAAGGACTTTATAGGCTTTCCGGTCACATATAACCTTAAGAACAAGAATATGATGTTTACACAACTCATGAAGGAATTATAATTCTATGAGTTGATATTGAATGGCGATCAATCAGTTCGAAAAGCAGAAGAAAAATTAAATCTTTGTGCTTCCTCTAAAGGAAAGGGAAAACACACTAAAAAGAACAAGGCTAAGTTCTCTAGGCCACCTAAAGTGGAAAGGAAAGGAAGCAAAAGCCTAAAGACTTATCCAAGTCTAAATGTTTCTTTTGCAGTAAGAAAAGACACTTTTATACAAACTACAAAGAGTGGAAGGATTACCTAGCCACTAAGGGCAAAGGTATGAAACTCTTTATCATAGAAACCTTGTTAGTGGAAAATTTAATAGACCACTAGGTCATTGACTTTAGAGCCACTAATCATGTGTGTGTTTCTCTATAGGGGTTCGAGGAGATGAAATACCTTAGGGATAAGAGCCTATCATTGTGGACTGAAAATGAGACAAGTGTGGTAGCTGAAGAAGTGGGAGATGTATATCTTTATTTTGATAATTTTAGGCTGATTATTTCAAAAGACGTTTTCTACGTGACAAGTTTTAAAAGAAAGTTGATTTCTATTGCATGTTTATATACAGACGGCTTGATCATGAGTTTTAATAATAATATTGCAATATTTAGAAATTATAAACTTATCTGTAATGGATGGATGTCAAATAATCTCTATTTTACCAAACCAAAGATGTAAACACTACTTGAAACTAAATTTTCAAATAAAAGGCTTAAAACTACTCACTCTAATAGATGGACCCATGAACGTTAGTGCAAGAGGTGGTTATAAGTATTATGTAACCTTTATTAATGATTATTCAAGATATGGGTATGTGTACTTAATGCACCGAAAGAGTGAAACATTTGATAAATTCAAAGAGTTTCGTACTGAAAAGGAGAAACAACTAGGTTTACTTATAAAGGCACTATGGTCTAATCGAGGTAGGTAATATTTATCAGATGATTTTTTAGAGTATCTCATAAAGAATAAAATTATATTCCAATTAACCATACTAGGCACTCAATAGAATGGTGTGGCAAAGAGAAGAAACCAAAATTTGTTAGACATGATTCATTCAATGTTAAGTTATTCAAAGCTGGCAATCTCATTTGGGGGATATGCATTACAAATAGCTTGTTATATTTTGAATAATGAACCAACTAAGGCAAAATCTAAAACTTCCATACGAATTGTAGTACGATAAGAAGCCAAATCTAAATCATTTAAGGATTTGGGGATGCTCAACCCACGCATTGGATAAAGATGTGAGGAAGTTGGATTCATGAATGAAATTGTGTATGTTTGTAGGATATCCAAAAGAAATAAAGAATAGTTTGTTTTATAACCCAAAAGAAAAAAATAATAGTGTCAACTCATGCTACCACTACAGGAAAACAGACTTTTAGTGGTGTTTTTTTTGCCTCAAAAAATGTCACTTTTCCAAGCACTGTAAAAAACGTCGCTATATGTAACGCCGCTAAAGACCAGGACTTTTGGCGGCACTTCTTTAAAAACGCCGCTATAGACCAGGACTTTTGGCGACACTTTTTTTAAAAACGCTGCTAAAGACCAGGACTTTTATCGGCGCTTTTTTTAAAAAACGCCGCTAATTTACCTAGTTTTGCAATATGTATTTTGCACCTATATCCAACCCTCCTGCAAGAAATTCAACCAAAAACAGAAAATATACCATGAAATCCAACAAAAACCCGCAAATTTAAATAATACAAAATTATACGAAAAATATGTTATATAAATTGTAAATGAATATTCAAAATATTCTTACAATAATGTTAAAAAGTTACAAGAAAACAAACGTCTAAGATGGCGGATTTTGAAATTGTTGGAACATAGTCATCATAGATCAAGTCGTATTTTGAGTTTATTGTATTTTTCGCTCGCTATGCCTCCGTCGCCGCTTTGCCTCCGCCTCCGCCGCACGCCTCCGCTCTAAGTTGAGAAATTTGCTCATCTGTGCTAGCTTGTATCTAAACTATCTGATCTTTTAGCCTCTGAACTTTAGCTTGACTTTGACTCCCGGAAGGCATGTATTGGTGCGAGGTGGATCCAAAATATTGGGTCGGGTTAACACCAGATCCTTGAAATCTAACCCGACCATACCTTCCAGGACCCAAAACTTCATTAATAATTCTGTTATCAATATCCTCAAAATTAACAGAACTATCAGTCGAAGCAGTCGCTTCATACTCTGCCTTCTTATCTTTTAGTTTCTCCTAATAAATCAGTTAAAGAGTTAGAAACGAAATATACAATAAAAAGGAATACAACATAACATTATTTAAATTAAACTAATAAAAACGACGAATTAAAACATTATAATTAAATATTATAAATGTTTATAATGAATCAAATTTTATTAAGTAAATATACCATAATTTCGCAAATTTCGGATGTCATCTGAGTTCCATCTTTTTCCTCATGCGTAATGTCAAAAGTCAAGGCGCCCAACTTTTGACAGCATTTGAGGCTTCCTACAATATAGTAGTAAAAATATTATTTAATAGTAAAAAGTCATTAATACTTGATAGAATTAATAAATCCATAGTACCGCAGCCTGAGCTACACAAGCAAAACTTCTCGACCCTGCCGTGTGTGTAAATTTTTATTTTTGCCTGCTACTTGTTCCAACTTGCTCACGGTCCTACATAATGAAATTATTATTACGTATGTAGTAAATACTATAAACCAAAAAATTTATAAGAGTTTGTAAGTACATAATACCTCTCCTTTCTTCGAATTCCAAAATCGAACCGCATTTTCCATTTGTACCTCAGCATTCCTGGTGGGACATGTTGCAATTTTTCTTCGAGGCTTATGGGTTTTTTAAAATATTCCTTTTTTAAAATGCTTTTATGGTCTCTCCATTTTTTACCCAATGCCTTCTTGATATAGGCATCAGAGACCTCTAAAGCAAACCTCTCCTAAAAAACACAAGTTTAGGAAGTAAATATAAATGAAACTTAAACCAAAGTATTATAAATTACATTAACGTTTTGTTACCTTAATATTAGAGAGAGCTTGATTTTTATTGCTATCAGGCATGTTATGCCATGATTCGTAGTTGATGGGCAACATATTGGCATTTCGTGCTATAATGCCCAAATAGCCTGCTAAAAGTCAAGCTTTTTGTCCAACAGGCTGACCATGGCTGTTTCTAGTTACTTTGACACGCTCGACAGAATTTAAGTTATATAAATCTGTTAGCAGCGTACGTCATCGACCTCTGCGTGTTCCACCATTTTCAGCTGAAAAATAATATATTATTACTATATTGAAATTTAAAAATAAATCAGTAATAAAATTTAATACAATTTGTAAAATAAACTTAACATTACTTTGAAATTCCACAGATTCGTCAAGTGTCTCCGGCATGCTTGAAGATCCAACAACTGTCTGCTGTTTAGTACTTACTTCATTTGAATTTGTAGTATTTTGTACAATACTAAGATCTCTTAATCTTCTTCTAGGCATTTTTCCTGCAACACATAAAATAGTTAAAATTTTAGTAAGAAATAACAACAATAGTAAATATAAAATAGTTAAATTATATAACATGACCAATGTTAAAATTATAACATTACATATAAATAAAAAATCATAAAATCTTACTACATCATAAATCGTAAATATCTTCGTCCACATCCTGACGAACCCATTGAAATTGTGTACTAGTACTAGGGATATTTTCATTTAAGTTTTGTTCTGGAAAAGGCAAAGTTTCTGATCTTTCAACGATGTCATCTCTACTTCCATTCCCCATGTCAAACAAGTCTCTAGGGGTGTTTCGGAGTACAACGTACCAACCCTCATCAATTGGATCTTTCGAGTAAAAAACTTGTTTAACTTGAGAAGAAAATACATACGGCTCGTCTATCAAATGTTCTCCAGTGTGAATTAATTGAGAGAAATTCACCATTGTAAAACCAAACTGATCATTTCTAATTTCATGAAAGCAAGATTAGCATCAGCCCAATCACATCGAAATAAGACAACTTTCCATTTTCCATAGTAATCCAACTCAATAATGTTGGTTAGAAGTCCATAATACTCCACATTTCCCTCGACAGGATTACTGTCCCTAGCACTAGCGTAACTTGTAATTAAAGAATTAACAACTACTCCATAATTTTGAGTTCTCCTCAATCTCTCGCGATATTTGGTATGAAATCTGAATCCATTCATGATGAAGCCACTATATCTTTTTACTACTCAATTCGGACCTTGGGAAAGCCATTTAACTTCGTCATTAACGACATTCCCACTCCAAACCTATTGAATCAAAAGTAAATTGAGTAATTGTAAATGTTATGAGAAAACATTATTATTTGTCAATAAAATGTTGAGTTGCATACCGTTTGGCTTATCTATTCATGAAAAGATTCTGCGAATAACCTATTAATCTCGCGATGTTGTAATCTTCGTGAGCGTGAACGAGATCTTAAGATTTGTTTGTACTCACTATGTTAAAAACATGTTTAATTCGTTAAAAGATAAACAAATCAAAAAAAGATGAATATTTATCATATTCTAGAACTTACTTATGTGAATCGTTCAAGTGCATCGTGGTGGAAAAGAACATATCTATGTGCTTGTATCCAAGATCGGTCATCTAATTCTGCAATTTCAACTTTGCCGATTGGTTCTCCATAACTTTGAAATAAATAAGTTTCAGCCAAGCTAGGATCATTGAGTCAAGCATTTCTACTTGGTCTATTCAATCTTGTTTCAACATCTTCTAAATATCTAGAATGTAATGTCATACACTCCTCCTCGCCAAGTAGCCTTGATGAATTGATCCTTGGGATAACGCTTGTTACGGCAATAAGACTTCAATTTACTTAGGAACCTAAACACCATATACAACATTATCAAAACTGGTAACTATAGGTATAAAGGTGAATGCCTTTGAAATAAATTAGCACCTTTCAATTGGATACATCCAACGATAGAAAACCGGCCCACCAATTATTGCTTCACGAAGGAGATGAATGACAAGGTGCACCATAATAGTGAAGAAGGAAGGTGGAAAGATCTTCTCCAAAATGCATAATGTCAAAGCGGCTCGATCTTGTACTTTTTCAAGTTCTTCAACATTCAGAACTTTGCCACAAATTGCTTTCATTATATTGGATAGTTCAATTATACAGGACGTTACCTTCTTTGACATACAGCACCGTAAAGCAACTGGAAGTAGATCTTGCATCAAAATGTGATAGTCATGTGATTTTAATGAATATAGTCTTCGATCTTTAAGACTTACACATCAAGATATATTTGATGCATATGCATCTGGAACCTTTATATCCTTCAACACCGTGCAGAACATTTCTTTCTCTTCCTTTGACATTGCAAAAATTGTAGGCGGCAACCAATATTTTCCATTAGGAAGTACTTGGGGATGAAGATCACGCCTAATTCCCATGTGAACTAAATCAAGTCGACTCTGAAGATTATCTTTTGATTTACCATCGACGTTCAAAATTGTCTGGATGATGTTCTCGCAGACATTCTTCTCAATATGCATCACATCAAGATTGTGGCGTAATATGTGATGCTCCCAATAAGGCAACTCAAAAAAAATACTTCTTTTCTTCCACAAGTCTACCTCATTAGGGTCATCCTCCTCGTCAGATTCATCCCTCGATCGTCTATTTGTTTGCCTGTTAGATGGTTGATTCAGCTTCCCGTAACTGAAATCCATATCTTTTAACATGAATAAGATTTCAAATCCAATAGTCAGCTCAGGAGCTTTTTTCAACTCTTCAGTATCGTCAAATAAAGCCCTCTGAAATCTATAGCTATGATTTTCATCTAACCACCGACGATGCCCCATATAGCAGAACTTCTTCCCATTATATAACCACTATGAACACGTTTGAGCAGCACAACAAGGACAAGCATAACGTCCTCTCGTACTCCAACCAGATAAATTCGCAGATGCCGGGAAATCATTAATTGTCCACAGCAAAGCAGCACGTAGGTAAAAGTTCTCCTTTCTCAATACATCATACGTCTCAACACCCACCCATAATTGTTTTAACTCTTCAATAAGTGGCTGCAGATATATGTCAATATCATTTCCGGGGCCTTTCTCTCGGGGGATAATCATAGATAATATCAAAGAAGATTACTTCATGCAGAGCCATGGAGGAAAATTATAAGGAACAAGGACCACAGGCCAAGTACTATACGAGGTGCTCATGATTTTAAAAGGATTAAATCCGTCAGATGCTAACCCGAGCCTTACACTCCGAGGATCACTTGCAAAGCTTGGAAATTTATTGTCAAATGATTTCCATGCTAAAGAATCTACAGGATGCCTTAATAATCCATCATCCGTTCGTTGATCATGATGCCATGTCATAAACTCGGATGTCTTTGACGACATGAATAACCTTTGAAGCCTTGGGATTAGCAGGAAATATCGCAAAATCTTGTTCGGATTCCTTATTGACTGTGGCCCATATTCATCCTCATTAACATCTTCTGCATCTCTATTCATCCAACGAGATTTACCGCAAACATGACAAGACTGTTGATTTCTCCGATCACCCCAATACAACATGCAATCATTTGGGCAACTATGAATTTTGTTGTGCCCAAGGCCCAAATCTTTTATCACTTTCTTCATGTCTTTACATGATTGAGGGATTTTTGTATACGGGAACATTTCTCTCAAAAGCTCTAACAGCATTGTTAAAGAGTTTCCGGTCCACCCTCCCAAACATTTTAAGTGGAAAAGGCAAATACAGAATGACATTTTTGAAAATTTTGATCCCTCATAAAGTTCTTCATTCATTTCACCAAGTAACGTGTAGAACTTTACCGCTTCTTCATTCAGTTGTTCATCCGGTACACTTCTTCTCGTTTCCATAAAAGTATTCCCACCGATATTATAATCATCGGATGCAACATAGTTTGGTGGAAATGATTGGAAACCTTCACTCCGCATATTAAATGCATCCCGCATCATACCTTCCATGTTATCTTCTCTAACATACTGACGGTAACCACTATAAGGATAACCCAGATTAATCGTCGAAGAGGCTCCACTAGGTGTACACTCTCCATGGAAAATCCATTTTTTATACCCCTGAATGAAGCCATCAACAATTAGATGTTCGTAGACAACTTCACGATAATGCCAATAGATATTGCCACAATTCTTACACGGGCAAAGAATCATATTCTCTTGGCTTGAATTGTGAAATGCAAAATCTAAAAAAGATTGCACTCCATTTTGATACTCGTTGCTTGCCCTTGAGAAATTCATCCAAGTCCTATCCATTTCGTAGTTGTTGAAGTCTAAAGTTGGCAATAAGTTACATGGGTAAGTTGTTTATTATGTAAGTCTTGATATGATATATATTTATGTTTTATGTAAGTTATGAAATTTGAACTTTAAACTATATGCTTTTAAGGAAATTATTAGATTAAACTACATGTATTAGTTATGTAAGTTATTATGTACGTTATGTGAGTTATGTAAATTATGTAAGTTATGTGAGTTATGTAAGTTGTTATGTAAATTATGTAAGTTATATGAGTTATGTAAGTTATGTAATTTATTTAAGTAATGATCAATATTACTACTATTTTGATAAAAATTAGTTATAACTTTTAAAGACATTTAAAATAATTAAATATTAAAATCAAACATTATTTATATAAAACAATTGTAATTTGAATATAATAATATCAAAAAGAATCGTAGTTTAATTTTTATATTATAATATACTTAAACAATGATCAATATTATTATATTGATAAAATTATTTATAAGTGGCCCTTCAATCGTTGAAATTTTTAAATCTTTTTTAAGGTCGATAGAATTATTTATTAGCTCCATAGAACTTTTTTTGAAATCTTTTTTAAAGTCGATAGAATTATTTATAAGCTCGATAGAACTTTTTTCAAGTCTTTTTGAATTTTTTAAGATTCATCATACGTGGCGTTGTTACACCTAGGGAGGATCCATTATATCTTACAGCTCGATATAAGGCAACCCGTCAGGTTTCTAGCCTATATACTTTAAATCTTTAAAATATTTAAAATAAGGTTGGAGAGAAGGTCAGCTATTGTTGTAATTTTAATGGACAAGCAAGCTACATGGTAATAAAATTAATTCATACTTATTCATACTTCAAATAATAATTAATACTATTTTGATAAAAATTAGTTATAACTTTTAAAGACATTTAAAAATATTAAATATTAAAATCAAACATTATTAATATAAAAAAATAGTAATTTGAATATAATAATTTCAAAAAAGAATCGTAGTTTAATTTATATAAGTAAATTGGAAATAAATTAATGTTATATAAATATTCAATAGTAAATGAGCATAGAACTTTTTTCAAATCTTTTTGAATTTTTTAAGATTCATCATACGTGGCGTTGTTACACCTAGGGAGGATCCATTATATCTTACAGCTCGATATAAGGCAACTTGTCAAAGTTTCTAGCCTATATACTTTGAATCTTTAAAATATTTAAAATAAGGTTGGAGAGAAGGTCAGCTATTGTTGTAATTTTAATGGACAAGCAAGCTACATGGTAATAAAATTAATTCATACTTATTCATACTTCAAATAATAATTAATACTATTTTGATAAAAATTAGTTATAACTTTTAAAGACATTTAAAAATATTAAATATTAAAATCAAACATTATTAATATAAAAAAATAGTAATTTGAATATAATAATATCAAAAAAGAATCTTAGTTTAATTTTTATAAGTAAATTGGAAATAAATTAAGGTTATATAAATATTCAATAGTAAATGAGCTCGATAGAACTTTTTTCAAGTCTTTTTGAATTTTTTAAAATTCATCATACGTGGCGTTGTTACACCTAGGAAGGATCCATTATATCTTACAACTCGATATAAGGCAACCGTCAAAGTTTCCAAATTTATATACTTTGAATCTTTAAAATATTTAAAATAAGGTTGGAGAGAAGGTCAGCTATTGTTGTAATTTTAATGGACAAGCAAGCTACATGGTAATAAAATTAATTCATACTTATTCGCACTTAAGTTGAATCAAATAATAATTAAGTTGAACCAAATATAAAAACTTATTCATATTTATTCGAATTCAATTAAAAAAGAAAACATATCAAATTAAAAACTTATTATAGTGTAACTAATTTAAAAATACTTTCAAAAGCCAAAAATTTAAAATTAATTTGGAAACAAAATAGTTCTACTCCAAACAGAACCAGCAATTAAATATTTACAAAATCGCAACCCCAAAATATTAATTTTTCTAAAATCATCATGATGAAACTATTATTGATTAGAATTTTGAAATAAAACGTACCTTAATAATTTCAACAACCTGGTCTACTCCACTCTCACCAGCAAACAGAGGCTGGAGTCAAAAAAGAAATATTTGTTAAGTAATTTAGAGTGAAAATGCATAGAATTTAGGAAAAAAAAATTTAGCAACGAAACCTGTACCTAGAACAGATGTCAATGGCTATGGTGTATTTAGTTGCACCAAATATTAATTCAGGTACTAGAACAAATGTAAGATTATAAGAGTAGCACCAAATATATTTCAGTTTAAGCAAATATATATCAGTACCAAATATTAATTCGAAGATTAAATGGCAGCTTCAGTTGAATCTATAGTTGCAGGAGGA
The DNA here is from genome assembly GCA_025698475.1 of Gossypium anomalum. NCBI lineage: Eukaryota > Viridiplantae > Streptophyta > Magnoliopsida > Malvales > Malvaceae > Gossypium > Gossypium anomalum. The sequence goes on along the minus strand of CM046966.1, from coordinate 52,264,441 downwards.
GCAGGAAGCAGTAACTGAAATACATACAACATTAATTCACTAATACAGACACATGTAAGATTATAAGAGTAGCACCAAATATATTTCAGTTTAAGCAAATATAAACACTTTATCTATATCAGTACCAAATATTAATTCAAAGATTAAATGGTAGCTTCAGTTGAACCAATAGTTGCAGGAGGAGCAGGAAGCAGTAACTGAAATACATACAACATTAATTCACTAATACAGACACATGGAACTATATCCTAAAAGTCAAAACACAAGGAATTAAAGGATATGTACCATATTTAGTATGCAAATATAATTTTACTTCATATATATTACTTCATATAATTATTATAGTAATAATTAAATTTATTAACAATCGTCATAGTACATAAATAGGGAAGAAAAAAAAATTAGGTTTTGGTTAAAAGCAGTCAAAAAAATATTTTTGTACAAAATTAATTCAAATACTATGATATATTAATTTGGTAACAGGTACTCCGTATCATGAAGTTTAGTACATTAGTTAATATTGTAAAATAGAACAGTTTCTAAGTAAATCTTGACAGAATAACCCAAACAAGAAGGAATTATATAACCAACCTGCAGTGTACAAGAAGTAACAGATAGGCATTTGATACTTGATAATGATGCTAACAAACTGATACAAAAATTATCAATCTGAATGGCTGATCATTTTTTCCATTGCTCCCTGGAATGCATTGATTTATCAAATTAGATTCAATACACAGAACATAAATGTAAAAGTAATTAATTAAAAAACTTACTTGCATCTCAGAAACAGATACAGAGGAATGACCCTGAAAAAGTTTAAAAATTAAATATCAGCAAAATCCAACTGATTTGTACCAAAATAGATCATCTTCAAACTACAACCATCTAAATTGAAAATTGATATAAGGCATAATGTGAGTAATCCAGTCAACGTTCAAGATCAAGTGATGGAGAATTGAAAGACAATGACATTTCCTTAGTAAAACTTCACGTCAATTTTGCGATATAATTCAGTCAAAATAAACTTATCAGACCAAAAATATGCAGCAGTTGTTGCAAATGTTTTTACATTACATATATTTATAATTCAGTCAAAATAAACTTCATGTCAGTTTTCCTAGATATAGAAAAAGGGATAGAAATGACATCCATATTTAGACACAAGTAAAAGTTTACAAGCTGCAGTGTTTGCAAAAGCTAATCATGAAAATATTGGTCAACAGATTGTTGCAGCACATCAAAATCTTGTTGTAAAAGATTGTTGATATTAGCAAGAAGTAAACTTTGGCCTCTAGCCTTAACAAGTAATGTGATAAGAGAAGTTTCCAACCTAAGTTAAGTGTTAAAAAAATCATATAAAAGGAAAAAGAAAATGGGGGAAACAAATGTTTTAGTCGTTCACATCTAAGCCTAAGAATCAAAAGAAGTTTATAAGAAGAAACTCATTAACAGACATTACAAACAATAGGCTAAAAACAAACAGATCTGATAATATGGGTCAAACCATCTAGCCAATGGAACTGATTGGCCAAGAAATTTTCATTAGACGTTTCTAACTTTATGAACTTTGAACAATGGATGAGGACCAGCATTTGCAACTCCATGACACCATGATATTTTACCATTAAAATGGGGTTTAAAATTTTAATCAATATCTTGTGAAGTGCATTGATTCAATTATGTTAACCATTGTATCAAATATCTACTACATGAATGAACTAATCCACCCAGTATTAACAAATTCAAGAACAAAACAAACATTTTCAAGCCCAGTCCAAATACAAGAAGAAAAGATCACTTCGGATCTCATCATATGAAACGGGGATCAAATAATCAAAGAGCTGAGTTTCAGTTAAAATTCGTTTTCTTTCCATAAATGAACGAGAAAAACAAAAACCCAAAAAATCTTAGTAACAAACAATCCCACATTTCTTAAGAAAAAAGAAGAAGCAAGAAATGAAATTAATTGGGGAATTTCAACAAATAGAAGGAGAGCAAAATAAAACAAGGAGAGAAAGGAAGATTAAAACAAGAAAAGCAGAAAGACCCAGAAAGCAGGAAGACGTTAAAACATACCTTGTAAAATTTCTAAAATTCACGTGTTCGTTTTCTTCTTCTCTGTCGCTGGATGCAATGCGATGTTGGGAAACTAGGGTAAAAAATTTGGGGGAGAAGAAGTTGGGGGAAATTTGGGGGAAATCGGGGAAATTGACTTTGGCAGAGAGTAAAACAATTTCGGGCCACACGGAAACGACGCCGTTTTAGTTAAAAAAATTTAGAGTTTGCGGCGTTTTCAGAAAACACCACTAATAAAAATAACAAAAAACGATGATGTTTCCCACCAATCCCCTAAAAGATATTTGTGGCGTTTCCTTCAAAAATGCCGGTAATGACAACTTTTTGCGGCGTTTGTGAGAAAGCGCCACTAATAACAAAATACTAAACGACGCCATCTGCTGTCTATTGACAGATGTTTCTGGCATTTTATAGAGTTCACCACTAAAAAAAAAATGAAAACGAGGACGTTTCAATTGACATAACTTTGTGGCGTTTCTGAAAAATGCCGGTATTTCATGCCATTTGTGGCGTTTTTGCTGAAAGCGCCACTAATAACAAAGTATAAAATGACAGCGTTTTGCTTCCATGGATATTTGTGGCGTTTTGCAATAAAATGCCGGTAAATTTTAATATCATTTAGTCTTTATAATTTTTATAATATTATTAATTAATCAAAATACTTAATATTATTAACACTAATTAATCAAAACTCTAAACTTTAAACCATTAAAATATATCCCTATAACCTTAAACCCTAAAGTATATCCTCTAAATTATATTCCTAAACTATATCCCTTAGCCATAAACCACAAAACAATAACCTCTGAGCCTTAACCACAATATGTATGAATTAATCATAACCCTAAACTATATCCCTTGATCCTTAAACCACAAAATAATAACACTAATTAATCAAAACTCTAAACCTTAAACCATTAAACTATATCCCTATAACCTTAAACCCTAAAGTATATCCCCTAAACCCTAAACTATATCCCCTAACCATAAACCATAAAACAATAACCCCTAAGCCTTAACCACAAAATGTATGAATTAATCATAACCCTAAACAATATCCCTTGATCCTTAAACCACAAAATAATAACACTAATTAATGAATACTCTAAACCTTAAACCATTAAACTATATCCCCTACTAAAGTACCCTAAACTATATCCCCTAAACCTTAAACCATAAAATAAAAACCCCTAAGCATTAACCCCTAAACCATTAACCCATAACCCATAAACCCCTAACCACTAGCCCATAACCTTTAAACCCCTAACCCTTAAACCATAAGCCATAAACATAATCCTTAAACCCATAGACCCTAAACCTTTAAATAGTAAATCTTAAACCATTAACCCTAAACCATAAAATGGACAAATAATGTACTGTTTTAGTTTTTTTTTAAAAGTCTAATTTTAATATTATTTGGGTCTAGTCGAGATTGATATAATCGTAAAATTTGCCCTTCTAATATAATTACCAAAATACTTTTATATCTAATATTAGTTTAAAATATATGATGATAAAATTCATATCATTATTTTCTCTAGCATAATGTTATAATTATAAAATGATTAATGATTTCATTAAAAATATAATAAAATTTTAAAAATATTTGTTGTATTTTGATTAAAATATAAAAAATTTCAAATACATAATAACGTACTTATAATTAAGTTATTTGTTCTATTTTGATAAAAAAAATATATTAAAAATTTAAAATTTTGACATAATTGTGGCGTTTATAACCCAAAACGCCACTAACAAGCATATGTAAAACGCTAACGTTTTTGGGCAATCTTAAACATATTTGCGGCGTTTTAGAGGAAAACGCCGCTAAAGACAGATGTATTGCGGCGTTTTTCAATAAACGCCACTAATGCCAGTATAGCTCAACCATGAAACGACATCGTCCTTCTCATCTCTTTTGCGGCGTTTTCGACTCAGCGCCAGTACTACCCGACCTATAGCGGTGTTTTTGTGGAAGCGCCGCTAATTCACGTAACCTTTATTCAAATGAAGTAGTTAACCTTAATTTTTTAGTGGCACTTTTCTTAACACGCCGCTAATGCTGATATTTTGTGGCGTTTTTGCCTAAGCGCCACTAATTCCGTGGAAACTCAATGTAAACGACGTTGTTTTGCTGAATCTTTTAGCGGCGCTTTATTTAAAACGCCGCTAATGCTCGATCTTTTGTGGCATTTTTGTAAAGCGCCACTAATGCTCAACCTTTAGTGGCGTTTTCTATTAAAACGCCGCTAAAAACGCCGCGTAAAACCTGTTTTGTTGTAGTGTACATTCCTTGAGGAAAGTTACATGAATAACCTCAAAGTAAAGAAGTACTCGGGGAACTTTCAGGAAATATACAAAGCCCTATAGAAACGGTTCTAGAACCAACTCCTAATAGTAGACTTGGAAATGATCAACAATATAGGGTAATTGGTTGCAGTAGGAGGGCCTTTTGCAGGCCTGAGTTCTTCCAATCTAGTGAAGTATTTTAAACACTAAGTTTGTTGAACAAGAAGATGATGACCCACTCACATATTATGAAATAATGTAAAGTGTTGATTCGAAACTCTAAGAAATAACTATGAAAGTTGAGGTGGGTTCTAACTTAGTGTAGGAACTTGTAAACTTACTTGAAGCGTTAAACCCATAGGGTGTAAGTGGATTTACAAGAAGAAAAGAAATGTGGATCGAAAAGTGAAAACTTACAAGTCCAAACTTGTAGAAAAATGTTATACTTAGAAAAATGTATCGATTACGAAGAAAGCTTCTCTGTGATTGCGATACTCAAGTCAATCCACATATTGTTATCCATTGTAGTGGCTATTGATTACAAGATCTAGGAAATGCTTGTTGAAACAACATTCTTAAATGACTATATTGAAGAGAACATCTATATGATGCAACCCACCGAATATATAGCTAAAGGAAATGAGTATAAAGTTTGCAAACTGCTTAGATCCATATATGGACTTAAGAGAACATCTTGCTTATGGAATCAAAGATTTGATCAAGCGATCAAAACTTTTGAATTTGAGCAAAACATAGATGAACTTTGTGTTTATAAATGTATTAGGGATGGAAAGGTGGTCTTTCTCATTTTATATGTCGATGACATTCTACTCATTGGAAATGATGTAGGGACATTGTTATCAGTTAAAGTGTGGTTAACTCAACAGTTTAGCATAGAGGACTTGGGAGAAGTTAAATTTGTTCAAGGTATTTGAATCCTAAAATTTTGAAAGAACAAAGTGATAGAATTATCATAAGCTTCATACATAGACAAGATATTGGAACATTATGCAATAATTGATTTAAAGAAGGGAAATCAACCTTCTGTATCGTGATTTCATCTTTCTTTGGAGGATTTTCCTAAGACAATAGAAGAAAGAGAAAAAAATGAGAAATGTTCCTTATGCCTCTATAGTAGGAGGTCTTATGTATGTTATATTATGTACACGTCCACATATTTGTTTTGCAATAGGCTTGGTGAGTCGATATCAGGTGAATCCAAGACCAAGACAGTAGCAAGTAGTTAAGCATATACTCAAGAGATCTTACTCCTATCGAGTATACTAATTTTGACTTCCAAACATATTAGGATTTGAGGAAATTAACATCAGGCTATGTGTTGTTCTAGGCGGTGGTGGGTCATTAGTGTGGAGAAGTGTAAAGTAGAGTTGTATTGCTGACACCACTATAGAGGCTGAATATATGGTTGTTTCTAAGGCTAAAAAGAAGCAATATGGCTTCAAAAGTTCCATATGAATCTTAAAGTCATTCCTAGAATAGAAAAAGCTATCACACTATATTGTGAAAATAATGCGACAATAGCTAATACCAAGGAAACTAGAAACCACAAGAGGACGAAACACTTTGATAGAAAGTATCGTATCATAAGGGAGGTAGTTATAGACTGAATTGTGGATGAAGTGAAAGTTGCTTCCGAGGAAAAACTTGCAGACCTGTTTACCAAGACTTTACTAGCTAGGAATTTCAAGAAATATGTGGAGAGCTTGGGAATGCAGAATATGACTTATCTACTTCATTAAGGCTGTTGGATTTGATCCCTAAAGTGTATTATGTTCGTTTGTATATTTTTAATTTTTTCAAACAAGTTGGTTAATATAATTATTCATGAATTACATTAATATACTTTGTATAATGTCCTCATATGGTTTTTGCATGTAAAGCAAAATAGACACAAATATTAGCTCACTAGTTGTCTAATGTTTAACTAATACTAAGTGGTACTACACGGTCATATTGTAATACAAAAAGACAACTTATATTAGTAGATATGTCCTTAATCTAATTGAAAATGAGCAAACCAATTGAAAGACTAATATGTCATCTATCAAGTCCAATTGAGGAAGTGTTTTGTCTTAGGCATTTGAGTGGATGACTCCTAAAAGATAGAGATAGAGATGTGACTAACTAGATTTATTGTACATTAAACTGGACCCAATTACAGTAGATCCTGAGTGGACATTCATAGTGTGGCATACCTTAATCCTAAGTGGATGATGGACTATGTATGCATGACTCGTATACTTTGATGTAAGTAAAAGCCTAAGCTCAAATAAATAATGAGTTGAAAGCTGGTGCGTTGGGTATACTACTTCTGCAATATGTAGCATCATTCACAAAAGTAGAATTCATAGCCCAAGACATGGGTAAATGATATCCTCTTGTTGACCTTACATGATAGATGAAAAGTAAACATGACCACGGGTCGTTCGTCTTTGTGATAAATGACTTAAATACTATTTGATGGTAATTGACTTTTAATGGTAGAAGATGTAATTATTACCATGAGATAAAGTAGGATCATATTAGGAGAGAAAATTTATCCCAAAAGATTATGGATATCCTATAAAAGTAACACACTTATGACAAGGTCATTAGATGAGCACTAATTGAGTAGCTTTTGTAATGGTATTGCATTACGGAGAGTTCATGTAACACCCCTAACCCATCTCCATCGCTGGATTAGGTTACGAAGCATTATTATAATTGGAAGCATTTAAACATTATTTTATTCAACATGTTAATAATATCATAAACCATTCATTCACATGCATATTATCCCTAGATCAAGCCCTCGAGAACCTAAAAATAGCTTAGGAGCAATTTGAGACTAATTTGAAACAAATTGAAAGGTTTAGGAAAAAGATGAAAATATTTCAAAATAGGGAACAAAAACGGTCGTGTGGCCAGGCCGTGTGGAATCATCCTAGGCCGTGTAACTTTCAAACAAGGGACACACGGTCGTGTCTCAACCCATTTTCTCACTCGTGTAACTCTTTGAGTAGGGTCACACGGTCGTGTGAGACACCTGTGTGGCAGGCCGTGTAACTCTTTGAGTTGCCCTCACGCCTGTGTGCCAGGCCATGTAACTCACGAACTCGCACCCTAAGAAAATAATCAGATGACACAAGGCCGTGTCGCCAGGTCTTGTGGACTAAAAAATTCACCTAAAACCAAGCAATTTCCTAACCAATCATGCATAAACTTTAAATCCATTTGTGCACACTTTCAAGGTATAAAAACATCATTCAAATACACATAATCATACCAATTCAATAAACTTAATTATCTAACCAATTAACCATTCAAAGGCACCACAATTACATCCAAATACCATTTACCAAAACATGTTAACATTACCAAATTCTATGCATAAATACCTAATTCCATTATGTACTTAACCACAACATAAATGACCATTACCAAGCCAACATCTCATACCAAGAGACCATGTACATCATTTGCCTAAAAGTTACCAAAGAAACTTAATTTAACAAGCATTATAAGTCCATCAACCATACATAAACATCAAGGCTGAAATATATCAAATTTTCATTTACACTTTTATTAAATACCATTTCAAACATCTTATACATGTTAATATTGCCATTTCCCAACATAATAACCTAGTTCAAATATGAACTAAAACATGTCACAAGTAGCCATCTTTAAGCCATCATCAACATGTCAAAATAACCTTATAAACAAGCACATTAAATTAACCAAAATCACAAAACTTGGTGAGGCATCAAAGTGTACCAAACCATCAAAACTTTCATGAGCTTATACATGTCAAAACAATATTAACACATACATCATAATACCATTACAAAGCACCCAATACATGCCATTATAAACCTTAGCCAAATTACTCAAAAACTATTGATTTGTCTACTAGATATGTGATAGGTCTCCTACGAGCTTCCAACCGATAGAGCTTCCAAATATCTATAAGATAATGAAAAATAACTACGTAAGCAACGAGTGCTTAATAAGCTCGTATAGGTCACCCTAACCCGTATCTGTCGTTAAAATAGGGTTACAGAGTATTACCGTACAAACAAAACATTTAATCAAACATTTCATACATTAACTTAATCATATTATAAACCAATCATTCACATGTATATAGTCCCTAAATCGAGCCTTCGAGACCTTATAAAAACTTAGAAAGAATTCGGGACTAAATTGAAAACATTTGGAAAGTCTAAGAAAAAGTTCACAAAATTTAGAAACAGGGATCACACGGTCATGTACCTCACACGGCTGAGACACACGCCAGTGTCTCAGGCAGTGTAACATTTGAATTAGGGACATACGGCTGTGTCCCAGCTTGTGTCCTCACCCGTGTAACTCTTTGAGTAGGGCCACATAGCCATGTGACAGGCCGTGTAACTCTCGAAATTGCCCCACACATCTATGTGGCAGGCCGTGTGCTGTGCCATGTAACTTATTGACTTGCATGCAAAGGAACCTACAGGGGACACACGACGTGTCTTCAGACACACGGCTGAGTCACACGTCCGTGTTTTAGGCCGTGTGGACCTAAAAATTCACCTAAACAAGCCATTTCCGACAATAATTCATGCATAAATCTTTATGCCTTTTGTGCACATAATCAGGGCATCAAAACCTTATCAAAACATACATACAATGACCAATTCAAGAGTCCTAAATCAACGAATGAATATGCCATTCAAGGCACATCAAATGCAATCATCAAGTCATACCTAAACATGCATATTTTACCACTTTTCATTCATCAATTCCTAATTCAAAACTTGTCACACATGCCACAAAATTGACCATTATCACGCCATTGCAAAACATACCATATGAGCCTTTTCAAACATGCATAACAAGTTAACCATCATGACACAATCCATCAAGATATCATATGGTACCAACCAAAATAACTTACACAACTTATACATACCAAAACAACCATTAAACATTCAACTAAACATCCTTATAAGTCCACCTATACTTGTCATTATAACCTTGGTCAAAACATCAAAAACTACCGATATTTATGCTAGATAGTGTGATAGATCTCCGACGAGCTTCCAAGCCAATCAAGCTTCCAATAATTTATAAAACATAGGAAGAAACTACATAAGCAAATAATGGTTAGTAAGTTCATAGAAAATAAAACATAACTTACCATTTCATTTACATAACAATAAGAATAAGCACAATGTAACCCAAACCACAAGCTTGGCACAAACCTAAACATCATCATCAATACACAAGTTAGTGTATTTAGACATAACTCATTTGAATTAACCACATGATAAGTCATTTTCATATAAAATACATCATTTGATTCATTCATTCTTTTCATGAGCATATGTATAATTCCATTTGGAGACTTACCATTTCAATTCCTTTTCTTGCCCGTTGAACCATCTAGAATATCATTGGATACTCAGGAAAGCTCACACAAAGTATGCTTAGACATATAACCATAAATTTTCCTTTACATCATTGCTCACACGAGCTGTGGGTCAGAATGTAAGCTACACAATGCTACTCACACAAGCTACAGAGTATCTGCAACAAATGCAGGACTTTAGCCATCAGTAGGACATTTAAGACCAGCACCAGAAACATGAAATCCCTAATGACATGTCATTTGTATCCTACAAATTCCTAAGGCTCAAACGGGACTCGAAAACTGTCATAGCATTGATTTATTAATATATCGATCAATTCACATGATAAATAACATATTGACATACTATTTGAAATAGCATTAAAACGATAACTATTTATTCGAACTTACCTCAACACTACGGCGTAAAAGTTAAATAAGCTATTACGAAGCTTTAGCTTTGCCTCGATCTAGGTCCATACGTGGTCTATCTTGATCTAAATAGACAAATTCAATCCATTTAATACCCATAGCATTCAATTTAGTCCACATTTCATATTTATGAAAAATTATTATTTTGCCCCTAACATTTTTACTTTTTACAATTTAGTCCTTAAGCTCAAAATTTAAATCTAAGCATTTTAATCTCCCATTCAGGCTAACCGAATTCTCTTGGGGCTTAAATCAACCCACACCAATCATCATTTCATAATTTTAACATGAACTTTTATTTTTTTTAGAAATTAATCACTTTACAAAACTTGTTTATTTATCAACAAAGATCCATAATCTACCATTAAACATAAAAAATCAATCAAAATCATTCATGGCATTACCCTCAATCTTTAACAGTTTTACAAATTGACCCTCGGGCTAGCTAGATTAAGCTATAACGATCTTGAAAATATAAAAATCATTAAAAACATGGTTGGAAAACATACCATGCAAGTAAGAAAGTTTGGCCGAATACCCTAGCTAGCTCCCATGTGTATTTTCGGTTGAAAAAGATGATATGAAGATGATACTTTTTTTTCTTTCTTTTGTTTTATGTTTATTTGCTATTTTACCAATTTGCCCTTTAAAAACATTCAAAATTTCAATAAAACCTTGCCATGAATATCTACTAACTATTCAAATGGTCTAATTATCATCTAAGTCCATTCACTTTAAAGTTTCATAGCCATTGGACCCTTTTAGCTAATGGAACTCTAGTTTTACACTTTTTACGATTTAGTTCTTTCCACTTAATTAATCATGCAAACATCAAAATTTTTTAACAAAATTTTAATACGACCTTAATAATATCCCATAGAAATTAAAATAATAATAAATAAAAATTACTCGTCGAATTTGTGGCCCCAAAACCACTATTTCGATTTCACTAAAAACAGACTATTACAATTTCAATAATGAAATTTATAGAATAATTATAAACCTTTACCAATGCCACAAGCTTAATAAAAGTTATACAACACCATCAAACTCACAAGTTAGTATACTTGTTCATGATACATATGAAATCAACCATGTATAAACATAACATTTAATTCATTATTGTTACTATACAATTATGGTTCATTCCATTTCCTTATTTACCATTTATAATACCATGAGTTTAATATAAGCCTATTCAAGCATCATCAAGATCACATGTTAGTAGATTCATTGAAAAATCATATAAACTCATTTATAACATAAATAGATTTCATAAGATATATTACATATGCGTCAAACCTTTCATAAAGTCATGAATCTTTCCATTGAGTCACTTACCATTCCATTCCTTTTTTTACCCATTGAACCATCTAGAATTACATTAGATATTTAGGAAATCTCACACGAAGTGTGCCTTTACATATGATTGTAACTTTTCCTTTACATCATTGCTCACACGAGTTGTGAAATGGGCCTGCTCACACGAGCTGTAGGTCGGAATGTAAATTACACGATGCTACTCACATGAGCTGTGGAGAATCCAAAAAAATGCATGACCTCAGCCACCAGTAGGACATTCAAAACCAGCACCCGAAACATGAAATCCCTAATGATATGTCATTCATATCTTAAGAATTCTTAAGGTTCAATTGGGACTTATTATCCGTTAATTCATCATAGCAATGGGACATTTATATTCAATTTAAATTATACTTAAACAAAAAAATAAATAGTTAATTTGACTAACATTAAAATGATTGTAGTTCATACGAACTTACCAGCCTAAATTGCAGCAATGTTTAAGTATAAGAGCTATTTGGAAATTTTCTCTTCTCCTTGATTTCCCACTTATTCTTGATCTAAAACAACAATTTCATTCAACTCACTAATTCTAACAGAAAAATCAATTCATTTTATGCAATTAAGTCCTTTTTGATATTTTTACAAAATTACCCCAATATTTTACTTTTATACAATTTAGTCCCTAAGCCCAAAACATGCAAATTAAACATTTTTATTCAACTTCAAGTTTAGCCAAATTTTTTTGGAAATCTATTACAGCCTATGTTTATTTTTATTTTACAGCAAGTCCTTGTACTTTTACTAACTTCACATTTTAGTCATTAAACATTAAAATTATCAAAAATTACTTTACAAAATAGTCTTATCTAGCAACCAAGCTTAAGATTCTACCATAAACTTTCAAAAACATATTAAATTCATCAATGGAAACTTTAGAAATTTTTAACAGTTTTGAAAACAGAGATACGTGTTAATTAGATTAAGCTGCAACGATCTCAAAAATATAAAAATTACTAAAAGCGAGTTTAGATTTCATACCATACAAAAGGCCGAATGATAAAGCATATTTGAAGCTTTCAAATTCTCCTTCCATGGTGGCTTATTCGGTGGGAAAGAAGAAATGAAAAATATGATATAGTTTTCTTTTCTTATTTTATGTTTAGTTTATTTTTAATATCATTTTAATTATAAACTTTTAATTTGAACAACTAAAACCACTCATTCACCATCCATTATAAATTATAATGGCTTAAATGTCATTCCAAGCCATGCAAAAAAAAAAATTTAACTCAATTAATTAATATTAATCAATAGTGATTAAGTTTTATAATTTTTACGATTTAGTCCTTTTTCTTTAATTAACTAACCAAACATCAAAATTTATGGGCCAATTTTCAATATACCTATATAATCACTCCGTAAATATTTAATAAAATATTTACAGCTCGGTTTATAGAAACGAGGTCCCAATACATCATTTTCTAAGACCACTTGACTTTAGGGTCCGTAAATATAATGCTCATTTTCTAAAATATTTAATAAAATATTTAAAGCTCAGTTTATAGAAATGAGGTCTCGATACCTCATTTTCTAAAACCACTTGACTTTAGTGTCATACCACTTAAACTTAATTATTCATTCAAATAGCATAAATTGCCAATTCAAAATTTATTTTAATATCATATTGACTTGAAAATTTTAAATAATAACATTTACAAACTTACTTATCAGATTTGTGGCCCCGAAACCACTGTTTCTGACACCACTGAAAAACGGGCTATTACAACTCAATCACAATACTATAGTGGAATGACTTTGTGATTAAATGAGTTTATAATTTATAGGTGAAAAACTGGAACTTATTTTAAATCATTTGATCCCTAATCAAATTTGTCCAATAAGTCCCTCCGCAAGCTCGTTGAAACTAGAAATGAATTGCATGTTGAATAAAATGAGCAGAAATTGATAGAGATGGGAAACATTAAGAGATGAATGTGGTTTTCTCACTAAATATGAAAATGACCTGAGAATTAATTTATAGTTTTAGAATTATACTTTAATTAATTAAATAATTGACGTTCAAAAATTGAATTAAATTAATTAGTCATTGTGAATCCGTTGAATGTAGAATATTAAAAATATTTTCTTATATATTTTTTTACGGTAAAGTTGCCATGATTTTAATGGAATGAGAATCGGATTGAGAAAATTATTTAATTAGGAAACTATTTTATTTAAATTAATTGATGATGTTTGTTTTGGAAAATAGAAAATCATGTATTATGCTGGATTGAATAACAAAGTGCTGGATTAAAAGTTTAGGAAACATTTATAATTTGACCTGATACAAGAGAGGCCAAAAGCCTATCATATTGAATACAATGGATGAAAAAATCTAGCATGTTTAACTAGTGTTGCCGCCCCTCTCTCTTCTAGTTCAATTAGGGGATTATTTTTCTATTAAATAAGCTTATACTAATTCGACAAGGGTTTCACTTCCTCTCCTTATAAATAGATGACCCCAGTAGGGCTAAAAAGACAATAAGTTTTACACAACTTTGAGATTCTATGTTTGAGTTGAATTTGTTGGAGTCCACACTAAAAGGAGTTTGTGGTGCGAGAATAGTGGAGAAGACCGTTCATTTGAAAGCCGGGAACGACAATGATCCGTCTAACCCAAAACACAGGTGCAATTTCAAAAAAAAAAAATTTGTTACTATAAATATCACATATTGGCTCAGTTTTAAAAATTTGTTTTTCCACTATGTAAAAAATAGTTTTCGAACAAGATTTTTCCAGCAAAAAGGCCACATACGGGCTACAAAGGATTGAAATCGATAAGACCTGAACTTTGCTCCAAGTAGCTAAAAAACCAAAATAGCCCTACATATACATTTTTCGTCACCAAGGACCAACAAGGAAGAAGGAAACTCTCATATTAAACCAAAGCAACAAAGATAGTTGGAAACCAACCAACTATAAAAGCCTTCAAGCAAACTTAAACATTCCAGAACTGCTCCATGAACCTTTAACATTAAAAGGCGACAGTAGGCAACCAGATTAGAGATGAAATAATCATAGTGAAAAGCGTCTCAATCTTTCAAAAGAGAAGGACAACAAGACCAACTCCAATAAAAGGGGAGTTGTCAATGGCACTTAGCACTCCTCATAACCATTTGAGAACAAGAAAACAAAAGATCTCTCTGAAAAATGAAAGAAACCATAAAAAGTAAATGAAGTAGTGACAAAAAAAGAAAGGTGGGAAAGAATATGGCTAGGGAATAATGTATAGTTACTGGCATAAAAGTTAGTCGTGTGTCTTATTGAGTGGCAACATGAAATAGTAGGGAGGATCTTAGGATATTTCTTGAAAGAAAAAAAAGAGCAAGAGAAAAGTTTTAGAGTTTTCGTGTCACTCTTAGGGCTTTCATTTTCTTTTTCTTACTATTTTGATACATTAGGGAATATTGGTTACACAAAACTTGGACCAAACACCTTGCCAACTTTTTTTCATTAAAAAAATTATCTTGTCAACCTACAACAACCTTTAGCACTACAACAGTGTTTTTTTTTTATTGTTGTTGTTGTTGTTGTTGGGGATCAAAGTTCATTATATAATCAATTCTCTCTATAACAATCGCCCTCTATAACAATATTTTATTGTAACAACCAAGTTTTTTGTAGAATCAATTTTTTATATTTTATTTTTACTCTCTAAAATAGCTTTTCATCTACAAGAACAACAACAACCACAACCATAAAGTATAAAGTATTACTAAATTAGTTTTCTATAATATACTTGTCTTAAATTCTAGTAAAATTAGTTTTATTTTGAAGTGAAATAAAAAAATAAATTTTAATTAAATTATTTTAATATAACGTTTAAATTTTATATAAAAATTTATTAGTCATATTTTATGAAATGAAAATAATCTTTGATAAATAGAATTACATTTGTAAATATTATTAAAGATACAATTAAATCTCACTAATTAATATGATTGATATATTATATTTTCTAATTTAAAATTTTTAAAATTCAAATACTTTCAAAATCTCAAATGTTGTTATAGGTTTCTTGGATGTTGTTATAGGTGTATAATTTACCTCTGTTATAGGCGTATATGTAGCAGCCTATTTTAGGTCGAATCGAAATAGTGATTTTGGGACTACAAATTCGAGATTGAAATAATTATTTTATTATTATTTTAATGTGTACAACATGATAGTATGATTGTGTGAAAATTTCGCTAAGAAATTTTATCGTTTGAATGGTCAATTTGATAAAAAGGACTAAATCGCATAAAGTGCAAAAGTAGTGTTCTAATAGCTAAAGGTGTCTAATAGCTATGGAACCTTACAGTGGAGGTCCTTAAGTGGTAATTAGACCATTTTTAATGTTAGTGGACAAATATGGACATCATTTAAGTGAATTTTAATGTTTTAAATAAATGTTATAATAGTAAATTAATAAATTAACTTAAGTAAAATATAGAAAACAAATTTTCCATCTTCTTTAGTGCATTCATCCACCAAAAATTGAAGAGGAGAAAACCATACTTAGGGCTAGACATTCAGCCAAGGCATTTTTGTCCAATTAGGTACGATTTTTGTCCCATTTTTAATGATTTCTATGTTTTTGAGATCGTTGCAGCTTAATCTAACTAGCTCAGGGACTAATTTGCAAAACTGTTAAAGGTTTAGGGTTTTTCCATTGATGAATATATGTTTATTTTGTTTTTTGATGATAGAAAATGTATGCTTGTTGTTAGATAAACAACATTTGTAAAGTAATTTTTAGTGAAATTGTCAATTAGGGGCATCGATACGAGATTACATGTAAGACCATATTTGGGATATGGCATTGGAATGGTACTATGTGTACGAGATCCCTGAGTATCCTTTAGTATTCCACGTGGTTCAATGGGTAAGTTAATGGGTATGTCAAAGAAGAGAAAGAGCATGTAAGTATTACGAATTGGTACAGGTATGTACGTAAAGTTATAGGCATTGGCTTCATGAAATTGTGACTTCATGATTTCCATGAGAATGTTTTGTGAAAGCCTTGTGATTATTGTTCTATACTTGTGATGTACGAAATACATGGTAAATTCTGTTGGTGATTGTGTAATTGGCTTTTGGGCCAAAATTGAGTTATGATATAGCATGTTATATTCACACAAATTGTGATTTAACGGATATGAGAAAAAGGAAAGGTAGGCATAATTGCTTACTAAAAAGATTATGGAAGTATGAGAAGATATGAGCTTTAAACAATTGAAGGATGTTCAAATATGTGCTTGAAATTTTAATACCCGTAATTCAAGTGCATGTTTACTATGAGGTCTGAAATGATTTGTTATTTACTGTAATTTGTTAGAAAGAAGAGATTACGGTTGTTAGGCTAATGCCTAGATATGTTAAATCATGCTTATAAGTTGTTAAAATAAACATTGTGACTGATTAAAATTATAATTGTGAGATTTATAGCAATTTGTATTATTTTGTGTTTAAATTGTTGGAATTGTTAAAAAGATTGGTAAGAGTTGCTTATTATTTTCGTACGGACTTACTAAGCTATATAGCTTACCCCCTTTTTTTCCCATGTTTTATAGTGCCGTCAAGCTAGCTCGGGTTGGAGATCACTGGAGATCCTATCACACTATCAAGCTATCATTTTGGGTATTGATGAATTCAAGTATTTTCAGTTTATGACATGTATAGGGACTTGGTCATTTTGTTATATGCATCATATGATTTTAGCCCATGTAATGGCTTCTAATCGTCAATGGCTTGTTTTGCTATTTGGCCATGTAAGTTGACTTATATTTGGCTAACATAGTTGTAAGCCTAAGTATTTTCAAGTATGTATCAATGTCTATTGTGATATGATCATGATATGCTTGGTGATTGTGAAATTTTTGGTAATGTGGTCTATTGTTGAGATGATAAATTTGTGTGTACAATAAGGTAACTAGAAAGTAGTTAAATAAAGCCTAATAAAGGTGAAATTGACATGAATGATTTATGGCATGATAAATGTTGTGTGTATGATAGATGTTGATATGGTATTGGTATGTGATGGTCATAATTGTGAATGGTTTGGTTACTCTTACATGTTGAATTTTTGTCATGTGATGTTGTGTAGATGTGTGCAAGTGCAGGTGGCAAAATGGCTTGGTAAATAGCCTTGTTTTTGTCCACATGGGTAGACCCATGGGTGTGTGTCTAGGCCGGGTGTGACACACGGTCAGCCCCGTGGGCGTGTGATCCGACTGTGTGTCCTTTGCACCTAAATTGTTGCAAAACAGAATGCTCAGTATCGAGTACACGGGCATGAGACACGGCCGTGTTTCTCAGCCGTGTGAAGGACACGGCCTCAGGACACAAGCGTGTGTCTTGGCCGTGTGACTTCAATTTGTTCTTGGGTGACAAACAAAGAGTTACATGGGTTAGGGGCACAGGCGTGTGTGACCACACGACCTACCCACACAAGTGTGTTCCAAGCCACACAGGTGTGTCCCAAGCCACATGGGCATGTGGCCCTTAAAACATGAAAAATTTTCTAAGTGTTGTAAAATTTTTTAAAGTTCTCAGTTTGGTCTCGAACCACTTCCAAAGCACGTTTTGGGCCTTATAGGCTCAATTTAGAGACGATATTATTGGTTGCTGAAAATTTTTAATTTGATGCCAAATTTATGACTCGAAATTGTATGTTTGCTTATGTTTAAGCCCGGTAATGCCTCGTACCCTGTTCCGGCGTTGATTATGGGTAAGGGGTGTTAAAAAATGCATTCTTGAATTTAATTGATAACATGATCGACTGAGGTAAAAAACTATAAACATGATTTAAACGAACTTCATTGAATAAATGCAATCATCCTAGCTCAACAGATTTAAGTTACCATTATTGATGACAAGATCATAAAATACATTGCAAACATGATTAAATCAAAAAAATAAAGTAAAAGAAGAATAAATTCTATTCAAATCAGTAGTCTCACATACTCTGAATGAAGATGTTTTCCTCTCATCCTCGTGTTACTCCTTTGCTAATAGCTCCTCAAGGTGGTCGACCAAGAGGCAACCGTATCATGGTTTTGTTGGCTAAAAATGAAAGGAAGTATGCGGTGCTAAGTGTGGAAAGAAGGAAGAAAATGAAAGAATGAAAAAAAATGAATGGATGAGTAATGGATGATGGAATGATGGATGATTTTAGGGATTAAGGGGTGTATGAAAAGGTAAGAGGAGTGTAGTATTTATACTTGAGGTTGGTGACTGAATTTACTAAAAATGGCATAAAAAATCCCTTAGTTCTCTCCCATTAATGGTCGGCCATAACAAGTGGAAATGAGGGTGAGTTGGTAGCTGGATTTAAGCATGGAATCAAGCTAAATTTAGCCATGGATCGAAGACATGTTTCAAATCCCTTAGACAATGATACAGAACGATGTAAACCAGGATCAAAGACAAAATATTCTCTTGCCTTTGCAATTTGATGTGACAATTTCAAGACCGGTAGCATAGAAAGGATACGATACAATTTTAAGTCATTAATATGCAAAACATGTTCGAACCTTTTAAACCACAATATGAAGCAATTTCCAGAATCATAAATCGAATTTTGACCTTGCAAGCCAACAATATTCACATGCTTTGTCTTCACACGTAGCGATAAAATTCAAAGAAGATGAGAAAGTTCAACACATTTATTCCAAACAAAATTACAGTTCTCACCTTTACTTAGCAACAACTTAGGAAAACATGCTCCGAGATTGAACACATGATTTTGATCACCCGTTCCATAATGCAACAAAAGTTTCATTTTCACTAAGAAGTCACACATGCCAAATAAAGAAGATGAAAGCAAAAACAAATTCAAACAATCATACCTTTCACAATTTATCCAAATTGGTAGGCTTATACAAGATAAGTTTGCACAAAAACTCAATGAATTCACATAACAATCACAATTAAACAAGTCAAGCTTTGTATGTTGATAATCTTTAACACACACGTCGAAAGTTTGTATATGTTCAATTATTCTATTGCCATCAACAATCTTGTCAATACAAAACTTATCAAAAGAAAAATTCCACAAACATGAGGATCCCGCACAAAACTTTAGAGGGTTCATATTAACATCACATTCAAACAGATTAAGCACTTTTCGTGAAAACCCGTTATCACGCAAGATCATATTGGGTGTTTGTCGATCTAATCGAACAACATCAATAGATTTTTCATCACAAAATAAATCAAGAAAATAACTCCTCATGCTTTTACTTAGAACGAATTTATCAACCACAAACAAAGAATAACGATTAACCATTTCAAAATAAGGAGATCTTTTAAGAACTAAGTCATCGAAAATTTTATCGACAACTTTCAAACCTATTTGCCGTGGCTCAGTTGCTAAAGATTCCTTACCTTTAAGCACTTGTGGTTGGATTCCACCTTCAACCTTACCCTTTTTAATCAAATGAAAGCGTCTCTCACCGGGAAGGTATTGAAGCTGTAATTTATCAATCGAATCTTTAGAACCCTGAAAAGAAACAATACGAAGAAAACTCACATGTTGGTTAGTGAAAACACTCCTCACTTGTTCTTGCTCACTATCATCTTTTCCGTTCATTTCATTTTCAAACTCATTTTCAAACTCTCATTCTTTATCACTTGTCTATTTTGAAGACTCACTCTCACTTTTTATTTCAAGTTACTTTTCTTGCTCGCACACTTTTTCTTTTCTTTCTTTGTACTCACTCTCTTTTTGCTCACTCTCAATCTCTTTTTTCTCTCTTTCGTTTCCTTGTTTGATTTCTTTTTCTCTTCTCTCAATTTCATTCAGAATTCACTCATTTTCTCGCATTATCTTTTCTTACCTCTCTTTTCTTTTTATTTCTTTTTCTCTTTTCATTTCATTACAAGAAGAAGACAATAAGAATGAATCAGAATAGCAAGTTTTTCAACGGAAAGAAGGGGAAGAATCTACATATGAACCAAGTTCAACTCATCGTAAATATTTCTCCGTGGATGATTGCCTTGACGCACTTGAAGAGATATATCTATCTTCTCGTTGGTAATCTCGAAAAATCTCAAACTCAAAGTTTGCCTCTCATTGTCTCGAATTCCTTGACGAATAGGAATCTCGATAAGAATCTCTTCCTGAATAGTCTTTGGATGTGTGCCACCATGATGATCTTAACTCCGTGTCTTGACTTGGTGAAATTTGCTTTCGTCGGGCTCTTTCCTCCACTCGGTCCAATCGTTCATGCAATTTGTCAAATTTAGATTTCACCATTCTACGTATCTTTTGCATCACATATTGGAATTCTGATTCTAAAAACTCTTCTCGAAACATGATTTTATTGCTGAAAAGTAAAGTGATAAAAACAGAAAATAGATACCTCACCACAAAAACTCATGTTTCACTCACAAAGAAAAAAAATTGGATGGCACTCACACTTGTGTTTGCACTCATTAAATGAATTTTTTCTACACTCGAATGCTCTCTCAACACTCGTGCCTTTTACCACTTGCTTCGCCTCTCGAACTTTGTAGAAGACTCGTTTAGACTTAGAAGCGAATCTAGGGGTCAACTTCAAGTGGGTTTACAAGGGTAATGATGTTTCGGTGTTGGGTGAGATTGAGAGAAAACAAGTTTGGTTCTAAGTAGGGCGTGAAGGGTGTTGTTGATTGGAGAGAAACATTTGATGATCGGAATAAAATATGAACACTCCAACATAACTTCTTCTTTTTTTTTTTTTTATAATTTCGAATTTCTCTTCTTCTTTTTTTCAATTACAAAATACTAATTACAATGAATACTTTGATGCACAAATTTTTTTTTGAAGCTATTTTTTTTTCAAATACTTACTCCGGCACTTCACGAACGTCTGTACTCCTCGATTTTTACTAGCTCTAATACCAAATGATACGAACTCGCCTCGGTGATGGTCATTTGTTGCCCGATCATTAAAATGGAAAAGTTTCGTTCCAATTGAAGTAAGCTGAAATTGGTTAAGAATAGGCTTTAAACAAAGGGTTTCGAATAGGTATAAAGGGTAAAAGATATAAGGTTCAATATAACAAACAAGCAAGTGGTTTCAAAGGAGGATAAGTTGGATGGAGAAAATAGGTTTAAGTATGGAATTTGGCAATACAAGGAAAATGGTTAAGGAAATGGATGATGAAGTTTCGGTGGACAAAGTAACAAGATAACTAAGTGGATAGTTGAGGGTGGAATGGAAATAAGGTTTAAGAGTCAAGAATGAACCAATACTAAAGTGAGTATTGACCCGAGACTTATAGGACACTTAAAGGTGGATAGGTGATTGAAAATAGGACCTTGACCCGCTATCTAGGAAGATAGGAACCAAAGGTATCAATGGGGTAAACGCCACACTCGGATTGAGTGATAAGTTCAAAGAAACAAGGTAGATGCCACTAGCTATGCTAGATAAGTTAGCTTGAGTCTTAACGAAATAAGAGATTTGAAAAACTCACAAATGTTATAAACATTTATCAAATGGGCAAAAAGTTTGAAATACATCAAAGAAGCTAAATATTTATAGCCTTTACATGGGTGAGCTGAATAGGCACTTTAGTAAGCTGAATGGACAGCAAATAAAAGCTAGAAGGGGCTGGAAATTTCCTTGAAGTTTCTTGAACGTCCTTGGAAGCTTCCTTGAAGTTTCCTAGCATGGGAGACACCAATGGACAGCATCTAGAAGCCTACATTCAGCTGGACATTAATGGAAGTGAATGGTGAGCTGAAAAGGTTTTGGTAAGATTCAGCCAATGTGCTTGAATGGCTTTAATTGAAGTTCCTTGTTCAGCTGAATAGTTTGGGAACTTTAAATGGTAGCTTGAGTATTGTAATGGTCACCGAAGTATGAAACCCAATGCAAACAGCCTTGTGTGTGTGAAAACAAAAATCTGGATAGCCTTATAATATGAACGGAATATGCAACTGGTGTGAAAGCCTTCAAGGGAGCTTTGGGGAGCTAATCGGCCACTTTGGGAAGAATGAACAGTAGTTTGGCTTTGGCCATTGAAGTCCAGTGGTGCTTTGAAGAGCTGAACCATCAGCTTATTTATGTTGTCCTAAGCAATGTACCTGCACCTAAATTAATTCAGCCAATTAATTCAATTTAGGACACATTAAAACAATTAGTAACTAAGACATATTAAACACGTAATAAATTAAGATATATCTCAAATGCTGCTGTAGCTAAATAAATTAAAAATGTTCTAATTTAGACACATTTAAATTCGGCTGGAACATATTAAAACCATGTATTAAGCTAAACATAATTATGAGCTAAGCTAATTAACTAATTTAACTAACACATTTATTTTGTTCCAGCAATTATGTGTATGAGCTAAAAGAACTAAGTATGAGCTCAAACGAGCTGAACTAAATTTAGCTAAAACTAGAAATTATTCTAGCAACTAAAAATGCAAGAATTAAAAAGGTAAAGATGAGCTCAAAATGAGCTCATTGAGCTGAAAACGAGCTGAATTGAGCTCAACAAGCTGGAATCGAGCTAATTCAACTCGCAAGGTAGTGCAGGCGACGCTTGGGAAGCTGGTCTGAGAGTGTGCTCGGGCGTGATAGCATCAATACATGATTCAAACATACCAAAAAAAGCAAACTTATATGGCAACATACACAAATCAAAACATAAGCATTTACAAGCCAATTTATATGGCTAAAATCATTATTATCACATAGCCAAAATGACCATAATCCTATACATCATTATTATCACATAACCAAAATGACCATAATCCTATACATGCCATATGACCAAAACACAAACTCAAAAGTACCAAATTGATATTTGGATAGTGTGATGAAGTCTCCGACGATCCCTGGATCCGAGCTAGCTTTAAATTCACTATAAAACATGGAAAAATAAACAAAGTAGGCTTTATAGCTTAGTAAGCTCAGATGAAATAAAATCAATCT
The DNA here is from genome assembly GCA_025698475.1 of Gossypium anomalum. Classification (NCBI taxonomy): domain Eukaryota; kingdom Viridiplantae; phylum Streptophyta; class Magnoliopsida; order Malvales; family Malvaceae; genus Gossypium; species Gossypium anomalum. The sequence continues at coordinate 52,240,970 of CM046966.1, read as the reverse complement.
TATCATAAATATACAAATCATCAATTTGAACATATCAACATGTAATTCATTTAACTAACAAACCTTTCACATTTTCAATCAAAGTCTTATGTATATGAAGTTCACAACTTCTTCGACTAAGCTTATACAGTTCATGTACATACATGTACCATCTTGTATCAATCTCATACACATCCATATCTTTCATTTACCCGTTGAACCATTCGAAATTCTATCGGATTCATGGGAAACTCGTACTCGAAGTGCCATATATATAGTTGAAGCTGTCTCAATCTCATATCACATATACTACTCACACTAAAGCTATCAACGGCCCTGCTCACACAAGCTGTAGGTCAAGACGTAGCTACACGGTGCTGCTCACACAAGCTGTCAAGTAACCGTAACACATGCTGGTATACTCAGCCATCGGTAGGATGTACAGGACTAGCACCCGGATCATATAATCACAATAATTCCTTAATGACTTGTCATTAGTATCCAAATCTATTCCTAAGGTTCAACAGGGATTTCCATTGCCGAATTGTCGTTGAATCATTATCGAATATGTCCGTAGTCTTGTATTCACAGTTTATGCAATATCAAAGCATTTAAAACATAAATATAACAATGTTTATTACATACGAACTTACCTTGAATATAAAAACGGCTAAACTGGTCGATTAGTTGAGAACTTTGTTTTTCCCTCGATTTAAATCTGAGTTTTGCTTTTCTTGATCTATAAGTAATCAAAATTAACTTATTTAATCATCTCTCTATTCAATTTCGTCCAAAATTCACTTTAAGGTACTTTTATACAATTGCCCCTAATGTTTCAAAATTTTTACAATTTAGTCCTTATTTCACAAAAACACAAATTCATACAATTTAACCACAACCCATGCTAGCCGAATTATTATTATGCTCCTAGCAGCCCATACTTTTTGTAACACCCCATATTTCAGAGAAATCAGAATAGTGATTTCGGGACCACAAATTTGATCCAAAAATAAAATTTATTTTTATTTTATTATATGGTCTGTACATGATAGACCATTAAAGAAAAGTATGTAGATTTTTGGTGACTCATCCATGGAAAAATTAGAAAAGAGTATGGACTAAATTGGAAATTGAAATAATTAATTAATTAAAAAGATGATAAAAGATATCATCTGATTATTTTGTCATCTTCAACCCCAAAATTATATGGAAACCCTAGGAGAGAGAGAAGAAACTTTGAAGGCTTAATTGGGTAAGTTTCATTGTCCCATTTTTAGTAATTTTGATATTTTTGAAACCAAGATAGTTTAATCTATCTATTTTAGGGATCAATTTAAAAAGTTATCAAAGTATGGAAAATGGGTCATGGATGAATATGCTGAAATTAGAAATTTATGGTAGAAAATAAAAGGCGGTTGATAGATAAATAACTTTTACAAAGTGACTTTTTGATGAAAACATGATTTAGGGACTGAAATGTAAACTTGTGAAATTGATGAAAAATTCTAAATTTTTATGAATACATGTGCTGTAAATTTTGTAATGGGATTTTGGTTACGCTTGGAATAGGGAGTAAATTCCCCAAATTTCATTTTTCGAGCCTAGGGACGAAATTGGAATTTATGAAAAAGTTAGGGGTAAAATGGTAATTTTGCCTAGGACATAAATTGAGTCCAAATGAGTATGAAATATGAGAAATTGATGATTAAAGCTATTTATATAGATTCAGATAACTCACATTCGAGGTTAGATCGAGGAAAAGAAAAGGTTTCGGATTAGTAGATTTTATATGTGAACAAGTGTCGAGGTAAGTTCATGTAACTTAATTGAGCATGTAATTTTGTTAATTGAATGTTGTGTTTGTATGTAATGTGACTTATATTGAAATGTATTACTTGAATGCTATAATGGAAAACTTAATACATGCTTGAAATGGTGAAAAAGGGTTAAGTCCCGATTGAATATTGAATTCCAATGAATATATATGCTTTCTCGAAATGGACGAGGTCCTGCATTTTTTGCGGATGGGATTTAGCTCGGACGAGTAATCCTATTGACCTCATTTTAGAAAGGATTTAGCCCAGATATGTAATCCTGATACAATTCCTCTCGATTATACGGTATGATTAGGGTTTAGCCTAGACTGATAATCCTAATTGAGCCCTTTTGAGCATACGTTAAATAAAGGATTTAGCCTGGACTGGTAATCCTATTATATGATAAGTGGCTCGAGAGTGTGTTCCTTAAGTTAGTGCCCTAATGGGTGCCCTTGAATAAGAATTAATAGATTATTGAATCGTACGCCTCGAGTGTACTACTTGAGCATTCATCGAAAATTTCAATGATTCAACGAACACAAAACCTCTTGGCATGACATGAGAATTGTGGAATGAAATGAATGATGTCTTGAAGAAAAATACTATGAAGAGCTCATCTATGTTTACTTGATTGAAATGAATATTTCGGTGACTAACATGTTTGATTGAATGCATGTGTTTAGGCAATTTTGCTAATGGATGGAAAAACATTATGTTGTATGCTTAGATTTAATAAATGGGATTGGTAAGTTTAGTTTCTGTTATATGAACTTACTAAGCATGTAATGCTTACTCCATTTTATTTTCCCTGTTTTATAGTGCTCGGAAGCTCGCGAAGGTTGGAGATCATTGGAGCGTCGTCACACTATCAGTTAGTTATTTTGGGTATATATAGCAAAATCATTTTGGTATAATGGCATATATAGGACAACTTGACCATTAGTGGTTTGATAATGATGCTTGTAATCTAGCCATTGGAATGGCTAGTAATAGTTGTTTTGATATACTTGTAATGTCATGTTATGGTAGCTATATATATGTGTTAAGTAGTTGATCAAATCATGTTTCACACATGGATTGAACTAAGGTAAAATTGTAACATGTACGCATGCAATGATATGCCATGTTGAATGATAGAAATTGCTTAATTTGGATGCTTGAAATGGTTGGAATGTGTTTGGTATGTTTTAGTACAGGAAAATGGTAAATTTGGGTGACAAGTGAGGCTAGAAAATGGCTTTATTTTGTCCACATGGGCAGACACATGGGTGTGTGTCTAGACTGTGTGCGACACACGGCCTGGTACATGGGCATGTGGTTAGGCCGTTTGTCCCTTGTACCTTAATTTTGAGAAACAGAATGCTCAGAATTGAGCACACAGGCGGAGACATGGGGGTGTGTCTAAGCCATGTGTGCTACACGGCCTAGAACACAGGCGCGTGTCTTGGCCGTGTGAAACCTGTACCAAATTTCGAATTGAATTAATTAACCACACGGCCTAGCACACGGGCGTGTGGCATAACTGTGTGCACAAGTCAGAGAGTTACATGGGTTTGAACACAACCTCTAGCACGGGCGTGTCCTAGGGTCACAAAGGCGTGTCCCAGGGTCACACGGGCATGTGAGCCCTGCACCTTGGAAAATTTTTGAAAAATCGTGAAAAATTCTTAGAGCTCCCGATTAAGTCCTGACTCGATTCTAATAATTGTATTGGGCCTCGAGAGTCCAATAAAGGGACGTTTTAAATGATCTCGGTTAATGAATAGTAATTTACATAAATTATTTGTAAAATGTTCTGAAAGTTTTGATAATGCTCTGAAACCCTATTTTGACGACAGATACGGGTTAGGGGTGTTACACTTTTAATTTATTTCACATTTCAACCTCAAAGTTTACACATTTCACAATTTAATCTCTAATTTGTATTTTCACTAAAAATCACTTTATAAAACTTGTATAATTCACAAAAAATATTCATAATCTATCATCAAACATCAAAATACATGCTTATTAATCAATGGAAACATTCAAAATCTTTAACAATTTTGCAAAATAGTCTCTAGGCTAGACCTAGTTGCAATGATATCAAAAACATAAAAATCATTAAAAACCAAACAAAAATGGACTTACATTCAAGCTAGAACAATGGCCGAAAGTTTCAAGCTATTCCCATGGGTTTTTCTTCTTCAAATTTTCGGCTAAAAGATGATGAATAAAGTAATTTGGTTTTGTTTTACCTATTTTAATTATTTACTAATTAAATTACTTATATAACCTTACTTAGTCACATTAATGATGTCAATATTTTTCCATTGCCTTTATTAATGAAATAATTACAACATAAGGACCTTAACTTTATGGTTCTATAGCTATTGATTACCTTTAACTACTAGAACATCACTTTTGCACTTTACGCGATTTAGTCCTTTCTATCAAATTGACTAGTCAAACGATAAAATTTCTAAACAAAACTTTCATACAACCATTCAATCATGTTGTAAACATTAAAATAATAATAAAATAAACATTTTGACCTCAAATTTGTGGTCCCAAAACCACTTTTCCGATTTGAATAAAAACGGGCTATTACAACTCTCCCCCTTAGGGTTTTTCGTCCGTAAAAATCTTACTAGTAAAAAGGTTAGGGTACTATTTTCTCATAGCTTCCTCGGGCACCCACGTAGCCTCTTCGACACCGTGTTGTTGCCAAAGTATTTTCACTAAAGCTATGTGTTTATTTCTCAACTCTTTAATCTCTCGAGCTAGAATTCTGATCAGTTCTTCGTTGTACGTTATGTCGGGTTAAATTTCAATCTTTGTCGGAGAAATTACATGTGAAGAATCCGATCTATATCGATGCAACATAGACACATGAAAAACATTGTGAATTTTCTCTAACTCAGTTAGTAAAGCTAGCCGATATGCCACTGACCCTATTCTTTCAATGATCTCATACGGTCTGATGAACCGTAGACCCAATTTGCCTTTGTGACCAAATCGAAGTATTTTCTTCCACGGAGAAACTTTCAGAAATACTTTATCATCGATCTGAAATTCAATATCTTTTCTTTTTAAATTTGCGTATGATTTCTGTTGATCTGAAGCTACTTTTAAACTATCACGAATTACTTTCACTTTTTCTTCAATCTCTCAGATCAAATCAACCCCGTGAATCTTTTTCTCATTAAGCTTTGTCCAGTACAATGAAGTTCGACATTTACGACTATACAAAGCTTCGTACAGTGCCATTTTTATACTCGATTGAAAGCTGTTGTTATACGCGAATTCAACCAATAACAACATCGAACTCTAAAACACAACATCGAAGCATATCTTCGAGAATATGAATTACTCTCTCAGATTGACCATCGGTTTGCGGATGAAATGTTGTACTAAAATTCAACCACGTACCCAGACCTTCTTGCAATTTCTTCCAAAATCGCGATGTAAATCTCAGATCAGATCTCTATCCAAAATAATTAAAATTGGCACCCCGTGCAATCTAAAAATTTCAGAAATATACAACTCAGCCAATTTATCAAGTGAATAATCAGTACGTGCTGGAATGAAATGTGTTGATTTCGTCAGTCTGTCAACAACAACCCAGATAGCATCTTTCTTTTTCAGAGATAGGGGTAGTCCCGATACGAAATCCATCGTAACTCTATCCCATTTCCACTCTAGTATCATCACTGGTTGCAGCAATCCTGAAGGCACTTGGTGTTCGGCTTTAACTTGCTGACACACTAAACATCTCAATACGAATTCTGAAATGTCTCGTTTCATGCATGACCACCAATACAATTGTTTCAAATCATTGTACATTTTGGTACTCCCTGGGTGAACACATAGACAACCACTATGTGCTTCATGCAAAATTTTTTAAATGAGTTCGGAATTCTTTGGTACACAGATTCTGTTTCGAAACATTAAACAATCATCAGCTTCGATCTAATAGTCTGAATCACTATTCGACTCACATTGCACTCTTTTAACTTGTAACTCGGTATCACACTTTTGAGCTTTACAAACTTGCTAAAGATAAATCGGTTTAGCTTTCAACTCTGCTAGAATTGAACCATCATTAGACAAAGTCAGTCTCGTATTCATCGGTCTCAAAGCAAATAGAGATTTTCTACTCAAAGCATCTATGACTACATTTGTTTTCCCCGGATGATAATCAATTATTAACTCATAATCTTTCAATAGCTCGAGCCATCTCTGTTGTCGTAAATTTAAATCTTTCTGAGTCATTATATACTTCAAACTTTTGTGTTCGGTAAAAATGTGGTGTTTTTCACTGTACAAATGATGACGCCAAATTTTCAATGCGAAAACAATAGCGGCCAACTCTAAATCGTGCATCAGATAGTTCTTTTAGTGTAGCTTCAACTATTTAGAGGCATAAGCTATCACTTTTCCTTCTTGCATTAAAACACAACACACACATTTCAATGACACATCACTGTAAATCACAAATTCTTTACCCAACTCAAGTTGAACCAATACTGGTGTCTCAGTTAGCAACGTTTTCAACTGATCAAAACTCTACTGACATTTCTTAGACCACTCAAACTTCACATCTTTTTGTAGCAGTTTGGTCATCAGTGTAGCAATCATTGAGAATCCTTTTACAAAACATCGATAATAACCAACTAACCCCAGAAAAATTCTAACTTCGGATACATTCCTCGGTGGTTTCCAATCAACAACGGTTGAAATCATGCTCAGATCAACCTGTATGCCTTCCGCTGAGACAATGTGCCCCAAAAATCTGACTTCTTGGAGCCAGAATTCACATTTACTGAATTTAGCGAACAATTGTTTATCTCTTAATGTTTGTAGCACAATTCTCAAATGTTTAGCATGCTTAGACTCATCACGTGAATAGATTAGAATGTCATCAATGAACACAACAACAAATCTGTTTAAATACGGTCTAAAAATTCAGTTCATCAAATCCATAAAGACTGCAGGAGCATTAGTCAATCCAAAAGGCATAACAAAAAAGTCATAATGTCCGTACCTAGTTCTGAATGCAGTTTTTGGCACATCTGAATCTTTCACTCGCAACTGATAATAGCCAGATCTCAAACCAATCTTCAAAACCCTGTTGCTCATTTCAACTGATCAAACAAATCATTTATTCTTGGTAACGAATACTTGTTCTTTATCGTAACCTTATTGAGCTGTCGATAGTCAATACACATTCTCATTGACCCGTCTTTCTTTTTTATGAACAATACTGGCACACCCCAGGGTGAAAAACTAGGTCGTACAAAACTTCTATCTGTTAACTCTTGCAATTGAGATTTCAACTCTTTCAATTCTGTCAGAACCATTCTGTATGGAGCTATCGATATCGGTGTAGTTCTTTGTACTAACTCAATAGTAAACTCGACCTCTGTAATCGGTGGCAACCCCGGTAATTCTTCTAGAAATATATCTGAATATTCACATACTACAGGTACTGATTCAATCTTCGATTTAGACACTTTTATATCTAAAACATAAGCAAGATAAGCTTCGCAACCTTTTCTCACACATCTCTGAGCTGACATAGACGAAATCACAGTAGGAAATTCACTCGATTCATCTGATTCAATTTGAATAATTTCACTATTCTGACATTTCAATTCAATGATCTTTCGTATATAATTTACAATAGCATCATGCAGAGTCAACCAATCCATTCCCAGAATTACGTCGAACTCATCAAATGGCAATAACATCAAATCAGTCAGAAAACAGTAACCCCGAGTCATTAAAGGACAGTTCTTGCAAACTTTATCAACTAGAAAATATTTGCCTAAGGGGTTCGATACTTTAATCACAAACTCAGTAGACTTAACAGGAAAATTCTTACTAAAAACTAAATTCATACAGATATTTGAATGAGTCGATCTAGGATCAATCAAAGCAATCACATTAGTGTCGTAAAGAGAAAATGTAAGAGTGATAACATTGGGTGATGACGTTTCTTCACGAACGCAAATAGCGTAAGCTCTAGCAAGTGCTCTGGCCTCAGACTTTACTATAGAATCTCTCGTATTACCACGATTACCACTCACATTTCCCACATTTCATAGTGACCTCCCTCTAGTGGTTGTGTTACTCGGTCTTGCATTTTAAACATTATCTTTCTCTACTAGTTCTGGGCAATCCCGTATGAAATGATCTTATGAACCACATTTGAAACAAGCCCGATTATTCATTCTACATTCACCAGGATGTCATCTTCTACATTGCTGACATTCAGGTCTATAATTTCTCACACTGCCAACACTAGATACCGATGTAGCTTGAGCTTTAGGACTTGAAAATTATTTTCCACAATCTCTGCTCAAATGCCTGATTGAAACATTTGGATGATTGAACAAATCTCTGAATTTTTTTGACAAAGATTGATATGGCTTATTCATCGGTCTTTTTCTCGAATCTCTAGTCTCTGAATCTGCTTTGCTCTTTTCTTTGCTAAGCTCCTCGGCTTTGCAAGCTCTATCAACCAAGACAACAAATTCTTTCAATTTTAAAATTTCGACTAGAAGTTTAATATCCTCGTTCAACCCATCAACGAACCATTTGCATATGATTTCTTCAGTAGAAACATACTCCCGAGCATACTTGCTCAACCATACAAATTCTCTTTCGTACTCAATCACAGTCGTACGGCCCTGTTTCAATTCTAGAAACTCTTTGTGCTTTTGATCAAGAAATCTCTGACTTATGTATTTCTTTCGGAACTCAGTCTGAAAGAATTCGCAGGTCACTTTTTCTTTTGGTACCACTGATACTAGAGTATTCCAACATTGATACGTTGTGTCTCTCAATAAGGAAATGACACACTTTAAACATTCAGCTGGTGTGCACGAAAGTTCATCGAATATCCGAATAGTGTTTTCAAACCAAAATTCAGCTCTCTAAGGACCGTCATCAATGGTAGCTCTAAGCTTTTTGGCCCTATACTTACGGATTTTATCAACTGGTGGTTTATTTAGTTGTTGAAGCTCCATAAATTGAGGGGCTACGGGAATCGATTGGGGATTAGGTGGGTGGAGATTGTTGAGTAGCCGAATTTGTCCGGATAAACTGCGTGAACCATTCATTTATCATTTGAAAAAGGCATCCTTAGCCTCTCTCCTGTTACTACTCGATACATTTCTAAATTCAGACAGCGCTGCTCCTTGAGCAGAAGTGGGCACATTACTATCTACATCGTCAGCTACAGCTTGATTACGATGCATTTCCTATACAAAAACACAGTTTAAATTGTCAGGAGTCATCACACTATCACAGGTTATATATGGCATGTATAGCTAGACTCTCACACATGCTACGTTAATCCGAGAATCGACTAAACTGTAGCTTTGATACCAATAAATGTAACACCCTTTACCCATATTCAATGCCAGAATAGGGTTACGGAGCATTACCAGACTTACAAACACATTTGGAAATACATTTCACATACAATTAGTCAATTCAAATATAATCCATTCACAACCAATCATTTTGTCCTTAATACAAGCCTACAAGGCCCTAAACATGCATTAGAAGTGGTTCGGGACTAAACCGATAACTTTAGAAACTTTTTGAACACTTAAAATTTTTTTTAAAAAAAAAAGGGGGCACACGCCCGTGTGGCCCTACCGTGTGTCTCACACAACCAACAGACACGCCCGTGTCACAGGCCATGTGGACATTCAAAATGGGAGCTCATGGCCGTGTCCCAGCCCGTGTCCGACCCGTGTAAGTCTCTAACTTGGGTTACACGGCCAACACACATGCACATGTGGCTAGCCTGTGTGCCCTAAAATGGCCATACATGCCCATGTGCCAGGCCATGTGCTAGGCTGTGCCAAACTTGTAGGGTATACTGACTTATGCCACACGGCCAAGTCACACACCCATGTGAAGTCGTGTGGAGCATACTGACTTGATTTTATTTTCAACACTAGGGGACACACGGCGATGTACATAACCTTACATCACACACGGCTGAGGCACACGCCTGTGTCTCTGCCCGTGTGAATAAAAATAGGATATTTACCAAGCCATTTTGCCACCTTGTCTTATGCACACCTATACCAAATTCAATGGCACCAAAACATAACATCAATAGCCATTTAACAACAACTCCACTCAAGTATAATTCATACCATTTCTAACTTCAACCAATACAAAACATAAATACCATAATATGTCATCCAAACTCATACCAAACTCAAATGTGCATTAATGCTTAGATTCACTGGCATACCAATATTCATAATTCAAACATTTGCTATCCATACTACTAACTATCCACAAGCATCACATATCCAATATTCAAAACATCACACAAGCCATATACACATATATGTATACATGATTCAAACATACCAAAAAAGCCAATTTATATGGCAATATATACAAATCAAAACATAAGCATTTACAAGCCAATTTATATGGCTAAAATCATTATTATCACATAACCAAAATGACTATAATCCTATACATGCCATATGACCAAAACACAAACTCAAAAGTACCAAATTGATAGTTGGATAGTGTGATAAAGTCTCCAACGATCCTTGAATCTGAGCTAGCTTTAAATTCACTATAAAACATGGAAAAATAAACGAAGTAAGCTTTATAGCTTAGTAAGCTCATATGAAATAAAATCAATCTTATCATAAATATACAAATCATCAATTTGAACATATCAACATGTAATTCATTTAACTAACAAACCTTTCACATTTTCAATCAAAGTCTTATGTATATGAACTTCACAACTTTTTCGACTAAGCTTATATGGTTCATGTACATACGTGTACCATCTCGTATCAATATCATAAACATCCATGTCTTTCATTTACTCGTTGAACCATTTGGAATACTATCGGGTACATAGGAAACTCGCACCCGACGTACCACATATATAGCCGAAGCTATCTCAATCTCATATCACATATACTGCTCACACTAGAGCTATCAACGGTCCTGCTCACACAAGTTGTGGGTCAAGACGTAGCTATACGGTGCTGCTCACACAAGCTGTCAAGTAACCGCAACTCATGCTAGTATATTTAGCCACTGGTAGGACGTATAGGACCAGTACCCAGATCACATAATCACATTAATTCCCTAATGACAAGTCACTAGTATCCAAATCTATTCCTGAGGTTCAACAGAGATTTTCAATGTCAAATCATCATTGAATCATCGTCGAATATGTCTATAGTCTCGTATTCACAGTTTATGCAATATCAAAACATTTAAAACATAAATATAACCATGCTTATTACGTACGAACTTACCTTGAATATAAAAACAGCTAAACTGGCCGATTAGTCGAGAACTTTGTTTTTCCTTCGATCTAGATCCAAGTTTCACTTTTCTTGATCTATGTGTAATAAAAATTAACTTATTTAATCATCTCCCTATTCAATTTAGTCCAAAATTCACTTTAAGGTGTTTTTACACAATTGCCCCTGATGTTTCATAACTTTTACAATCTATTCCTTATTTCACAAAAACACAAATTCATGCAATTTAACCACAACCCATGTTATCTGAATTACTATTATGCCCCTAGAAGCCCATACTTTTCATTTATTTCACATTTCAACCTCAAAGTTTCCATATTTCACAATTTAATCCCTAATTTGCATTTTCACTAAAAATCACTTTATAAAACTTGTATAATTCATGACAAACATTCATATTCTATCATCAAACATCAAAATACATGCTTATTCATCAATGGAAACATTCAAAATCTTTAACATTTTTGCAAAATAGTCCCTGGGCTAGCTAGACCTAGTTGCAACGATCTCAAAAACATAGAAATCATTAAAAACCGAACAAAAATTGACTTACATTCAAACCAGAAGAATGGACGAAAGTTTCAAGCTATTCCCATGGATTTTTTTCTTCAAATTTTTGGCTAAAAGATGATGAATAAAATAATTTGGTTTTGTTTTACCTATTTTAATTTAATTATTTACTAATAAATTACTTATATAACCTTACTTAGTCACATTAATGATATCCATATTTGTCCATTACCTTTATTAATGGAATAATTACAACATAAGGACCTTATGGTTCTACAGCTATTTAATACCTTTAACTAATAGAATAGCACTTTTGCACTTTACGCGATTTAGTCCTTTTTATCAAATTGACTAGTTAAACGATAAAATTTCTAAACGAAAATTTCACACAATCGTTCAATCATGCTGTAAACATTAAAATAATAATAAAATAAATATTTTAACCTCGGATTTATGGTCCCGAAACCACTGTTCTGATTTGACTAAAAGCGGGCTGTTACAACCACAGGCTTGTGTTGAATTTGGGCTAGACTCTCTCTGTTGGACGGATTCATGACCCAATAAATAACTAGGCATATCTACCATGTATCATCACTTAAACTGAGTCAAATTAACATCCTTATGACCCAATTTTGCATGGTTTTGTCATCCATGTACGGTGAACTTGTTCATGTCCATGCAAGAATTGTACTAAGCTCCATATTATATCACCTCATGGTCCCACTGCATTATTAAAACATAACATGTTAATAAATAAAATGAAAATGATTTAATTTATGCACAAAATTCATATAATAAAGCACAAATTTGCATATTTCATAAATTCATGTCCATTATTGAGATTTAAGCAAAATTCACAAAATTCATTAACAAATACTTGGGATTAGTGTTATTTTTATGTAAAAAGGTGGTAAAAATGACTAGAAAATTCCTATACAATTTAGAGTTTACAAGTAGCCTAGAAAAACCAGCTCACGAGGAGAATAAAGAGGATTCTGAGGATCTTCAAGAAAATCCCAAAGAAACTAAGATTGGACCAAAACCATAAAATGAATCTGAGCCAGTAGTTGAGTTGGAGGATGAGCCAATCAAAGAACCTACACTAACAAAGATACCATTCCCTTCAAGGTTAGAAGAAAAGAAATGACGGAATGAGGCAAATTTTTTAAGTTTTCTAAACTTCTTTAAATCCTAAATGTTAACTTGCCCTAATCAATTTAATTGAAAAAGTTCCTAAATATGCCAAGTATTTAAAAGAAATTATGTCTAGGCGTAGGAAAATAAAAACAGGAGAGCAAGTTAACGTAAACGCCTCATGTAGTGCAATTATATCCAAACAAATGCCCTCAAAACTAAAAGACCCAAGGAGTTTTACAATACTTATAGAGAGGTAAGGGACATCCATTTCAGCAAGGCTCTATGTGACTTATGAGCCAATATTAATTTAATGCCCTTATCTATTTATGAAAAACTCAGGTTAGAGGAGATTAAAAATACCCAGATCACATTATAGTTAGTTGATAGATCTTCAATACAACCAAAAGGTGTACTTGAAGATGTATTGGTTAAAGTGAAGAGCTTAATCATCCCAACTGATTTTTTAATTCTAGATTTTGAGGTAGATCGTGAAATACCTATTTTGTTGGGTGGCCATTTTTAGCAACATCTAAGTCAACCATTGACTTGGAAAATAATGAGTTAAAGATGAGGATCAATGGTGAGACAGAAACGTTTAAATGTCGTCATCAACAGAATAAGGCAAATAGGGAGAAATTAGGAAAAAAATGCTTCGAAAATGTTTAAATGCCATTCCAAATCAAAATGAATTATTTTCATCATAATGAAAATTTTAGTTTTTAATATTTATTTTTTATTACTTTAGTTTTAATTTTTTTAAAGATTATTTTGATCCCTAGTCTTCAATTTTTAATTAAATGAAAAATTGATTGAACTGTTAAAATTTTTATAATATTAGCGTGACAACTCGTATGATAATCTATGCGTACTTCATAAAAATCAAAAAAATAATAAAAAATTTAAAATTCAACAAATTAAAAAATAATAATAATTAAAAAGACAACTATCCACATATAAATTATCACACAAGTTAACATGTCAATGTTATTAAAATTTTAACAATTGAATCAACTACTCTATTTAACAAAAAACATTTTGACTACATTTTGAAAATTGCGTGTCAAATCATAATAAAAAAAAAGGCTAAATGATAAAATAATAACATTAGAGGCTAAAATGTTATTACACCTTATTACTTCTTTTTGTGGTCAATCTATTCAATTTTAGATATAAGAATTAATTTTCTTCAAAATTTTAAAAATAAATTTGGAAATAAAAAATTTATAATAACTTATTTGGAAATAATTTTTCATCTTTTTTAACCATTAAACTTGTATTGTTTTTTAAACTACCTCAAAATGGATAAAAATATTAATGTTTGCTAACTTTATTGGCATGACATATACGTGAATGACAATAGCACTTTAACAATTAATTAATTTGTTAAATTTTAAAAATTATTAAAAAATTATTAAAATGTTTAAAAAATTAGAATTATTAAAAATATAAAAAATATTTTTAATTTTAAAAATAGTTAATTATTACAGTGGCATACACGTGGCTTGTAGCAAACGTTAATTTTTTTAATTATTTTAAAATTATGTGATAAATAATACAAACTTAAGAACTAAAGAAAAACTAAAGTCCGGAAGGCTAAAAAATCATATGCCAAAAAATAAATGTAATGGGTAGTACAGTTGATCATGAGCTGGGCGGCCCGGCTCGGCCCGAAGGCCCGCCCAAAAAATGGGAAGGTTTGGGTAAAAATATAGGCTAGAAAAATGGGCTTGAGCAAAAAAAGAGGCCCGTTTAGAAAACAAGCCGGGCCTCGGGTAAGAATTTTTTAGCTCGGGCCCGGTCCGGCCCGGCCCGACCCGAATTATATATTAATATATTTTTTTATTTTATTTTTAATTATTTTAAATTTTTAATATAACTATTTTTTATTATATTGTTAATTTGTGTATTGTTTTAAGAATTATTTTAGTATTATTTTTATTTGTTTTAATATTTATTTTTATATTTTTAAATATATTTAATTTTTCGGGCTAGACTTGAAAAAAATTTTAAGCCTATATTTCGGTCCGGGCCGAGCCCAAACCTAATAAACTGGCTTAAGATTTTATCTGGACCTGGCCCGGCCCGGCCATGATCACCACTAATGGGTAGTACGCCAGTAGCATTGCGCTACACTACACTACACTAACCATGAGATCACAGTGGCATGCGCTGTTATTGGCGCTCGTGTTATTGCAATGGAAAAACAAAGGCTGCCATCAGGAACTGTTAATAATTTAATATTTTGTTACGGTATCTATAACTCTCTAGTCGGCGCGTTTACCACATTCCCCGACCAACCTTGCCTCGAAGCGCATGCGTGTTGGCACAAACGACAACTCAAATTTTCAAAAGACGCTACCGTCTCATTCCTGTTTACCCATCTGTCAATGGGTCCACTTTGACTCTCCACCAATTCCCCAAATAATTGGCGCTTCCTTCTCACGCGCCTTCCTTCCAAGTAGCTTTGGAATTTTCTTTTCATCAATACTTATGGTTGTACTTGGCAGTGTTGTACGAAGGAGCTCACATTTTATCTATCACCGTCCTTGATTCTCATTTCATTTAATAACATTTAGGAACTCTCAATGCATATTTTACTATTTGAGTTCCAAATTATTTTAGTATAATATTTCTACTATTTTTTATTGAATGTGATATTTATATTTAATAAAAATATATATTTTATGATATTTAAAAATAATAATATCAATTTTTAATATTTAATTTAAGCTTTAGAATTATATTAATTTAGTAATATTAACAATTAATTTTCATCAAATTAATTATAAAAATCTATATTAAATTACATTTATCAAATTATCTTTGAGAAGTTAAATGTAAAAATTAAAAGAACTCACAATTAACATTAAAGCTATTCTATTAAAAATGCTAAAGAATTCAAGTTTAATATTCAATTAATTTTCATCAAATCAATTTTGAAACCTGAATTAAACTCTATAAAGTTAACATGATTACTTTTGTGCACTAAAATATATAATTTTTGGTCAAATACATATATTAAATTAGACAATAAAATAAAATAAATATAATATTAAAAAAATTTAAACTTAAATACCAAATAATATACACAATTGTTATTGTCATCGGTTTATCTATTATTTAACAATAAATTTATTGTACTCTTAAAGCACCAATATGCCCTTATATATAAAGAAAAACATCGACGGACATTATGGTAATATCGTGTGGTCATTTTTATTGGAATATAAGGAATAAAATTAATGGGTTAAACTATGTTGTTAGTCTCTACACTTTGATTCAATTAAAATTTAGTTCATCTACTTAAAAAATTAAAATTAAGTCCTCTTACTTTTTTATTTAAAGATCTCAATACAGTAATTAAAATTGTAAGTATTTTCTGTAAAAATTTGTCAATTTTGAATTTTGGTAAAGATATCCTCATATGATACGGCATATGACTACAAAATAAAAGTGATGAGTTAACAAATTTTGAAAAAAATTACCAATAACAATAATGATTAGACTAAAAATTTTAAAGTGAAAAAGTTAAAGGATTAAATTCTTAACTTTTAAATCTCAAATTTCATGCAAGTACTTTTACTAAAAACATATTTTAACCAATTAAATAATTTATTTTGATCAAACTCCTAGGTTTATTCCTCAAATGGTTATTTTGTGTAAAATTAAATTTCTTTCCTCGATTCTTCACTCATTTGGTCTAATTCGGACCAATATCTTCTTGATTGATGGATTGAGTTTCATTTGTATTGATAGTTTTTGCTCGGTTAGATTTTATCCGAATGAATATATTCATAGCCATACGATTAGGACTTAACTACACTATTACTTAATTAAATTTCATCCAATTCAAATTTTCCTTCTCACTCTTACCTCAAATTATCTTGTGTGTAAATATGTTGAATGTAAATATTATTATTTTTATAATGTGTTTGGATTATAATTTAAATTGGTAAGTAGTTTTTTAAATGGGTAAATTCTCCTGTTAGTCACTCTAAAAATACGATATTCCTATTTTGATCATTTTAATTTTTTTAATTTACTAACTGTCATTAAATAAATTGATCAACCTGGTTACTCTAAGGTTAAATTTAAAGAAATGTTCCCATTTTCTTTTTTTTATTTCTTTTATTTTTCTTCTTTTTTCATCTTCTCTATTCTAACATAGAAACCTCCCGCTGCCTCCCTTAAAGATGTCACCGCTTCTTTCGTCAAACCATTGCTAGTGAGTGTTGTTTTGTCAATGAATGACGCCAAGGGACACTTCTTTCTCCTTATTTTCTCTTATCCCCTTCTCCTTACCCATGGATGTTGCTTCTTACCATCGCTGTTGTGATCATCTGATGTCAAACTGACGATCCAAAACCACCAATGTGATGCTAAAAGACTCATCATCAAATCTATAGGATTAGATTTTTTTTCAAAAAAATCCCTAAAAATTGTGAGATCCTCCTGAAGCTTTATAAATCCAGTGCTCCAATCTCCTAATCCTGCCATTGATATGGCCTGATTTTGAAATGTCTCTCTACTTTTGAACTCATCGTGGTGGTTCGACAAAAGTAGCAACAACATCTTTAAGAGAGGTGGCGGCTAAGGTTTTTGGGTTAGAAGGGAGAAGATGAAGAGGAGAGGATATAGAAAAAAATAAGGAAAAAAAAAGAATAAAGGAAAAAAAAGAGAAGAATTAAAAAATTTTAAAAATGGAAGAGATGGATTTAATGATTGAGTGACTAGTTTGATCAATTTCTCCAACAAATTTTTTTTGGAGTGACTAAAATAGGAACAACCTAATTTTAAAGTGAGTAATGGGGTGGTTTACTCTTAAAAAATTCAAGATGCTTGCAAAGTAGTAAAATAAAAATATTTTTAGTAGTTGAATTTGGTTTCAATATATAATTGGTAGCTAATTTTTTTTGTCCAAATAGATACCTCAATTTGGCTTTTATCACATGTTTAAGCACATTTAAGCCCGAATTAAAAAAAACTATAAAAATATTACAAAGTTAAAAAATACATCAAAATATAAAAAAAAATCAAAATTTAAAATTTTGAATAATCTATTGAAACTTAAAAAAATTGAAAAGCTAAAAAATTCAAACATATATAAAATTTCAAAAAATTATCAAATTTGACTAGCATTATAACACCCCTTGCCTGACCTAATCATTGAGCTCGAGCTGCAGGATGTCACATTCGTTGCTAGAACAACTACAACTAATTTAAATACTATTTAACCATCCCTGTAACAACCCGGTTTTAGCTAAATCGGAACAGTGGTTTCAGAACCACAAATTTGAGATTGTAAAATTATTTTAATATTATTTTTTATGTTTATGGCATGAAATTAGATATGTGTGAAAGTTTCGTGTGCTAATTTTATTGTTTAAGTGGTTAATTTGAGAAAAAAGACTTAATCATATAAAATGCAAAAGTAGCATGCTATAAGTTAAAAGTGCTTAATTGCCATGGCTTATTAAATGAATGGTTCTTATGTTGTAAATAGACCATTGATAGTGGAATTTGACATAAATGGGCTTAATAACATGAATTTGGTGGCTTTTAATTAAGGTTAAAATAGTAATTTAGTTATTAAGGTTAATTAAATTAAAACAAAAGCCAAAGTTAAGTTTCATTTCTTTCTTTTTTGGCCGAATGTTGATGAGAAGAAAGCCATAGATTGAGTTTTAGGGTTCGACACTTGCAAGCTTGATTAGTAAGTGTTTTGAGCTCGGTTTTTGATGATTTCTATGTTTTTGTAATTGTTGCTTCGTGTTCTAGCTAGCCTGTGTCTTAATTTTTGAATTTGTTGATGAATTTCTGAAGTTACATTGTTGAATCTATGAGCTTTGTGACAGTTGATGATGAAAAATGGATATTTGTTGATAAATTATCAAGTTTTATTAAGTGATTTTTGACAAAAATGTCAAATAGGAATTTATTTGTGAAAATGTGAAAATATGTGGTTAAATGTGTGAATAAATGATAAATATGAGCTGATATGAGCACTAGGAAAATTTGGCTAGCAAATCCGAGATCGTAAAATTATTTTAATATTATTTTTGATGTTTATGGCATGAAATTAGATATGTGTGAAAGTTTCGTGTGCTAATTTTATTGTTTAAGTGGTTAATTTGAGAAAAAAGGACTTAATCGCATTAAATGCAAAAGTAGCATGCTATAAGTTAAAAGTGCTTAATTGCCATGGCTTATTAAATGAAAGGTCCTTATGTTGTAAATAGACCATTGATAGTGAAATTTGACATAAATGGGCTTAATAACATGAATTTGGTGGCTTTTAATTAAGGTTAAAATAGTAATTTGGTTATTAAGGTTTAATTAAATTAAAACAAAAGCCAAAATTAAGCTCCATTTCTTTCTTTCTTGGCCAAATGTTGATGAGAAGAAAGCCATAGATTGAGTTTTAGGGTTCGGCACTTGCAAGCTTGATTAGTAAGTGTTTTGAGCTCGATTTTTTATGATTTCTATGTTTTTGTCATTATTGCTTCGTGTTCTAGCTAGCCCGTAAAGTTACATTGTTTAATCTGTGAGATTTGTGATAGTCGATGATGAAAAATGGATATTTGTTGATAGATTATCAAGTTTTATTAAGTGATTTTTGACAAAAAATGTTAAATAGGGATTTATTTGTGAAATGTAAAAATATGTGGTTAAATGTGTGAATAAATGATAAATATGAGCTGATATGAGCACTAGAAAATTTTGGCTAGCATGTATTTGAAAGAAATTGTGAAATTTTGTGTATTTTTTAAATAGGGACAAATTGTAAGAAATATGAAAGTTTAGGGCCAAAGTGTAAATTGGCTTAAATATGTGTTTATGGACTAAATTGAATGGTTGGTGAATAAATGAGTTAATTTTGAATGTGTTTTAGATCAAGAATGAAAGAAATAGAATTTAGATCGAGGGAAATCGAAAGTTATTGAATAGTTGATTCGATTCCTCTATTCCGACTACAAGGTAAGTTCATATGCAAATAAATGTCTTTAAATTGAATTATACATGTTTAAATGTTATTGAATTGCTATGAATGTTGAACAAGTACCTACGAGCAAGAATCGACAGAGTTACGACATTTGAAAGTCCCGTACGAACCTTAGGAATAGTATAGGATACAAATGTCATGACATTAGGTTATCGAGATGTGAATACATGTAAGACCATGTCTGGGACATTGGCATTGTATTGTGATTACATGTAATACCATGTCTGGGACATTGGCATCGTTAATCGATTACGTGTAAGACCCTATCTAGGACAGTGGCATCAATATGTGATAACATATAAGACCATATCTGGGATATAACATTGTACGAGCTATATGTGATTGCCGAGTATCCTTAACGATTCCGAACGGTTCAATGGGCAAAGGCAAGTTGAGAAAGAATGTGTGAATGAATTAAGTGACTCAGGTATGTACGAGATTCATACGAGTATTGAAAAGGGAAATATTTGATGAATCCAATTACGAAATTGAATACGTGTATAGTGAGAAAGGTTTGTGAACTTGGATGTGTATTTAAATGTGCTTATTCATATCTTGTTTAATTGATGGAAATGATATTGATTCATGAGATGATTTATTTGTGTATGGCTTACTAAGCTTTTAAAGCTTACTATGTTTATTTTTCACTTTTTTATAGATAATCGAAGCTAACTCGGACTCGGGGATAGTCGGAAAATGTCATCACACTATCGATCATTTTGTTGGTACTTTTGAAGCTTTGTATATATGGTATATGGCATGTATAGGCTAATGTCATTTTGGTATGTTTTGAGCTATGATATTAGCCATGTGATTTAGCTTGTTAATGATGTAAATTTTGATGTGTTTTTAGCCTTTTAAGTTGGCTTGAATTATGTGCTTGATGAGTAATATATGATGTATAAGTTGCCTTTTGTTTTGGTCTGGTTGCCCAAGTAATTAGTTGCCATTTGGTAAGTTAATGCTTGAAAGATGATATGTTGTGGATTGATTTTGAGGCATAAAATAGATGATAAGTTGATGAGTAAATGCATTTAGAAGTTATGTAAGTTTTGATGATTTTGGCATAACGACTTGGTATGTTTTGATTATGGAATTGAGTAGTTGAAATGGTTGAGGATAGATGGCATGATATGTGTATGAATTGGCATGTTTTGGTTGCCTATAAATGTATTGAAATGGTATCATTTTGGTTGCCAGGTGTGCATGTGAAAAGGGTGGCAAATTGGCTTTGCAAATAGCCTATTTTTGTTCACATAAGTAGAGACACGGGCGTATGTCTTAGCGGTGTGCGACACACGGTTATGCTACATGGCCATGTGTCCCCTGGGGTAGAGGTGTGCATGGGCCAGGCCGGGCCGGGTTTGGGCTGGACCCAGACAAAATTTTAGGCCCGTTTTTTAGTCCCGAGCCCAGGCCCGGCCTGAAATATAGGCCTAAAATTTTGTCCAAGCCCAGCCCAAAATAAAATTATTAAACCCGAGCTCGGCCCGGCCCATATTAAATTTTCTTAAACTTATTTCATTAAATAAAAAACTTTAAAATATAATAAATCATCAAATACACTTAAAACAAATATTAAAACAAGAAACAAATAAAAAATGATATTAAAACAATTCTTAAAATAATACACAAATTAAAAATATAATAAAAAGTGATTATATTAAAATTAAAAATAAAATGTAAATATGATTAAAAATAAAAAAAATATATATTTAGTATATAATTCGGGCCGGGCCAAAAAAGTTTTACCCGAGCCCAGCCTATTTTCTAAATGGGCCTCATTTTTTTGCCCAAACCCATATTTCGGGCCTATATTTTTACTCGAACCTCCCATTTTTTGGGCGGGCCTCCGGGCCGGGCCGGGTAGCCCGGCCCATGCACACCTCTACCTTGGGGTAGCCCTACGAATTAAGTCAGTATACCCTACAGGTTTGGCACGGATGGCCGTGTGTGACACACGGGCGTGTGATTGACCGTGTGACATAAGTCATTATACCCCCCTAAATGGTACATGGCCTAGCACACGGGTGTGTGTTGCCATTTCTAAGGGTACACGGGCTAGACACACGGGCGTGTAGTTAGTCATGTGACCCAAGTCAGTAACCCCTCTAGATTTCACATGGCCTGGCACACGAGAGTGTCTTCAGCCGTATGGTGCAAGTCAGTATGTATGCCCTATTTTCACACGGCCTGTGACACGGGCGTGTCTGGTAGCCGTGTGAGGCACACGACCTATTTACACGGGCGTGTGACCCCTAAATGCATGATAATTTTTTACATTTTCAGAAATTTTTATATGTGATCAGTTTAGTCCTGAACCTCTTTTAAGCATGTTTTAAGGTCTCGTAGACCTATTAAGGGACATTGTGTATGTAAATGAATGATATGAGATAATGAATGTTTAATGAGTTGTGAAATGTTAGATAGATGTTGTGTTTGATCAGTAATACCTCTTAACCCTAATCTGGCAACGGATACGGGCTAGGGGTGTTACAATTCCAGTAGGTTTACAAGTGCAAAAAACATTCTCGATATGATGTATAATCATTTCTGAATCTTATACGAGCTCACGAAAGCTCTTTTGCTAACCTGAGGTCGGTTAAGGACTTAAATGAAAAGTTTTCAAAACTCATAGCCTGACGTTGCGACACCATGGCTATTACGTCACGACCTCGTCAATCAATGAGTGTCACACAACTTCTAAAAACTTGAGGTCATGATGCCACTCACTATCGATTTAAGTCACAATGTTGGGAACTTATCATCGCGATATTACCCTTTGTTTTGGAAAACATCACTTTGGTACAAATTTAATACTTTTTACCAAAAACATTTTAACATACGCATGTTCATTCCAATTTAACAAGTCAACATATCATGCAATTTGTGTACATAAGGCTTACTAGACTTCTTGATATCAAATAATTCAAATGACATTTTATACATATTCATGAACTTGACATAACTATGTCAGTTTCAAACTTTAACATACCAAGTTACCACATTTTGCAAGTTCAAACACATAAGGCCTATGCTAACCTTGAAATCAAGAATTCAAATGGCATTAAACATGATACAAAAACCTGGCATAAACTAGGCCATTTACGAACCTTAACATACAAACATAACATTAGCCCACAAATACAAAATTGACATTCACATTAGGGATGATCATTTACATAGCAGAAGACTAATCTGTCGTAATTCAGTGTAGCAGATTAAACAAGTTTTCACATTTGAGGAGCTTGAATACAAGCATTTTTACTATGTTTTAGTTAAGTTTTTATAATATCATTTACATTCTAAAAAAGTGTAATTTGAGTCTTTTATTTACCTTAGGGGCCAAATGAGGCCTAAGGGTGAGCTAATATACTTTGTGAGTGTGCAGGAAACCATTAAAGGGTGTATCAACTCAATACTAGTCAATGTGTTGCAACACAGGGAGTTTGATGTTGCAACACAGGGAGTTTAATGTTGCAACATAGGGAGAAGGGACAAGAATTCCAAGACTACCTTCAGTGTCGCGACACACCTCTAAAGCTACCCTGAATACGAGCATATTACCTTCGATGTGTGGCATAGGCACTAGGGTGTCGCAACATCAGTCTTGTATGACACATACTTACGAGCCAGGGGCATTTTGGTTTGCACAATCAAATGTTTAATACAAGAGCATCAGTTGACCCAGGGATGAGGATGACAACAACCCTAAATCTATAAATATGCTCATTAAACACTTGTTATGGAAAAATTTCATGCTTTATAATTTTCTTTGTAATTTCAGTTTTAGTTTTTCCTTTTTTTTAGGCTTAGGTTATTTTTAGTTTTTCTATTTGCATTTGTCAGAAGATCTAATTTGTTGAACTTGATCAACTCTTTATGGATTTTGTGCTTCAACCAATACAATTTAGGATTCTCTTAAACCTTCGTCTCTTGATTTGTTATTAATGTTTATCTTTTACAAAGTTTACTATGTTTTTAAGATCCGTGAGGAACTAATCCTCTTATGGGGGATAAGCAAGTGGAGGTAGGATTAATTGATTATTGTGCAAGGTTTTCTTAGCGGATCAACTGTTTGGGAAATGAAGAACTTAAACCAAATGCTTGACAACCATAGGAAGTCATCTATGTGGGAATTAACCCAAAATTGGTATGGTCTAACCGTGAACACCTTAGCTCTGAACCAATCTAAACTGTGAGGTCGAGAGATAAGTAGTTTTTATCGACTCATTATTTTAGTGTAAGATCAAGAGATCCTGCTAGGGTAACGACTAGTTGGTTGAACAGGGAACTCGAAGCAACAATTAGTTATGATTACCGAAGCGAGCTAATCACTCATGCTCATATCTGATTCAATTTTCATATGAAATTTCCCAAAGTCTTTCCCTTTATATTGTTTTATTCTTTATTTATAAAAATACCAAAAATCATTCTTTATGTTTATTCATAATATAATTTATTTAAAATACTAATTATCTCTATTTGTGCTTAGGTTAAGATTAATTTAGTGCTTGCTTCCCTTGGGTACGATCCTCGGTGTACTCACCTACTTCATTGTAACTATATTACAACCTGAACTGTATACTTGCGAACACTGCCTATTTTATATATTTTGTGCAAGATTCTTACTCTAGACGTTGGTACATCTAGAGGCAGTCAAGTTGTTGGCACCATTGCCGAGGAGGTAACATCACAAGATTGATTTTAATTTTTGCATTTATTAGAATAGTTAGGAAATATTTAAATTATAGATACGATTTTATTTTTTTATTATTGATAACATTTTTTATTCTCTTTTTGGTTTAGTGTCTGACTCGTAGTAGGGGAACACCTATAGAGTCAACTACAGATCCAGAAAGAATAATTCGTAGGAATCATTGACAACAACAACAAATGTAGAACTAGCCGCCAGCTGTAGGCAATTTACCACCACGAGACAACCCATTGTTCGATAAAATTAACAATAATAACCCAGAAGACCTACCACCACCACCACAGTTACCCATAAATATACATATGGCGCACAATGAAAGAATGCTAAAGGTGTAATAATCTATTTTTCAGTGAAATCAGAATAGTGGTTTTGGGACCACAAATCTGACCAAAAAATATAATTTATTTTTATTTTATTATATGGTCCGTATATGGTAGATATGTCGTGTAAAAATTTTGATATGAAAATTTTATCGATTAAGTGCTTAATTACAAGAAGGACTAAATCGCATAAAATGTGAAAATTGAATTCTAGTAGCTATAAGGATTAAATAGCTATGGAATTCAAATCTAGAGGTCCTTATATGGTAATTAGGCCATTAAGAAAAGTATGTAGATTTTTCTTGATAACTCATCCACAGAAAAAATTAAAAAAGGCAAGGGACTAAATTGGAAATCACTAAAATTAAAAGATGGTAATTAAATAAAAAGAAATAATCAACAAATTTCATATCGTCTTCCCCAAAATTTCCATGGAAACCCTAGGATAGAGGAAGACAACTTACCAAGCTTGAAAAGGTATAAAATCAAGTCCCGTTTTTAATTAATTGTATATTTTTTAAACCGGGATAGTCTAATCTCTCTATTTAGGGGATTAATTTGAAACGTTATCAAGGTATGAAATTTGGTTCATGGATGTATATGCTGGAAATTAGAAATTTATGGTAGAAAATGAAAGATTATTGATAGATAAACAACTTTTACAAAGTGATTTTTGATGAAAATGTGTTTAGGGACTAAAATGAAATAGTAAAATTTAATGAAAAATTCTAAAATTTTATGAATACATGTGCTGGAAAATTTGTAATGGGGCTTTTTTTAGGCTTGGAATAGGGAGTAATTTGCACAAGTTTCATTTTTCGGGCCTAGGGACAAAATCAGAATTTATGGAAAAGTTAGGGGTAAAATGGTAATTTTTCCTAGGACATAAATTGAGTCCGTTTAAATATAAAATGTGTGAAATTGATGGTCAAATTCATTTATATAGATCCGGACAACACTAATTCGAGGTTAGATCAAGGAAAAGAAAAGGTTATGGATTAGTAGACTTTTTACGCAAACAAGTGTCGAGGTAAGTTCGTGTAACTTAATCGGGTATGTAATTATGTTAATTGAATGTTGTGTTTGTATGTAATGTGATTTATGTTGATGTGCTTTACTTGTATCCAGTGATGGAAAATTGATACATGCTTGAAATGGTAATAAAGGGTTAAGTCCCGATTGAATGTGAATTCCGATGATTATATGCATTTTCCCGAAACTAATAAGGTCCTGCATTTGTTGCGGACGGGATTTATCTCAAACAAGTAATCCCATTGACCATGTTATAGAAAGGATTTAGCCCAGATGGGTAATCTCAATATGATACCTCTCGAGCATGCGTTATGGTTAAGGTTTAGCCTGGACTGGTAATCCTAATCGATCTCCTCTGAGCATATGTTATATAAAGGATTTAACCTGGACTGGTAATCCTGTTATACGATATGTGGCTCGAGAGAGTGTTTCTTGGTTACGTGCCCTAATAGGTACCCTTGAATAAGGAATTGATGGATTATTGGATCATACACTTCAAGTGTACTAGTTGAGCATCCATCAGAATTTAATGATTCAATGGACATATAACTCTTGACATGGCATGAAAATCTTAAGATGATATGATAAAGACTTGAAAAAAAATACTGCTTGATGAGCTCATCTATGTTACTTGATTGAAATGAAGATTTTGGTAACTAACATGTTTGATTGAATGTATGTGATTGGACAATTTAGCCAAATGGATGGGAACATGATATTGTGTGCTTAAATTTAATAAACATGATTGGTAAGTTTAGTTTCCGTTATACGAACTAAGCATGTAATGCTTGTTCCTTGGAAAAATTTTAAAATTTTGCGAAAAATTCTTAAAGTTCTCGATTAAGTCCCGATTCGATTCTAATGCTCGTATTGGGTCTCGAGGGCCCGATCAAGGGACGTTATGGATGGTCTCGGTAAATGAATAGTAATTTACGTAGATTAATAGAAAAATGTTCTGAATGTTCTGGTAATGCTCTGAAACTCTATTCGAGGATGGGTACTGGTTAGGGGTGTTAATTTAGTTGTATCAGAGTTACGGTTTAGCCGATTCTCAGATTTGACGTAGCAAACACGAGTTTAGCTATACATGTCATTATATAACTTGTGATAGTGTGATGGCTCCTGATCATTTTAAATGTATTTTTCATATAGTCATGTCATCCAACTGAACTAGAGTTAAATTCGAGGAAGCTGAGAGCAATGCTAAGAGTTGTGTCTGTGTCTGATAGTGAAAAACCCGTGTCTGAAGGCCGAAGTGAGGAGGCAAAATAGGCCTTCTTTCAAATGATGAATGAATAGTTTACCCAGCACTTGAGAACAAACCTTGCTGTACAACGACCTCCCCCACTTGCTCCCTAACCGATTCCTGAGGTGCCACAGAGTGCCAAACCTATTAAAATTGGTAAGCCTCCAATACATAAGATCTACAAGCATGGAGTGGAAGAATTTAGAGCTACCTCAGATGATGATCGAAAAAGGGCTGAGTTTTGGCTAGAGAATACTATCCGGGTTTTTGATGAATTGTACGCCTGCTGAATGTTTAAAATATGCGGTATCCTTACTGAAAAATATAACTTATCATTGGTGGAATACCATAACTTCAGTGGTACCAAGGGAGAATGTCACATGGGAATTCTTCCAGGCTGAATTCAGGAAGAAGTATGTTATTCAGAGGTTCATGGATTAGAAAAAGAAAGAATTTCTAGAGCTCAAACAAGGAAACATGACTGTATCCGAATATGAACGGGAATTTGTTTGGTTGAGCAAGTATGCTAGGGAATGGGTTCTAACCGAGGTTGAAATGTGTAAACACTTTGAAGAAAGTTTAAATGAAGACATCAAATTATTGATTGGAATTCTCGAGATAAGGGAATTTGCAGTGTTAGCTTATCGAGCCCATAAAACTGAGTAAAAAAAATAGACAAGCTAAAAGAGAGGCTCGGGTTTTTGGAAAAAGAACTATGAGTAAGTCACAATCATTTTCTTCTAAGAAATTAAAGAAGTATTATGATCATGTGACCACCTCTACGGGATATTCTGGAAGAGAACGAGGCTCTCAACATTCTAACCCGAGGTCTTCATCTCTATCGGTGACTAGTGTGGGTAGTGTTGGTAATCCCAAACAGAAATGTAAACATTGTGACAAATTTCATCATGGGGAATGTCGGTCTAGAAGTGGAGCTTGTTTTGGACGTGGCTCACTTGACCATTTTCTCAGAGATTGTCCAGAGAGAGTTGAAAAGGAGATAGAGCCAGCTCCAAAGCTTAGTAATCCTGTTGTGAGAGGCAGGCCACCCTGTCACCCCGGTAATGTTAGTGGTAGTCGAGGTACTACTAAGGATACAACAATTAGATCTAAGGCAAGAGCACCAGCAATGACATATGCTATTCATGCTAGAGAAGATGCTTCTACACCAGACATCATTACTGGTACATTTTCTCTACTAGATACTGATATTACTGCATTGATTGATCCTGGTTCTGCACATTCATACATATGCACGAACCTAGTTTCTATTAAGAATTTACCTATTGAATTCACTAAATTTGTGGTTAAAGTTTCAAACCCCCTGAGCCAGTGTGTTATGGTGGATAAAGTCTATAAGAACTGTCCGTTATTGGTAAAAGGTTATTGCTTTTTGGCTGACTTGATGTTATTGCCATTTGATAAGTTTGATGTGATCTTGGGAATAGATTGGTTAACCCGATATGATGTAGTGGTGAACTATAAACAGAAATATATCGTATTGAAATGTGAGAATGGTGAATTACTTCATGTTGAATCTGATAAACTAGATGGATTACCCAATGTGATTTTAGCAATATCAGTACAAAAATATGTTAGAAAGGGGTATGATGTCTATCTTTCGTATGTAATGGATATAAAAGTATCTGAGTTAAAGATTCAGTCAGTTCTGGTTGTATATGAATTTCCTGATGTATTCCTAGAGCAATTACCTGGTTTACCACCGGATAGAGAAGTAGAATTCTCTATAAATCTTATTCCGGGAATGATACCGATATCCATAGAACCTTACAGAATGGCTCTTACTGAATTGAAAGAGCTGTGCAAGAAGTAATTGACAGAGGTATTGCTCGACCTAGTTTCTCACTTTAGGGTGCACTGATTCTATTTGTAAAAAAGAAGGATGGATCGTTGAGGCTGTGCATTGATTATAGACAGCTCAACAAAGTTACAATAAATAATAAGTACCCATTGCCTCGTATTGATGACTTGTTTGATCAGTTAAAATGTGCCATTGTATTTTCGAAGATTGATCTCCGTTTCGACTATTATCAATTATGGGTAGAAGAATCAAATGTACCAAAGACAACTTTAAGAACTAGGTATGGACACTATGAGCTCCTTGTGATGCTATTCAGCTTGACAAATGCACCTGCAGTGTTTATGGATTTGATGAATAGAATTTTCAACCCGTATTTAGACAGGTTTGTGGTGGTATTTATAGATGATATTTTGGTTTACTCTCGGAATGAAAATGAACATGCTGAGCATTTGAGAATAGTGTTGCAAACTCTGCGAGAGAAACAACTGTACGCCAAATTCAGTAAATGTGAATTTTAACTATGGGAAGTTAGTTTTCTTGGGCATATAGTATCTGTTGAAGGTGTTAGGGTAGACCCAACTAAAATTTTAGCCATTGTTAATTGGAAGCCACGGAAGAATGTGTCTAAAGTCTGAAGTTTTCTGGGACTAGCTGGTTATTATCGGAGATTTGTAAAAAAAAAAAATTCAATGATAACTTCTTCGATGACTCGTTTGTTACAGAAAGATGTAAAGTTTGAGTGGACTGATAAATGCCAGCAGAGTTTTGACAAGTTAAAAACTTTATTGACAGAAACACTAGTGTTAGTTCAGCCAGAATCGGGTAAGGAATTTACAGTTTATAGTGATGCGTCATTGAATGGTTTAGATTGTGTTTTGATGCGTAGTAGCCTATGCTTCATGACAACTAAAGCCACATGAAAAGAACTACCTGACACACGATCTTGAATTGGCAACCATAGTGCTTGAATTGAAAATTTGGCGGCATTACTTGTTTGGGGAAAAATGTTACATATTCACCGATCATAAAAGTTTGAAATATTTGATGTCATAGAAAGATTTGAATTTGAGATAGTGCAGATGGCTTGAATTGCTGAAACATTATGATCTTGTTATCAATACTATTCAAGAAAAGGCAATGTAGTGGCAGATGCTTTGAGCAGAAAATCCCTGTATAATTTGCGAGCAATGAACACTTGATTGTCATTGTCTGATAATGGTTCAATCATAGCCGAGTTAAAAGCTAGACCAATATTTTTGTGATAGATCTCTGAAGCTCAAAAAAAGATAGCAACTTGCAAGCAAAACGGGTACAAGGTGAATGGCTTCTGATTTAGAATTTCAGATCGGGACTGATGGTTGTTTGTTATTCAGAGGCAGAGTATGTGTACCGAAAAGTTCAGAATTGATACAAAAGATTTTGAATGAAGCTCACAATGGTAACATGTCTGTACTTCCCGATAGTAATAAAATGTATAATGATCTGAAAAAGATGTATTCGTGGCCGGGAATGAAACGAGATATTTCTGGTTCGTATCTAAGTGTTTGATATGTCAGCAAGTAAAAGCTGAACATCTGTTGCCTTCTAGACTATTATAATCAGTTACCATACCATAATGGAAATAGGAAAATTTTACCATAGACTTTGTAACGGGATTATCCCTGTCTCCAAGGAAGAAAGATGCCATTTGGGTAATTGTTGATCGGTTGAGAAAGTCTGCACACTTTATTCTAGTACGTATGGATTATTCCTTGGATAGATTGGCTGAATTATATGTTTCTGAGATTGTCAGATTGCATGGAGTGCCTGTCTCCATTATTTCAGATAGAGATCCTCGGTTTACTTCTAGATTCTGGAGCAAATTGCAAGAAGCTTTGGGTACTCAGTTACACTTTAGTACTGCATTTCATCCTCAGATGGATGGTCAATCTGAACGGGTAATACAGATCTTGGAAGATATGCTTCGTTGTTGTGTACTTGAGTTTGAAGGTAACTAGGAAAGGTATTTGCCTTTGGTTGAATTTTCTTACAATAAAAGTTATCAGTCTAGTACCAAAATGGTTCCATATGAAGCTTTGTATGGTCGTAAATGTAGAACTCCATTGTATTAGACAGAACTCAATGAGAAAAAGTTGCACGGAGTTAACTTGGTTCGAGAGATCGACGAAAAAGTGAAAGTAATTCGGGATAATTTGAAAGAAGCCTCTGATCGTCAAAAATCTTATGCTGATTTGAAACGAGAAGAAATAGAATTTCAAGTCGGTGATAAAGTATTCTTGAAAGTGTCGCCTTGGAAGAAAGTTCTTCGGTTTGGATGCAAAGGAAAACTTAGTCCACAGTTCATAGGGCCATATGAAATTATAGAAAGAATTGGACCGGTTGCATATCGATTAGCTTTACCACTAGAGCTTGATCTGATTCATAATGTTTTTCATGTGTCTATGCTACAGCAGTGTCGATCCGACCCTTCACATGTTATCTCTCTGACAGAGGTGGAGATTCAGCCTGATATGACATATGGTGAAGAACCAATCAAAATCTTGGCCTGGGAAACAAAAGAGTTAAGAAATAAAAAGGTAGCTTTAGTAAAATTTCTTTGGCAACGACACGGTATCGAAAAGGTTACCTGGGAGCCGAAGGATACTATGAGGAAGCAATACCCGAATCTTTTTACTGGTAAGATTTTCAAGGATGAAAATCTAAAGGGGGAGAGTTGTAACAACCTATTTTTTAGTGAAATCGAAACAGTGGTTTTGGGACCACAAATCTGACCAAAAAATATAATTTATTTTTATTCTATTATATGGTCCGTAATATGGTAGATATGTTGTGTGAAAATTTTGATATGAAAATTTTATCGCTTAAGTGCTTAATTATGAGAAGGACTAAATCACATAAAATGTGAAAGTTGAATTCTAGTAGCTATAAGGATTAAATAGTTATGGAATTCAAATCTAGAGGTCCTTATATGGTATTTAGACCATTAAGAAAAATATGTAGATTTTTCTTGATGACTCATCCATGGAAAAAATTAAAAAAGGCAAGGGACTAAATTGGAAATCACAAAAATTAAAAGATGGTGATTAAATAAACAGAAAGAGTCATCAAATTTCATATCATTTTCCCCAAAATTTCCATGAAAACCCTAGGAGAGAGGAAGACAACTTACCAAGCTTGAAAACGTATGAAATCAAGTCCCATTTTTAATTATTTTTATATTTTTGAAACCGAGATAGTCTAATCTCTCTATTCAGGGGATTAATTTGAAAAGTTATCAAGGTATGAAATTTGGGTCATGGATATATATGCTGGAAATTAGAAATTTATGATAGAAAATGAAAGATTATTGATAGATAAACAATTTTTACAAAGTGATTTTTGATGAAAACATGATTTAGGGACTAAAATGAAAAGTTGTAAATTTTGATGAAAAATTCTGAAATTTTATGAATACATGTGCAAGAAAATTTGTAATGGGGCTTTGGTTAGGCTTGGAATAAGGAGTAATTTGCACAAGTTTCATTTTCCGGGCCTAGGGACAAAATCAAAATTTATGGAAAAGTCATTTAAATATGAAATGTGTGAAATTGATGTTCAAATTCATTTATATAGATTCGGACAACACTAATTCGAGGTTAGATCGAGGAAAAGAAAAGGTTACAGATTAGTAGACGTTTTACACGAACAAGTGTCGAGGTAAGTTTGTGTAACTTAATCGGGTATGTAATTATGTTAATTGAATGTTGTGTTTGTATGTAATGAGATTTATGTTGATGTGCTTTACTTGTATCCAGTGATGGAAAATTGATACATGCTTGAAATGGTAATAAAGGGTTAAGTCCCGATTGAATGTGAATTCTGATGATTATATGCGTTTTCCCGAAACTAATAAGGTCCTGCATTTGTTGCGGATGGGATTTATCTCAAACAAGTAATCCCATTGACCATGTTATAGAAAGGATTTAGCCCGGATGGGTAATCTCAATATAATACCTCTCGAGCATACGTTATGATTAGGGTTTAGCCTGGACTGGTAATCCTAATTGATCTCCTCTGAGCATATGTTATACAAAGGATTTAACCTAGACTGGTAATCCTATTATACGGTATGTGGCTTGAGAAAGTGTTTCTTAGTACGTGCCCTAATGGGTACCCTTGAATGAGGAATTGATGAATTATTGAATTGTACACTTTGAGTGTACTACTTGAGCATCCATCGTAATTCAATGATTCAATGGACATATAACTCTTGACATGGCATGAAAATCTTGAGATGATATGATAAAAACTTGAAAAAAATATTGCTTGATGAGCTCATCTATGTTACCTGATTGATATGAAGATTTTGGTGACTAACATGTTTGATTGAATGTATGTGATTAGACAATTTAGCCAAATAGATGGGAACATGATATTGTGTTCTTAAATTTAATAAACAGGATTGGTAAGTTTAATTTTCGTTATAGAACTTACTAAGCATGTAATGCTTACTCCATTTTATTTTCCCCTGTTTTATAGTGCTATAAAGCTCGTGAGGGTTGGTGATCATTGGAGCATCGTCACACTATCAACTAGTCATTTTGGGTATACTTAGTAGAAATCATTTTGGTATAATGGCATGTATAAGACAACTTGGCCAATAGTGGCTTGAAATGTTCTTTTGTAATCTAGCCATTGGAATGGCTAGTAATGGTTCATTTTGGTATGACTAAGTGGATTATTATGATATACATATACACATGTGTTATGGTATGAATATGTATCAAAGGTTGCTATTGCCTAAGTTAATCCAAGGTAAGTTTATAATCACCTCTGCATGTAATTGTATGCCTTGTTAAATGATGAAATTGCCCAATTTTGAATGCTGGAATTGGTTGGTATTGGATGTATGTTTCAAGTGCAGGTCTTGGGTGAACTTTTGGGTGAGAAATGAAGCTAGAAACGACTTCATTTTGTAGACACACGGGCGTGTGTCTACGCCGTGTGTGACACACTGCCTGTTAACATGGGCATATGGTTAGGCCGTGTGTCCCCTGCACCCTAATTTTGAGAAACAAAATGCTCAGAATTAAGCACACGGGTAGAGACACAAGCGTGTGTCTCAGCCGTGTGTGCCACACAGCCTAGAACACGGACGTGTGTCTTGGCCGTGTGAAACTTGTACCTAATTTCAAATTGAATTAATTAACCACACGGCCTAGCACACAGGCGTGTGTGCAAGTCAAAGAGTTACGTGGGGTCAAACATGGCCTCCCACACGGGTGTGTGAGCCTTGTACCTTGGAAAATTTTTGAAATTTTGCAAAAAATTATTAAAGTTCCTGATTAAGTCCCGATTTGATTCTAATGCTCATATTGGGCCTCGAGGGCCCGATCAAGGAACGTTATGGATGGTCTTGGTAAATAAATAGTAATTTACATAGATTAATGGAAAAATGTTCTGATTGTTCTAGAATGCTTTGAAACCCTATTCCGGCGATGGGTACGAGTTAGCGGTGTTACAAAAGGACTTTATGCTACGAAGTCTAGAGATGGTTCGAAGAAGTATAACCAGGCTAACCATCATGACTAATAATTTTGAGATCAAACTAGCAATGGTTGAGATAATCTAGTACAATTTGCAGTTCAGAGGGGCAATTACGAATGATCCAAATCAACATTTAAAACAGTTCCTTCAACTTTGTGATACTTTTAAATATAATGGGGTTACCAATGATGCTATTCGTCTTTGATTGTTGCCCTTCTCCTTATTGGATAATGTTTTTTCTTGGTTAGACTTGAAAGCACCGGGATATATCACGACATGGGATGAACTCGTAGGAAAGTTCTTGTAAAAGTTCTTCTCTATTAGCAAGATTATCCAACCAATGAGGGAGATCGTAACTTTTAAACAATTAGAATGGGAAAGTTTTCACGAATCTTGTGAGCATTTTAAAAGCTAATTTAGAGATGCCCACACCATGGATTACCTAAGTGGCTATGACTACAAATGTTCTATAATGGGTTGGATGCATACGCACGATCAGGACTAGATGGAGCCGTAGCATGAGCTCTAATGAACAGGACATACGATGATGCGTATGAATTAATAGAGAGTATGGCAATGAATTCTTGCCAATGACTAACCAAACACTATACATATGGCTAGAAACCATCTACGGTAAAAGCTGTCTAAGAAGATGATAGATAACAACAAATAATGGACAAACTCAACCGTATCGAGTCTTCGTCTGGTGTATCGTCCATTTATGGTGGAGAAAAACCACTTTTTCATTATATTAATAACCCAACTGAAGATGTGAACTACATTAGGAATAGAGGTGGAAACCTTTATTTGAATACTTATAATCTCGAATGGAGAGACCACTCAAACTTAAGATGGGGCAGAAACCAAGGAGGAGGTAATAATTCTAAGCAAGTTAAAAATGCTAATTATTATCCTCTTTATTTGCAAAAGCCTTAGGAAAGGACCAACCCGAATGACCATACTGTATGTGGTCAACGCCTAGATTAGATTGAGGGGGAAATGCAGTTAATGAGGATAAAAGTGAAACAGGTGCAATCTGAGTGCACAAATTCTGCGAAAACCTTGACTAGACTAGAATATTAGATGAGCCAACTGATGAATACGATGAGAGACATTAAAAGACAAATTAGCACTGGTATTCCTAACAATACTAAAGATCATTTTCGAAGGGAAGGGAAGAAGCATGTGAAAGTAATTGAGCTCTATTGGGGCAAAGTACTGAATAGCTCAACGACCATGAAACAAGAGGGAAACAAAAAGAATGCAAAAGATCTTTGAGAGGATTCCCAAGAAGCTGACAAAGAACCAGAATCGAAGAAGATAGCCAAGCCGGTAACTGAGCCGGAAGATGAACCATTTAAAGAACCCGTACTTGTAAAAGTACCATTCTCTTCATAGTTGGAGGAAAAACAAAGGTGGGATGAAGATGAATTTGTAAGTTTTATGAACTTATTTAAAACATTAAATGTTAACTTTCCTCTTATTGATTTAATTGAAAAAGTGCTTAAGAACGCCAAATTCCTAAAAGAAATTATGTTTAGGCGTAGGAAAATTAAAAAAGGAGAGCAAGTTAACATAAGCGCCTCATGCAATGCGATTATATCTAAACAGGTTCCACAAAAACTAAAAGATCCGAGAAGCTTTACAATCCCCATAGAGATAGGAAATATTCACTTTTATAAAGCCCTATGTGATTTAGGAGCTAGCATAAATTTAATACCCTTATCTATATATGAAAAACTTAGGCTAGAGGACTTCAAAAACACTCAAATCACACTTCAATTAGTTGACAGATCTTCAATGCATCCGAAAGGAGTATTAGAGGACGTGTTAGTCAAAATGCACAACTTCATCATTCTAGTAGATTTTGTAATATTAGACTTTGAAGAAGACCGTGAGATACCTTTCATGTTAGGAAGACCATTCTTAGCAACTAAAACTTTTAAATGTGGTCGCTAACAAAATGAGGTAGAAAGGAAAGGATTAAAGAGACCATGTTATGAAATATTTGTAAATTTTTATTAACCCTGAACAATGGAAGATGTCTTCTACGATTAGTGCAGGTCGAAAGCATAGGTGTAAAAAGCAGGACAAACAAAAGAAAGTGGAGTGGCACGATGGATGCTGGACAAATACAGCTAGAAACAATTCAAGGAAAACATCCTCGTGCACATTACTTGAATTGACAGATGAATCCGGTAGTAAAACTTGACAATCCTAATTAAACTCTAATTTTATGTATATTGTTGTCTATTTAACTAATTGGTTAGCCTGTAATTTTTATTAGCATTGCGTTTTATAGGAATCGCGAGACTTTGTAAGCAAAAATTTGACTCAAAATAGAGTCAGTGTCGTAACGCGGAACCTCTGTGTTGCAACACTGCATCCAAAATCAAAGGATTGAGAAAATCATCTCGATGTCGTGACACAACATTGCTGCAATTTTCTACAGGGTTGACCCGACTCAATTATGCAACTCGACAACATAAACCATGCTTTATCCCATTTTTAACACTAATATAGCCTTTATTTTAACCCTAAAACATATTATCAACCTTCTTTAAACTCTAAAACCCTCCTTAACCTTATTAAAACCTCTCAAATGTCAATAAGCCCTAAACCCCTCTTTCATTTTTCGTTAATACTTTGTTGCAAATTTCTTATTATTTTAAGTTGATTTGGTGTAGATGCAAATGAGAAACAATCAAAGGAACGACAACAATTGAGCTCTTTGAGGAATCCTAAAGAAATCAATTGAGGTTAAGAGTTCCAAACTCAAATTTTACTGTTCTATTGCTTGTAAAATGTGTCGTTTAAATATATCATTTTTTCTAAGTTTTAATATTGAATATGCCTCCTAGGAAACTAGTGTACAAGAACCATTGGCGATTTCGAATCCTTTAAAATTTCAAAACCAAAATGCCAATAAGTATTTTCTCGAGCTTCAAGGCAAAACCTTTATTGAGAAAAGGGGATTCAAACCATCGATGGTTCTTTGCAACAAAATTTGGTCCTTAGTATAGTATCATAGATGGGAACGTTTTTGTTCAATCCCAAAAGAAGATGATGTTATCCCACTCATCCAGGAATTTTATGCCACTCTTAGGGACGAGGAAACCTGGAGACCACATGGAATCATGTGGAAAACGGTAATAGAAAGGGGTAAGGATGTGCCATTCTCCCCAAAAAAGATTTGTAAATATTATGATGCCCCATACTATGAGTCTGATTACTTGTAAAACATTGATTTAATAGAATTTAAAGATATTGATATAGAAAGCATCGTAAAATACTTAATTGAAACCTAAAGAGAATGGAACCTCCAACTAGATATCGGACTACCAACTAATTTCAATCAAGCAATAATGTTCACAATAGCTAAAACGTGGATGCAATTTATTTGTACCAGAGTTACACCTGCTTTTAACGTTTCTCATGTCAATACATTCAGAGCTATTTTATTATATGGCATTTTATAGAAAAAAAAATATATGCATAGGACAATAGATCCATCAGAGTATGAAATGTTGTATCAGTAGCCAGAAGGTGGGGATTTTCTTTCCCTATCTTGTGACAGCACTTTGCAAAGCACAGAGGTTTTAATGGAAGAGAATGAGTAGTTCATGCGCCCAACAAGGAGTTTAATCGGTGATTCGATGAACACTCAGTGCGTAGAACTCAAACGAAAATAGATTATCAATTGGAACCAAAAGAGAAAGGAAAATATGGATGTTCCTGCCTCGCTTAAAAGAAAAGGAAAGATGATGCCTCGAGGAGAAACGGGTGAGAACAGTGAAGCAAAAATAGACACAATTATACGGTGGATGTAAGAAACAGGCCCAATCCTTCAAGAATTCACATGGTGGAATAACATGAGAGTTCCTAATTATCCGTCAGACATGTTTGGTCCAATGCAAACTCATTATGGAGAAGAAGAGTAAACGAGTAAAGAAGGGGGTGATCATGAAGAGAAATAAGGAGAAGAGACAGAAGAAGAGGAGATAACCTCTGAAGAGGAGGAAGAAGATTGAACTGACTCTTTTATTTTAAAATATTGTAATTAATTTTGGATTATTTTTTATTATTTTACGAGTAGGACTAATAGTAGATTTCTATATTTTTTGTTTCAAGTTTTTTACGTAGGAACCCTACATAAAAGAAACACAACATATTCGAACTCACAATGAACAAAAAAGGAAGCATCCACCATTAGACCATTGCAATGTCATGATTCATCGGGTAACTTCTTTCCTTATTTTTCAGGGCTGCACATTAAGAACAATGTGTTCTCTAAAGTGTAGGGGGTAACATAGAAAATTTGTTTCAATTTTTATGCTTTTCTTTTAATTTTTGTTTTGTTGTCAAATGTGTGCTTGAGCTTTTAGAAATATAAGTGATTGGTTAGAAGCATGTATATAAGTTGATTATTTTTACTATAAGTTAGCATGATAGTAGATGATTTAAATTTTTTTTATTATTAGACTACTAAGTTCCATATATTAAACTATAAATAGACATTAAGCAATTGAATGTACTAGATGATATAAAGAATACAAGGAAACGAGCATGCTAGTATGTATGATAAATTTTTTAAATTGTGATTGTTCGGGTGATTAAATTTGTGAATATCGAAATACCTAGGGATAACCTAAGGCATTTTTTGGTATACACCTAGAGCCAAAAAAGCTAATCCTATTTATTTATCCTTATTACCTATATTGAGCCAAAAAAACACTACTTGAGGAACCTTCATACAAAACCCAAGCCACATATGTTAATTTGTATTTACCCTTTTTCTTTGGTCTTGAACTGCACGACTATAGAAGTCTGGTCATATGTATTGAGGGTTAAGTAGATATATTATGATGGAATTTTGTGAAAATAGAGTGAAATAGGAAGGATTAATGTGATAGAGTGATTATATATTAGCTAGTATGTGCAGCAAAAGAAAAATTCATAAAGAAAATCAAAACGAGCAAAAAAAGTTCTTGAAAAGTAAAAGCATTTGTGAATGAGAAATGTACTGAAAAAGAAGAAAGAAAAGTGAAAAAGTCACTAAAAATAGAAAGGCTCGTTCATTAGTTCACAAAAACTCATGAGCTAGCTGTAATTATTATATTATGTTGTGATTTCCTATGTGGAGAAATAAGGAAGGTGAGAGAATGAGAAATAAACGATGAGCAGGTAAGGGTCGCTAATGGGGGAGAATAGAGAACAATATAATGTGCGAAACTATTTTTGTGCTTGAAACTATTTGATGCTTACTGTTTTTGAATTCCATACCTGTCCTAAGCCTCAGTTACGAGCCGAAAAGCCTTATGTGATCTAGGTAAACTTATTTATGAATTGACATCATGCTAAATAATTGCATTTACGATAGTTTTTATTATGTTAGGATAATCAAATTACCTGTACAGTTTATTGATGGATCCTTACATTTGAAACCTTTAATGTTTGTACGCTTTGTAATACACTAAACTTAGGTGTTTGATATCAAAAGTGGTAAGTCAGCTATATATCATGCC
The DNA here is from genome assembly GCA_025698475.1 of Gossypium anomalum. Lineage (NCBI taxonomy): Eukaryota > Viridiplantae > Streptophyta > Magnoliopsida > Malvales > Malvaceae > Gossypium > Gossypium anomalum. The sequence goes on along the minus strand of CM046966.1, from coordinate 52,201,025 downwards.
AAGATTATGTGTAAATATGAAATATTTAGTTATGTGCTCCAAAGCTAAAATTTTTACCATACTTGCTCAAAGGTCATCTTTGAATTACTATTTTTTGTTTGCCTTGCTTAAGGACAAGTAATGACTTAAGTGTGGAGGAGTTTGATCTGTCGTAATTCAGTGTAGTAGATTAAACTAGTTTTTACATTTGAGAAGCTTGAATATAAGCATTTTTATTATGTTTTAGTTGAGTTTTTAGAATTTCATTTACATTAAAAAAAGTGTAATTTGAGTTTTTTATTGACCTTAGAGGCCGAATGTGGCCTAAGGGTGAGCTAATATAATTTGTAAGTGTGCAGAAGACCATTAGAAGGCGTATCAACTCAATACTGGTCACTGTGTTGCAACATGGGGAGTTAGATGTCGCAACATAGGGAGTAGAGCACAAGAGTTCCAAGAATGCCTTCAGTGTCGCGACACAACCAAGAGATGTCGCATCACACCCCTAAATCTACCCTAAATATGAGCATACTGCCTTCGATGTCGCGTCACAAGCACTAGGGTGTCACGAGATATGTCTAGTACGAGAAATACTTACGAGCTAGGGGCATTTTGGTCAGCACATCAAATGTTTAATACGAGAGCATCGGCTGACCTAGGGTTGAGGATGACGACAACCCTAAATCTATAAATAGGCTCATTAAACACTTGTTATGGACAACTTTCATACTTCCTAATTTTCTTTGTAATTTCAATTTCAATTTTTCCTTTTTCTTAGGCTTAGGTTATTTTTAGCTTTGCCATTTGCATTTGTTGGGAGATTTGATTTGTGGAACTTGATAAACTCTTTGTGGATTTAGTGCTTCAATCAATACAATTCAGGATTCTCTTAAACCTTCGTCTCTTGATTTGTTATTGATGTTTATCTTTCCCATCAAGTTACTATGTTTTTGAAATCTATGAGGAACTAATCCTCTTATGGGGGATTAGCAAGTGGAGGTAGGATTAATTGATTGTTGTGCAGGGTTTACTTAGAAAATCAGCTGTTCAGGAAATAAAGAACTTAAACCCAATGCTTGATGACCCTAGGAAGTCATATATGTGAAAATTAACCCAAAATTGGTATGGCCTATCCATGAACACCTTAGCCCTGAACCAATCTAGACTGTGAGGTTGAAAGATAAGTAGTTCTTATCGACTCATTATTTTAGTGTAAGATCGAGAGATCCTACTAGGTAACGAATAATTGATTGAATAGGGAACCCGAAGCAACAATTAGTTATGATTATCGAAGTGAGCTAATCACCTATGCTCAGATCTGATTTAATTTCCATATCAAATTTCCCAAAATCTTTCCCTTTATATTATTTTATTATTTATTTATAAAATTACCAAAAATCTTTCTTTATGTTTATTCGTAATATAATTTATTTAAAGTACTAATTAGCTCTATTTGTACTTAGGTTAGGATTAATTTAGTGTTCGTCTCTCTTGGGTACGATCCTCAGAGTACACACCTACTTCGTTGTAACTATATTACAACCTGACCTGTATACTTAGGGACATTGCCTATTTGATATATTTTGTGCAAGATTATTACTCTGGACGGTGTTACGTCTAGAGGTGGTCAAAGACTCTATATACATGCCACAATATTAAGTTCCAAAATGAACATAATTCTACCGTCTTGATAATAGTATGGTATATACACTGATCTAGCTTTATGCGTTCTACAAACTAAGGATCTTCACATAAGGAAAGCAACGAAAGATAAGCATTTAATGCTTAGTAAGTTCAAATGTAATGTTCAACACTTACCTTAATCATAGGTGAGCATGTTAACTACCAAAGGTTTAGACATACATCTAGCTAGAACATGACATTTAATGTCACAACGAAGTGAGCACAACAAATATAGATGCTCATATGTATTAAACATTATAAACATAACCCAAAACATCACTAATTTGTACCAATTTACATAAGTTCATCACAATTTCATATACTTTCATTAAGCTACTAGTCCATGCCAACACAGTTTTAATCACAAACTTTTATAGCTTATCAGATCTGGTTCATTTTCATTTTTCATTTTCAAGTTCAAATTTAGCATTTCACCTAATGGAACCCTAGTAAAACAGACTTAGACACGCGGGTGAACTACACCATACCCAAGTAGCTCATATGAGCATAAACTACACCAGACCAAATCACTAAAGTGCAAAGTCCATAGACATCAAATGTATATACAGATGCAAATACATCCCTCCACCACACCAGGGTTTCCAAAGAGACATGGAGTTAACCATAGAATGGCTACTACTTATCATCCGTAAACTAATGGACAAGCTGAAGTATCGAATCAAAAAATTAAAAACATTCTTGAGAAGGTTGTGAACCCTTCAAGGAAAGATTGGTCTTCCAAACTGGATGACGCTTTATGGGCATTACGGACAACATACAAAACTCCATTAGGGATGTCGCTGTATCAATTGGTTTTTGGGAAAGCATGTCACTTTCCAGTTGAATTGAAGCACAAAGCAATGTAGGCAATTAAGCAAGTGAACATGGACTATGAAGCTGCTAGAAAGAAAAGGACGTTGGATATCACAAGAAAATGCTACAATTTACAAGGAAAAGATCAAATGATGGCATGACAGAATTATTTCGCAGTAACAATTTATCATGGGTCAACAAGTTTGATTATTCAATTCTAAACTAAAATTACACCCGAGTAAATTGCGCTAACGTTGGTATGGACCTTTCAAAGTTGTCGAAGTATTTCTTCATGGTGCAGTCACAATCAGAGATTTACATGATAGACACCAGTTCAAAGTGAATGGACAGCGGTTGAAACACTATTTTGGGAATATTAATCAAAAGTAGGCAAAGACCATTAAATTGTTCTAAAAATTTTAATTTTTATTTAAGTTGTCATTATGTGATTTTATTTTATTTTATTTTGTTTTGTTTTTGTTCAAGTTTGTTTTACTGCCTTTTTTATTTGCAAAATAATTAGGTACCATTGTCGATGCACTTGGGCTTTATTGTCAACGCAGTTTGTACTATTATACTATCACTTATGACTCATCAAGAATTAGGGCATATCAGAAATTTCAAATCCCACTGTTTGATCAAAAGTAACCTACCCGTCTGATCTATTTGAGCGGGCGCAATTCTCATTGGACATATTTATTCCCGCCAGCTTTACACCCCTTCACAAAAGTCACGCATTTCCATCTTCTTCATTCACTCGCTATAAACCCCCTCTCCACTTGTCGACTATAACACATACAAAGTAGCCATTTTTATTCACTTTCTCTTCCCCAAGCTCGTACCTTTACAACTTTAAACTATCTTCACTCAAAAAATAGCAAGAATAAGAGGATCAGTCAAGAAAGCCACCAAGTCTGTTAAAGAACACTCGTCCTCTGCAACTGTAGTTTGTAAACCAGAATCCTCCATGCCAACAGATAAAAAAGAGGTGGTGATTTTTTTTAACGAAAGCGGCCAAGGACAGGTTTTAAGATATCAATTTGAAGCGAAACTTCCACCCAGAACAGGGCATTCTCCTTTCGCAATAGTAAGACTTGGGCAAGCAAGTCTACAAAACCATCTCTAAGCTGAAGTGGAAGACTTTTTGCACTCATCCTAAAAGCTATTCTCCTTTATTGGTACGTGATTTTTACACTAACCTTTATGACCATGAGTTAGATTTTATCTTTGTTCAAGAAAGGTTAATCCCATGGGATGCTAAAAAGAGCAATGAGCTGTGAAACACTAAAGTGGATGTAGATGAACACTTTAAGTTCTTTGAGGATATCCTAGGTGACAAAACAAACCTGTTGGTGAAGGATTTATGTGTCGAAGGAGCATTGTGGACGGGTTCACATCAAGGGAATTATACGATGCACCGACGCTTCTTAACACTACAAAGCAAAATTTGGTTTCATTTTGTCAACTGCCGGCTACAACCCTCTACTCACAGCACCCAGTCACCCTTGATAGAATGTGGCTGATACATTCAATTGTCAAAGGTAGAAAACTGTAATTTTAGTTTTCCCATCATTAGTGATGCTATTGTGCCAGCAGAAAGGGATCGTGCCCCGTGATGATAAAGAAGTCCTGGATAATAAGGGCCCGATCAATAAAGCCTCTATTGAAAAAAAGACTCGTGGCAAAGATACAACGACAATGAAGGAGGTAGAGACAAGCAAGACGAGGAAGGGCAAAACCAAGGCAGAAAGCAAGGGAACAAACCTGACTGCAGAGACATCATTGTTGCACAAAATGAAGGATATCGAGAAGTTAGCCAATTCTATCAGCAATAAGCAGATCAGGCTTGTCGCTACAATAGAGGATATAGACAGATCACAAAATTTATTCTATGCTTATATCAAGGGTTGGAACAACTCTATTGTAGCTGCATTAAGTCAGTTAAGCCCGGTCCCACTCCTAGAATTTCCAGTGTTCCCACTGGTCATCCGAGATTATAAACTCTCATCCGAAAATGATGACTTAAGGGATCGAGACAGATCGGTGGCATCCCCTCTCATTGTGCACATCTCTATTAATGAGAAAAAAGAGGAATCAATAGACATTGGAGAGTGCATACAAAGGACTGATAGCCTAGTCGAGCGTGACTTCATTACTGGTAAAAAGGAACCTACTGTTGAGGAGGAAGTCCTTGTTGCAGATGTGAACAAGAAAGACGAGGAAAAAGATACTGAGAAAGAATATGCTCAGAATATTATCACTGCACCCGAGTTTATGGGTGCAACTACTGATAATTTGGAGCGAGATGGAGCTAGACCAGCAAAAGTTGTAGAAGAAGCAACCGATGATGCTGGGGCAGAGCTGGAACCTGAGGAGTGATCTGATGACAGTGTGAAGCCCAAAGAAAAGAAAAGAAAGCGCTCCAAAGATAAAAAGCTCAAGAAGGAGGAGAAAAGAAAAGAGGAAGAAGAAACATCGTGCAGCCACATCTGTGGCTGATGAAAACTTAGTTTGTTTTCAGTTTTTTTAGCTGTCGTGTTCATGTATTGCACGTAGCTGTAATTTTTATTTTGTTAGTGCACATTGTCATTGCATTTCTATTTTCATTTCATTTTAATCTTAGTGTATTGAGGACAATGCAAACTTTAAGTTTGGGGAAATGCATATGGGGTTTGGAAATACACCCACATTTTAATTATTTTTAGTTTAATAAAGCATGCAAGGTTTATTTATGGTTAATGCAAATGTGTTTGAAATTTTTTGTTACATTCGATGCTTAATTCTTGAATCATGTGAATTATCAATAAATGAGTTGGATAAATTTGACTGAATGTTGTATATTCAATTCTTTGATGAATGATTTAGGTTGCATTAGTAATGGATGACTAGTAGCATTCCTTAAATCTTGAATGAATCTAGCTTTTACAGCTGTTTATATATATAGTTATGAATAAGAGACACTTCAAAGTGGGTATATTGTGAAATGTTAAAAAGGGAACACTCCAATGCAAACGTTAGAAAAATGAATCTGGCCAAAGGTTGTCTCTACATGAGTGTGCGTTGGCGCAATTACATACTCTCTGGGGGTTTGTTGCACTCCATTGTTACTTCTCAAGAACAAGGGTACAATAATGCAACGATATCCCTTATTCACAAAAAGAAAAAGACATATTTATGGTAGTCATATATACTTAGTATTGTACAATAAATACTGTATTGGTAGATAGAATTTAGGATATGAAGCATGATGTTGGTTTTGATGAAGTTGCAATCTTATTCATTCATACTATTTTATTGTCGATGCAATATTCTGTCATCTGAATATGACTTATTCATTAGGATTTTAGCTGATTCAAGTTGCTAGAATGATCATTTGCCTTAGTGATTTCTTGTGTAGCCTTGCTAGTTTCTGTTTTACTTGAGGACAAGTAAAAACTCAAATTTGGGGGTGTGATAGTACTAGAAATAACATATGTTTTCTCCTTACTTATTAGTTAATTTGTCCCCAATTAGTTATATTTAACACATATTTTAGCATTTTCAGTTCAAAAATTGCATTTTATAACTCAGTGGATCTTAGCTTATTTATCTTTAATTTTTTCATGTTTTGGTACCAATGTCGTTGCATGAGTATTTTCAAATTGCACCCAAAATTGTCGCCGCACCTGATAGCTATCCAGATAAAAATAAAAATGTATAAGCTATCCAATCTGGTATAACCAACTTGTATGTACAAAAGCAACATGATTCTAATGAAAGGACACCGTGCTATTTGGAAGAATATAAATATTCACGTGAAAAGGAAAAAAAATAGGCTTTTTGGGGGGTATTATCTTCTTCAACCTATCTTTTAAAGCTTTTCGGCTATGGTGGCTTAAGTCTCCTACTGGTGAATCGACGTGAAAGGGACGCAGATCAGCTCTTGACGAGGATCCCTGAGTGTGACACAAGAGCGAATGTAGAGATTCAAGTCAAGATTGTCTAGGAATAGTATTCTCCACTTGTTTCTTTTATATTTCTTTTCTAAATGATGGTGATTACTTTCTATTTAATGTTTGTAGAGAAGTACACATGATTTCTGGGTTAAATGTTATTTTATTCAATCCTACTTCTAATATTTAATCTTTGGGTTTGAATTTTGTAGCATGGAAGTGTTATTGCTGTCACTTACACTGGAAAGTGCAACGACAGTTCAAGCTAAAAAGCATGACAATGGAAGTTGCTTGAGGATTAGAGGAATGTAATCCACTTGTTCTTAATAGGTTAATATGCATGTTTAAGTCTTAGATTAAATATAAAAGTTAAGCTTGGTAAGATATTCATTGCAATTTAATGCATTAAGAATCACCTATCCTTTTATACCTTGTGAGCACTTAGTATTCTGTTAAATATTCACATTGGGGATCCCAGCTTATCATTATCATATTTTATCTTATTGTTTTCAAGTTATTGCTTCGACAACTACTGTCACAATTTATCTCATTTCTATCTATTTATTATACTGACATTGATAGACAAAAGACAACCATCCTCGTAAGATCGACATCCAACAGACTCATATATGTCTACTATACTTGCATCAATAGTGTACGCATGCATATTATTGCTGTGACGTTAAACAACCAATCACTCATGTAGTAAACAATCTGACATGATGATCATGACGCGATTGGGAACGCTGTCAAGCATGCTAATAAGAGGATCAACCAAAAAAATACAAAGGTAAAAGAAACTAGTAGAAACATAATAAACGCGAGCATTTGTGGAAGAAAAGAGTATTTCTTTCAAATTATTCACAAAGAAGTATCTGCCATCAAGAGTCCGCTAGAATTGACGTATAAACCACCATTTGCTATAAAGTAACAAAACGGTTCTTTAGGTTTTGAATTCTAAGTGTTTATTGATAAAAAGGTCGCCATAAAAGTGGAAAGTCCTCCAAATGATGTTTTAAGAAAAAGGTCTAACGAGGACTATCTTAGGCGAGATGTCTGCCAGAGGCTAGCTATTCGATAAAGTTTGCCAAGGTTTAGCAAATTAGGAGGATGTCTGATAGGTAGGAACATCTAGCGTGTGAAATCTACTAAGGATTTTCTTTCGAACGAGAATCTTATCTTATACAATCCAAGGAGGAGGTAGTCTGCTGAGAACCATCTGTTTATAGGAGTATCTTGTCAGACGTTTGAGGAGGGAAAGTCCTATGGGGCCATCTTGCAAGTACGAGTTCATAAAGGAAAAATGGCATTTTTATATCAGACAGATCTTATATTCAAGGGTCATAAATAAATATATTAGTAAATGGGTTTTTCCTTTAAAATAAAATACATACACAAGCTAAGATGATGAATTTGGAGATGTTACAGTAAGCCGATATTGGTTTCAATGCGAAATGAAGGGATCAGGGTAAGAATCTTCCATGGTGGCAAGGCATCTGTAAGTCTACCAATAGTTTTTGATGCCAATCTGCGTAGTTGTGTAAATGGTTATCCTTTGTTGAGTCAACCCAACAAAGTATATAAAAGTTTGAAGATGAAGCCAGACAATGTCAAGTCATAAACGTGGCGTTAGAAAAAAGGTAGTTCCACCTAAAACTATCGATGTGTTCGCCAATGATTCATTGAAGAAGAATGCATGGGTGCTGCTTGCACCAGTCAAACTGCGGGATCTCCTATGATATACAAGGAGTTTAATTTTGTGCATTTGATATTTATTTCTTGAACTTCAAAGTCTTATAAACTTACGTGTATCTTACCTTGAATGTAGGGTCAAGAGATGACTCGAGGATCGTGTGGAGGGACCAACCCAGACACCGCCAAGTTCATATAAATGGAATCATAGTTGTATCATGCATATAGAAGGGCACCCCTCGGGGTTCAAATAAGTGAAGTTTTATTAAAGTTTTGAATTTCCAAGTCGTTGTACATATATAATCATATACATGCTCAATAAGGGAAATTGATTGTAAGAACCTTAGAAATTGTAGAAAGTTTATTTGTAGTTATATTTTGAAATTTGCTGATAATTAAAGAGATTAAAGAAAAGTTATGTGATAAAAATTGAATTAATCCTAGTGATATTTAAGTTGAAAATGATTTAAGTTAGAATTTTTGTTATGTAACTTGGGTTAATTGTGACACTTGGTACCTAGACCCAACAATCAGATCAGGTATAGGGTGTTACAATGTTGAGATAGCCTTGATGAAATCACCTACATAAGTGTGAAGAACTAGCCATTTTTTATGAAAGACTTTGGGCAATCTTTTTAGAGCACTTACCAGCATTCTGAGGGTATTGGCTAAAACTTGTTGATCTACCACGGAACATCAATTGGGTCTAAGGTTAGTCGTGTGCCATGAGTTAACCCCCTATATTAACAAGTTCAAGACTCATTTCACTACGTACTAGTTCAAATCCACATGATACTAGTTCTTAAGCTGTTAATTTTGTTGTTGCTCTTCTCACATTTTACCTTTTTTCATGTTTATTAAAATTTCTAATTATTTTGCATTAGTGGAGGAATGTTGGTAATGCAAAGTGGATAATCTCACATTGGTCAAGGAAAGGCTTCTAAGAGGTTTAAATATAGCCTTGCCTCTTACCCTCATTTAGTAATTAGGGAAAACAAGCCCAACACATACGCGTTACCGCCGCCATTGCTACTTGACCCGATCCGTGTTTGTTTCTATGACATGTACCACGTGTGTTTCTTTTTGAATAAATTTTTTTTCCTTTTATTAGAAATATTTTTTTTTTGTTTTCAGAATATTTTCGATTAAGAAAAATCCTCTACTATTTTTAGAAACTAACACTGCTATTTTACTATTTTGCCCTTCAAAAACTAGTATAAATAGGTCATTCTTCTCATTTTTCACAAAAAACAAGGAAACAAGAATCTCATCTTTGCCTTTCTTAATTCGCTTGTTTTTTGTTCAGAAAACTTTTTTGGTCGAAATTCCGACTAAGTTATCAGCTTTAGTTTTCAGACTACTTTTCTGAAAACATTTGAGAAGAGAAATATAATTTGTGTTCCACCTTTTTTATTCGGGTGTACAAATATTGAAGTACTGTATTAACCTTGGAGGGGCGACGTCCACTACACGGTTACACCGATCAATGTGGATTTGTATCTACAGTAGTGGTTCTTCTACGGCATAGTGATATTTACGCTCAATTTATTTATCCTGTCAGTGTTAATTATTTCAGTTTGCAGTAGTATATATCCAAGAGAAAGAAAATTTATTTTTAAGATTTTTTATAAAAGCCAAAAGAAACAATATTTTCACTATCTTTGAACTTTTTTTTATAAATGTCATGTCACAAAATGATTGTCTAAAAGAAGTGTTTTTTTAACGAAGCAAACAATTAGAGTAATATGTGTAATAGAATTATAGTTTAGATACTACTTTTCAAAAAAAAATATATAGTTATCAAAATAAAAAATGATATAATTTAAATATAAATTTATCATTTAAGCCAAATTTTTATTATATATCCATATGATATCTAAACTATAAAATTAATTATTTACTTTACCAAAATTTAAGGCTGAAGGGCTAAACTATAAACGAATTTCTGAAGTGACTGGTATAAAAGAATGAAACTACCATTGAAACATTACATAAAATAACTAGTTTGTGGCACAACCTTGGTGAAAAAAATTATATAATAATTTTATAAAAATAGACATAAAAGCCAAATGTAACTTTCGTTAAAATGGATAAATCATAATATTTTGTGCTCAAATCAATATATATTTTTATATTTTATATAAAAATATAAAAGAATACTTGTAAGATAATATTTCTTGTTTTGTAAAAAATATAATTTTTAATTGTTTTATAATTAAATTAAAATCTAATTGCTAACTAACATTAACTCAAGTGAAATTTTTTTGGGTAAACTATACAAATAGTCACTTTTGTTTGCTTCGGATTATATTTTAGTCATTTATGTATGAAATGTTACGTTTTAGTCACTTACGTTATCGTTTTGTTATGAAATGGTCACTCCACCGTTAAACTTCGTTATCTCCCTAGCGACAGTCCTACGTGACAGTCCAAATGGGTTTTAAATGCCAACTTAGATATCCAGTTGTTAGGATAAAAATAAATTTTTAATTAAATAAATTTAATTCGGACTGCAACGTAGGACATCCAAGTTGACATTTAAAACTCATTTAGACTGCCGTGTAGGACTATTGTTAGGGAGGTAACGGAATTTAATGGTAAAGTAACTACTTTGTAACAAAACGATAACATAAGTGACTAAAACGTAACATTTCAGATATAAGTGACTAAAATGTAATTTGAGGCAAACAAAAGTGACTATTTTTATAATTTACCCAGTTATTTAAATAATGCATAATAATAACTTAAAAAGAGAAAGAAAAAAAAGGACCCCACACGTGTGGTAACATATGCACACAATAATTAGGGGCCCTAGCTTGAATGGCTGAGTGGGCCCACTATTTTAGGGGCACAGGATAAAATAAAGGAATGATTAAGGCTCCGTTTGTTTGCCAATAAAATATTTTCCGAAAAATAATTTCTGGAAAATAATTTACTTATTTGAAAATGATTTACTTTTCTGGTGTTTGGATAAATCTGTGCAAAATATTTTCTGTTTTTTTGCAGATTTCTTGAAAATACTTCATAAAAGCTGTTTTAAATTAAACAAATACATATTTAAGAATTTATTATCTTTTCATTGTTTAATTGAGTTTATTATATATATATATTAATAAATTTATATTTTAAATTATTTTTACATATATTGCAATGATTTATTAGATGTATATAATAAGACTATTTTTTTTTTTTGTTTCACTTGAAGACACAAATACGATATAACACATTCATTTGTTTGGATCATACAGGAATTGTATACATTATCAATCAATTAATTACAACTTGTTTAACATCCATCCATAAAATGCTTGGAAATTTATTTTCTTGATTACATATAACAAGCCTAAACTTCTTTAAAATGGATGTGAACTCAAAAGGACAAAATTGAAGATTATGGGGGACGCAAATCACACCGATTATAAAAACCAACCAAATAGCTTTAACCATTGATTTTCTAACACACTTGGACAATGTTTTGTTACCCAATGACGTAAGGTTCAAAGAGTGTTATTCAAGTATTTGGATCATACTACATTACATCAGTCGCTCGTTCAAGCTCTTCTCTTAGAACTTTAATGCTGAACTTGTCCACAACTCGACCAAGGTCATGAGATACCACAAATGGATCCTCTATGCAGATTAAATGACGATCATTGCCAATTCTTCTTGTCCAGTCTTTTTCTCCCTTACTGCACAAATGGAGTCATCAAATTAAAAACGTTTTTGTTTTGTAGAATTCATTTATTTTATCCCCACCTACAACTATTTAGTCCTCGGTTTATGCAAAACCAAATATAGCATCTATTGACCATTTGCAAATTTACAAGCCATTCTAAAAGAGTGCACTCATGTTTCTCCCTGCTCAGAACTTACTACAGTAAATGTGATCTGTTAATATTTTAATTCATTCACCACAAGATGAAACTAATACCCAAAGAAAGTATTTAAAGGGAAACCAGATACATGAATTTTAACTTGTACTTATAAGTTCAGAAACCATGAAAACATTTTATATTTTCACCTCAAACTTTATTAGCATTCCTGAAAGATAATAGTTTGCATCTCACCTGATCAAGCTTCCTGTGCGTACAGATATTACTAAATTTGCATAATCATGAATATATGCCAATAGTTAAAGAATGCCCACACCAACAATGTTGTAGCAAAGGTAGGGCAAAATCCAAATACTAATTAAAAACAAAAATTGATATGGGAAGCAAAAAGCATACACACCTGCAAGCATGGAAGGATAGCAGGTCTACGTTGCTGTAAGAAATGAATGCACATCAAAACATACCAACAAAGAAAATACTAGTTAAAAATAATAATTGATAAAAATAAATAAATAACTAACAAGAACAGGTGACTTTATAGCTGCAAGTTAACTTAAGCAATACCTGAAATGTGTCCTACCTATCTCTAGATACATGAATCTTACCCAAATTGGCATCATCACAGCTTATACTTTTATCTATGTTTATTCATTTCAAAGCAAACCAAATAGACTAACCACAAACAACATTGAAATATGCTGCTCAGGAATGATGTTGCTATCTATGGGAATAGCATTATAGTTGCAAACAACTCACGCGTAGCTAGATAGAGTTCTTTAGTAAGTTGCATTCACTCCTCTGGTATTGGCCCAGTGTTTCACAATAAAAGCCAACTGCTGTAATCTTACTTCGATCTTTGCATAATCTTGTAGAAGCCTTGTATTTACTACAGCAAAAACATTGTTTACGCATATGTCACAGGAAATTCCAGTCACTGGATCCATAAGCTTTACTATGGGGACCCTAGCACGAGTCAGTGCCTGTACATGAGGCCAACAACAAGTTATACTCAATTTTACTAGAAAGTTTAACCATAAACAGTCTAAGTTTCAATTGCAATATTCTCTATACACATTATGAGTTTGAACTTCAAGTGCAAATTCTCTATACAGATTATGAAAGCATATCAGCTGGAAGTGACAACAAAAAGTAAGAAAGTTCAATGGAAACAGAAGGAGGGGGGGCTCAGAACCTGCAACTTCTCAAACTAATATAAATCAGATGATGAACCTTAAGGGTTGTAAAATAGAGACTACTTAAGGGGAATGTACTAATCAAATTTCAGCAGACGATTTTCGCATCTTAAATTATTATCCACAAAGGCAAACAAAAAAGAATGCATTAATTGCCACTTGTAATCAACCTATCAAGATTACAAACCTGCAGAGTGCACAAATTGTAATCATGGCTCATCAACATTGGCCTATTTAAAAGTAAAAAATAAAAAACCAAATTCCTAAGAAGCAGCTATGAATAAATAGAACAAATCAGTTGAAACAAAGCGAATTCAGAAAATTGCCATCTAAAATAAAACAAAACTGAAAATCTAAGCAAACATTATATATCAATTTGAAAGGAAAAAAATTATCGCTACAGCACATATGTAGTTTATTATAATGAATTAGAACCCAATTAAACCTTCTCTCTACCCCCATTTCATTGATCAGCCAACTGACAACGAAAAGAATAATAGTAATCATCAATTGAATGCCGAAATAAGAGAACTTCCCAACCAAATAAAAAGAAAAGAAAAATACCTGCGTAAGTGATTTGGTGTTAGAAAATTGATAGAGGTGGGAGAAGAAGAAAGTCGTGGTGAGGCTCTCACAATTGCAATAATCCTTCCAGTTGTTGCATAATTACTGTCCAAATCAAATACCCAGAATCAATACTTTATCACTCTGTCCTTAACATTAACAAAATATAAACAGATAAAAGAGTATCGAAGAAGAGAGAAAGAGGTGAAAGCAGCCATAGATTTTTGGGCTGATATCATTTTCTGCTTCTCCCAAGTTAATGATGGATATTATTTTCCGAAAATCATCTAATAAAATTCTAGGGAATTGCCAAAATTATCGGTTAAAATGAACATAAAAAAGATGCCATACCTTAAGCCAAGACCCTCGGAAGAGGAAGATTTGAGTGAAATGAAACAGCAACCCTGAGAAGAGAAATATGCGACGGACACAGCAATTGAAATAAGAGATGAAAAACAGAAGAAGTAGAAGGAGGAAGCTTACCTGGATGAAGAAGAAGGAAGATGAGAAGAACTGCTAAGAAAGATTGGTGAGAGTTGGAAAATGTCTTACACAAAAAAAAAATCCGTAAAAGCATAGATATTTTACGCGTGGTTTTGAAAATATTTTACATATGTAAAATGTTTTCACTCAAACAAACAACGTAAAATTAGTAAAATATTTTTTAAAAATTATTTTCCTGGTAAATAAACAGACCTTAATTATAAGGAGAAAATCTAAACTTTATTTCTTCTTCTCATTTTTATCGAGTTAAGTTTAAATACGGTTAAAAGAATGGACGAATTTTTTTTAATAATGGATGCTATTGATGTTTATTTTATTATCAAAAATTGAGAATCAGATGAAGTAATAAAAGATTTATTCGGATTATTAAGTTTTTTCATTGCTTTTGAATGATTTTTTATCGTTATTTTTTAAGTTTTTTTTTAGATAAAAATGCATTTGGAGTCATATATATATATATATATATATATATATATATATATTAAACAAAGAAATTTTGAACCTAAAGGCAAAATTTTTTATTTTTTTAAAATTTTTTCTTTGAAAAAACACTTTTTGAGTAAAATGACATTTTTAAATTTCTTTATAATTTAATGTATTTTATGCAATATTTATATTGGGTACACAACTATTTTGGTATTGAAATTTATTTTAAATATAAAACATTATATATTTAAATTTGTAATGATTATATTTTAATATTTAAAATATAGTTTACATATTCAAATTAAATTTTATAAATAATTAATATTAATTGTTTAAAAATATTTAAAATTTATATTTCATATAAAAATACTTAAAATGAGTTACAATAAATTATTTTTTTAATTAATAAATTTAAATATTATTCAAATGTATATTTTTAATTCACGATATCTTTAAAATAAAATTTTAATTTTAAAAAGTAAATTTTGATGACAATATTAAATATTTAAATTTTAAATTGAAATTTTAAAAAATATTTGTTCACATACTTTTGATATAAAAGTAAATGGAAAACCAGCAGTTAGTTAAATCAACCTTGAAATGAATCCTGTACCTTTTAAAATAATAATTTTAGGAAAAAGGCATCGAGTGGGTCTCTCACACTCTTTTTTGTCCTTTCTTGTTTAAAAAATAAATGTGAAGTACAAAAGGAAGGGGGAGATGAAAGAAAAGAAAATGAATCAATGCCACACGAGGGAAAGAGAAAGAGATGACTACTGAAAGTTGAGGGTCCTACCCCTCTAATTATTTTTGCTATCAACACAAAAGTAGGGGGGGAATGAATCCTTTTCTCGTTGGCTACTATCAAAATTATCAATGTAGTAAATGGCACTTGTGATTCTAAGGCGTATTAGTTTAATCTTAATTTTCAAGCCGTAATGGGTTACGAGCGATATAGATAGAATAGAATTTTATTGAAAATTTAAATGTAAATATTTTATTTCTGTTGTAATTCAAATGACTCCAATTGTAATAATTTGATCTTAGTTGAAAGCGTTATAATTAGAGGTGTGCATGGGCCGGGCCCGAAAAAAATATTCTGCCCGTTTTCAAGGCCCGGGCCCGGCTCGGCCCGAAATATGGGCCTAGAATTTTGTCCAAGCCCGGCCCGAGAAAAAAATGATAGGCGAGCCTGGCCCGGCCCGGCCCGACCATATTAAAATTTTTTTACTTTTTTATTAAATAAAAACTTTAAAATATAATAAATCAAATGCATTTAAAACATAAAAAAAATATTAAAAAAATGGGACGAAAATAATTCTTAAAATAATATATAAATTAAAAATATAATAAAAATAATTATATTAAAATTAAAAAATTGAAATAAATTAGAACTAAATTAAGAACTAAATTATATTAATAACAAAAATTTTACAATATCAAAATAACATTAAAAACAATAAAAAAACCTAAAGTAAAAAAAACTAAAGTTACTTAAAATTTAAAATAAAAATAATTTAATATTAAAATCGGGCCGGGCCCGGGCCAAAAAAATCTTGCCCAAGGCCCGGTCCGTTTTCTAAACGGGCCTCTTTTTTTTCCCAAGCCCATTTTTCGGGCCTATATTTTTACCCAAACCCTCCCATTTTTCGGGCGGGCCTTCGGGCCGGGCCGGGCCGCCCGGCCCATGCACACCTCTAGTTATAATAAACTAATCATTCGATTAGTGTTTTTTTTTGTTAATTATTTCTGTTTTCCCCGTAAACTTCAACATCATTTTGTTAATCAAGAACCAATGCATTATATTATGTTTTGAGTTTATGAAGAATTTAGGCGTAATTTATGTTGGAATATTTATATGATTAAAACATGCTTCTTCTTTTTTAGTTTTTCATTCTTCACATATTTGGAATTTAATCATTTTATTGTAATTTTTAGAAATTTAGTTTCTTCACTTTTCAAATTTAAAAGTTTAGTTCAAATTGTTAACATCGTAAACATTATTTTTTTAAAAATTTGTTGGGGTGATGTTTTGAAATAAAAAAAAAAATTTACTCACTTGGTGGTCATATAACCAATAAGATTATGTTATAATAGACATGAATTCAATAGATGAATTTGAACAATGTTAACAATTGAACTTGCATTTTTAAATTTAAAGAGTAAAGGGAATAAATTCCTGAAAATAAAAGTAGAATGACTAAATTTTAAATGTATGGAAAGTACAAATACTTTGAGCATATTTCAACCTGTTTATAATGTTTCAATAGTTACAAGTGAAATGTTACAAATGATAAAAAAATTTTATAACTTGAAAGTGATCAATTATGTTTGTTTGTTATTAAAAGTTGTATCTTTTGGTTATTAATAAAGAGTTATTTCTATTATGTGTTGCGAACAGAAAAAGTTCGAAGACTGCAATAGAGAAAGTGTTTGTATTCAAGAGCGAATAGCACCAAGGTCCTAATGAAATGAGTTGGCAAACAAAGTTAGAGGTGAAAAAGAAAGAGTGGGAGGTTACCTAGGAGCATAGGGCAGCCTAAGGACCCTGAGATGATGGTGAAGAGGACTTATGGGTGGCTTACAAACTTCTTTGACTCCTTTAACTCTTTTAAGGGAAGAAACTTTAGAGTAAGTTGGAGGAGAAGTTATGGTGACTTTAAAGGCCAATGTATTAGACACCAAAAGGGATAAAGGAAGACCCTAATGTGTCTTACGAACTTTTTGAACTCTTTAGTGGAAGGATCGATGATTATTTGGGTATTTGAAGGAAACGGGTCTAAGAAGTGTGTTTGAGATGGACGAAGGCATGGGATACATATTCCTTGGACTCCTCTAGGATGAGGACTTTAAACTCCTTAGCCTAGGGTTTCAAAGGGGAGGGAAACTACTAGTGATGATGGGAGTTTGCGAGTTTCAAGCATGGGGTTAGACGCCAAAGGACCTTGAGGCATGGGCAACCTATTCCCTGGGTTACAAAGTGACTTGAGGGCATTCCGTACTCCTCATACTCCACTTAGGGCACGAGGGTCTTGTTGTTATGGTTCCGTGTCACTTGACTCCTCGAACGCTTCCTTGAACGTGCGAGAGAGAAACCAAGGTCAGTGTGTATTGGATATTGTAGCAATGATGCCATCATTGATCATTTTTAATAGTTAGAGAGGTTTACTTCCTAAGATGTCGGGGTTTTAGAGTATGCTCCAACCTTTCCTTATGGAAGTTTAAGAAAGATCACTTGGGGGTCTCCTTTTGATGTTTTTGATATTTTTAAGGAGAAAAAGTATTTTGATTCTCTTATGGCTTTTGAGGAGTGGGTAATCTTATATGAGACTTCTAATAGAGGTCACAAAGGAAAGGATAAAGGCTATAACATTGATATTTTGTATTCATTTTTTTGTGATATCTAACTTAGTAAACTTTTTCTTTTTTTCTTTCTTTCCTTTTTTTATCCCTTTTTTTAATCTTTATTTTTTATACTTATCGTATTTTCTTTATACTTCAACACCATTTTTACTTTTTTGGGGTTATGAAGGGTCCTATTTTCCTTTTTTGCCTCAACCTTCTTTATTCTCGGTTGAGTCGTAATAGGTCACCCAAAAGCTAAGCATGTTGGTTTCAATGGGAATTACTACCTCAACCCAATAGGTTAAGGTGAAGGGCATCTCTTCTACCCATCTTCCTTTTTCTTATTCAATTCTCCTCTAAAGTTTTCTAAGTATCTATTTATTTTTAGCCTCGATATATTTGTTTTCTTAAGGTGAGCTACATTGGAAAAATAGAGTTTTGTGTTAAGTTCCTTTTAGAAATCTTTAAACCAAGGGTTGTCAAATTGTTTTCCATTTTTTTTCACATAGGAGTGGGGTATCTTAAAGTGGAAAATGATGTTCTTCCATATGGAATACTGTTGGAAAAATCTGGTTTGAAAACGGTTTTCTTCATAGTAATAAATCTTAGACCGAAATCATACCTGTGTTTTTGGATAAGTGGATCCTTGATTTTTTTTTTACTTTCAACCAAACGATCTTCTCCGCTATTCTCGTACCATGTTCTGCTTCAAGTGTGGGCTCGAACCAATTGAATCAAAACATAAAACTAGAAAAAGTTCCCTTCTTTTGGGGTGAAAACGAAAATTCTCTCTTCTTTATAGAAACTGGTAGAATTATTATTAGGGAAAAATATATTTAATAGTTGAGAATTAATTCTCTTTATTTTTCGGTAGAATAACAATCTCCCAAAAAATTTTGTAAATCCATCTATTTATAGTAGGAGAAAGTAAAACCCTTGTTGAGTTGTAGTGATTTATTTCAAATAGAAAAACAACTTCCTACTTAGAGTAGGAGAGGGGTGGATGACACACCCTGGTATTCCTACTAGGGTTGCCACCCCCTTCATATTACATGAAGGGTTATGGGCCTCTCTCACATTAGGTCCAATTACGAGTACTTCTTGGGCCTTTTTGACCTAGTACTCTATAATATGATCTAACCTGATCCAGTTTTTCTATTTCCCAAAATAAACTTTAATATTTATATATATAAAAAATTTCTCATCCTTATTTTTCCCCCGACAAAATTTTGATGATTTTACCCCTGGTAAAAATTTAACGATTTTGCCCCTGATAAAATTTTGAGAAAATATGTTCAATATTTTATAACTTAACATGTTCACTATGACCGAGTGATTTATTTTCATTTTTGAGCTCCAAAACAATCCAGAAACAAACTCATTCTTCTAATCATTTTTTAAGTAATCCATATAGGATTGTAAATGAATAATTTTCATTTTCATTTTTTTGGAAACCTACATTTATTTCCAAATGATTTCATTTCTCCATTTTGGAGAATTCTGTTCATTTCTATTCAAAACTCAATTCATTTCTAGTTGCAACGAGCTAGCTAAGGGACCAATTGAACATATGTAGTTGAGGCTCAAATAATTTATAATTAAGTTCTATATTTTTCACCTATTAATTATAAACTCATTTAGTTACGAAGTCATTCCATTATAGTATCATGATTGAGCTCTCCCCAATGACATACCATTATGAAAGCAACTACTCAGTGCTCGTTGTAACTCTAATTTATATAGGTTTTTTTAGTAGTTTATAACATATTTTCACTTAAAAATAATATTAATCCTAAGTATTTGATCACTAATTGAGTGAATTTTGTTTATATTTCAATAATGGACATGATTTAAGGAATAATGTAATCTTATGTTATTTTGTATAAAATTTATGCATAATTTAATTGTTTTTGCTACATATTAATTTTGACTTTATTTAATGTAGTTGGACCAAGGAAATCATGCATAATTTATTTATAAAATAAAGTTACATGGACATGCCCAAATTCACTCTACATGGACAACAAACACATGCAAATGGGTCATGAATAGGTTGCTTTTGATCCAATTGAAAATGGATCAATTGATGGACAAGTCTGTAAATAATTGGGTCACCAAACCGTCCAAACAAGAGAGAACAAGCCCAATTTCAACATGACATTGGTGAGTAGCCCAAAAATTAGTTTTGGGAGATTTACTAGAGGTCTCTACAGTTGTAGATGAATAAGAAATTACCCCACAAGATTTGGCCTTGAAACCCACAAATGTGGCCAGCAAAGCTAATGAGTAAATGGGGGGATTTTTCGCACTATTTTTAGTAAACTCATCCACCAACCGTCACTATAAATACCCACCTCCATTCCCCATTTCAATTCATCCCTACATCCCTTACTCATCCCTCATTCAACAATCATCTTTTATTTCTCATTTTCTCATTTGCTCTCTTTCTTTCATGCATAGCATCCCTATTTTTCCTCTCCCTTAGCCAGCAAAACCCTTGAGAAGATACTCTCTTGGTTGGCCACCTTAAGGAGTTATTTTCGAAGGAGCAACACAGGGATTAAAGGAAGCCACTTCAATCGGATTTCGCAAGACTGTCGAATCTATCAGAATTTATTCTTTCTTATCTTTGTTTACTTTGAGTTTAATCATTTTTGCAATGTTCTTTGTTACCTTGTCATAAAAAATGATAGCTTAATTTGATAGCTAGAATGATTGAATCAATTCAATAAAGTTTGTTTAAATCATGTTTATAGTGTTTGTGCCTCTGTTGTTCATGTGTCCAATTAAAATCATGCATGTATTTCATTTATTAAAATATGATTGACTGCATTAGAATTAATTGCTTAATTCGACCCAGATGGTGATTAATAGACATAATAATTAGAAGGTGCATGCTTAGTTTATATCCAACCTAGAATAAGTTGAAGGTTCGTAATAGTATTACCTTGCATAGCTTTTAGGTTCATGTGATTATATTGTTTCAAACCGGCCTAGTCCTTGTTACTTCACATGAATTCTAAGAAACCCTTAGTTTAATATGGTCATGGTAGTATGCAAGCTTTAGTAAGTAAAAGATTCCGAAAAGACTTAATTTGGTTTCAAGCTCAAGAAAGATTGAGTTGCCATGCAATATTTTCCGAACATTGTTAAGCATTATAAAAATAAACTAAGCTGATGAATGTGATTATTCTAGCCTATGCATGTTGTTGTTGTTGAAGTTTGTGTTTTTGCTACTAAACCTATCTCATACATTTTAATTAATGATCATATTTAGGATAAATTGCATTAGGGATCATCTTGCATCTAGTTAATTATTATTTACATCCATAACTTAAAATATTGTGTTTTTATCACCAACTTGTGAACTTTAATTTTATAATTAATTGATTAACATACATAGCCCCTGTGGAGACCATAACTCTTTTACTTACTTATTACATGATAACGACTGTGTACACTTGCACAAACAA
Source organism: Gossypium anomalum (assembly GCA_025698475.1). Classification (NCBI taxonomy): domain Eukaryota; kingdom Viridiplantae; phylum Streptophyta; class Magnoliopsida; order Malvales; family Malvaceae; genus Gossypium; species Gossypium anomalum. The sequence continues at coordinate 52,179,588 of CM046966.1, read as the reverse complement.
TGCATTACACTCATCCTATGAACTTGTCATAAGTGTGTTACCCTCATAGGATATCCTTGATCTCTTTGGAATAATATCCGTTCTCCAAATATGGTCTTATTTTATCTCATGATAACCATTACATCTTCCTTCATGAAAAGTCAATCACTATCAAATAGTGATCAAGTTATTCATCATAAAAATGGATAACACGTGTTCACGTTTACTTTTCACCAACCATGTAGTGCCAATGAAAGGATATCATTTACCCATGTTTTGGGCTATGAATTCTACTATTGTGAATGGTGCTACAAAGTACAGAAGTCATACACCTAATGCACCATCTTTTGGTTCCTTATCTATTTGAACTTAGACTTTTACTTATATTAAAGTGTAAAAGTCATGCATACATAGTCCATCATCCACTTAGAATTTAGGTTTACCACATTATGAACGTTACAAGTGAATAAATCCATAAAAGGATTTAAGATCTATTTTGTTTGGGTCCTGTTCGAGTACTGTCAATTCAGTCAATCACATCTATATACCTATCTTCTGGGAGTCATTTGCTCTGATGCCTAAGACAAGGCATCTCTTTAACTAGGCTTGATAGCCGATATATTAGTATTTTAAATGGTGTGCTCATTTCTTATTAGACTAAGGACATGTTTAGGTTCGTATATCAATATAAGTTGTGTAACACCCCAAACTCGGCCTAGACGTTATGGCCGAATCTCAAAAATTACATTAACAATGTGCAAAATTATTTTTTATTTGAAAATAGAGGTTTTGAGTTTGAAAATGTAAAAATTTATAAGATTGACTAATTTTATCTCTTCAAAAGTTATTAAGTAAAATATATTTATTTTTAAAAGAAAAGTGTCATTTATTTGTAATGTTTGTTTGAAAACATTTAAATACTAGGGATTTTTTTATTATAATTCTATATTTTATTTTTATAAAGAAAACTCACAACTGATTTTCATAAAATTATTTAGGAAATTTAAGAAAAACATAATTAATTTTAAAAATAATAATAATTTATCAAAGATACTTAAAAACTCATAATTTTGCATGCAAAAAAATTGGTTATAAAGTCATAAAAATATCAATTTCAACCAAAATAAAGGTAAAGTCCAAAGTCCAAAAGTCCACAAAAACATAACCCAAAATTTGAATACTTAAAATCCAGTAAATATCCAAAAATGTAAAGTTTTCTGAGAGGATCCACCAAGTGCTGATCCTATTCTTGTGTTTGAATGTTACCTGAAAGGTTGAAACACTGATGGGGTAAGCTTTTAAGGCCAGTGTGAGATTAACACAAACTCAATCACATACTTTATAAACATATACATTAAATAATCATAAAATATTAAAACTCAATTTTTAAAAATATATCATGCATGATCATGTCAATGTATATTTCGTAAAAACGATGTAAATTTTTAGAAAACTATCCTACCCATCTCCGTTACATGCCATAATTATTTTTTCCCAAAACTCGGTGCACACCAAATTGAGAACAATGTCACAAATGCAGATAAACTACCATGTAATCAAATTCATGGACAAGCTACCAGAGTTGCAGATAAACTGCCATATAGGCATAATTGTGAATAGTGTCACATTAACGCAGATAAACTGTCATATACTCCCACCTTTCACATATCCCACCTCATCCATGTGATATGGCCAAAACACTCAAAATCATATAGGCAAGTTTAACATGCAAATCACGTACATACTCAAGGTACCAAATTTTCACATTCCATTTTCATAAGAATATCACATATGCCATATAACAAATAACATGAGAATGAGATGTGTCGAAACCTCTTTAAAAATGGGGAGGGTATTTTGAAAACGGGAGTCGCCACTAACCTTTTAAAGTGTGATTGGATCACTTCATAAAATGTTTTGGTCTACGAAATTACGAGAAAACATGTTCGGGAGTCGGTTACATACAAGGAAGGATTAGCAACCTTGTAACGCCCAAAATTGGTACCAAATTGAATAATTTTGTCTTAATGTCAGAAGTTTGAAAGAATTTAGAAATGAGATTTCCTTTAAAACAGTAATGTTTTGAGTTAAAAAGAATCAAGATTCCTTCGCTTCAAAAGAGTACAAGCATCACATCCAGCATGATTGGACACGATATCTTTAAACTTTCGTAACTGAAATCATCTTGTGATTTATAAAACTCATTTAGAAGGATATTTTTAGACATTCAGACAAACGGGAAATCACAACCCAGCATGTTAGGGCACTGCTTCCCGAGTTCCTGAATACCAAAAACATTGCCTCTTTTAAAAAAAATCCTTTTGAATCAAATGAGATATTTTTTGTTTTGAAAATAATGATGTATTTTATATTTTACAAGAAATTAATATTAAATAAACCTAGCTACATAATACATGCTTTATTATTTTAAATAATAAATAATGGCATAAATTACACAATATACATTATCATTTTATGCATATATACTCACAAATAACATGAATATACACGTTATCATTTCATGTAATAATATGAAATGGCAAAAATAATGAATGCAAATTAAACATATATAGTAATATTTCATGCGAGAATACAACATAGTAAACAATGAGAATAAGATGTATAATCATACTTCACGAAAATATAACTTACATGAATAAATAATTTTCATGTAAACATATAAAATCAATGATAACAAATAACTCGTGCAATGAATTTACATATTTAAACAATTAACACAAATATATTAATAACATATGAACATATAAAAAAGACTTAGGAAGAATCACATATTTGGCACAATGAATAATAAAGAGAAATTTTAAAGTGCTTAATACCTACTAAAAACGATGTGTAAAATACATATATAAAAATTTATAATAACATCCATACTACATGTTTAATACACATAAATATAATACTTAATAATAATTTATAAATCTCATAATAGTGTAATAATATATATATATATATATATATATAAATATATATAATAGCATATATAATATAAAATAATAAAATATGTAATGATAAATGAATTTTATATAAAAAATAATGTTTAATAATAATTTATAAAATTTTAAAATTATACATGATAATATGTAATAAGATATAAATATATGATAAAATATAAAATAAAATAAAATAATATATAATGTATATTTAAACATAAGATAATATAATATATATAAAAATATAAAAATATAAAATAATATATATTAATAAATAATATAAATATACTTGAATATAATTAATATACAAATAAATTTTTACATGTATAAATAAATAATAAATAATATCTAAAATAAATAAATTTAAGAAAAAGGATTGAAATTGAATTAAATTAAAGAGTCTGGGGTTAATTTTAAAAAAACAGAAACAAATTTAGACCCAATTGAAACATATTCAAAACTACAAGGGACTCACTGGGCAATTTGCCCTAATCCCAAAATGACGTCGTTCTTCAGAATGGATTTTAATGGCGATTAGGATTAAATTGAAACAAATATAAAAGATAGGGCCAATTTAAAATAAAAATAAAAATGAAATTTAAAATTTAAAATTTAAAAACACGGAAGAATCAATTAGGCAATTTGCCCATTTTCCAAAAACACGTGGATCCTCCCCGGGTCACGGGTCAACACGTGGATCCTGGCCTAAACGGTGCCATTTTAGTGCTTATTGAACTAAGCCAAAACGACATCGTACATAAGAGGCTATATATGCCAAATTTTAGCCCTGAAATCATTTTAAATCTATTTTTTTTAAAAAAACTAAAAAAAAACCTCTGAAAGAGGATTGAGGGCAGACACTCGGAGCGCCGTCGTGCCTCCGTTATCGGGCTCCCACGCGCCCACGCGCCGCCCTCGGCACCGTCGCGTACGGCGGTCGGGACCTTAAAACTTTGCCTTTCTCAGTGAATCAAAAGGTAATCCTCTTTTTATTTGTTTTAGTTTTCATATGCATATATTCATGACAAAAGACAAAGAGAAAAAAATGAATCACCTCTGTTCTTCGATAAACTGCTGTATTTTATTATATATGTGTGCTTTCAAAAAAACCCGTCCTGTTTACAGATTAGAAAAGGGTTTTTATAGCCTTTCTGCAAATTATTATATTTTGGGGAAAGAAATCTTTTGATTTCTTTCCATGTTTGTTCCTCTTTTTTTGTTGTGGTTATTTCCCTTTTTGCAGGTGCTCACGAGAATATCACGGTGGTGAGTGTTCTGGCCTTGATTTGTGCATCGGTCACTGCGCGATTCGGAGCTGGAGTCATGGAGCTGATGGAGGGCCACTGGAACGGCGCGAGTCGAAGAGTTGTGACGCTTAGGATGGTTGCGGCGCCTAGGGTTTTTGAAACCCTAGGCCTCTCTGTCTTCCGTTAATCGATTGGGCCACTTGGGCCCTGTGTATTTTGGGTAGCATACGAGCTTGGGTGTAATTGGGCACTGGGTAGTTTTAGGTATCTGGGCTAAGATCAATTAGGTCACAAATGTAGCGGGTTTTGGGCTAATGTAGTTGGGTCTTGTAAATGGACTGTTTAAAATAAATATTCATTTTTTATTTTTTGTTTTTGGTTTTAAGGTTCGGGCAAATTTGGGCTGCTACAAGATGTACATATTTTTCACAATATTAGAAAACATCAATATCACACAACATGCTTTTCACAAATATACAATTTAGGACAAATACTTACTTGATAAAAATCCATAAGGATTACTTATCTCACTTTATGAATACATATATTATCCTCATCAAACAACATAATTTTAATAGCAATATTTAAATCAATTAATCATAATAGTCTTAACATATTTAATGTTAAATCCTACACCTTATTTGTAGATCCGATGTGAAACACTCTCTATGAACGCTCTTACTTAGATTTAGCCTCAAAAGACTTATTTAATAAAATCAACAATGAATAAAGTTAGTATTTTCCAAGAGCATAATACATAAAATAACTTAAGTCTCACCACTTTACTTACCCCATGGTCTAACACTCGGATCAACGATTTCGTCTCAAACACTAGGGATTTCCCAGATTGTTGTTAGGCCCTTCAATAACATAAGAATCGAGCATTAAAACATGAGGAGAAATAAATTTCATTGACCACTACACCATTCATTTAAGAAGGGAAGTAAAGGGAAGAGGATGATTTCAATATTACTCTTATACAATGAGGTCAATGATTTGTCTTGATGGAGAACAAAGGAGTTGAGGGATCTATCAAAAGATCACTAGACAAATGAATCTAAAAAGAAAGAAACATTGAAATAAATGGTTTAAATTTGATCAATAGAGAAAGACAAATGATTAAAAAGAAAAAGGGAGAAAAAAATTTAACCACCGATGGTGAAGCAATGACGATGGTCCGGCGACAAGAAAGGAAGCGATCCGACAGAGGGTGTAGGGAAAAATAGCCAAAGGGTTTAGACATTAACAAATGGTGGAGAAGAAAAGAAAAGAGAAATGCTGAAAGAGAAAAGATAAACTGCGATGGCACGCTGTAGTTGTCACGGTAGAGGAGGTGGTACTTAGGGTGGCATTTGGAGGGAAAATGAGAGGAGAGAGATGGTCGGTGGAGGTTTAGCGGTGAGGTATTTCTGGTTCACAACTAGGAAAGGTGGAGGAAAAAGTAAAAGAAAGGGAAAAAGGGAGAGGTTGAGAGCTAAACAAAATAGAAGAAGAAAAGAGATGAAATGGGGAGGAGAATGGGAGGTTGGATGGCAAAAAGTGGTCAACCTAGTCTAGGTTCAATGTACCCTTCACAAGGTAAAAATAGAAGAAAAGGAAAGAGAGGGAGACAAGAGAGTGAAAAGGGGATCATGTTTCATCTTCATAAGGTAAGTCTGACTCATAAAGATGGAAAATAATCTCTTATGTATAGCATGTATAGGTGGACGAAAAGGGTGTTTTAGTACATGGAATTTCATCAAAAATTTAGTTAAAAAGATGCTAAAGTGGAGACTCGAACCTAGGACCTCTAGGATATTAATTAAACACTTAACCACTTGGGCATTTTCTTCCTTGTTTTCAATTTAGCAACAAAATAAATAAAACTATGGGATGTGACAAGTTGTCTTTTCGTACTACGATCCAACCACGTAATACCACTTGATATTAGTTAAATATTTGACAACCAACGAGCAACATTTGCTTACCTTTTACTTTGCATGCAAAAAAATGTGAGGAAAATTATACAAAGTATATTAATATAATCAATGAATTTGTTTTATTGACCAATCTGTTCAAAAAAAATACAAGTGTATATTGACTAAAATACTACACTTAGGGCACCAAATCCAATAGTCTCCCACTTGCCCTAGTAAAATAGAAAAGTCATGTTTTGCATTCTTGTGCCCTTTCATATGTTTCCTCAAAAGCTCTTTAGCTATAAGAGTCTTGGCTAAACAAATCCCTGAGGTTTGTCCTTATATGCAATCTTTGACTACGTCTACCATTTCGTCAAACACTACTATCTCCCTTATGTGTTTTTTCTATATGTGGTTAATTCAGGTTTAGCTATACCACACTATTATAGTGTCATAGCCTTTTAATACCTCATATTCGACCCTTCATAGTGAAGTTACCAGTGTAACCCTACTTGACACTTATTCACACTATGAACTTATGGTTTAGGACAAAAAACACAATCCAATGTCAATTTCCTCGAATCCCATTTGGAATTCAAAATCTGTATATCTTATAAGAGTGAGATCTCCTCAAAAATACAAAAGCATATAATCCCTCGTACTCTATAAATACTTGAGTATATGCTTCACTACTTGTAAGTGCCTTGGTCTTGGATTTCCCTGATATCGATTTGCCAACCGCACTACAAAATAGATATCTGGGCATGTGCATAGCATAGCTTACATTGTACTTCCTACTATCAAAGTATAAGGGACCTTTGTCATGTTCTCTCTTTCTTCTACTATTTTAGGAAAATCCTCTAAAGAGAGATGAAATCCTAATACGTAAGGTTCATTTCCCTTCTTCAAATCGGTCATTCATACTGCTCCAATATCTTGCCTATGTATGAAGCCTGAGATAGTACTTTCACTTTGTTCTTTCGACCCCTTAGGATTTGAATACCTAGAACAAAATTAGCTTATCCCATATCCTTTATGTTATACTATTGGGTTAACCACAATTTTAACGATGACAATGCCTCTACATTATTTCCAATTAATAGAATGTTATTGACATATAGCATGAGAAAGACCACATTTCCATCCCCTAAACATTTGTAAACACAAGGTTCATCTACGTATTACTCAAATCCAAAAGTTTTAATCGCTTGTTCAAATATTTGATTACATGGGTGTGATACTTGCTTAAAACCATATATGGATCTAAGTAGTTTGCAAACTTTATGCTCGTTTCCTTTAGCTATATATCTAGTGGGTTGCATCATGTAGATTCTCTCTTCAAGACATTCAATAACATTATCTTGACATCTATTTTCCAGATCTCATAATCGAGAGCTGCCACAATAGATAGTAATATACAAATTGAATTGAGTATGTCAATAGAAGGTTTCTTCATAATCGATGCCTTCTTTCTGAGTATAAACTTTTACTACAAGTCCGACCTTATAAGTTTCCATTTTTCCATCCATATTTCTTTTTCTCTTGTAGATACATTTAAGCCCTATGGGTTTTATCTCTTCTGATAAGTCTACAAGTTCCCACATTGAGTTGGAATACTTAGAGTCTTTATCATCTTTCATAGTTATTCCTAGAGTTTGTAATTAACACTCTGCATCGATTTGGCATATGTGAGTGGGGCATCATCTTTCTGTTTGGCACACTTAGTGTTAAAAACACTTCCGCCAGATTGAAAGAACTCAGGCCTACTAAAGACTCTCCCACTGCAGCAAGGCTCCCTATACTCCTAATTGTTTGTAGGTCTATTATTCGGAGTTGGTTCTGGAACTATTTTTACAGGGTTTTGTATATTTTTCGAAAGCTCCTCGAGTACCTTTTTACTCTAAGGTATAAAGACATTCATGCAATTTTCTTCAAGGAAAGTAACATGAGTTGAAACTATAATAGTTTGCTCTTTCGGGTTACACAATAAACCACCCTTTGTTCCCTTTGAATATCTTAGAAACATGTACAATTATGTCTGTGATTTCAACTTCCTCGCATATTTATCCAATACGTGAGCTGGGCACCCCTAATCCTTAAATGTTTTAGACTTGGCTTCCTGCCATGCCACAATTCATATGGATTTTTTGGTGTTTCCCTAGTTGGCACATCATTTAGAATATAGCAAGTTGTTTGTACCACATATCCCTAGAAAGAGATTGACAACTTTGAATAACTTAACATCAAATGTACCATGTCTAACAATGATCGATTCCTTCTCTTTGCCACACTATTCTGTTGTGGAGTGCTCGACACGGTTAACTAGGATAAATTTCATTCTCTATGAGGTACCCTAACAACTTATCCGATAAATATTCCCTGCCTCAAACAGACCGAAGTGCCTTTTTGGGTAAACTTAGTTGTTTTTCCACTTCCATATGAAACTCTTTGAATTTATCAAAAGTTTCACTTTTGCTGTGCATCAGGTATACAAACTCATATTTGGAATAATCATTAATATATGTTACATAATATTTATAACCACCTCTTGCACTAACGCTCATGGGACCACATATGTTAGTGTGCACAAATTCTAGAGGTTTTTTGGCCCTCATTCCTTTTGCATTATAAGATTGCTTAGTCATCTTACCTTCTAAGAAATATTCACATTGTTAAAGATCAACTTCTTTAAGTGAGCTTAAGATGTCGTCTTTCACAAGTCTAGTGATTCTTTCTCGGTTAATATGACCAAGTCTCAAATGCCAAAGGTACGCATCATTAGAGTGAGAAATTTTAAGTCTTTTATTCAATATTTCAGTTTCAAGTAGTGTGTATATCTTTGGTTTGATAAAATAGAGATTATTTGAAATCCATCCATTATAAATAAGGTTGCAATTTATAAATATTGCAATTTCATTATTAAAAGTCACGGTCAAGCCGTCTTTATATAAACATGCAACATAAATTAAGTTTATTTTGAGACTTGGCACATAGAAAACGTCTTTTAAAATAATCTTCCTAAAATCATCAAAATAAAAATGCACATCTCTCACTATTTTATTTGCCACACTTGTCCCATTCTCGGTCCGCAATGATAAGCTTTTATCTCTAAGATCTTTCGTCTCCTCGAACCCCTGTAGAAAAACACAAACATGATTAGTGGCTCATGAATCAATGATCCAGTGGTCTATTGCATCTTCCACTAAACAAGTTTCTACCATCAAGAGTCCCATACCTTTAACTTTGGTTGTAGGTATTCTTTTCACTCTTTACACATTGCCTTGAAGTGCCCTTTCTTGTTGCATAAGAAACATTTAGATTTAAATAAATCTTTAGGCTTTCTGGTTCTCTTCTTTTCCATTTGTGGTGGCCCAAAGACCTTACCCTTTCCTTTCTTAGCATGCTTTCCCTTTCCTTTTGAGGAAGAAGTGACGACTATATTTGCTTCTGCTCTTCAGAATGACTGAGCGCCATTCAACATCAACTTATATGATTGTAACTCCTTTATGAGTTGTGCAAGCGTCAGGTTTTTTTTGCCAAGGTTATATGCGGCCCGAAAACCAACAAAATCATTTGATAAGCTTTTGAACACCATCTCAATTTGAGTGTTTTGGTCTAGATTGGCCTCATTGCTCATTGATTCAACAAGGTTTCCCATAAGAGTGATCATATGGTCTTTGATCTGAGTGTCAAGCTTTTGCTGGGCATTCATTAAGCTAGTTATATTAAACTACCGAGCCAAGGTAGCTTGTCCTCCAAACATATCTTCCAGCTTATCTAGAATCACTTTAGTAGTCTTATAGCTCTCTAATTGCTTATACAGAGTGCTGGCCAAACTTGCCAGCATATAGTAATGAGCCATCTCATCAGACTCTTCCCAACATTTTTTAGCCTCAGCTTGAGTGGCCGGAGGGGACTTTGCATCAAGAACTGTTTTGAGTTCTCACAGCTCAGGACAATTATCAGGTTTCTTTTCCATTTTTTATAGTTATTTCTATTCACTTTGTTTTCAATGAGTATGTTCAATAATGGAGTTGGTGTCATTTTCGAACTGAGAATAAAACATTCATATATTAATATTTTTATTAAAGCAAATGTTCAAAAAACATTTTACAACATTATGATATACATTAAGATGATGCATGCATCTTCATTAAACCTTGAAAACATTTCTAAGCCGTTGAAACGATAATTTCCACACTTATTAAATCAAACAACATTGGGGTGATTATGATCAACTAGTAATAATATGAATTTCCATCTAATTAGTACATGAACCTAATTACTTAAGTGTTCACATGTACTAATAATCGTGTAACGTTTTGGCCATTATTCTAACTTAAGCATAGATCCTTAGGGAGTTACTTAACTAGATGATCTTGAGTCTTTGACCACCATCGCTCTATCCTCTCCTCTTCATGGACTTCTTTTTGGAAAAATTACATTTATATCCTATGTCCATTTTCGGCTTAAAAGAATTTTATAAATAAAAATTAATCCTACATTGAGATGATAGCCCACGATCTATTTCCTAACAACCACAACCTTGGCGAAAATAATAATTATATAACAAATATATATAATATTGCATCAATTCATATACATTCCCCTAAACATGCGAATAATTACAAAAATGTCAGATCTTATCAAATATTAATAAAATCAAATATAAAGATAGAGATTCAGTCTCAATTTACACCATAAATATAACACAACCTAGCTTTGATACCAATTGTTTAAAAAATCCGATTTGAAAATGGTTTTCTTGCATAGCGAAAAATAAAATTTTTAAAAATTGACCCAGTTTGTTGTATTTATAGCAATAAACCTTATATCTAAATCGTACCTGTGTTTTTGGATAACCAAATCCTTGATGTTTTTCGACTTTCAACCAAACGATCTTCTCCGCTATTCTCGTACTATGAATTGCTTCGAGTGTGGGCTCAAACCAATTGAATCGAAATGCAGAACTAGAAAAAGCTTTCTCTCATTTTAAGGTGAAAATGAAAGTTCTCTTTTCTTTATAGAAACTAGTAGAATTGTTATTCGAGAAAAATACATTTTCTAGCTAAGAATTAAATCTCTCTATTTTTCAGCAGAATAACAATCTCTAAAAAATTATTTAAATAGCTCTACCGGTGCCATCTATTTATAAGAGGAGAAAGTAGAACCCTTGTTGAGTTGTATTAGTTTATTTCAAATAGAAAAATAACTTCCTACCTAGATTAGGAGAGGGGTGGATGACACACCCTGGTATTCCTACTAGAGTTGCCGCCCCCTTCATGTTACATGAGGGGGTTTGGGTCTCTCTTACATCAGGTCCAATTATGAGTACTTCTTGGGCCTTTTTGATCCAGTACCCTATAATCTGATCCAACTCGATCTAGTTTTTCTATTTCCCAAAATAAAATTTAATGTTTATATATAAAACAAATTTCTCATACCTATTTTACCCCTAACAAAATTTTGACGATTTTACCCCTAGAAAATCTTAACGATTTTGCCATTGGTAAAATTTAGAGAAAATATGTTAAATATTTCACACCTCAACATGTTCACTATGACTGAATGATTTATTTTCATTTTTGGGCTTCAAAACAGTCCAAAAACATAAACTTATTCTTTTGGTCATTTTTTAAGATATAGGATGGCAAATGGATCATTTTCATTTTCATTTCCATTTCCATTTTTTGGAAACCTATATTAATTTCTAAATGATTCCATTTATCCATTTCAGAGAAAACCATAATCATTCCTGAATGTTTCCTATTTTTCTTTTTCAATTCATTTTGTTCATTTATATTCAAAACACGTAATTCATTTATGGTTTTAATGAGCTAGTAAAAGGACTGATTGGACATATATAGTTGAGGCTCAAATAATTTATAATTAAGTTCCAGATTTTTTACCTATTAACTCATTTAGTCACGAAGTCATTCCACTATAGTATCGTGACTTAGCTCTCCCCAGTGACATACCATTATGAAAGCAACTACTTAGTGCTCATCCAATAACCTTACCATTAAGTGTGTGTTATCCATTCTCCTAATTGGTCCTATTTTATCTCATGGTAACCATTACATTTTCTTTCATAAAAAGTCAATCACTATCAAATAGTGATCAAGTCATCCCTCACAAAGACGGACGACCTATGGCTATGTTTACTTTTCATCAACCATGGAGTGCCAATGAGAAGATATCATTTACCCATGTTTTGGGCTATGAGTTCCACTATGTGAATGACACTACATACTACAGAAGTCGTACACCCAATGCACTAGCTTTTGATTCCTTACCTATTTGAACTCAGGCTTTTACTTACATCAAAGTGTACGAGTCATGCATACATAGTCCGCCATCCACTCAAGATTTAGGTATGCCACATTATGGATTTCACAAGTGAATAAATGCATAAATGAATTCAAGATATATTCTGCTTGCGCCTTGTCCGATGTACTGTCAGTCTAGTCAGTCACATTTATATCTCTATCTTCTAGGAGTCATTTGTTTCGATGCCCAAGATAATACATGTCCCCAATTGGACTTAATAGATGACATATTAGTCTTTTAATCGGTTTGCTCATTTTTTATTAGACTAAGGACATGTTTAAGTTCGCCTACTAATACAAGTTATCTTTTCATACTACGATCCAACCACGTAATATCGCTTAGTATTAGTTAAATACTTAGACAACAATTGAGTAGCAATTGTTTCCATTTTACTTTGCTTGCAAAAACCATGTGAGGGCAATTATACAAAGTATATTAGTGTAATCAATGAATTTGTTTTATTAACCAATCTTTCAAATAAATTACAAGTGTATATTGACGAAAATACTATACTTAGGGCATCAGATCCAACAAGTATTGTAATATCCCTAAATCAGGTCTAGTAGTTTAGGGAATATTTTTCAGGTTCAGAGCATGAATTTAGGAATTTAGCGGGTTAATAGTAATTTTAATTTAATTTAGGAGGTCAATTTCATGTAAAATCAATTAAAAATAATCTAGAAAAATAAAAATATTTTTGGAAAATTAATTTTAAAGTAATTAAATATTTATTAGTGAAAATAATTAATTTGGGTCGAAAAAGAATTTTAAAATATTTTTTATTAGGGGTTAATTTGAGTTAAATTTAAATATTAATTAAATTGAATTTAATTGTAAAATAAGGGAAATTTTGGAGTATTTAATTGGCAAATAAACATTTAAATTCAGAATCTCGGAGGAAAAGGATCAATTTGTAAAGTAAGGGAAATGTGGGAGTGGCCTTTGGGCAAATTTCCCAATTTTTAAATTTCTAGTGGGTTGTTTCAATTTTAAACACAATGCATCTAGCCTACTTTTCACACCATTTACATCAGATTAAAGAGCTATAAATTCATTTTCTTTGCATGGTTTTAAAGATCTATCATCAGAGAATAGATTCAACAAATTTTCTTCTCAAAATACTCTCTTTTCACCTGAAATTATTCACAAAAGTAGCCAAAAATATTCTAAAATTTCTCAAGATTCTTGAATCAAGATTTTCAAGCAGAGGGTTTATAATGAATCAAATGTGATTATTATTTCTAAACTTATTTTTTTGATGATTAGAAGTATATTTACATGATTTGAGTGATAATTACATGATTTTTTTTTTATCAATGTCATCTTCTTCAAAAGCTTAAGGTGCTTTAATGGTGGATCTTGAATTTTAAGAGGAAATCCAAAAATCAATGGATGTTCCAAATCAAAATGGATCTATTAGAAGTTTTTTTTATCTTATTTATCAAGATTAAAATGTTTTGTAAGGTAATTTAAAGAAATTCAAATTTCATCATCTTCATGAACCAATTTTCCTGAGTTTTGTGCAATTGTTTTAAATATGAAATTTATGCTTAGTATATGTTTATTTGGTCTAGTATTTATGTTTGGAAAAGATTATGAGGGCTGGAGTGATCGATTTTGTAAGGAATCAAGTTTTTGATTTGATGATACAAATCCAGTAAGGTAAATTTGAGTGAGAATTTTGTGTACCCTAGTTGATGAAAATTTGTGTTTATTATATCTTTTGAAAGGTGGTAATATCTACTTTATCTTTATTGAAGCTCCGAATCTTGAAGAGGATCGAGTTAATCAAAATTGAAGCTTGGATTTGCTTGGTTGATCACTTGGTTATGGTTGAGTTAGTTGTGTGGTGAGAGTTATTAAAGGGTGATTTGGTAAATTGACCATCACTTATGCTTAATTGGATGATTAATTACTGATTGCAAATATTTAATTGAGTTTTGGTTGGTTAATTTTGTAAGATTATTGATATATGTTTAAGTGATGAAATTTTTGTTTAGTGTTGGTAAGTGAGCATCTAGTGATTTATATGCTTGATTTGATTAATAATAATGGTGAACTAAGCAAGCATGTTGGAGTTTTTGGTTCATGGTATGTTGATATTTCAATTGATAAATGAACATTGATAATAGGTAATTGGTAAGCTAGATTTAATTGGATATTAAAATGGCTATGTTACATGATTCACATATGCATTTTGGCACTTTAAATTGAGCACATTATTGATTGAAATTATGTTTTGATTGATTGATTATATTGACATTATAGCATGGTGGATCCATTGCATATAGTTGGCATGCCATAGGATTTGTGAGCAATGAGGCTCTAGGTGGTCTTATTGGGAGTAGATAAGGGAGTGTTAAGCTTGTGTCTCCACTCAACGGGGTTGATTTGAGGCGATATAAGGGAACGTGTGGCCTTGGCTTGCACAGTCCAGGACTGATTTTGATTCTGATTGGAAGTAAGGAGATCCGTTTATCCGATGTATGATCACCCGATTATGCCATGATTGTATATGCCAATATAAATGTATTATGCTAAATTGATGATTATATGCCATTATTAATTATGATTTTTGATACATTGTTCAGCATATGACATTGAACTATTATGGATTAATATTGTGACTAAAAATTTGTATTTGATTAGTTTTAATTTAAGCATGATTTGGGTGCTAATTTACTCGTTGTTTTATTAACATTCACTAAGCTTTCTAAGCTCATACCCTCACATTCGTATGGTTAACCTACGAGATTGAGGAGCCAAGCAAGAGAGTTCCAAGAGATTAAGGCTCGGTAGAGATTTAGTTACACTTTTTAGAGATGTTAATCGGCATTGTGGAACTTCCGAGACTTAGTTAAATTTTGGTTGTAATTGGACTTGGACATTGGACATTTTTAATTTTGGAAGGTTTTATAATATCATATATGTGTGTTTGAGTTTGATTATTGAATAATTTACAGTGTATGTTGCTTAATAACATGGTGATTGATAACACGGTGTGTGAGGCATGATGTTTACACTAACCATTGTTTAAATGAAGCTTTCATAGAGTGGTTTACTAACGACTAAGGTACGCCACTTGTTTGAATTAACTGGTGGGTGATATGCATGAATTTGAATGTTTAATTCTATTTAATTGAGGCTTAATTGGTGTTAATAAATTCAATTGAAGGTGTATGAATATGTATGATATTAAATTGCAGCTAAATCGGGTTTAATTGGCCATTAAAATACTCAAAATCGGGTTCAAAATCAAATTTTTGCACAAAAAAAACTGTAGTGGACTATTGAGGGTTTGAATTCTAGTCTTTTTAAATTTCTTCTCTAGTCCGTTTAAATTACAAATTAGTCCTATAACTTGATAAGTCTAATTAGAGCCTTAAATGATAAGGAAAGTTGATAAAAATTTTAATATTAGACGTGTAATTGATAAATTTTGTTAGAAACACACTCAATTTAATATTCGGGTATAGTACTAATAGTTTGAAATTGTTACGATTTAGTCCTTAATGACATTGGGATTAGGGTATGTTATGATTTAGTTTAAAATTGTTATGATTTGAAAACGGACCAAATGGCAAAGGATGGGATAAAGCTCATATAGAGGCTATTAGGGTATGTTGTCCAACTATTGACACTTTTTAGAATTCCTTGCAAGGTTTTTGGAATCTAGTTATATGGTAGGTGACTGTTGCCAGATGTGCAAACCCTTGAACTGGAAATACTGCAACAAATAGATAATAAATAAAACAACAAAGTTCACAAGTATACGAATCAAATTGAAGCCTCATGAAACGACATAGGAAAATGAAAAATGTAACACTCCAAAAACTGGCCAGGAAGTTATGGCCGAATCTGGCGATTTCACATTGAAGTGTTTTTCATAAAACAAGTTGTTATTAAAGAAAAACCCTCTTTTCTATTAGTCCTCCTTTTTATTACCTTTCATTGATTCTAAGATGTGTCGTTCATTTTCAAAACGTCAATCATTATAAAAAAAGTTATTTACTTTCAGAACGTTATTAATTTTCAAAATGTCACTTATAGCGGAAGCTTTAAAAATAGTTTGCGTATTCGTGTGTAATTTGTTAAAAAGGTCTGATTTTTTGAAAACTCGATTGTCCCCACTACTAGCAGTTATAAATCAAAACAATAAAAATCCCAAATAATCCATGAAAATCCAAAGAGGCCATTATTACAGCAAATACCTCAAAATAAAATCAAAATTATAATTAATTACTAATATAGAGTGAAATGAGTCGTGTGGCCAACGTTGAGTCCTCTGTCGCACCGATCCGCCTATGCCTGGGGATTACCTGTACAGTTAAAACAAAAGGGTGAGTTTATGAAAACTCAATGTGTAATCCCATATAGAACAAACAGACAAACGAAAGGCAACCACAGTCTAGGCCTAAGCCCTTTTCAAAACCAGTGATAGTATCAGTTTGGGCTTGAACCCATCTCAGTACAGAGGCAGCCATACATTTGGGCCTTGCCCATTACAGTACCAATAATCAGTGCAATATCAAATTATGTAGTATACAAGTACCTAGCCAGCCAGCCTCTACACTCCATCTCCGTCCAACCATAACTCCATGTGGGGATATAATCAACCCACCCATCCCTACACTCCAAAAGGTACCGAATGCGGCACTAAATAGTAGTTTGCAGCTGAGCTACTAGTAAGTTAGGCTTGAATCCTTTCAGTACACTTCCTCCTATCCATATAAACCCATCCCCATGCAATGCATCATACAATCATGTCATGCCAAATCATGGTATCATATATGTATTGATGCAGTTTTAATAAAGATACTCTCAAAATACAGTCGTACATGTATATACATAAAGTACATGGGTATAACAGTCATTCAGTCAATTAGGGATCTGGGTAATCTTATCGACCCTACAATAGGTCCATAGTCGACTCGAGCGACCCGTGCAACCTTAGCTGTCAAACAGTGAAAATGGGCCCACAAGCCCATATAATTTGCCCATGTGGGCCCACATGCCCATTGGCCCACAAGGCCAAAAATGGCCTTAGCCATGTGGATCACACGGCTTGGCCCAATAATCCCACACGCCCGTGGGGCCCACACGACCCAAGTCGGCCCGGCCCATGAATCGCACATGGCCTGCCTCGTCGGTTACACACCCGTATCTGATCACACGGCCTACCACACTGGTGGTCGCATGCCCGTGTGTCGTCGACTTTCACATTTTCTGACTTTTCGTAAATTTTTATTCCCAGACCGTTTTCTATACGTTTGTACACCGAAGCACTCCAATACCTATCAATTGATCGATAAACACCAGATTAATTCCTTGAAACACATTCAAACCGAATTGAAACGAATAACTTATTGTAATATGCAACCTCCAAACTTACCCACGACTCTCGAATGATTGACTAAGGTTCCACTCATGTTTGGTCTCTTTCTCCAAAATCTACTACTACCCGAAAAGATAAATGAATATTAATTAGAACCCTAACAACAACAATTTGCCAAAAACTAGGAACTCGCTTACCGAAACCACACACACAAAAACGTCAAAGGTAGAGGCAAGAACACTATTGTCGTGGGATGGAGATATAATTTCGAGAGGGGAAAAGATAAAGAATAAAGAGGAACAGTTCAACTCCCACTAAAACAACACAATACCTCGACAGCGCTTCAGGAAGGGGATGTCCTAGCGGAGAAAAGAAGCTGAAATTTGGAAAGAAGATCAAATATGATTCGGCTATGGAAAAGAGAGTAAGAAGAACATTCAAAACTTTAGCAAGAACCAAAGGAATTTCGACAGCAACAAAGGGGAGATAAGAGGGGAAAACAACCAGTAGAAAATTCAAATAGGAATAATTGGTACAAAGGACTAGGATTAGTCAACAAAATCAAAAGAGAGGAGAAAAGAAAACCAAAGGGGAAATTCAGCAGAGAGAACCAAAAGTAGAGAAGGGAAAACTTTCAGAAAACTGAAAGAATGAGGAAAGGTAGCCAAATTTGCCACTACCAATTTCGGTTCCATCCAACCTCTTCCACCCATATTTTTTCTCCCCAAATCACTCCAACACAATCCCCTCAACCACCGAATTCAAACCCACTCAAACTCTTCAGAATTTCAGTCAAACTATAACACCCACACGGCACAAGTAGTAAAAATAAATTCCATGTTTGCGCAAGGACTCGAACCCCAAACCTCCTGTTCCTTTTCTCTCCACTTAACCACCAGACCAGCATTTATTTATAAGACTATTGATTAGAGCTAGGGGTTTATTCAATTGAAAACAAAAATTTTTCCCAAGCTAAGGCTTGAACCCAAGACCTCTCAGACACTCTCAGAACACTTAACCAATGAGGCAGATACACAATTGTGTCACAAACATACGAAAATAAATTACAAAAGATTTTTGGGGCGTTACAAAAAGGGACTGAACTAATGCATTTCCCGAGAGAGAATATGAGCAACATAATTAAACTCTTAACAGATGGGAAGGGTAAGTGGAAACGCCACTTAGGCATAGATGATCTTCTATCATTCTCTTAAGTGAAGTTAACTCCGATGGTGTAGATGTGGTTCAAATTCATCAGTACTCATATCTTCCCAGCGACGGACATGTCCACTATCAATACATTCCAACAACCTTGTTATACTCATTTTTAACAAAGGAACAAATTTGTGTAGGAATGTGGATATATCAGAGCATGCTCCAATGTGCACGAAAAAATGTAGAATTATTATTCCCGCACTTAGTAATGTCCATATGCTGAGAAACGAAGGTGCCGAATGGGACAATCAGGTTGTGTCTTACAACCGAACAAGTTTCTAAACTTGAAACCAAGTGTAGAATACCTTACTTTGCTTCTTTGAAACCTTAGCCGATTTTAATTTCACTTATCTCCAAAATATAGTCAATTGGCATTGGGTTAATTTCTTTAAAATTTGTTCTTCCACCCATGCCAACCTTGTTTGAGTTTTCTACCCCAATGCTTTACTCGAACATGACCCCTCAGGTGAGGCTGTCATTGCTATAAACTCTTTTCTTATGAATACTCCCATACGTCTCACTCTTGAAAACTTTAGAGAATTTTTAAAACTTCTTCTCGATGGAGAACCAGTGAAAAAGGTCCTTCAAATCCCTCTCTAGTCATTCTTAGCTCGAATGCTTCTGAGCTTAACCTTCATAATCATTTTCTTCATCTTATTCTCACTTGGATTTTAAGACCTATTTCAAAACATGTCATTCTTCGAGCCATTGATTATTAGTGGCTTGATTTTTTTCAAACTAATAGGCGTCCCGACCTTGCTCTAATTATGTTTAACAACATTACCAAGGTCAAAGAGCTAACTAGTGTTGTAACTCTACCATTTGGCACCTATCTTTCATACATCTTCAAGTGTCTTAAGCTTCCCACTCAAATCGGTCATCCCTTGTTGATTCCTCAACCTCTTGGTGTTGGGTTGTTTGGTCATCTTGGATAAAAGAAGGATACTCGTCTTGGTTTTTGGTAAAGTCTGCCCAAGCCGCATCCTATGATGAAGATGATGAAGATCTTGAAATAGGTGATCCGACTCAACCTCCTCCACGAAATCCACCACAAGAACCACAATTTTTAGCTGAAACTTTAGTCATTCTTAAAGCTATTGGCTCATTACGAGTTGAAGTTGGCTCATTATGAGATGAAGTTTGGGGCATAGGTGGTCAAGTGTCTATGATGGAGGAACATTTGACTTATCTTTTATGTCAATTTCCTCAATCATAGCCTTCTCAAGATGACTAGGAACATTTTTCATTCTCATACACATTCATGTTTACAGTACATATTTTGCATTGTTTTTCCTATTTCTATGCTTATTGAACTTCCATGCTTATTTAGTATTTTAAGATACCTTGCACTTAAATGTTAGTTCCTTGTGCCTATTGTTTTATCTCTATATCATTGGACTAACAATTTTTTTCTCTTAAGATTTATTTGATTTTTTTTTTTTGTTTTTTGCTATAACAAAAAGGGGAGAAACACTCAGTAATTAATCTCTATAATTTTGTGACCATTTTCAAAAATAAATCAAGCCTTCAAGTGAAATTGATTTTTAGTTTGGGGGAGTACTTTAATCAAAAACAAAATTTATCAAAATGTTTTATTATATCAAAAAGGAGGAATTGTTAAGTTAATGATCTCCTTGCTTATCCCTCGATGTCATTATTCCTATAATGAAATCACTCTTCAATTCTTTTCCTTTCCTTTATATAACAAAATAAAAATGAAATTCTTTGTTTTAGATTTTAGCAAGATCTTTAAATTTAAATTTGTTCACTTGGGAGGTGATGAAGTTAATACAATTTAAAATCATACTATCTTATATACTTATATATTACTATAGATATATCGTCCAAATTATAATGTTTGGTTTTGAGGCTTCTTTTTGGATAAACCTATTATCTTACAAAAAATTCTGTGGTAGATACAGGCAACCTTTCCATAGCAATCCTTACATTTCCTTAGATGGTCATGATTTATTGTTACGTTTGCGTACACCAAACCCTAGTCTTTCAAGCATTTCTTGAACTTGTTTCTTTCTATTATTATAAATCAACTCATTTTGATTGCTTCTATTGTCCAACCATGGAGAAGGTATTTTGGTAAAGCTTATATTAAAATTCTAAATCACATTTTGTGACCTTCAGTTGTTGAGAATCCATGCATCCAAAATTCTCTAATAATATGACATCTAGATTTTCTCTTCTTAAGCTCTAACTCATCTGGTAACCCCCCAATAGAGAAAAAAGTGAAGGAGATGAGAAACAAAAAAAGATAGTGAAATGAAGAGGGTTTTATTCTGGACATTGTAGGTTTTCGTATCCCAGCAATATTTTCTAAGTGAACTTTCTAAAGAACTTAACTTCTTTTGTGTAGGTTGATAAATGATGACTTCCTAGACCTTTAAAGTTTAACTTGAAAATTAATTGAAATTCTAAACTTTCTGTTAACTTCACTCTAAAGCTATCTCCTAAGAGCTAAAATAGTTTCTAAGGCTTCTTGTCTTTGTAGATATCTGAGTCATTTTATTAAATATGAAACAAGTTGTCTCTAGAACATAGTTTACGAAAGATGGCAAGGGTTACATGTATCATTGACTTATTCAATATTTCTTTAAACAATATTCTTCAGGGTATGCTTTTGTATAGTTTGAAGTGTACATTTATATCTTTTCAATTCAAGGTTAATACTTTATTGATCCAACCTCTTTCTTTTCTGATTAAGGTTGTTGGACAACAACTCCTCGTATAAGAAAATGGTAAGAAGTTTAGACCTTTACATGTTAATTTGCTAAACTACATAATGAAAATAAATATCTATTTGGTTTACCAGTTTATTCCTTGTTAGAAACTTGATGGAAATGTGATTGTCCTTTTCCAAATATCTATCCTGCTTTTTGTTATTCTGAGTAACATTCGTGTCCTATTCTTCCTCTTATTTCTTCATAGGCAAGTGAAAGCATTAGCTTATCACCTAGCAAAATTTTGATGCCATTGACTGGTTGAAAGAGAAGCTTCTATGATCCCATGTTTTTAGTGGTTTTTGATGTAACATTATCTTAGTTGCCCTTGGCTAGTGGGAAGAGTTCTAGTTTGCCGTTGAGATAAATTTATTTATTTCATCAATTTCCTCACTCAACCCCCATTATCACTGCCACTGCTTAAAAGGTAATTTATTATTGTTTCATTATTTCATGTATATAGTATAAGAACATCATACTTCTAAACTGATCTTATTTAATTCTTGATTCAAGAAGGAATTGATATTATTGTGTTATCTACAACACCTCTTACTTCCTTGCTATTGGTTTCAGGTTAAAAAAGTGTGGTATGAATGAATCTCAAGCATATCAGTACTTAGTCTTGTGAGCACAAAATATAGCTTTAACTCATGGATATGAAATTATTAATTGATATTCATCTTATATGAGCTATTTAGCAAAACAAAAATATTATACATCCTATTCACATATAGAATATCGCAAGGAGGAGACCTTCAATGACTTTGGCAATAAATTGAGCTGGAAGACTGTCGTTCACAACCGGTATCTCTTAATCTTTATCACTCAAACCTAGAGAATATATGCATTATGTTCTTACATAGACAAACATGATGTTGCTTCCTTTTGCAAATTGAAGTTTTAGAAAACTCAAAGAAAATACTGATTGTTTTTCTTCAATTGCAGAGAATTAATTTATAACTCTACACTTTATACTAAATTAGTTTAGGGCTGAAAAGATTTTGAAGGCAAAATTCCCTCCTAAAATTCAAATATATTCTAATTGAACTAATCACATTATAATTCATACTTTAGAATAACAAGGATTCTTACTACTGAAGGATGTGAAAAAGTAAATTGATTAAATAATTTAAATAGTTTATTAGTATGAACACTTACAACCTATTTCAAGTAGATTCCTCAGCTTTTTATAGAACAAGGCTTGATAGAAAAAAAAAAGATTATTTGAATGTAATATCGCAGCGCTTAAACTTGGTTTGTTACCTTTCTAGCTTGAGCTAGAGTCTAGATTGACAATGAACAATTCATACTCGAGTGTTCACAAGTGAAGCATACTACTAGAAACTTGAATCTTAGTTCTACTTGTGCATTTTCTTCTATAATTTTTTTTTTTTTTGAGAGCCTTAGTGCATGGTCAGAAATCCAATTCAAATTTGAGGGATTTTTAGAATCGGGTTAATGGTCGACCAATTAGGCCACCGATTTGATTAAATAAATTATTAAAAAATATTTAAAGTTCAGTTCAACCGGCCCATACTGATCTTTGACTCAACTGTTTAATGCCCTCCTCCGAACTGGTACCCCAATTGATTCACAGTCTGACCAGTCTAATTGATCGGTCCAATTCAAACATCCTTGGAAATTTGTATAAATTGATCAAATTAATGAACTGGTTTCAATTTATAAAAACAAAATTTGAACTAAATTTTTTTTACTTTAAAAACCTTTTTGGAAGTTGGAGGTTTGAACTAGAACAATTAAATCTTGGGCCATACACACTATTATTGTTAACTTTTGACATGTTAACACCTACATTGGCTTGTATGCAAGTACAGGTTCCTACTTGCAAACTTGGTCTTTAGTAGTGATCCTAATCCCCATCCCTTGACATTAAAAGGTTCAAATACATGGTGTAGCCATTCTTAGACATAGGATCAGCCAATTCTATTACAGATTTATCAACGTCTATGAAATGTTTTCCTACGCTCTATCATTTTGATTTAAAACATATACTCAAGCATTTATGGAGAACAAGGTATTATGTGCTTTTGTAATCTGGAGGAGATTTTATTCCTATCGGATATACTGATTTTGACTTCCAAATTTTTCGGGATTTGAGGAAATCGACATCATACTATTTTTTGTCCGAGACGACGGGTCCATAGTATGAATAAGTGTTAAGCAGGGTTACACTACTAACTTCACTATGCAGGGCCAAATATGAGGTATGGAAAAGCTATAATATTATAATAGTATAAATATAGCTAAACCTTAAAGAAAACACATAAGGATAAAAACACATTGATAGAAAGTATCATAAGGGAGATGGTAGTGTTTGACGGAATACTAGATGTAGTCAAAGATCAGGACAAACCCTAGGGATTTGTTTTACCAAGACTCTTGCTAGAGAGTTCTTAAGGAAACATATGGAGGGCATAGAAATGCGAAACATGATTCATCTACTTCACTGGGGCAAGTGGGAGACTATTGGATCTAGTGCCCTAAATGTAGTATTTTCATCTATGTACACTTGTAATTTTTTTGAACAAATTGGTTAATAAAATAATTCATGTATTAAATTAATATACTTTGTATAATGTCCTCATGTGGTTTATGCATGCAAATAAAAATAGAAGCAAATATTGGCTCACTAGTTTTCAAATATTTAAACTAATATTAAGCGGTATTACATGGTTGGATCATAATATAAAAAGATAGCTTATATTAGTAGACGAACCTAAAAATATCCTTAGTCTAATTGGAAATGAGCAAACTTATTGAATGACTAATATGTCACCTATCAAGTCCAGTTGGGGAGATACCTTGTCTTGGGCATCAGAGCAAATGACTCCCAAAAATAGAGACAGATGTGACTAACTGGGCTGACAGTACATTGGGCTGGACTCAAGAAGAATAGATTCTAAATCTATTTATGGATTTATTCACTTGTGACATTCAAAGTGTAGCATACCTTAATCTTAAGTGGATGGCAAGCTATGTATGTGTGACTCATATATTTCAATGTAAGGAAACGCCTGAGGTCAAATAGATAAGGAATCGAAAGCTGGTGTATTGGGTCTACAACTTCTGTAATATGTAGCATTATTCACAATAGTGAATTCATAGCCCAAGATATGGGTAAATGATATCCTCTCATTGGCATTACATGGTTGATGAAAAGTAAACACGGCCATGTCGTTCTTCTTTGTGATGAATGACTTGCTCACTATTTCATAGTAATTGACTTTTCATGAAGGAAGATGTAATGGTTACCATGAGATAAAATAGGATCATATTGGGATGATGAATTTATCCCAAAAAGATTAAGGATATCCTATGAGGGTAACATATAGACAAGGTACTTGGATGAGCACTAATCGAGTTGCTTTCGTACTGGCATACTATTAGGGAAAGCTCAGTCATGACACTATAGTGGAATGACTTCGTAAGTAAATGAATTTATAATTAATAAGCGAAAAGCCAAAACTTAATTATAAATAATTTGAGCCCTAATTGTATAAGTCCAATCAGTCCCTTCGCTAGCTCATTGAAACCAGAAATGAATTGTATATTGAATAAAATGAACAAAAATGGATGGAAATGGTAAAGTTAGAGAAATAGGAAACATTTGGAAATGAATGTGGTTTTCTCTAAATGGAAATTACCTGAATAATTAATTTATGGTTTCTCAAATTATTATTTAATTGATTAATTAAATAATTAAAGTTCGAAGATGAAAATAAATTAATTGGTTATAGTGAATCATATTAATGTAGAAATATTAAATATATTTTCTCAAAGTTTCTTTTATGGTAAAGTCATCATGATTTTAATGAAATTAGATTTGGGTTGAGAAAAGTATTTAATTGGGAAATTAATTTAAGACATTTATTTTGGGAAATAGAAAAACAAGTATCAAGTTGGATTGATTTATAAAGTACTGGGTTAAAAGTATAAGAAGTATTTATAATTGGACCCGATACAAGAGAGGCCCAAAAGCCCCTTATGTTTAATGCTAGGGATGGCAAACCCTAGTTTATTTAGCTAGGGTTGCCACCCCACCTAATCCTAGTTAAATTAGGAGTCCATTTTTCTATTGAAATAGACTTCTACAATTCAACAAAGGTTTCATCTCTTCTCCTTATAAATAGATGGCATTGGTAGGGCTAAATATAAAACTTTGAGGTATCGTTATTCTGCCCAAAAATAGTGAGATTTTATTCTCTAAGTATAAATTCTACTTTCTAGAATAACAATTCTACCGATTTCTATTGAGAGAGAATTTGAATTTCCCACTGAAAGTAAAGTAAACAATTTCAAACTTTATGTTTGATTCAAATTAGTTCGAGCCCATACTCAAAGCAGTTTGTGGTATGAGAATAGCAAAGAAGGTCATTCGACTGAAATTTAGGAACAATAAAGATCCGTCCAGTCGAAAATATATGTGTGATTTCGGTAAAGGGATTAATGCTATAAATAACACAAACCGACTCGATTTCTAAAATTTCACCAAGCGGTGGTGGATGTTAATTGCCACCCACTGAGTTGCTAATTAAGGTTAACATTAAGTTAATTAAAATTTAGTTACTTAATTATTAAAAAAGTATATAAACCAAAAATCAAAAGAAAATAGAACATTTTCTTCTCATCTTTTCCAACCTCACGAAGCAAAAATAAGAGAATATGGTTTGAGGGCTTTTAAGCTTTTGGCCATTCATAGATTGAGATTTGAACCAAACAAAATTACTGATGAGTCCTTACAATTCAACTTGTTTGTTGATCTAACCAAGTAAGCTCATATGGTGTGCTGTGTTTAAATTGTTTTGTATTTAAAATTATGAATATATATATGTTTAATTGAAATTTGGATTGTTTATGATTTGGTACAAAAGTTGAGATTTGGATTAAATTGTAAAGAAATGAATATGAACTAATATGTTGGAATTAACCCAATAAATTTAGTAAAGGTCTTGTACACATGGATATGGATTGATTGCCAATGGTTACTGAGATCCAGTATTTGTTGCGGACTTGAAGGTACATGTGACATAGGTTTAGCTCGAACAAGTAACTTGATGTCGTTTTACAGGTTTAGCCTAAACAGGTAACCTGACATGTATATTTACAGCTTTTGCCAAGTTATTTGATGCTTCGATATAAAGGTTTAGCCCGAACAAGTAACTTGATGTAACACGCCTTACCCATATCTGACGTCGGGATAGGGTTTGAGGCATTACCGGACTTAAACATACACATACAAGTAAAACCGGGCCATAAAATTTTATTTAAATTAAAAATATTCATTCACATGCATAATGTCCCTTACACAAGCTACCGAGGCTCTAAACATGCATTAAAGGCGGTTTGGGACTAAATCGAGAACTTTGGAAAGTTTTGAGAAATCTTAGAAAAAAATTTCATGAAACTGGGTTACATGCCCGTGTGGACACAGGGACACGCCCGTGTGTCTTCAACACGCCCGTGTCCTCAGGCCGTGTAACTCTCTTTTATGACGTCAGCAAGACAAATTGAACCACACGGTCAGGCCACAAGCCCGTGTGCTAGGCCGTGTCCTCCACACGGTTGAGACACATCGCCGTGTCTCTGCCTGTGTGGCTAGCACTTAGGCTATTTTCCAAGCCTTTTTGTTACCATTAATACCTCACATACTTAAATACATTATAGACACATGTAATGTACCATCAAGTAAATGATTAAACATCCTCCATTAAGACTCAATTGTAATATTCATATGTCATCATACATGTGTTTTGCTTACTCATTTTATACTAAGTCTAAACACACCAACTCACAATCAATTGAACATGTCATTTTGATTGTCACTTATACACTTATACCATGCTTGCCTAAGTCATTCCACACCAATTTCATGTTCAAGCATTATTGACTTATTGCCTTATCACACTTTTATTCTCTAATTATAACCACTTCATTTGGTTATAAAACATTCATCAAGCATACATACCATAATACTAACCATTCATATCAAACAAATATAATCACATGACCACATCACAAGGCATTAATACATAGCTTGGATAAATAGGCTTAGAAGCCATGACCATCATAAGCCACATCTCATGGCTATATACAATGTACTACTATCAGCCAAAATCTTAGCCAAATCATAAGAACACATATCAATAACTAAGTCCCTATACATGCCACTCACTTGTAGACGTTTAAGATTCATCAATACCCCGATAATGATAGCTTGATAGTGTGATACTACCTTCGACGATCTCCAACCCTGAGCCAACCTGACAACACTAAAGAAATGGAGAGGAGGGAGTAAGCTTAAAGCTTAGTAAGTCCATATGAAAATAATAAGCAAATTATCAACATGATTCCCTTGTAATATACAATGTACTACTATCAGCCAAAATCTTAGCCAAATCATAAGAACACATATCAATAACTAAGTCCCTATACATGCCACTCACTTGTAGACGTTTAAGATTCATCAATACCCCGGAAATGATAACTTGATAGTGTGATGCTACCTTCGACGATCTCCAACCCTGAGCCAACCTGACAACACTAAAGAAATGGAGAGGAGGGAGTAAGCTTAAAGCTTAGTAAGTCCATATGAAAATAATAAGCAAATTATCAACATGATTCCTTTATAATATAACCATAATTATACTTTTACTTATATTTTGGTCATGTTGTTTTTCTCGAGTCATAGTCACTAAATTATTTATATTTGGAGCTACGGAACTCCAAATCAAGATCCGATAATTTTCCTGGAACTAGACTCACGTATCTTCTTACCATAAAATTTCAAAAATTTTGGTTTAGCCAATAAGTACAGTTTATTCTTTAAATTCTCCCCTATTTCACTGTTTGACAGCTTCGACCTTTCCTCACTAAAATTTATTTATCTCTTAGTACGGGATTCGGATGATGTTCCTGGCTTTTTTTATTGAAAATAGACTCATTAAAGATTTATTCATATGAATTATAACCTATAATTATACTTGTACAATTTTTAGTGATTTTCCAAAGTTAAGATAGGGGAGCCCGAAATCACTCTAACCCTGTCTCACAAAAGTTCAAATATCTCATAATAAGAAATTCTTTTGCTTACACCATTTCCTTTATATGAAACTAGATTCAATAAGATTTAATTTCCTATTTCATTCAATTTCTAATTCGATTTCCATGATTTTTAGTGGATTTTTAAAGTCACACAACTACTGCTGTCCAACACTATTTTAGTGCAATATTATGATGACTATCATAGGATGACACAATAACATGATCACCAAGATTATACATCATTCAAGCATTCTAGCTCATTAATCAAATATTCATATATATATATATATATATACATGAATATACCTTTTCGTCATATATCATCTTGTAACAAGGCATTACTCATGAGTATAACATACGTACATGTACCTATCCATAGCAATTCGAATAACTTTACCTTCATTACCATGTCCATCTCCGGACTTTCATCGCATCATACATTATAATACCCATTGAACACTTGGAATAATATTGGATACACGAAAACTTGCACATAAGTGCCACATAAACATACGTAGCTAAAGCTACTTCATAACATGTAACACATCCATAATGAACTCGAACCTCTCAACGAGCTCGGATGTTACATGAATCGCATCCATTATGAACTCAGACCACTCAACGAGCTCGGATGCTTGCATCCATAATGAACTTAAACCTCTCAACGAGCTCGAATGCCACATATATCATGAACTTGGACCACTCAACAAGTTCAGATTCTCACATATATCACGAACTCGGACCGCTCAACGAGCTCGGATTTCTTAATTCCTAGTGACATGTCACTTGTATCCTAAACTATTCCTTAGGTTCAAACGGGATTTTCCACACTTGCACATAGCATCCTTATCGCACTTGCTGGTCATGTCGTGAACAACAACCATAATATCACTCATGCTTACAAATTCACCATTCTCATATTCATGAAATAAACATGGCATTGCTCATAATAACATTTAGGCATTTGTCACATAATACAATCATCATATCAACTATATAATTATTCACCACATAATGTTAACACATCAATTTAAGTTCAAGTATAAACAATGATATTATTGCATTATTATTGAGATACAAACTTACCTCGAATGCGAGCACGGCTATTTATTCCGATTTAGTCCATAATCTCATTTATTCCGATTTAGTCCATAATCTCATTCATTCCCAATCTATGCCAGAATCTCATTTTCCTTGATCTATAATTTCAGATTTAGCTTACTAATTAGTCACATTATTCATATGGGTCCAAAAATCATACTTTTAAAAATTTACATTTTGACCCCTAAACTTTCACTTATTTACACTTTGGCCCCTAGGCTCGTAAAATGATTTTTATTCAATTTCCTTGTATTTTAAGCCTAGAAGAATCATTTTCATAACTATAGCAGCCTGCAATTTCCACTAGAACACACTTTTATGACAAACTTTGTAACTTTTACGATTTAGTCCTTTTAAGCATTTTCACTGAAAATCACTTAGCAAAAGTTGTTTATTTAACACCCAACATTCATTTTCTACCATTATAAATCAAAACACATGCATATCATTCATGAGTAAATTTTTAAACATGAACCCTAGCTCAAAATAATGGTAGAAATATGTAAATCAAGTTGCAGAGACTTCAAAAATGTAAAGAACATTAAAAACGGGGTTCGGGATCACTTACAAATAAGCTTGGAAAACCCTAGCCATGGCTTCCATGCAAAATTTCGGCCAAAGGTTGAAGATGGACAAAAATTGGCTTATTTGGCTTTTTAATTCTTTTAATTATTAGATTACCAAAATGCCTCTAACTTAAAAATATTCTATTTCACCCATTTCATGTCTATTTTTGTCCAAAAATTAACCAATAGTCTAATTACCATTTAAGGACCTCAAATTTAAAATTTCAAATCAATTTGACACCTCTAACATGTAGAACTCAACTTTTACATTTTTTACAATTTAGTCTTTTTGACTAAATTGAGTGCCCAAACGTCAAAATTTTTGAACAAAATTTTCACAAAATCATCCCGAAAATTGTAAACCATAAAAATATAATAAGAAAAACTTTTACTGTGTCAAATTTGTGGTCCTGAAACCACTGTTCCTACTAGGCCCTAATTCGAGATGTTACACTTGACACGAATATATGTTCAGCTCGGACGAACAACAGATGTGGTTAGTACAAGTGTATTCGAATTCATTTATTAAGTTTCATCGGGTAATATTAATAATATGGAGTGAGAAAATAAGATGACGCAAAAATGTATTTAATGTTCAATTATGGTATTAGTGAATTATTTAAATATAAAGCTTTGGTATACATGTAAGATTAATTATATGATATGAATTTGTATGTTACAACTCTAGTACATTACATGATTGATTATATACTAAAGCTCACCTTGTTGTTGTGATTTGCTATGTTGGAAACTTTCCAAGTTATTTAGTTTGATATGTTTCAATTTTAAATTGAGGTAAGTTTCTTGTTTAAATACCTATGAACTTTCTAAACATTCGTTATGCTTACCACATTATTTTCCGTTCTCCTCTAGATTGCCAATTTGCGAAACGTGCCGATTGGATCATCAAGAAGCTCACAGTATCCTGCTATTGACTCAGTAGTATTTTGATCGTTTTAAAGTTTGCTTTTATGGAATGTACATAGGTGTTGTTATGTTAACCTAAAATGATAGTTTTGGTTTAATGTTTGATCTTTTGAAGACTAATGCCAATTGGTATATGTAAGTTTGGTAATATGTTGTGTTGTCTATATAGTACATATAATTGCATATTTGAGCATGAAATGGTATGGAAAAAAGTGAAGATATGGAATGGCTAAATGCATATATGAATGAATTTTGATTCAATAAGTTGAATTGGTATGAAATGGTGCCAAGTTGAGACATATTGAATTGATTGTTTGAGAAATGTTTAAATGAAACTGTTTTGGTATGAGATTGGATTGATTTTATGAAAGAACAAGAGTGCACATATGCACCAGTTGTGTAAATGGTTTAGTTGTATTGAAATATATACCAAAGTGCTTAAATTTTACCAAAAAAAGAGTCTACGTCTCGATGAGCAACCTTCTTTGTCGCAACGTTGGCCGACAGTGTCTGTAACAGCCTATTTTCCACTGAAATCGGAACAGTAGTTTTGGGGCCACAAATTCGACCTAAAAAGATAATTTATTTTTATTTTATTATATGGTCTGTAATATGGTAGATATGTTGTGTGAAAATTTTGATACAAAAATTTTATCGATTAAGTGCTTAATTACGAAAAGGACTAAATCGCATAAAATGCAAAAGTTGAATTCTAGTAGCTATAAGGATTAAATAGCTATGGGATTCAAATCTAGAGGTCTTTATATGGTAATTAGACCATTAAAGAAAAGTATGTAGATTCTTGGTGACTCATCCATGGAAAAATTAGAAAAGGTTAAGGACTAAATTGGAATTTGAAATAATTAAATTAATTAAAAGATGAAAAGATATATCATCTTATTTTCATCATCTTCAACCTAAAACACATGGAAACCCTAGGAGAGAGAAAAGAAACTTTCAAGGCCTAATTGGGTAAGTTCTCTTGTCCCGTTTTTAGTAATTTTGGTATTTTTAAAACTGGGATAGCTTAATCTTCCTATTTTGGGATTAATTTGAAAAGTTATCAAGGTATGAAAATGCGTCATGGATGTATATGCTAAAAATTAGAAATTTATGGTAGAAAATGAAAGATTATTGATAGATAAACAACTTTTACAAAGTGATTTTTGATGAAAACATGATTTAAGGACTAAAATGAAAAGTTGTAAAATTTGATGAAAATTCTAAAATTTTATGAACACATGTGCTGGAAAATTTGTAATGGGGCTTTGGTTAGGCTTGGAATAGGGAGTAATTTGCATAAGTTTCATTTTCCGGGCCTAGGGACAAAATCAGAATTTATAGAAAAGTTAGGGGCAAAATGGTAATTTTGCCTAGGACGTAAATTGAGTCCATTTAAATATGAAATGTGTGAAATTGATAGTTAAATTCATTTATATAGATCTAAACAACACTAATTCAAGGTTAGATCGAGGAAAAGAAAAGGTTTCGGATTAGTAGACTTTATACGGGAACAAGTGTCGAGGTAAGTTCGTGTAACTTAATCCGGCATGAGTTTATGTTCAATTGAATGTTGTGTTGTATGGAATATGATTTAAATTGATGTACATTACTTGAATGTTATCATGAGAAATTTGATACATGCTTGAAATGGTGATAACGGGGTTAAGTCCCGATTGAATGTTGAATTCTGATGATTATATACGCTTTCTGAAGCTAATAAAGTCCTGCATTTGTTGCGGACGGGATTTAGCTCGAACGAGTAAACCCATTGACCTTGTTATATAAAGGATTTAGCCCGGACGGGTAATCCCGATATAATAACTCTCGAGCATACATTATGATCAGGGTTTGGCCTAGACTAGCAATCCTAATCGAGCTCCTCTGAGCTTACGTTATATAAAGGATTTAGCTTGGACTAGTAATCTTGTTATACGGTATGTGGCTCGAGAGAGTGTTTCTTGGTTAAGTGCACTAATGGGTACCCTTGAATAAGAAATTGATGGATTATTGAATCATACACTTCGAGTGTACTAATTAAGCATCCATCAGAATTCAATGATTTAATGGACATGTAACACTTGACATGGCATGAAAATCTTTAGATGATATGATAATAACTAGAAAGAATATTGCTTAATGAGCTCATCTATGTTACTTGATTGATATGAAGATTTTGGTGACTAACATGTTTGATTGAATGTATGTGATTAGGCAATTTAGCCAAAAGGATGGAAACATAACATTGTATGTGTAGATTTAATAAGCAAGATTGGCAAGTTTAGTTTCCATTATACGAACTTAATAAGCATGTAATGCTTACTCCGTTTATTTTTCCCTTATTTTATAGTGCTCGAAAGCTCACGAGGGTTGGAGATCACTAGAGCATCGTCACACTATCAACTAGTCATTTTGGGTATACTTAGTAAAATCATTTTGGTATAATGGCATGTATAGGACAACTTGACCAATAGTGGCTTGAAATGTTATTTTGTAACCTGGCCATTAGAATGGCTAGTAATGGTTCATTTTGGTATGACTAAGTAGGTTATTATGATATACATATACACATGTGTGTTATGAATATGTGGTCAATGTTGTGGATGCCTAAGCTAAATAAGGTAAGGTTGTGATCATGTATGCTTGTAGTGATATGCCTTGTTAAATGATGAATTTGCCTATTTTAAATGCTTGGAATGGTTGGTATTGGTTGTGTGTTTCAAGTACAGGTCCTGGGTGAAATTTTGGGTGAGAAATGAAGCTAGAAATAGCTTCATTTTGTCCACACTGGCAGACACACGGGTGTGTGTCTAGACCATGTGTGACACACGGCCTGGTAACATGGGCATGTGGTTAGGTCGTGTGTCCCCTGCACCTTAATTTTGAGAAACAAAATGCTTAGAATTGGGCACAGGGGAAGAGACACGGGCGTGTGTCTCAGCCGTGCATGCCACACGGCCTAGAACACAGGCGTTTGTCTTGGCCATGTGAAACCTATACCTAATTTCAAATTGAATTAATTAACCACACAGCCTAGCACACGGGCGTGTGAGCCCTGCACTTTGGAAAAATTTTGTAATTTCACAAAAAATTCTTAGAGGTCTCAATTAAGTCCCGATTCAATTGCAATGCTCGTATTGGGCCTCGAGGACCCGATTAAGGGACGTTATGGATGATCTCGGTAAATGAATAGTAATTTACGTAGATAAATGAAAAAATGTTTTAAATGTTCTGAAAATACTTCGAAACCCTGTTTTGGCAACGGGTATAGGCTATAGGTGTTATAGTGTCTCACGTCATGACGACAAGTGGCCTAAGGTCATGAGGTGACCAAATGTTTGGCGATGACACAACGTGGAGGAGTTGCCATCACGGCATTGGCCCTAAATTTTCAAAACTTTACAATTTGTTCCTATTTCGTGCTCAGGCCAACAAAAGATCTTTCGTAAGCTTGATTAAAACTCAGAAAAGAATGTATATCATGATGTGAGTATGTTATGAAATGATTATATATTTAAATGGTTTATTTATTGTTGATTTGATAGTAGTTTCTCTCGCAACGGTTGTGGCATCCTATGCTCGAACTCGACAATCAGGTCAGGCAAAAGGTGTTATATTTAGTGGTATTAGAGCTATAATTTAATCGATTCTAGGACTAAAACATAGTGCATATGAGTCTAGAAATATATGCCACAATAACCTGTGGTAGTTTGATGCCTTCTAATCCAATTTGACTTTATTTTTCTTAATGATAAATCATGTTGACGGAAACAAATCATGTCGTATCTCATGAAGTAGGCAGTAATGTTCTTACTTCTGATTAGGAAGCTGCTCAAAGTATGGCCATTTCGTAAGGGCCCATAAGTGATAAGCAAGATGTCTTCTTCCAAATAATGAACTAATGGTTCAATAAGTTTCTTAGAGCTATCTCTTCAACTTTGCAACCCCAAATGCAACCTCCACTCTCGATCGTGCCTCATGTGGCACCTTTTTGTCCTTAAAACCCTAATTCAATTAATGTTCACCAGCTTTCGATTGACAAAATTTGAAAGTATGGGTCCAAAGAGTTTAGAGGTAAGAAGGATGACGATTTGAATAAAGTCAAAAATTGGCTGGAAAATACTTTGCTAGTATTTGATGATATGCTGTGCTCACCTAAATATAGTTTGAGATGTGTCGTAGCATTACTGAAAGAAGAAGCATACCAATCATGGACAACGCTGATATCCACTGTTCTGAGAAATTGGGTGAACTGTAAATTTTTCTCGATTAAGTTCAAAAAGAAATATGCTAGCCGTTTATACCTTGAGAAGAAAAAAAGAGAATTTATAGCATTGCAACAGGGTAATATGACTATTACTGAATATGAATGTGAATTTGTTTGACTCAGTAAGTATACTTGAGAACTGGTATCCACTGAGGCTGAAATGTGCACCTGATTTGAGTGGGGTTTAAATGAAGACATTCGAATGCTTGTTGGGGCTTTAAAA
This sequence comes from Gossypium anomalum, assembly GCA_025698475.1. NCBI lineage: Eukaryota > Viridiplantae > Streptophyta > Magnoliopsida > Malvales > Malvaceae > Gossypium > Gossypium anomalum. Next base: position 52,143,755 of record CM046966.1, on the reverse strand, counting down.
CTGAAAGAATCTATTGTGTTTTCTAAAAGAGCTCAAAAAATAGAGAAAATGAGAAATGAAAAGAAGCAGGCCAAATCAAAAAGTAGGGATACTGGGAAATGTAGCATGGCTAGATCATTCCTAACTCCTTCGTCCAAGTAGACCAGAGATTTCAAAAGTCAATCTTCTACTTCTGCAGGGAATTTGAGAAAAGACATGTCCAAACAGAATTGAGATCACAGGCTACGTTAGTAGCTAGTGCTGGTAGTGTCTGAAATACGAACAAACGAGCTTGCGAACATTGTGGCAAAAACCATTTTGGGGAGTGTAGATTGAAAAATGGATCTTATTTTAGATGTGGTTCTTTTGATCATTTCCTGATAGATTACCTGAATAAAGTTGAGACTAGTTTAAAACCGGTTACAAAACCTATGACAACTCCACAGAGGGGTAGAAAATCGGGATCCAGAAATAATATTGGAGTAGTTGTGGTGGAACTAGGGATATAATATGAGATTCGAAGCACGTGTGCCAGCCAAAGCGTATGTCATACGAGCCAAAGAGGAGGCTATAGCTCTTGATGTGATTGTTGGTACATTTTCTCTTTTTAAAGTTACTGTACATGCTTTGATATATCTTAGGTAAACTCATTCATACATATGCACTTCAATAGTAACCAAAAGAAATTTATTAGTAGAGTTGATTGATTATGATGTTAGAGTGTCAAACCTGATAGGTCAGTATGTCATTGTTAATAAGATATGTAAAGCTTGTCCACTAAGAATTTAGGACCGTGAATTTCCTACCAATCTAATGTTATTGTCATTTGATGAGTTTGATGTTATTCTCGGTATGGACTGGTTAACTTTGTATGATGTTGTGGTTAACTGTAGATAGACACAGATTGTACTAAGATTTCAAATTGGTGAAACAATTAATATTAAGGCTAATAAATCAAATTATTCTACTAACATTATTTCAACGATATTTGCCTGAGAACTTATCATAAAGGAATGTGAAGTGTATCTAGCTTACATTTTAGATACCAGAGTGCCAAAATCAAAGATAAAACAAGTTTCAACAGTTAATGAATTCATCGATGTGTTTCCTAAAAAAATTTCGGCTTTACCACAAGAGAGAGAAGTTAAATTTTTTATTGAAGTGACATCTGAAACTACTCTGATTTTGATTGCTTCGTATAAAATGGCTCTAACTGAACTAAAAGAGTTGAAAGCACAGTTGCAAAAATTATTAGACCGAGGGTTTATTCGACCGAGCGTGTCATATGGGGTGCCAAGTTTTTTTTGTAAAAAAAAAAGACGGAACTATGAGATTGTGTATTAACTATCAGTTGCTAAACAAAGTTACCATAGAGAGCAAGTATTCTTTGCCCCATAGTAATGACTTGTTTGATCAATTGAAAGGAGTTATCGTGTTTTCAAAGAATGATCTTAAATCAAGTTACTACCAACTTAGAGTTAAAGAGCCAGATGTGTCGAAGACTACCTTTCAGACTCGATATGGACATTATGAGTTTTTAGTGATGTCGTTTAGGCTTACCAATGCTCCGGCCGCATTTATGGATTTGACAAATCAAATTTTTCAGTCATACCTAGACAAATTTATTGTTGTGTTTATCGACGACACTCTATTATGCTCGAAGAATGAAACTGAACATGATCAGCATTTGAAAACTATATTGCAGACATTGCGAGAGAAACAATTGTATGCAAAATTCAGTAAATGTGAGTTCTGGTTACGAGAAGTAGGATATTTGGGACATGTAATTTCAGCTGAAGGTATCCGTGTAGATCCGAGCAAAATTTTAGCAACTGTGAATTGGAAACCTTCGAAAAATGTCACAGAGGTACGTAGTTTTCTAGGACTAGCTGGATATTACAGATGGTTTGTTAAAGGCTTCTCGATGATAGCTTTTCGGTTAATAGAAAAACGTTAGTTTTGTTTGGTCAGAGAAGTGCCAATAAAGTTTTGAAAAGTTGAAAGCTATGTTAATAGAAGCTCCAATGTTGACTCGGCTTGAATTCGAGAAAGAATTTGTTGTTTTCAGCAATGCTTCACTCAATGGTATGGATTACATACTAATCCAAGACGGAAAGGTAATAGCTTATGCTTCTTGGAAGCTCAAAACACACAAGAAGAATTACCTTACGTACAATTTGAAATTACTTGTTATTTTGTTTGCTTTGAAGATTTGGCGACATTATTTATATGGGGATGTCTAATCTCTTGTGAGCAAACAACTCATTCGAAAGGAAAGAAGGTGGTTGATAGCATCATCTAGATTACCCCATTTCTAAATTACCCTTAGAACAGGGGAAAGGAAGGGAAAACGGATCATCCGGAATACCAAGTAACCCACCATTGTATCTCTGGTAGAGGTATCCCTGAAATCAGGAACTATTGCCTTGCCTATGACCTTACAAAGGAATTTATTTGGTAGACTTCTAAGAAAGGCAATGACTGAAATCATAAAATAGGAGATGCAAAGGAACTACACTCCCAAAAAGAAATTTGGTGAAGGGAGAAGAAAAGTTTAGAAATACCAAGGAAGATAATCGAGTAGGAGGTAAAGAATTGTGAAAACCCTCTTAACAAGTCGGTTATTTATAGCTGAGGGAAGGTGTAGAGATTTTTGAAAATTTATGGAAGGCAAAGGAATCATTCGAACCCATTAATGCAGGGAAGCCAACAATTAACATTGGAAAGGAGAATAAATCTTGTAGATTCCCAAGGTGGAAATATCTACCAACTATTATCCATTATGATGCAACCCTTAGGAAGGAGAACTAGCCATAGGACTATTCAGTAACAACCCTATTAAGTAAGGCAGGAAGGCCTTTGATACCATTGAAGTAGGATTTTGAAGTCAGAGTAGTCATTCTAGCACTCTGCTAAGATTGTAGTAAATAATGAGTCACGGGCAAGTTTAGCTATCCTAAGATGTGAAAAAAATTGACCCATCAGATAGGTAATTAGTTTTGAAGAGAATATGGGTGTTGTGAGTGGCAGGGGAACTACATTCCAATATCGCATCTAAGAGAGAAAGGAAATTTAGAAAAAGAGGCTAAAAGATAATTTGAAGGTGGATTAAGAAAAAAAATGCTTGAAGGAGTATGAACTTCCCCACCATGCCCAGGTTATTTATAGCTGAAGGGGGAGCGTGGGAAGTTGTGGAAATTTAATTGGATGGAGAGAAATCATTCAAACCCACCAATGGGGATAAGACACTTGTAGCATTGGCAGAAGGAAGCGTCTTTTGGCAGTCCCAATACGAGAATAATTGTTAATTGTTATCTAATAGAGTGTAACATTCTAATAAAGAAGAACTAGCCATAGGACTGTTTAGCAACAACCTTCTTAGAGTAAGGTAGGAAGCCTTTTTTACCATTGGATTAGGATTTTAGAGTCAGAGTAGTCGCTCTGACACTCCACTAATATGGTAATAAAGGGAGAGTCACGGGCAAGCTTAGCTGCCTTGTGATGTGAAAGAATTAACTCATCAGATGGGTAAGGTTTGGATACAAGTAAGCCTAGAGATTTCGAAATATTTTTCCAAGAATAGAATGAGCATTAAGTTAGGATCCGGGTAAGGTTGGAATACGAGTGTTGGGTTTTTGCTGAGAGTTCATAAAATTTGTAATAGTGGAATGCGACTTGGCCTCCAAGCAAATCCTTAAAAATTTTCATGATCTTTTTGGTAGTATGGAAATTTTCATGTTGCTTTTGCAATACATTACTCATGCTCGCTAACATATAGCATCGAGCAATCGAGTCAGAATGTAACATCCCGAATTAGGGCCTAGTCGGAACAGTGGTTTCGAGACCACAGATCCAAGATGGTAATAATTATTTTATGATTATTATAAGGTCTATGATATGTTTTTATGTTTGTGTGAAAATTTCATGAGGAAATTTTATGTGAAAAGTGCTTAATTAGACTTTAAGTACTAAATCGAATAATTTGTAAAACTTGTGTTCTAGAAGCAATTTGCATGAAATTGAATTATATTATTAATTAAGGGTCCTTAAAGAGTAATTTGACCAAATTCTAAAAACTTGGACAAAAATGACCTTGGATGGGTAAATTTTGAAAGATTAGTAAAAATGGCATTTTCGTCATTTAGGGGTAAAATGAACTAAAAGACAAAATAAAAGCCAAATTAGTGTCCATCTTCCTCCCATGGCTGTGTGAATCAAGAGGGGAGCCATGGCTAGGGTTTCCAAGCTTCCAAGCTTAATAGTAAGTGATCCCGAACACCGTTTTTAATGTTCTATGCATTTTTTGAAGTCCCGATAACATGACCTATTCATTTCTACCATTATTTTGAGCTAAGGTTTATATTTAAAAACTTACCCATGCATGACATGCTAGTATTTTGATGTTTAATGGTAGAATATGAAAGATTAGAGTGTGTTTAACACATTTTTCTAAGTGATTTTTCATGAAAAAACCTAATAAGGGCTAAATTGAAAAAGGTGTAAAATAAGTAACTAAAACTCTGTTTTAATGAGAAATGTAGGCTGCCATAAGCTTGAATATGGTTCAGCTAGGCTTGGATAATCAAGAAATTGAATACATTTCATTTTACGAGCCTAGGGACTGAATTACAAATATGTGAAAGTTTAGGTGCAAAGTTGTAAATTTGCCAAAATATGATTTTTGGGTCACTTTGAATAATGTGAGTCCTAAATAGGCTATATATTTGAAATGATAGATCAAGAAAATCGATATTCGGGCTTAAATCGGGAAAATACAAGGTTATGGACTAAGATGGTAAATTTGCCATTTTCGTATTCGAGGTAAGTTCGTGTGTTAATAATAGTGCAATATTAATTAAGAATTAAATTCTTTGTTAATAAGGCATAAACTGTATGATTAAGTATATTGAAAAGGTGATGGAATGAATTTATAATGTGAGAAAATGCTATGAAGGAAAGGTACATGAAACTTGTGATAAAAATGGTACATGACTAGTAATGCATGAAATGTTTGATAGTTCATGTAATGATGACTTGCTTTATGATAGTGAATATATTGTGAACATAATGCTTTTTGAATGCTTACTTAATAATTTTATGATAAATGTTAACTTGGTTAATGCAATGATGTAGCATGTTATAATGTTTTATTAACATGATGAATTATATTCTTAAATACTTGAATTGTATGTTGTTGATGTGAGTATGAATTGAATGCTCATTGTATTAGAAATTTATGAAACAGTGATGTAATTGATAAAAAGAGGAAGAAAATCCAGGTTGAATGAAAAGGATAATCGATGAATTTCTAGAAATGAATTGACGGTAAAAAGGATCTAGCCCGGACTGGTGTTCCTAAAGTGATCTAGCCTCCCGAAGAAGATGGGTGCAATATGGATTTAGCCCGGACGGGTAATCCGATTTAGGATCTGAATCTAGCCTGGACTAGTAATTCAGATCCGAGCTCATTGGAGTATTTTTCGTTGCAAGGGATTTAGCCTGGACTAGTAATCCTGCCGTAGGATGCGAGGTTCGCAGGGGTGCATACTTGAAATGATCACTTATACGGATTGATGGTAAATGGGACATCCATCGAGATTCTGAGAAATTCAACGGGATTAATACGAGAAATGAATTAAAAGTTCTTACTATATATATATATATATAATTGTCATGTTTGGACTAGTGGTTGTGCTAAGAAATAGCACAGGTACGTACTCGAAACCCACGAACATGTGTTTGACATGTGAAATGAAATGGATTTGTGGTAAGAATACAAAAGAATGAGTGATTCATATGTGAATAATTTTTATGGCAATCTTATGATGATTATCATTTTGTTGCACTAAAACAATTTTGGACAGCAGCAGTAGTCTAAATTTGAAAATTCATAAAAAATTGTGGAATTCGAATTAGAGTCTGAATAAAATATGAAATTAAATCTTATTGAGTCTATTTTACATAGAGGAAACGGTGTAAGCATAAAATTTTCATATTATGAGATATTTGAATTTTTGTGAGACATGGTCAAAGTGATTTTGGGCTTCCCTATCTTAACTTTAGAAAATCATTAAAAATTGTAAAAAAGTTATTATGGGTTATAATTTATATGCTTAAAATCCTTAATGAGTCTATTTTCAATAGAAATAGATGGGAACATCATCTAAGTCCCGTACTATGAGATAATTATTTTTTATTGAAGAGGGGTCAGAGCTATTAGACTATGAAACAGGGGTAACTTTAAAGAATAAACTGTACTTATTGGCCTGACCAAAAATTTTGAAAATTTTATGATAAAAATATATGTGAGTCTAGTTTCTGGAAAAATTAACATATCTTAATTTGGAGTTCCATAGCTCCAGATATAAATAATTTAGTAACCGTGACTTGAGAAAACAGTTTGACTGGACTTTGAATAAATAGAAAGAATTTGAAAATGGCATGTTAATACATTGCTTATCATTTTTCATGCGAGCTTACTAAGCGTAAAGCTTACTCCCTTCTTTCCATTTCCTTAGTGTTCTCAGGTCGGCTCGAGGTTGGAGATCGTCGGAGGCAGCATCACACTATCAAGCCAATACCTTTGAAGTATCGATACATATGTTAGAAATTTCAAGTGAGTGGCATGTATAGAGATCTAGTTCTATGACATGGGTTATTATGATTTGGTTAAATGTATTGGTCTATATCGAGCTATTGTATATGGCCATGAGATATGGCTCATATTGATTATGGTTTGTAAGTCTAGCTAATCATGTCATGTTTTAATACATATGATGGGATGATTTGAATATGTTCTTTGACATGCATGTTTGGTAATATGATATGTGTGTTGGATGTATGCTCTATGACCAATTGAGGTGGTCATAGTCATGAAGTAATTGTACGTTATAAAAACAATGTGATAATGGTTGAACATGAGTACTTGATGGATAAGTTAGTAACCATAGTATAATGGTAAAAGTGGTCATCAATATGACAAGTCTTATGAATGTGAATTTAAGGAATCTAAACTTGGTATTTCATGAGTAGATGCATTGTACGTCAGAGGACATGTAAATGTTACGAATATGTCTTGATAAAGAGTGTTTAATCACTAAAGTAAAGCCATGATTTGTGGCTTTAATGTGTATAAGGTTGTAAGGGTTTATCGGTAATATGAAGGCTTGGAAAATAGCCTAAGTATTGACTACATGGGTTGAGACACGGCAGTGTGTCTCAACCATGTGAGGGACACGGCCTGGTGACACGAGCGTGTGGCCTGGCTGTGTGGTTCAATTTATTTGCTGACGTCATAAATAGAGGGTTACACGGCCTGAGGACACGGGCGTGCTGATGGCACAATGGCGTGCCTCTGTGTCCACACAGGCGTGTGACCCTGTTTCATGAGAAAATTTCTAAGTTGTCCTGAAACTTTCCAAAGTTCTTGGTTTAGTCCCAGACCATTCTTAATGCATGTTTTGGGCCTCGTAGGCCCATAATAGGGACACTATGAATATGTTTGATTGGTTTTAATTTGGAACGTAATTTTATGGCCCAGTTTGCATGATTGTTGCATTTAAGTTCAGTAATACCTCGTACCTTATCCCGGTCTAGGGTACGGGTAAGGGGTGTTACACAGAATTTCTCCAACAATTTCTCACTTTGGGTTGAGCTTCAAGAGGGCACGTTTCATCAAGAATGAATTTGTGTTGCTCACAGCTGAGAACTATTAACAAGTTTCGTTTTCATTCTCAAAAGTTATCCCTATTCAATTTATTCTCATTAAAAATGCTAATAAGAGGAGTAGGAGACATATTTGAAATGAAAAAATAAAGATTCACTAATTACTATCTTCGTATTAAGCAAATATTTTCATTTCAGCAACATATCAAGAATGCAATATGATGCATGCGTCTTGTATTATAACCTTGAAAAATATTTTTCCGTTGCTACAATCATTCTTACACCCATCAACCATGTCTCTTTAAAGTTCCATAATTAATTGGCAAGAACATGAATTACATCCAATTAGTTCATGAATCTTAATTCTCAAGACTCCACACGAACCAACGACCGTTTAATATTTAGCCATCATCTCCGACTTTCTTGGGAAACTATTTAATAAGAGAAGATCTTGAGTGTGTAGCTATTGACTTAACACCCCTCATGAACACGCTTTCATTTGTGAGTCATCTTGGGACAATTTCACTGAGAGTCATGCTTGACTAGTTGTCCATAAAAGGAAATTTCATCCAGTGTACTCACATGATAAAGTTTACCTTAGGGTGTGGTCAAGGTAGGAACTGACTAAACCATGCTATCACCTAGGGACCATCAATAGAGGCCATAGGTCTTGTTCAATGACCTTCTCCCACTCAATATTTTAAAATAACATGCAAGGTTTTTTTATCTCATATTTCAAGAATGATCATACAATAGTTCTAGTGGCATTCTTACCTAATATATATAACATGCTTCTAATATATGCATGGCATGATATGAAAATTTTATAATATTCACATTCATTTATTCACAAGAATCAATCAATCATAGAACAAACAATTTTGATTTTCCACAGTTTTTCCTTTGAGGGAAAAATCAAAGAAGTGAATGTGAACCATGCACTAGGTAGGGTCCCAAGAAAGGGGGGAGAATTAAATTTGACCGTTTAAAAACCAAGCCTTTCCTAGCCAAAGCCAATCTTAGACATGCACCTTCTCATTACCACACTTCTCATAGTAATCGAATAACCTAAAAAAGTGAATAGAATAATACAACACATATATTTTCTCATTACCACACTTCTTATTTTTTAATCGGTCAACTGTGGGTCATCTCATAAATATATATATCTCAATTATAACATTACATAATATAAATATTATAAAAAATTATAATATATATATATATATAAGGATATAGGTAATTAAAATAAAATTATTAGCCAAGGACTCCATGGTTCTATTTCTAGAAAATAAATGAAAAAAATAAAATTACTTAGTTTTTTGCCACAAGGTATTCCTTGGGTCTTCAAATGTCATCACTCCATCTTCTCCTTGTCATTGACTCCTTTTGGAAAAATTACATTTAAGTCTTATACCTATTTCTGGCTCACAAAAATTCTATGAATTAAAAAAAAGTCTTATGTGGAGATGATAGTCTACGTTCTATTTCCTTAAAACCAAAACCTTGGAAAACAAATAATTATATAACAAATATATAATATTGCATCCATTCTCATATATAACTCAAAACATGCATGTAAAAATAGAATGTCGATAATGGCAAGAAAAGAGAAAAAAATAAAACACAGATTTTAAGTGGAAACCCTTTTAGGAAAAAACCATGGGTAGAGGAAAAGAAAATTCACTATATCAAATTCGAATAATTGCAAGGAGTATAGGCTGCGTCTATTTATAGGTTTAGAAAATATTATTCTAATCAACGTCTAATCGAAGTAATGCAGTAAGGTTGAAACACCTTATTCAAATCAATATAAAAAAGAGAAAGTAAACTTCTATACGAATTCTTCTTGTGCAACTTGTACCGTACCGCGGGCCTTCACCCTCATGAATCCCCCTATCTTACTACTTGTATTTTATTTTAATAAGAATTTGGGTCACAACTCTAACAATGCATAAGATCTAAAGAATGTCACTTTTTTGTAATCAAATCATTCAAGAAGAAAAGAAATTTATTTTGATTATCTATTTATACTTATAGATAGAGCAAAACATTGGCTCTGATACTAGTTATTGGAAAATCAGGTTTGAAAAACGTATCAAAAAATAAATTTAGGAAAAAAACTAGAGTTTTAAAAAAAATTTCAAAACAAGAACTTAGTTGTGATATCTAAAGTAATAAACACTTAATCAAAATTGTACATTTTTTATTCATCTAAGATGAATGCTTCGACCGAGTACTCTTCTCTGCTATCCTCAAGATCACATCTATAGAATGTAAGCTCGATTCGAATTAGAAAATTTTTGACAAAAATTACTAGTAGGGTAATTTAGCAATTTCTCTAAGCTTTTAGGCCAAGTTGTAAATAAGAAAAATATCTCTACAAATTTTTTGAAATAATTTCTTTAGAGAATTTTCTCTCTACAACTTTCTCTTGAATTCAAGTGCGTGTAAATAATGACACAATGCTCTCTTTATATAGGGAGAGCTTAGAGAGTTCAACTATGATTAAACTTAATCACTTTAATATTAAATTAATATAATATTTATCTACAATATAAACTTTAAATTAAATTTAATATTAAGATAATCACTTTTATATCAAATTAACAAAATACTATTAAGATAAGTATTAAATTAAATTTAATATTAAATCAAATAAAATAATATTACTTTTAAAATAGTTAATCTGAAATCAAATTCTTTGGTAGAGCCCCAGTAGGAGTATAATTGTTCCACTTCTGAACCACCAAGGAATCGTCGCCGCTGACCATTTGTCAGCCACCAAAATGTCGTCATCGTAGTCATTGGTACCCCAAACAGGTTCAGTTGCTACCGGTTCGATCCAGGCTAGTGACAACTTGACCAGACCGGTCCAGCCACTAGTTGGATCATCAGCCCAGTTTAACCAATTTTTGGGTCTTGGTCTCGATTTTGAGCTCTCTGGCCCAATTTATGATCTTAGGTCCAAATTTTCAAGTTCAATTACCCATTGGGTCAATTGTTTGACTTGAAAATTAATTTCCAAAAATGTCATATTAATTTTAATTAATTTGATTAGTTTAATTTTACTTGCTCAAAAATAATTTTATCAAAAATCACTTAGATTTTCAAAATTAATTTTTAAAAAATTTTGTTAATCAAATTCTCTAGTTGAACAATTCTTACAACCACCCAATTTTATTCCACATCGAACAAATTGACTAAATTAATTCTTTTCCAAAGTCGTAAAATTTTCTTCTAATTCAAATGCAGTCTGATCGAGCTTTTGTTGAACCAGCGGAGGGACCAATCAGACAGATACAATTCGGCTCTAGTAATTGGAATACTGTCCAGAAGCATTTTTTTGATAATTCACAATTACTTAATTATAGAGCCAGTCCACAAGAAGTACCATGATTGAAAACTCCTTATTGTATACTCTTTATGAAAGCAATTCATCCAACTACTTTATCCAATAACCTTGTCATGTGTGTGTTACCCTTATATGATATCCTTGATTCCTTTGAGTTAAATTTGTTCACTCAATACAATCTTATTTTATCTCATTGTCATCATTGTGTCTTCTTAAGGATTAATATGATCACTATCAACAAATGATTGGGATAAATTGCTCATTCGAGAACAAGTACTCGTGGTCATGTTCCATATTTATCAATCCATAAAATGCCAATGAAAGGATATCGTTAACTCTTTAATTGAGGTGTGAATTCCATTGTTTCTAGTAAACCAATGCGATACACAAGTCATGTACCCAACATAACGACTATCGGCTCGATCATCTTTTTAGAGCATAATCCTCTACTTATATCAAAGCACATGAGTTACGTACGAATGGTCAGCGACTAACTCAGGATTTAGGTAAATCACACTATGAATGCCACAAGTGAATTGATTTACAAATGGATACATCTATGTCTCTACCCGTGGTGTCATTCTGCCAATGAATACATCTATGTCTCTACCCGTGGAATCAATTACTTTGATAGCCAAGACTAGCCATCTCCTCAATTGGAATTGTAGACAACATAATAATCTTTCTCAATATTTGAATCAAATGCTCACTTTGATTCTTTTAAGGGATTACAGACACGTTTAGATTATCTACTGCAGTAAGTTGTTTTTCTCACAATGTAAACATTCTTACAATGCCGCTTATCATCAGTTTGAACTTAGACAATCAATGAGCTAATATTTGTTTGTCACAATTTCGCTATGCATGCAAAATATGGAAAAAAAAGAAATAAAAAAGACATAACAATGAAATGTGAAATTTATTTATTCATCGTTCAAATACATAAAAAACAATTACATATTTACTACAATATGGGCACATTTCCCAACAATCTCCCCCTTGCCTTAATGAAGTAAATGTGTTATGTTTTGCATTCACATATCCTCGACGTGTTTGTTTAAACTCTCAGTTACAAGAGTCTTAGTAAATGGATCCGCAATGTTATCTTTAGAATCTACTTTCACCACATCTATAATTCATTCGGCTAATGCCTCTCGTATCAAGTGATACTTTCGATCAATATGTTTCATCCTCTTGTGACTTCTCATTTCCTTAGTGTTAGCCATTGCAGCACTTTCCTTTGACAACATAGCTAGTAGGTTGTAAACTTTCCGATCAATGTGTTTTAGCACTTTCAAAGTTTACAAACTTTCTCCTCCTTTCTTTTGACAACATAGCCAGTAGGTTGAACCATATAAATGGTCTCATCAAGACAGTCATTCAAAAATGTTGTCTTGACATCCATTTGTTAGATCTCATAATCGAGAGCAGTGGTAAAGGATAAGAGTATACGGATAGACTTGAGCATGGCTACTGAAGAAAAGGTATCATCATAATCGATGCCTTCTTTCTATGTGTAGCCTTTCCCTACAAGTCTAGCTTTATGTGTTTCCACTTTCCCTTCCACATATCTCTTCTTCTTGTATATCCACTTACACCCTATGAATGTAACCCTAACCTGCAAGTCTACAAGTTCTCACATCGTATTATATTTTATAGAATCCATCTTGGCATCCATGGCTTATTTCCAAAGTTTGGAATCAACGTCCTGTGTAGCTTCCTCGTAAGTGAGTGGATCATCATCCTCATGATTGACTTCCGTATTATAAATACTACCATCATAAATGAAAAAGTTCAATTTCTTAGAAACTCTCCCATTACCACAGATTCCCCTATGCTATTGACTGTTTTCATGTTTTGCTACAATTTTCTCAAGAATTGAACTTGGTGATTATTCTACAGCTCCCTAAAGTTCCTCGAGTACCACTTACTTCGAGGCTTAAAGTTATCCATGTAGCTTTCCTCGATGAAAGTAGCATGAGTAGAAACTTTGATCATATTATCTTTCGGGTTGTAGAATAATCCACCCTTTGTTCCTTTCGGATATCCTACAAACATGCACAATTTTCTCTGTGCATCCAACTTTTTTGCATCATTATCTAGAACTTATGTTGGACAGCCCCATATTCTAAAGTGATTTATAGCGGGTTTCTTTCCATGCCATAGTTCATAAGGTATCTTACAAGTAAACTTGGTTAGCACATCATTCAGAATATAGCAAATCGTTTGTATTGCATATCCTTAGAAGGAAGTAGGAAGTTGTGAATAGCTTAACATTGAACGAACCATGTCAAGTAATGTTCTATTCCTTCTCTCAGCTATACCATTTTGTTGTGGAGTGCTCGACGAATTCAATTGGGATAAAATCCCATCATATAAGCATTACATCACATTGTTGTTTCTACTAATACTATGGGCAATCAGTTGGTTCAAAAGGAGCATGTACTTTTTGTAATTTATTATTTAGACATTTTAATTAAGTTTTACATGAGACATTTTTATAATAAAATTTTAATTGTGTATATGTATAATAAGTACAATGAGATTGTTTTGGCATGTTGGCTTACTTCGCTAAAAATATATATACAATTTGCAAACATAAATTTCAAACCCACACGTGTATATATATTGCAAAGATCATAATCAATAATTCTACCAATTAATTGTTTGAGTTTGATTAAAAATGAATATTTTATTTTAAAATAGTTTTCTAAATTAATTAATAAAAGTCTTTTTGTTATGAAAATATTTATATTGGGTTTGTTTCATGAAAATTTATTAAACAACTAAAAACGTTTTACTTAAAAATCATCCAAACAGTAGAAAAAATCATTTTGTGTAAAATGTTTTCAACTAATTAGACAGATTCTAAAATGATAAAAGATGTAAATATTAGGTACCTATTTTATCATTTTCCCTTAAATATTCATATTCAGTAAAATGAAAGTTTGTATTGAAAACACACCGGCCAGTTTACCTTTGTCTTTCTTTGCCTCAATTTCTCCACAATCTTTTCTTTTCCTTCCTTATTTCGCCCTCAACTCAATCCTAATCCTCTCCACCTTTCCCCCTTTCCCCCCTTCTCTCTTTGTTACGGTTTTATTTTTATTTTCTAAATTTTCATTAAAAAAAAGCTATGTCGAAGAAGAGGAAGTCTGATGCTACGCGACTGGACGAGCTGGATCGGAGCATGTACACCACTTTCTGCAGCGCGGCTAACTCGCTTTCGCAGCTTTATTCGCAGGCCATGAACCACCAACGCCTCTCTTTCCAGGCCGGTGAACGTCACGCGCTGGTTGGCTTCTATCTCTTATCTTTTATTCATTCAACTTTTTTTTTCTGTTTCCTTTTTCCTTATCTAATATCTCTGTTATTAAGTATATATATTTGTTGGAGAATTGCTATTCTGCTATGCTAGAATAAAAAGAAATGGAAATTTCTGTTAGAAACAAATTTATAAGAAGCATAATTACCTTGTGAAAGAATTAAGTTGGGTTAGTATTTGATTGCCCATTTGCTTTTGAGTTGTTCTGTTGTAATCTGGTCAAAGTTGTCAGCTTTATTTATCTGATAAATTTTTCCCTTAAAAGAAGTTGAAAATTTTTGTTAATTTCTGTTCATCAGTGAATTAATTTTCCCTGTTATGTATTGTATTTAGTGTATGGAATTTGATTACTTTTTTGTTTTGTTTTTTTTTTTTTTTCTTTCAAACTGATGTTCTGCAATGATTATTGAACTCATCAGAAGTTCCTTGGTTTTTTTTATGGAGGGCAGTAAGGTGTTTTAGTCATCCCATAAATCAGGATTACAGAAATTAATTAGCTGAGCCCGACCATCTTTAATCCTCCCCAACATTACAATCAAGCTTAGTAAGATTATGGGAAAACTGATGTCCTAGCTGAAAAGTGTGGTGAAAAACACGACCCCAAATGCAAGACCAAGTCCAAAATATCATTAAGCAAACCACTCCACTCCCAAAAACTAGGACTCAAACTGTTTATCTCTTTTACTGCTAACGTATAATCACTTTCCACTACTACATTCGAGGGTCGATATTCAGCTGCTAGTTCCAAGCTGAACAGAATGGCCTTCACCTGAGTATTGAGCATATTATCCACATGATCACATCATGAAGTTCTTTAGTCTTTATTACCTTAGAAAAATTATCAAGTTTTTGATGAGCTATTGTGGTTTAAAAACTTGAAAATAAATAAATAAATACAAAAAATATAAAGGCAGTGTTTGGCTGTTTCTTTTGATACTTCTTTTTTGTTTTTTGCTTTCTGAAGCAAAAAATTAAAAATGCTTTTGGAATAGAAAGTACATTAGAGTTTTAAAATTCAAGAATAATATAATTATTTTGAAGGAAAAAAGTGTAATTTTAGTTTATATTATAATTAATGGTACATTTTAGTCACTTTCTCAAATATAGCAAGTTACTATGATATTAATTTTTAAAATTCTTTTGCTTTAAAGCAACTATTTCAGGTATCCTGAAGCTGGTTAAATCCAAACTGCGACCCATAAGTTTTTATTATGCTGACAGAATAAGATAAAATGGTCATATAATTATGTTCTAGAAAGATAGTCACATGGTATAAACATTGTCCTCGGAACTGAACCCTATATTGAAGAGACATTAAGCCCTCAATTTAGAAGCTGCACGCTGTGAGCTCCCCTGATCAGTCATAGCTTCTTCAAAGGCAAAATGATGATTGTAGCAAGCATGCACACCGTTTTGTGTTTGTAGTAAAACTGGAAAAAGTTCCCTAGTTCTTGAGCTTGTGTCCTCAGTTCTCACGATAGAGCCCTCTGCTTCTAGATTTTTACTTAGTTCTCTGATTTATTGATTTGTTCATATGCGGTGAATGGTGCTTGTGGTTGATTTGCGTCCTTGTTTTATTCCATTGGTCCCGTAGTCTTGCTCATTGTTGTCTTAAATTGGTTATGAATAATTTCAGCGCCTACTATGTTTCCCACTGCAATGCATTCATTACAACCCTTCATTTTAAAATATTGCTGCAGGCTTTCTTTTGCTTTCGTTTTCAGTTGTATAATTGCTTTCCTTTGTCACTGGTTGACGTCTGGTATTGTATCTACTATATAAATCCTTCCTCTCTTTTCCCTTGTTCTTTGCAGGAGAAACTGTTTCAATGGATTTTGAGGCAGCAAGAGGAAGGATCACGGGTTACAACAACTGATATAGTTTCATATTTGCAGGTATCTTCTGTGATTTCTTGCTCTTATTGTTTTGATGAATCTGCTTGGCTAATGGTGGTTCTTTTACTTAATGTTTCAACCAACAGAATGTTTCTGCACCACTCCGGTGAATTCAACTGTAGTGTCCAAACAGTTAAGCACCTAACCAGATCAATGTATTTTGGTGTGTAGAATAATCAGAGTAAAATTATAGGTGAGAGGATGAGGACGGTAGCATAGTATAAAAGAGAAGAGAAGAGAAGAGACTATTCGTTTTCTAGAAATCCTAATTAATAGATGCTTGATCCTAGTTTAGAAGTATGTTTGGTGTTTTGGATAGAAACGAGAGTAACATAGTGTGTGGGAGAATGAGGTGATGGAAAGACTAATCATTTTCTAAACCCCCTAATAGATACATGATTGTGCACTAGTTGTTACATTCACACTTTCCTTAGAAGCAATTGTTGTTGAGGTTGCTCCACATTCTCTACTGTCAAATTTGCCCAAGCTCTTACAGATTGTCATATTTTTTCTAGTTGATTTTTGCATGTACAGGTGTAATGCGTCACTGATGACCCCAGATTATAAGGTTGAATATTTTCCATTAAAATCACCACATAATCGGTTATGTAACACATGCCTTTACTATTCTAGTTTGGCTGATTTTGATTTGGAAAGGTTCTTTTGCAGTAGAATTTTGTATTCTTAGCTTTTATAGGGAGTTGTCACATTCTTCGTATGATATGTGGCACAAGTTTTGTAACATCCCTAACCCTTATTCGTCGCCGGAATAAGGTTACAGAGCATTACCTGACTTTTCAGATCAAATACAAACATTTCCAATTCATCTAGCATTTACATTATAACTTAATTATATTATCTCTCTTTTGAGCCCTCGATGCCCAAAATATATGTTAGAAGCAAATTGGAACTAAATTGGGTACTCCGAAAATTTTTCGTGAAATTTCAAAAAAAATTTCCTAGATACAGGGCACATACGCCTGTGTAACCATAGGACACGCCTGTGTCGCAGGCCGTGTCTGACCCCGTGTAACTCTCTTAGATTACACGGCCAACCACACGTCCGTGTGACACACACGACTGAGACACACGTTCATGTCTCTGTCCGTGTGAAATTACCTGGGCATTCTATTTTGAAATTCTGAGGTTGCAAGGGACACACGGCTAAATCATACGCCCATATGTTAGCATTTGGTGACTTGAAAATGTCGGATGAATATATTGATGATATTGATCAAGAAATATATACTGGAGATGAAGAGTCTGATGAATTCGATGAAACTGAGTCTGTAACACCGAGTGTTAACCTAGTGGGTAATCAACCTCCTAATGTCGAACGAGGTAATGTTAGAGAAAGAGATGATTCGCAATTACTTAGAACTATTGCTGATGTTCTTCAACGAGTAGTAGGAATTGCATCTGCTACGATATTTACCCCTAATATTTGTCGAGCTCCAATTAAAGAATTATGTAAATATAGAGTAACTGAATTTTTGGGTTTGAAAGGAGTAGATCCTTCTACAGCTGAAACTTGGATTTAATTTACAAAAAGAATCTTGCAGCAACTTGAGTGTACTCCACAAGAAAGTTTATTATGTGTTATTTTTCTACTGTAAGGAGAAACATATATTTGTTGGGAGTTAGTAACATGTCATGTACCGGCAGAACAAGTAAATTGGGAATTTTATCAAAGAGAGTTTCAAAAAAAGTATGTGAGTGAATTGTATATTGAAGATAGAAAATAAGAGTTTTTGATGTTAAAACAAGGTGAAATGTCTGTAGGTTGATTATGAACAAGAATTTTCACGACTCGGTGGATATCACATAAAATCACTGAATTTGCATGGTTTACGCGATTTTTGCAAAAATCAATCGCAAAAATCGCTTACTCGAAGTTGACAGTTATAAGCGATTTTTGCGTGGTTTATGCGATGAGCTACGAGTGCAATTGGTATCACATAGAATCACTGAATTTGCATATTTAGTTGAAAAAGCGAAAATGGTTGAACAAGTATTGGGATGTGATAAAAAAGTTGAGAATCCCCGACTGATTGGAAAACGTTCTGGAGTTGCTAGTTCAAATTCACAACCCAAAATATCAAAAGAATCTCGTAGTAGTAGATCGAGCTTTAAATCAGACAGAAGTGATAGAAACCGTGAAAGACAGTTGACAGTTTTTACGAGTAGTGTACAAAGTCCATCTCGGGATATTGAAATTCCAAATTGTGAGCATTGTGGAAAAAAGCATCAAGGCGAATGTTGGAGATTGACTCGAAGCTATTTTTGCTGTGGATATACATTACATTTTGTTAGGGATTGTCCGAAAAATGATAATTACACCTGTTACTTCTCAGAGATCTGTGCCTGTTTCTAGAGGTTGTTGATCAAATCGAAGTGGTTTGTTTTCCAGGGGTAGTGCTAGAAAAGGAAATAATGTTTTTACCCAATAATCAGAGGTCAGAATACCAGCTCGAGCTTATGTACGAACCCGTGAGGAAGGAGATGCTAACGATGTTGTGATAGGTATATTTTTATTGCATTCAAAACCTGTTTATGCTTTAATAGACTCGAGATTTTCACATTCATATGTTAATACTAAATTGGTTGAGTTGGGAAATCTGAGATGTCTAGATTATCAATACTGGTGTCCAGTCCATTGGGGGCAATCTATGCTAGTAGATCAAGTGTGTAGGAGATGTCAGTTACTGATACAAAAAATAATCTTTCATGTGGATTTGTTGATAATGCCATTTGGTGATTTTGATATAATTTTGGAAATGAGTTGGCTTACGGAACATGGAGTGATTTTGGATTGCTATAAAAAAAAGATTATTGTTTATGGTGAAAATAAGGATAAACCCATGCTCCGTAAGTCGATCTATACCCAAAATTATATTAAAATCATCAAATGACATTATCAATAGGGAAGATTATGTTTTGTATTATTAACGGACATCTACACACCTGATCCACTAGCACAGATTGTCGCAATGGACTAGACACCACTATTGATACTCTAGACATCTTAGATTTTTAAACTTCTCAACTCAACTAATTTAGTATTAACATATGAATGTGAAGATCCCGGATCTATTAAAGCATAAACAGGTTTCGAATGCAATAAAAATATACCTGTCACAACATCGTTAGCATCTCTTTCCTCACGGGTTCGTATAACATAACCTCGAATTGGTGTTCTGACCTTTAATTGTTGAGTAACAACATTATTTCCCTTTCTAGCACCACCATTGGAAAAAGAACCACTTCGACTTGATCCACGACCTCTAGAAACAGGCACAGATCTCTGAGAAGTAACAGGCAGAACATTCTCATTTTTTGAACAATCCTTAACAAAATGTTCTGTAGGTCCATAACGAAAACAGCCTCGAGTCAATCTTCAACATTCCCCTTGATGTTTTTTCCCACAATGCTTACAAATTGAAATTTTAGTATCCCGAGATGGACCTCGTACACTATTCGTAGAGACTGTCAATTGTCTTTCACGGTTGCTATCATTTTTATCTGATTTAAAGCTCGATATACAACTACTATGAAATTCTTTTGATCTTTTGGGTTGCAGGTTTAAAACTAGTAGCTCTAGAACAATTTCCAACCGAACGGGAATTCTCAGCCTTTTTATCAATACTTGTTCAACCATTTTTTCCATTTCAACTAAATCCGCAAATTCTATAATCCTGTGCAATACTAGTTGCACTTGTAATTCATCATGTAAACCCTGTAAGAATCACTTGCAACTGTCAGCTTTGGTTGGCACAAATTAAACGGTATATCTACTGAGTCGTGAAAATTCCCGTTCATAATCAACTATCGACATTTTACCTTGTTTTAACATCAAAAACTTTTGTTTCTTATGTTCAATATACAACTCTTCCACATACTTCTTTTGAAACTATTTGAAAAATTTTCCAATTTACCTGTTTTGCTGGTATATGATGTGTAACTGATTCCCACCAAACATATGCTTCTCCTTCCAGTAGAGAAACAGCACATAATAAACTTTCTTGTAAAGTACGCTCAAGTTTTTTCAAAGTTCTTTTTGTAGCTTCAATCTAGTTTTCAACTGTAGAAGGATTAACTCCTTTTAAACCCAGAAATTTAGTTGCACCATACTTGTGTAATTCTTTAATTGGGGCTTGACGAACAGTAGGGGTAGATATCGTAGCAGTTGCAGTTTTTGCTACTCGTTGAAGAGTATCAGCAATAGCTTTAAGTAATTGTGAATTATTTATTTTTCTAATATTACCTCGTTCAACATTAGGACTTTGATTACCCACTGGGTTAACACTCGATGTTACTGATTTAGTTTCATCTAATTTACGACTTTTCATCTCCAGTATACATTTTTTGATCAAATTCATCACTATAGTCATTTGACATGTTTAGCTATAAAACAAAAGCAAACTATATATATCAGTATTCAAATCCCGACTCAATTATGGTATGTACCTTTAGACTTGATTCTTAGATTGATTTAGTCTGAAAATTGACTAAACCTGCAAAGTTTTGATATCACTAATTGTAACGCCCCCTAATCCTTATTCGTTGCCGAAATAAGGTTACGAAGCATTACCAAACTTTTCAGATCAAATACAAATATTTCCTATTTATCTAGCATTTACATTATAACTTAATTATATTGTTCTTTTTTTGAGCCCTCAAGGCCCAAAATATGTTAAACAAATCGGGAGTAAATCGGGTATTCCGAAAGTTTTTCGTAAAATTTTAAAAAAATTTCCTTGATGCAAGGTACACACGCCTGTGTGGTCAAAGGGCACGCCCGTATGACAATAGGACACGCTTGTGCCGCAGGCCATATCTAACCCCATGTAACTCTTTGACTTAAATAACACGGCCAACCACACGCTCATGTGTTAGCATTTGGTGACTTGAAAATGTCAGATGAATATATTGATGATATTGATTAATAAATGTATACTTGAGATAAAGAGTCTTGTGAATTAGATGAAATCGAGTCAGTAACACCGAGTGTTAACCCAGTGGGTAATCAACCACCTAATATCGAATAAAGTAATGTTAGAGAAAGAGATGAGTTATAATTACTTAGAGCTATTGATGAAGCTCTTCAACGAGTAGCAGGAACTGTATTTGCTACGACATCTACCCCTATTGTTCGTCGAGCTCCAATTAAAGAATTACATAAGTATGGAGCAACTGAATTTTTAGGTTTGAAAGAAGTTGATCCTTCTACAATTGAAACCTGGATTGAATCTACAAAAAGAATCTTGCAGCAACTTGAATGTACTCCACGAGAAAGTTTATTATGTGTTGTTTCTCTACTTTAAGGAGAAGTATATGTTTGGTGGGAGTCATTAACACGTCATGTACCGACAAAACAGGTAAATTAGGAATTCTGTCAAAAAGAGTTTGAAAAAAAGTATGTGGGTGAATTGTATATTAAAGACAAAAAAATAAGAGTTTTTAATGTTAAAACAATGTGAAATGTCTGTAAGTTGATTATGAACGGAATTTTCACAACTCAGTAGATATGCTATTGAATTTGTGCCAATCGAAGTTGACAGTTGTAAGTGATTTTTGCGTCGTTTACTCGATGAGCTACAAGTGCAGTTGGTATCACATAAAATCATTGAATTTGAAAATTCAGTTGAAAGGGCGAAAATGGTTAAACAAGTACTGAGATTTCATAAAAAAGTTGAGAATCCACGACCGATTGGAAAACGTTCTGGAGCTACTAGTTTAAATCCACAACCCAAAAGATCAAAAGAATCCTATGGTAGTTGAAGATCAAGTTTTAAATCAAACAAAAATGATAGAAATCGTGAAAGACAGTTGACAGTTTCTACGGGTAGTGTACGAAGTCCATCTCGGAATACTGAAATTCTGAATTGTGAACATCATGGGAAAAAACATCGAGGTGAATTTTGAAGATTGACTCGAGACTGTTTCGTTGTGGATCTACAGAGTATTTTGTTAGAGACTATCCGAAAAATGAGAATGTTCCACTTATTACTTTTCAGAGATTTGTGTTTGTTTCTAGAGGTCGTGGATCAGGTCAAACTGATTTGTTTTCCAAGGGTGGTGCTAAAAAGGGAAATGATGTCGTTACCCAATAATTAGAGGTCAGAACACCAACTCGAGCTTATATTGTACGGACCCGTGAGGAAGAAGATGCTAATGGTGTTGTGACAAGTATATTTTCATTGCATGCAAAATCTGTTTATGCTTTAATAGACTCGGAATCTTCACATTCATATGTTAATACTAAATTGGTTGAGTTGGGAAGTTTAAAATCTGATATGTTTAGGGTATCAATAGTAGTGTCCAGTCCATTGGGGCAATTTATGCTAGTGGATCAAGTGCGTAGGAGATGTCCATTAATGATACAAAATATAATCTTTCCTGTGGATTTGTTGATAATGTCATTTGGTGATTTTGATATAATTTTGGGAATGGATTTTTAGATTGTTGTAAAAGAATTTGTTGTTCAAAGTGAAAATAGGGAAAAGCTCGTGCTCTATAAGTTAATTCATTCCCAAAATTATATCAAAATCACCAGATGGCATTATCAACAAATCAACAGGGAAGATTATGTTTTGTATCATTAACGGACATCTTCTACACACCTTGTCCACTAGCATGGATTTTCTTAATGGACTGGACACCACTATTGATACTTTAGACAACTCATATTTTAAACTTCCCGACTCAACCAATTTATTAAAGCATAAACAGGTTTTGAATGCAATAAAAATATATGTCACAACATCATTAGTATCTCTTTCTTCACGGGTTTGTACAACAAAAGCTCGAGCTGGTGTTCTGACCTCTGATTGTTAGGTAACAACATCATTTCCCTTTCTAGCATCACCTTTAGAAAAAGAACCACTTCAACTTGATGCACAACCTTTAGAAACAGGCACAGATCTTTGAGAAGTAACAGGCGTAACATTCTCATTTTTCGGACAATCCCTAACAAAATGTTCTGTAGATCCACAGTGAAAACAGCCTTGAGTCAATCTCCAACATTCACCTTGATGCTTTTTCCTACAATGTTCACAATTCAGAATTTTAGTAGCTCGAGATGGACCTCGTATACTACACGTAGAGACTGTCAACTGTCTTTCACGGTTTCTATCACTTTTTTCTGATTTAAAGCTCGATCTCCAACTACCACGAGATTCTTTTGGGTTGTGGGTTTGAACTAGTAGCTCTAAAATGTTTTCCAACTGAACGGGGATTCTCAACCTTTTTATCAAGACTCAATATTTGTTCAACTATTTTTTCCCTTTCAACTAAATTTGCAAATTCTATAATCCTGTACGATACCAGTTGCACTCGTAATTTATCGTGTAAACCACGCAAAAATCGCTTGCAACTGTCAACTTCGGTTGGCATAAATTCAATAGCATATCTATTAAGTCATGAAAATTCTCGTTCATAATCAACCTCCAGACATTTCATCTTATTTTAACATCAAAAACTTTTGTTTTTTGTCTTCAATATACAATTCAACCATATACTTCTTTTGAAATTCTCTTTGACAAAATTCTCAATTTACTTGTTCTGTTGGTACATGACGTGTTACTGACTCTTACCAAATATATACTTCTCCTTGCAGTAAAGAAACAACACATAATAAACTTTCTCGTAGAGTGCATTCAAGTTACTACAAAATTCTTTTTGTAGCTTCAATCTAGTTTTTAGCTGTAGAAGGATCAACTCCTTTTAAACCTAGAAATCCAGTTGCACCATACTTATATAATTCTTTAATTGGGGCTCGACAGACAGTAGAGGTAGATGTCGTTGCAGTTTCTGCTACTCATTGAAGAGCAACAGCAATAACTCTAAGTAATTGTGAATTATCCCTTTCTCTAATATTACCTCGTTCAACATTAGGAGGTTGATTACCCACGAGGTTAACACTCGGTGTTACTGATTCAGTTTCATCTAATTCACGACTCTTCATCTCCAATATACATTTCTTGATCAAATTAATCATTATAGTCATCTGACATGTTCAGCTATAAAAAAAAAAAAAACAAACAATATATATATCAGCATCCAAATCCCTACTCAATTATGGCACGTACCTTTAGACTTGATTTCAAGCTCAATTTAGTCCCGAGAATCGACTAAACCTGTAAAGCTCTAATACCATTAATTATAACACTCTCTAACCCTAATCCGATGCCGAAACAAGGTTACGGAGTCTATTCATCTTGTATTTACATCATAACTTAATTATATTGTCCCTCTTTTGAGTCATCGAGGCCTAAAATATATGTTAGAAACAAATCGGGTACACCGAGAATTTTTCGTGAAATTTTAAAAAACTTTCCTAGATGCAGGGCACACACTCGTGTGACCATAGGACACTCTCGTGCCGCAGGCCGTGTCTGACCCGTGTAACTCTCTGATTTAGATCATACGGCCAGCCACACGCCCTTGTGCTAGGCCGTGTGACACGCACGGCTGAGACACACGCTCGTGTGCTAGGCCGTGTGACACATGACTGAGACACACACCCGTGTCTCTGCCTATGTGAAATTATCTAAACTTTTTGTTTTGAAATTCTAAGGTTGCAAGGGACACACGCCCATGTGTTAGCCGTGTGGACTCACAATGAGCCTTTAAGTATCAAGTTTACCATACCCTACAATTTTGAACACCAAGCAACTCAAAAATCATTTATTCAACCAATCCAAAACACATTCAAACAAATCTAAAACATGTCAAAACAATCAACCTAATGACCTAACCAATCTATCCTCATAAATACTTCACATATAATATTCAAAACAATTCAAATAAACACCATTCAAGCCAATTTTAAATTCATTCCAATTTCAGCTCAATTTGCCTATGTCATGTTCATCAAACATCAACCAAAACATACCATTTTATAGCCTCAACATAACACATATGTTCATATATATAACCAGCCAATTTCAAATTTTGACATCATTTACAATCATTTCCCAAAATGACAAACATAATACATCCTCGGTACATGCCATTACCAAAAAATATTTATATATACTTTACCACGTTTGAGTTCGGAATCTCGGATGGATGCTGAATCGGCAATTTGACTTTATCTAACCTGCGCACAGAAAACAACTGTATGCTAAGTATAAACTCAGTGGCGTTTTTATAATCCAAATGCTTTAAAGTAAAATAAATAAACATATACATTAAATCATACAAAACTTTAATCATACGACTAATCAATTTATAGACAAAACATTTATAATTCATTCAATTCTTATTAATTGTTATCCCAGATAGCTTTTCACAATATCAACACATATTACTTGAACCATAATATTGATCATTCATATTCAATTCACAATTACTCTATTCATGTGTCTCTATCCATATCTCATTTCACCATTTAATATCAATCATAGCACTATTTATTTTAATAACCCCTATTAATATGACTTGGACTCAGACTCGGACAGATACACGGATCCAACTAAAACATACCAGTTTGGCACCTAGTGCCTTATCGGATAAATCGAAGTAATAGATTGACACCCAGTATCTCATTGGTCATGCCAAAGTAAGTTGGTATCCAGTACCTCATTGAATTTATCCGAAATAATAATTTGACACCCAGTGTCTCATCGACTCGAAGTCGAAGTATCCCTAAACTCTTCTAATCCTATGGTATGCTATCTATATTCGACTCAGCCCGATACAATTAATAGGGTTTAATTACACAATTCAAAAACAATCAATATCCACATTTCACATTTCACATTTCACATTAATCACAAATTTATATAAATTCAATTTAATATCAAAATGCTAGTTACTCACCTCAATCACTTACCATAATTATTAAATCAAAATACAATAATTAATTATTAGATTCGGATTATAGAAATACAAACCGTAATTTTTTGAACTGCTCGTTGAATTTTTTTTCCCTTGCCGAGTTTTCCTGCACAACGTTAGCTATGAAAATTGAAACAATTAAAAATCATCAATACACACAATGTCACATTGAATATTTCAATTTTTATTCAACTTTTATCTAAATTTCAATTTAGTCCTTAAACCGAGACTAACTTTATTTTTTCGAAACTAATTCCATATTTTCATTCAATTTTCACTTTAGACTAAATTCAACTCTCTAATTTTAATTAAATCCTTAATTTTTGAAATTTTCTCAATGTAGTCCTTATTATTCAAAACTTATAATTTATTTTACAATTCAATCCCTTTTTCATTTCTAACTTAAAATTCTATAAATTTAGTCCAAAATACTTAAATACATGAACATCATCTAAAAATTTAATATTTTCTAAAATTTTAGCATAGATTAAGTAGTATTTAATATTAGGATTCTAAAAACATAAAATTTACAAGAAAAGGGACTAAATTGACTTACCAATTAAGTTTTAAACTTTAAAACCCTAATTTTCTCCTTCTTTACCTTTCTCCCTTCTCCCTGTTTCGTTCCAATGTTTGTTTCTTTTTTTATTCTTTTTCTTTCATTTATTTTGTGTTTTAATTATAATAATAATATAATATAATAATATAATATATTTACTTAAATAATAAGTATTTCATATATTATTATTATATACATATGATTATTATTTTTACATGTGTATTAATCCACACCATCCACTTGTCAATTTTATGGTTTAATTTCTTATTTAGTCCCTTCAATTTTTTCTAATCTATAATTTAACTTTCTCTCTATATTCAATTTAATCCTTACACTTAATTGTCCTTAATTCTAGCTAATTCATTTAGCCAAAATCTAATTAATCACATAACTAACTTCGTAAATATTTTTAATAAATATTTACGAATTAATTTTTCAAAAATGAAGATCTGAAAGTACACTTTCTGATACCTGTAACTATAGGGTCGTTACAGGTTTGAACTGGTAGTGCAATAAGTTATTATAAGATTAGTAGATTAGGCTGTGACACAAATCAGACAAGTACTACAATTGTTTCTCTGAACAGGTAAAATGATGGGGCATTTTCCCCCCTGCAGTTCTAAGATCTGTGTCAGGAAAAAAATGGTCTTATTGCCTTCTTCCCATGGGTAACAACAGAATATGAGGAACAGTTATGGCTGCATGGCATGTTGGACATGCTGTTCGAGTGTTACATATTGCATCGTGGGTGCGAAAAATAGGAGGTACAGAATGTTATGGACAAGATTGAGATTGGCGCTTTTAAGCAAAATTAACTGTCAGATTGACAATCTTATATTTCTGAACTACTGAGGGACAAATACAATTTACCTAGAGTACATTAACGTCTAATCAGAGTTCTAATTAAGTTTGGTTTTACTCTTCTTTGTACTTCAAATTAACATTCCAGTCGTTATTTTTGTTGAATTTCTATAGAATGAGGTCGAATTTGGAGCGGAGGAGTCCCCAGTGTCGCCCAGGCTGTCATTTCAGCCGCAGCAGCACCCTCAAACTGCGACACAGCTGAACACTTCAAGTGCTCCCTTTTCTTCTACTACAATTTCAGCAGCAAAGAACTCTGTATTCTCAAATGCACTGTCAAGCCCTGTTCGTCGGAGCCTTCAGCACTACCACTCAGTCCAGGTTGGTTACCATTCAAATAACGTACTGTCGTCTGCTAATGGATCTCGAAATACCAACTGCTGTCACCAACAAATTAGGGAAGTCAATTCCCCAAGCCCTAATGATTGCATGGACATGCATGCTGATAGTCCAGCCCGTGATTTTCTTCTCTGAATTTCTCTCTGGCGATTTATTTATTTATTCATTTTCAATACTTCTTGTAAGGCTAGAAACCGAAAATACTCTGAGTGCAATGAAGTTCAATTTTTCTATCATCATTATTTTTGGTAAAACAGAAGCCTAACTTATTGAAGTTCACAATGTTTATGTATTAATAGGTAAAAATACCTCTCAATCCCTCTCAATTTCAATATTGAGCAATTTGGTCCTCAAAAAATAAAGTAATTTAGTTTTTTTTCAATTTCGTAAGTGAGCAATTAAGGACAATTATTAATGGCTTTTACATCATGTTAATTTATCTTACTTTTGGTAGGTATAATAACAAATCTAGCTTTCAATATTTATACATTCTATTAGTTTGGCCTTGATACACTTTTTTAGAAATATTAAAAAATAGTAAAAAAAGCATAAATTTGTATTCAATTTTCTAGAATCAAGATGAAACTGATAAAATATGTAAACATCAAGGTTAAATTTATTATTATATTAATGAAAAGGAGGATTTGTTTCAATATTTTTAGGGAATTAATTTGCTTAATAATGAAATTGAAAGGGATTGCTAATAATAAAATTTACTCAATATGAAAATTGAGAGAATTATTAGCGTATGAGACGTGTGAATTGAAAATATAAATTGAACATGGTCAAGATACGTTTATTTCAAAAGGGACGTGAAATTTTTTTCCTAATGTTTGAAATTATTTTTATCAATAAAATATAAACCGGACATGATCAAAATATAATTATTTCAAAATGGATGTGGATTTTTTTTCTCATGTTAAAAATTAGTTTTGTAAACGGATTTTTTTTCCTAATGCTTGAAATTAGTTTTGTAAACGAAAAGCAAGGGGGTCTTCAAGAATCTTTGAAGATTTTATTGCACAACAAGTGCAGTATCGGCTGCACATTTCAACATAGCATTCGGACTCATGGCCTTCTAGAATCGCCTGTATACGAGTAGATATCCTTCCGATAGCAATAGCATAATCGCAAAGCCTTGCGGTGGCAATAGCCGATGCCATGGTCCTTTGTTGCTTGGACTCGTCAGGTTAAGTGCCATGTCAATATTGACACGATCTGAAATGGATACTAGCATGAGATCTGTGTTAGATCCGTCAGATTTATTGAAGGAGACAGAAGCAATTATAGTCCGAAAGTCAAAAAGCAAGTTTTTAAAACAAAATTAAAGTGGAAATCAGAGGGGGTTTTTACCACAATAATATAAATTAAATAATTTACTAAAATAATACGGGTTTTTTTTTTACTAAAGTAATATTTTGTGAATTTTTTTCCTGTTTCCGTCAATTAATATTTTAACTATCCAACATTAAATTTATGGATATAATTTTACTTGTTATGCATTTAAATTTTTGAATCAATTCGATATTTGTATGATGTCAATTTAAAATATCATATATATTAATATTTATTAAATAAGATAAATTAAATAATTAAAATTTTTAAATTTATATTAAATTTAACATACATAATTCATATAAATAAAACATAAAATTTAACAATTAAACCGCCTTAAACTCATTTTATTCTCGAAATAAAAAATAGTTGCCAGCGGCATTACATTTAATTACTAAAATCTGTAGCAATGTTTTTTTAAAATCTGTCATAAATAACTTTCTTACTATTCTAGAAGTGATACTTTTAATAATTATTCATTTCTTTATTAATTACATTCTTTTTACGTTTTAAAGTCATAATGATTAATTTAGTACCTAACATTTATTTCTTTATCATTTTGGCCTTCATTTTTTTCTCTATCACTTTAGTCATCAATATTCAATATTTGATTAAAATGATTAGGTTGATTGATACGCATAATTTTGAGTGAGCTTGAGATAAGTGTATTCTATTACTGAGTGCTTCATGTTCATTTCATGCAGGGGAAATAATAGTTGGGCCAACGAAAGCTCTCTTTATGGATGAAATATCAACAGGCTTAGATAGTTGCACCACCTTTCAAATGGTAACTTGCCTACAGCAGCTGGCCCACATGATAGGGTCCACAATTTTAGTTTCACTTCTTCAACCAACTCCCGAGACTATTGATCTCTTTGATGACATTATCTTAATGGCGGAAGGAAAGATTGTGTACCATGGACCTCGATCTGATGTTCGACCCTTCTTTGAACATTGCGGCTTTAAGTGCCCACCACGGAAAGGTGTTGCCGACTTCCTGCAAGAAGTATGCCTCCACATCTAAACTACATATTTCTATTAGTATTTGGCTTCAATTCTTTAAATATCATCTTTTTTTTATGCTCCTATGTGATGAGTTGGGTTGAGGAATGGGTTATGTTCTGTACGTGGGTAATTTGCAAAACAATAGAAATTAGGAGGTGTCAGAGCTTATGCTGTGATGCTAAGTTAGTGTTTAAGTAAAAAATTCAAAGGGTGAAGATGATAATAGTAAAATTGAATACCAATGAGAGGTTATACATTGAGGTAAAGTCAAATGTCAATTATTTTATAGTTGATTTTGGGCCTCCAATTTGTTGTCCAAATCTATTGGTTATTTGGCATCTTCTATTTATCAGGGGCATTTGTCTCTCACACTATGTGAGTTGTGTAAAAATTTCTCCATTTTTTCGTGATTTTATTATGCTAATTGTAGGACCAAATTTTTGCCCGGGCCCAAAGCTCACAAACCCAAACCCAAGTACACTACGCAGCCCAACTAATTTATGTCATGACCCAATACAAGAAACATAGGCCCAAAAATAAACCCAAACAAACAGAAACCCAAGGCTGTTGCTTGAGCCCTAGCGCCGCACGCCTCTCACCAGCGTCCCACTTCGTCACGCCTCGCGATTCCGAGATTTTCGCTACTATACCTACAACAGAAAACAACAAGAAGCACAGTAACAAAAGGAGACTTGTTTTTTTTCAGTTTATTTCCTTAGGCTATAAAAGCCATACTAAAAGCTGTAAAAGGGGATGGTTTTTTTGAGGAAATCAGAAAAATACGGAAAGTAGCAAATCTTTGAGTGTAATTTTCGTTCAAACAAATACAAACAAGGTGATGATAGTTTTTTTTTCTCTATTTTTAGTTTACTGTTACGAATCTTTTTTTTCTTTCCTCTTTTACTTTTAAAAAATAAAACAAAGACTCAAAGGGGAAATCGGGGGGGGTCTTACCTGTTCTCCAGCCGCCGTTGCGGCGTGCGTGTGGAGAGAGGGTCACGATGATAGGCGTTTACTGCGCCTTAGCAGAAGGAGAGGGGCTAACACCTTTTGTTTTCCTTTGATTGCAGCAGATTGCTTTAGGGGGTAAGTGGTTTTTTGCTTGTAAAGTGGTGGGGCCTACGCGTTTTGCCCTTAAAAGGTCGATTTGCGCACTAAATCCCCTTGCATTTTCTTGCTGCCCAAATTTGCTTCACTTTTGTTTTTGAATTTTGCCCAGCAATTTTGTGCAGCTTTTAATTTGGTTCATATTAAATGTTGGGTTCAAGAATTTGGGTAAATTACATTTCTAAGCCCCCTTGTTTCACGCGCGCTCCAATGTGGTCCTCCCGTCCCCTTTTATTTATGTTTTACCCCAGAACTCCCGTTTTGATTCCAATTAAGCCCTATTTTGTTTATTTTAGACACTTTTATCACAAAATTAATTTTTTATATTATTATTATTAATCTATTATTAATATTTTATTTTTTTTACTATCATTTTTTTAGTTATTTTCCTATTAGTTATTATATTTTTTTTTTACTATTATTTATTATACTTATTATATCATTTTCATTTTTTTATTTATTTTCATTTAATTTAATCAATTTGAGTTATGTTTCACATTATTATATTATTTATTTATTTATATATTTGTTATATGCTTAGCGTATATATATATATATATATATATATATATATATATATATTTAAAGTAAAACTAATTATTTTATGTATAAATTGTCATTATATTTATTACATTATTTGTTATATTATTTTTGTTTTTACTAATAATCATTTTTCTGTACTATTTATTTTAATTTTTTATATTTTTTTATTAAAAGTTAATAATTTTAAATATAGTTTATTATCTTATTATATTTTATTTATCATATTTTATTTATTTTTTACCGTTTACTACTATTATTTTACTATTATTATTTATAATTTTTATATGTATATATTTTTCGCTAAAGTTTTTTTTTCAATATAATTATTAATAGATCTACTGTATTACTTTTATTATTTTTATATACCATAGTTTTTTTATCGAATATTGTTATACTAAATTATTATTATTTATTATTTTTCACTTTCACTAATTTAGCATTGTTATTTTAACTTTACTATTATCACTATATATATACATCATCATTCGACATATTATTCTCACTTCTATTATGCATTTTCGTATCGTTAATATCTTTATTGCTATGTTTGTTATGTTATTATATTTATTACTATTGTTATAATTATTGTTGATTTTCCTTATATTTACTATATTCTAGGTATTAATATATACACTGTCAAGTTTATTATTATACTGCTATTTTCATGTTACATGTTATCATTTTTTTTGGTTAAGTTTCAACCGCCCAAATTCATTTTTATTCAAAGATTTATCCTCGATTGTTTTCAAAATAAAGGCAACATTCGATATTTAGGATCCTCGGGGGGATTGTGCCCTAACTTACTGGGTTCCAATTTTCCTCGTTGAACCTAAATAATCGAGTACCTTTCTTAAATCTAATTGTATGAGGTTCAAATAAAAACCTATTCTTGAAATTCGGGAAGTTGCACCCTAACTTACTGGGTGTGGCATCGCGTTATATTGAGGATAGTGATTTCCAAAATCAAGGCAACCTTCGGTATTTGGAAGTTCTGAGAGATTGAGCTCTAACGTACTGAGTTTTAATTTTTCATGAGTCCTGGAGGACCGAATATCCTTCTCTTGAACCTTCATACATGAATTTTAAAAATCGAAGACCAACTTAGTCCCGAAGGTCTGAAATGTTAAACCCTAACTTACTGGATATGGCATTTTTCTCCATCGAGATGAGTTGGTCTTTACATATTATCCAATTTATTCCGGTTTTCTTTTAAATAAAAGGATCGTACTCTAAAATCTTTTCAAACTTTGACACCAAGACATTAACTAATCAAATAGGTACCAATTTTTGGGAGTTACGAGGGTGCTAATCCTTCCTCGTACGTAACCGACACCCGAGCCCATTTTTCCAAAGCAGACTAAAAAAATCATTATTTTAATAGGCCCAAATGTTTTGTTAAAACGATCATTTTTAGGGTGGCCCAATCACACCTCAAAAAGGATTGGTGGTGACTCTATTTTTTTAAAGTCGATCCACGTTTTTCAAAACTTAAAAATGGTTTCGACAGCTTGGCGACTCCATTGGGGACAAATAAGAGAGTTAAGCCGCGATTTGATTACTTTTTGTCTTTTGTCGAAAGTTGAATTTGGTTTTGAGTCTACGATTCTCTTATTGCATTTCATCTATTTGGTTTTCCGGTATTTTTTCCCAAAGTTCTTTTATATCTTCTGTCATTGCATTGCATGACTGTTGGGGTCACACCTCTTAAGTGGGAGTGAGAAGCTATTTCCTTCGTGAGGTTTTCACCTCCGTGTAGGATAGTGGATCGCTTTCGGGATACATCCGTACTTATGTCTTCAAGGTTTTCACCTCCGTGCAGCCATAGGGAAATGTATCCCCCTGAACTGAACTCGGTCTATATGAGCCTATAATGGGTGAGGATCGAGGAATCTGCTGGTTCAAGTACCTCAACTCTAGAACCAAACCACATATAAAGGAACCCTAAGGGCCCACATTTGGAAGAACTACGCTAAACCCTAGTGATTACCCCCAATAGGTGCTTGCTTCTATTTTCTTTACTTTGAGTTATGTTTCTGATATATGATACTAACTTGCTGTGTTTTGTTTTGCCATATTTGCATGTCATTCCACATTTAAAAGGTGTCAATTCGTGTTCAATTTTCTGAATTAGAAAGCTCATCATGGGGGACAAATTCCTTGATAAGGTCGAAAATAATACGGCTGTCCATGAATGGTCAAAGATAACACAATTAGAGAAGGGAGACAGCCTAGCCAAGGGATACAAATTTGAGTTATGGGATTATACTCGCATTAGCGTGACTCAAAATAATCATCAGGAATTGAAGGAGATATGGGATCAGTGGGATGATAAGGCTAAACAATTGTTCTACTGCAACTATAGAGATCTACCGTACCTACTTGATATCGAAATAGACGAACACTTGTTCCGGGCCCTTGCTCAATATTGGAACCCTGCATATAGCTGCTTCACGTTTGGGAAGGTGGATTTAGTACCCACGGTGGAGGAGTATACAGCTTTATTAAATTGTCTGAAGGTTCAAGTCGATAAGGCCTATTCGAGAGCTGCTTATGTTTTGGCATTTTGGAAAAAGCTAATGAATATTACTGGAATGAGCGAACAGTGGGTTATGGCAAGGATCAAGTAGAAAGGGAAGTGTAAGTGCATCCCATGGAAGAATTTGCGAGATTTGATCCTAGCACATCCTGATATGAAGAAGAAAGTTGACGTCTTTGCCTTGAGTATCTACGGGTTGATGCTTTTCCCTAGGGCATTGGGATATGTTGATGAGGCAGTCACGGATCTATTCGACTGACTTGACAAAGGAGTCACACCAGTTCCTGCAATTTTAGCTGAGACATTTAGGTCCTTGAACGCGTGTAGAAGGACCAGCAAGGGCAGATTTATAGGTGTCCACAGTTATTGTTAGTATGGTTTCACAGTCATTTTTGGAAGATAGACAAAGGTCATTATCGAGCTTTCTTTGGGAATTATTCCCCATTAAAGGAGATAGCAGCTACACCCAGAAAGGATGACATATCGGAAGAAAACTAGATCGCGCTCCTGCAAAATCTCCAGGGAGAGGACATTGAGTGGAAAGCACCTTGGTGGATGCCTAACAAAATTCTTTTTCGATGTGAGAGTTTCGATTGGGTCCCTTTGCTTGGGATCTGGAGAGCCATTAGATATGCTCCATTGCTCGTGCTTAGGCAATATGCAGCAAGACAGTTCATACCAGTAACCCATGGGCTTGCTCAATGCGAGTTTTCGTATAAGGGAGACTACAAGGGTTAAAGAGATTTTTAATGCTTGAAATCAAACTCGTCGAATGGAAGGGTTGGCTGTAGATCCGATGACGTCCCCTGAGTATGATGGATGGTTGAGTAGACGAGTTAACGATAATATCCCTAGGTCGAATTTAGAGGGTGCTCAACCGATAGAGGAGTATCTGCGAGTAGTTTCCTCCGAATTGAAAATTATAAAACAGGATTTTGAGAACAGAAGTTCAGAGTTGGGGAAAAAGATAGAGCAACTCGAAGAGGAAAAGGTATATCTAAATTTGGACATTGACGTCCAGAAATTAGACACTGAGAAACTAAAAAAGGGGAAAAGGAAAGCTGAAGAAGACTTGGACAGTCTGAAGAATGATTACAATGAGCTGCATATGTCGATAAGAACTACCGGGTTGGGAAAAACATCGAAGTAATGGCAACAAGAAATCCAAGAAGAAAAGTCTAAGGCCGATCAATGGAAGAGGAGGTTCCGTGATGCTCGAGCACGAGAGGAAGCCCTGAAAAGAACTACATCAGAGAGACAAAGCGAAAATGAGATGTTAAGGGCTCGAATAACAGAGTTAGAAAAGACATTGCATCAGCATTATAGTCGCAACTCTGTAATGGAATTAAAAGCTAGCTTAAGTGAGATCGAGAATCTGAAAGGGAAGACAGAAGAACTTGGAGCTGCGCTACAGGATTGTGAACACCAAATTGAATCACTAGAAGCAAATAGTAAGTAACTGGAGGAGCAACTTCACCGGTCTCAGAATAAGGTTCGAGATAGAGATCACCTCATAGGAGAAGTTATAGTTCAGATTCGAGAAGCGCGGAACATTTACAAATCCTGGCAGTCCAAGCTGATGTATACCGAGGTCAAGAGCTGGCTAAACTTCTTAAAAAAGTTAGAGCTCTGGGCATAAGGGCTAGGACGTATATGTAGTCTATTTTTATGTAAAGTATTTTGTCTTTTAGTAAAGTTATTCTAAATAAAATTGAATCAAATTGACACTTTTTTGCATTCATATCATGCATTTGCATTGCATTGCATCGTATAACATCATATACACAAAAGAACCCTATTAATTAGCGGCCATTTATCTAGTTACTCTGGAACACCAGTACTACACACGAAGGAAAACAAAAGATATGGATCAGAGGCTTGAGCAAATACAAAAGGAGATGCAAGAGCAACTGCAGGCTCAGATGCAAGAGCAGCTGGCTAAGATCCAGCAGAAAATGAGAGACCAAATGCTGGAGTCCCAGAGAAACATGCTGGAATCACAAAACAACATGATAAGCTAGCTGACACAGCTGTTTAAAGGAGGGTCTGACAAAGGAAAAGGCCCTATGGTTGACACGGGAAATGACAATGAGGATTCCGCTTGTCCTATAAGTTTTGCGCCAGTGAACATGCAAACACAACCATCAAGGGTGTTTGTTAATGTCCAACCTCTTTATCAAACTGGTACCTCGGCACCAGTAAACTTCCCAGTAGGATCGAGCACCAACCCTGGAGATAATCTGGCAAACCCCTAGGTCCCTGACTTCGACGATGTAGCAGAGGTGGAAAAGAAAAAGGCTAAGGTCCCAAAACAATTTGAGGATCGATGCAAATGGTTGGAGGAAAAGTTTAAGGAGTTAGAGAATGCTGATCATTACTGCGAAATCGATGCAAAGGAACTGAGTTTGGTCCCGGACTTAGTACTTCCCCCGAAGTTTAAAATACCAGAGTTTAAAAGATATAACGGAACCAGCTACCCTGAGGCTCACATTACGATGTTTTGTCGAAGGATGACGGGGTATGTCAACAACGATCAACTGTTGATCCATTATTTTCAGGATAGTTTGAGTGGGGCTGCAGTGAAATGGTACAATCAATTGAGTAGGACCCAAATCAAGTCGTGGAAGGACCTAGCTCAGACCTTCATGAAGCAGTACGGCCATATAACGGATATAGCATCTGACCGGATCACACTCCAAAATATGGAGAAGAAGCCAAGCAAAAGCTTCCGGCAGTATGCTCAGAGATGGAGAGAAGTCGCTACACAGGTCCAACCACCATTGCTAGAAAAAGAAACAACCATGCTCTTCATCAATATATTGAAGACGCCTTTCATTACTCACATGTTAGGTAACGAAACTAAGAGTTTCGCGGACATAGTAATGTCTGGCGAAATGATAGAAAATGCTATAAGATCGGGTAAGATAGAAGTTGGGGAGAACATGAGAAGGTCAGCCCCGAAGAAAAGAGAGAATGAAGTAGGTAATGTGAGCTCAGGCTACGCAAAACCTGTTACTGTTAATCAGTCAAGGGCGATAGTCACAGGCCAGTAGGCCTCACCAAGGCGGGAGCCTAACACGAGACAGAATACAGAGAAGTTTCAATTCACTCCCATACCAGTGACATATAGGGAGTTGTACAAAAGTCTGTTTAATGCACATGTAGTGGCTCCTTTCCATTTAGAGCCGTTGCAGCCCCCATACCCTAAGTGGTACGACGCAAGTGCTCAGTGCGAATACCACGCAGGGATTACGGGGCACTCGATAGAAACTGTACCTCGTTCAAAAAGTGTGTGGAAAGGCTTATCAAAGAAGGTGTTGTAAAATTTGATGATACACTTGGTACGGGAAATCTGTTGCCCAGTCATACTGATAAAGGGGTAAACGCGATAATTGAGAATATGGGGAGGAAAGTCTCGCGGAGGTGAGAACCCCATTGAAGCTAGTTTAGAAGGAAATGCAGAATAGAGGTTCAGTCCTGCAGGGGTTGGGGGATAAAATCCAAGATACACGGAACTACTGTGAGTTCCATCATGAGAAAGATCACGAGATCTAGAATTGTATTGAGTTCAGAGCCCTAGTACAGGGTCTAATGGATAATAAGGAATTGGAGTTCCTTGAGTCTGTCGAAGAGGAGGATGTGTGCTCTCTAGGAGGAGAGTCAAGTGAAGAAGGCTGCAGAGCCAGCCGTCCAGTGATAATTATTTCGAAGCCCAGAGTTAGTGAAGTAGAAGCAAGAGTTACACCAAGACTTATAATCCAGAAGCCAACAGCTTCCCCTTATAAAGATAGCCATAGGGCGCCTTGGAATTATAACTGTAGTATAGCAGTTTCAGAGAAGGAGGGTTCGATTAACACGCCAAACACAGAAGTCGAACCAGCAAAAGGGAAACCCGTCATGCTCAAGCAAGAAGTAGAGAGATCAGAACTACTGGTTAATGTGCCAGTAATGGAAAATGAAGTTCCTAAGATATAGCGAGTATAGTGTTGTGGAACAACTACACCAACAACTGGATCGCATATCGGTATTGGCTCTGCCGTTAAATTCAGAAATCCACCATAACGTATTGATGAAAGTGTTGAGCGAAACCTATGTTGCGGATGACATTTTGGTTAACAAATTAGACCGTCTCTTCGGCAACATAAGCGCTGACAATTTCATCTACTTCAGCGATGATGAGATACCACCAGGGGGTAGGGGGTCTACTAAGGCTCTGCATGTCACTACACGTTGCAAGGGGGTACACGTTACCTAGAGTACTAGTTGATAATGGGTCCGCATTAAACGTGTTGCCTTGGGCTACATTAAACCGTTTACCTATAGACAGTTCCCATATGAAGACGTGTCAGAACATAGTAAGAGCATTTGATGGCACAGAAAGGAAAGTAATGGGAAGGATAGAGGTACCTCTTCAGATTGGCCCAAACACGTACGAGGTAGGTTTCCTCGTGATGGATATTAAGCCTTCCTATAACTGTCTATTAGGAAGACCTTGGATTCACTCAGCTGGGGCAGTGCCATCCTCATCGCACTGAAGGTTAAAGCCCAGTTGTCGAGGGTCAGCTAATAACAATAAATGCGGAGGAGGACATTATTGCATCAATTACCAGTGATGTACCCTACGTAGAGAATGATAACGAAGCGGTTGAATGTTCATTTCGATCGTTAGAGTTTGTAAACGCAACATTTATAGCTGAAGGAAATAGGATTCCAATACCTAAGATATCAGGGGCTACGAAAATAAGTCTACAGCTGACAGTTGGGAAAGGGGCGTTACCTGACAGAGGACTCGGGAGGTGCCTTCGTGGAAAAGTTAGAGTGCCAGTCTTGGTTGGCAAGTGGGATCACTTCGGTTTGGGATTCAGGCCAGATGCAAGCCAAGTGAAGAAGGAGTTTGAAAGGAAACAAGAACAGCGGAGAGCGAGATTGAATGGGACAGAAGTCAGGTGGGAACCAATGGGCTTCTCCCACATTTTCCAAACATTTGTATCTGGAGGGTTTATTCATTCTGCACAGGAGAGGATAAAAGAAGGAAGGGTCGAGGATATTATGGGAATTTAGAACATCAACGCCACTTTTAAAGAGGAAGCAATGGAAAGGAATTTATCGGGCGTTTGCCCGTATGAGCCTGGGATTGTTTTGAATAACTAAACTGTGGAAGAAATTCCTATAATCTTTAGAGATAACACAGAGTAATATTCAAAACCCACTTGTTGTCTTCTAGCCTAGGGACAATTAGAATCTTTTGTGAAATAGGCTCATGTTCAAACATTATTTTCAATAAAAAATGTATTTTCATATTTCAGCTTGAGCAACTATTCTTTCCTTCTTTCATTCCATACACCATCATACCATACAAAATAATTATTCATTTTTTTTTGGGTATTTTTCTTGCACCCGTAATAGGCCTCCGGATGTCAACATCATGAGCAATGCTGATACGAATCCAGAATCCCCTTTTGAGCAAGACATGTACTCTAAGGGATCTCAAGATTTTGAAGATGACGAAGATTGTGGTTTATCTCCAGACTTGTTAAGGATGGCGAAGCGGGAAAAGAAACAGATTCTGCCTCACAAGGAAACAATCGAAAACGTAACCTTGGAAGAAGGGAAGGAGGTGAAAGTTGGCACTTGTGTGAGCAAGAGAATAAGACAGAACCTCATTGAACTGTTGCAAGAATTTAAAGATGTCTTTGCATGGTCGTACCAGGATATGCCCGGTTTAAGTACTGATATCGCAGTACATCGTGTCCCCACAAAAGAAGAGTGCAAGCCAATTCAGCAGAAGCTCATAAGAATGAGACACGATGTAGCAATGAAAATAAAGAAAGAAGTCAAAAAGTAGTTTGATGCTGGCTTCTTACAGGCGATTAATTA
This sequence comes from Gossypium anomalum, assembly GCA_025698475.1. NCBI lineage: Eukaryota > Viridiplantae > Streptophyta > Magnoliopsida > Malvales > Malvaceae > Gossypium > Gossypium anomalum. The sequence continues at coordinate 52,103,531 of CM046966.1, read as the reverse complement.
TTCGGAGTGGGTGGCCAATGTCGTCTCTGTCCTTAAGAAAGATGGGAAAGTACGGATGTGCGTAGATTACAGAGATCTAAACAAGGCCAACCCAAAAGATAACTTTTCGCTGCCTCACATTGACACCCTAGTGGATAATACGGCAGGTTATTCACTGTTCTCCTTTATGGATGGGTTCTCTAGGTACAACCAGATTAAGATGCATCCGGATGACATGGAAAAAATCACGTTCATAACCTTATGGGGGACATTTTGCTACAAGGTGATTCCATTCGGGTCAAAGAATGCGGGAGCAACGTATCAAAGAGCCATGGTAACCTTGTTTCATGACATGATGCACAAGGAGATCGAGGTCTACGTTGACGACATAATTGCGAAATCCCGAACTGAAGAGGAACATGTCAGAATTTTGAAGAAATTGTTTCTGAGGTTGAGAAAGTTCCAATTAAAGCTCAATCCGTCAAAATGCACCTTTGGAGCTAGGTCCGAGAAGTTACTTAGTTTCGTGGTCAGTGAGAAGGGAATAGAGGTCGACCCTAATAGGTCAAAGCTATACAACAGCTGCCTTTGCCACGCTCAGAAGGAAGTCTGAGGTTTCTTGGGGAGACTAAATTACATTGCTCGGTTTATCTCGCAACTAACTGAGAAGTGTGACTCCATATTCCGCCTTCTTAAAAAGCATAATCCTGGTGTTTGGGATGATGAGTGCCAGAAAACTTTTGAGAAGGTTAAATAGTACTTGTCCAGTCCCTCAGTGCTAACACCACCTAGCTCTGGTAGGCCATTGATATTGTATTTAACAGTATTTGATAATTCAATGGATGTGTGCTCGGCCAACACGATAAGACTGGGAGGAAAGAAAAAGCGATATATTACCTCAGTAAAAAATTCACTGAGTGTGAAATGAGATACCCCCCAATTGAGAGGCTATGCTGTGCTTTGGTTTGGACAACACGAAGGTTGAGGCAGTACATGTTGTACCATACGACCTGGTTAATCTCAAAGTTAGACCCTCTCAAGTACATGATGGAGTCAACCGCTTTGAATGGAAGAATGGCCCAATGGCAAATTCTGCTCTCTGAATTTGACATAGTCTATGTAAACCAAAAGGCTGTGAAGGGGAGTGCAATAGCAAATTTCCTAGCTAGCAGAGCTTTGGAGGACTATGAACCCTTGAATTTCAATTTCCCCAATGAAGATCTAATGTATGTGGCAGCCATTGAAGAAGACACGCCCGAGGATTGTCCTTGGAAATTGAGCTTTGATGGAGCATCAAATGTTGTTGGCAATGGAGTTGGGGCAGTACTGATATCCCCAAATGGAGATCATTATCCATTCACTTGCAAGTTGGATTTTGACTGCACAAATAATATAGCAGAATACAAGGCATGTATCATGGGAATTCGGGCAGCTATAGATCACAAAATCAAGGTGCTAGAAGTGTAAGGAGATTCTGTATTGGTAATTTATCAGCTTAAAGGCAAATGGGAAACAAGAGATCCCAAATTGATCAGTTACCAAAAGTTAATCCTAGAGTTAATTGAGGAGTTTGAAGATATCACCTTCCATTACCTCCCACGAGACGAGAATCAGATGGCTGACGCCCTGGCTACACTAGCTTCCATGATTAAAGTAAATGGATAGGAGGATATGAAGCCAATTCAGATGAGTATTTGTGAGGCTCCAGCTCACTGCTGTAACGTCGATGAAGAGGAGGAGAGAGACGATCATCCTTGGTATCATGATATCCTACAGTATGTGAAAAATCGTGCGTACCCAGATCAAGCAACTGAAAATGATAAAAGAACATTAAGGAGGTTGGCTAGTGGCTATGTCTTAGACGGAGAGATCCTGTATAAAAAGAGGAAGGATCAGGTGTTGCTAAGATGTGTTGATGCTATTGAGGCTAAGAAAATCCTGGAAGTTTATGATGGGGTTTGTGAGACGCATGCCAATGGCTTCACAATGGCTCGACAAATCATGAGGTTCGGGTATTACTAGTCCACAATGGAGGGAGATTGCATCAGTTATGCTAAGAAGTGCCATAAGTGCCAACTCTATGGAGACAAAATCCACCTGCCTCCTTCACCCCTCCATGTCATGACTTCCCCATGGCCTTTCTCAATGTGGGGGATGGACGTCATTGGGCCGATTTCGCCAAAGGCTTCAAACGGGCATCGATTCATTTTTGTGGTCATTAACTACTTTACCAAATGGGTAGAGGCTGCTTTGTATGCCAATGTCACAAAGACGGCAGTCAGCAAGTTCCTAAAGAAGGAGATCATATGTCGTTATGGTATGCCAGAAAGGATCGTATCTGACAATGCGTTGAATCTGAACAATAGCGCGATAGCAGAAGTCTGCAGTCAGTTCAATATTAAGCACCACAATTCGTCACCATACCGCCCGAAAATGAATAGGGCAGTGGAGGCAGCTAATAAGAATATCAAGAACATTGTGGGGAAGATGGTTGAAACTTACAAAGATTGGCATGAAAAGCTCCCATTCGCCCTTTATGCTTATCGGACATCTCTCAGAACTTCTACCGGGGCAACACCTTTTTCATTGGTTTATGGGATGGAGACAGTCTCACCTATTGAGGTTGAAATCCCTTCTCTCCGAGTTTTATCAGAGCTGAAGTTAGACGAAGCAGAATGGATCCAATCCCATTATGACCAACTAAACCTAATTGAAGAGAAGAGGCTGAAGGCTATTCGTCATGGTCAAATGTACTAGAAGGGAACGATACGAGCTTACAACAAAAAAGTTCGCCCCAGGGTATTCCATGAGGGGGCTTGGTATTAAAAAAGATTCTCCCTATGCAAAAAGATTTCAGGGGGAAATGGATGTCAAATTGGGAAGGACTATGTGGTAAAAAAGGCTTTCTCTGGAGGGGCATTAATATTAGCATAGATGGATGGCAAGAGCTTGCCTAACCCGATAAATTCAGATTCTGTTAAAAGATACTTTGCTTGAAGCAGTTGAGGTGAAAACCTGTAAAGGGTGCCTTGAGACAAAAGGGGTTTTGAATTGAAAACCCGCAAAGAGCAATTCAAGCTTCGATCCAGACTGGGGCAAGTGATAGTCTCGCTATACTTGAATCGACAAAGAAGGGATGGGCTATATCTTGGGGCATCAACAAAATGCTTTAGATCCTTTAAGCACATGCCAAGTTTAGAATGGTCCTCGAGGAGTTCGTGCAGAGAAGCTCAAACTGTGGAATCTGGGGCACTTATTTGCATTTCAAATAATGAATGTTTTTTTGTTTAGTACGTCTTTCGCGAATTTTGACTCGAATAAATTTCAGTTTTGCCTACCCATATAATCTTTTTCAAGGATTTTATATTGAAATAATGATTAATGAACTAACAATGTTCTCAAAAGAGGTTTTACGTATTACTCTGAAAGATTTCCAAACAATACAAGATCCTGAAACAGGACAATTATTTAAAACTCACCAGGCTTAAAGGGCTAGAAATGTGTGAAGGATAAGGGATTAACCGCATCTTCAGGTCATCTTTTATCAAGCTGGACGAGAAGACATATATCAGGGATGTTACCATAGCAAACAGCGAGCGATAACAACCCAAAAGTTAAAATGATCATTCTCATGACATTAATCATGGCATCCTAATCATCTAGCATAAGCATAAAATCACTCTTCTACAGATAGGATCCCCCAGTGGACAATATAGCAGGATTGATTAAAATGACAGATATCATTAGCTTTATCTTCACTGAGCAGTAGTGGAGCAGGCTATGTACTAGATCTTATCTTCACTGAGTAAGAGTGAAGCAGATCAAATTTTGGCAAGTCTTATCTCCATGTATCGGCAATGGAGCAGATTTCAGACACCAGCCTTATCTTCACTGAGCAGGAGTGGAGCAGGCTAAATACTAGATATTATCTTCACTGAGCAGGAGCGGAGCAGATCAAATTTTGGTGAATCTTATCTCCATGTATCGGTAATGGAGTAGATTTCAACCACCAGCCTTATCTTCACTAAGCAGGAATGGAGCAGGCTATATACTAGATCTTATCTTCGCTGAGCAGGAGCGGAGCAGATCAAATTTTGATGAATCTTATCTCTATGTATCGGCAATGGAGCAGATTCCAATCATCAGCCTTATCTTCACTGAGCAGGAGTGGAACAGGCTAAACATACCAGATCTTATCTTTACTGAGCAGGAGTAAAGCAGATTAAATTACAGCAGATCACATCTCCGTAAAGCAGCAACGGAGCGTTTTGAAGCAATAAGGTGCGGTGGGTTGCAGCAAAGAAGACAAGACTCAGGCAGCCCAGGCAAATTTGGCCCTTCTAAAATCTTTGCTCTATTCTCGTTACACGACAATGAGGAAAGAGGGGCAGCTGTAGGACCAAATTTATGCCCGGGCCCAAAGCTCACAAACCCAAACCCAAATACACTACACAGCCCAACTAATTTATGCCATGACCCAATACAAGAAACATAGGCCCAAAAACAAACCCAAACAAGGCCCAAACAAACAGAAACCCAAGGCTATTGCTTGAGCCCTCGCGCCGCACGCCTCTCACCAGCGTCCCACTCTGCCACGCCTCGCGATTCCGAGATTTTCGCAACTATACCTCCAACAAAAAACAACAAGAAGCACAGTAACAAAAGGAGACTTGTTTTTTTCGGTTTATTTCCTCAGGCTGTAAAAGCCATACGAAAAGCTATAAAAGGGGATGGTTTTTTTTAAGAAATCAGAAAAATACAGAAAGTAGCAAATCTTTGAGTGTAATTTTCGTTCAAACAAATAGAAACAAGGTGATGATAGTTTTTTTCTCTATTTTTAGTTTACTGTTACGAATCTTTTTTTCTTTCCTCTTTTACTTTTAAAAAATAAAACAAAGACTCAAAGGGGAAATCGAGGGGGCCTTACCTGTTCTTCGACCGCCGTTGCGGCGTGCGCGTGGAGAGAGGGTCGCGATTAGGCGCTTACTGCGCCTTAGCAGAAGGAGAGGCGCTGAGACCTTTTGTTTTCCCTTGATTGTAGCATATTGCTTTGGGGGGTAAGGGGGTTTTTGCTTGTAAAGTGGTGGGGCCCACGCGTTTGCCCTTAAAGGGTCGATTTGCGCACTAAATCCCCGTGCATTTTCTTGCTGCCCAAATCTGCTTCACTTTGTTTTAGAATTTCGCCTAGCAATTTTGTGCAGCTTTTAATTTGGTCCAAATTAAATGTTGGGTTCAGGAATTTGGGTAAATTACATTTTTAAGCCCCCTTGTTTCACGCGCGCTCCAATGTGGTCCTCCCTTCTCCTTTTATTTATGTTTTACCCCAGAACTCCCGTTTTGATTCCAATTAAGCCCTATTTTGTTTATTTTAGACACTTTTATCACAAAATTAATTTTTTTATATTATTATTATTAATCTATTATTACTATTTTATTTTTTTTACTATCATTTTTTTAGTTTTTTTCCTATTAGTTATTATATTATTTTTTTATACTATTATTTATTACACTTATTATTTCATTTTCATTTTTTTATTTATTTTCATTTAATTTAATCAATTTGAGTTATGTTTCACATTATTATATTACTTATTTATTTATATATTTGTTATATGCTTAGTATATATATATATATTTTTTTAAAGAGTAAAACTAATTATTTTATGTATAAATTGTCATTATATTTATTACATTATTTGTTATATTATTTTTGTTTTTACTAATAATCATTTTTCTGTACTATTTATTTTAATTTTTTTATATATTTTTTATTAAAAGTTAATAATTTTAAATATAGTTCATTATACTTATTATATTTTATTTATCATATTTTATTTATTTTTTACCGTTTACTACTATTATTTTACTATTATTATTTATAATTTTTATATGTATATATTTTTTTGCTAAAGTTTTTTTTTTCAATATAATTATTAATAGATCTACTGTATTACTTTTATTATTTTTATATACCATAGTTTTTTTTATTGAATATTTTTTATACTAAATTATTATTATTTATTATTTTTCACTTTCACTAATTTAGCATTGTTATTTTAACTTTACTATTATCACTATATATATACATCATCATTCGACATATTATTTTCACTTCTATTATGCATTTTCGTTTCGTTAATATCTTTATTGCTATGTTTGTTATGTTATTATATTTATTACTATTGTTATAATTATTGTTGATTTTCCTTATATTTACTATATTCTAGGTATTAATATATACACTGTCAAGTTTATTATTATACTGCTATTTTCATGTTACATGTTATCATTTTTTTTTGTTAAGTTTCAACCGCCCAAATTCATTTTTATTCAAAGATTTATCCTCGATTGTTTTCAAAATAAAGGCAACATTCGATATTTAGGATCCTCGGGGGGATTGTGCCCTAACTTACTGGGTTCCAATTTTCCTCGTTGAACCTAAATAATCGAGTACCTTTCTTAAATCTAATGGTATGAGGTTCAAATAAAAACCTATTCTTGAAATTCGGGAAGTTGCACCCTAACTTACTGGGTGTGGCATCGCGTTATATTGAGGATAGTGATTTCCAAAATCAAGGCAACCTTCGGTATTTGGGAGTTCTGAAAGATTGAGCTCTAACGTACTGAGTTTTAATTTTTCATGAGTCCTGGAGGACCGAATATCCTTCTCTTGAACCTTCATACATGAATTTTAAAAATCGAAGACCAACTTAGTCCCGAAGGTCTGAAATGTTAAACCCTAGCTTACTGGATATGGTATTTTCCTCCTTCGAGATGAGTAGGTCTTTACATATTATCCAATTTATTCTGGTTTTCTTTTAAATAAAAGGATCGTACTCTAAAATCTTTTCAAATTTCGACACCAAGACATTAACTAATCAAATAGGTACCAATTTTTGGGCGTTACGAGGGTGCTAATCCTTCCTCGTACGTAACCGACTCCCGAGCCCATTTTCCCAAACTTAGCAGACCAAAAAAATCATTGTTTTAATAGGCCCAAATGTTTTGTTAAAACGATCATTTTTAGGGTGGCCCAATCACACCTCAAAAAGGATTGGTGGAAAATCCATATTTTTTAAAGTCGATCCACGTTTTTCAAAACTTAAAAATGGTTTCGACACTAATAAATAAATTCTTGGGCCTTAAAGAGTTGGAGCTCATTTGGGCATTATGCCTATCGAAGCCGAAGCTTTACTGGATATTTGAATCTCAATCCAGTTTATGTGGGTATAACTTGGTACTCTCCCAAGAGGATCAAGCACAGTACTGGTATCATATGGACAGACCAAATACTTTTGTTTCTAGTGATAAATTCGTAGCTGCATTCAACGAATTTCATACATGACAGAAGCTAAATCAAGAATTCTTCCAACCTTTCACCAAAGCTGAGGATCACAAAAATGCTTTATCGTCTAATATCTATTCATTGGGAAAATGGGAATTGTTCAAAGTATGCTTGGCTAGGGAATGGCTTCTCATGAAGCGAAACTCCACCTTTTATGTGATTAAATCAGCACAGGTAATAATTAATTAATCATTGTTAGTTATATGCATAGTTGCTTGAGACTCTTTTACAAGTATGTGTGTACTACATCTATGTCTAACACGCATTTGGATTTGGGTTGATAATATGAGTCTCTAGATTCCTCCCAAAAACTTTAAAAAATTGAACATATATATTTATATCAGTACACACACTCTACATTTATATAGAGAAATAAAAATTAATTAGTATATTCTAATTTAACACCTTGGGCATTTTTTTCTCATACATGCAGCTTCTTTTTTTGGCAATGGTAGCCATCAGTGTGTTTATACGCACTCAGATGAAGATCTGTTGGGGTTTGAGTGTACTTTAACCGGGTAAAGTAAGAATTGCAAAGAGAGCACCAGCAGCAACGTATTATACCCGGGTAAGATGTGAAGGAAAAATGCTTGAAGCTCAAGCTTTTTCTACTGCTAGGAATGTCGAACAGAATTTAGAAGGCAAAGAAGGATGGAGCATAAGGAAGAAAAATCTGATGTTTTTCATTAACTAAAACAATGGCATATAGCCAATACATAAAACAAGCCTTTTGCTTGTCAAAATCAACATATGGTCAACTAATCTACACCAACTACCACTAATACATTGGAACTTACAAGACAAAACTTGTACATAAAAGAAAAGGCGATTAATGACTCATTCCTACATCAATCTTTTACCTAATATAGTTCAATATGAACCAAAAGAGTTACATTGACTAAAATAACAAAATGAACAAAAAAGCATTGCGAGCACTTGGCTCGACAAACTTCAAGACTTTGGCCGCTGCTCTGCATGGTCCGATGGTTTGGTGCATGAGTTTGCATGGAGGCCACATTCTAACACTCCTCCTTGGCTTCCATGCTGCTAACTCCAAGTTCTTTCCTTAACTTGATGAACCTTGAAGTACATAGGGCCTTTGTGAAAATATCAGCAACTTGGTCTTCTGAATTGCAATGAACCAGCTCTATCTCTCGAGCTTGTTCCATCTCCCTTACCACATGCAACTTAATGCTGAAATGTTTGGTTCTACCATGGAAGATAGGATTCTTTGCAATTGCAACAGCAGACTTGTTATCACAAAAGATCTCTGTTGCTTCCTTTTGATATAGGTTTAAATCAGCAAGGATTTTTCTAAGCCAGATGGCTTGGTTTATTGCTCCAAAGAAGAATGACCACATACTAAACCTGCTTTGTTGGTGAGCAACAATTGATTGCTTCTTGGAACTCCAGCAAAACATAGCTGAACCAAGGGTAAAGGCATAACCTGAAGTGCTTTTCATGTCATCCTTTGAACCGGCCCAATCACTGTCAGTGTAGCCTATCAGCTTCAGGTCTTCATTTCTGCTGAATTTCAATCCATAGCTCAGGGTGCCTTTGATGTACCTAAGCACTCTCTTTGCTGCTTGAAGGTGTTGTTTGTTGCAGCAATGCATAAATCTTGTGATAAAGACACTAACAGAATACATGATGTCCGGTGCAGGTTGTTGTTAAATACAACAAGCAACCAACAAGACTTCTATAATCGACTTCAATCGACTGTTCATAGCCTTCTTGACACGATAGTTTTGCTCCAATGACCATAGGTGTGCTTGTTGGTTTGCAGTTTTCCATAGAGAATTTGCTTAGAATTTTTGCAGCAAATGTCTTCTGCCCCAAGAAGATTCCACTATGAGTTTGCTGCACCTCCATTCCAAGAAAGTAGATCATCTGTCCCAGGTCAGACATTTCAAACGTGTCTTTCATTTTGGCTTTAAAATCACCAAACATATTTCTGGTCTCCTCCTGTCACCAAAAGATCATCAACATAGAGAGACACAATAAGTCGTGTTTGACTTGTTTCTTCTTGACATACAAAGTTGGCTCACCGATGCTTCTCTCAAATCCCGTGCTTAGCAAATATTTGTCAATTCTAGTATACTGGGCTCTAGGGAGCTGTTTGTGCCATATAATGCCTTCTTGAGCTTGTACACCATTTGTTCTTTTGCCCGACACAACAAAGCCTTGAGGTGATCAATGTAGATCTCCTCTTCAAGGAAGCCATTGAGAAATCTGGACTTCACATCGAAGTGGTGGATTTTCCATCGTTTTACGAGTGCTAAGGCAATCAAGAATCGATGGTGTCTAGCTTTGCCATCTGGTGCAAATGTCTCCATGTAGTCCAGTCCATACTTTTGGCTAAAGCCCTTCACAACTAGCCTAGCTTTAAGCTTGTTTAGGCTCCCATCTGCATTTCTCGCTTGGCTCGATAGACCCATTTTACTCCAATAACCTTTCTATTGGTTGGTCTAGGAACAATTCCCATGTCTTGTTCTTCTCAATCATGGCAATTTCATCATCCATAGCTTGCTTCCACCTTGATGTGCTTGACTTCTTCAAAGCAAAGCATGGTTCTTCTTGTGCAACATGAGCCCTTTCATAAACATCGGCCAAAGTCCTTGTACCCCTCGATGGTTCATCATCAACATCCATCTCGGATCATTTTGATCACTTCAAACCGATTCGTAACAAGTTCTTCGGGAATGGCTTTGAGTTCATTTCTTTCCCCAGCCCAACAAGCCTTCTCATCAAACACTACATCTCTGCTCACTTGAATTTTGTTGGTTAAAGGATCCAGGATCCTATAACCCTTTTGACCATACTATACCCGGTTAAAATACCAGAAGCAGCTCTTTTGGACAACTTGTCCCTCTTTATAGTGGTACTTTGGTGTAACATAGACAACCAAAGACTTTCATATGAGCCAATGATGGCTTGAACCGAACCATGCTTCAAAAGGTGTCTTGTGAGCGAGTGCTTTGGTTGGAAGCCTATTCGAATGTAGAGCAGCAGGTGTTGTGACTTCACCACATTGTCTTGGGTAGATTTTTTCAAACAACAAGCATCGGCCATATCCATCAAGCTCCTGTTCTTCCTTTCATCGACCCCCATTTTTGGGGTGTATAAACATTGGTTAGTTGGTGTTTGATGCCGGCATCTTTGCACAAGGCTTGGGGCGGTGAAGTGTATTCAGTTCCATTATCGACCTAATGGTCTTTATCTTGCACTGCTGTTTGCTTTCTCTGCAGACTTTGAACTTTATAAACACTTGAGCAACCTCGGACTTATGCTTCAAAAAATAGATCCGGCAATATCCGCATACATCATCAATAAAGAGAATAAAGTACTTGTTGCCACTTAGTGATTCGGTCCTCATGGGGCCACAAACATCACTTTGTGCACCAGTTCCAACTTGCTTGTAGCTCTCGGAGTTGTGTTGGTAGGAAATGGAAGCCTCGGCTTGCTTTCCCATTTGTGACTTCACAAACATCTTCACTCTGAATGTCTTGGTGAAGTTTTCAACCATTTCTTTCTTGACCATTTGAGCCATAGATTTGAAGTTGGCATGCCCAAGCCTTTGATGCCAAAGCTTGGTGTCATCGATTAAAGCAACATGAGTTGAGTGTGAGTCACTTGACGATTGACTTCAAAGCATTTGTCACTCATGGTGACTTGTCATGAGAGGCGATCCATTTGGATCGGTGATTTGGCACTCGACCTTTAAACACAACAGATTACCCTTTTTCTAGCGGTTGAGAAATGCTAAGTAGGTTCTGTCAATTTTGGTACCGATGAGCACATCTTTGATAATTTTGCCACTGTGGCGGTGCATATTTGCACATCTCCCTTGCCTTCACTTTGATGAGTGACCATTACCAATTTTCACCTGGTTTTGCAGCTTCTATCCAAGGTTTTGAAAATTGTTTCATCCGGTGACATGTGGTTAGTGCGACCATTTGTCCAAAGAACCGACCTTTTGTACTTTTCTTTCCGCCACCGGTGAGCATGAAACAAAGAAAGACTTGTTCTTCATGGTCACTCACTGCCTTCTTGACCACCCGAGCTTCTTCATTCTTGTGTTGAGGTTGGTTTTTTCCAGTCCGCCTTTTTCTTTGCGAGACTCTTTCAACATGGCCCTTCTTCTTGCAGTGTTGACACAAAGATCCGGTCCGAACCAAAGATCTAGCCTCTTGATGACAGTGTCTTTTACAAAATCTGCAGAGTCGATCTTCTCCTCTGCAAAGATCGGGCTTAGGCTGCTTTTTCCAGCTCTTCTTGCCCTTATAGGCAGAGGTGCTTGAGGTTGCTTTGGCCTTGGCTTGAAAGGCTCCCTCCTAGTGCTCCTCCATTCTCACGGCTCTCCTTTGTTCCACGAGCATAAAGAGCATTAATAAGCTCGATTAGGGAGATGGTTGCGTGTCTCTCGAATCCTCCAAGGATGAGATCTTTGCCTCATATCTTTGAGGTAATGTTGAGAGCACCTTCTCCACAATCCTTGCCTCCGAAGGCTGTTCTCCTAGCAATCTTATCTTTGTTGACCACGACCATTATCCTGTCTCGAGTCTTCGCTTCATTGTCTCTCTTCTTCCTTCATCTTGAGATTCTCAAAGTCTCTTCTCAAGTTTAGTACTCTGCTGCTTTGTCTTGTTCTTTCGGTGCCTTGGAACTCCTCCTTGAGCTTGTCCCGGGCACGCTTGGGAGTCTCACAAGCCATGATCTCAGTGAAAATAACATGTAAACACTGATTCTGAATGCATGACATGGCCTTGTGCCTCTTTGTCTTTTCATCATCAACATGTTGCCTCATTTGAGCCCACTGTTGGGTTGGCTCTGAGTGGAGCTGGCTCAGCATCTGTGTTGACTACTTCCCACAGATCAAAGGCCTGCAGGTAAGTCCTCATCTTAACAACCCATATGTGGAACCCCTCACCATTAAAAACTGGTGGCGCTGCAGAGAAAAGCTGATGAAGCCATTTAGTTTACAACAACAGTCCTCTAAGATGAAAGCTCGATACCAATTGTTGGGGTTTGAGTGTACTTTTAACAGGGTAAAGTAAGAATTGCAAAGAGAGCACCAAAGAACAACGTATTATACCGGGTAAGATGTGAAGGAAAAATGCTTGAAGCTCAAGCTTTTCTCTACTGCTAGGAATGTCGAACAGAATTTAGAAGGCAAAGAAGGATGGAGCATAAGGAAGAAAAACTGATGTTTTTCATTAACTAAAACAATGGCATATAGCCAATACATAAAACAAGCCTTTTGCTTGTCAAAATCAACATATGGTCAACTAATCTACACCAACTACCACTAATACATTGGAACTTACAAGACAAAACTTGTACATAAAAGAAAAGCGATTAATGACTCATTCCTACATCAATCTTTTACCTAATATAGTTCAATATGAACCAAAAGAGTTACATTGACTAAAATAACAAAATGAACAAAAGCAGATTGCAAAGACTTGGCTCGTGACTTCAAGACTTGGCCTGCTCTGCATGGTCTGATGGTTTGGTGCATGAGCTGCATGGAGGGCCACATTCTAACAAGATCGACGAGGTCCATGCAAGCCAGTACTTAGGTTCCTTATTTTATGGTCTTTTGAGACTAACGGCCAGTGGAATTTCAGAATTAGCACTTACTGGTTCCAGGCTTGGCGTATTCTACAAGCAAAGTGATTTGTTATTCTATCTTGTATCGGCTTATTCAATTTCCTCAACTATTCTAAGGATTCCATTTTCATTCCTGGATGCTTTGCTTTGGACATCTCTCGTATATTATGCGATTGGCTATAGTCCAGAACCAGAAAGGTTAGCATTTTAAAGCCAACTCTCTATACTATGCTATATATGTTGCTCATATTTAAGTGAGAGTGTCAATGCAAGTACGTGTCCGAATATGTCTTGAAGATATTCAATTTCATCCTTATCTTCTATTGTTATTTTCAGGTTTTTCCGTCAACTTTTGCTCCTTTTCCTCCTCCATCAAGTGACAAGCTCACTTTATTAATTGGTTGCTGCTGTATTTCAAACCCCATCTTTTGTGAAAATATGCGGTCTGTTTATATTATTGCTGTCAACATTATTCAGTGGCTTCATAGTTCCCCAATGTAAGGTATATCAATGCTATTATATTAATTAGTAAAAACTAGAGGAAGACATTAATGTAAGAGACATTTCCTCAATATAAATGCAGCATCGATGCCTGCTTGGATAAAATGGGGGTTTTGGATGTCCCCAATGACATATGCAGAGATAGGAGTCTCCGTCCACGAATTTCATGCCCCAAGGTGGCAAAAGGTAAGAAAAGGGAAACTACCAACTAATGGTTGTTAATGAATATTGATCTGCACATTTACTTGGTCAATATTGATTCGTAGGTTTCATCTTCAAAGGAGAGTTTAGAGCAACAGGTTTTAATTGTTAGAAGATGGCTTTCCATGCAGCTCATGCAGCAAGCAGCACTACATGTAGTTGAGCCAAGCTTGCAGCAGCTAAAGCTTAGTAATGTTGTCCAAATTCAACTTGTTTTGTTACTTCAAGTTCATGTTTTGTAACTTAGTTTGATTTGAACTTAGTTGGTAAAGAATTTGATGTAATTAGGTAGTGATTGAGCTGATAAATCAGCTTTGTTCATGTGTACAAGTTATTTTACTAAGTTTCCATGTAATTAGTGGTATTAGGTAAGCATTAGGTGAAGTTTACTTTGTTCTGATCAGTCAATGATTGATATATGTAATGGCAATATGCCAATGTTTCTTTTTAATGAGAATTAACAGTTCTTCATTCCATATGCTCCATTTTTTTCTTGCTTTCATTTTCTGTTCTTGTTCTTAAGCAAATTACTACTCTTGTTTCTTCATCAAGTCACGAGGCTTCTGGAACAAGCTTCCTGTTTTGCTTGCTCAACATTGTTCAAAACACCAACAATTGGTATCTAGAACTTTTATCTTAGAGGACCTGTTACAGTTGAACCTTAAAATCGAATGGCTTCTTCAGGATTTTCTCCAGCATCACCACCAGTCTTTAATGGTGAAGGGTTCCACATATGGGTAGTCAAGATGAGGACTTACCTACAGGCCTTCAATCTGTGAGAAGTAGTGAACGTTGATGCTAAGCCAGCCCCACTCAGAGCTAATCCCACAGTGGCTCAAATCAGGCAACATGCAGATAAGAAGACCAAGAGGCACAAAGCCATGTCTTTCACCAGAATCATAGCTTGTGAGACTCCAAAGCAAGCATGGGACAAGCTGAAGGAGGAGTTCCAAGGCACAGAAAGGACAAGGTAACAGCAGTTGTTGAACTTGAGAAAAGATTTTGAAAATTTAAAGATGAAAGAGGAACAGACAGTGAAGCAGTACTCAGATAGGATTATGGATGTGGTCAACAGCATAAAGCTGCTAGGAGAACAGTTCAGTGAGGCAAGGATCATGGAGAAGGTGCTCTCAACATTGCCTGAAAGATATGAGGCAAAAATCTCATCTCTTGAGGATTCAAGAGACCTTGCAAGCATCTCGTTAACTGAGCTCATCAATGCCCTTTATGCTCAGGAGCAAAGGAGAGTTAGCAGGATGGAGGAGCATCAAGAAGGTGCTTTTCAAGCCAAGGCCAAAGCTACCTCGAGCACCTCTGCCTACAAAGGCAAAAAGAACTGGAGAAACAGGCCTAAGCCTGATACTGCAAGAAGAGGGGACCAACTCTGCAAATACTGTAAAAGGCCTGGTTATCCAGAGGCCAAATGCTGGTTTAGACCAGATGCTTTATGTCAACATTACAAGAAGAAGGGGCATGTTGAAAGGGTTTGCAAAGAAAAAGGCAGACCTGGGCAGAATCAAGCACAACACAAGAATGTTGAAGCTCGAGTGGCTGAAGATAGCAGTGACCATGAGGAGCAGGTCTTTGCTGTGTCAAGCTTAGCTGGTCAGAACAAAGGCTCAAAAGAGTGGCTATTGGACAGTGGTTATACTAACCACATGTCACCAGATGCAACCATTTTCAAAACTTCGGACAGAAGCTGCAAAACCAAAGTGAAAATTGGCAATAGTCACTTTAGCAAGACTGAAGGAAAAGGAGATGTGTTGGTATGCACTCCCACAGGTGACAAAGTCATTACAAATGTGCTGCTGCTGCTTGAGATTGACAGGAACCTTCTCAGCATTGCTCAACCACTTGAAAAAGGCTACTCAGTTGTATTCAAGGGCCAGGAGTGCCAAATTGCTAATCCAAATAGATCAAGTTTCATGACAGTCACTATGACTGATAAATGCTTTGAAGTTAACTGGTCAAGTGACTCATACTCAGCCTGTGTTGCTTCTACTGAAGAATCCAAGATTTGGCACCAAAGGCTTGGTCATGCCAATTTCAGATCGATGGTTCAAATGGTCAGTGAGGAATTGGTTGAGAACTTCACCAACTCGATTGAGAGAGATAAGGTCTGTGAGGTCTGTCAACTTGGAAAACAGGCCAGATTTCCATTCCCTACCAATAAGGCCTAGAGAGCCTCAGAAAGACTACAGTTGGTCCACACTGATGTGTGTGGCCCCATGAAGACTGAGTCACTTAATGGTAACAGGTACTTCATTCTTTTCATTGATGATTGTACAAGATATTGTTGGATTTTCTTCCTGAAACATAAGTCTGAGGTGGCTCAAGTGTTCTTGAAGTTTAAAGTTGCAGTTGAAATAGAAATAGGATACAAACTCAAGACCATTAGATCAGAAAATGGAGCTGAATACACCTCAATTCAGTTTCAAGCTCTCTGTAGTGATGCTGGCATCAAACATCAGCTAAAAAATGTTTATACACCTCAATAGAATGGGGTTAGTGAAAGAAAAAATAGAAGTCTGATAGACATGGGCAGGTGCCTCCTATTTCAGAAGAATTTGCCTAAGAACATGTGGGCTGAAGTAGTTAACACTGCTGTTTATATTTAGAATAGGCCACCAACCAAAGCACTGGAACATAAGACTCCATTTGGGGCCTGGTTCGAGTTCAAGCCATCTTTGGCTCATCTAAAGGTATTTGGTTGCCTATGTTACAGCCATATACCAGCTGTGAAAAAGGACAAATTGTCCAAAAAGGCTCAGCCTGGAATTTTAGTGGGCTACAACATGGTCAAGAAAGGTTATAGGATTCTAGATCCTTCAACAAACAAGGTCCAAGTGAGCAGGGATGTTATTTTTTATGAAAAGGCATGCTAGAACTGGAAAAGAAATGAGCCAGAGGATACTTCTGAAGAACTGATAGAGGGTCAGATTTAAGCTGATGAAATTGATCCAGAAATGGACTTGGATGATGTGCCAGTCAGAAGGACCAGACCCTTAGCTGAAATTTATGAAAGAGCACAAGTTGCTATAGTGGATCCAAGCAGTTTTAAGGAAGCTGAAGCACATGAAGGATGGAAACAAGCCATGGTTGATGAAATCAAAATGATTCAAAAGAATCAGACATGGGAGCTAGTAGAAAGGCCTGCCAAAAAAAAGACCATTGGAGTCAAATGGGTCTATCGAGTAAAACATAATGCTGATAGGAGCTTGAACAAGCTGAAGGCTAGACTTGTTGTCAAAGGGTTCAGTCAAAGATATGGTCTGGACTACATGGAGACTTTTGCACCAGTAGCCAAACTTGACACAATTAGACTGTTAGTTGCTTTGGCTGCACAAAGGCAGTGGATCATTCATCAATTGGATGTAAAGTCTGCATTTCTCAATGGCCTCCTTGAAGAAGAAATCTACATTGACCAGCCTCAAGGCTTTGTTGTTCCTGGTAAAGAACACATGGTGTACAGGCTTAAAAAGGCCATATATGGCCTGAAACAAGCACCTAGAGCCTGGTATGCTAGGATTGATAGCTATTTGGTCAGCTTGGGATTCGAGAGAAGCATCAGTGAGCCAACACTGTATGTCAAGAAGGAACAAGCTGAAACACAGTTCATTGTGTCCGTTTATGTTGATGATCTCTTGGTGACAGGAGGAGACCAGATCATATTGTCTAATTTTAAGGCTAAAATGAAAGAAATGTTTGAAATGTCTAACTTGGGGTAGATGACTTACTTTCTTTGAATGGAAGTGCTGCAAACTTGAAATTGAATATTCTTGGGACAGAAGACATTTGCTGCAAAGATCTTAAGCAAGTTCTCTATGGAGAATTGCAAACCAACAAGCACACCTATGGCTATTGGAATGAAGCTATCAAGCCAAGAAGATGATGAACAAGTCAGTGAATCTGTCTATAGGAGCCTGGTTGGTTGTTTGTTGTATTTGACAGCAACCAGACCAGATATCATGTTTGCTATGAGTATGATATCGAGGTTCATGCATTGCTGCAATAAGAAGCATCTTCAAGCAGCAAAAAGAGTGCTCAGGTACATCAAAGGCACCTTGAGCCATAGATTACAATTTAGCAAAAGCGAAGACTGAAAGTGATAGGCTACACCGATGTGATGGATCGAAATTTGGTTCAAAAGATGATATGAAGAGTACTTCAGGTTATGCATTTACACTTGGTTCAACAATATTTTGTTGGAGTTCAAAGAAGCAATCGATAGTAGCTCAGTTAACAGCAGAAGCTGAGTATGTTGCAACTGCAAATGATGTTAATCAAGCCATTTGGCTAAGGAAAATTCTAGCTAATTTCAACCTACATCAAAGGGAAGCAACAGAGATCTTTTGTGACAAAAAGTCTGTTGTTGCAATTGAAAAAAACCCTGTCTTCCATGGTAGAACTAAGCACTTTAGCATCAAGCTACATGTGATAAGGGAGATGGAACAAGCTCGAGAGGTAGAGCTAATTCATTGTAATTTAGAGAAACAAATTACTGATATCTTCACAAAGGCCCTTAATATGTCAAGGCTTATTAAACTCAGGAAGCAATTAGGAGTCAGCAGCATGAAAACCAAGGGGGAGTGTTAGAAGATGGCTTTCCATGCAGCTCATGTAGCAAGCAGCACTACATGCAGTCGAGCCAAGCTTGCAGCAGCTGAAGCTTAGTAGTGTTGTCCAAATTCAACTTGTTTTGTTACTTCAAGTTCATGTTTTGTAACTTAGTTTGATTTGAACTTAGTTGGTAAAGAATTTGATGTAATTAGGTAGTGATTGAGCTGATAAATCAGCTTTGTTCATGTGTACAAGTTATTTTACCAAGTTTCCATGTAATTGTGGTATTAGGTAAGCATTAGGTAAAGTTTACTTTATTTTGATCAGCCAATGATCGATATATGTAATAGCAATATGCTAATGTTTCTTTTTAATGAGAATTAATAGTTCTTCATTCCATATGCTCCATTTTTTTCTTACTTTCATTTTCTGTTATTGTTCTTAAGCAAATTCCTGCTCTTGTTTCTTCATCAAGTCACGAGGCTTCTGGAACAAGCTTCCTGTTTTGCTTGCTCAACATTGTTTAAAACACCAACACTAATAAAGCATGGACTAAACTTCAATGAATACTTATACTGGATATCAGTTGGAGCTTTGGTAGGAATGTGGGTTCTTTATAACCTTAGATTCACCTTAGCACTGAGTTATTTAAAGTGTAAGTGTTACTTCGTTCCATTCTATGCACGTACATGCAAAGAAGGATAACTGACTAATCTTATGTTTTATATTCTTTTTTTTTTTTGGAAAATGAAAATTTACGCAGTTCCGAGGAGATCTCGAGCTGTCGTTTCCAAACAAAGGTTGTCTCATCCACAAGGAAAAGATCTTAATGATGTTGCAATTACAACAACTGTTTTACCTTTTGAGCCCCTAACATTATCATTTGATAACGTGCAATACTTCGTTGACGCTCCTAAGGTAAACCAACCATACGAACTTAATAGTTATTTGTAAGATCACTAAGAAGTTAAATATCCAAACAAAATTTTCTATCTTTTTTTCCCAGAAATTAAGGGAGCAAGGATTCTCATCTCAGAAGCTCCATCTTCTCCGAGATGTTTTTGATGCATTCAGGCCTGGAGTTCTTACTGCTTTGATAGGTGCCAGTGGAGCTGGTAAGACAACACTATTGGATGTTTTATCTGGAAGAAAAGCTGGAGGCTATATTGAAGGGGATATAATGGTTGAAGGATACCCTAAAGTTCAACAGACATATGCTAGGGTATCTGGGTATTGTGAGCAAACTGATGTACACTCTCCGTTGTTAACATTATAGGAACCAGTGATGTTTTCAGCTTGGTTACGTTTACCGAAAGATATTCCTAGTGATAAAAGATCGATAAGATGAAATTGCCATTGTTTCCACCATGGACGTATTTATTGAAGGCACACTTGATTGTTGTATTTTACAGGGTTTTGTGGCAGAGGTTCTTCAAATGATTGAGCTTGACGAAATCAAAGATGCTTTAGTTGGCATCACCAGTGTCAGTGGTCTATCAGCAGAGCAGCATAAACGGCTATTTATGGACGAGCCAACCTCCGGTTTAGATGCCAGAGCATCAGCTATTGTCATGCGAGTGGTGAGGAGTATAGCCGGTACTAAGAGGTCCATTATATGCACCATTCATCAGCCAAGTATAGACATATTTGAGGCATTCGATGAGGTAACTAAGCAATGCATTCATAGTCATTTTCCATTTGTTAATTAGGAGTTGCATTGTTGTTACTAACCTGCCATGATTATCTTGTTTTGCAGATTATTTTAATAAAAAGAGGAGGGGAAATAATATATTCTGGAGAGCTTGGTCAATGTTCTAGTAAACTTATTGAATACTTTGAGGTAAGCAAAAAGTAGCATCATAACTCATCCATCTGTTTAGTGTAAGAAAGTAGTAATTCAAAACACTTGAAGCAGGGAATACCAGGGATGCCGAAAATAAAAGAAAATTACAATCCGGAAACGTGGATGTTAGACGTCATAAATCCTTCTGTTGAAGCTCAACTTGGAGTGGATTTTTCCCATCTCTACAAATAATCTCATATGTATCCGTAAGTTCACAACTGGTTAAGGCCTTTGAAGTTGACCTGAGTTTCATGAATTGAGGACCTTTAACCATATATTTCAGCTGCAAAAATATGCCATTTAATTTTACTACTTTTATGTGTAGGAGAAACAAAGAACTAGTTAAGGAGCTAAGAGTTCCAAAGGAGGTATCAAAGGAACTATGTTTTACTACACATTATGGATGGGAGTAATTCAAAAAATGCCTCTGGAAATAACATTTTTCCTATTGGAGAAACCCAACATACAGCTTGGGGTGCATGGTTTTTGCTATAATATCTTTTTTGTTTTATGGCATGCTTCTTTGGAACAAAGGGCAAAAACTGTAAGATTATCTACCATCACAAAGACTATGAGCCTGAATTTCTTATTACATCATGCACAATGTCTACAGTCAAAAAGTTAAAACATAAATTCCTCATCTAACGAAATCATGTTACTTATTACCTGAAGAGAAAATGAACAGGACCTGATCGACATAATGGGATCAATGTATCTCTTAATAATGGTCATGGGACAGAGCAACCATGCATCAATTTTTCTTATCATATTTACTCAGCGGACTATTGTGTACTGAGAAAGGTTTTTGGAATGTACTCGTCTAAGGCAAATTCATTAGCACAGGTTCAAACTACATAACTATTCTCACAAGCTAGTTTTGAGACTGGGTTTGAGTTTCTTTAACTGAAAAACTTGGAGATTTACAATTCCAGGTGATAATTAAAGTTCCATATATCTTCCTAGAAGGAGTTGTGCTCTTGGTAATTTTATATCCAGTAGTCAACTTGTATGGATCAGCTTACAAAGGATTTTGGTACTTGTATACCATTTTTTGTACAATGATGACCTACAAATATTTCGGCATGGCGATTGCATGTTTCTCTCCACCTTACCAAATAGCTTCAATGTTTGCAAGTTACTCTGTCACTTTGATGAACTTGTTCTCCGATTTTCTCATACCTGAACTCGTTTCATACCAAATAAAGTTGAATCCAGCAGTAGTGAATTAAGTTTGAGGTTGCATGCAGCTATTACCTAAATGGTGGAATTGGTTTTATTGGATTACCCTAACTTCGTGGACAACGAGAGGTCTCCTCACTTCATAATATGGAGATATAAATCAAGAAATTACGACATCTGGAGAGCGCAAGAGTATCAGCGCTTTCTTAGAAAGCCACTATGCGTTCAAACATAACCATTTACCCCTCACGACTCTTGTGCTAATTGCTTACCCACTGGTCTTTGCCCCTGTTTTTATATATTTTACGACCAAGCTAAACTTTCAAAGAAGGTAAACCACCTTTTGTTTTCATGCATCTTTTGTATCATCATATGATTCACATCATTCCTATCCATTGATAAATTGGATTTTTTCTCCTGATCTTTAGCATTTTTAATTTGATTTGAAAAACCAGATTTGTCATTCTCCTATTGAAAAAGGATAGGAATGACGTGGAATCAAGAATCACAGTTTCATACAATCCATTCTCATAATGAGAAAAAGTTGTATGAAATTGTGATTCCATTCCACGTTGTAAGGGCCCAATTTTATTTGGCCCTAATAAAACAAAAACCAAAAAATAAATAAAAACAAATAAAAAATCTATTAATAATAACAGTCTATTTTACAAATACAAGCTCAAATACTACCTAAGACTCATGCAACCCCAAAAAAACAAAACCCTAATAGCCAATAAACCCGAGCTCAAATACCTAGCCCAAGCCCACTATTCTAAAACTATCAGAAACCCTCATCCCTAAAACTTCACCAACTATCACCGCTCCTCAGCACTCGCCATGTCAACAGCGCACCATCTGAGGCTTCTATTGTCACCCATCTGCCACCATTTCACCAAAGTAGCAAAAGGGCACGTCCCCTACCATGGTTGACCGAAAAGTCCCTTACCACCACCATGTTACCTACAAAAAAAGAGAATAGAGGACAAAGATTAGAATAGTGAAAAAAACAAAAAAATAATTTGTTGTATATTCGGCTATAAAAGTCGAGCCCTTTGTAACCCTTTGACCATCATGAATGAAAATAGAGAACAAAAAATAAAAAAGAACATTTTCTAGAAAGAAAAAGAGAAAGAATCGCAAGGTATTTAGATTTATTTTATTTATTTATTAAAGAATACAAGAATCGCAAGGTATTCGGATTTATTTTATTTATTTATTAAAGAATAAAGCTTTTTTTTCTTACGTTCGAGTCGTTTCATCTTTTGGCAGGAGACACTCCCCTGAATTCCTTTGGGTTCATCGGAACGTCGTCGGAAGAGGAAGAGGCAAAATTGTTTTAAAAAAATAAAGGAAACTAAGGGATTTTCTTGTTTATTTCTAAAGATCCATTTAGTTCCTATAGTTGGATGACTACTAGGTCTATCAACTAAATTTCATACTTGATTTCTTTCAAATTGATTTAATTCTTCTTGCATAGCCATTAGCCAAAATTCATCATTAAAAGCAACATAATTACAAGTATTTCTAATTAAAGATCTAGTAATTACCCCTTTAGATGGATCACCAATGACGTGTCCATCCTTAACATATGAAAGCTCTCTTGGGTGGCTAGATTCTCTTTTAACGTGAGTTGGTTCTTGGAGTTCATCAATTTTGAGTTCTTGAACCAACTCACTTACGCCTTGATCTACATGTGATGCTTGATTTTGCTCAACTTGATATATTTCTACATCATCAAAATCAATAGACTCCTTTCTAGAAGGAGAGTTAGATTCATCAAAAATAGCATGTATAGATTATTCTACAACAAGGGTTCTCTTGTTAAAAATTCTATAAGCTTTAGAATTTGTGGAACATCTAAGAAAAATAACTTCATCACTTTTGGCATCAAATTTTCCTAAATTTTCTTTTCCATTATTCAAAAAAAAACATTTGCAACAAAAAGGATGAAAGCCTGTTAGGCTTTATTCCTTCAAAAAGTTTATAAAGTGTTTTCTTCAAAATAGGCCTAACCATAGCTCTATTTATAATATAGCAAGAAGTGTTTATGACTTCCGTCCAAAAACATCTTGGAAAACTATTTTCACATAACATGGTTCTAACCATTTCTTCTAAGGTCATATTTTTCCTCTCAACAACTGTAACACCCCAAACCCGGCCTAGATATTATGGCTGAATCTGGCGACGTCACATGAGAGTGCTTTTAGAAAAGCTTAGTAAGTTAAAAATCGTTCAATTCGTTATCTTAATTAATCGTCAAATCTCATTCCAATTATTACTTGAAGACATTTCTTTAATGCGGAAGCTAAATCGTCATTCACGTATACGGAAACCATAAATTAAGTTTTCAAAACATTTTATATGCGCCGTCATTTATAAACCAATAAACTTAGCAGTTTAAAATCCCAAAAACCGAAAATAAATAGTTCAAGTCCAAAAATAAATTCCAAAACAAATAAAAATAAAATTGATGTAATAAATGTTACTCAAAATCCATAAGTGTTTAATAGTGATCACCATCGAGCCCTCCGTCACACCGATCCATCTACTGCTGAGGATTACATGACATAAAATAAATAAAGGGGTGAGTTTTCGCAAACTCAGTGTGTACATCCCCACAAACAGCATGCATACAAACAAATAACAGAGTACAGATATCGCATGCATAACAGATCAGATAACAAAATTTAGAAATCATGCCCGCCAACCCTGCACACCATCTCCGTCCAACCCAACACACCATGTGGGGATAAAGTCGACCCACCCAGCCCTACACACCAAGTATGGGGATACAATCACCCATCCATCCCTACACACCAAATGGTACCGTAAAACAGTACATAAAATATATACACAACTTAGCTGCCAGATAACAGGCTAATCGCCTCTCAGACTTCCTTCTCTTCATAGTAATCCCAGCCCAATGCAATGCGTCATAAATACCATTGCATACTTATATGCAGATAACGGATCATATCTATATCATGGTAGAACATATATACAGAGTCAGACAGATACACATGCTTATATTATCATGCTTTAGCATACAATTCATCAATCATTCAGAATATGGGGTCTAAGTAACGCTTACTGCCCCTACACTCAGGTCATAGTCGACTTAGCTGACCCGTGCAACCTTATAGAATATTCTAAAAAAATTGGACTCACACGTCCGTGTGCGCTGCCCGTGTGGCCCACACAGCCCAAATAGACTTTGTCCATGTGGATCACACGGCCTGGCCCAAAATACCACACGCCCGTGTGGCTCACCTGTGTGACCCACACGCCCGTGCAGCCTATACGGCCCAAATAGTCGAGCCCGTGCCTCACACAAGGCCTTGCCTGCATCACACGCCTGTGTCTGTTGCGTCCGTGTGGCGCGCGCACGGCCTGGCTCGTCTGCCATACGCCCGTGTGGCATCGACACACCACTATTCAACTTTCGTCAAAATTTATTTTTTGCGTAATCGGAGTACACAACTGGTTCGTTTTCGCTGCTAATCTAACTATGAACACTCTAAAGCCTAAGATTGATAATACCGAGCCCAAAATCAGTTACTTAAATCGTTTTACTTAAGAATGAACAAATACCAAAATGTGAGATCTACTTACCTTCGACGAAGAACGGTATTTCCTCGTTTGGTAAGAACTCGATTACTGATCTACCGAGCCTTGATTAATCCCTAAACAGCAACCAAAGTCAATCTTAACAATCTCCAACAGAAAACACTTAACTTAATTTAAACGCTACTTACCGAATCGACAGAATCACTTGAACACACCTAAGCTTATCTGTAACGCCCCATGCCTGAGATTGTTACCGGAGTCAAACATAAGGTAATAACGGGCTTGATTCTTTTCCTAACACGGTTCATTTTAAAAATTTTCCAGACAGTGGCAAACTCTCAAAATCACGATTACCTCAAAAATCATATCTCGAGTTTGGAAACTCAAAACTGATTCCGTAAATTTTTTTCTAAAATTAGACTCGTATATCTATCTACACATTTTTTTCTAGAATTTTTGGATAGGCCAATTAGTACAGTTTATTATCTAAAGTCTCCCCTGTTTCAGGGTTCGACTACTCTGACCTTTATGCAATACGACCTATATATCTCCCTGTACAAGGCTCCAATACATATGCTGTTTGTTTCTAATGAAACTAGACTCAAAAAGGAATCTATACATATAAGGCATGTCTTCTAGTTATTTCTGGTTAATTTATGGTAAATTTTCAAAGTCAGAACAGGGGATCCAGTATTTGTTCTGGCCCAGTTTTACGAAAACTTAAAAATCTCATAAAATACTGCTCATATGGTCGCTTCGCTTCTTCCATATGAAATAGACTCATCAAGATTCGATTATATATTTTATTCATTATTTAATTACATTTCTACAATTTTTAGTGATTTTTCAAACTCACACCACTGCTGTTATCAACATCTATTTTAAGGCCAAATTCACCTATTTCCTAGTTTTCCATAGTACAACTAACCATTGACATACATAGCATCAATTAAGATCGGAATTAACCATTGCCAACATTTCCACACCTCTCTATAACCAAGTATAAACAAAAAGATTATAACACTATGTTTAAAATATATAAGCCATTTTCGCATGGCCTACCGAAATATATATATATATACACATTACCAAAAGGGACTTAGTTAACAACAAAGTTAGTCCTATACATGCCGTTTTTCAAAATAGAACCGAGAGAGTACCAAAAAGTGGCTTAGATAGTGTGAATGACTTCGACCTTGCCCTTCCCAAATCCGATGGTGACGAACAAAATCTATAAAACAGAGAAATCAAAGTAACGTAAGTAAGCATTTAAATGCTTAGTAAGTTCAAGTAATAAAACTTATTTATGATTACTGAGATAACATTCTTATAACTAAATGAATATTTGCATATACACTCATTCCCGAAATCATGCTTATCTCACACACCAACCAATATAATCATACATATGGGATTAAACCTAACTAGAGGCCGGAAGTTGTTAATCAATCACGTAAGTACTATCAAAAAGAAATTTACCTTCTCGATACATATTTAAACATACCTTATCATTGGATTTGTATGAATGTGTAAATTACAAATTTTACAAAGACGATTGATCATTTCCAAATTCAAGTACTTACGGGATTTAGCCGGATGTAGCAACTCGCGTAAAAGCCTTCGGGTTCTAGCCCAGATGTAGCAACTCGCGTAAAAGCCTTCGGGTTTTAGCCCGGATGTAATCACTAGCACAAATGCCATCGAGCCTTAGCCCGGATAAAACCACTAGCACAATTGCCTTCGGGTCTTAGCCCGGTTGTCATTCGAATAATCGTACACATATGTCATTTAATCGTGATACATCCACATTTAATTGTTCATTACTGAAACTCACACACAAAACATTTATCAAACATTACTAATTTCGGTTAAATAGTCACATACAAGAACATGATTTTATTTGACTTTATAACCTGATTTTTATACACATTTGGATACCCATCATAGGTATAAACTAATCTCCTCATTAAACAATTCAAAAAGAATATATTATATCGCTATTTATTTGATATGCTTATATGTTATAACTTAATCAAGTCATAAACTAAGTTCATTGCTCGAAAACTTACCTTATACTTTTCTGAACAACCTCGGTTTAGCTATTCCATGACTTTAGCTTTTCCTCTATCCGATGTTGCCCCCTTTATGCTCTTGAGCTATGTTAAATGAGTTTAGTTATATTAGACCTTGTCAATATTTATTTAAGCATTAAAAACAACTCCTTGATTATTAAACACTCATTCTAAGTAAGAACATAGGTAGCTCATGCTACAAAAATTTTAATTCATTAGCCGAATACTCAAGTATCTATAATGAACTCTTATGACATCTTCTTCAAGACACATTCGGCTATGACCAATTTCTTCTTAAGGCTCTCAATCAAACCACCATCAAATGTATCATCACAAGGTTCCACACTTAGCAATGCTAATGACATTAAAACCATTCATCTTAACAGAAACTTAACTCATACACAACCTATATTCTAACCATAAAATGAGTATAATTTTAATCAATCATCCAAACACCTTTCGTGCCTAAACATCATTCCAACCTACTCTCATTTTACATCTATAAAATTTCAAACCGAATATGCCTATACTTACATCATGTAAACATCAACCTTAAATTCCTTTCACAAAGCATGCTTAGAAAATGATAAGGCAATATAACAACCCTTAACTAAACTTATAATTCCTACATATCACATTCCAAGTATTAACCTTATTCTATCATTTAATAAACAAACTTTACTCAATAACTTCATAGCTCAAATTCGGCAATTTCATCAACTTACTAGATGCATTATTTTTATTCATTGATTCAAACTACATACAAATAATAACTACTTGCAACTTAGTCATTAACATGAAAACAACTATTTATCCCATCCCTTTCTACTATAGCCAGAAGGTTCAAGTTATCACACCATTCCAATTTAGTCATGGGTTAAGCAAGAAAACTAAATGACAACTCAACCATGTTAAAAATCCATGAATTATCAATGAACTTACCTTAAATCTAGAAAACACACCATAGCCAATTTCTCCAAGTTCTTCCTCTCTAACTAACTACTGCAATGAGAATCAAGGATGGAGAAACTTTGGTTTCTCCTCCCACTAATTCATTATTCTATTATTATTTTCCATCTTTTACTTTATTATTTTTTTAACACTAACATATAAATAACAAATAATTATTATGTGATTTAATTCATGACATGGTAGGCCACTATCCAAGGTTTGGTTAATTTGACATGCAAATACACCCTTTTGACATTATGCACTATTAGGTCCTTATAGATTAACCTATCACATTTCAAAAGTGTTACACCTAAGTCCTATTGAACAAATTCAATGCAAATGACCAAATCAAAGCTTGAAACTTTCACACTTGTATTTAATCACTTCATAAACATGAAATATAGCTTACAATTATTATTATTATTTTTTTATAGCTCGGTTCTGTGGTCCCGAAACCATTTCCCGATTAGGGTCAAATTAGGGCTGTCACATTATCGAAAAAGAAAAACAAAATGAAGAAGAAGGGAAAGGAAACAGAGAATTTTTTGCACAAGGAAAATTGGAAAAAAGAGAAAAACGGCAGGGAAAGCAACTGTTGACAGAAAAGAGGAAAAAAAGAAAACCCTAGGTTTTCCCTTAAGCCCACAACTCAGAATTTACTAAAGCCCATCGCCTACTGGAACTTGCAGCAAAAATAATCTCATCGTTACTACAGGGAATCGAACCCCTGACCCTAAACATAATCCCTCGCCACTTAACCACTAGACCAGTAGCCCATTCTGTTAAGTTTTTACCCACAATTCCATATAAGCCCGCTGACCTCAAGTCAGGCTTTATTCAAATAAAACCCAAAATTTAGCCCAAGTTAAGGCTTAAACTTGGAACCTCCCAAACACACCCCAGATCATATAATCACTTAACCCAATATATAATTAAGCCAAAATAACATGAATCACAAATTCAGACACTTTCAAGCTTAATACTCACAAAAGTCAAAAATCAACAATTTTGGGCGTTACAACTCCACCACTTTAAAGAAAATTCGTCCTTGAATTTTACCTGATCAGACAAGGTGAGGATACTGCTTATGCATCGAATCCTCTAGCTCCCAAGTAGCCTCCTCAGATTCCGCCACAACACCTTTACCAAGGGAATAGACTTCCTACCCAGAACCTTGACGTCGCGATCCAAAATCTGAACCGGCTCTTCCTCAAACGTCAAATCTGACCTAACCTCAATCTCCTCCATAGGCACAATATGAGTAGGATCAGAGCGATAGCGTCTCAACATCGATACATGAAATACGTCATGTATACGATCCAACTCTGCAGGTAGCTCCAACTGATATGCGACTGGCCCCACTCGCTTAAGAAAAACCATGTCTCCCATAGAATACTTAAGCAGCTCTAGAACCTTCTTCCGTCGATGCTACGTCATGTATACGATCCAAATCTGGAGGTAGCTCACAGTCATAATCCTTAAGCAGCTCAATCCATCGACGCTGCCTAAGATTTAACTCCTTCTGAGGGAGGAGATACTTAAGGCTCTTGTGATCAGTGTAGATGATACACTTCTCACCGTACAAATAATGCCTCCAGATCTTAAGGGCAAAAACCACCACTGCCAACTTCAAATCATGCGTCGGATAATTAGCCTCATGAGTCTTGAGCTGACGAGATGCATATGTGACTACTTTACCCTCTTGCATCAAGACGTAACCCAAACCCACATGTGACACATCATTGTAAATGACGAAATCCTTGCCAGACTCAGGTTGTATCAGAACTGGAGCCTAAGTCAGAACTGTCTTAAGCTTCTCAAAGCTTTCCTGTTGAGCGCCAGTCCAAACGAAGGGGACTCCCTTACGCAGTAACTTGGTCCATGGCGTTGCTATCAACGAGAACCCTTCTACAAATCGTCGGTAATATCCTGCCAATCTCAGAAAACTGTGAACCTTCGACACACTCTTCGGCTATCTCCAATCCAACACAACCTCAATCTTACGAGGATCCACTCTAATCCCCTCTTCAGAAACTACATGTCCCAGAAATGTCACTTCTCGAAGCCAGAATTCACATTTACTGAACTTCACATATAGCTGTTTCTCATGAAGAATCTACAAAACCACTCGCAGATACATATCGTGCTCCTCCTCAGTCCTAGAGTATACCAAGATGTCATCGATGAATACTACTACAAACTGATCCAAGTAGGACTAGAACACTCGATTCATCAAATCCATGAACGCCGCTGGTGCATTAGTCAACCCAAAAGGCATAACTAGGAACTCATAATGCCCATATCAAGTCCTAAATGTCGCCTTATACATATCAGCCTCCTTTACTATCAACTAATGATAACCTGACCGCAGATCAATCTTAGAGAACACTGAAGCTCCTCTGAACTGATTGAATAAATCGTCTATCCTCGGAAGTGGGTATTTATTCTTGATCATCAACTTATTTAACTGACGATAGTCGATGCACATCCTCATCGTGTTGTCCTTCTTCTTCACAAATAGAACCGGTACTCCCCATGGAGACACACTAGGACGAATAAACCCACGATCTAATGACTCACGAATTTAAGCCTCTGATTACGCGACTCTTCGGTGCCATTTGATAAGGGGCGATAGACACTGGAACTGTACCAAGAATCAACTCATCCCAAAATCCACTTCACAACTCGGAGGCAATCCTGGTAATTCCTCTGGAAAGACATTTGGAAAGTCCCTCACAGTACGGATGTCCTTAACCGAATATTCCACAGAATCAGAAACACTGATATAGGCCAAGCACGCCTCACATCCTTTCCTCACAAGCTTCTCTGCTACCAACGCAGATATGACATTACTCAGATAATTTCGTCGTTCCCCAATCACGACTACCTCATTATCCTCTTCAGCCCTTAGAACCACCCTCTTTTCAACACAATCCAGACTCACACAGTGCTTTACCAACCAGTCAATTCCCAGAATTAAGTCAAACTCCCCAAACAGAAGTTCCATCAGATCAGCCAAAAATATTGTACCTTAGACTTCCAAAAGAATGTCCCTGGACAGTTTACTAACCCTAATGGACTGCCCCAACGTACTCACTACAGAAATCTCACTAGAGGTGCTCACATACGGAATCCCCAAAGTCTCAGACACAGAACATGCCATATAAGAGTGCGTAGAGCCTATGTCTATTAGTGCAACATAAGGTACATTAAGAATGAAAAATGTACCCGTGATGACGTCTGGAGCATCTCCATCCTCACGATGACGTGCAGCATAAACAAGTGCAGGTTGCCTCGCCTCAGTCGGCCCAGCACCCCTACCAGGTGCTCTCTGACCTCGACCCATACTGTTACCACCCCTAGCCTGTCCTCGGCCCCTAGGTGGCTTCTGTACTCCTCTCGGTGGCTATGCAGTCTCAGTAACCAGAGCTTGCATCTCATTACCCCTCAGTGGGCAATCCTTAACTTGGTGCTCAGTCGAACCACATCTCAAACAAGCCCCAGTAGATCTCCAACACTCGCTTGGATGGCGTCTATTACATAGCTGATAGATCGCCACGCCAGTAGGCGCAACAGTAGGCCCAACTCTCACGGGCCCATCAGTCCTAGCCCTTTTCTTAGGCCTCATCCCAGAACCAGTAGACTCAGAATCTCTCTTAACCTTCCCTTTTTCACGGTTTTGGCGCTCAAAGTGCTTCACCTCCTCTGCTATCTTAGCCTTCTCGACCAAGACTGAGAAATTCTGCTCCTTCTGAGGAGCTATCAGAACTCGCAGACTATCACGAAGACCATCCTCAAATGGAACACAGCGCTCATACTCAGTCGTCATGTGACAGCCCTAATTTGACCCCAGTCGAAAAGTGGTTTCGGGACCACAAAATCGAGTCATAAAAATAATTAGATGTTATATTCTGTGCTTACTATATGTGAAGGTGCATGTGTGAAAATTTCATGCTTTAATATTGTTATTTGTGAGTGAAATTATTAAATAGGACTTATGTGAAAAATTGTGAAAATATGATAGGTTATTTTTGTAGTGGCCAAATAATTAATGGTGTAAAAAAATGGATTTGCATGTCAAATTCCCCATTTTAGTTGTAGTGGCCGGCCATGATAATGATGATAAGAAAAATATGTATTATATAATAATGTTATATAATGGTAATGGCTTAATTTATGAAATAAAAAAATTTAGTAAAATAAGAAAAGATATTAGAAAACAAAAAAAACAAAAATGTTTGTTTCATCTTTTTCCTTAGTAGCCGATTGTAAAGAAAGAAAAGGGGAGCAAAAACCATTCGGTCATCTTAGGCATGAATTAAGGTAAGAAATTCATGTTAGTCTTTGAAATTTTAGCTTGTTTTAAGTTAGTTACCAAGTTCCTTACCTAGCCCATGTCAAAATTTTGAATTTTGGGTGATGATTTGAGCTTTCGGCCATGGTAGATAATGAAGGGGATAGATGATTGTCTTCAAGTTTTAATGAATAATTACAAATGAGTGATGTTTTAGATAGTTTAATGTTCATGTAAGTAGTTTAGGTGATTTGAAAAGAATAGGGTAGATGTTTGAATGTCTAAAGGTTCAGTATTGTACATGAATTCTAATGGTATGATTTTGTAAATGCCGAATGAGCTATAGGAGTTCAAAAATGGCTTAATTTTCATGTTTAAATTCGGTTATATCCGATCATGGTTGGAGTTATTTTGATATGCATACTATAAAGTATGTATGATTTGTGTTTTGGTTGCATAACTATATTTGGTTAATGATATGAATAAATTATAAATAGCTTTAAGTAAGCTTGATATATGGACAATGGATATATTTGGATTGAGATTATGCTTAAGTGAAATTATAGATATGTGATGAAATTGATTTGTGATATACATGTTTAAATAATATGAATGCAAAGGGTTGTGAAATAGTAAATTGTAGTAAATCTACTTGGGACAGCAGCTGTAATGTGATTTTGGAAAATCACCATAAATTGTGAGAGTGGAGTTAGAAGCTGAATAAATTATGTAATTAAATCTTAATGAGTCTAGTTTCAAATGAAATCAACGAGAACATATTTTGACTTCTGTACAATTAGAAATTTGATTCGTAGTAAAGGGTGGTTAGATTAGTCAAACAGTAAAACAGGGTAAACTTTAAGAAAAACCTGGTATTGTTTGGCTGAACTAAAAATTCTGAAAATTTTATGGATAAAATATATATGAGTCTATTTTCAGGGAAATTTTACGAAAATTGATTTGGAGTTTCGTAGCTCCAGTTATAAACAATTTAGTGACAGTTGCTCAGGAAGACAGCTTATTGTGAATCTGTAATTATGTGGTAAACATTGATAAAAATTTCTTAATGAGTTGTTTAATGTTTTCTTATAAACTTACTATGATCTATATGTGTTAAAGTCTAATATATATTATATTTCAGAAGTAATGCTTGAATAGTCGAATAATGACAAGTTTAAATTTTTGAATCCAAGCTCAAGAGCAAAGAGGGTCGAAGTTGGATAGGGGAAAAGAGAAAGTAATTGAGTAGCCTTTCCGCAACCGTTCAAGTATATCCGAGGTAAGTTTTGAATATTCACATTTACTACTTAATTGATAATATCTTGATATATGTATGATAATTGTACTAAGATCTATTGATGCTATTCGAATATAGTTGTGTGACAAATATCTTATGTTAAAGGCTAAAAGCCGAATAGACATTAGAAGATGAGTTTGGAAAGTAAAATGGACATATATCCTCATGTATGTTATTGAACCAAAGCCTATGCTATGTTATTATTTGAATGGAATGAATGAAATATGATTGTGAGATGTTATGTGAATTGAATTCTCTTGCAAATAAGTATGCATGACACTCAGTGATGAATTATATCCAAACTTAAGGTCCGCAGGCTATGTGCTGGAATTAATTCCGGACTTAAGGTCCGTAGGCTATATGCTGGAATTATGTCCGGGCTAAAGTCCTGCAGACTTCGAGCTGGTATTATACCGGGTTTAAATTCCCGCAGGCTTGTGCTAGTATTGATTTCAAATCCTAAGACCTAATAGGCTTAACGCCGGTAAGTTAAGTAAGATTACAAATTGAATGTTCGTAGTAATCCATCATCAAGTAGGTATTATACATTTAAGATGTTCAGGTACATATTACTTACTCATCGGTGAATTGATTTCGAAGTGAAGCTTTAGTATCAAAGAAGAATATATATATATATGATTATGATTGATGGTTATATTTGTGAAAATGAAAATGATTTGATCGGTCACGGTATAATTGTATATGAGATTACTTGATTTAAATGCATCATATAAACTTTAAGTAGAAGAAGAATATATGCTGAGAAATCTATGTATACGTTTATGTGTATTCGGCCATGAAACAAATTTGAATTGAGTAATAGTCTGATTAAATGCATGTTTTGATTTTTGATAAGACTTTAATTGTTTGTAATGCTTAAAAACCTTACTAAGCTTTGAAAGCTTACTCTGTTCTTTATTTCTCTGTTTTATAGATTGTTGATTTTGGCCACCGACTCGGGGATCATCAACAGTTCATCACACTATCAATCTTTTTGGTACAGTGGTATTTTGGACTCGATATGGCATGTATAGGTTAGGTTGATGATAACGATGTTTTGAAATTGTAAATATTTTGGCCATATGAAAACGGCGTATAACTTAAGTATCAATATATATTTCAGCTCGATCTCTGTTTACGTTTATTGACAATGTGAATGAGATAATTAAATGTTTAGTTCGGTCATAACTCTGAGCCTTAATCTGGCGATCAGATTCAGGTTTGGGGTGTTACACGTCACCATGCCCCTCACATAGCGACTCAGCCTCAGAAACTCAGCCTCATACTCGGCCATCGAACAGTCCCCTTGAGTAAGATTCAGGAACTCACACCTCCTAGCTCGATGTAACTGGCCCCTCCATACTTGCTCTGGAAAGTCGTCCTAAAAAAATCCCACTTCAGACTGTCAAGCCACCACTAATATGCCTCATCGCGAAGCAATGAAACAACCTCCTTGAGCTTCTGCTCGGCAGTAAAATCTAGATCATCCATAATACGCTCCGTGGCCTCCATCCAGTACTCGGTCACACTAGGAGCAACTCCAGCGATGCCCTTAAATATCTCAACCCTATTCGACCGGATTCGTTCCGTAACCGACCCACGGCCTCCAGATCCAACATTAGCCCCAGCGACCCTCTCTAAAATTTGCAGCATAGCCTGGGACTGTGCGTCATCCCCCGCTGCACGGTCAATAGACTCAGCACCAGTCTCAACAATAGGTGATACTGGTGTCTCGCTAGAGTCCAAATCAGGGATTGTATCAGATGCGAAAGACTCAACTCGAATCCCTTCACGGCCTCAACCTCAGCCTCTGGTACCCCTTCCACGAGTACCATGTGTGCTCATCGTAACTATCAAATTAATCTG
This sequence comes from Gossypium anomalum, assembly GCA_025698475.1. Taxonomy (NCBI): domain Eukaryota; kingdom Viridiplantae; phylum Streptophyta; class Magnoliopsida; order Malvales; family Malvaceae; genus Gossypium; species Gossypium anomalum. Next base: position 52,068,263 of record CM046966.1, on the reverse strand, counting down.
TATTTTAAAAGTTTTATGCATATCAATTTACAGTTCCGAGAATTATTAACAGATACTTTATGCAGAACAGCATCAGAGTTTTAGAGTTGGTTATCGCGGGTAATACGTCTCACTACAGTTTTAGTTTACACTACCTAAGTGTTTCAGAAAAGTACTACCTATAGTAGTCTCAACATACATAGCATTTCAGACAGGTACAGATAAAATTTCATTATAAGCATGCTTTCAAACAATACATATCAGAGCTTTAGAGAACTTACAAGATCGGCGCCGGAAACTCAGTGAACCACTAATTTATCAATAACATTTCAAATCGCTTTACCATTTACTTTTCAAAACCCATTCTTTTTACTGCCCAAATCTACAGCCAACTAAAAGTAACACCCCAAACCCGGCCTAGACATTATGGCCAAATCTGGCGGCATCACATGAGAGTGCCTTTAGAAAAGCTTAGTAAGTTAAAAACCGTTTAGTTCGTTATCTTAGTTAATCGTGAAATCTCTATTCCAATTATTACTTGAAGACATTTCTTTAACGCAGAAGCTAAATCGTCATTCAGGAATACGAAAAACATAAATTAGGTTTTCAAAATGTTTTATATACATTGCCATTTATAAACTAATAAACTTAGTAGTTTAAAATCCCAAAAACCCAAAATAAATAGTTCAAGTCCAAAAATAAATTCCAAAACAAATAAAAATAAAACTGATGTAATAAATGTTACTCAAAATCCATAAGTGTTTAACAGTGATCACCATCGAGCCCTCTGTCACACCGATCCATCTACTGCTGAGGATTACCTGACATAAAATAAATAAAGGGGTGAGTTTTCACAAACTCATTGTGTACATCCCCACAAGCAGCATGCATACAAACAGATAACAGAGTACAAATATCGCATGCATAACAGATCAGATAACAAAAAACAGAAATCATGCCCGCCAACCCTGCACACCATCTCCGTCCAACCCAACACACCATGTGGGGATAAAGTCGATCCACCCAGCCCTACACACCAAGTATGGGGATACAATCACCCATCCATCCCTACACACCAAATGGTACCGTAAAACAGTACAGAAAAGATATACGCAGCTTAGCTGCCAGATAACAGGCTAATCGCCTCTCAGACTTCCTTCTCTTCATAGCAATCCCAACCCAATGCAATACGTCATAAATACCATTGCATGCTTATATGCAGATAATGGATCATATCAATATCATGGCAGAACAGATATACAGAGTCAGACAGATACACATGCTTATATTATCATGCTTTAGCATACAATTCATCAATCATTCAGAATATGGGGTCTAAGCAACGCTTACCGCCCCTACAATCAAGTCACAGTCGACTTAGACGACCCGTGCAACCTTACAGAATATTCCAAACAAATTGGACTCACATGCCCGTGTGCCCTGCCCGTGTGGGCCACTTGGCCAAAATAGACTTTACCCGTGTGGATCACACAGCCTGGCCCAAAATACCACACGCCCGTGTGGCTCACCCGTGTGACCCACATGCCTGTGTCTCGCGATACAGGCTACCACACAGGCAGACCACATGCCCGTATGGCGTCGATAGACCACTTTTTAGCTTTTGCCGAAACTTATTTTCTGCGCAATCGGAGTACATACCTGGTTCGTTTTCGCTGCTAATCCAACCATGAGCACTCCAAAGCTTTGGATTGACAATACCGAGCCCAAAATCAGTTACTTAATTTGTTTTACCTAAGAATGAAAAAATCTCGAAACGCGAGATCTACTTACCTTCGACGAAGAACGGTATTTCCTCATTTGGTAAGAACTCGATTACTGATCTACCGAGCCTTGATTAATCCCTAAACAGCAACCAAAGTCACTCTTAACAATCTCCAACAGAAAACACTTAACTTAATTTAAACGCTACTTACCGAATCGATAGAACCTCTTGAACACGCCTAAGCTTATCGAAAAAAAAAAAGAAGAAGAAGGGAAAGGAAGTAGAGAATTTTTGGTACAAGAGAATTGGGAAAAAGAGAAAAACGGCAGGGAAAGCAACTATTGATAGAAAAGAGGAAAAGAAGAAAACCCTAGGTTTTCCTTTAAGCCCACAACTCAGAATTTACTAAAGCCTATCGCGTACTAGAACTTGCAGCAAAAATAATCCCATCGCTACTACAGAGAATCGAACCCCTAACCCTAAGCATATTCCCTTGCCACTTAACCACTACACCAGCAGGCCCATTCTGTTAAATTTTTACCCACAATTCCATATAAGCCTGCTGACCTCAAGTCAGGATTTATTCAAATAAAACCCAAAATTTAGTCCAAGTTAACGCTTAAACTTGGAACCTCCCAAACACACCCCAGATCACTTAACCCAACATATAATTAAGCCAAAATAACACGAATCACAAATTCAGATACTTTCAAGCCCAATACTCACAAAAGCCGAAAATTAAAAATTTGGGGCGTTACAACAACTCCATTTTGTTGTGGGGTTCTAGGTGCCAAAAAATTATGACTAATACCATGTTCATTACAAAATTTATTAAAGCTAAGGTTTTCAATTTCTTTTCCATGATCACTTCTTACACTTGAAATTGAATATCCCACTTGGTTTTGAATTATTTTACAAAAAGTAATAAATTTTTCTAAAGCTTCATCTTTTGAAAACAAAAAGAAAACTCGTGTATATCTAGAATAGTTATCAACAATAACAAATCCATATTGTTTACCTCCTAAACTCATAGTTCTATTGGGTCCAAAAAGGTCCATATGAATAAGTTGGACTACTCTAGATGTAGAGACTATATTTTTAGACTTAAAAGATGCTCTCCTATGTTTACCTTTAGCACATGCTTCACATACTTCATCAAAGTCAATTGGAAAGTTAGGTATGCCAACAACAAGTTTATTTTTAATAAGCTTTGAAAAAACACTCATGCTTGCATGTCCTAATCTTCTTTGCCATAACCAACATAAATTTTCATTATTAGCCATAAAGCAAATATTATAGGAAGATATGTCATCAAGATGCACCATAAAATATTACCTACCCTATGTCCTACAAAAAAGAATCTTATTATTTACAATATCTACAACTTTGCACCCATTAGACTCAAATATTATATTGAATCCCTTGTCACAAAGTTGACTAATACTAAGGGGGTTATGCTTCAGACCATTCACATAAAACACATTTTTAATAAGACTGGAAGAATTTTTACCTATAGAGCCAATACCTTCAATAAACCATTTGGGGTTATCACCAAATGTAACTTCTCCTCCATTCTTTGGCATTAGTTTCATGAAATGACTTTTGTCACAAGTCATGTGTCTAGAACATCCACTATCAAGGTACCATGAGTTCTTCTTAGATTTGCTTGCCTTGAAACAATGCTCTTCATCCTACAAGCATAAAGTTAAACTTTGGATTTTGGTACCCAAACTTTCTTGGGTCCATTAACATTAGTCTTAACAATTTTTGTTCCCTTAGGAGTCCACTTCTTTAAAACATTTATTTTGAGATGTGTTTAGTTCTTTTGGAATCCACACACTCTTAGTAAGTTTGCTCCTAGATGTAAGCTTCCTTAGAGAACATACTTGTCTATCATGCCCCTTTTTGTGACAATGTGTGCATGAGAGTGAAGCATCATAAATATAGCTTGGATTCTCAAAGAAATTTTTAAATTTGCTTTCTTTTTGTAAATTTAAAAAACCTAAACCACTTTTGTCAAAAAAAGGCTCTTTGAGATTCAAGTATATCATTTAGTTTTTGTTGCCTCATATGGAACATAGAAAGGGAATTATGCAAGTTCTTATTCTTTAAAATCAAATCATTAATTTGAGCTTGCATATCATTAAATTTCTTTTCTATTTCCTCTTTAGTTATGATTAGAGGCTTATTTTCCTCCTTTAATTTTGAAATAATTTCCTTATATTTGGAGTTCATAGTCTCAAAATCTATAGTTAATTCATCAAAGGCATCTTGTAATTCTTCAAATGTATATTAATTTAATTCACTAGAATTTAGGATTACCTTTGGTTCTTCAATAGCCATAAGACATAGCTTTGTAACTGCATTGTCTTCATCACTCCCGGATGAATCGCTATTGCTCCAAGTTACCATCATGGCTTTCTTCTTTTGTTTTAAATGCCACTTTCTTCTTCAATTGTGGACAACCAAATTTAATGTGGCCCAACTTTTTGCACTCATAGCAAATGATTGGGTCATTTTCCTTCTTCTTGGTCCACCATTGATGATGTCTCTTCTTAGGAATCTTTTGGCCTTTGTTGAACTTCATGAATTTTTTGAATTTCTTTGCAAACATAGCCATCCCATCCTCATCATCATCACTACTAGAGTTTTCATCCTTCTCACAAGTTGTTGATTTGAAGGCAACTCCCACTTTCTTTGGAGCTTCTTTGATTTCTTGTGCATTGTAATTGATCTTCATTTCATATGTCAAGAAGGAACCAATGAGCTCATCAAGGGAGACTGATTTGAGATCCTTTGATTCTTTTCATCACTTTAGCTTCCCCTGTAGTCCAATTTTTCTAACTTTTTCTTCTACTTTCTGATTGTTTCCAATTTGATCTCAAACTATTGTTAAGGTATTGCTAGGGCCTTGAAGGCTCGATTAAAGGGTGTTATGTATGTGATTGAATGTATTAGATTAAGATTACAATAATGTATGAAATAAATTTTTTAATGTTATGTTTGTACAGTAATGCTCCATAACCCTAATTCAGCGACGGATACAGGCTAGGAGTGTTACATTTAGTGGTATTAGAGATACGATTTAGTTGATTCTAGGGCTAACATAGCGAAGTAAAGTTTAGTATATACATGCCACATATACCCTGTGATAGTGTGATACTTTTGGTCTGTTCTAACATTGTATTTTCTTATAGATTCAAGATGTCAATTGAGTCGAATCGAGCTATAGTTAATGAAGCTTAAAGTAATGTTCAAGCTTCGAATCCTGGAGCAAGTAACAGTGCGTCTATTCTACAATCCATTGGTGATGAGATGAAAAATGTATTTCTTGGAATGATGAACCAATGGTTCAACAAGTTCAAGCAAGCAAATCTTACAACCCCACCATCTCCACCCTCTGTTGTGCCTCCTCCAATACCCCTGAATACTCTAAACCTTGTACCTATGACGGTTACTCGAGTATTAGTAGATAAAATTTAGAAATATGGAGCGAAAAAATTCAGAGATACAGTAGATGATGATCCTTCAAAAGCTGAGTATTGGCTAATGAATACAAAGAGAGTTTTTGCAAAATTGCTGTGCACCCCAAAAGATTGTTTGAGATGTGCGGTATCCTTACTAAAAGATAAGGCGTGTCTATGGTGGGATATTTTGAGCATGATGACATCGAATGATCATGTTAATTGGGATTTCTTTCAGAATGAATTCAAGAAAAAGTATGTTAGCTGACTGTGACTGGAAAAAGAAAGAGTTTATCGAGTTAAAACAAAGAAACCTGTAACAGCATGTTTTCGGTAAAATTAGAATAGTGGTTTTAGGACCACAAATCTAATTTCGGAAAAAATTTATTTTTATATTATTTTATGGTCTATAGAATGATAGTAATGTCGTATAAAAATTTTGTAAAGAAATTTTACCGATTACATGTTTAATTTGATAAAGGATCAAATTGCACAAAGTGCAAAAGTTGAGTTCTAATAGCTAAATGGATTAAATAGCTATAGAAATTTAAAGTGGAGGTCCTTATATGGTAAATAGACCATTTAAAAATGCTTAGTGGTTAAGGATGATGATTCATCCATGGAAAATAAAATAAAGAAAAGGATGAAATTGGAAAGTGAAAAAAATAAAAGATGATAATTAATTAAATAATGAAAATATCATCTTTTTCATCATCTTTCCCAAATTATTTCCATGGAAACCCTAGCTAAGAGAAAGTAGCTCAAGCAAGCTTATTTTGATCAATAAGGTATGTTTTCTTGTCCCGTTTCTAATGATTTTTATGTTTTCGAGATTGTAATAGCTTAATCTAGCTATCTCAGGGACTAATTTATAAAGTTATCAAAGAAATAGGGTTTTTCCATGGATGAACATAGATGAATTATGAATTTTTATGGTAGAAAATGAAAGGTTGTTGATAGATGAATAACTTTTGTAAAGGAAATTTTGATGAAATTATGATTTAGGAACTAAATTGAAAAGATGTAAAATTCATGGAAAAATTCTAAATTTTACGAAATACATGGGCTGTAAATTTTACGTAAAAATTAGCTAGGCTTGGAATAAGGATTAAATTGCATGAATTTAATTTTTCGAGTCATGGGACGAAATCATCATTAATTAAAAGTTTAGGGGAAAAATGGTAATTTTGCCTAAGATGTGAATTGAATTGAAATGAATATGAATTAATTTTAAATTCATTCATATAAATTCGGATACACCAAATTTGGAGTTAGAACGAGGAAAAGAGAAAATGTCGATTAGTAGATTTTACGTACACGAACATTTATCGAGGTAAGTTCTTATAACTAAATTTTCTATATTTATATGCTTGAATTGAATTCTGTGTATATAATTGTATTATTGTCATGAATATGAAATAAATCTTATATCCGACAAAGCCCGATAAATATTAAATCCCGTTTAAATAATAGAATTCGATAGATACAGGATTTCTCGATTGATTATGGTCCTGCATATGTTGCGGACACACCATAGCTCTTACGAGAATTCTGTTATAAGACCTCTCAAGCTTTTTGTTACATGGTTCCTACGAGCATCTTGATCGGTAGTGATTCTGTATGTGTTGCGGACTACCGAAGCTCTTTGTGAGTGTCGTATTATATGATCGGTTGTGATCCTGCATATATTGCAGACACAAACACAGCCTTTTGAGAGTGTCATGTTTTATGATCGGTTGTGATCCTACATATGTTGCAGACACAAACGCAGCTCTTTATGAGCGTCCTGATATGACTCGCTTGAACTTCCCGATATATGGCTATCCGGAGCTCCTGATTAAAGACTCTTCATGAGTTTCCTGATTAAAATTTCTTTGTGAACTTCCTGATTATGGCTCTTATGAGCTTCCTGTTATATAGCTCGGATTAGCTTCCTGATAGGCTTTTTGTGAGCTTCCCGATTAATGGCTCTTTCTGAGCTTCCTATTATATGGCTTGAGAGAGGATTTCCTGATTATGTACTTTAAAGAGCATTGCTGAATATGAATTGATGGATTTCTGATTTGTACACTTCTAGTGTACTACCTGTGTATCCATCGATGTTTTCAATGATTCAACGGGCAAAATCCTAACATGAGAAAATATCAACATGAAATAAATTACTACACGTATCTGGCTGAAATACATGAAAATGATAATACATGATATATGGAAATACGAGATGATAATATATGAACATGGAATTTTTTTGATGAATATGTTCATCTATGATTATAGATTTGTACACCTTGAGTGTATTACCCATGTGACACTAACATTTCAAATGATTTAATGGGCAAAGTTCTGACATGAAATAATCTGAACGCGAGACGAATTATTATGAAAATGTACTTGAAATACAAGGATATGATTTGTATATGTTATATGAATACATGATGTGGAAAGTATATGTACATGAAAATCTAATTATTGTTGAGTCCATCCATGTTTCTTGATATATATATATATATGAAATATATGACTAACAAAAGTGATGAGTATATGTGTTAGGGCTCGTTATCAAGTTGAATGAATGTGTCTTGTATGTTTATATTGAATTTAAATGAGTGGTAAGTTAATTACCATGTTATACAAACGTACTAAGCATTTCATGCTTACTCTATTTTATTTTCCCCTATTCTATAGTAATTCGGAGGCTTGTTAGATTGGAAGCTTGACGGAGATCACTCACACAATCATTAGCCCATTTCGGTATACATATGGTAAATCAATTATGGTTATAATGACATGTTTAGGTTAATTGGCCAATATCGACATATAAATACTTTAAGTGTAACTAGCCATTGGAATGGCTTGTGATGGATATGTTTGGTATGTGTTTGAAATGGTTGATTGATAGAAATTATATTGGCATATTGATGATTGAATTAAGTTAGCATATTTGATAAGATATGCATATATGTGAATTTGGTAATTTAAGTAAGTGTGTATACTTGATTATATGAGGTATTATATCATGTATAGGACTTGATTTTGAGTTGGGTTAAATGACCTATAATAACTTGTGAATGTGTTAAAGTTTTGGTGTAGAAGGATGACAAAATGGGGTGAAAAATATGGCTTGGAAAATAGCCTATTTTCGTCCACACAGGCAGAAACACGAGCATGTGTCTCAGCCGTGTGTGACACACGGCCTAGCACATGGGCGTGTGACCTGGTCATGTGTCCCCTGCATCTTTAAAATTTCAAAACAGAATACCCAGGTATTTACACACGGCCTAGCACACGGGTGTGTGGCTTGGCTGTGTCACCCAAGTTAGAGAGTTACACAGCCTGAGACAAGGGCGTGTCCCTTGGCCGTGTGAACCACACAGCCTGACCACACGGGCGTGTGACCCCCGCACCTAGGAAATATTTTGAGATTTTGTGAAAAAATCTCTGAGTACCTGGTTTAGTCCCAACTTATTTCTAATGCATGTTTTGGACCTCGAGGGTTCATATAAGGGACTTTATGTTTGATTTCTGACATGAATACTATATAAAATGAAATATCTGTTTCCTTGATCTGTATATTTCAGTAATGCATCGTAAGCCTATTCCAGCGACGGATACAGGTTAGGGGTGTTACAAAACCTAACTATAGCTGAGTATGAATGTGAATTTGTGCAATTAAAAAAGTATGCTCGTAACATCGTATCAAATGAGGAGGAAATGTGTATTAGATTTGAAAATAGGTTGAATGATGATATCCTTATGGCTGTAGCAGCATTAAAGTTATAGGAATTTTTAGAACTTTCCAAGCAGGCTTAGAAAGTTGAAGAAATTTGTAAAAGAAAACGACAGTCAGATTCGAAATTTTGAGACTATAACAAAAGAGGGTCATTCAAGCCTGCTCAAATGTCTCTATCGAAGAAATTTAGAAATGAAACTAGTCGATCTGCTGCTCCTTCAGAGTTCGTTGGTAGAGAGAAATCGAGGCAAAGTAATTTCCAGTCAATTAATTCCCCAGTGGCTAGTGTTGGAAGTGTAAAAAATGTTGAGAGAATCGTTCCTGTGTGTGATGAATGCAATAAAAGACATTTTGGTGAGTGTCGATCAAAACTGGGAGCTTGTTTTCATTGTGGGGTCTACTAACCATTTTCTTCATAACTGTCCGAAGAAGCAAAATGATTTAAAAAATCAATCAAATAAGCCTAAAACAACTTCTTGAATGGGTAAACGATCTATAAACGTTAGAAATGCTACTCCCGATCGAGGAAAAAACAGCGAGATAAATGAATGGTCTGAAGCAAGAACACCATCTAAGGCCTATACAACCCAAGCTCGAGAGGAAGCTACTACTCCAGATGTTATTGCGGGTACTTTTTTTCTCTTTAATATTAATGTATATGCATTGATTGATCCTAGATCAACTCATTTGTATATGTGCACTACATTAGCAGACAAAAAGAAAATTCTTGTTGAATTCGCTGAATATACCGTTAAAGTTACAAATCCTATGGGTCAGTGTGTTCTAGTTAATCAATTATGTAGATCATGTCCACTGAAAATTAAGGGTTACGATTTCCCTGTTAGTTTGATGTTGTTACCCTTTGATGAATTTGATGTGATCCTGGGTATGGACTTGTTGACTGTACATGATGCTATTGTGAATTGTAGAAGAAAACATATTATGATAAAATGTCAGGATGGTAAACGGATCTAAATTGAGTTAGATAAATGGGATGGTACATCTAATATAATCTCAAATATGACGAAACAGAAATATATTAAAAAGGGTTGTGAAGCATATCTCGCTTATATAGTTGATTCTAGGGTTTCAAAATTAAAGTTAGAATCGATTCCAGTGGCATGTGAGTATATAGATGTATTTTCAGAAAAGTTACCAGGGCTACTGTCGATCAGAGAAGTTGAGTTTGCTATTGAATTAATGCCGAGAACATCTCTGATATCGATAGCCCTATATAGAATGGCACCTATAGAATTGAAAGAATTAAAAGCTTAGTTGCAAGAATTGACAGATAGAGTCTTTGCTCGGTCCAGTTTTTCTCTTTGAGGTGCTCCTATGTTATTTTTTAAGAAAAATGATAGATCCATGCGACTATGTATAGATTATCAATAGCTTAACAAGGTCGCGATCAAGAACAAGTATCCATTGCCACGTATTGATGATCTATTTGACTAGTTGAAAGGTGCAACAGTATTCTCAAAGATCGATCTTCATTCTGGTTATTATCAGTTATGAGTTAAAGACTCAGATGTGCTGAAAACTGCATTCAGAACAAGGTACAGACATTATGAGTTTCGTGTGATGCCATTTGGTTTAACTAATGCACCTACGATATTTATGGATTTGATGAATAGAATATTCAGACCATATTTAGACAGATTTTTTATTGTGTTTATTGATGACATTTTGATCTATTGACTAGATGAGACAGAGCATGCCCAGCATTTGAGAATTTTTTTGCAAACCTTATGCGATAAACAACTATCCGTTCAGCAAATGTGAGTTTTGGCTCAGAGAAGTCAGATTTTTGGGACATGTGGTATCAACAGGTGGCATTAGAGTTGATCCGAGCAAAATTTCAGCTATGGTAGGTTAGAAGCCTCTGAGAAATGTATCTGAAGTCAGAATTTTTTTAGGTTTAACTGGATACATTACAGAAGATTCGTCAGGGGATTCTCGATGATTGTTGTACCATTGACGAAACTGTTGCAAAAAGATGTAAAATTTGAATGGTCAAAGAAAAGTCAGCAAAGTTTTAATCAGTAGAAAGCTTTGTTAACCAAGGCACCTGTGTTGGTTCAGCCAGAGTCCAGTAAAGAATTTATGGTTTACGGTGAAGCTTCATTGAATGGTTTAGGTTGTTTTTTGATGCAAGAAGGCAAAGTGATAGCGTATGCTTCTAGACAGTTGAAACCGCATGAAAAGAATTATCTGACCCACGGTTTAGAGCTTGCAGCTATTGTGTTTGCTTTGAAATTTTGGTGATACCATTTGTATGAAGAAAAATGTTATATCTTCACAGATCATAAAAGCCCAAAGTATTTGATGTCATAAAAAGATTTGAATTTGAGACAACACAGATGGCTCGAGTTATTGAAAGATTATGACTTAATCATTGATTATCATCCGGGAAAGGTTAATGTCATTGTTGATGCATTGAGTAGAAAATTTTTATGTACTTTGTGAGCTGGGAACACACGATTAATGTTGAGTGATGATGGTTCGATTTTAGCTGAATTAAAAGCTAAACCGACGTTCCTGCAATAGATTTACGAAGCTCAGAAAGGTGATGATAATTTGATAGCTAAACGGAAATAGATTGAGATGACACCTGATTCAGATTTTCATGTGGGTTTAGATGACAATTTGTACTTCAAAGGCAGAATTTGTATTCCGAGGAATTCTGATCTTATTCAACAAATTTTACAGGAAGCTCACAGTAGTAGCTTGTCAATTCATCCAGGTAGTAATAAAATGTACGGCGATTTGAAACAGATGTACTGGTGGCCAGGTCTGAAACGATATATTTTTAAGTTCGTATCAAAATGTTTGGTTTGCCAGCAAAGCCAAGCATCAGGTACCTTCTGATTTGTTACAACCAGTGATGATTCCAGAGTGGAAATAGGAACATGTCACGATGGATTTTGTATCGAGATTGTCTCTATCTCTGAGAAAGAAAGATACTGTATGGGTCATTATGGATCGTTTGACGAAATCCACGCATTTTATTCCAGTGCGTATGGATTATTCACTCGAGATATTGACAGAGTTGTATGTTGTTGAGATCATTCAGTTGCACAGTGTGCCACTTTCTAATATATCTGACAGAGATCCACGGTTTACGTCTTGATTCTGGAACAAGTTACATGAAGCTCTAGGTACTCGACTGCATTTTAGTACAACATTTCATCCCCAGACAGATGGTCAATCTGAGCGAGTGATTAAGATACTCGAAGATATGCTACGATGTTGGGTTTTGGAGTTCGAAGGTAGTTGGGAAAGATTTCTATCGTTAGTTGAATTTGCATACAATAACAGTTATCAATCGAGCATTAAGATGGCACCATACGAAAATTTGTATGGTCAAAAGTGTCGAACTCCATTATACTGGACTGAGCTCAGTGAAAAAAAGCTTTTGGGTGTTGATTTGATATGGGAAACTAAAGAAAAAGTTAAAGAAATACGTGATAAACTGAAAGTGGCTTTGGATTGGCAGAAGTCTTATGCAGATTTAAAAAGAAAAGAAATTGAATTTCAAGTCGACAACAAAGTGTTTTTGAAAGTGACACCTTGGAAGAAAGTCCTCTGATTCGGTCGGAAAGGAAAGCTTAGTCCAAAGTTCACCGGGTCGTATGAGACCATTGAGAGAATTGGTCCAGTAGCTTACAAATTAGCTTTACCGTCAAAGTTAGAAAAGATTCATAATGTATTTCACGTATCGATGTTACGAAGGTATCAATCAGATCCTTCACACGTGATTTCACATGTTGATGTCAAGATATAGCTAAATATGACTTATGGTGAAGAACCGATCAGAATTCTAACTCGAGAGGTTAAAGAATTGAAAAATAATAGTATAACTTTAGTGAAAGCTCTCTGGCAATGACACGAAATAGAAGAAGCCACCTGGGAACCAGAAGAAGCTATGAAAGTGCAATACATGAACCTATTTTTGGTAAGATTTTCGAGGACGAAAAATTCTTTTAAGGGAGAGAGTTGTAATAGCCCGTTTTCAGTGAAACCAAAACAGTGGTTTTGGGACCACAAATTCGACGAGTAAATTATTATTTTATTATTTTAATATCTATGGGACGTTAGTAAGGTCATATTAAAATTTCATTAAGGAATTTTTACGTTTGCATGATTAATTATGTAAAAAGGACTAAATCGTAAAAAGTACAAAAGTAAAGTTCTATTAGTTAAAGGGGTCAAATGGCTAAGGAATTTTAAAGTGAGTTGACTTAAAGGATAATTAAACCATTCAAAATGTTAGTGGACATATATGGACATGGCTTAAGTGATTTTTAAGGTTAAAAATAAAGGTTAAAATAGTAATTAGTAAATTAAATTAAAAACAAATAAAAGAGAATTTGTGCTCATCTTCTCCACGGGCTATTCCACCGAAATTGAAGACAAGAAATAAGCCATTTTAAGTTCCTTAATTTTGGCAACTTCAAAGGTGTGCATGTAAGTGATTTCAACCCCTTTTTTTAATGATTTCAATGTCTTTAAGGTCGTTTTAACTTAACCTAGCTTGTTTGGGGATTAATTTGTAAACCTGTTAAAGAATCAGGAATATACCATGAATGTTATTTCATGATTCTTGATGTTCAATGATAGATTATGAGTCCTTGTTGAAAAATAAACAAGTTTTGTTAAGTGATTTTTTGTTGACTTTTTGAATTAGGGATTAAATTATTAAAGGTATAAATTATAAAGTTTTATTCTGAACAGGTGATAAATATGAGTAGTTTCAAGATCCCTTGCATGTTTGGTTAGCATGGAATTTGATTGAAATGGTTAAATTTTAAGTTATAAATTGAATGACTAAATTGTGAAAAGTTAAAATGTTTAGGGCCAAATGGTAAATATTCATAAATGTGAAATATGGATTGAATTGAATGTTTGAGATTGATTGAAACACTTAATTGGATATAATTATTTATTTAGATCAAGATAAATCTCAACCAGATCTAAATCGAGGAAAGGCGAAAATCACATATTAGCTCGATCATATTTTCACGCTCTAGTCGTCAATATAAGTCCATAGTATTTCATTATGTAATTGAATTTCTATTTGTATTTTCATATTATACTTATGTAATTTAAATACTCATAGTTAATTGTTGTATGAATTGCACATACATGCCCTTGTTTGTACTTCGTTACCCCTAAATTGCACATACGTGCCCCTGTTCGTACTTCGGTACCCCTGAATTGCACATACGTGCCTCTATATACACTCCGGTAATTTTGAATCGAGTAATAGTTGTATTCAATTGTTGTTAGATTTAATGATTTATTATGTCCTTACTAAGCTCTATAAGCTTATTCGTTCTTGTGGATTGTTTTATAGATCATTGTTGCTGACATTTGGACGAATCGAACTTTCGGTTCACACTATCTATCGATGTTGGTAGTTCTTGTGTCTCTTAGGGTAGTGGCATGTATATGTGGCTATATAGGTTGTTTTGGTACAATATGACACTAAACAAAACTAAGTTATTAGGTATTTTATCAATAGGTATCATTTTGGTATAATTAGAATGGTGTGAAGGTGACTTGTGGTATGTTTTGGTTTATGATTGAATGAAGTTGATATGCTAGGAATGGATCAATGTTGACATGTTTTAGTAGTTGATGTTTGGACATATTGCAGTGTCTATGAAGGGCACATTGGTTGGTTGTTTTTAAGGTATTAAAATGTTATGTTTATATTGAATTGCTTATGCTCATAATTATGGTATGTTTTAAGATGATATTGAACTAGATGTGCATGTTTTAAATGTGGTAATGTATACACGTTTAGGTAGGTTTGTATGTTTGTATTTGAGGTGCCTATGGCATATTGGTTGAATGGTTTTGAACTTTTGAATTGATCATTTCATGTTGGTTTTGGTCATATTTTGATGCTTTGAATAGGTGTTATAAAGACCTTTAGATGATTGCTTGAATTGGTGATTGAAATGGTTTGTTTTTGGGCAAATTTATGTCCACACGACCTGAGACACGGGCGTGTGACTCAGTTGTGTGTGATACACGGCCAAGTGACACAGCCACGTGTCCCCTGTAGGTTTTCAAGCATGCAAGTCAGGATGTTACACGGTCTAGCACACAGCCTGGCACACAGGCGTGTGGCTTAGCTGTGTGACCCAACTCAGAGAGTTACATGGGTGAGGACACAGGCTAGGACACTGGCATATGTCCCTATTTTAATTGTTACATGGCCTGAAACATGAGCGTGTGACCCCTGCAATCCGATTTTTCTAACTTTTTCTTATACTTTTCGATTATTTCCAATTTGATCCCGAACTATTCTTAAGATATTTTAGGGCCTTGAAGGCTCGATTAAGGGACGTTATGCATGTGGTTAAATGTATTAGATTAGGATTACAATAATGTATGAAATAAATGTTTTAATATTATGTTTGTACGGTAATGCTCCGTAACCCTACTCTGGCGACAGATATGGGATAGGGGTGTTATAAGGTAGATAACCAAGAATTAAGTACTCTCACACAAAGTTACAACACTTGAAAGAATATAGAAAACTTAACCTACAAGTGTGCACAAGAAATATTTAGTAAAAGATTGAGAAAGATTGAAAATTGAGTTCTTGGAAGTTAGGCACTTGTTTGTTGTCTTTGTTGACTTCAATGGAGAGTCTTGACCTTGTATTTAAGTCCTCTAACAACCTTATGGAAGTTTGTAGCCGTTAGAAGCAAAATGGAGCCGTTGCAACCATAAAAACAAGCATTAAATATAATTTGCAGCTTTGTTGTATCAGTAGAAGGAAACTTGTTTCGATTGAAGTCTTTCCAAAATATGACCATTGGGCTCGTTCTATTGGTATAAGTTCTCTTGTATCAGTAGAACTTTAAGGGTTCCATTTGGTATCGGTAGAACCTGTCAGGGTATTAGTAGAACCCGTCAAAGTATCAATAGAAGTGCAGGAGATGCTGAACTTTGGCTACTGTCTTGGCTTGTTTTCGGTAGCATACTGTAGCCTTTTCAAGGTCATTTTCATCTTGAATTGTCCTTCAGACTACAAAAAACTCTTTAAAAATCAAGTTAATTCAGGGCATTTCAAAAGTTTATTTTGTGCAACACTTTGAAAATAATTTTCAGGATTTTGCAAATTTAGGTAGGAAATTTTTAATATTCTTTTTATTATATCAAAATACTTGAAAAACTAAAGCTAACAAATGTTTAATAATTTAATCAATCACAATCTATAATCGGTAAATCCTTTTTGAAAAACAAAACTAAATTACTTACATATTAAAAAATTTATATTATTTCAATTAAATAATTATTTAAATAATAAATAAAATTATTTTTCATTATTTAAATAATTTAAATATATATATCCAAATTTATCACCTAAAATTTAAAAATATTAAAATTTCTAGCATTTTTCAAAAATTTAGTACTTTCTATATTTTTATATTTTTTTGTAATTTTTTTATTTTTTAGAGAAGTTTGATAGTTTCCATAATTTTTAAATACTTTTCTTTTGTAATTTTCTGCATTTTTCACAGATTTTTTAAGGCTTTGACGTTACAATTTAGTACTAAACTGAAAATATCTAATATCAAGAACCAAAGTGAAGAAACAGTATAAAATATGCTTAAACCTTAAATAAACATTGGATTGGACGAGCTTGATAAAAGATATGAAAATTTTAAAACTTGCGCTCCCAATCATCCCAAGGATGGTATATATTCAATAATGCTTTTACATGAATATAGAGTTTTATAATGGAAAATAAATTCCCCATTTCAAATAAATTTTGTTACCGATAAATTTCTTTTGAAGTTCATATGGCCATAGCTTCTTTTTTAAATGATCTTGAAAATTTTTGAGTACTGGAATAAATTCTGATACATACAAAATTATTTGCCTCCTCCAAGTATTGTCCTGTTCCCAAAAATAAAATTGGCAGATTATTTAAGCAAATTAAAGAAAAAAAAACAAAAAAAAAATGTGAACAAGTATCAATTATCTTACATTTAGCTCATTGTGTACCAATCTGAAATAAAAATAAAAATAATCTGAACCCAGTCAAGACAATTATCCTAAATATATATATGTGCACTGAAGCAAACATGAGGAACCGAAAATAAAAACCCCACATCGAAAAATTTGCAAAACTCACTTGATAATGTGAAAGCTGCTGAACTTCAATCAACCTTTAAACCTCGCTTCATATTCATGGGGTTGCTGCAATAGTTGATCAAAGTTATTAACTAGGAAAACACATGTAACCAGCAAGTCCTCTATATACTAAATAGATTCAACCACCAGAAAACATTACTAAGACGACAGATAAATTAAAGACCAAGGTCCGTTCAAACTTCGACCAGGAATTAAGATAACTATGAAAGTATTACTAGACTGGAAAAGAAAAACTAAATGTTTTTCATTGTGGAAAACGAATTTACCATAAATAAGGCTGATATTGATCTGCCTGCAAACCATCTCATGTGCATTGCACGTTGAGCTTTACCCGCTGCTTCTGTTGAATCAAATCGAAGATAGACACAACCGCCACTGTTTCTGTAGGGAAGAAAAAATGACAAGTATTAAAAGAAAGAAGTTTTCTGTTAAACTGAAGATGGGAAAATGGCAAAGCAATCTTTCTTTCCTCGTAACAGTTTTCATTTGTTAATAAAATATGTATTGGGTAATCTTACAAATTGAAATGATAAACCAAAAAAGCTTTATAATACAAAATAAGATGCCATTAGTAATTGATTGTCAGCTACAGATATTAATCAAGTTGCTGAATGACTGCATAATGTCCATAACTTGCACAGAAATAACATTACTAACAGATTAATAGATGTAAAAATATGTGATTACCCCTTCCTCAACATTGATACAACATTTGCCCCTTCATAAACAATAAAGAACAGATAAAATATACTTATCCGGTTCTGGAGTACACAATTATCAAGCCAACTAAAAAGAACAAAAAAAATTGCTGTAAAAAATGAGTTTATCCAATGCAATAGACAGTCCGATGCTTACTTGTCCACATAAATATGCTTCACCCTGCCATATTTGCTGCATTCTTCTTCAACATCCTCTTTAATATCCAAATCAAAATCAGGTTCCGTCTGAAATAGAACTTAAAAAAGAAAATCACTACATTGTATAAGGAAGCAAAAAAGGAAGAAGACAAGAAGTAACACAGAAATAGCATGTTTAGAAACCGGAAAATCTAAACCTCAGTTGCAGGATCAAACATATTCTTCAACAGCAAACACTCGCTGGGCTGTCCAATAGGTTCAAGGGCTGTAGTAGATATGATTGGCTGTAGAACCGGTGCTGAATATGCCCCTTGGCCATTGACAGGTAATGTTGCCTGTTGATTTGGAGCAGACCCATTAACAAGGGGTACTCCAAGAGAGCTCGTAATGCTGGAAAACTATCACATTAGATATATAATATGATTAAAAACAGGAAAAGACTATCTGAAAGTACAAACGAACCTTGTTGCAATACCAGAGCGATCCAGTTTCTGCATAAGCAACGCTCTTGATTGTGCGTTCAAAGCCTGGATAAAAGTTACGCCAGTTAAGCAAAAAGAAAAGTGATAAAACAATTCCTCAGCACTATTACTAGAATGAGA
The DNA here is from genome assembly GCA_025698475.1 of Gossypium anomalum. Lineage (NCBI taxonomy): Eukaryota > Viridiplantae > Streptophyta > Magnoliopsida > Malvales > Malvaceae > Gossypium > Gossypium anomalum. The sequence goes on along the minus strand of CM046966.1, from coordinate 52,049,730 downwards.
CAAACTGCGAATTAAAAACCAGTATTCATTAAATACTACTATAATAAAATGAATTTCAGCTTACCAAGCCACCACCCTCATCATCATCAAAGTCTGCAGATTTTGCCGTCGTATCTTGGGTAACAACATGATCTGTAACAGATGAAACCTACATCCAATTTTGACCACAAAGCCATTAATACGATATAAGCCAGTTGTAGCTTCTTTTTTATTTTTTTATTCCGCTACAGTGACTGAAAATAGAACACACAACTGACACTGAGATTACACTAACATAACATACAATTTCATGAAATTAAGAAGCCTACCTTAATGGTTCGACCAACAATCTCCAGTTTCCCGTTTAAGGCACTTTGAGCTGCTTTTGCATGTTCAAGTTGAGCAAACTGTAAAAAACAAACGTCCAACAAAGAACATGCATGGTTATTATTATACAGAAAAATGAACATAAAAGCTCAAGTCTTCAGCCATATCTAACCTGGACAAACCCAAAACCTTTGCACTGCCCAGTCTCAAGGTCAAGTGGTAGTTGCACAAGCTCCACAGGTCCAAAAGGTTCAAATATCTGAGCCATTAACATAAGAAAAGGGTTTGAAATGAAAATAATGTAACTTAAAATTATTAAACACTAAAACTGGGTAATATAAACATGGAAAAGGTTCAAAGAAAATTAACATTTCAAAAAATTCACGTAACCCCTTCCAATTTTTTTCCTAAGAAACTACTATTAGAATGTACTTTTCTTTTAATAAGAAGTTAAATTTGGAAGAGTTTAGAGAACACCAGAATATAAATGCAGTAATTCATAAACCAAATCAAAGAATGGTAACTTCTAATTTTGCTGATAAGCTAATGATCCTATTACCTGTCTAAGCTGCATTTCTGTCATATTAAAATGCAAGTTCCCTACATATAGTTTTCTATCAACAGCTCCATACGGTCCAGCAACACCACCTGCGCCTGCACCAGAAGTATTGGACTGAACAAGATTCTTTTCGGCCTCTGAAGGTTTAACCATCACAGGTTGACCAAGAAGCAGTTGACCAGACAATGCGATTGCCATTGGCACAGACATCACATCATAAAACTCAATGTACCTGCAATTTTATCAGTGATTAATTAGTTTCTCAAAATATGAGAAATAAATACAACCAAAGTTTATGTCAAAGTGATGCAGGGAAAGAAAAACTGTTGTGCAGGGAGCTATGCTGAGCAACTTTTGTTGAATCTGAAGTCTGATGCAATAAAAAGATTATCTCAGCATAACAATTAGAAAGCAAAATAGATTTCATACACCAAGATAATAAAACAATGATAATCAAACGACACAAAGTACTCAAAAAGGAGGTTAAAAGATTAGCATGTCCTTCTTGATTTTAACAGAAAGTAAAGATGGCATAGATGATACCTTTAGCTTAGATTATACACTTGGAACAAGAAATAAAAATGAACCAAAAAAAAAAAAAAAAAAAAACAAAAACAAAAATCATAGATGAACAACATCTCAACCCCTCCAGACAACCAAAAAAAATGAAACAGAACATATTAAAGGGAGAAAAAATAAAGCCTAGCAGTGAGTCAAGTCACGAACAAAACCACTTATAGATTAAACCGTATGGAGCATCTTAAAATTCTTATCTGTACTACTAACAAGTTGAATAGAATAAGGTACCCATGTCTATAAGCTGCATTTAATGCTAAGAAATTTGAAAGGTGAGGAACATAATTCAGGTTTATGTCATCTAATTTGCGAAAGAAGCATGAATTGATTCAACATTGAGAACTATTCCCGTCAATCCTCATCATTATAGCATTGCAAGTGCATTTAAGAATACAGTAAACTTTGATTCTAGTACAAAGATATATTTCACACAACTGCGAAAGGAAGTCTAATTTGCTCAACATAAAGGCACATACCCAACCCCCTTTGATCTTCTTGAATTTCTATCCATGATCAGCCGAACATCCCTCACCTGAAAATAGTAAAGGAAAACAGATATGACATCAAACATAAAATAATAACCTAAAAGATTAAGTAAGCGGGGAGATCCCAGACTTTCAAGCTTCCTGATGAAACACCTATCAAGGAGTGTCTGCAAGATTATATCGTTTAACATGTGCTTTTAACTCACCCCACATATATAGAATGTTGAGACACAAGAAAGTCATAATACTACTCGAAACTGAAGGCAGAGGATCATATACTGCAAGAGGAAGCAGATGAATCTCAATAATGTGCATTCACATCATTCTAAACATTGTTTTATGCATTAACTTAAAGTTATTATCAGAAATGCATAAAGACAAATGAATTTGAAGGAATGTAGCAGATTATGCAAAATGATATACCTAGTATGCTAAATTCTAGAAATTGCAATAGTGAGTTTTTCTAAAGGAAATAAACATGGTATTTCAAGTGTACACAAACTTTCAAAACATTACATTAACATTTTCCCAGATAAATTAATGTGGAATCTTAGCATGCTTGAAAGAAGCTGTTGATAATTCATAGAACAACCAATGTTGTCAAGGGCGAAAGGTGCATCTAGGGACTAGAACCCTTATATTGCCTCAGGCGCAAGGCTCAAAGATAAAAAGAATGCTTACCTAAGCTATGTCGTGCCGTACAAGTATAAGTGCATGTTTTTATATGTGTGTATGATAAGCTTAAGATATACAATCATCATGACAATATCTCTAAAGAATGGTGAAATTTATTTGCAGAAAGTGCAAGATTTTCTGGTCAATATGCATGGTTCTTTACAGTCCCATGCCTACTGTTGAATAGGCAAATATCAAAAAGTGGAGAGTTTGATGCTATCCCCTTTCTTACCAGTAAAGCAACATCTAATGAAAAAAAGAAAAATAAAATAAAATAAAGAGTAACTTCGACCAGGCAAGCTTTTTTATGCATATTGCCCTTAAGAAAAAGTAGGCCTAGAAGCACCAAGTGTGTGCCTGATCAAATGCACCTCGCTTGAAAGGGTATTGAAGTGCTTTATTATCAAGCACAAGGAGCAAAGTGTAGATACAATACTGACTACAACCTTCACAAAGAAATAAAATAACCAAGTTAAACCCAACCAACCTTGCCTGCTTTTGAGAAGAATTCATAGACATCTCTCTCAGTTGCTTTTAACGGCATCTGTCATCAACCAATTCAAGGTGAACAACAATTAATAAATAGTGAAATTTAAAAAAAAAAATGCATGTTGATACACATAAATATTACATTTATATCTTACAATACGTTGAAGATGAAAGCAAAAATAGCAATGTATATACCTGGTAAGCAAAAACAGTTCTCTGGTCCCTCTCAGGATCAGCCTCAGGCTCCACTGCATCTTTCTTATCCTTAAATCTCCTGAAACATCCATGTTCATGAGATAATTCAGGATACCACTAAAATCATGCTCTAAAAAAGAAAAAAGAACCGGCTGCACAAAATTACTAGACATTGCCATCCACATCCTACCAAAAATGCACATACAAAAGGCATTACAGTTCTATAACTCTAAAGGATACAACAAAGGAATCCTCTCACCCTTATAAATTTACTCCAAAAAATGAATTCTGAAACATCATAAAATACAATAAACTTCATCCCTAAGGGGTGAGCAGTGAGCACTCCAACCATGTTTATGTGCTTAGATCATGACAGACAACATAATTGGATAGTATAAACACGATGCAAAAATGTATGTTTAAGTGAACTTAGCAGTCATCTAGTCATTTCTACATCTGCATAAACATCATAAAACTTCAACATAGGTGCCCAGAAATTCATTTTGCCCATATAATGTACTTTTTAAAATATTACCTGCTATCTCTGATGTCAATTTCACGTTCCCTCTCTTGATCGCGTTCACTCTCGTGTCTCCTCAACCTACTACTGCTTCTCTCTCTCCTATCTCTCTCCCGCTCCCTCTCTAGCTCACGATCACTCTCGTGCCTCCTCGACCTACTACTGCTCCTCTCTCTCCTATCTCTCTCCCGCTCCCTCTCTATCTCACGATCACTTTCGTGCCTCCTCGACCTACTACTGCTTCTCTCTCTCCCGTCTATCTCCCTCTCTTTCTCCTTTTCCTTCTCTCTTTCCCTCCTCTCTCTCTCATTTTCCTTCTCTCTCCTATCCCTCTCTTTCTCCTTATCTTTTTCTCTTCTTTCTCTCTCCCTTTCCTTCTCCCTCTCTCTGCTACCCCTCCTCTCTAAATCCTTATCTCTATCCCTCTCCCTTTCCCTATCCCTGTCGCGGCTGCTTCTATGGCGGTCCTTATCCCGATCTCGCCTCTCCTCGTCGTCATCGCGGCCGCTTCTTGATTTCTTGCTGCTCCTCTTGCCCTCATCATCCTCTTCCTCTCTATCTCCATCTCTCTTCCTATAGCTTCTCTCGCTCTTATCCTCCGATCCTCCTCCGTCTTTCGTCTTCTTCGGATCTTCCTGCTCCTCAACGGTTTTTTCCAAATACTCGTACTCGTCGAAATCCATTATTTTGTTTCAAAACTTCCAAGATTTCACCTCTTTTTGTTGAAGGTAATGAAGTTGGAACCTCGAAATATGGTTTGAGAAATTAGGGTTTTGTTGGGGTTCAGCTGTCAATTGCAAGGGTTTGGTTTAATTTGGGTCCTCGAAATCTGGGAATGGGACTTGGGTGCAATTTGATAAAATTGCGTGGGCTTTGAGAGAATTTACCAAGAAGTTTGAAGAAAGATAGAAGAAAAGAAACGAGTAGAAACAAAGACAAACAGCGAGTGATTCCCTTTTCCACTGCACATTCACCGGATACGATATGTGTGAAGTGTGTGAAGCGTACGGAATCTATGGGCTTCCAACTTCGTTGTATACAATATTGCGTATGTTATAGGTTTCTGACAATAAGGGTTGGCCTGTGTTTTAGGGAAAATTTGTTCTCCCTTTTGTGTATTTGTTTTTAAAAAAATAATTTGATTAATAGAAAATGTTAATTAAACTAAGTCAAGTTTAATATTATTATATTGATAATAAATTTTATTTTTATTTTTAAAAATATTTAAAATTATTAAAATATTAATAAAAAATATTATTTTTTAATATTATTAAACATACATATTTAATTATTTATATTTAGTTATATAATAAATTATTAATATAATTAATATAAATTATTAATAAATTATTTAATATTTTAATTTTATTTTACTAATAAATTTTAAAAATAATAATTTTAAATAATATTATTCAATATTATTGAAAATATTTAATATTAATATTTTAATAATAAATATTATTACAATTATAAATATATTAAAAATAAATGTTTTGGAGAAGAAATGTTAAAATATGTCGTAAGTCTATATAGTATTCACAAATTTATAATTTAGTCTCTGTACTTTTATTTTTAAGAATTTAGTCCGTCTACTTTTCAAATTTAAAAATCAAGTTCAATTATTGACATTGTTAACTTTTTTTTGGTCAATTTTGTTGATGTCACATTTTTAAATAAAAAATATTCACTTAATAGTCTTGTAACTAAAAAATGACGTTGTAATGAACTAGAATTTTAAAAAATATTTTTAATTTAAATTTATAGATATAAAGTAAGCTCAATTAAACAATGAAAAGATAAGAAAATCTCAAATGTATGCTTGTTTTATTTAAAACAATTTTTATGAAATATTTTTAATAAATTTGTCAAACAACAGAAAATATTTTACACAGATCCATTCAAAGACCAAAAAATATTCCAAGAAAGTAAGTCATTTTTTAAAAACCATTTTCAGTGAAACAACAGACCCTAACTTCAAACTCTATTATTATATAAAAATAGTGTGATTATTTCACAGAAATTGATTTAGGCCTCGGTTTGATAAATGATTAAAAAATTTAATATTTTATACATTAAATAGATAAAAATATATATATATAAATATGGTAAATAATAAGTAGATAAGAGTTACTTATCACTGAAAGGAGAATATTTTAAATTTATTTATCGAACAATCTAATTATATTCAGTAATTAATTTTAAAAAATATATTAAACAAATTTTATAAGTTAAATTTAGCATTCAAATTTTCAACATTTATTTTTTCAACATTTAATTTTTTAATTTATCAAACAATACCTTATATAAAATGTTTCTTTTGCATTTTATTGTATTTGCTTCATTAAAAAAATTGATCAACAAAAAATTATTTACAAATAAATGGAAATTAAGCTTTTCTTTTTTCTTTTTCCTTTTTTTTTTTTTTGAATTGAGTTAATTTTTGAAAAATGTAAGTTATTTTTTAATAGAAGTGTTCATTTATGGGGTTTTTATTTAAAAATTAAATTAAATTAAGCATAATATTATTATATTAATGATAATTTTTTATTTTTTTATTTTTGAAAATATTAAAATATTAATATCAAATATCATGATTTTTTTTGAATATTAATCTCATTACATGTTCTTATCATATTTGCTTTTTTTCATATAATGCTTAGAACTACCCATAGCCCAGATAATGCACTTCAGCGCACTTGAACTCACTTCCTTCTGCACTGACAAAAATATCGATGTTAATCAAGCTAACACTCAATCGACAAATATTAAAATGTTGAATAATATGAAACATACTTATTTAATTATTTATATTTAATATAGTAAATTCTTTAATATTACAACTTTACTTTTAATAATAAATTTTAACAATAATAATTTTAAATTTTAAATAATATTTTTAATATATTATTGAAAAATGTTTATATTAATATTTTAACTATGAATGAATATTACAATTTATAGATATTTAATAATAAATAAAATTTTAAAATTTTAATAATATAAACATAAGTATTTGTTTAAATCATGATTAACTTCATTTATCCATTCCAACTCTAATGTGTCATTATTCACTTTCATATATGTAATTAGTATTCTTACCCGTGCGATGCACTTATTAAGTTTGTATATCAATTAAAATGCATTAGAAAATTTCTAATTTTTTATATAATTTTTGTGAATGATATGAGAAAAAATTCAAATTGATTATTCAAGAAATTGTTAGAAATAATAAGTGAAACAATAATTAAAAGGAATAAATCTTAAAATAATACATAAACTTTGGTTTAATGTGCATATTTTTACATAAACTTTTATTTTATGTAATTTTATATATGAAATTTTAATTTGATCCAATTCTCACAAATTAATACAGTTATTGATATAGTGCTATTTTATATTTATATATTGCATACTAAAATAATTATATTTATCAAATATATAAATAAGTTGATGTATTTATTTTTTAAAAAATGTATGACTAGATATAAATAAAAATTATTTTATTAAAAAACAAATTTTTGGTAATTATTTTTATTTAAATAATTTTTAATTTTTTCCTAACAGTTTTAAACCTTTTTTACAAGCTTTAAAAAAACATATTTTTTGAAGTAATTCTATGATTTTATTTATGAAAAAAGGTCCAATATTTATTTGAGAAAATAGTTTTTAGGTAATAATTTTAAATTAGAAATTTTTATGTTTAGCACCTTTAAGACATTGATTAAAAATTAGAAAAAAAAATTGTTTAGAAAATAATGGATTATTTGTAAAATTTTGGGAGTGACATATTTTTATATGTAACGAAATAACTGTTTAAAAAATATATAAAAAATTGTTTGGTGACATGTTTTTAGGTGGGACTTTTTGTTTCAATCTTGTATTTATTTTCTCAAATTTCTGGGTGGAATGTATAAAAGAATGTTAAATAAGTTAAATATGTCGTTTTTTTAATTGGTTAAAATTGTTTTTTTTTTAATTTAAGGAAATAGGTTGATTTTGAAGAGAGTGTGTGAAAGTGCATCCAACTGGACAAGTTTTCTACTAACATGTCAGAGAAAACGTGCCCAGCTAGAAGTGTTTTCTAAAATTTCTAAAGAAAACTTATCCAGTTGGGCACGCTTTCCCTGACATGTAAGCAGAAAGCTCGCTTAGTCGAATGCGCTTTCACACACTCTCTCCAAAATCGATTTATTTTCCTAATTTAAAAAAAAGACTTATTTAACCTATTAAAAAAATCAGCATATATTAAAGCAAAAAGTAAAAAAAAAAAAATTATTAGCGACAAATTCAAATTGTTGTATATAATTATCATTAAATATTTTGAAAATTATTTATTTTAATTTATTGATTTTTTTTTCAAACTGTTGTATTTTATTTTAAATATATATTTATTTTAATGCACCCTACGTCGTTGACGGTGCGTATTCTAGAGGCCAAATACTTTCCTAATACAAGGTTTCTTAGTGCTCAGTTAGGTTCCAAACCGTCACTCGTTTGGAGAAGCATCTAGAGTGCTAGGAAATTAATTGAGATGGGGCTTAAATGGAATGTAGGGACAGATGAAAGCATTAACATTTGGGAGGACTGTTGGGTGCCAAGGTCTTTACCTGGAAAAGTTCAAACTTCTAGACCAAGTAATATCGAGAGGGTGTCTGAGCTTATTTTGCCAAATGGAATGGGTTGAAATTGGGATTTGATTGACTCGCTTTTTGTAGCTGCTGACGCAATCCTTATTCAGGGTATTCCTTTACCGTCTGTTCCTCAAGAGGATTGTCTCGTGTGGAGTGGTGAACGCTCAGGTATCTACTCTGTTCGTAGTGGTTATCGTTTATTACTCCAACAGCCAACTCTTTTATCATCTAGGCATGATGTTTTCAAGAAAATTTGGGCAACTAGATGTCCCCCGAAAATCAACCAACTCTTTTATCATCTAGGCATGATGCTTTCAAGAAAATTTGGGCAACTAGATGTCCCCCGAAAATCAAAATAGCTTTGTGGAAATTTGTTCATGGTTTTGTAGCCACTAGACCATGTTTATACAATAGAAGAGTTGGAAATAACCCAAGCTGTTCGAGGTGTAATTTTGATCATGAGACAGTGAACCATGTGCTAAGATTTTGTGCTAAAGTAAGAGATGTGTGGGTAATGTTGGGTTACCCTTTGCATGTGGTTAGTGCTCAAATAGATTTCCATAAGTAGCTTTCATGGATACTGAAGATGCATCATGTAACAAAACACAATGAAATTTGTGTTACAATGTGGGCTATATGGTTTGCTCGGAATCGTATGGTGCATGAGGGAACAAACTAGAGTGTGGGTGAGATTGTTAGCTTCATTCGCAGCTATTGTGTGGAGTTTGTCTTTGTGATCCATACGAATAATGGTGTAGTCTCCGACATTCAAGTTCAGTGGTCTCCGCCACCTGCAAGGTGGTCAAAATAAACGTTGATGCATGGTTTAGATTAAATCAAAAGAAGGCTGCAGCAGGGGTTGTGATTCGAGATGAAAATGGGAAAATTTTGGGGGCTTGTTGCAAAATCACTTACCCTGTTCTTTCGGTCTTTGCAGCAGAAGTAGTTGCAGTGATACACGAGCTCCGATTTGCTAAAGAGTTGGATTTTCTGTCAATAATAGTTTAGGAGACTCAAGATCTGTTATCAGGAAGATTAACAACCATGAACAGGATTTCTATGAAGTAAGTATTCTTACCTGGTCCGCAAATGAGATAGCGAAGGAGTTTCATGCCTGCGCCTTCCACTTCATTGGCCGATCTGGTAACAAAACAACACATGCAATTGTGCAAGAGGGATTAAGTCGAGGTGAGGATAGTTACTGGGTCAAAAAAGCTCCGGCGTTGGTAGAAGCAGCGGCTGTAGAAGATTGTTATCTTCATGAACCTCCATAGAGCTGTTGGTTTTCTTTGAACGGTTGTGAGGATTTGATTTTTAAAGACTCTATTTCTTGTTTTGGTTGTTCTCTATTCAGTATTGTTAATAATTTTGTTGAGCAACTGCCGATCGGAATCCCATGGTTGAGGGTTCTTTTTTGTGTTTTTCTTTAAACTATTGTTTTATTTAATTGTCTTTTTTCTTTGTTCTATTCATCAACAAAGGGGCCAACTTTTGAGATCAAAAAAATATTTATTTTTTATTAGAAAAGATAAAGAAATTTGAAATAATTTCAAAACAAAAATCATCTCAACTATTTTCTTATACGATAAAACAAACAAATTTGAAAACCATCCCAACAATCATCTCTGATTTAAAGTTTGTATATAGATTACAAATATTGACTTAGCATACTCTCATGCATTATTTTTTTTAACCAGCTAGACATTCTTTTCTTTAGTCTACATTTGTAAAATTATTTCCTTTTGAAAGTATAGGAGAACTTTTAAAATGAGATACAAATTAATTTTTAGATTTAAGATTTAATCTATCTCATCAAAATAAAGAGCACACAACACCTAATCCTTTTTCCTAATTTAAGATTTAAGATTAGGACATTCAAGATTTAGCAATTTGGGTATTCAGTATTTGTTTTTCTTTCTTGAAAGAAATGCAAAGAATTTCACCTTAAAATTTTGGGTATTCAATATTCACTTGTATTTCTTGGAATTCTTAAACGCTTCATTTGGTTCAATGCAATGGCAAAGCCATTACAGGACGGTTCCAATTTCTACAGTAAAGCAAAGGTTCGATTCATTGGAAAGCTTAAAATGCCGAATGAGGATTACAGCTTCATTCTGAAAATCATTGAATAGCCATTCAAGGGAGGAGGTGCCGGATTGGCTATTCCAGCCTCTCCACCGAATGACCTTTTTTTCCCTTCCAAAAACACCTTCAGACTGAAATTTCTCAACGGTTTCAATTTTGTTTTCTTTAGCCATCAACAATCTCACGCTCAAATCAATCTGAAAGGAAGCAAATCAACTTGAAGGCCAAAGACTCACACTTCGTTTACCACTCCTAAGTGATTCCAACCCATCATTAGAACCGTTTGGTGCACAGTAAGGCCCTGCTTGTTTTGATGGTAGGCTTTTCTTTCTTTCTCTCAATAGAGAAGTAAATCAATGGCTTATAGTCATATTCATTCAAGAAGTTATCCATTATTTACATAGTCCAAAAACAAAGTTGATAAATTGAAACTTTCAGGTTTCATTTTCCTTTTCTAGGTTGCCATACGAAACATTTGCAATTGAAAAAGGTTGAATTTTTTTTTCTAGGTTCAAAATTAGGGGTGAGCAAAACTCGATTTGACTCGAAAAAATAGAAAAAAAATCGAATTTCGAGTTAAAAGAATCGAGTTATTCGAGTCAATTCGAATTTTTTTTGAATTTCGAGTTCGAATCGATTTGAATTTTCGAATTCGAATAACTTGAGTAATTCGAATAAATCGAATATCAAACTACAATATTTTATATTTTTACCCAAACTCCCAAACCTTTTTATTTTTCCCTTAAAACTTTTACTCATTCCCACTTTCCCCTCAAAACTTTTACTCCCCTCCCATCCCAACCCCCATTCTACCCAAAATCTATTTCCCACCAAAATTTTACACTCCCATTTACTTTTCCTCAAAATTTTATTCCCAAAAACCCTCAAAACTTTTTATTTTCCTCCAAAATTTTTACTTTCTCCCACTTTCCTCCTAAAACTTTTACTCCCTTCCCATCCCACCCCCAACCCCCATCTACCCTAAACCCATCCCCCCCTCCAATTTTTTTAATATTTTCCCTGCAAAATTTTACTCCTCCCTTTTTATCCCTCAAACTTTTACTCCTCAAAATTTTTTATTTTCCCCCTAAATCTAAGAAAAAACCCTAAATATAAATAGTAATAATTTTATTTATATCTACTATTTATATTATTAAATTAAATTTCACATTTATATTATTTATATTATTGAATTGTTCAGTCATATTGAATATTTATATTAAAATTGAATTATTAATGATGGCATAAAATATTCGTGTTAAAATTTTATATTGGTATCAATTTCACTTTTTATCTTTAAAATAACTTTTATTAAAAAAATCACATTTTTACATTTAATATATTTTTTAATTGCAAAATACATAGTGACAAGAATCTGAAGATAATTGAAACAACTAAGTAAGCAAAGAAGCTAACCCGTATATAAAAGATTAATAAATAAATTATGTGGTGATGAAAGTTAATAAAAAATTTGATTACGGTGAACAAATTTTATTATAGTGGGTGACAGTGGTTACAAGAACCCAAATTTATTTTTTAAAATTTAACTCAAACAAATATATTCGATTCAATTCGATTCGATTCGAATTCCATCTCACTCGACTTGATTCGAGAAAATTTCAAATCAAATTAGGATGATAAAATATGATTCGTCAACTCGAAATTTTTTCATTTGATTCGATTCGGTCGAAAGTTCACCCCTATTCAAAATGAAGTAGCTTTTTCATTAGGACATGGGTTTTCAATTTGCAGAACTCCCTCTGTTAAATGTTCATGTAACAGCCCGATTTTGGGGCTAGTCGAAACAGTAGTTTCGAGACACAAATCTAAAGTTAAAAAATCATTTTATTATTATTTTGGGGTTATAGCATGTTTATAAGAGTGCATGAAAAATTTGGCGAGTCAATTTTAACGTTTGTGAGCCCAATTGCGAAAAAGGACTAAATCGCATAAAGTGCAAAAGTCCTAGTTTAATAGCTAAAAGTGCCAAATAGCTAGAGAACCTAATTGGGGGTCTTTAAAGGGCAATTAGACCCCTTAGAGAGGCATGGCCAGCCATGGGAGACATTTTGGTCAAAAAGTCAAAAGGGGGCTAGGGTTGGTATTTGATGACATTGGCAAATTGAATATTAAAATAAAAAAAATCAAAAGGGGTCATCTTTCTTCTCCATATTTCCACCAAAAATAGCAGCCATTAGGGGGTTTTGAAAACTTGAAAATTTTAGCAACTTGTAGCCCTCACAAGTAAGTCTTTTTGGTAGTATTTCTTGATGATTTTTGTGTTTTTGAAACCCCTAAAGGTTAATCTAGCTATTGAGGGGACTATTATGTGAAATGGTTGATAGTCTAGGGACTTACCATGAAAGGATTTGTAATTTTTGCTGAGTTTTTATGGAAGAATATGAGTCTTGGTTCTGTAATAAACAACTTTTGTGAAAGGATTTTTCATGAAAACCCTAATAGAACCATTTTGTAAAGTTTGTAAAATAGATAGAAATGTTGTGAAATATTGGAAATTTGGGGTTGTTATAAGAGAGATAAATGGTCAGTTAGGCTTGGATAATAAGGAAATTTGATAAAAATCAATTTTCGGACCTAGGGGTAAAATGGTTATTTTGTAAAAGTCTAGGGGCAAAATGGTCATTTTGTCCAATTATAGATTATTGAGTGCCTAGATCGATAAAATGATTAAATTTGTGAATCTTTGTTATCTTAGATCAAGAAATACAAAACCCAAACCTAGACCGGGGGAAGGCCAAGCAAGTTGATTAAACCGACCAATCGCTTACATTTTGTGATCCAAGGTAAGTTGTATGTAAATAATGCAACTACATTGTCATTATATGTGTTGAATTAATGTAGCATGAATTGCTTGATTGTGGAATTAATAATGCATGATGATAATTAAGATAATAGAATTCTCATTTGAACCATAGGAAATAAATCGGATATTCATGCCATGACGTATGGGTTATTATGAGCTAGTGTAAGACATGTCTGGGACATGCATCGGCCATATTATGAGAGCCAGTGTAAGACCATGTCTAGGACATGGCATTGGCATTGAGACGAGAGCTAGTGTAAGATATGTTTGGGACATGCTTCGTCCTCGAGATGTAAACCAGTGTAAGACATGTCTGGGACATGCATCAGCTACGAGATGTGTCAGTGTAAGACCATGCCTGGGATATGGCATCGACATGGATATGCGAGAGCTAGTGTAAGACCATGTCTAGGACATGGTGTCGGCCTCAATGACGATATCAGTGTAAGACCATGTCTTGGACATGGCATCGACTTGAGATATGAGCCAGTGTCAAATCATGTCTGGGACATGACATCGGCATTCTACCCCATGTTTAAGGCTTATTGAATATTCGGTAGTGTTCCGAATGGTTCAACAGCGAGAGTTAAGGTTTAAGTTAATGAGAAAAGTATAACTGTGTTGTGAATGATACAGGTACCTATTTGGTATGTATGAGATGTGAGCTCAATATATATGCTATACAATGTGTATTGGATAATGATGAGTAAGTTGTGCTTATGCCTACTTTTGTATTACGAGCATGTTGATGAATGGTACAGTTGTTATGCATTTACATGTAACTTCTTAAGCTTTATGCTTACTCCCTCTCCTTTCCAGTTTCTTATAGTGCCATCTAAATAGCTCGAGGACCAACGAACATCAGAGGCATGATCACACTATCAGCTGAAGCACTCAGTATAGTTAGATTACTTGTTTTGAGTATGGCATGTATAGGGTTTAGACTTTAATGTTTTGAGTCATAGAGAAATTGGCCAAAGGTGTTGGCTTGGGTTGATACCCATTCACTTTGTATTAAGCCTTGAATGATGGCTAATATTCATTTTGATATATGCAAATGATGTTATTTTCATGGATGAGAAAATTACATATATGAAATGTTGTCTATTGTGGCTGTTTTAGTTATTATGATCATTCTTGTATTGGTATTGGTTGATTTTGTGTAGGTTGTGTAAGTAAATGTGACAAAGAGGCTTGGTAGATAGCCTTATTTTTGTCCACACAGGTAGACCATGTGTCTAAGCCGTGTGTGACACATGGTTTGCCCCACGGGTGTGTGATCCGGTCGTGTGTCCCTTGCACGTAAAATTTGCAAGTCAGTATGCATGGTAATAAATACACGGGCAGAGACACGGCCGTATGAAGGGCACGGCTTAGCACATGGGCGTGTGCCTTAGCCGTTTAGCCCTTAAGGATTGCTGATGTCAAAAACAGAATGCCCAGGTTTTTACATACGGATTAAGACACGGGCGTGTCCTGGCCGTGTGAGGGATATGGGCCATAGACACGGGCATGTGCCAGGCCGTGTGAAAACCCCTGTAGGTTCGAATTTGAAATAAATTCCACCCGGGTAAAGGACACGGGCGTGTCCCTGTATGCTTAGGCCATGTGAGCCACACGGGCCAACAACACGACCATGTCGAATTAGTCACACGGGCGTGTTGCCCCTCCCACACGGGCGTGTGCCCCTGTGTCTAGTGTTATTTTTTCAGAGTTCGTTGAAGGACCCGAATTAGTCTTGATTGGTTTTTAAATGAATGTTTGGAGTCTACAAATTTATCTTTAATATTATGTATTAGGAGTTTGATGTATTCTTTTGCATAGGGTTCACTATCTACTCTTTTACTTTTAGAAAAATAGATATAAACTACATTTCTCGTGTTTGCATACAGAGACTGAGCAGGGGGTGGCACAAGTAATTATTCACTCTGCTATTGACTTTAAAAGGGACCCATGGCCTAATGTTTCGAACAATGCAAAGGACCTTGTAAAGAAAATGCTTAATCCTGATCCAAAGCAGCGTCTTACAGTATAAGAGTGCTTGGTAACCTTCTATACATGTTACATGCTTTATTTTTGTTGATATATATTTTCTATGCATGAAAAATCATCCCAACTATTGTATGCAGAACATCCATGGCTACAAAATGCCAACACCCAATGTTCCATTGGGTGAGACTCTGAAAGCTAGGCTCAAACAATTTTCTATAATGAACAAGCTGAGGATAAGAGCCCTAAGGGTAATAATCCAAATAACTGTTGTAGTTTATCTGCTTTTAAGTTGCATGGACCTATAATTTCTGCATTTAAGAAAGAAGAAGTTGGTTCTTAGAAGATACATGAGCAAATGGAAATTTGATTTTTACTAGTTGATTTCCTAACATTTTAACATGCATATTGAAAACATAAAAAAAATGATTATTTGTAGGTATTTTATTAAGCTTCATATGTCTATGTGATTTTGACCATTCAAGTTTATGGCAGGTGCAACATCCGAGAATCCAGGATCTTATGATGACCGACATCTGTAACTTGCAAGCACTTGCACTTACATTCAGAAGAATGATATCAAATTTGATCTGTTTTCCATTACCAAGGAAATGGAAAAACAAGTATATGTATTCACACTGATGTTTCTTGCAAAACACATCTATCATTCTTTTATTTACTTTTCAAATTATGTAAATTGAGAGTATCGTTCCACTTGGATTTGGATTTATTTTTTCTTTTGCATGTCACTAATTATTTATCCTTTGTGTTGTCAAGATCGTATATGAGTTTAAGAGTTTGACTTTCTAAGAGAAGCTAATGCTATGGAGAGAATTTGCTATTTCTTATACGAGAATAACATAAAGAACTATGAGTTTTTGAATAAAATAAAATGAGGAATGGCTTTTGAGACAAAGGGATTACGGATCTCAGCTCCTTCTATATTTATGTCGAGTTTTCTTCATGTTTTTGAATAACATAAAGAACTATGAGTTTTTGAATAACATAAAATCAAGGATTATGGTTTTTGAATAACAAAGGACTATGAGTTTTGATTTTTTTATTTCACATATGAAAAGAACTAATGTTACTAAAATTTAGTAATTTTTATGTAAAATTTGAAGGTTTTTATTTCACCAAAAGTTTGCTATAAATAATTAAGTATTTAAAGAGTATACCTTATAATTAATTGTTGTTACCATGTTATTATAAAGGATAAAATAAGATATAAAAATATGTCTTCTATTAAAATTGACTATTAAAATAAAATGGTATTAGAGGATTATCATACAGTATGTTAAACTCATTTTTATATTGTCGATTGTGACCTCTTTGTAAGAGAAGAGGTGAGAGGCTAGATCCAAGCAAATATATTAGGCATTGAAATATTCTTAATAATAATATTATATTAAAGTTATCATTAAATATTATTAATAATTATATTAAGAATATTATTAAATTATATATTATTCTATTAAATTGTGTTTAATAATAATTATGCTAAAATATGATCAAATTATTTTTTATTAAAATATATTTAACAATAATCTTATTAAAATTTAATAACAATAATCAACTATCTACAAAAATTTTGTTAAGGGTACTTTGGTCATTTAAGCATTTTTCCTTGTACTATTACAACATCTATTCCATTCAACCAAACACAAGAATGCTATTACAACTCTATTCCATTCCATTCAGCTAAACAATTGAATTGCTGATTACCATTACAACTCTATTTAATTACAACCCTATCCATTACAGTGAACTAAACGTTCCCTAAGGGCACGTTTGGTTGGGGGAATGGAATAGAATTGTAATTAGTAATTCAGTTGTTTGGTTGAATGAAATGGAATAGAACTGTAATAGTATTCTTGTGTTTGGTTGAATGTAATGTGGGCTGTAATAGCATAAGGAAAAATGCTTAAATGACTAAAGTACTCTTAGTAGAATTTTTTATTAGGTCTATTGTTATTAAATTTTAATAATATTATTATTAAATATAATTTAATAATAATAAATATTTTGGTCATATTTTAACATAATTGTTAATAACATTTAATAATAATTTTAATATGATATTGTTATTAAGAATATTTTAATGCCTAATATATTTGCTTCAATCTAGCCTCTCACCTCTTCTCTTGCAAATAGGTTACAATCGTGAATATAAAAATGGGTTTCACATACTTTATGATAATCCTCTAATAACATTTTATTTTAGTAGTCAATTTTAATAGAAGGCAAATTTGTTATATTTTATGTTATACTTTATAATAGCATGGCAACAACAATTGTTTATAAGGTATACTCTGTAATAAATTAATTATTTAAAACAGTCTTTGGTGAAATAAAAACCTTCAAATTTTACATAAAAATTACTAAATTTTAGTAACATTAGTTCTTTTCATATGTGAAATAAAAAATCAAAACTCATAGTTCTTTATGTTATTCAAAAACCATAGTCCTTGATTTAATGTTATTCAAAAGCTTATAGTTCTTTATATTATTAAAAAACATGAAGAAAACTCGACATAAATACAGAAGGAGTTTGAGATCCGTAATCCCTTTGTCTCAAAAGCCATTCCTCATTTCCTTCTAAAGAATGCAGCTTGATATTATATCAAATGTATTATTGCCTTTCAAGATCTCAATACCTTTAACTTAATAGGTAAAACGTTACATGGTTTATCCATCGTTGAAAAAACCGAATAGGAGGTTGAATCGGTTGGACTATCTATTTCTTATTTTTTCTTGACCAGTCTCTAAAATTTTCCAATTCAACTTATAAAGTTGAACTGCCAAATCAATAGATTCCTGGTTCAACCTGTTGAATTAGCCGATTTGATTTTTAAAGCCATGGTTTTATCTAAAAAACTAAAAATATTTTAAGGGTCAATGATGCAACATTAACCTGTATAACAAACCTCATTACTAACTCGCTGATAAGCACACAAATATAAAAAGATAAAATGAGTGAATCCACATCGGTACAACCTTTATGCTTGTCTATCGAACCAATAAAGACAACACCAAGTCCTAAACTACAAAATGTAATGCATTTTCAAACATCGATTCCACATATCCTTGGATAGTACTAGGACAAACATGTACAAGCAATGCAAAGAATTACAACAAAATGAACTTTTCTTGTAACCAAACCCCGAAGCACTCTCGGAACCAGGACCAGAGTCTTTTTGTTATTCTCGTATAAGAAACAGCGAATTCTCTGCATAGCATTGGCTTCTCTTAGAAAGTCAAGCTCATATCTGATTTTGACAACACAAAGGATAAATAATTAATGACATGCAAAAGAAAAAAGAAATCCAAATCCGAGTGGTACGATACTATCAATTTACATAATCTGAAAATTACATAAAAGAAGGATAGATGCGTTTTGCAAGGAACAACAATGTGAATACAAATAACTGTTTTTCCATTTTCTTAGTCATGGAAAACAGATCAAATTTGATATCAGCCTTTTGAATGTACAGTTCAAATGCTTGCAAGTTACGAATGTCAATCATCATAAGATCCTGGATTCCCGGATGTTGCACCTGCCATAAACTTGAACGGTCAAAATCACATAGACATATGAGGCTTTAAAATCATCTTCAATGGGACTTACCTTAACAACAACATAATTCTTATCACCTCTCAATCTTGCTTGATGAACCTAATTCAGATACGAACATATGTTAATGGAAATCAATTCAGTTTTTGTAAGCATTATCCTATTTCCGGAACCCTAGAACCCTGCAAAACTATTAAAATTTATGGTAGCATTAAAACAACAAATATGCCATATCTTGCTGTATGTTGGAAAGCATGAAGCTTGTTTAATGGAAATGTTCAAACTTTAAAGATTTTATATGTTTAAATACATAAACCTATACCTTTCCCAGTATATGCTCATATAAACTTATACCCTTCCCAGCATGCTTATATAAACCTATACCCTTCCTAGCATGCTCATATAAAACTTCAAAACAGGTAAAGAAATGAATAAGTAATACCTGTGCGATAGATGCTGAACCGAAAGGATTTACATCAAAATTCTCAAAAATTTCACCCATGCTTCGACCAAACTCCTTCTCTAAAACAAGTTGAACAACATCAAATGGTATATTTACCAATAAAAGTATTTAGTACCAAAGTGAAAAGGAAAATATCAATAAGTAAAATAGGATTTCAAAAGGAACATAAATAACTTTGAACATACAGGTAAAATTTAGTCTTTAATTGAGCTGAAAGAACATAAAAAGCAAATGTTGTGTAGTTTGCCAATAGCTAAGAACAGTAAAATCAACAAAAGGAGCAATCAATAAGAATCAAACAGTACAAAAAAAAAAGTAAAAATAGACAGACCCATTTAAATTTGAACTGAAAGAACACAAAAGAAAATATTGTAATTTACAAAAAGCTAAGAACATCAAAATCAACAAAAGGGGCAATCAAAATAGTACAGAAAAAGTAAAAATAAACAAACCCATTTTAATTGAACTAAAAGAACACAAAAGTGAAAACTGTAGTTTAAAGAACTAAGAACAGCTAAATCAATCAATAAGAATCAAACAGTAAAGAAACTAAAAAAATAGAAAAAAACTAAAAAAAAACAAACTCATGTTGTTTATCCCACATTGCTTATTGCTTTTGTGGATCATTCACAAAACTCACTCGAAGTTGAAACACCTATCATTTCAACAATTACCCAACAATGTAAAACAATCAAATTAACAACAAGAAGAAGAAGATAAAGAAGGGAACTTATAGCCCGTATAAATATCAACTGCTCAAACCCAGAATTGAAATGAACGATGCCAAGGTTTTAAATGAAGAGAAACCTTGTCTTGAATCACTTTGAAATCAAAACCAAAAGCTAATGTGTTCTTCAATTGAGTCTGGATTTTTTCCTTGCTAAAGATTTTGCCCTTAATTGGGAAATTTCTATGATTTCGATTCCTACGAGGAAAAGATTGAAAAAATTGGTGAGGGGCAATGGTGTTTAGGGCTTTATAAATAGACAAGGTAATGATCGTAGAGGCTATAGTTGAAATTGTAGAAAGGATGACGATGAAAAATTAGGGTAAAAATGAAAAAAAGGTAATCTCTCAGCATTCTTACCGTGCTCTGAATGGCAATTCAAAGGGTGGGACAAAATCCTCTATTCAGTGATGAGCGAGAATAGAAAAAAACAGAAAGGCCTGGAATAAACATTCCATTAAACTAAACAAGGGTTTCTGGTGGGCCCATAGAATTGAGTTGTAATGGTTATGCCATTACATTGAACCAAACAGGCTGTAAGTGTTTTTCATCAATCAAGAAAAAAAATCTCAAATACCGAAGAAAAAACAAATATCGAATAATTTTTTTAAAGTGGGCGAAATTAAATTTTAATTTTTACTATAGTAAAAATACAATTTCACTATTTAAATAGCCTATGTTTTTATAATTTTTAAATGATTAAATTAAATTCTTATCATTTTTAGGGGCCAAAGTGCAATTTAAATGTAACAGCCCGGTTTAGATCCTAATAGGAATAGTGGCTTTGAGACCACGAATTTGAGTCAGAAAAATATTTTAATATTATTTTCCGTGCTTATTATATGTGAATTAGTATGTGTGAAAATTTCGTATGAAAATTTTATCATTTGTGTGCTTAGTTTGCAAAAAAGACCTAATCGCGTAAAAGGTAAAAGTGGCCTTTTATTTGTTAAGTGTGCCTATTTGCTATGTCTTATTAATGAGAGGTCCTTATGTTGCAATTAGACCATTGAAAGGGTTAATGGATATTAATGACCATCCATTAAGTGATATTTATATGTTTTAATAAAGGTTATAATTGGAAATTTTAATTAATATGTATTATAATAAAAGAAAAACATGATAATGGATGATTTATTCATCCTTGTTAACTGAAAATACAAAAGGAAAAGAAAAGAAAACTTAAGCTAGGTTTGGCTATGGATATTGGTGATTAAGGTATGGTTTTTGATCCGTTTTCAATAATTTCTATGTTTTTGCGATTGTTGCTTTATGTTTTACTAAGTCCATGCCTCAATTTCTGATTTTGTTGATGATTTTAAGTTAAGCCATTGATGAAACTACGAGTTTTATGAAGTTTGATGATAGTATATGGAAGCTTGATGTTAGGTTAACATGTTTTGTCTTTGAATTTTTGATGAATTTGAGTAATTTGGGCTAAATTGTAAAAATGAGAAATTGAGGGACTAAAATGTGAAATAAATGAAATATGTGGGCTTATATGAACACTATGAATATTCGGCCAAGTATGTGAAAAAAGGAAATTTTGTGTATTTTGTGATTTTATGAATTATGGACTAAAGTGCTAAAATGTGAAAATGTGAGGGCTAATTTGTAAAATGCCCTAAATGTATGTTTATGAATTGATTTGAATGATTTGTTGAATAAAAGAGTTAAATTTGAATTTATTTAGATCAAAAACAAAAGAAAACGGAATTAGATAGGGGGAAATCGAAAGTCGTCGAGTAGCTGATTCCGTTCGTTCAAATCCGTAAGAGGTAAGTCGATATACAAATAAATGTATTTGAATTGATTAATTTATGCTTATATGTGTTTGAATTGTGATGGATGAATATGGAAGACGAAAATATGAAATTCGAGAAAGTTTCGATAATGCAACGACGTCCGAAAAGCCCCGTACGAACCTTAGGAATAGTTAGGATACATACGTCATGACATAGGATTCGATATGTGTTTTCGTGAAGACCACGTCTGGGACGTTGGCATCAATCTGAGATTTACGTGTAAGACCATGTCTGGGACATTGGCATCGTATTTGATTTCGTGTAAGACCCTGTCTAGGACAGTGGTATCGATATTTGATTACATGTAAGACCACGTCTGGGACGTTGGCATTGTACAAGTTTTTCAAGCTATCTACGTATCCTATTTGATTTCAAATTGTTCAACGGGCATTTAGAGAAATGAATAAATATGAGAATGTGTACCCAAATTTAGGTACATTTGAAATGTAAATTATATGTGGATACATGAAGTATGTATGAATTATATGAGAATGAGATATGTTATATGTAAATGAACTATGCACAAATGAGTAATATGATAACTATGGTTATGTCTTTGTCATGAACTACATGAATGTAATGGTTTAGAATTATGTTTTGTGATAAGTTTATTTGTATATGCTTACTAAGCTTTTGAAAGATTACTTTGTGTGTGTTTTCAATTGTTTTTTTTAGATATCGTAGTTATCGGGAGCTCGGGGATCATCGAGGATCATCACTACACTATCGAACTATATTTTGGTACCTTTTGAAAATGTATATATTGAAGTATGGCATGTATAGGCTAGAAGTATTAGAATATGTTTTGTAATGTGTATATCTAGCCATGTGATATTGCTTGATTATGGATGTGATTATGAATAAATTTTGGTATGTGTTTTGTGTTCAAAAATGGTATGTTTAGATGTGCTTAAATGGCTTAGTAAGAAATGTTCAATTTGGTATGTTGATTATGTGATTTTAGTATGTTTTGGTTTGGATGATAAGGATGATATTGGTTGGTGGTTATATGACATGAAGGATGTATGTTTTGTGGTTGAAATTATGGTGTAATTGTGCTTTTATTTTTGACTTGTAGGTATGACCCAAATGGGTGGTAATTTGGCCTTGCAAATGCCCTATATTTGCCCACACGATTGAGCACACGGGCGTGTGTCTTGACCGTGTCCTTCAATGTTTCTTTTAGAAGCAAGTCAGTCTCGAGCATGGCCTAGACACACGGGCGTGTCTGGTGGCTGTGTAAGGCACACAGCCTTGGCACATGGGCGTGTGTAGCTATTTCAAAGGGTACACGGGCTAGACACACGGGTGTGTGGTCAGCCGTGTGACCCAAGTTAGTTTCGACCACGGCCAAGGCACACGAGCGTGTCTCCAACCGTGTGGTTAAGTCAGTATGTATGCCTTGATTTGCCACGGCTTAGACACACGGGCGTGTCTAATGTCGTGTGAATCACACGACCTATTCACATGGGCGTGTGACCTTTGTAACTTAGAAAAATGTTTAAGTTTCAACAAATTTTGTATGAGCTTGGTTTAGTCCCGCCCCCTTTCTAAAACATGTTTAAGGTTTCGTTGACCTACGTAAGGGACTTTATAATGATGTGTGACTTTGATGTTATGTTGATTATGAAATGAATGTGAATTGTTCCGACATGTCCGGTAATGCCTCTTAACCCTAGTCCGGCGACGGATATAGGTTAGGGGTGTTACATTACATTTACTAATTTAAAGGCCTAAATGAAAAAATTCCATTTTAGGGGGGCTGGGCCTCTGTTAACCCCCCAAGATACACTCTTAATCTTGATAACCCTAGTCTCTTACTTTCAATCCCATTGTAAATCTGTGCTTCAAAAAGAACACTTGAAACTGTTTGTTTCATAGTAAAAGCTTTTACGGAAAATATTTTCAGCCTTTTTTTATGTTTGTTTCATGTAAAATAGGACGGTCAACGTAAAATAACCCCCTTATTCCTGTAAAATTTCTTATCAAATTTTTTTTCTGTAAGACATTTTCCAAACTGACAAGACTTTATTCACTGTAACACCCCCATACCCGACCCGAACATCGGGTCCAAACACTGGGATGTTACATTCTCTACTGCATTCTTCCCTTATCAAATATTTTCTTATAAACTTCATAAAATTTTAATTTAGTCCCTTTTTGTCATAAAAGTACAATATTCCCTAATTAATTATATTAAACCAATTTTCTTTCTTGTTACATTTTAATCACATAATTTATCTCAATATCTTGTTCCACATATCAAATTTCTATATATTTCACTTCTATTATTTCAACCACATATTTTTTCAAGTTTAACAATTTAGTCATTGTCATCATAACATTTTTCATATTTTTCAACAATTTCACTTTTACAATACTTTATGCATATTTCATCATCTCATAACACATTTATTAAACTTTTATCATAATTTCCTTATTCACATATTAAATTGTTTCAAATTTGAACTTTTTTACATTTTTAATTTAGTCCCCATGGCCATGTAATTTATTTTTCACAGCTTAATCAAATAATTTATTATAATATCTTATTTTACATAACAAATTTTCACACATACCACTTTTCTTGTTTCAATTACAAAATTCACAAAGTTTACAATTTAATCCTTAACATCAAAAAGATTCATTATGTACTATATTTTCACCTTAACATAAATTTGTAATTAATTCACTACTTTATTTAAATTCTTTATCATAAATCTAAAATCTATGTTTGTTTCATTGAAAACAACTTTTATGAAATATTTTCAAGAAAGCTGCCAAACATCAAAAATTATTTTTTGAAAACCATTTTAGTAAAACAAACGGAGCCTAAGAGATTATCCAAATTTCTTTCAGCCTAAAACTTGTATTACACTGTCAAAAGAAAAAAAAAGGGGGGAGATTGGGTGTTGTGCTCTTTATTTTAGTGAAGTAGATTAAATATTCAATCTAAGACTTAGTTTTATTTATTTTGATCTAAGGGTTAAAAACAATTTGATTCTCATTTTAAGTTATTACTATAGTTGTCAGTTGTCACTCAACTTATAAATTATCTTTACTTTTGTAAAATTACATTTTTGTACTTCTAAATTATTAGTTATGTACTTTGTAGGGATGGCATTTTCTAGTTCTTCAAAACAAAAATTATTTGAATTATCATTATCGCTAATTGCGATGATTTCTGTATTTCTTTCCCCTTTTTTGATCCTTGGTCTCTTGTGCACTCAAGCTTAGATAGGGGGTTATCCTTTAATGTAGTGCCACACAACCGAAAACACGGTGTCCTACATGATGGTGTAGGTTGGCCATGTGGCAAGGTTGTTGCATGTCAGTTGTTGCCATGGAGCGTATTGTGTTGTCCTACTTTGATATTCTCATCCTTAGGGCCATATAAGGTGGTTATGCCTTGGTGGTCCCCATGAGAGGTGTACAGTGGGCTGTCACCAGGCTGCCTCAGAGAGGATTTGCGAAGGGTTGCTTGCGGACTGTTCCACAATGATGGTTGATACAATTGCAGAGGATTATTTACGAACTATTTATCGACTGGTCACATGTGATGCTAACATGGGGTATAACAATAACGAAACCTTAAATTGATTTACCTCTTCATTGTTTACTTGTAAGTGATATTTGATTAATCACTTGGGAGGCAGTTTTGCTCTCCTTTAATTTGATTTATGTTAGCAATCAGCTTATTTATGGGATTTTTTCATTTGATGCTATATGTGGATTTTTAGCAGCTTTCAATATTGGGAGTAGGTATATTTTACTTCACTTGAATGTTGGGAGTAGTTCAAGGTAGTAGGGTGCTTTGTATTTGAATGTTAGTAATGAATGTATTTGGTAATTGGTGGTAAGTAAAAGATGCTTTGTATTTGTGTAATATCTTGTTTTTCAGTAATGTCAAAAATAATGGTTTCGGGATTACAATTTCGATAAAAGAGGTCATGTTTATTATTTAATTAATGTTTATTGAGTTATATTATTAAAATTTGGTTAAGAAATTTTAATGTTTGGATTGTTAATTAAGTAAAAATGATTAAATTGTAAATATTGAGAAAGTTAGTTACTATTAGTAAACTGGGTTCAATAGCTTTAGAAATTTAATTTGGTGGTCTTAAATGGTAATTAGACCATCACTATTTATGATGGACGATAATAGGTTTAAGTTTGACTTAATTAAATGATATATTAAAGGGTAAAATTGTAATTTAGAAATTAAAAACTATAATTAAATAAAATCGATAATGTCATCATTTTCCAAGAAGCTTAGTTGCCGAAATTGTGAGGAAAAACACCATTTTTGGGTGCTTGAGGTTGGACCAAACAATTGGGTGCATGTATGGTATGATTTTTTAGCCTATTTCTTGTATTTTCTATGTTTTTGAAATAGTTGTAACTAAGTCCAACTAACCTATACCTTCGTTTTAAAAATTGTTATGAATTTTAGATTTTACCATTGATTAATTCTTGTGATTCATGATATTGATTGATGAAATTGAAGTGTTAGTTGATAGTGTGAATTAGTTTACTAAGTGATTTTGATAGTTTTAGTTAATGAAGTAATTGTTAAAAATAATTAAAGTTATATGGAATTTGTGTATAATTGTAGACTGCCCTTATATAAGAAGAAGTTCAGTTAGCTTGGGAAATTGTAAAAAAAAAAATAATAATTTGGAGATTTTAGGTATAGGAACTAAATTGCGATAAAAGTAAAAGTTTAGGAAAAATGTCTGAATAATGAAAAGTTAAGGGTCATATGCATTGAGTTGTGTGTGATATGTATGTGCATTTAATAGATTGTATTTAACTATTATATAGATTAAGACACGAATTATAAAGACAATAATAGAGGAAAGAGGAAAATTACTGAGTAGTTTTTGTTGGGAAATGTGTCCATATTGTAGTAAACATATAATTGTTTTCTATTTATTTGAATGATGAATAGATAAATAAAGTTAATTTAACATTTCACTATTATGTCTTTTGTATTTTCTGTCTTATGTTTTACATGCATAACGAAATTGAAATAAACAAATATTAGCTCATTGATTATTTAAAGTTCAAACTAAAGATAAGTGTCATTTTAAAGAACGTTTACATTGTGAGAAAGACAACTTACTTTAGTAGATAATCTAAATGAGTCCGCAATCTCGTAAAAGAATCAAAGTGAGCATTTGATTCAAATAATGATAAAGATTATTATATCGTCTACAATTCCAATTGGAGAGATGGCTAGTCTTGGTTATCGGAGCAGTTGACTCCAAGAGTAGAGACATAGATGTATTCATTGGTAGAATGTTGCATTTGGACTAGACCCAAGATGAATTAATTCTGAACCCGTTTGTGAATTTATTCACTTGTGACGTTCATGGTGTGATTTACCTAAATCATGAGTTAGTTATTGACCATGCGTATGCAACTCATGTGCTTTGATACAAGTGGAGGCTTATACTCTAAAGATGATCAAGCCCAATGTTGGGTACATGACTTGTGTATGGCATGACTTTACTAGCAATAATGGAATTTATAGCTCAATTAAAGAGTTAATGATATCCTCTTATTGGCATTGTGTGGATTGATAAATACGGAATATGGTCACGGGTTGCTTGTTCATGAATGAGAAATTTATCACAGTCATTTGTTGACAGTGATTATATTAATCATTAAGAAGACACAATGGCGACAATAAGATAAATTATGATTGTATTGAGTGAACTTTTTTAA
Source organism: Gossypium anomalum (assembly GCA_025698475.1). NCBI lineage: Eukaryota > Viridiplantae > Streptophyta > Magnoliopsida > Malvales > Malvaceae > Gossypium > Gossypium anomalum. The sequence continues at coordinate 52,022,097 of CM046966.1, read as the reverse complement.
CTCAAAGAAATCAAGGATATCATATGAGGGTAACACACACATGACGAGGTCATTGGACAAAACAGTAGATGAATTGCTTTCGTAAAGAGTATACAATAAGGAGTTTTCAATCATGATACCTCTTGTGGACTGACTCCATGATTAAGTAATTGCGAATTATCGAAATGATGCTTCTAGACATAATTGCAATCACTAGAGCCTAATTGTATATGTCCGATTGGACCCTCCGCTAGCTCAACAAAAGCTCGATCGGACTGCATTTAAATCAGAAGAAAATTCTACGACTTTGGGAATAATTTAATTGAGTTAATTTATTCGATGTGGAATTAAATTAGGTAGCCGTGAGAATTGTTTAACTAGAGAATAATTTTCTTAAAAAAATAATTTAAAAAATCTAAGTGATTTTTGGAAAAATTAATTTTGATCTAGTAAAAATAAATTAACTAAAATTAATATGATATTTTTTTAAGTTAATTTTCAAGTTAGATAATTGGCTAAATGGGTAGATAAACTTGAAAATTGGACTTGAGCTCTTGAATTGGGTCTAGGAGCCCAAAACCGAGACCAAGACTCAAAAACTGGTTGAACTGGGCCTAGTATGTGAAACTGGGCATACAATCCAACCAGTGGCTAGACTAGATCGGTCAGATTGTCACTTTTAATTTTGCAATATTTTGATGTGTGTCCTGATTTTCCACATCTATAACATTTTATTGTTTTATCTATTTTATTTTTTTTGTTTCTTTTCTTTTTTGTATTTTCTATATTTGGGTTTAACATGTTTTTGAAGAAAAAGGTTCATTCATAATGTTAAATTGGTGGCAAAATGATCCTGATTCCTTTCTACGTTGATATTTTTCTTTCTTAAGTTGTTTTTTCTAATTTTAAATCTTGACAAATTTTTAATCATTCTTTTTGGATAAAACTAATTAGTTCGCCATATGTAAGTTTTTCATACGAAATAATACCTCTGTAATTTTATCTTATTTGATTTCTAACTTTTTCTCCTAGTAAAGTAGGAAGTCCTGCTAGAAATTTTTCTTTCCAAAATTATTGTTGGTTATCAGATCTTTGTATAACTTTAGTCATAAAGACATCTTTATACCATTAAAAATCAGTTATTTTTTTGCATTTTAGATTTGATAATAATTCTAAATTTCTATCTTTAAGATGAGAAGAATCTCCTATAAAATGTTTAGAGATTGAGAAAATAAAAGTTGCTACTGCATCTTGGATTTCTCTTTCTTGTTCATCCAAAATAATCCTTTCTTGATAATCTTTTTTAATTGCTTTTAAGATTTCTTCTTGTTGGGTCTTAGTGAGTGCATAGTCCCACCATCCTTTTAATTGACCAGTAAACTCAGCCACTAAAAGATTGGCTATAGCATGATCACTAATTAATCCATTTTGGTTTTGGGTTTTATAAATATTTGAAACTATTGTCATTTGTTGTAATAAACTGAGAATATTATATTCAGACATTCCGTCTATATTCCATTCATAAATTGTATTAGCATTGTTTTTATTTTGGAAAATAGTTTTTTCTTCTATATTAAGACCAGGTGCAGTGATTTTCGAATAATATAATCTTTTTGGTTCTTTCCAAGTCATTTTGTTAATTTGTTGTTCATCTGACTGGTCAAAGTTAGATTGGGAAGATTGTTGTAATGTATTTACTGAATGTTGGGCTTGCATTGGGCTATCAGGTGCAATTAATTCATACTTGTAACTTTCTAAAGCATCAAGTTTATTTTGGATTTCTATTAAGAAATCATTTTGGGATTTTTGGAAAGGTTTTGGAATTTCATAAGGTGTAAATATTGGTTCTGTAGAACTTTTTTCTATTACCTCTTTTACTGTTTCTTTCTTAATCGGTTGACTTTCTACCAAATTCTCAATATGATTTAATTATTTTCCTATTGTATGAAGACTGATATTTGTATAGTTTTTTTGTCCTACTATCATTTTGATGAGATTTGTTCTCCTACATCATAAGCTCTCGTTCTTAAAAGATTTACTTTTATTCCAGTATTTTTGTGAAGATATTGAACCTCCATTAAAAGGGGATGTTGAGATTCAACTTCTCCTTTATTAGTTTGCCATCTAGTATTATGTTTTATTGTATTAACAAATTCTGAATAATATTCTTCAAACCATTCAAAGAATTTTATATGAATTTTATGGGTATTCATGAATTCATAATATTCTTGAAGAATGCTTTCTTTTTTATCATTATAATTTTTAAAGTAATCTTCTCTATTTTGTTTATTTTTGCTGGAATAGAAGTGTTTTCTACATCATTCCTTATTTATCTCAAAAGATTTTTCTAGAACAAATATTTCCGAATTTGCTCTTTATCTTGCATTATTAGTCATTGATGAATATGTTGAGGACATATTAGTGAATTTTGGGGACTCTCTTCCTGTCTAGCATAGATAGGTTGAGTTATATTTGAGGAATTATCTATTCATTGTAAATTGGTTTTAAATGTTGTTGGGATAGAAGAGACAGAAGCTCTACCTGTCCCAAAATCAACCATTTGTGTTTCTGGATTTGACTCTTTTTCTAAATTTAACCTCCTAAAAGCTATGATACCAGATAAATATTATATTAATTTAATATTAAAGTGATTAAGTTTAATTATAATTAAACTCTCTAAACTCTCACTATATAAAAAGAGCCTTAAGTAATTATTTACATACACTTGCATTCAAAAGAAAGTTACAGAGAGAAAATTCTCTAAATAGATTATTCCAGAAAATTTCTAGAGATATTTTTTATTTACAACTTGACCCAAAATTTTAAAGAATTTCCAAAATTACCCCACTGGTAATTTTTTTGAAAAATTTTCTGATTTGAAACGAGCCCACACTCAGCAGACGTGAGCTTGAGGATATCGGAGAAGACTACTCAGTCGAAGCGCTCATCCTATACGAATAAAAAGGTACAATTTTGATTAAGTGTTTATTACTTTAGATATCACAACAAAAATCTTATTTTGGAAACTTTTTTAAAACTTTGATTTTTCCTTAAATTTATTTTCCGTTGCGTTGTCCAAACCCATTTTTTCCAACAATCCCTGCATTTGAGTTGGGAATGGATTGTAGGTAAGTTCATAGTATAAAAGAATTAAATTATATTATGTTTAGATTTGATGTTGTTTTGTGTTAGTATTTAATTTATTTTGAAAATGAAATATGAAATGGCTATTGATGAGTATGTATAGGTACTATATTGATTGAGAAAATGGATGAAATTACAAATGATGAAATCTTGAGGAGAACTTATTAAAGTTATTGATTATGTATGGTTACTATAGAAATGCACGTAAGTGAAAGTGATAAATTTAGTAAATTACCCGGTTGAACGTAGTAATCTTTAGGATATGATTGGCATGCTAATAGGGTTAATATGCGCACTTCTACGAGATTGCACTTCGGCTTCTTTGTCACACTTCGGTGTTTCTATTTGCACTTGGGTGCCTCTGTTTTCACTTCGGTGCCTCTGTTACGCATCAGTTATGGCTATGTGATAATTGAATTATGATCTAATCATGTGCTTATATGTTATTGCATATTCATAGAATTGATAAGTGAGAAATATTACCATGAAATTCTTGATTACATGTGTGAATTGTTACTTTGAAAAAATGTGGTTTATGGTATGAACAAGACCTTTGAGATGGAGGTTGTAATTACATACTTGAATATGTGATCAATTACTAACGTGATTGGTGAATTTGTATTTGGTGATCAAGATTTATAAATTAGCTCTTTAAATGATTACTTTGATTAAGGTAAGTTAACTTGATGTTTAAACTATGAGCTTATTAGGCTTCTTTAGCGTTCTTGTTTCTTTTATGTTATTTTGTAGTTGTCAAATTGCGGACTAACTGAACGAATTGATTTGGAAGCTCACACTATCTAGCCGTCTTAGTAGCTTTTGTATTTCTTTTTAGGTTGTGGCATGTATATATGTTTTTTGTTGTTTATGTGTTAAATGTTGTGTTGTAATGTTATATCTAATTGAATGGTTAATTTTGGATGTATATATAAGTTAACTTTTGGTATGGTATAATTTTTAAGGTTAAGATTTGCTAATGGTGTTTTGGTATGGTAAGCTTTTATACATGTTTTTATTATGGCCAATATGCTTGATGAATGGAACTTGAATAGATGATTAATGCTATGTGAATTTTTTTTTATTAGGTTACTAGAATGAGTGAACTTGATTGTGGTGCCTTTAAATGGCATATTGGTTAGGTATAGGATGAATGAAATTTTGGCATGTATTTGATGATGTGAATGTGTTTTTGAACCTAGTAATTGATTTAGAAATGACATGTCTTATTGTGTAAGGAATGATGTATGAAATTGCTTAATTTATGGGTCAAAAGGGTGCACATGGCCTAGGACACGGGCTATCACACGACCGTGTGCCACACACGGTTGCTACGCATGACCATGTGTAATAATTGAATTTAAGTCACAGCCTACGACACGCCATGTGAGCCAAAACAATTTGTTACATGGGCTGGCACAAGATCGTGGGACCTAACTGTAACGCCCCAATATTTCTGTGACAGTCCAGTTTTGGCTAAATAGAAGCAGTGATTTTGAAACCACAAATTCGAGGTCATAAAATTATTTTAATATTATTTTTAGTGTTTATAGTATGTGAATATGTATGTGTGAAAATTTCGTAAGCTAATTTTATCGTTTAAGTGATTAAATTGAGAAAATGACTTAATCGCATAAAATGCAAAAGTAGCATGCTATAGTTAAAAGTGCCCAATTGCTATGGTTTCTTAAATGTGAGGTCCTTATGATGTGATTAGACCATGGTTAATGGAATTTTTCATAAATGACCAACCATTATGTGTTTTAATAATGTATTAATAAAGGTTATTTTTGTAATTGTAAAATTAAGTTTAATTTAACAAAAATCAAAACAAAAGATGATTTATTCATTCATATTTTCAACCAAAATAGAAAGAAAAGAAGGGTTAGGAAGCTTTCGTGCATTCGACACTTGTGTGGCTTGATTAAGGTATGATTCTAGGTTTTTGATAATTTCTACGTTTTTGTGATCGTTGCTTCATGTTCTAGCTAGCCCATGTCTCAATTTTTGAAAGTATTGATGATTTTAAAAGCTGAAATTGATGAATTCATGTGTTTTTGGATGTTTGATGATTAAATATGAAAGCTTGGTGTTTGATATACATGTTTTGTAAAGTAATTTTGAGCAAAAATTCATATTAGGGATTAAATTGAGAGAAGTGTAAATTGAAGGGTTACAAGGGTGAAATAAATGAAAATGTGGGCTATTATGAAGCTATACAAAATTCGGCTAGCATGAAATTAGAAAGAAATTGTGTAATTTGTGTTTTTATGAAATAATGACTAAATGGTAAGAAATGTAAAAGTTTAGGGTCAAAGTGTAAATTGGCTAAAATATGTGTTTGTGGATGAAATTGATTAATTTGGTGATTAAATAAGTTGAATTTGTTGTAATATAGATCAAGAAAATAGGAACTCGGACTTAGATCGAGGCAAGAATAAAGTACTCGACTAATCGACTAGTTTCGTCGTTTTTACATCCAAGGTAAGTTTGTACGTGACAAACATTATTACAATTATGTTTTTAATGTTTTAAAATTGCATAAATTATATATATGAGATGATGGTTGTGTACGAAGATGAATTGATGATGTTTGGCACTTAGTGTGCGTATCGAGAAAGCTTCAGCTATATAAAGCACTTAGTGTGTGAATCGGAATAGCTTCGGCTATACATGACACTTAGTGTGCGGGACTGAGATAGCTTCGGCTATGAAAGGCACTTAGTGTGCAAGATTATAATAGCTTTGGCCATGCTTTGGCACTTAGTGTGTAAAATATCGAGTATTCGACAGTATTACGTAAAGGTATGAATTCAATATGAATTTGTACAGGTATGTACCTATAAAGCATGGAATCTAAATAGAAAAAGTAATGAAATTGTTCATAAATACTTAAGTAAGTATGAGGAAAGTTTATTGTTCACCATGATTTGGATATTAGTTAGTTCAAATTGATGATTTATATATTATGGACTGTTGAGTATAATTAGTACGAACTTACTAAGCTTTTTAAAGCTTACTTTGTGTGTTCTTTCCCTATTTTATAGATTATCAAAGCTAGCTCAAACGTTGGGGATCATCGAGAACCATCATTACACTGTCGACTACTTGTTGGTACTTTTGGAGCATTGTATATATGGTTTATGGCATGTATAGGCTAGTGTCATCTTGGTATGTTTTGAGTTGTGATCATTAGCCATGAAATTTGGCTTATAAATGTTGGTGTGTATTTGGCCATTTAAGTTGGCTTAAGTATGTGTTTGATAAGTGATATATGTGATGTATATAATGCCTTATATGTTGGCTTGATTTGGTATGTTTGCCATAGTTGTTGAAATAGCTAAATGGTTGTTCATTTGGTTAGTTATTAGTTGATGTATTAATGCTTGGAAGTTGACATATTATGGTTTGATCTTGAGATGATAATATGGCATGTTATGTGTATGAATTGGCATGTTTTGGTTGCCTATAAATGTTATGAAATGGTACCATTTTGGTTGCTAGGTGTGCATGAGAAAAGGGTGGTAAATTGGTTTTACAAATAATCTATTTTTGTCCACATGGGTAGAGACACCGGCGTGTGTCTCAGCTGTGTACGACACACGGTCATGTTACACGACCATGTGCCCCCTAGGGTAATCCTTCATGTAACACCCCAAAACTTGATAGAATTATTTCTGTAAATAATTGACACACAATTGTGTATCTGCTTCAGTAGTTAAGTGTTCTGGGTGTGTGTGTGATGTCCCAAGTTCAAGCCTTTCAGTTGGCAAATTGTAGCTTTTTCCTGAATTAAGCCTTAACTTCTAGTCAACAGGCTTGTATTAAACTATTTGTAATTTCATATCAGAATAGGCCTGCTGGTCTGGTGGTTAAGATGCGTGTTGGTGTGTTAGTGGTCTGGAGTTTGAATCCCCGCGCGAGCAGGAGAGTTTATTTTTGTTCGATAGCCTGTCAGAATTTCAATTAGACCGAAATTCTGAGCAATGGAGATAATCAAGGGATTTGGGGGGGAAGTTATCAGTTTTTATTTTTGTTTCTCCAAAATTTTTAGTTCCTTTCTTCCATCTTTCTCTGCCGAAATTCTCCTAAATAACTCCCTTTTTCTTTTTGTCCTTATCCCATTCTTGAGTATTTATTTTCTCTTGCGTCGTGGAGTGTGTTAGTGCAGATTCAGTAAATGGTTTTGGTGCCTTGAAGTTATGGTTTTAATATGATAATTGGCTTTTGTTTTGTTAACTGTTTTGACAGCTGAAAATCTGGTGTGAGAGGCTATTCTAGTACCGAATCGTAGTGGGAAGCATTGGTGGCTCACAAGGTAAGAATTTTATGCTTAGGAAGTGTCTAATCTATTTTGGGGTTTTGGTGTAATTCAATCGTTTAAGGGATTAACTAAGTAAAACACGTTTGATTATAGGTTTGGGCTTGCTGAGGAGTGATTACATATCGAAGATTGAATCAGGTGTGTACCTGAAAACACCAAAAAGAAGAATCGATGACAGTTGAAAAATGAATCTGTTGACGCCACCCGGGCTTGTGATTGACGAGCCAGGCCATGTGCGCAAGACACGGGTGCATGATATGGCCGTGTGCGAGACACGGGCTCAACCAATTAGGCCGTGTAGAATTCTGGGCCAGGCCGTGTGAACTACACGGCCAATGCCAATTTGGGCCGTGTGGGCCCACATGGGCGTGTGAGCCCATTTTTCTAAAATAATCTGAAAGGTTGCTCGGGTCACCCAAGTCGACTGGGATCTACTGTAGGGTCGATAAAAGTTACTTGACCCCTGATTACGTGATCTGACTATGTGATATATGTGCTCTAGCATGTTGCTCTTAGCATGTAGACCAATTTATCTGTATGATCTGTTAATTGCATGCTTACATGTCATGTATTGTATGCTGCATTACATCGGGGTTGGGTTAATGTATATGGAGGAAGTATTCTGAAAGGTTCCTAAGCCTGATATCTGGCAGCACCGCTGCAATTATCTGATTATGTGTCGTATTTCGGTACAGCATGGTGTGTAGGGATGGGTGGATCGATTTTATCCCCACATGGTGTGTATGGTTGGACAGAGTTGGTGTGTAGAGGCTGGTGGGTAGGACTCTATTATTCTGCTCTGTTATGCATGACATATTTGAAATAGGCTAAGGCCTAGTTCGTATCTGATTCTGTATCTGAGAGGACTAATGTTCACTCTGGTTCTGTAAGGGTTCAGGCTCGAATTATCTGATATTTAGATATATGACTGATTTCTGCTGTTGTGTATATTTTTCTGTGGGGATTACATATTGAGTTTGCGAAAACTCACCCTTTTTCTGTTTAATCTGTGTAGGTAATCCTCAGACTTGACGGGTCAGTACAGCGAAGGACTCAGCGGTGGCCAAACAGTTTTTCACATGGACTATTTTCTGTTTGCTTATGATTTAATTTATATTTGGGGAAATTTTAATGTAATCAAAGCCTTTATAGATTTTTGCTTAATTTGGGATTTTGAAATGTTTTACGATTTTTACTGCTAGTAATACGAAAACTCGAGTTTTCGAAAGAACCGAATGTTTTACCAAACTACCACGCATGCGAAAATGGTTTAAAAGCTTCCACGTAAAAGTAATGTTTTAAATCAGATCAATTAGAACGTATTTTCCCAGACTAAGTACAAGCTAATAACTGGAACGATTTTAAGGTTAATGCGGTTTCAAAAACACTCTAATGTGACATTGTTAGATTCGACCATAACGTCCAGGCCAAGTTTAGGGTGTTACATTTAGTGGTATCAGAGCTAGGTTATAAAATTCGGCTGTGGATTTAGATTTAAAGATTGGTTTTAAAGAAATGGTTTGTAAATAATTTGAAATATTTTTGGAATAAGTATGTGGTACACCGAGTTCTGAAACTCTGTTTAAAATTGTCTGAAAGTATGATCAGAATATACTAAAACTACTTTAGGTAGTATATTACACTGAGAACACTCTAGGTAGTGTAAACTAAAAACTGTAGTGAGACTATTACTCGCGATAACTGACTCTGAACATTCTGATACGGTACTATATAAAACATCTATTAATAAAATATCGAAACTATTAACTAATGCATAAAACTACTAATACAGATTAATTTTGCAATCTACGATGAGTGCACGTGGTACTCGTGGCGGGGTACTAGGGGCCATGGCAGAGGCCGTAAAGGGGCTCAAGCGGGGTCCTCATCATTTGGGAATCTGCCTAACTTGGATACTAGTGAGACACCGGTATCACATGTGACAAATGTTGGGTATGGAGATCGTACGGGTGGGGACAACGCATTGTCTCAGGCCATGCTACGGATTTTAAAGAGGGTTGTTGGGCCTAACACTAGATCCGGGGGTCGAGGGTCGGTTACGGAATGACTCCGTTCCAATGGGGTTGAGTTATTTAGGGGCGTTACTGGAGTCGCCCCTAACATGGTCGAGTATTGGATGGAGGCCACGGAAAGAATTATGGACGACCTGGATTTCACTACTGAGCAAAAGCTTAAGGGGGCTGTATATCTGCTTCGTGATGAAGCGTACCAATGGTGGTTGACGATTAAGGAGGGCACTCAGCCCGACCGATTGACACGGGATCTTTTTAAAACAACTTTCTAGGGTAAGTATGTGGGAGCCAGTTACATTAATGCGAGGAGACGGAAGTTCCTTAATCTCACCCAGGGAGACCGTACAGTGGCCGAGTATGAGGCCGAATTCCTGAGGGTGAGCCGTTATGCACGAGGCATGGTGGCGTCTAAATATGAGAGATATGTTCATTTTGAGGACGGCCTTAGGGATAACCTAAGGGTGTTGATAGCTCCGCAGAGGGAGTGTGAGTTTGTTGTTTTGGTCGAGAAGGCCAAGATTGCTGAGGATGTTAAGCGCGCAAAGCACCAGAACAGAGATCGTGAGAGGGGTAAAAACAAAAGGGATTTAAAGCCCTAAAGTTTTGGGATGAGGCCTAAGAAAAATGCCAGATCTGATAGACCAGTGAGAGTTAGGCCTCCTGTTGCACCTACTAGGGTGACGCTGAGTGGGCACTATGGTAAACGTCATCTGAGCGAGTGTTGGAGGACTGCTGGGGCGTGCTTAAGATGTGGGTCGGTTGAGCACCGTGTTTAGGATTGGCCATTGAGAACTGATTAGGTGCAAGCTCCGGGTTCTAGTATTGTACAACCACCGAGAGTAGTTCAGTAGCCATTTAGGGGCCGAGTTTAGACTAGGGGTGGTAACTGCATGGGCCGAGGACAGAGAGCACCGGGCAGAGGTGCTGGACTGTCTGAGGCGAGGCAGCCTTCTTTGGTTTATACTGCTCGTCGCCGTGAGGACCGAGATGCTCTTGACGTCATTACGGGTACGTTTTTAATTTATAATGTACCTTATCTTGCACTGATAGACATAGGCTCTACGCACTCATATGTAGCTAGTGCTGTGTCTAAAACCTTGAGTATTCCAGTTGAGAGTACTTCTAGCGAGGTAACTGTTGTGAGTCCGTTGGGACAGTCCATCCGAGTAAGTAAATTGTTTAGAGACGTTCCGTTAGAGGTCCAAGGGACAATATCTCTGGCTGATCTAATAGAGCTTCCGTTTGAGGAGTTCGATCTGATTTTGGGAATGGACTGGCTGGTTAAACACCGGGTGAGTCTGAATTATGCGACGAAAAGAGTTGTCTTGAGGACCGTGGAGGACAATGAGGTAGTGGTGATTGGGGAACGGCGTGACTATCTGACAAATGTGATTTCTACTTTGGCAGTAAAAAAGTTAGTGAGAAAAGAGTGTGAAGTATTCTTAGCCTACGTTAGTATTTCTGATTCTGTGGACTCTTAGGTTAAGGACATCATAACTGTGAGAGATTTTTTATATGTGTTTCTTGAGGAACTACTGAGGTTACCTCCGAGCCGTAAGGTAGATTTTGGGATTGAGTTGATTCCTGGCACAGCTCCAGCGTCTATTGCCCCTTACCGAATGGCACCAAAAGAGTTGACAAAACTTAAGGCTCAGATTCTGGAGCTGTTAGACCGTGGGTTCATTCGTCCCAATGTGTCTCCGTGGGGAACACTTGTCCTATTTGTAAAGAAGAAAGATGGGACAATGCGGATGTATATCGATTATCATCAGTTGAACAAGTTAACGATCAAGAATAAGTACCCACTTCTGAGAATAGAAGATCTATTTGACCAGTTTAGAGGGGCTTCTGTGTTCTCTAAAATTGATCTACGATCGGGATATCATTAATTGAAAGTAAAGGAGGCTGACGTGCATAAGACGAAATTTAGGACTCGGTATGGACATTAAGAGTTCCTAGTTATGCCCTTTGGTTTGACTAATACACCAGCGGCATTTATGGACTTAATGAACTGTGTGTTTTAGCCTTATCTGGACCAATTTGTAATGGTATTTATCGACGAAATTTTGGTGTATTTCTAAAACAGAGGATCAGCATGATAAGCATCTCAGAGTGGCCAATGCGTTAAGTCGTAGGGTTATGACCGATCTAAGAGCGATGTTCGCTCGATTGAGTCTTTTCGATGATACGAGTCTACTAGCTGAACTGCAAGTAAAATCGACATGGATTGATCAGATCAAAGATAAGCAGTTGGGGGACAAGTCTCTAAAGTTGCATTTTCGTCAGGTTGAGAGTGGTGTTACTACAGATTTTGGGATTAATCAGGATGGGGTATTGTGTTTCCACGGTCGGTGTACCGAATGATGAGGGCTTGAGACAGTCGATTCTGAGGGAGGCGTATAGTAGCACCTATGCTATGCAGCCCGGCAGAAATAAAATGTACCGAGATCTGCGAGATGTATATTAGTGGCCAGGGTTGAAGCGTGAGGTTATTGACTTCGTTGCCCGCTGTTTGACTTGTTAGCAGGTTAAGGCTGAGCATCAGTTACCTTCGGGTTTGCTGCAACCGGTTAAGATACCGTTATGGAAATGGAAGCGAGTAACGATAGATTTCGTTAGTGGGTTGCCTCTAACACCCACTAAGAAGGATTTTGTCTGGGTCATCATGGATCGATTGACCAAATTTGCGTACTTCATTCCGGTCAGGACAACCTTTTCTCTGCAAAAGTTGGGCAAGCTTTATATTTCTGAAATAGTGAGGTTGCATGAGGTACTTGTCTCGATCATCTCTGATAGGGATCCTCGTTTCATGTCTCAGTTCTGAAAGAAACTTCATGAGGCTCTGGGTTCAAGATTAGACTTCAGTACTGCTTTCCATCCTCAGATAGATGGTCAGTTGGAGAGGGTGATTCAGATACTGGAGGACATGTTAAGGAGCTATATTATTGACTTCTGAGGCAGTTGGGAGGAGTACTTGCCATTAGCAGAGTTCGCTTACAATAACAGCTACCAGTCTAGTATAAAGATGGCACCTTACGAAGCACTATATGGTCGTAAGTGTTGTACTCCTTTATGCTGGACTGAATTGGGTGAGCGACTTGTTCTGGGTCCCGAATTAGTTTCTGAAACAGAAGATAAGGTTATATTAATTAGGGATCGCCTGAAGGTGACTTCTGACAGGCAGAAGTCTTATGCAGATTTGAAGATGAAGGACATAGAGTTTTCTGTGAGGAACTTAGTTTTTCTCAATGTCTCACCATGGAAAAAGGTTCTGAGGTTCAGTCGTAGGGGCAAGCTGAGCTACCGATTTATTGGACCTTACTGTATTCTAAAACATGTGGGACCGGTGGTTTATCAGTTAGAGCTACCTCTAGAGTTAGACTGCATTCATGATATATTCTACGTCTCGATGTTGAGGCATTACCGCTCTGATCCCACGCACATAGTTCCTGTAGAGGTAATTGAGGTTAGGCCAGACCTAACATTTGAGAATGAGCCAATTGAGATTCTAGACCTCGACATTAAGATACTACGAAGGAAATCTATTTCCTTAGTAAATGTGCTGTGGCGGAATCATAGCATTGAGGAGGCTACATGGGAGCCTGAAGATGTGATGCGTCAGTAGTATCCTCACCTATTCTGATCAGGTAAAATTCCAAGGCCAAAATTTTCTTTTAAGGGGGTAAAGTTGTAACGCCCCAAAACTTGATAGAATTGTTTTTGTAAATAATTGACACACAGTTGTGTATCTACTTCAGTGGTTAAGTGTTATGGGTGTGTGTGTGAGGTCCCAAGTTCAAGCCTTTCATTTGATAAATTTTGGTTTTTTCCTGAATTAAGCCTTAACTTCTAGTCAGCAAGCTTGTATTAAACTATTTGTAATTTCATATCAGAATGGGCCTGCTGGCCTGGTGGTTAAGATGCGTGTTGGTGCATTAGTGGTTTGGAGTTCGAATCCCTGCGCAAGCAAGAGAGTTTATTTTTGTTTGATGGCCTGTCAGAATTTCAATTGGACTGAAATTCTGAGTAGTGGAGATAATCAAGGGATTTGGGGGGGAAGTTATTGGTTTTCATTTTTTTTTCTAAAATTTTTACGTAAAGCCATTACAGGACGGTTCCAATTTCTACAGTAAAGCAGAGGTTTGGTTCAGTGGAAAACTTAAAATGCCGAATGGGGATTACAGCTTCATTCTGAAAATCGTTGAATAGCCATTCAATGGAGGAGGTTCCGAATTGGCTATTCCAGCCTCTCCACTGAATGGCCTTCTTTTCCCTTCCGAAAACACCTTCAGACTGAAATTTCTCAATGGTTTCACCTTTTTTTTTCTTTAGCCAACAACAATCTCATGCTCAAATCAATCTGAAAGGAAGCAAATCAACTTGAAGGCCAAAAACCCACATTTCGTTTACCACTCCTAAGCGATTCCAACCAATTATTAGAACCTTTTGGTGCACAGTAAGGCCCTGCTTGTTTTGATGGTAAGCTTTTCTTTCTTTCTCTCGAATAGAGAAGTAAATTAATGGATTATAGTCATATTCATTCAAGAAGTTATCCATTATCTACATGGTCCAAAAACAAGGTTGATAAATTGAAACTTTCAAGTTTCATTTTCCTTTTCAAGGTTGCCATACAGAACATTTGTAATTGAAAAAGGTTGATTTTTTTTTCTAGGTTCAAAACTAAGGGTGAGCAAAACTCAATTTGACTCGAAAAAATTAAAAAAAAATTCAAATTTTGAGTTAAACGAATCGAGTTATTCGAGTTATTCGAGTCAACTCAATTTTTTTTTCAAATTTCGAGTTCAAATCGAGTTGAGTTTTCGAATTTGAATAACTCGAATAATTCGAATAAATCGAATATCAAACTATAATATTTTATATTTTTACCCAAACTCCCAAATATTTTTATTTTTCCCTCAAAACTTTTACCCCTTCCCACTTTCCCCCCAAAACTTTTACTCCCCTCCCATCCCAACCCCCCCATCTACCCAAAATCTATTTCCCACCAAAATTTTACTCTCCCATTTACTTTTCCTCAAAATTTTACTCCCAAAAATCCTCAAAACTTTTTATTTTCCCCCAAAACTTTTACTCCCCCCCACTTTCCTCCTAAAACTTTTACTCATTTCCCATCCCACCCCCATCTACCCCAAACCCATCCCTTCCCAATTTTTATTTAATATTTTCCCTTCAAAATCTTACTCCCCCTATTTACTAACCCTCAAACTTTTACTCATGGAAAATTTTTATTTTCCCCCTAAATAAAAAAAAACCCTAAACATAAATAGTAATAATTTTATTTATATCTACTATTTATATTATTAAATTAAATTTCACATTTATATTATTTATATTATTGAATTTTTTAGTCATATTGAATATTTATATTAAAATTGAATTATTAATGATGGCATAAAATATTCGTGTTAAAATTTTATATTGGTATCAATTTCACTTTTTATCTTTAAAATAACTTTTATTAAAAAATCATATTTTTACATTTAATATATTTTTTAATTCCAAAATACATAGTAACAAGAATCTGAAGATAATTGAAACAACTAAGCAAGCAAAGAAGCTAGCCCGTCTATAAAAGATTAATAAATAAATTATGTCGTGATGAAAGTTAATAAAAAATTTGATTACGGTGGACAAATTTTATTATGGTGGGTGATAGTGGTTACAAGGACCCAAATTTATTTTTTAAAATTTAACTCGAACAAATATATTCGATTCGATTCGAAATCTATCTCACTCGACTCGATTCGAGAAAATTTCAAATCAAATTAGGATGATAAAATATGATTTGCCAACTCGATTAACTCAAAATTTTTCATTCGATTCAATTCAATTCGATCTAGCGCTCACCCCTACGTGTTGTGGCCGGAGTGTGGCCGTGTAACAACCCGATTTTGTGCCTAGTCGAAACAGTAGTTTCGAGACCACAAATCCAACGTAGTGAAACTTATGTTTATCACATTTTTATGGTCTATAGTTTTATGGAATGATTTTGTGAAAATTTCGTTCGAAAATTTTGACGTTTGAGCACTCAATTTAAGCAAAAAGGACTAAATTGTAAAAAGTGCAAAAGTTAAGTTCTACATGCTAGAGGTGTCTAATTGTTATGAAATTTTAAATTGAAGGTCCTTAGATGGTAATTAGACCATTTTACTTTAAGTTGGAAAAAAATAAACATGAGGTAAGAGAATTTTAGTGTTTTAAGAAAAGGTCATTTTGGTCATTTAGTAATTAAATGAATTAAAAAGAAAAAATCAAGCCAAAATCTTGTCCATCTTTCTCACCATAGCCGAAATTTTCAAGGGGAAGCCATAGCTAGGGTTTGGCCACTTCCAAGCTCGATTGTAAGTCCGTTCTAGCCCTATTTTTAATGATTTTCATGTTTTTTAGATCCTTGTAACTTGATGTATCTATTTCTACCATTAATTTGAGAAATGATTAAGTCTAAGGTTTGACCCATGTTAGATATGTGTGTATTTTGATGTCTAATGGTAGAAAATGTGTGTTTGGTGTATGATAAACAACTTTTACTAGGTGATTTTTTATGAAAATGTCAAAAGGACCAATTTGTAAAAAGGCTATAAAATGTGTGTAAAAGTGTGATTAAATGAAAAATATGGCTTTTATAAGCATAAAAGAGGTTGGACTAGGCTTGGGAATTGAAGAATTCGAATCCATTTCATTTTACGAGCCTAGAGACCAAAATGTAAAAATGTTAAAGTTTAGGAAAAAAATGTAATCTTGCCATAATGTGATTTTTGAACTGAATCGAGTAATGCGGATAATAAATGAGTTAAAATTGCTACTATAGATCAAGAGAAACGAGGTTCCGACCTAGATCGGGGGAAAAATAAAGTGTTTGACGAGTAAGTCCAAGTTCTACTATTTTGTAGGTAAGTTCTTATGTAAATAATGCATTGTTTTAATTATGTTTTTTTTTATCTTAAAATTATTGGGTATTTTATTTGAAATTATAAAAGAGTGTAAAGCCCGTTAACCAACTGGGCTCAGACCAAACTACAATAAAACTCAAAATAATATCCGGCTTCAAATTTGTCTTTACTAATAAGCGTCCTAAATACTTAAAAAATAAAAAGCTGACTTGAAAAATGAATAGCAATAAAAAGAATCTGAATTTAGAAAATAGGAAACCTACCCCAGTCAAATCTAAGAACGGCTGGCACCCATGACTTCGACTTTTCTTATCACCATCCCATCCGTTTCTGTCGATAGCGCTACCCAAGGAAGATAAAGAATCAATTGCTATCTACTTTGAAATCACATTCTTCACCAAGTTTCATTCAATTCGGCCATTGTGCCCATCGTCCCTCCGAAGCATTCTCTTGGTCTCTCCAACCTTCTCCCATCAGGAGCACAGTTTCTCTTCTTTCTAGCGTATTATTTGCAAGTCTGTGAGCAGTTGAGTTTTCTAATCTGTGAATATGCTGGAAATGAATCTCACGAAAACGTCTTTTCATATTTTGGATATCTTTGATGATTGTTCCGATGACTGATTTGTCTGTTGATGTTGGTTGGCATTTTTTTATTGTTGTTTTGGAGTCCCCCATGATATTGACCGATTGCATGCCCATCGAGATACCTAACTTTAAAACTTCGAGATATGCGAATGCCTCTACTGCAAATGGAGTCTGAATATTGTTGTGAAAAGTCGATTTTGATACCAGTATTTCTCCCCTCAAACTCTAAACCACCAGACTGGACACTGACTGAAAGTTTGTATTATCGAATGCTGCATCAAACTAGATCTGTATTCTCAGTATGTCTTCTTGATTCCTCTGGTTCCTGTTAATGTTTGATAGGGCTTTTACTGCTTGCGTACCTTCATATTCTTCCATTTGTTTCTTCACTCTTTTTGCGAGATCTATTCCGGTCGAGATTTTCCATTCGTGAACTAGTTGGTTCCTGGAAGACCATATCAGCCACAACGCGTAGCAAAATAGACGACACTGCTCATTAGAACCTTTCGTGAACACCCAGGTTAGCCATTCCCATGTGTTTTGATTCATATCATTAATGACTTAGGAAAGCTGTAAATTTGACCAAACTTCAGTTGATAAAGGACATTGACGAAATATGTGGCAACTATCTTCAACTCCGGAGTGGCAGCGGGGACATCTGTCATTGGAAATGAGTCTTTTGTACCGGAGATTAGCAAGATGGGGGATAAAATCCCATGAAATTTTCCAAATAATAATTGTGATTTTTGTGGGTAGCTGTAGATTCCAAAGCTTTTTGTAAAAGTTTTTAATTTCGACATGTATTAAATAATTCCTAGGATCCATAGTAACTTCTTGTAATAGTTTATAAGCACTACGTACTGAGTATTCTCCCGATAGTTCCCCTTTCCACACCTGAAAATCCTCATGGTCGGTCTCTACAAGTGAAATTTGCTGGATTTTTTGAGCAACACCCACTTGAAAGGTATTCATGATCATATATGTTCTCCATTTCCTATTTGAGGAATCAATAAGATCCGACATCACTATTAACTCATTGTTTGAACTATTCTGCCCTTCAGGTTTCTCAATTTCTGGGATCCAACTATCATTCTAAATCGATATCTTATCCCCTCTACCCACTCTCCAACACAGTCTATTGTGAAGAAGGCCCTTAGCTGCCCAAATGCTTATAATACTTTGCTTTTAAAACTCTGGCCAATAATGAATTTGGAAAATTAATGAGACGCTAGCCCTGTTTGGCTAACAATGCAATATTGAATTGACAAAGATTACGGAACCCTAAACCCCTATTTTCTTTTAAAATACAAAGGCTTTTCCATGTGCACCAGTGAATTCCCCTTTTCCCATGACATTTCTGCCACAAAAAATTCGCTATAATATTTTCTAATTCATCACATAGAATTTTTGGTAATAGAAAGCATGCCATCGTATAAGTGGGTATGGCTTGTAAGATGGCCTTTATAAATGCTTCTTTTCCTCATTGCGATAAAAACCTATTGCTCCAGTTGTCGATGCGCTTTTTAATTCTATCCTTCAGATTTTGGAAAGACTCATTCTTTTTTCTTCCAACCATGTTTGGCAACCCTAAATAACACTCAGGCTCATTAGAACTGCAGACTCCCAATAAATTAACAACCATCCTTCTATCCTCCTCTACTGTGTTCCTACTAAAAAATACCGTTTACTTTTCAAAATTTACACTCTGGCCTCAACAAGATTTGTATTCGCGTAAAATTTCTTTAAATAAATTAGCCCCCCGTATATTGCCTCCCCGAATAATATGCAGTCATCCGCAAATAAAAAATGAGTTACCTATGGCCCACTCCTGTTAATCTTGACACCTTTGAAAAAACCTTCATTCAAAGCTAGTCTCATTAGGCTTGATAAACTCTTTATGCATATAAAAAACAAAAATGGGCTTAACAGGTCACCTTGTCGAAGTCCTCTAGTGGGTATAAATTTCTCTCCGATAAGGCCATTAATGAGCACAGAATAAAAGACTGTAGATATACATTTTATAATTGCATCTACCTACTTTTGGTCGAATCCCATTCTAATCATCATTTCCTTTAAAAAATTCCACTCCACCCTATCATATGCTTTGCTCATATCGAGTTTAACTACCATAAGCCCTTTTTTTCCTAATCTCTTTTGTTTGAGCGCATGCAGTATTTCATAAGCTAATAACATATTATCTGATATTAGTCTTCCCGGTACAAATGCACTTTGCGCACAGTCAATGCATTTTTCAATTACTCCTCGGAATCTGTTTGCCATAGCCCTTGCCAATACTTTGTAAATCACATCGCATAGACTAATCGGTCTAAACTGTGTCATATTTGAAGGGCTAGCAGTTTTTGGAATAAGTACTATATTTATGGAATTAATAGAACTAACCTCCATGTCACCATTCAAGAGGTTTAAACAAAAGAAGGTGACGTCTTCGCCAATAAAATGCCAACATTTTTGGTAGAATATCGCCGGAAATCCATCTTCCCCTGGTGCCTTTGTGGGTCCCATATCAAAAACGGCCTCTAGAATTTCCTCCCTGCTGTAGGGTGCTGTAAGTTTATGGTTATCTTCCTCATTAATGCATCTATCGATCCTCGTTAACAACTGGTCATAATTCCCCCTTATTCCTTTCGAAAATAATATTTGAAAATAGGAATACGCAACCACCTCAATCTCCTATAATGCTTCCATTTCTCTTCCATCTTGAGTCTGCAATTTATGAATGAAATTTGTCCTCCGTCATTGTTAAGCTTGACTGTGAAAAACTTCGTGTTCTTATCCCCGTATTTCAGCTAATAAATCCTAGCTCTTTGTTCCCAATAACACTAATCTTTTTCAATCTCAAAGTTCAAATCAATTTTTGTATCAATCAGCTCGGTTAAGTTTTCATCATCTTTTTTAGCTTCAGATAACAAAGATAATTTTTCCGTTAGAAAGTTCTTCTTTTTCTTTCTATTTATTTGGATTTTCCCCGCCCATTATTCCAATCCTATTTTTAAGCTTTCCAGCTTCTTCAGCAATCCCCCATCTGATTTCTCCGATAAAACACTAACTTGATCTATGAAAGAGTCCTCCAATAACCACCAAGCTTCAAATTTGAAAAAATTATTCTGCTACCTGCCTTCACTTATTTTTGTGTTTATTAGAAGAGGGCAGTGATCTGAAAAGAAATGAACTAGATGTTGAACTTTCACCCCTGGGAATTTAGCAATCCAATCTGAATTTGCAACACCCCTGTCCAAACGTTCTTGTATGTTCGTTTCTGGTAGGTCGCCCCTCTCCCAGGTAAACCAGTTACTAATATATCCCACGTGGTTCAATTGGCACTCCTCCAAAGTTTTTCTCCATTCTCCGTTCATCTCTTGGCAGACCTCCCTTTTTTTCACAGCCATACAAAATTTCATTAAAATCTCCGCAAACAAGCCAATGGAGGTTCATATCAGATTTTAAACCTTTCAAAACAGCCCATGAATCGCTCCTATCTTGTGCATAAGGGGAACCGTAAAAACCCGTATATATCCATTTGTATCCTGCCTCAGAATCTTTAATTACCACATCAATATGCCATTTAGAATAGCTCTGAAGTACAATATTAACATCCGTTCTCCAAACTAAACACAACCCTCCTCTTGTACCTTCAGAATCAACCTCAATATCGTTCATAAAACCACGACTTCTCTGAACTCATTCCATCTATTTTTTTTAAGTTTTGTCTCTATTAAGAAGGCTATTTGGGGATTGTAATTCTTCAGCATTTGCCGAAGTCTTTGACTCGTCCGTAAACTCCCTAACCCACGAACGTTCCAACTTACAATTTTCACTGTGTTTGGTCGGCTTGCCTCTTGGCAGTCGCCGATAATAAAGAATTAGAATCCACTAATCTCCTGCTTCTTACCATAACATTACCACTCTCCTCATTTTTGTTTGAATTTTCCATCACCCCCCGATGTTGTTTTTTCCTCTCCTCTCCTTATAAAATACTATCCTCTAAATCATGTTCCATAGCAGTTTGGGCCTGACCCTTCCAAAATCCATTCCTTCTTTGGATAAAGGAAGATATTCCCCTTTTTAAATTCAATCCCAGCATTGGATCCAAACTGTTTCCATTTTGTCCTAAGTTTCCCCTAATGATCTAACCCCTAGGACTCGAGTATCCTTACCATAGCCTTCCCATTTACCTTTCCCTTCTTCTTGCAGCCAAATACTCTTCATCAATAAAGCTTTTCGAGATTGCGCTCGCAAAGACAAATCCCAGCCCATCTCAGTAATTTCTACTCCAGGCATCATTCTTGCTTCACAAAAAGAGTCGCTATGCCCCAGCCATCCACAATAAAAACAAAAAAGTGATAGACGTTCATATTTAAATTTAACGTATGAACACCTACCATAGAACATGATCTATTTTTTCCTCTTCAATAGACGCCTAACATCGATCTGGACTCGTAATCTCATGAAATTTTGGTTTTTTCCCCCAGGTTAGAGCTATCATATTCCAGTAAAGCCCTTATAAAATTCCCCAGTTGTATTGCTAAATTTTCAGAAAACATACCAATTGGAACATCATAGATTTGCACCCAAAAAAGAGAAAATATTAACGGGACTTCTAATGGGTTTTCCCCCCTCTTCAAATTATAGAGCAGTAATAGATGATTATTGAAAGTCCATGGTGAGCCCTTTAAGACTCTCTCCATATCAATACTATGAAAAAACTAAAAAAGGTACCTCTTTGTCCCTATATCTCGAATTTGAACCCCATAAACTGGATGCCACAAATTCGCCATAGTGCTTCTCATGGCTGGAAAGTGGATAACGCTGGCTGTTAAAAAACATCCCACTACTTAAAATTCCTCCCCTCCTCTATCTGTCCCTGGATCTATCTATAATTGCAAAATCTCCTCTTCTTCTTCATTAAGCGTTAATTGCGCTAATTCAGTGTCCATGGCTGCAGATTTGAAAAACCAGTGGCAAAAGAATGGTGATAGCCAGCAACTGTGAGAGCTCAATTTGGCTTTTGAATGCTGGCTACAGAAGAAAGGAAAAGAACAAGAAACACAAAAGACTCCAAAACACCTAAAAACACATACTAGAGGCGGCGGACAGAAAATTTGCTAGGGTGAAAACCCTTAACGTATTCCACTAAGTTTCGACAAGCGTGAAATCTCGGTTGAACCTTAGGAATAGATAGGATACAAATTTCATGACATTAGGATTACTAAGTCTATATGTAAGACCATATCGGGGATATGGCATCAATATGAGACTACCTGTAAGTCCATATCTGGGATGTGGCATCGATATGAGACTTCGTGTAAGACCATAGTTGGGCTATCAACAGCGATACGAGATCCCATGTAAGACCATATCTAGGATATGGCATTGGTATGGTACTGTGTGTACGAGATTCCCGAGTATCCTTTAGTATTCCAAGTGGTTCAACGGGTAATCTAACGAGTATGTCAAAGATGAATTGTGTGTAAATCCAATTCGAGATGGCTTAGTTATGTACGAAAAACTCATACCTGATTAGCTCGTTATGTGATAAACCTCGGTAAGGTTATGATTGAGTAAGTTATGATTATAAGATCTTAATAATATTTATGCCAATTATTATCATGTTAATTGTATGTTAAATGTTGGGTTATGATGCCTATTATTTGCATGGGAACTTTCTAAGCTATATAACTTACTCCCATTTTGTTTCCCTTGTCTTATAGTGTCACCAAGATAGCTCAGGGATCAGAGACAGCCGAAGATCCACTCACACTATCAACTGATTATTTTGGGTACCAATGAATTTGACATTTTGCGTTATGGCATGCATAAGGACTTGGTTATTTTATTATGTGTCATAATTGAATTGGCCTAATGTGTTGGCCTATATTGGTTGATAATTCATTTTGTAAATGGCTATTGAAATTGGCTAATATTGGTTTAAGTATATATGCACAAGATGATGTTTTCATGGATGTGAAAATTTGCATGGTTTAAGTTGATAAGTATGTGATGATTGTATGTCGTAAATGGTAGCATGTGAATGATGTGTGGATGTTTTGATTGTGGTTGAATTGGTTGAATGTAATTGCTTGGATTGGCATTATGTTTTTTTGTGTAGGTGTGTACATAAAAGGGTGACAAAATGGCTTGGTAAATAGCCTTGTTTTTGTCCACACGGGCGTGTGTCTAAGCTGTGTGTGACACACGGTTTGCCCTATGGGCGTGTGTTTCGATCGTGTGTCCCTTGCACCTTAATTGTTGTAATAGAATACTCAGAATTGAACACACAGGTAGAGACACGGGCGTGTGTCTCAGCCTTGTGGATGGCAAGGCCTCAGGCACGGGTGTGTGCCCTGGGCGTGTGAAGTCTGCACCTATTTTGTGAAAAATTATGAAAATTAAATCGACCACACGGCCTAGCACACAGGCATGTGACTTGGCCGTGTGCCTTCAATTTGTTCTTAGGTGACAAATAGAGAGTTACACGGGTTAGGGACACTGGTGTGTATGACCACATGGCCTGCCCACACGGGCGTGTCCCAAGCCACACGGGCGTGTGGCTCTTAAAACATGAAATTTTTTTTAAGTGTTGTAAAATTTTCTAAGGTTCTCAGTTTAGTCCCGAATTACTTTCAATGCATGTTTTGGACCTCGGAGATTCGTTTTAGGGACGATATAAACGTATATGAAAAGTTTTAAATTTGGTTGGAAATTTATGTCTCTGTTTTGTATGATTGCCTGTGTATTAGTCCAGTAATGCCTCGTACCCTATTCCGGTATTGGATATGGGTAAGGGGAATTACAGGCCGTGTTGGCCACACGGGTTAAATCAGACTAGTCATGTGGGCCACACGGGCGTGTAGGCCTACACGGGGTGTCACACGGGCGTGTGAACTTTGGGGTCAGGCAGTGTGATCCACTCGGGCAAGGCCAATCTGGGCATGTGGGCCACACGAGTGTAGACACCAAATTTACCTGGGCCCGCAAATACCCAACCCAAAATAACCCATTGACCCAAAATAACCCCAAAGCCCAAACCTAAAATTTTTTCAGACCCTAGACCCATTAAACCCACTATCAGTTACAAGCCCAAATTTTTACCCCAGGCTCACTCCCAACATTTTCAAAAAAAAAACCCTAGCCCCCTATCTCCTTTAGCGCCGAACCTGGCCCCGAGACTCCTGTCACCACCACTACTGGCCACCTGCTCCGCCACCAACAGCCCCTGCAAAGAAAAGACACGAATTTAATGCGGAAACAGTGAAGGAAACAGAGAATTTTTGTAAAAAAATCAACTCTATAAAAGTTGAAGGGACCGAAAATGGAAGGGGCTTTTTTTTTTCTCTTCTTCTTTTCTTTTCTTTCGGCTTCTTCTCTAACAAAGAAGGCATAAATATTGTAGCACAAAAAAGTTGAATATTGAAAGGTGATTATTTCCAAACGTTTTGATCTACTTTCTCTTAATCTATTTCATCCCTCATGATTTATATATTATAATATAACAAAAGTATAGAAAGAGGAGAAAAAGAAACTATACCTCGCGATTAGGCCGTCGGTCCCCTTTCGCTTCGCCGAAATCAGAGTTTGAAAAGGGAAGGATTCGAGGCCAACAAAGTAATACACCAGATTTGCGAGCGCCGACAACCGTTCCTAGTGGTTGGCCGTCGTTCTCGAAGGAGAACCATCCGAATCGGTCAGAAGAGGACGAAATGGTGGGGTTGGGGGGGCTGCCTCTTTAGTTTCGGCAGAATGGAAAGGAGGGGCCTGTTTCTGGGATGTTTGATTAGATAAATGAATTTTAACCCAGATTGCAAAAAAGGGCACCGTTTGGGCCTGTTCTAGTGGCCCCAAAACGGTGCCGTATGGACCTTGCCTGCGCGACCCGATCCAACACCCAAGGGATTCGCGTGTTTCGGCCTTTGAGGGCTAATTGCGCCTCAGGTCCCTCCCCTTTGCTCGCTCGGTCAATCGCGTCCCAATCGCTTGTTTATTTTTCTTTAAAATTTGCCCTGTAATTTACACGCGTTCGCGTTTTAGTCCACATCTCTGCTCTGCATTGAAGAACTTGGTTTATTTCCAGTTCTGGTCCTTATGTGTTGATGCGCGTCGCATATTGATCCTCCTTTGATTACTTTATTCTTAAATCGGCCCATTTGCTTTAATTGTGTTTTAATTTGATCCTTTTCCTTGTTTTTTTGTTCCAATTTTGCCCAAATTTCTTATTTTAAGTTTAAGAAGGTCCCTCACTTATATTATGTCCATTTAAATATCATCATATTTATAGCTATACCTCATTTTTACGTTATTGATCATTTTTACGATGTCATTCATTTTTATTTGTGATTGGGAATTCGTTTTGTTATCTTTATTATCGCTAATACGATCATTTCATTTTAGTCTTTTATATCGTTCCATCAACATTTCCCATTATCACTATTGTAAATTTATTATTTAGTTCCTAATAATGTGTTGTTGTCATGATTTATCTTATTATCATTATATTACCATTGTTGTATCATCATGATGTTAAGTTAACTAATTTTACGTTGAATCTATCATGTTATATATCTTGTTTGTGTGGTACTCTCGTTTATGTTTATTTACATTATTATTATCAATCTTTCCGGTTATCCTTTCCAAACATAGCATGTATTTTGTATTACTAAATTAAAAATACCTTTTTTGTCAATATTATTATTAGCTTTATTTTATGTCTATTATTATTTCAATATGATTATTAACTTTATTTTATGTCTATTATTATTAATATTATATTATTTCATATAATTATTTTCGTATATACATTTGTCAATTAAAAATGAATTATGTGAATCACGTGTCGTCTTAAATTATTTTAAAATGTTATTACATATATATATGTCAAATCCATAGAGTTATGCATTTTATACCTATAGTTTCCTTTGTATGTAGAAAATATGTTTTTAAATCCCATATAGCTTATGATAAAACTAATTTAATTTGTATACATATTCTTTTATTCTACATTTATTTACATATATATATATATATACACGCCCATAAATTGTAAATCCGATGTGTTCTTGAAACTATTACATTTGTCATATCCTTGCATATTTTTTTTATACATATTCTTCTTTAATTTCTATTTTTTTTTTGTATTCTTTGCATTTGAATAGGGTATTAGGTTATATATATTATGGTGGTATATTACTTTCATTTTATATTGTTATCATATTAATTATTCTTCATCCATAATTAGGAATGTTCTTAAAATTTGGTCGCTATCTCGTTAATTTATTAAGCGAATTATATTATATCTCTTTCACCTATCATAGCATTTTATACATGTTTTTGTATTTTCAAACATTGTTTATATTTTTAACCCTTTAAAAACGATCGTACCGTTTTATTTCAATTCGAATTCGTATATTACAAGCCGCTTTCATAGTTATTCGTCGAAATTCCTTAAAATGAAGGCGATATTCGATGTTTAGCAATTCGAGGAATCGTGCCCTACCGTGCTGGGTTACAATTTCTCGTTTGCTCTAAATAATCGAATATCTCTTTAGAATTTCATTCATGTTTTCTAAATTTTTTAAGACAAAGGAAGTATTCGATGTTTAGCAATTCGGGAATAGTACTCTATCGTGTTGGGTTGCTATCTCCCATTTGTTCCAAAAATCGAATATCCCTTTTCAATATTCATCCATGCTTTCTAAAAGCGATATAATGTCCAACGTCTGAAAGTCCGAGGAATTATGCCCTACCGCGCTGGGTTTCAAGTTCTCATTGGGCTAAACAGTTGAACATTCTTTTGAAATTTCCAAATTATGAACTTTTTGAAAGTCGAAATCTATCCTGTTTCCGAGGGTATTATAAAGGATCGCGTCCTACCGTGCTGGACGTGGTGCTATATTCTTCTGAAACAAGAAGATTTTGATGACCAATTCGGATTATTCAAAATATAAAAAGAACCTCATTTCAAAATCATTTTAAATCTTAGACACAAGGACAATATTTAATCAATTTGGTACCAATTTTGGGCGTAATGAGGGTGCTAACCCTTCCTCATACGTAACCAACTCCCGAACCTATTTTCTCAAAATTTTGTAGACCAAAACCATAGTTTTAGTAAACCAAAATGTTTTATTAAAACTATCAAATCGCCAGGTGATCCAATCACACCTAAACAAAAAAGATTGGTGGCGACTCCATTTTTGCTTTTCCTAAAAGTCGATCCCCATTGTTTTAAAAAAATGGTTTCGACAGCTTGGCGACTCCACTGGGGACAACTAGAGAGTCAAGCCATAAAATTGATTATTTGTTGTCCTTTTGTCAATAAATTGAAAATTTATTTTGAAAATCATGGTTTCCTCATTCGCATTCAATTGTATGATTGTTATGGTCCGGATTTTGTATAATGATTTTGCATTGCATTGCATGACCGTTGTGGTCATACCTTCTAGGTGGGAGTAAGAAACTATGCCTTCGTGAGGTTTTCTCCTCCGCATGGGCTAGTGGATTGCTTCCGGAATACATCCGTACCTATGATTTCGTGAGATTTTCATCTCCGTATGGTCATAGGGAAATGTATTCCCCTGAACTGAACTCAATCCGTATGAGCCTATAATGGGTGAGGATCGAGGAATTCGCTAGTTCAGGTACCCTTACTCTAGAACTGAACCGCATATAGAGAACCCTAAGAACCTTCTTTAGGTGGAGCTAGGTCAAATTATAGTGGTCACCCATACATATCTGCTTTAATTATCTTTATTCTACTTGTGTTCTATCGTTAATATTTGATACTGACTTATCTTGTTTTGATTGTTTTTACATAACATTGCATACTAAAGGAGGTGTTGATTTGCATTCGACTACTAAATTAGAAAGTTTCACATGGAGAATGAATTTCTTAATAAAGTTGAGGACAATGTGGCTGCCCGCGCATGGTCAGAAAAGTCACAATCGGAAAAATGGGATAGCTTGACAGAAGGATATGTATCAGAGTTGCAAGAATTCACTCGCGTCAACACAGCACAGAATGAGTTACAAGAGTTGAGAGATATTTGGGCTCGTTGGGATGAAGAGGCCAAACAGTCGTTCTACCAAAGCTATGGTGATATATCTTACTTGCTAGATATTAAGGTAGACAAACACCTGTTCCGAGCTATGGTTCAATTTTGGAATTCTACTTACAAGTGTTTCACTTTTGGGGAAGTGGATTTAGTGCCTACTATAGAGGAATATACTGCACTGCTTAGGTGTCCAAAGGTGCAAGTTAAAAAAGCTTATGCTAAGGTACTTAATGGCCAGACCTTCACGAAGAAATTGATGAATATTTCAGGGATGAGCGAGCCTTGGGTCACCGCTCGGATTCAACAAAAGGGAGACAGCAAATGTATCCCTTGGGAGAGTTTGAGAGATTTGGTTTTAGCACATCCGGATGAACGCAAGAGGGTCGATATCTTCGCCCTAAGCATCTATGGATTGGTGATTTTTCCTAAAGCTTTGAGACATGTGGATGAGGCGATCACCGACTTATTTGACCGTCTTGAGAAAGGAATCACGCTGCGTACCGCAATATTGGTGAAACGTTCGGATCCTTGAGCATGTGTCGAAAGTCGGGTAATGGGCGGTTTATTGGATGTCTTGTGACTATTGATGGTGTGGTTTTACGGGCACTTTTGGAAGGTAGATAAGGTTTCTTATCGAGTCTTTCTGAAACTTATTCCCGTTAAAAGAGGAAGCAGCCATACAAAGGAGAGAAGATATCTCAGAAAAGAAATGGATGGAGATTCTTCAAAACCTCAAGGAAGGGGATATAGAATGGAGAGCATTCTAGATGGTTCCTGATGAGATCCTGTATCGATGTGGGAACTTTGATTGGGTGCCTTTGTTAGGAATTTGGGGAACTACTGGGTACACTCCACTGCTTGCATTAAGGCAATATAAGTCGAGGCAGTTCATACCCGCGACTTACGGACTGGCTCAATGTGAATTCTCTTTTAAAGATGCCCACTATAAGAAGAAAGTTCGGGAGTTATCCGATGCTTGGAAGCAAACTCGTTGGATGAAGAGGTTGGCTGTTGGTTCCATAGTAACGCCCGAGTATGATGGATGGTTCAAGAAAAGGGTTAATGATAACGTTCCTAGGCCAAGCTTGGAGAACACGCAACCTATGGTAGAACAACTACGAGTCATTCCGTCAGAATTGGAAATTATCAAACAAGACTTCGAGAGGAAAAGTTTAGAGCTTGGGAAAAGATTGAACAATTGGAAGAAGAGAAGATGCACCGAGATTGGATGTTGATGTCCAGGAGAGGTCGAGGTGAAAAGTGGAAGAAAAGGAGAACTAAGGTCGAAGAGGATTTAGGCGATCAAGACAGACTATAAGAAGTTACCTTTGTCTATGAGATCTCTTTGGTTTAGGTAAGACTTAGAACAATGGCGTCATGAAATCCGGAGAGGAAAAGACTAAAGCGGATCGATGGGAAAGGAAATTTGAGAGACTCGAGCACGGAATGAAGAGCTAGAGAAGAGTCTATCGGAAAGCGAGAAATGAACAGGGTGAACTAAGGGCTAGAGTGGCAGATGGCAGAACTCGAAAAGTCTCTTCACCAATACCGAAACCGTAATACTATAATAGAGTTAAGGGCAAGCTTGAGTAAGATAGACGAAATGAGAGGAAAGATAGAAGAGTTAGAAGCAGCACTACAAAACTGTGAGATGCGGATTCAGTTCTTCGAGGCAGGTGAGGAGTGCTGGAAGGAGCAGCTTCATCATGCGCAAGACCAAGTCAGAAACAGGGACTATATTATGGGGGAAGCTATAACCCAGATTCGCGAGGTAGCCGATTACTTACAAAATTTGGCGGTACAAGCAGACATACTGAGCGTAAAATACGAGTTGGAGTCTGATCGGGGACAGGAGCTAGCTTCTTTGTTCATGAAAATTAAAGCTCTAAGCGTTAGGGCAAAGTCTTATTTGTAACTCAGTTTTATGTAAAGATCTTTATTTTCTAGTGAAGCTTCCTAAAAGGAATTGAATCAAATTGATGCCTCATTTGCATTCATGCATTTACATTACATTACATCATATGCATTAAAGACCATAAAAAGATTCTAATTAATTAAAAATGTTTTGATGTCTGAAACCGACGAGAATCTCTCGAGTACGCATCCTTACGGCACAAGAACTAAGACAATGGATAAAAAACTAGAAAGATTGGAACAAATGCAGAAAGAAATGCAAGAGCAGATGCAAGCACAAGTACAAGAACAGTTAGCTAAAATCCAGCAAGAAATGAGGGATCAAATGCTGGAATCACAAAGAAATATGATGGAAGAGCTGACTCGATTACTGACTAATCGGCCAGACAAAGGAAAGGGCCCTATGGTTGACATTGGAAATAATAATGAAGATCCCCTTTACCCCCCTGGTTTTGCTCCTGCAAATGCTCAAACACAGCACGAGACACATACACAAAGGCCATCTATTATTGAAGATCCTCCCTACCCTCCTGGCTTTACCCCGATGAATGCTCAAACACAACCCGAGCTGCACACGCAAAGGCCGTCCGTGACAATTAGGCCCCAGCAATTTCAGGCCGATACTTCAATTCCAATCAACTATCAAACAGGCTCAGGCTCTAACCCAGGAGATAACCCTGTTAATCCTACAATCCCTGACTTGGACAATATGGCAGAAAATGAGAGAGTCAGGACATCGCTTTCGAAAGAATTGGAAGAACGATGCAAGTGGTTAGAGGAAAGATTCAAAGCAATGGAAAATGCTGATTATCACTGTGGGGTCGATGCCAAAGATTTGAGCTTAGTCCCAGACTTAGTCCTTCCCCCTAAGTTCAAAATGCTTGAATTTGAAAAATACAATGGAATGAGCTGCCCTGAGGCTCATATTACTATGTTTTGCAGACGAATGACTGGGTATGTCAACAACGATCAGCTCTTGATTCATTGCTTCCAGGATAGTTTGGTTGGGGCGGCATCCAAATGGTATAACCAATTGAGCCGTACTAAGATTAACTCATGGAAGGACTTGGCTCAAGCCTTTATGAAGCAATACAGTCATGTGATGGATATGGCCCCTGACAGGATTACGTTGCAAAATATGGAGAAGAAGTAAAGTGAGAGCTTCAGGCAGTACGCCCAAAGGTGGAGAGAAATGGCGACGCAAGTCCAACCACCTCTCCTGGAGAAAGAAACAACCATGCTCTTTATCAATACGTTGAAGGCTCCATTCATCAACCATATGTTAGGGAGCGCTACTAAGAGCTTCTCAGACATAGTGATGTCTGGAGAGATGATAGAAAACGCAATAAGATGCGGAAAGATTGAGGCAGGGGAAAACGCTAAGAAGTCAGCCCCGAGAAGGAAGGAAAATGAGGTGAATAACACGAACTCGTATTCTAAGCCGGTTACTGTGAACCAACCAAGGGCAACAACTACCAGCCATCAGGGCTTTACAAGACAAGATTCTAACCCAAGACCCAACAAAGAAAGACTTCAGTTTACGCCTATCCCGATGTCCTATAAGGAATTATATCAGAGCTTATTTGATGCCCATGTGGTATCACCTTTCTATCTGAAACCTTTACAGCCCCCATTCCCAAAATGGTACGATACCAGCGCCCAATGCGAGTACCATGCAGGGGTAACGGGACACTCGATCGAAAACTGCACCGCGTTCAAAAAGCTAGTAGAAAAACTCATCGAAATGGGTGTTATAAAGTTCGATGACTCACCTGGCCCCAATGTAGCAGGAAATCCGTTGCCCGATCATAAAGGGGTGAATGCGATAATCAAGTATGGGAATAAAAGAATCAAGGCCGACGTGGCAGATGTGAAAACCCCATTGAGTTGGGTTTGGGAACAAATGGTTGGTAGAGGATTGGTTGCACAACATTCCAAGAAAAAACCTCGAGAAGCAAGAAAATACTGCGAGTTTCATGAAGATGAAAGTCATGATATCCAGGAGTGCAGTGAATTCAAGTCCATTGTGCAAAATCTGATGGACAATAAAGAGATAGGGTTTTACGAAAAAATAGAAAGAACCGAAGAAGGAGAGGTTTACGCCTCAGAAGAAGGAAAAGCAGAAGGGGCTCAGAGAGTGAGTCATCCGGTGGTGATAATTTCGCGACCAAGAAACGACAAAGCGGGAGTACCAATTACGCCAAAGGTCATAATCTAGAGACCTGTTGCTTTCTCTTACAAAGATAGCAAGAGCGTGCCTTGGAACTATGATTGCAATGTGACAATACGGGGAAAGGAGAACCCAGTTGGCACCTTAGAAGATGGTCAAGATGAAGGTTTCTACACACAAAGTGGAAGGCGTTATACCCCGAACATAAAAGTAGAACCAACTAAAGGAAAATCCATAGTTGCTGAACAAGGGAAAGAAGAGACCACTAGATCTGCATCACCTGTCAACGAGCCCGTAACTGAAAAAGAGGCCAAAGAGTTCTTAAAATTCCTGAAGCACAGCGAATATAGCGTTGTAGAATAGCTATACAAACAGCCAACTCGTATCTCAGTGCTAGCCTTACTTATGAGCTCAGAGACACATCGGAATGTATTATTGAAGGTGCTGAACGAAACCTACGTCACGAATGACATCTCTGTTAATAAACTGGATCGCCTTGTCAATAATATAAGCGCCGATAATTTCATATTTTTCAATGATGATGAAATACTGTCGGGAGGAATGGGGTCAACAAAAGCGCTACACATCACCACCGGTTGTAAAGGGTTCACATTACCGGGGGTATTGATTGATAATGGGTCAGCACTAAATGTCCTACCCCGATCCACACTGAATAGGTTGCACGTGGATAATTCTCATATGAAAACGTGCCAAAATTTAGTAAGGGCGTTCGATGGCACTGAAAGGAAGGTAATGGGAAAGATTGAAATACCCCTTTTAATTGGCCCAAACACATATGAGATAGACTTCTTAGTGATGGACATCAAGCCCTCTTATAACTGCTTATTGGGAAGGCCGTGGATTCACTCGGCGGCAGCGGCGCATCATCATCATTACATCAAAAGCTCAAGTTTATAACGTATGCGATTAGTGACCGTGAACGCAGAAGAGGATATCATCGCATCATTACCGAATGCACCATATGTAGGAACAGACGAAGAGGCCATAGAATGTTCTTTTCGGTCATTAGAGTTTGTAAATGCGACCTTCGTTGTTGAAGGAAATAAGGTCCCTACACCCAGAATCTCTAAGACTACAAGAATGGGCCTACAACTGACGGTTGGGAAAGGAGCTTTGCCAGGGAAAGGGCTTGGAAGAAGCCTACAAGGAAGGGTCGACGCACCTATGCTTATGGATAAGCGAGATCGCTTTGGCTTAGGATTCAAGCCAGATGCAAAACAGAAGAGAAAAGAGCAAGAAAAGAAACAAGAACGGAGAAGAGCGCGTTTAAGCGGGGGAGAGGTTAAGTGGGAGCCAATGACCTTTCCTCACATCTCCAGAACATTTGTATCAGGAGGAACCATTTACTCCGAAGGAAGAACGACAAGGAAAGAGTCTTCTGAAGAACTGATGGGAAACTTGAGCATTAACGCCACATACGAGGATGGAACTGGAGAAGAGAATTTATTGGGCATTCAGCCTTTTGAACTTGGAAGTGTTCGAATAACCGGATCATGGAGGAGATTTCTGTAGTCTTTAGAACTAATTGAGTAATGCCCAAAACACACTTTGTTACTCTAAGCCTAGGAGTAATAAGTGCCCTTTTGTGAAATAGGCTTGTGTTCAAAAATCATTATTTCAATGAAATGCATCTTTTTGTCTTATCTGGCGCAAATATTCTTTTATTCTTTCATTCATAACCATACTATCCACATCATTCTTAGATTCTTTTGTTCTCTGTATCTTCCCTCATACCTATAACAGGTCTCCGGATATCAATGATATGAGCAACGTTGCTACTAACTCAGAGTCTCCTTTTGAGCAAGATATGTGTCTAGAGGGATCACAGGACTTTGAAGATGACAGAGACTACAATTTATCCCCTGATTTGCTAAGAATGGTAGAACAAGAGGAGAAACAGATCCTACCTCACAAAGAGTCAATAGAAGTTGTGAACTTGGGGGATGAACTAGAAAAGAAAGAAGTAAAGATTGGAGCTTGCATATCCCTAGAGATAAAGCAGAACCTTATTAAGCTACTCCAAGAGTTCAAGGACGTCTTTGCATGGTCATATCAAGATATGCAGGCTAAATCTTGACGTTGTGGTACACAGACTCCCATTGAGGAAGAATGTAAGCCAGTTCAACAGAAGCTGCGACGGATGAGACCGGATGTTTTATTGAAAATAAAAGAGGAGGTCAAGAAATAATTCGATGCTGGTTTCTTACAAGTAGTTGAATACTCAAAATGGGTAGCCAACATCGTCCCTGTCCCAAAAAAAGATGGAAAGGTGCAGGATGTGCGTAGACTACTGAGGATCCGAACAAGGCCACCAGAAGGATAACTTCCCATTGCCTCATATTGACACCTTAGTGGACAACACGGGCGAGTTACTCACTCTTCTCCTTCATGGATGGTTTCTGGGTACAATCGGATCAAAATGCATCACGAAGACATGAGTAAGACCACTTTTGTAACCACTGGGGGAACCTTTTGCTATAAGGTAATGCCATTCGGATTGAAAAATGCGGGAGCTACATATCAGAGAGCTATGGTAACCCTGTTCCATGACATGATGCACAAAGAAATCGAAGTCTATGTTGACGACATGATTGCTAAGTCCCGGACGGAAGAAGAGCATGTGGAAGTCTTGAAGAAATTATTTTTGAGATTGAGAAAATTCCAGTTGAAACTCAATCCAGCAAAATGCACCTTCGGGGCCAGGTCAGGAAAGCTGCTAGGTTTCGTAGTCAGCGAAAAAGGGATTGAGATTGACCCAGACAAAGTCAAAGCCATACAGGAGCTACCTCCACCGCGTACTCAAAAAGAAGTTCGGGGTTTCTTAGGAAGATTAAATTACATCGCTCGGTTCATCTCACAGCTGACTAAAAAATGTGATCCCATATTCCGTCTCCTTAAGAAGTATAACCCTGGTGTTTGGGACGAAGAATGTCAGAAAACCTTCGATAAGGTTAAGCAGTATTTGTCTAATGCTCCAGTGCTGACCCCACCTAGTCCAAATAAGCCACCGTCTGTCAGATTTAACAAAGTATTTGAAAATTCTATGGGATGTGTGCTTGGCCAACACGATGAGTCAGGAAGGAAAGAAAGAGCGATATATTACCTCAGTAAGAAGTTCACTGAGTGTGAGATGAGATACTCGCCAATTGAAAAATTATGTTGTGCCTTAATTTGGACAACCGAAGGTTGAGACAATACTGTTGTATCACACAACTTGGGTGATTTCCAAATTGGATCCTCTGAAGTACTTGATGGAGTCAACTGCTTTGAATGGAAGAATGGCCCGATGGCAAATTTTACTCTCTGAGTTTGATATCATATACGTGAACCAGAAAGCTGTAAAAGGAAGTGCAATAGCAGACTTTCTAGCCAGTAGAGCTCTAGAAGACTATGAGCCTCTGAACTTTGATTTCCCAAATGAAGATCTAATGTATGTGGCAACATTGTGAAGAAAACCCTCGAGAAGGTCATCCTTGGAAGCTAAACTTGACGGAGCATCAAGCAGCGTAGGTAATGGAATGAGGCGATCTTGGTATCCCCAGACGGAGATCATTATCCTTTCACCAGTAAATTGGATTTTGATTGTATGAATAATATGGCGGAATACGAAGCATGTATCATGGGCATCCGTGTGGCCATAGAACGCAAGATTAAAACACTAGAAGTATATAGAGATTCTGCCCTAGTGATTTATCAACTCAAAGGCGAATGGGAGACGAGAGATCCCAAATTGATCAATTACAGAAATCTGGTCCTCGAATTGATTGAAGAATTTGACGACATCATGTTCTACTACCTCCCTCGAGAAGAAAATCAGATGGCTGACGCCCTAGCAACTTTAGCTTCCATGATCAAGGTGAGCAAACAAGAGGATGTGAAACCGATCCAAATGAGTATTTATGAGGCTCCCGCTCATTGTTGCAACCTCGAAGAAGAAGCGAAAAATGATGATCATCCTTGGTACCACGATATCCTACGATATGTGAGGAATCGTGAGTACCCCGACCAAGCTACTGAGAATGACAAAAGAACATTGAGAAGATTGGCTAGTGACTACGTCTTGGACGGAGAAATCCTATACAAAAGAAGAAGGGACCAAGTGCTGCTAAGATGTGTAGACGCTATTGAGGCTAAGAAAATCTTGGAGGAAGTTCATGAGGGCGTTTGCGGAACACACGCTAATGGTTTTACAATGGCCAAGCAAATTATGAGGTTTGGCTATTATTGGTCCACCATGGAAGAAGACTGTATTAACTACGCCAAAAGATGTCATAAGTGCCAAATCTATGGAGACAAGATTAACGTGCCTCCTTCACCTCTGCATGTTATGACTTCACATTGGCCCTTTTCGATGTGGGGCATGGATGTGATCGGACCAATCTCACCAAAAGCTTCAAATGGGCATCGATTCATCTTTGTGGTCATCGACTATTTCACCAAGTGGGTGGAAGCCGCTTCATATGCCAATGTGACTAAATCGGCAGTTAGCAAGTTCCTAAAAAAGGAAATCATTTGTCGATATGGAATGCCAGAAAGAATCATATCTGACAACGCATTGAATTTGAACAACAGTACAATAGCAGAGGTCTGCAGTCAGTTCAAGATCAAACACCACAACTCGTCGCCATATCGCCCGAAAATGAACTGTGCAGTCGAAGCAGCCAACAAGAACATCAAGAAGATTGTAGGAAAGATGACCGAAACTTATAAAGATTGGCATAAGAAGCTACCATTCGCCCTCTATGCTTATCGAACATCTATCCGGACTTCTACCGGGGCAACGCCTTTCTCATTGGTCTATGGAATGGAGGCAGTTTTACCCATCGAAGTTGAGATTCCTTCCCTTAGAGTTTTGACAGAAGTAAAGTTAGACGAAGCAGAATGGATCCAATCCCGATACGATCAGTTGAATTTAATTGAAGAAAAGAGGTTGAAGGCTATACATCATGGCCAAATGTACCAAAAACGGATGATACGAGCTTACAACAAAAAAGTTCGTCCCAGAGAATTCCACGAGGAAGACCAAGTATTGAAAAAGATCCTGCCCATACAAAAGGATTTTCGGGGGAAATGGATGCCGAATTGGGAAGGACCTTATGTGGTAAAGAAAGCCTTTTCTGGAGAGGCATTGATATTGGCCAAAATGGATGGCAAGACTCTACCTAATCCTGTGAATTCAGATACGGTTAAGAAATACTTCGCCTAAAAAAAAAAGGGGGGGAGAGGCCAAGGTGAAAACTCACAAAGAGCATCTTGAGACCAAAGGGATTTTGAATTGAAAACCCACAAATGGGCGATTCAAATTTTGATCAAAAGTGGGGCATGTGATACCCAAATTAACAAGGAGGAGAGATGTTGCACCTTGGGGCATCTACAGGAGTACTCTAGATCCCCTAAGCACATATTAGGCAAAAAGGGAGTCCTCAAGAAGTTCGTACAGAGAAGCTCACGCTGCGATATCTGAGGCACCTATTTTCTTTTTTATTCATTTTGTATTCTTACAACACTAGTTGACTATGATTAATTTATTCCCTTCAAATTTTGTTTCTGACAAATTTCAGTTCTGTCATTATTGTGATCTTTTCCAAGCATTTTGCATTAAAATGATGATTAATGGATTATTGACACTTTCACAAAAGAAGTTCTGTATATTACTCTGAAAAGTTTCTAAATCGTACAGGAACCTGAAACAGGGCCATTATTTAGAACTAACCCAAACTTAAAGATTGGAAACACTTGAGAAGAAAGAGTTTAAATTTGGGCCACCAATTTGGGTTTCTGTTCAAAGACCTAAGATTAATAAGAAGACAGGGTACCGATTCAGTGAAAGAACCTTGACGAACAAAGAGCGATGATGACCTAAATATTAAAAGGGAATTCATGCTCACAACATGCTGCACTTATAGAACATTCATAGCATTGCTAGTTAGGAACAATCGATTCAATTCGATCATAGCATCCTAATTTTTTGGCATAAGCATAAATACATGGAACTGATTTCACAGGTCATATCCCTAGAACCAGTAAATTCACAAGCCTTAACCCCCTAGGCGGTAGGGTAATAGGCTGAATTACCAATTTTCTCCCTGAAATGGCGTTGGAGCGGCTAAAAGCCATGACAGATCTCATTGAAGTTTCAGCGAACTTTCTCTCTGAAATGGCAATGGAGCGGCTAGAAGCCACGACAGATCTCCTTGAAGTTTCAGCGAACTTTCTTCCTGAAATGGCAATGGAGCCGCTAGAAGCCACAACAGATCTCCTTGAAGTTTCAGCGAACTTTCTTCCTGAAATGGCGATGGAGCGGCTAGAAGCCACAACAGATCTCCTTGAAGTTTCAGCGAACTTTCTCTCTGAAATGGCGATGGAGCGGCTAGAAGCCACAACAGATCTCCTCGAAGTTTCAGCGAAGAAAATCAAAACAAGTCTTATCTCCCTGAAGTTGCAGCGGAGTAGACTGAAGTTTACAAGTCTTATCTCCCTGAAGTTGCAGTGGAGTAGACTGAAGATGGCAAGTCTTATCTCCCTGAAGTTGCAGTGGAGTAGACTGAAGATGGCGAATCTTATCTCTCTGAAGTTGTAACGGAGCAGAGTAAAGCAACGAGATTTGAATGAAGCTACTTGAAAGAAGAAGCGCCCAGAGAAGTCAAGACTAGGCAGGTCCCAGTAAATTTGGCCATGTTTATGGTCTTTGCTCTGTTCTCGTTGCACGACAATGAGCAAAGAGGGGCAGCTGTAGACACCAAATTTACCTGGGCCCGCAAATACCCAACCCAAAATAACCCACTGACCCAAAATAACCCCAAAGCCCAAACCTAAAATTTTTTCAGACCCTAGACCCATTAAACCCACTATCAGTTACAAGCCCAAATTTTTACCCTAGGCTCACTCCCAACATTTTCAAAAAAAAAACCCTAGCCCCCTATCTCCTTTAGCGCCGAACCTAGCCCCGAGACTCCTGTCACCACCACTACTGGCCACCTGCTCCGCCACCAACAGCCCCTGCAAAGAAAAGACACGAATTTAATGCGGAAATAGTGAAGGAAACAGAGAATTTTTGTAAAAAAATCAACTCTATAAAAGTTGAAGGGACCGAAAATGGAAGGGGCTTTTTTTTTTCTCTTCTTCTTTTCTTTTCTTTCGGCTTCTTCTCTAACAAAGAAGGCATAAATATTGTAACACAAAAAAGTTGAATATTGAAAGGTGATTATTTCCAAACGTTTTGATCTACTTTCTCTGAATCTATTTCATCCCTCATGATTTATATATTATAATATAACAAAAGTATAGAAAGAGGAGAAAAAGAAACTATACCTCGCGATTAGGCCGTCGGTCCCCTTTCGCTTCGCCGAAATCGGAGTTTGAAAAGGGGAGGATTCGAGGCCAACAAAGTAATACACCAGATTTGCGAGCGCCGACAACCGTTCCTAGTGGTTGGCCGTCGTTCTCGAAGGAGAACCATCCGAATCGGTCAGAAGAGGACGAAATGGTGGGGTTGGCGGGGCTGCCTCTTTAGTTTCGGCAGAATGGAAAGGAGGGGCCTGTTTCTGGGATGTTTGATTAGATAAATGAAAGGATTAGGGTTTTTTAACCCAGATTGTAAAAAACGGCACCGTTTGGGCCTGTTCTAGTGGCCCCAAAACGGTGCCGTATGGACCTTACCCGCGCGACCAGATCCAACACCCAAGGGATCCGCATGTTTCGGCCTTTGAGGGCTAATTGCGCCTCAGGTCCCTCCCCTCTGCTCGCTCGGTCAATCGCGTCCCAATCGCTTGTTTATTTTTCTTTAAAATTTGCCCTGTAATTTACACGCGTTCGCGTTTTAGTCCACATCTCTGCTCTGCATTGAAGAACTTGGTTTATTTCCAGTTCTGGTCCTTATGCGTTGACGCGCGTCGCATATTGATCCTCCTTTGATTACTTTATTCTTAAATCGGCCCATTTGCTTTAATTGTGTTTTAATTTGATCCTTTTCCTTGTTTTTTTGTTCCAATTTTGCCCAAATTTCTTATTTTAAGTTTAAGAAGGTCCCTCACTTGTATTATGTCCATTTAAATATCATCATATTTATAGCTATACCTCATTTTTACGTTATTGATCATTTTTACGATGTCATTCATTTTTATTTGTGATTGGGAATTCGTTTTGTTATCTTTATTATCGCTAATACGATCATTTCATTTTAGTCTTTTATTATTATTATCGTTCCATCAACATTTCCCATTATCACTATTGTAAATTTATTATTTAGTTCCTAATAATGTGTTGTTGTCATGATTTATCTTATTATCATTATATTACCATTGTTGTATCATCATGATGTTAAGTTAACTAATTTTACGTTGAATCTATCATGTTATATATCTTGTTTGTGTGGTACTCTCGTTTATATTTATTTACATTATTATTATCAATCTTTCCGGTTATCCTTTCCAAACATAGCATGTATTTTGTATTACTAAATTAAAAATACCTTTTTTGTCAATATTATTATTAGCTTTATTTTATGTCTATTATTATTTCAATATGATTATTAACTTTATTTTATGTCTATTATTATTAATATTATATTATTTCATATAATTATTTTCGTATATACATTTGTCAATTAAAAATGAATTATGTGAATCACGTGTCGTCTTAAATTATTTTAAAATGTTATTACATATATATATGTCAAATCCATAGAGTTATGCATTTTATACCTATAGTTTCATTTGTATGTAGAAAATATGTTTTTAAATCCCATATAGCTTATGATAAAACTAATTTAATTTGTATACATATTCTTTTATTCTACATTTATTTACATATAT
The DNA here is from genome assembly GCA_025698475.1 of Gossypium anomalum. Lineage (NCBI taxonomy): Eukaryota > Viridiplantae > Streptophyta > Magnoliopsida > Malvales > Malvaceae > Gossypium > Gossypium anomalum. Next base: position 51,981,140 of record CM046966.1, on the reverse strand, counting down.
ATATATATATACACGCCCATAAATTGTAAATCCGATGTGTTCTTGAAACTATTACATTTGTCATATCCTTGCATATTTTTTTTATACATATTCTTCTTTAATTTCTTTTTTTTTTTGTATTCTTTGCATTTGAATAGGGTATTAGGTTATATATATTATGGTGGTATATTACTTTCATTTTATATTGTTATCATATTAATTATTCTTCATCCATAATTAGGAATGTTCTTAAAATTTGGTCGCTATCTCGTTAATTTATTAAACGAATTATATTATATCTCTTTCACCTATCATAGCATTTTATACATGTTTTTTTGTATTTTCAAACATTGTTTATATTTTTTAACCCTTTAAAAAACGATCGTACCGTTTTATTTCAATTCGAATTCGTATATTACAAGCCGCTTTCATAGTTATTCGTCGAAATTCCTTAAAACGAAGGCGATATTCGATGTTTAGCAATTCGAGGAATCGTGCCCTACCGTGCTGGGTTACAATTTCTCGTTTGCTCTAAATAATCGAATATCTCTTTAGAATTTCATTCATGTTTTCTAAATTTTTTAAGACAAAGGAAGTATTCGATGTTTAGCAATTCGGGAATAGTGCTCTATCGTGTTGGGTTGCTATCTCCCATTTGTTCCAAAAATCGAATATCCCTTTTCAATATTCATCCATGCTTTCTAAAAGCGATATAATGTCCAACGCCTGAAAGTCCGAGGAATTATGCCTTACCGCGCTGGGTTTCAAGTTCTCATTGGGCTAAACAGTTGAACATTCTTTTGAAATTTCCAAATTATGAACTTTTTGAAAGTCGAAATCTATCCTGTTTCCGAGGGTATAAAGGATCGCGTCCTACCGTGCTGGACGTGGTGCTATATTCTTCTGAAACAAGAAGATTTTGATGACCAATTCAAATTATTCAAAATACAAAAAGAACCTCATTTCAAAATCATTTTAAATCTTAGACACAAGGATAATATTTAATCAATTTGGTACCAATTTTGGGCGTAATGAGGGTGCTAACCTTTCCTCATACGTAACCGACTCCCGAACCTATTTTCTCAAAATTTTGTAGACCAAAACCATAGTTTTAGTAAACCAAAATGTTTTATTAAAACTATCAAATCGCCAGGTGATCCAATCACACCTAAACAAAAAAGATTGGTGGCGACTCCATTTTTGCTTTTCCTAAAAGTCGATCCCCATTGTTTTAAAAAAATGGTTTCGACAACGAGCGTGTGGGCTTATATTACTGAAATTATCTGTAGGGTCGCACGAGCCATCCTAATCGACCGTGGGCCTATCATAGGGTCGGTAAATGCTATCTAGCCCTAAACCTAAGTGATCGATTAGACTGGAATATGGTTATGAGCATGCATATTTTGTTTATCTGTTATCTGTTTACAAAAGCATGTTAAGTATGATTTATCTGTTAATTCTGTATGCATGTTCTGTTAATATGATTGGGGTGGGATGATGTATATTGGAGGAAGTGTTTTGAAAGGCTGATTATGATTAACATCTAGCAGTATGGTTGCAATATATCTGATATGTGCTGTATCGGTACAACGTGGTGTGTAGGGCTGGGTGGGTATTTTAAACCTCACCTAGTGTGCAGGGATGGTCAGAGATGGTGTGTAGAGGATGGGGGTAGGACTCTGATATCTGATTTGCATATTTGCACCTGAAATGGGCTCAGGCCCGAATCTGTATCTGTATCTGACATGGGCCCAGGCTCGATTGTGAATCTGTTTGATTTATATTATTCTGTATATGCACATGCTTAATTCTGATGGGTTACATAATGAGTTTACGTAAACTCACCCCTATTCTGTTTGTCTGTATAGGTAACGCACAGTCTTAGGCAGATCGGTGTAGCGGAAGACTCAACGGTGACCACCTATTTTACTGTTTTGTTTTGTTTTGTTTTGGGTTATTAAGTTTTGGCACCGAGGTTGTATTTTCTGGGACTCTGTGTAACACCCCAAACCTGGCCCAGACGTTATGGCCGAATCTGTGATGCCACATTAAACATCGTTTTGTTTGAAAAATCTGAGCTATAATAAAACCCTTGTAGTGATCTTTTACTCAACTTTAGGGTGTCTTATTCATTGTTAAAACCCAAGTAGGTTTTGCAAAAAAGATTAGTCATCTTAGATTGTTATTACACCTTAAAAACAATGTTTAATGCGGAAGCTTTGAAAATACGTTGTAATAGCGTGGTGTTTTTAAAACATTTATTCTTATGAAAACCGCAACCTACTTCTAACAGATGAGATCCAAGATATATAAAAACCCAAACCAAAAATAAAACTTTAAAAAGGCTTTATTACATAACGAATACCCAAATTAAATAGCTTAAAGGTAAAAAGTTTAAACAGAAGCAGTAGCAGTTGTGTGGCCTCCATCGAGTCCCTCACAGCACCGATTCGCCTAAGGATTACCTGCGTAGATAAGTAGAACAGTGAGTCAATGAAACTCAGTGTGTAATCCTTTAATGAACAAATAGTCTAACATATATTAAACAAACCCGATGCAGGCTTAAGCCCGCGTTTGATGTCGATCCGATCTCGATTAGGGCCTTAGCCCATTCAAGAATGAGATCGGTGTGGGCCTTAGCCCAATTCATAAATAGTAACAGAAATGCAAACAGAAGTCCTACCCATCCATCCTCTACACTCCAATCTGTCCAGTCTTACACTCCATGTGGGGATAAAATTGACCCACCCATCCCTACACTCTAAATATAGCACCGATTGCGACACTAAACAGTATTTGTAGCAGAGTTGCCAGTACAGTACAATTCCTCCAAATATATCAAACCCACCCCCATGCAACATGTCATGTCATATAATTATACGTGTATGCAAAGTATCATGCTCGAATATAGTCAAACATATCATAAGGGTATATCAGTCATTTTACCTATTATAGGTATAACAGTCATTTCATCAGTATGGGATCTAAGCGTACTTATCGACCCAACAATAGGTCCATAGTCGTCTTGGGCGACCCTGCAACCTTAACAATCAAACAGTGAAATGGGCCTAAAGCCCATAACACGACCTATGTGGGTCCACACGCTCGTGTGGCCCAATAAGCCCAAAAATGGCCTTGGCCGTGTGAACTACACAACCTGGCCCATTAATCTCCATACGTCCGTGTGGTTTACCCGTGTGGGGCCCGTGAGGCTTACACGGCCCATTTTGGCCCATCATGGCCCAAAACAACCTAAGCCCATGAAAACACTCATGGTGGCATCTACTATCAAACGCCCACGTTTTATGCGTTCGGATCACCACATGAACGAGCGCACACTCGTGTAGCGTCAATAGGCATATTTTTTGGCTTTTGCCGACTAACAGATATTGCAGTGTGATTACATACCTGTTTGCGAAATGTGTGTCTAGCTTAAGAGTCCCCCAAACCTACATTCAATTAAGATATTCCGTTAGTCGCTTGGTACTAGGGTTAACCACCCTTCTTTATCCTCAACTTAAAATAACATCCGATACTTGCCTTGATTCTAAGAGTGATTAGCCTTGTTAGAACCGTTGATGAAAGCTGATTTACTCTCCTAATCGAATAGCTGCATTGACAGCGAAACCCATTAATGATGACCACAAAAACACATGACTTGAGACTATAATATGGCTTATTGAAAACACAAAACCAAGGATAGGAGAAAATAGGCAATCGGCCAACACCTTCCTAAACAAGTCATGCACTAGTTGAACACGATAATCGCAAATAGAATTACCTTAATCGAGTGAAGAGGGAAAGGTTTCGACTGCTTCAGTATTTACTAACAACTTTTTCACTCCCTGAAAAATTCTAGAAACCGAAAGAAATACTACACCTAGGAGAGGGAAGATAAGAATCGGCAAGAAAGGAAGGAGTATTTGGCTTTTAACAATGCGAGAGTACTTACCGACTTGTTAAAGAACAACACCAAACCACAACAAAAGGGATGGAGTATTCGAACAAAATAGCAAGGTGGACAGAAATAAACTTTGATAACCATGAAAGTCGAAAGAGGGGAGATGGTATATTTGGCCAAAGGAGGAAGAAGAGAGGAAATGTGAAGAAAAGAAGGTGTATTCCGTCAAGAGGGGAAACGTTAGAGTAAGGGAGAGGAAGAAATGAGTCGGCTCACCACCCAGGCAGAGGTATTCGGCCAAAGAGACTTGATACGAGAGAGAAGAGGAGCACAGGCAATCGGTGGACAAAAAATGTTAGAGGAGAACAATTCGAAAAAGACCAAAATGACAAATACGAAAGAGCCAAAACCAATAGGTAGGAATTCGCACCAAGGAGAAAAGAACCGAAAAGAAATGACCAAACCTGCAGATTTTGCTCAAAAGTCGAAAATGCCAGAAGTGATATTCCAAATTCGGCACACCCACTACCACTCCATTCAAAACTCCTAATTTTTCTCCCCTATTGCTCCTAAGATCACTCAACCATATCCCACTCATCCAAATCCCTACCAGCTGAAATTCCCTCCAACCAATCCCTAGTATTCGGCCACAACTCCTCACACTCCTCCAACACCCCAATTTCAGTCCAACCACAACACCTTCCCAACGTCAAGAGCAAAACAAAACCAAAATATTCTCTTGTGTTGTCAAGCCTCGAACCTCAGATCCCCCATAACACTCCACATGCCACTAACCCCTAGACCAACAAGCTTTTTTATGTCATGAACTCCCCTCAGTCATTTAAAAAACAACTGTCTAGAGTCAAAGGTTTCATTTAAGCAAAAAACAAAACTTTTTGCACAAACCAAAGCTTGAACCCAAGACTTCCCAGGACACTCAACCATCGAGACAAGTATGCATTTGAGTTACACAACATATAGAAAATAAGTACCTATATTTTGAGGCGTTACACTCTGGACTCTTTTAAGATTTTGACGTTGGTTTCTGGTTTTTGGTTTTACTTATTTATAAGTGTGATGGTTTTCTAAAATCTTAAACAGATTTTCTAGTCACAACGTTTTTTTACAAGCTTCCGCTACAAACACGTTTTATCTCTAAATGATTAACTGAAAGAAAGTTTGAAATTAATTATAACGCTAAAGGCTAATGAACTGGAAAGATTTTAACTTAACGATAATGGTTTTTCAACCCATTTCATGTGACACTTCCGGATTCAGCCATAACGTCTAGGCCGGGTTTGGGGTGTTACACTAACTTTGAATACACACACGGTCTGGCACACAACCTGCGACACGGCTGCGTGTCTTGACTTCGAAAGTTCACATGGTCTGGGCTATGTCACATGGCTGTGTGACCCCTGTTTTGCAAATTTTCAAGATTTTCTAAAACTTTCTGATTTGATTCAATTTGATCCTGGATCATCCTCAAATTATTTTTTAGGGCTCCGTAAGTCCGATTTAAGCTCCATAAGTGTATTTATTCTATAAATTGATTTCGTTTGTTATATGTTTGTTAGTTATTTGTTTAATTGGTCTGAAATGAAATGAAATGAAATGTTCTATATTCCTTGGTAACACTTTGTAAATTTTTAAGATTTTCTAAAACTTTTTGATTTGATGCAATTTGATCCTGGATTATCCTCAAATTATTTTTTAGGGCTCTGCAAGTTCGATTTAAGGGTCCATAAGTGTATTTATTCTATAAATTGAATTTGTTATATGTTTGTTAATTATTTGTTTAATTGGTTTGAGATGAAATGAAATGTTCTATATTGCTCGGTAACACTTTGTAATCTTAATCCAATAACAGAGACAAGTTGGGGGTGTTACAATTTGGATTAATAAACTACTTTGTATATTAAAAAAATGTTTAGCTACTTTGGATTAATTAGTTAATTTATATTTGGATTAATTGTTGTTAAATTTGTGAATTTGGCAATAGCCACATGTTAGTTTGCATTATGAACTTTTATCTTTCAAATTATAAAAAATATCATATAGAAAAAACAATATTTAAAAAGTAAATGGGTTCGGATAGATTGATTATTTATATTGTTATTTAAGTTCTTGATTGAGTTAGTGTTACGAATCAATTGAGCATAAACTCAATTAGGAAAGTTATGAAAATATTTTTTTGTAATTAAAATAAGTTATATTATTCAAAGGTATTTGAGTCTTTTCATTTAAAAAAAAGCTCATTTTTCTTTTGCGTGTGATTGGATTTGAACTTATACTATTTAGTATTAATAGAACATTACTTTTAGCACTAAACCAAAGCTTCATTTTAATCTAATATTTACAATTTAAATGAATTATGCATAGTTTATTACCTTCATCAATTATATATATACTTACTATTATTTAAGTCCCTGATTAAGTTGTTGTCATGAGTCAACCGGACACCAATTCAGTTGGAGAAATTATGCAAATGTTCTTTTATACTTAAAATAAGTTATATTATTTGAGGGATTTAAACCCACATCAATTACATTAATAAAATCTTGAATTTATCACTTAGCTAAACTTTATTTTAATCTTTTTTATACATTTTAGTTTTATCATGCATACTTTATTACCTCTATCAATTGTACATATTGTTGATTGAGTTAGTGTTAGAAGTTAACTCGATGCCAACTCAATATTGATGACAACATCATGTCAAACAATTGTATTTATTTAGTATTTGTAACTTGATGTATTTATGTGTTTAAATCTTATTTTACTCACAAATTAATATAATTTTTTCCATTTTAATATCATATTATTTAATGTATTATTATTAATTAGTTTCAAACCATATATTTATAACTTATAGTATGTAATTTTTAGATAACCTTTATATTATAAATTTGTTGTTTCCGCATACATACGTGTGTAATAATATTTCATAATATTGTTTATCGAGTTGTGTCATAAGTCAACTCGTCACTAACTAAGATTGATTACAACACTATAATAATCAATTGTACTACATTTAGTATTCTTAATATTTTGTATTTACATGTTTAAATATCATTTTACTCACAATTTAATCGATTTTTTCATTTTAATATCGTACATATTTCATGTGTTGTTATTAATTAGTCTCAAACCATACATTTAATTAATTATTTTATGTTATTGTTAAACCGTCCTTTTTATTCTAAGCATGTTGTTTCCACATGGATACACGTATGATAGAATTTCTAATAATAATTTAAGTCAATTGTTCCAATCGTTATAAATTATAGTCAGTTAGATTAATTAAATATAAATAATAGTTTAAAATAACCAAATATTCACCTTTAATAATTATAATTTTTTAAAATTTAAAATTGAATAGAATATAAAAATATAATGACTTATTTGACCTTCCAATTTTACAAAAAAAAAAACATTTTAGTTTTTCACTTAAATTTTCACCCCTTTTAATATTTAAACTTGCGTTATTTGCCAAATCACCCTAAAATGGATGAAAATATTAATGTCGGTTAACTTTGCTAATGTGACATATTAATAATTAATTATTTTTTAAAATTTAATTTGACATATCAATAATTAATTTCTAACTTGGCATACACGTGGATGCCACATTAGTAAAGTTAATGTATGTTAACTTTTTCATCCATTTTGGGGTGATTAAACAAATAATGTAAGTTTAAGAATTAAAAAAAAGGTGAAAAATTAAATGGAGGACTAAAATGACTTTTTTATAAAGTTGGAGGTTGTAATAAATCTTATGCCTAATTAGGGACGGATCTAGGATTTTACTTCAAGGGAGACGAAACTTCTAAATCCGAACAACTTTTTTTTAATGTAAAAAAGTGTCAGTTCTTCTCGGGTACTTTCTTTTTTTCCTTATAAAAATCAATTTTTTTTAAAGCATGAATGATTTAACTGAAAAAATTAAAAAAAAAAAATCAAACTATACAAAATTAAATAATTTTTCCAATATGTAAAAAAGAATAACTAATACTATACTAAAAAATTCATAAATATCATTATAATTCCAAAAATTAAATTAAAAAAGGCTTGGTATATCGTTCAGGAGCTTGAGAAGATTCGATATTTGATTTTTTTCCACTAATAACAAAATGTTAAAGAACCGGTTGATCATGATTACTTTCTGACACCTTTTTCTTGAAAAAGGATTCGACTTTTTTGTTGACCGTAGTTTAATAAAAAAACCTCGAGTCTGTAATAAAATATTAAACAATAACATGTTAGGAAAATGAAAAAAAAAGTCAAATAAATAAAGAATATAATTTATGCAAAAATGTTTATTGAGAGGTTTTCTACATAAGGAGTCAAGAGGAAGATAAATTGTATTTTTTTTACTCTATAGTCTTGATATCAAGCTCCTTTCTTTTTCTCTTGGTAGTGTTGACACCTTGTTAGAAGAAGATAATTCTTTAGTAAGACATACAAATCAATATACAAGAAAGTTACTAACCTAATATATATGGGTATAGGTTAAATAAATTAATTCTGAAATTTAGCTTTAAAGTCAATATTAGACCTCTAAATTTAGTATTTTAAAGACCATCATACATTAATATTTAATTTTTATTATTGAAATTATATAATTAAAAATTAAAAATATTTTATTAATATAAAATATGAAATACAAATTAATAAAAGGGGCGAACACTACATGATAATTTATATGTAAAATCTAAAAAAATCTAAAAGTTTGAAGAGGGGCAAATATAAATGAAACGGAATTAAAATCAAATCACAAACCGAATGAAGATGACGTGGTGTAAAGTGTAAACTCAAATCGGGTCAAAAACCTTTGAAAAAAATGGGGTAAAAAACCCGCCCAATATAAAAAAGCGCGCCCCTCGCTAATCCAAAGTCCATGAAACCAAGTTATTATTTGTCATTACTCTCTCTCCATAAAGAAAGAAGCCTAGTCAAACCAACCAACCACCAATCCCTTTCCCCTTCAATCTTCCTTCGCACTCTAAGATTTAAAATTTTGAAAAACAATTAAAACGTGGACCCCACTCGCCAGCTATTTCTCCCTTACCCCTTCGCATTTACCCGCCACCCACGCGACAACAACAACACACACTCGCACTCTCCAAGGAAAAATTAAGGAGAGAACGAAAGAAAAAAAGGAACAAAAAGAAAAAAAAAAAAAAAAAAGAGGGGCAATTCGACGCTCCGATCCTAATCCAATTTTGGCGGGAAACTTTCAAAAATTTTCTCATTACGAGGGAAAGTGAATCTCTAATTTTAAAAACCTTAGTAGGTTTCTCTCATTATATATGTTCTTCTTCGGGCTTATGCTTTGCGTTCAAGCCGGAAACCTGTTCGACGAAATTCCCTAAGAGTGAGTGCCCATCAAGAACAAAACAAAACCAAATTTCAAGAAAATATGTATGTGGTTAAGAGAGACGGAAGGCAAGAGGCGGTCCATTTTGACAAGATTACCGCGAGGTTGAAGAAGCTCAGCTATGGTCTTAGCATTGACCACTGCGATCCCGTGCTCGTCGCTCAGAAGGTTTGTGCTGGTGTTTACAAAGGGGTTACTACTAGCCAGCTTGATGAATTGGCTGCTGAAACTGCCGCTGCTATGACCGCTAACCATCCCGATTATGCTTCCGTAAGGGTTCTATTTCTTTTTTAATTTTGTTTTCAAAACATGGGTAGTTTTTGCTGATTAAAACGTATGATTGCAGTTGGCAGCCAGGATTGTTGTTTCGAATTTGCATAAAAATACTAAGAAATCATTCTCCGAGACGTAAGTGCTTTCAATCTAAAGTTGTTAGTGCTTTCTTTTCTTTGTTGGGGAGGATGCAATTGATGTTTTGAGAATGCGTGGTTTGTAAATGTAGGATCAAGATCATGTACAATCATTTCAACGAGAGATCTGGACTGAAGGCTCCTTTGATTGCTGATGATGTTTATGAGATCATCATGGAGGTATTCTGATAATCTTTTAATTTTCTTCTTTTATACGCTCAAATTTTGGTGGTTGTTGTTGATCATGTTGAATTATTTTATTTTAAAACATGTAATCATTAGAACTGACCTATGGCTTAGTTTCAAATTTTTAATTAACGTCAAAATTGTGTCGTGCTTATAGAAGGTAGCAACATATTTGTGAAAGACAGCGTGTTTGAATTTCTTTTTGGTTGTTTGGTTTGTTCTTTGATTTTGTTTTTCTTGCTTTAATTTGCAAATTTTTGTAATGGGTTTTATACGTATTAATGAATTCTGTATAATTGTTTTGGTTTCAGAATGCTGCTCGGTTGGATAGTGAGATCATATATGATCGTGACTTTGACTATGATTACTTTGGCTTCAAAACCCTGGAGAGGTCTTATCTCTTGAAAGTTCAAGGGAAGGTTATAGAAAGGCCTCAGCACATGTTAATGAGGGTTGCTGTTGGAATTCATAAAGATGACGTTGATTCTGCTATAAAAACTTATCACATGATGTCTCAAAGATGGTTCACTCATGCTTCTCCCACTCTTTTCAATGCTGGCACGCCAAGGCCTCAAGTATGTATTGCATACAAACAAGACATTAAGTTCCTATACTTAAATGCCATTGTTTACTAACTATTTTGCTTACATGCATAATTTTTGGATTCTTTTCTGTCAGTTGAGCAGTTGCTTCTTGGTGTGCATGAAAGATGATAGTATTGAAGGAATATATGAAACTTTGAAGGAGTGTGCTGTTATCAGCAAATCAGCTGGAGGAATTGGTGTTTCTGTTCACAATATTCGAGCCACAGGTAGTTATATTCGTGGAACAAATGGTACATCTAATGGAATTGTCCCAATGCTGCGGGTGTTCAATGATACTGCTCGATATGTTGATCAAGGAGGAGGGAAAAGAAAAGGTATGGTCAATTCTGTATGATGTTATGACAATGTCTGGTTTTTTCTTTTACTAAAAAATGATGTGGACTTGTTCAGGTGCTTTTGCTGTGTATTTGGAGCCATGGCATGCTGACATTTTTGAGTTTTTGGATCTGAGGAAGAACCATGGAAAGGTATTTTTATATAGCTTGAATTTATTTGCATGGGCTATAATGATTTGTTTTTAAGTTCTAAATATCATTATTTTACTTGGTTGTAATGATGTATAGTAATAAATTGCATCCAACAATGCCTTTGTTTGTGTAGGAAGAGCACCGGGCTCGTGATCTATTCTATGCTCTTTGGGTGCCTGATCTTTTTATGCAAAGGGTTCAAAGTAATGGCCAATGGTCATTGTTCTGTCCTAATGAGGCTCCAGGCCTGGCAGATTGTTGGGGTGAAGAATTTGAAAAGCTGTATATTCATTATGAAAAAGAGGTTAATACTATTCTACCTATTGTTATTATTTTTCCAACTGAAATTGGGTACCAAAAGTTCTTTTGTTAATATCTAGGGCAAGGCAAAGAAGGTTGTCCAAGCACAGAACCTGTGGTTTGAGATCCTGAAATCACAGATTGAAACTGGGACCCCTTACATGCTATTTAAGGTGATTTGTCCAAACAAGCCTTATATTTTTCTTGTGTATTTATGTTCTAAGATGAGTATCATGATCTCAACCCTTTGTTTCCCCTCACTTTATTTCAGGATACCTGCAATAGAAAAAGTAACCAGCAAAATCTTGGCACCATTAAATCTTCAAATTTGTGTACTGAGATAATTGAGTACACAAGTCCAATGGAAACAGCTGTGTGCAATCTGGCATCTATTGCACTACCTAGATATGTGAGGGAAAAGGTAAGTGATACATAGTGCTAATGTTGCCCACAGTTGTTCCCCTGGGTCTGCTTATCTATACAGTTAGCCTGATTACATTTTTTATCTTCAGGGTGTTCCACTGGAGTCTCATCCATCTAAGCTTGTTGGGAGTAGAGGATCTCAGAATAGATTTTTTGACTTTGATAAGCTGGCAGAGGTTTGATTCTTTACCTTGCAGTTGTACTCATCCATCTGTTACTAGATGGATTCTAATCTCTCTAGCACATCTTTGTGATGGAATGGTGTATTATCATGATTGAGATTTCTTTTTCTTGTGATTTGTCAGGTTACTGAAATTGTAACCAGAAATCTTAACAAAATTATTGATGTTAATTACTACCCCGTTGAAACTGCCAAAAGATCAAATTTGCGTCATAGGCCCATTGGTATTGGAGTTCAGGGTCTTGCAGACACATTCATCTTACTTGGCATGGCCTTTGATTCACCTGAGGTATGTCACAAATAGATTGATTTCGTATGTTTTTTATCCTGAATTAATTTATCTGCTATTTTACTGGTTTTGGATTTTAGGCTCAACAGCTGAACAAGGACATTTTTGAGACCATATACTATCATGCTCTGAAAGCTTCTTCTAGTTTGGCAGAGAAAGACGGCCCCTATGAGACATATGCTGGCTGTCCTGTTAGTAAGGTTGGTGATTAAATAATGAATTTGGATTTTGGTTATGTAATGGGACATATGGACAGTCGATGGTTCTTTAAAGTGCATTCAAAGAATTTGGATTTTGGTTATACAATTTGATTGCAAATTGCAGTATCTTAGATGCTCATTGCTTAAGTCTGTTTTGCTCACTGCTGAGTTGTGTGTTCAATTGCAGGGCATTCTTCAGCCTGACATGTGGGGTGTTACTCCTTCAGGTCGGTGGGATTGGACTGCTCTTAGGGACATGATAACCAAGAATGGAGTGAGAAATTCACTATTGTTAGCACCTATGCCAACTGCTTCAACTAGTCAGATTCTTGGGAATAATGAATGCTTTGAGCCATATACCTCCAATATTTATAGTCGTAGAGTTTTGAGGTTTGCCCTGATTTCCTATTAATCATCCCTTCCATTTATTTATTGTCCATTGCTTAAAAACAATTTTTCTGTCTTATCTCCAGTGGGGAGTTTGTAGTGGTAAACAAGCATCTTCTTCATGATTTAACTGAGATGGGTCTTTGGTCTCCTGTTATTAAGAACAACATAATACATGAGGATGGTTCTGTTCAGAATATTCCAGAAGTACCTCATGAGCTGAAAGCAATTTACAGGTGTTTTTAATTTCCCTCCTCTCAACTAGGGCCAAGTCCCCTATTCTGTTCTTTTTTTGCTATCATTTAGAATGAACTGTGAAACTAAGATTTATGCTTCTCTTTAATTTACTAGGACTGTTTGGGAAATCAAGCAAAAGACACTGGTTGACATGGCTGTTGATCGTGGATGCTTCATAGACCAGAGCCAAAGCTTAAACATACATATGGACCAACCTAATTTTGGAAAACTAACTTCCTTGCACTTCTATGCCTGGTCTAAGGTATTAAAATTTGGTCTTTATTGCGATTAAACCAATGCAAATGCCAATTGTTGCATCAAAGATTGCTGATCCACTGTTAATATAGGGTCTGAAGACTGGTATGTATTATCTAAGATCTCGAGCTGCAGCTGATGCAATCAAATTCACAGTTGATACTTCCATGCTTAAGGTAATAGATATAAATTGGCGTTGAATTCACTCCATTTCAGTATCATTTAAATTTTGAATTCAATTGATACCAAGCATGTTATTTGTGGTAATATAGGAAAAACCAAAGGTAGCAGATGATGATACAAAAATGGCACAAATGGTTTGTTCCCTGACGAATCGTGAAGAGTGCATGGCTTGTGGGAGCTAAGCAGCAACAGCAGCACTTTTTGAAGCTTTTGGAAGTAAGCAAGTGCTAGAAACGCAAATTGGCGTTAGATAATTAGGGATGTGGCCTAAGTTAATGTAACTGTTTTAACTTGTTTGTATAGTATAGTTATGATTTTGGTTATCTCAAGGTTGCAGGCTTGGAATATATCTTTGGAATATGGAAACTTTCTTAATGTATAAACTAGTAGTCTTCCATGGAAGTTTGAAACTTGAAGCATAAAATCATTAATTAGATTCGACAGTACGCGACTTAAACACAACCCCTGTTTCAAATGGATGGAATAAAGAAAACTCACATTTGTCTCAGTACTTCATCCAACTCCTTTAATTTTGGCCTCCCTTAATGGAGGCTGCTGTCAGGTGCTTGGATTTTTGCTGCTTGGTGCTGTCTTTCCTTCCTCCTTAAGGTGGCAGGAGGTCAGGGTTGAGTTTTTCAGAATTCATTACGGGTTTGGTTGACAAAAAATCGAGAAATTAAAATTGGACCAATTTTGATTCAGAATTACTCAATTTCGGTTTGAATTTTTTATTTAATTTATAATTAATTTTAATTTTTATGATTTTAAAATAAATATTTTATATTTAAAATAATGATAATTTAAAATTATTATATACTTGAAATTTTTTTTCAACTATATATAATTTTTTAAAATTTATCAAATAATATTTACAAATAATAAACAAAGTTTATTTTATTATAAGATCCATGAATGATTAGTTTCCTTAGGGATATTAACAAGCAAATGTGTGAATAATTAACGGATGAATTAAGGTTCAAATATTAGTTAGTTGGTCTTAAATTATGTGTGATTAAACCCTAGGAAGTGGCGACCCTAGGAAGTCATTTAAGATAAATGAGATCAAAGATAAGTTTACTGAGTAAATTATAATTTACCCTAGTCAAGAAAGTGAGGTCAAGAGATAAGCGTGTATTGGTCAATTAGTTAATTAGTTAGAGGCCAAGAGAAAATAATTGGTTAATTAATAGTTAACTCGATAAAATTTGACTTCTGAAGTTAATTAGGAACACTGAAGTTATTTAATCTTCTGCCTTCTTAATTGGAATTAATTTCAATTGTTATTTGGTTGTCTTAATTTTCGATAATCTATGTTATTTTGGTTAATCACTTTTATTTGGTTGTTCGTAATATAATTTTAGATTATTACTATTTAGTCCTATTAGTGCAGAAAAGTAATTTAAGTTTAATTCAATCTCCATTGGGTACGGTTCTCGGAATACTTCACAGAGTGTTTCGTTGTAACATTCTTTAATATATTACAATTTGATCCATTGTGGACATCGTTGCTTTATTTCTTATCTATTTTGCTGTAGTATTTCTAGTCCAGATGATTACATGTCTGGCAATGGTCAAGTTGTTAGCGCCATTGTAGAGGAGGTTTCGACATTAAACTAAAATTTTATTTTTTTTGCATTTTAATAGGATAAATAGGAATATTTAGAACTATAGATACGAATTTTAATTTTAGTTATTTCAATTTTATTTTATTTTTCGGTTATTAATTTTATTTCAATTTCTCTTTGATTTCAGTGTATGACTTGAAGTGAAACCATCCCAATCGAGCCAAATCTTGAACCAGAGAGAATTCAGAGACGAACGCGTCAACAAATGCAAAACAATATGCCCGTGGTAGTTGATTTACCTTGGAAAAACCCTCTGTTTGACGAACCACTAGAACCGCAAGCATAGTTCCGAAAAGAGCCACTGATGGCTTGACAAGAGCGAAGTTCACGTGAATACACGCTACCCATGTAATAGCCCGTTTTTGGGTCAAATCGGAATAGTGGTTTCAGGACCACAAATCTGAAGTAGAAATATTTATTTTATTATTTCTTTAAGTTCTACAGCATGATAGAATAATTGTGTGAAAATTTCGTTAAGAAATTTTATTGATTGAGTGCCCAATTTGACTAGAAGGACTAAATTGCAATAAGTGCAAAACTTGAGTTCTACAAGTTAAAGGTGTCTAATTGCTATGAAATTTTAAATTGGAGGTCCTTAAATGGTAATTAGACCATTATAATTTAGGATGGACAAAAATGGACATGGTTAAGTAAAATTTTAAAGTTATACATTAAGGGTATTTTAGTAATTTAGTAAATAAAGACAAAATTAACAAATAGAAGTGTCCATCTTCTTCAATTTAGTCCCCCATAGTCGAAAATTGCAAGAGAAGACATAGTTAGGGTTTGGCCAAGCTTTCAAGCCCGATTGTAAGTCCGTTCTTGTCCCGTTTTTAATGCTTTTTACATTTTTGAGATCGTTGTAACTTGGTTTAGCTATTTCAAGGACTAATTTGAAGGAAAGTTAAAGTATAAAATTTTACCCATGTTGAATATGTTTGTATTTTGATGTTTGATGGTAGAAAATGCATGTTCGTTGTTAGTTAAACAACGTTTGTAAAGTGATTTTCGATAAAAAGGTCAAATAGGGACTTATTTGTAAAAGTCTATAAAATGTGTAGAAAAGTGTGAATGAATGAAAAATGTAGGCTACTATGAGTACAAACGACAATCGACTAGGCTTGGGTTGTGAAGAAATTGAATGAAATTCATTTTACGAGCCTAGGGACTAAATTGTAAAATGTTGAAAAGTTAGGGGCAAAAATATAAATTTTTCCATAATGTGTTTTGGGGCTGAATTAAATAATGTGATGATTAAATAAGTTAAATGTGGCATTATAGATCAAGAAAAATGAAGTTCGGTTCTAGATCGGGGGAAAACCAAAGTAATTGACGAATAGATCTCTTTGGCCATTTTTGAAATCGAGGGAAGTTTGTATGTTAAATAAGCTTTACTTTAAATGTATTTTAAAGGCTTTAATCTATGCATGAACTGTGAAATCGACCTTACAGACACATTTGACGACATTTTGACAAGCGAGAAATTCCAATCGAACCTTAGGAATAGATTAGGATACAAGTGACATGTCATTAGCGTTTTATGTTATGTGATCCGAGTGCTGGTCCTGTACGCCCTACCTGTGGCTGAGTATACTAGATATGTTGCAGTTACTTGATAGCTTGTGTAAGCAGCACCGAGTAGCTACGTCTTGACTGACAGCTTGTGTGAGCAGGCCCGTTGTTGGCTCGAGAGCGAGCATATATGTGATATGAGATAGAGTTAGCAATGGCTACATATGTGGCACCTTGTGTGCAAGGTTTCCTGAGTATCCAAATTTATTATTCCGAGTGGTTCATTGGGTATGACAAAGATGAGAATGAGTATGAAACCGTTATGAGTGGTACAAGTATGTCTACAAAACTTATGATTATTAAATTCACGAAATGATGAACTCAAGGTAAGATGTGATGGAATGAATTATGATAATGAGAATATGGTAAATTGCACTATCTTAAGTTATATTATTTACATGATAATGTATGGTAAGGTTAGCTTATTTCTTTCATACGAGCTTAGTAAGCTATATAGCTTACTTCGTTTTATTTTCCATGTTTTATAGAGTCACCAAGCTAGCTCGGATTGGAGATCGTCAGAGTTCGCATCACACTATCAACTGTCATTTTGGGTATCGGTGATCTTAACATTTTGAGAATATGGCATGTATAGGGACTTGGGTCATTTTGTTATATGTGTCATTATGAATTTGGCCAAATGTATTGGCTTGTAATTGTCAAAGGCTTGATGTGGTGTTTGGCCATGTAACTTGGCTCATTTTGGTTGAATTGGTTGTAAGATATATATATATATATATTTATATATGCATGCATGTGTAATTACTTCTTGTGTGATGTGGTTTATAAATGCTTGGTAAATGGTTGAATGTGGCTTAATGTTTTGTCGTTGAATGGTTAAGATTGTCTCATTGGTATGATAGGAAAACTAAGTAAAAATTATGCATGTTATTGGTAGCCATATTAGAACTTGTAGAATGTGATGATTGGTAGGATTTGGTTTGGTAAAATATGATATTGTAAAAGTATTGAGTGTGGATAATGAGATGACATGATTTGGCCTTATTTGTGAATGTTTTGGCTGCCTAAATATGCCATGATTTATGCCATTGAACTTGTGTGTGTGTAAGTGCAAATAAGGTTGACAAATGGCTTGGTAAATAGCCCTTATTTTAGTCCACACGGGTAGACACACGGGCATGTGTCTAGATCGTGTGTGACACATGGTCTGCCCCATGGGCATGTGTTTTGGCCATGTGTCCCTTGCACCTTAATTTTGAAAAATAGAATGCTCAAAATTGAGCACATGGGCAGAGACACAGGCGTATGTCTTAGTCGTGTGAGGGACACGGCCTCAAGCACGAGCGTGTGTCCCGACCGTGTGAAGTCTGCACCTATTTTATGAAAATTAAATTAACCATATGGCCTAGCACACGGGCGTGTGACTTGGCCGTGTGACCTCAATTTATTCATGCTTTGCAAAACAGAGAGTTACACGGGTTAATGACACGAACGTATGTGACCACACGGCCTGCCCACACAGGCGTGTCCCAAACTACACGGACGTGTGACTCCTGTTCATAGAAATTTTTTTTTAAGTTTTGTAAAATTTTCCTAAGTGCTCGGTTTAGTCCCTAACCACTTCCAAAGCATGTTTTGGGCTTGGTAGGCTTGTATTAGGGACTTTATGGTTGAATATAAATGATTTTAATTTGGATGCATATTTACGACTCGAAATTGTATGTTTGCTTGTAATGTAAGTTCGGTAATGCCTCATATCCTGTTCCAGCGTTGAATACAAGTAAAGGGTGTTACAACCCACCTTAAATATAGTTTGAGGCAATATCGAGAGGCCGATGATCAATGCCAATAATTTCAAAATCAAGACAGCCATCATCCAGATGATCCAAAATAATTTGCAATTTTGGGGCAATTTGATGGAAGACTCGCACAAACATTTAAAGTGATTCTTATAGATTTATGATACGTTTAACAAGGTTACTGATGAGGCCATCCGTCTTCGATTGTTCCTTTTCTTGCTTTGTGACAGTGCGTACGAATGGTTGGATTCGCAAGAGCCTGGTTCTATCATGACGTGGGCCAAACTAGTGAGGAAATTTTTACACAAGTTTTCCCCATTAGTTGAACCATTCAATTGAGGCGTGACATAGCTAACTTTAAGCAATTCAAAGGTGAAAACTTATACGAAGCGTGAGAACATTTTAAATCATTGCTAAGAAAATGCCCACATCACGAAATGGAAGAATGGTTAGAACTGCAAATATTTTACAATGGATTGGATGGTAACTTGAGAGCTAGATTAGATTGAGCATCCAATAGGGCCTTCATGAACAACACATATGAGCGAGCCTGTCAATTGATTAAGGACATGGCTATGAACTCATTATGTTGCCCAATGAGGGCTTCTCATAAAATCTAAAGCAGTCAATGACTAAAGCTGTAACAACTCGTTTT
This sequence comes from Gossypium anomalum, assembly GCA_025698475.1. Lineage (NCBI taxonomy): Eukaryota > Viridiplantae > Streptophyta > Magnoliopsida > Malvales > Malvaceae > Gossypium > Gossypium anomalum. The sequence continues at coordinate 51,962,145 of CM046966.1, read as the reverse complement.
TAGTCAAATCGGAACAGTGATTTTGGGACCATAAATACGTGGTCAAAATATTTATTTTATTATTATTTTATTGTTTACAGCATGATAGTATGATGGTGTAAAAATTTCGTTAAGAAATTTTATCGTTTGAGTGCTTAATTCGATAAAAAGGACTAAATCGCGTAAAGTGTAAAAGTTATGTTCTAATAGCTAAAGATGTCTAATAGCTATCGAATATTAAAGTGGAGATCCTTATGTGGTAATTAAGCCATTTTAATTGTGAGTGGACAATTATTTGCATGATTAAGTGATTTTAATGGTTTAAAATAAGGTTAAAAGTGTAAATTAATAATGAAAGTAAATTAAATTAAAGAAAAACAAGGTATCATCTTGTTTCTTCCTACCTATCACCGAAATTTAGACTTAGAAAAGCCATGGAAATAGCTTGAAGCATTTGACCAACTATCCCTTATGCAAGTAAGTGATTTTGACTCGACTTTTAATGATTTCTATGTTTTTGGAGTCATTGTAGCTTAATCTAGCTAGCCCAGGGGCTAATTTGCAAAACTGTTAAAGGTTTAGGATTTTACCATTGATAAATATGTGTGTATTTTGATGTTTGATGATATAAAATGAATAGTTGTTGATAGATAAACAACATTTGTTTAGTGATTTTTGATAAAATTGTCAATTAGGGATTTATTTGTAAAATATGAAAATTTTGTGGCAGAAATGTGAAATAAATGAAAAATATGGGCTACTATGTTAATAAGGGAAATTCGACTAGCCTGGGTAGGGACTTAATTGCATGAATTTGCATTTTTATGAGCTATGGACTAAATTGTAAAGAAATTAAAATATTAGGGGCAAAAGTGTAAATTTGCAAAAATATGTATTTTGGGCTAAATTGAATAGAATGAATAATAAATGGATTGAAATTGATTACATATAGATCAAGAAAAGCTGTAACACCCCTAACTCGTATCAGTCGTCGGAATAGGGTTTCGGAGCATTACCAGAACGTTCAGAAACATTTATAGATAAATCATGCAAGTTACTATTCAAATTCTGAAATAATTCATAACGTACCTTAAGTGGACCCTCGAGGTCCAAAACGAGTATTAGAATCAAGTCGGGACTTAATTGGGAACTCTAAGAATTTTTCGTGACATTTCAAAAATTTTTCAAGGTGCAGGGCTTACACGCTCGTGTGGTCCAAGGGACACGCGGTGTGACCCTGGGACACGTGTAACACCCTTTACCCATAACCGACACTGAAACAGGGTACGAGGCATTATCAGACTTACATCGAATCATTCAATCATATTTCACAACATAAACTTACATACAATTTAAAACTTTTATACATTCATCCACATTGTCCCTTATAAGGTTTTACGGTACCTTAAAACATGCTTAAAAGGAGTTCGGGACTAAACCGATAACTCCAAAAAACTTTACAAAACTTAGAAAATTTTCTTTACTGCATGGGTTACACGCCCGTGTCTTAGGCCGTGTGGATACAGGGCATACATACCGACTTCCTCACACGGCCAGACCACACGCCCGTGTGTCCAGCCCGTGTGCCTTGCACACGCCTGTATCCAAGCTGTGTACTCAACCGTGCCAAAACTAGCTTGTATTCTGTTTGTGATGTCAACAATCAAATAAGAGGCACACGGCCAAGGCAAACGCCCGTGTCCTCAGCTCGTGTGGCAAATGAAATTCCAAAATTAAGGTGCAGACTTTACACGGCCAGGGCACATGCCCATGGTGCAGGCCGTGGGTCACACACGGCCTAGACACACGCCTGTGTGTCTACCCGTGTGGACAACTTAAGGCTATTTTCCAAGCCAACCTACCACCCTCAATTTATACACACAAGCACAAATTCACTAGCCATTAACATGGCACATTTCAAACATGAAATAGGCTATCAAACAACCTCATTCAAGTCTAAATCATACCATTCCTATCATCAACTAAAACATGCTACATGACCTACTAAATCAACAACTAAATCACTTACCAAAATAAGCCATCACCTAGACATTATATATACATCACATAACATGAACCAAACTCACAATTTAAAGCCAATCAAAATGACCACAAACACACTTCATTTACAAGCCAAAATATACCATTATGACACTAGCCTATACATGCCATATACCAATATATACATAACTTCAAAAGTACCAAAATATTGATTGATAGTGCGATGACGCTTCCAGATGATTCCCGAATCTGAGTTAGCTTCGATGATCTATAAAACAGTAAAAAATAAACATAGTAAGCTTTAAAAGCTTAGTAAGCTATATACAAATAAATCATCTCATGCATCATTATCTTTCTCATCAATTTAACAAGTTATACATAAGCACATGTAAATGCATAAACAAATTCACAAACCTACTTCATGATATACACATTCAATTCTATAAATGAATCCATCCAATACTTTCCGTTTCAATACTCAAATGAGTCTCGTACATATCTGAGTCACTTGATTCACTTACAATTTCTTTCCCGACTTAACTTTGCTCGTTGAACCATTTGGAATCGTTAAGGATACTCAGTAATCACTTATAACTCGTACAATGCCATATCCTCGATATGGTCTTATATGTTATCACTTATTGATGCCACTGTCCCACACAGGGTCTTACACGAAATCGATTAATGATGCCGATGCCCCACACATGGTCTTACACGTAATCGCAATACAATGCCATTGTCCCACACAGGGTCTTACATGTAATCGCATCTCAGTAACCTAATGTCATAACATTTGTATCCTATACTATTCCTAAGGTTCGTACGGGGCTTTCAGATATCGCAACTTCATTGATTCTTTCTCGTATACAATCATTCGACATTCATGGCAATTCAATGACAAAATAACATAAAAATTTCAATGTAACGATTTTTATTTGCATATGAACTTACCTTGTACGGAATGAACAGAAACGAATGGTTATTCAACTACTTTTGATTTCCCCCGATCTAATTCCGTTTTCTTTGGTTCTTGATCTAATTACAATCAAAATTAACTTATTTAATCACTTATTCATTCAAATTCACTCAAGAACACATAAATGGACATTTTGCACTTTAGCGCCTAAAGTTTCACATTTCTTACAATTTAGTCCTCATTTCACAAAACACAAAATATTCAAAATTCACTTTAATCCTAGCTTAGCCGATTTTCATATAGCTTCATAGCAGCCCAAATCTTTCATTTATTCACACATTTACCCACACATTTTCATATTTTCTCAATTAAAACCCTAATTGACATTTTTGTCAAAAATCACTTTACAAATATAGTTTAACTTCTAACAAACTTTCATATTTCAACATCAAACATTCAAAAGCTCAACACTCATCAATGGCATTTCACAAAATCATGAACACATTCAAAAATTAAGACATCGGCTAGATAGAATACGAAGCAACGATCTCAAAAACGTAAAAAATTATCAAAAATCGATAAAATAAGCTCACCTATCTTAGCATGCAATGGCCGAACATCAAGGTGTTTCAATGGCTTCTTCTTCCTCAAATTTTCGGCTGAAACTAAAGGGTTTGCATGCCTTTACTTTTATTTTTCTTTAATTTACTAACTTAATTCCATTAATTACTAAAATGCCCATGGCATATATTTCATAATTTCACCAATTAATGTCCATCAATGTCCACTATCATTATCAATGGTATAATTACCATGCAAGGTCCCCTACTTTAATAAACCATAGAAATTAGGCACTTTAACAAATAGCATGCAACTTATACATTTTATGCGATTAAGTCCTTTTTCATAATTTCACATTCAAACGCTAAAACTACTTCACGAAGCTTTCACACATAGCAATTAATATATTCTAAATACTAAAAATAATATTAAAATAATTTTACAGCCTCAGATTTGTGGTCCCAAAACCAATGTTCCGACTAGGGTGTAAACCGGGCTGTTACAATACGCCCGTGCCACAGGCCATATTCGACCCCATTTAACCCTTTGACTTGTGCACACGGCCATACAACACGCCCATGCCTAGGCCGAGTGGTTAATTAATTCAATTCGAAATTAGGTGCAGGTTTCACATGGCCAAGACACATGCTCGTGTTCTAGCCCGTGTTCTAGGTCGTGTAGCACACACGGTTGAGACACACGCCTATGTCTCTGCCTGTGTGCTCAATTCTGAGCATTCTGTTTCTCAAAAATTAAGGTGCAGGGGACACACGGCCTAACTACATGCCCATGTACCCGATCGTGTGTCACACACGGTCTAGACACACGCCCGTATGTCTGCCCGTGTGAACAAAATAAAACCATTCCTAGCTTCATTTCTCACCCAAAATCACACCCATGACCTGCACTTGAATCACACATCCAAATACCAATCATTTCAAGCATTCAAATCAAGCAAATTTTGTCATTCGACATGGCATACCATTACATGCATATATGTTCATATTCTTGCCTTGGTTTAATCTATATGATAGGCATAATTCGATCAGCTACTTAATACATATGTATCTACCATAGTATGATATTACAAATATATCAAAACAAACCATTACTAGCCATTCCAATGGTTAGATTAGAAGCATCATTTACATTTACATGCTGATATGGCCAATGTATCTTATACATGCCATTACAACCATAATTGATTTACCATATTGTACCGACATGGGCCGATGGATAGTGTGAGTGATCTCCGCCAAGCTTCTAATCCAACGAGCTTCCGATTTACTCTAAAATAGAGAAATAAAACTAAATAAGCATAAAATTCTTAGTAAGTTCGTATAACATGGTACTTAACTTACCATTCATTCTAGTTTGAGGTAACTATGTAAGGCATAATCAATCAGTTTGATCTCAAGCCCTACACACATTGTAATTGCCCTTGTTAGTCATATATTCCATATTAACATCAAAATATATATGGGCTCAACAACAATTTACTTTCCAAGCACATATGCTTTCCACACCATGTATTCATTCAACATGCATAATTTATCTTATTATTCAAGTATAATTTCATAATAGTTCATTTCGAGTTCAGATCATTTCATATCAGAATTTTACTCATATTCCTCAGAATATCAAGGTCACGATTAGTACACTCAAGGTGTACAAGTCCATAATCAAGAATGAACATATATTCATCAGATAAAATCCATGTACAAATATCATCATCACATGTTTTCATATATCATTTGTCATATATCATCATTTTCTTATATTTCAGACGGATACGTGTAATAACTCATTTTATCATTCATACCTTCTCATGTCTGAAATTGTCTCCCATTGAATTTATTCGGAATATCAATGGATACATAGTTAGTACACTTGAAGTGTACGAATCAGGATCCCTCATTCATGTCCAATGGTACCCATAAGGTACTATATTAGAGAGTACACTCTCGAGCTACACATGTATACAACAGGATTACCAGTACAGGCTAAATCCTTTTTATGACATATGTTCTAAGGAGCTTGACTTGGATTACCCGTTCAGGCTAAATCCAATCTATAACATGTGCTCGAGAGGACTCATATCAGGATTACCCGTCCGGGCTAAATCCCATTTGCAACAAATGCAGGACCTCATTCATTTTGGGGAATCACATATCCATCGAATTTTCCATTTATTCAAACGAACTTAGCATCTTTCAAGCATTATCAAGCATGTGGTCAATCTCATATATTTATGCATTTATGCAACTCAAATGTTCACATTTAACTCAAGCTTATCATTTATCGTTTGTCGGGCATTATAATTGATCGGGCACTTTCATTTATCGGGCTTTAACGAGTATGTGATCATCTCACATATTTATGACATTTATACAATTCACAAACACAACATTTACTTCAAGTATAAAAATATATACAATTTATCTACACGAACTTACCTTGATAATTTTTGTGTACGTAAAATCTACTAATCCGACATTTTCCTCTTTCCTCGTTCTAGCTCCGAATTTGGTCTATCTGGATCTATACGAGTAAATTTAACATCAAATTCACACAACTCATATACATTTGGACTCAATTTAAATCCTAGGCAAAAGTACCATTTTGCCCCTAACTTTTCCAGAAATTCCCATTTCGTCCCTAGGCTCGGAAAATAAAATTTGTGCAATTTACTCCTTATTCCAAGCCTAACCAAAATCCCATTACAAAATTTACAGCACATGTATTCATAAAAATTCAACATTTTTCTTCAATTTCATAACTTTACATTTTAGTCCCTAAATCATGTTTTTATAAAAAATCACTTTGTAAAAGTTGTTTATCTATCAAAAACTTTTCATTTTCTACCATAAATTTCTAATTTTCTGCATATACTTCAATGACCCATTTTTCGTACTTTGGTAACTTCTCAAATTGATCCCCCAAATAGATAGATTAGACTATCCCGGTTTTAAAAATATAAAAATTACTAAAAACGAGGCTTGATTACTTACCCAAATAAGCTTGATAAGTCTTCTTCCTCTCTCCTAGGGTTTCTATGGAAATATTTGGGGAATATGATATGAAATTGTTTTCTTTTTCATTTAATTAAATTTTCATTTAATAACTTTTCATCTTTCTAATTTAGTCCTTATCCTTTTTTTTTATTTTTCCATGGATGAGTCATACCAAAATATCTATATACTTTCTTTTATGGTCTAATTACCATATAAGGACATTAATTTTTGAATTCCATAGCTATTTGATCCTTCTAGCTACTAGAATCCAACTTTTACATTTTATGCAATTTAGTCCTTCTCGTAATTGAGCACATAATAAGTAAAATTTTCTTATCGAGATTTTCACATGACATTTCTAAAATATTACGGATTATATAATAAAATAAAAAAATTATGTTTGGCTCAAATTTGTGGTCTCGAAACCACTGTTTCGACTACATCGAAATTTGGGCTGTTATAAAAGCCTCGTTCCGATCTAGATCGGGGGAAAAACAAAGTATTGGACTATTCAATCCATTTCGTTGTTTTTGTGAATCAAGGTAAGTTCATATGTTGATAAGCATTAATATAATTGTCTTTTAAATGCTTTATTATTGAATTAATTGTGAATACGACCTTACGGATATGTTCGACGAATATTTGTCAATTTGAAATCAAGGTCGAACCTTGGGAATAGATTAGGATACGAATGACATGTCATTAGCGGTTATGTGATTTGGGTGCTGGTCCATACGTTCTACCGGTGGCTGAGTTTTCCAGCATGTGTTGCGGATGCTCGTCAGCTTGTGTGAGCAGCACCGTATAGTTACGTCTTGGCTGTCAGCTTGTGTGGGCAGACCCGTTGATAGCTCGAGAGTGAGCATTAAATGAGATATGAGATTGAGATAACTTCGGCTATGTATTGGCACTTAGGGTGCGAGATTCCCGAGTATCCGATATTATTCCAAATGGTTCAACGGGTATATAAAGGATATAGATGAGTATGAAATTGATATGAGTTGATACAGGTATGTACATGAAACATACAAGCATTGAATCGAAGAAACTTGTGAATTTCATATCTAACCATGTGAATGAATATGTGATAGGTTTGTGGATCAATATGAGTTATATTATGATATGTTTAATTGCTTAAATTGTGTATATATGGTAAGTTGAGTTTATTACTATACGAGCTTACTAAGCTTTATAGCTTACTTTTTTTATTTTTTTGTGTTTTATAGTGATTATCGAAGTCTGCTCAGACTTGAGAGTCGTCGGAGATCTCGTCACAGTGTCAAGTTATTATTTTGGTACTTTTGAACTTGTGTATTTGGTTATATGGCATGTATAGGAGTTGTGATTAATTTGGTCTATAGTTTAGTAATGGATTTAACCATATGATTTGGTTTGTAAATGATAAATGCTTGGTTATGTGTATAGCCATGTAGTTTGGCTTATTTTGGTATGTTTGGTGATGTATATATATATACGTGTAAATGGCCATTTAATATGTTGTGTATAATTGCTATATAAATGTTTGTTTTGAATTGGTAAGTTGAATACCAAATGGTTGAAATTTAGAGATATGGCATGCTTGTGATTTTAGGCAAGATAATGTATATATGAAGTTAACCAATTAGGTGATTTGTGAATGTGAAATTGGTATCTTTTGAATAGGTAAATTATGATGTTATGAACATTATAGTTCTTGGTATGGAATTAGCATGAATTAGGCTTGGTTGAGATTGGTTTGAATGCCTATTTATACCATTTTATATGTCATTTGGTTTGTGTAGGCGAATGCAAATTTGGGTGAGAAAGATGGCTTGGTAAATAGCCTATTTTTGTCCACACGGGAAAATACACGGGTGTGTGTCTCAGCCATGTGTGACACACGGTCTGGTGACACGGCTGTCTGTCCTCTGGTGTTTAATTAGAAACCAAGTCAGTATGCTCCACACGGCCTAGCACACGGGCGTGTGACTTGGCCGTGTGGCATAAGTCAGTATACCCTACAATTTTAGCATGGCCTACACACGGCCTGGCACACGGGCTTGTGTGGCCATTTCGAAGGGTACACGATGTAACACCTCTTACCCGTATTCAACGTCGGAACAAAGTATGAGGCATTACCGGACTCACATCACATACAATCATACAATTCTGAGTCATAAATTTACGTCCAAATTAAACCATTTGAAATTAATTATAAAGCCTCTATTACGAGCCTACAGGCCCAAAACATGCTTTGGGAGTGGTCCGGGATTAAACCGAGAACTTTAGAAATTTTTACAAACTTAGAAAATTTTTCCACTAAATAGGGGTCACACGCCTATGTGGATATGGGACACACTCGTGTGATTAGGCCGTGTGGTCACACACGCCCGTGTCCCGACCCCGTGTAACTCTCTGACTTGTAACCCTTGAAAAAATTAAGGTCACACAGCCAAGTCACGCGCCCGTGTGCTAGGCCGTGTGGAAAATTAATTTTCATAAAATAGGTGTAGACTTCACAAGCCCAGAACACACTCTAGTGCCTGTGTAACACCCCTCGCCCGTACCCGATGCTAGGATAGGGTTCGTGGTGCTACCTGACTTAAACTCAACCAACTATATAAAGCGGGGCCGTGAAAATCTTAAATAATTTAAAACTTTTCTTTTCACATGCAATTTGTTCCGTATACGGGCTTACGAGACCCAAAACATACATCCGAGGTAGTTTGGAACCCAACTAAGAACTCATGAAAAACTTTGAAAATCTCATGCATCAAGGCTCCACACGCCCGTGTGGGTATAGAGCACACGACCGTATGTTAGGGACACGCCTATGTCCCGAACCCGTGTCAAAAAATTTGGGCATTCTGCCAAAACCACACGGCCCAAGCACACACCCGTGCCCTATAACCGTGTCCTTTACACGTCTGAGACACATGGCCGTGTCTCTTGCCCGTGTACTACTAGCATGCATACTGACTTTATGACACGGCATGGACACACGCCCGTGTGGCCTGCCCGTGTGCTAAAATGACTTTAAAATTTTAAATGCAGGGGACGCACGGCCATAACACACACCCATGGGCATGAGCAGTGTGTCACATACGACCTAGACACACGCCCGTCTGTCTTATTCGTGCGGACAAACTAGGATATTTCCCAAGCCATTTTGTCACCTAATTTGCATCATTTCAATATACAAATTTCATCACAATGGACACTAATTCATCCATAGAAAGAACATTATATGCATTCATCAAAATGAATAATAGTCATTATTCTAGGCTTGATACAAAATAAAGGGCTTTGGACTTAAGCCAAAATACATGAACAATTCTCGTGATACAATATCCTAGTCTAGCCCTATACATGCCACCTTCAAAAATTATAAATCCAACTATACCGAGTATTGCGGCCGATAGTGTGATCGATATCTCTGACTTTAATGGATCTTTAAGCTAGCTTGGTGACACTAAAAGAAGAGGGAAAGGAAAGAGGGTAAGCATAAAGCTTAGTAAGTTGCATATAAATAAATATACAACAACAATCTCACCATTAGTCATCATACTTATAGCTCAAAAGTAAACATAATCTGACTTACTCATTGTCATCTACTTGAGTCACATTTTCTAATTAGGCTCGTTACTCATGCTTACCATATAGGTACCTGTAACACTCACAACATGATCATTCTTTCTTTATCAAAATTGATCTATAACTCTCACCACTGAAACGTTTGGAATACTACTGGATATTCTATGAACCTTGAACATGGGATATATTGCAGATGCCATGTCCCAGACATGGTCTTACACTGGCTCTCATATATGCGTGCTGATGCATGTCCCAGACATGTCTTACACTAATACAATTCTTAGCCGATGCGTATCCCAGACACATCTTACACTGGCTATCTCTGTCGAGGCCGATGCATGTCCTAGACATGTCTTACACTGGCACTCATCTCTGTGCTGATGCCATGTCCCAAACATGGTCTTACACTGGCTATCATAATATGGCTGATGCATGTCCCAGACATGTCTTACACTAACCCTCATCTAGAAGCCGATGCCATGTCCTAGACATGGTCTTACACTGGCTCTCATAATGTGGCCGAAGCATGTCCCATACATGTCTTACACTGGCGCACAAATTACCCAATGCCTTGGCACGAATATCTAGTTCTATCCTAATGTTTCAACGAGATATTTCAATTATCTCAAATATTACTAGGCATTCTCAATTCATAACTTAACAACTCATACAATATCAATTCAATGGTGATATGAATACAAGTATTAATAGTGTAGTTGTATTATTTACATACAACTTACCTCGGTTTACAAAAAGTACTTGACTATTCGGTTTAGTCGGTTTACTTGGCCTTCCCCCGATCTAGGTTCGGATTTGGTAAATCTTGATCTATAATGACAATATGCCCTCATTTAGTCATTAATTAGGATTAAGCAATCATAAATCCACATCTTTGGTAAAATGACCATTTTGCCCCTAGACTTTGACAAAATGACCATTTTACCCCTATGCCCGAAAATTGATTTTCAGCAAATTTTTTTGTATCTTAGGCCTAATCGAACTATTTTTACTGTTATGGAAACTTTAAATTACCACTATTTCACATACTTATTAACTATTTTACAACTTATGTAAAATAGTCCCTTTAGGTGTTTTCCATGAAAACTCATTCACCAAAGTTGTTCATAACACAACTAGGACTCATATTCTTCCATAAAAACTTAAGAAAATCACAAATACATCCATGGCAAAATCCTAAACTCTTCACCATTTTGCAAGATATCACCCTCATTTGAAAACTCATGCTTCAAGGGTCTCAAAAATGCAAAAATCATCAACAAAGGGTGTGGGAATCACTTACTTGTGAGGGCTTTAAGTTGCTGAAAGTTTTTAGCCTTCAAAAATCCATTTTTACTGATATTTTTGGTGGAGAAAAGAGATGGAGAAGAAAGAAATGATAGCTAGGCTTTTAGGCATTATTTTATCACCAAATCATGACATCATCCATCTAATACTTTGACTATTTGTTTAAAACTCATCACATGGCCGGCCAACACTAATAAAAAGGGTGTAATTGCCCTTTAAAAGCCATAAATTTAAGTTCTCTAGCTATTTAACACATTTGGGTACTAAAATTTAACTTTTGCCTTTTATGCGATTTAGTCCTTTTTCAAAATCGGGCTAGAAAACATCAAAATTAGCTCACCAAATTTTTCATGCACTAATAAAGTCATACTATAACCTCATAAAAATAATAAAATAATTTTTTTAACTTTGGATTTGTGGTTCCGAGACCACTGTTCTGACTAGGCCCTAAATCTGGCTGTTACAATCTGAGGCCGTGTCATCCACATAGTTGAGACACACGCCCATGTCTTTGCCTGTGTGCTCAATTCTGAGCATTATGTTTCTAAAAATTAAGGTGCAGGGAACACACGGCTGGAATACACGCCCATGTGGCAGACCTTGTGTCACACACGGCCTAGACACACGTCCGTGTGTCTACTCGTGTGGACAAAATAAAGGCTATTTGCCATGCCATTTGCCACCCTTATTCACACATAAACCTACACCAATTCAAAGGCACAAAACATAATATACTTAGGCAACCAAAATGTCCACATTTATGACCAACACATGCCAATACAATATCAACATCTATCATACACACAACATTTATCAAACCACAATTGACTACTTTGAAGATACTTAATTGTACACAAATTTTATCATTTCATCCATAGCTCATATCACCAAAAAATTCACATTCATGCCTTAAATCACAATTCCATCATTCACCAATCATTCATATACCACATCTCACAAGAATGATTGCACATGCATGCATACATAAATATATATATGCTTACAACCATTCCAATCAAAATGAGAAAAGTTACATGGCCAAATACCACATCAACCTTTGACAATTACTAGCCAATATTTTTGGCCAAAACACAATGACACATATAAGAAAATGACCAAGCCCCTATATGTACCATACTTTCAAAATACTAAGATCATCAATACCCAAAATGAAAGTTTGTTAGTGTGATTCGAATCTCCGATGATCTTCGATTCGAGATAGCTCGGCGGCACTATAAAAACATGGAAAATAAATGGGGTAAGCTATATAGCTTAGTAAGCTCGTATGTAAGAAATAAGCAACCATACCATGCATATAACATTCAAATAATATAACATAATTAAATGTACATTTACCATGGTCTCATAATCATTGTAACACCCTGAATTTGGGCCTAGAAGTTTTGGGCCTTGAGCATGGGAGTGGTTGAAGGAAGCTTATAATATTTTGTTGTGCATGTAAATTTCGTTAATGAAGGCTTGTTCTAGTGGTTAAGTGTGCTGAGAAGTGTTGGAGAAGTCTTGGGTTCAAACCTGGACTCTAGCAAAAATTTTTGGTTTAAGGTGAATCAAACCCTAGGTGTAGTTGGTAGGCCTTAGGAATATTATTGGAGAAATTGTGCCACAAAAAGCCTTGTGGTCTAGTGGCAAAGTAGTGCCACATAAGAGGTAGGAAGGTAGCATCATAGAGTTGGAAAGGAGGTCCAGGGTTCGAAACTCATGGCAAACAAAGAGCATTTATTTTGCTAACAGGGGGGCAAGAGTTGGTGTTGAATTTAAACTCTGATGATCGAGGGATCCTACATCGGGAAGCTAGCATAGGAGTGGATACGAAGCTGGCTTTAAATAAAGAGAACCATGAGGAGAGTAAATGTACCTTTCTTGGCTGATCCTTTTCGCTTTACCTGTAGGGTAGAATTACCGAGATACCCTTGTGGGGTAAAATTACCATTTTTCCCTTAGGGTGTTAAATAACTGTTTTGCCATTGTGGGCAAGTGACTAACTTGGACTGTGTGGTTGACGGATTTGATTGTGAATATGTGTTGGTGATATGGATGGCTTGACTGTGGTTGTTTGATTCAAATATAGGCATGATATTCTGACTGAAGGGGTAAGTTTTCGATTACGCCCCTCGAGGGTAAATAACTGTTCCTATGCTATAATCTGACTGCCTTTCTGAAGCATGCCTTGTTAATTATGTATATTCTGCATACATGTCATACTACATGAGGGTTGGGTTTTGTTATGGAGGAAGAACTCGTTCTGGTGGCTGTGCCACATATTCTGATATAAGCAGCTTTGTTACGGATTATAGTTAGTGCCGCAACCGGTGCTAACACTGTAAGTGTAGGGATGGCGTGGGTGATTTATTCCCCACAGGAAGTGTAGGGATGGACGGAGGCAAGTGCAGGGTTGGATGGGGTTATCATGCATTAATCATATGAGACTGTTTTGTTATGGGCCAACTGTATTGAAATGGACCCAACTGTGTTGATATGGGCAAGGCCCAATATACCTCGACTTGTTATAGGGCTACGACCCAGATTGATATTGATATGGGCTAAGGCCTAGTTAACTCTAATTTTTGTATAGGGCTAAGGACCATTTGGTATTGTCTGTTATAATGGGCTAAGGCCTAATTGATACTGAAACTGTAAGTAGGGCTGGGGCCAGACTTTTAATTCTTTCATATGACTGACTATCCCTTTTATATAGTAGGGGATTACGGACTGAGTTTTTGTAAACTCACGTCGTTTATTAACCTTTCAGGTAATTTCCAGCCTTAGACGGATCGGAGCTGCGAGGGGCTCGGAGGGAGCCACGCACACTGTTTATGTTATAGTTTTGATTATTGCTTTTAAATTTTTTTATGTGGGTTGTAGTAAAGCTGTTGTAATTTTCTGGATTTCAAATTTGAAATTTTATTTGTTGATTCTTCTAATTGCTAGTATTAGAACACGGTTTTCCAAAGCAACTACTATTTTTCAAAACGTCACGTATCCGCACTTGTTTTTAAATTAAGCTTTCGCAACTACCAAGATTTTTACAAAGTTGTTAAGAATGTTATTCAGCTGAGGCTTTCTAACAAGGTTTAAAAATGGTATAAGTTTTTAATTATTAAGAAGGGTTTCTAATGGAAACATGGTTTTCGAAAAACACTTCAATGTGACACACCAGATTCGAGCCAAACTTCTAGGCCGGGTTTAGGGTGTTACATTTCAGAAAATTATTTTCAACCACGTGGTTTGTTTGAAGTATTTCTCTTAAGTGTGGCACACCGAGTCTCCGACGCCGAATCCGTAAGTCTTTTGAATACCTTTGTCTGTTTAGAAATTGAAATACTGTAGATTCCTTAGATACTAGTCTGAATTTAAATTTGTATTTGTTTTATGTGGATGTGATGTTTGGATATAGAAATTGTATATATGTGTGATAAATATGTCCGCCTTGGTGAATAAGTGTTGTATGTCTGAGATGTTTCAAGTTCTAGTTGAAGTGTGATAGTGATAGTAGGATTAGAGTGCGCAGCGATAGCATAATGGGGTAGATGTTACACGACTACCCTGTTAGATGGAAATTGGGGGGGACGAAATTTCTTTAAGGGGTAGAGTTGTAACACCCGAATTTGGGCCTAGAAGTTTTGGGCCTTGAGCATGGGAGCAGCTTGATTGGCGACTTATAATATTTTGTTGTGCATGTAAATTTCGTTAATGTAGGCTTGTTTTAGTGATTAAGTGTGCTGAGAAGTGTTGGAGAAGTCTTGGGTTCAAACCTGGACTCTAGCAAAAATTTTTGGTTTAAGGTGAATCAAACCCTGGGTGTAGTAGGTAGGCCTTAAAAATATTGTTAGAGAAATTGTGCCACAAAAAGCCTTGTGGTCTAGTGGCAAAGTAGCGCCACATAAGAGGCAGGAAGGTAGCATCATAGAGTTGGCAAGGAGGTCCAGGGTTCGAAACTCATGGCAAACGAAGAGCATTTATTTTGCTAACAAGGGGCGGCAAGAGTTGGAGTTGAATTTAAACTCTGATGATGGAGGGATCCCACATCGGGAAGCTAGCATAAGAGTGGATGCGAAGCTGGCTTTAAATAGAGAGAACCATGAGGAGAGTAAATGTACCTTTCTTGGCTGATCCCTTTCGTTTTATGGCGTGCTCATTTGGGTTGAGCGTCAACTAAGAGTGCTCGGAACGCGGATTAACTCTAGTCTCCTATCAGGTGTGTATTTCTCACTACTTTGGCTGTATGATGGCAACTTCGGGCCGCGATGGGCCGAAAAGGGCCATGTGAGCCCAATGGGCCTACGGGCCCAATCGGATAAGTTGTTTGATTGTGTAGTAAATATTGGACAAGGCTAGGTGAATCTCATATCTGTGGCTAGATTTGGGCTAAAAGGGCCACACGAGCGTGTGGGGTCACTTGGGCCGAGAGAGGGCTTTAGGCCCATTCGTATTGTTATCCCTGTTTAGAATACTTTAGTTCACCAAATTACTGAAATACCCTCGACTTGTAAAATTACCAAAGTACCCCTAATTTATAGAATTACCATTTTACCCTTGATTTAAAAAATTACCAAAATACCCCTATTTTGTAAAATTAACAAAATACCCCTCATTTGTAAAATTACCAAAATACCCCTGGTTTGTAAAATTACTAAAATACCCATGTAGGGTAGAATTACCGAGATACCCTTGTGGGGTAGAATTATCGAAATACTCCTGTAGGGTAGAATTACTGGAATACCCCTGTAGGGTAGAATCATCGAGATACCCTTGTGGGGTAAAATTACCATTTTGCCCCTAGGGTGTTAAATGACCGTTTTGCCCTTATGGGCAAGTGACTGACTTGGACTGTGTGGTTGACGGATTTGATTGTGAATATATGTTGGTAATATGGATGACTTGACTGTGGTTGTTGGATTCAAATATGGGCATGATATTATTGAAGGGGTAAGTTTTGATTACGCCTCCGTGGTAGGGTAAATCGTTCTTACGCCTATAATCACCGCCTTTCAAGAAATTCGCCTTGTTAATTATGTATATTCTCGCATACATGTCATACTACATGGGGTTGGGTTTTGTTATGGAGGAAGAAACCGTTCGTGTGGGTGTGCCACATATTACGATATAAGCGACTTTGCTGCGGATTATAGCTAGTACATGGCAAGTGCTAACAACATCGTAAGTGTAGGGATGGCGTGGGTGATTTATTCCCACTGGGAAGTGTAGGGATGGACGGAGGCAAGTGCGGGGTTGGATGGGTTATCATGCATTAATCATATGAGATTGTTTTTTTGTTATGGGCCAAATTTGTATTGAAATGGACCCAATTGTGTTGATATGGGCAAGGCCCAATATACCTCGACTTGTTATAGGCTACGCCCAGATTGATATTGATATGGGCTAAGGCCGGTAACTCTCGATTTTTGTATAGGGCTAAGGCCCATCTGCATCTGTCTGTTATAATGGGTTAAGGCCCAATTGATCTCAAAATCGTAAGTAGGGCTGGGCCGGACTTTTAATTCTTTTATATGACTGATTGTCCTTTTATATAGTAGGGATTACACACTGAGTTTTTGTAAACTCACCCCCTTTATTAACCTTTCAGGTAATTTCCAGCCTTAGACGGATCGGAGCTGCGAGGGGCTCGGAGGGAGCCACATACACTGTTTATGTTATAGTTTTAATTATTGCTTTTAAATTATTTTATGTGGGTTGTAGTAAAGCCGTTGTAATTTTCTGGATTTCTAATTTGGAATTTTATTTATTGTTCTTATAATTTCTAGTATTAGAACATGGTTTTCCAAAGCAACTACTATTTTCAAAACATCACGTATCCTTAATTATTTTTAAATTAAGCTTCCGCAAACGTCAAGATTTTTACAAAGTTGTTAAGAATGTTATTCAGCTGAGGTTTTCTAACAAGGTTTAAAAAGGGTATAAGTTTTTAATTATTAAGAAGGGTTTTTAATGGAAACGTGGTTTTCAAAAAACACTTCAATGTGACACGCCAGATTCGAGCCAAACTTCTAGGCCGGGTTTGGGGTGTTACAATCATAACTTCATCCCATCACAAAACTTACCTCATATTCATCATTTCAAGTATTTAGTAGATATGAGCTTCAAGTACATACCTGTACCCTCTTGAATGGAATTCACACATAATCTCATCTTTGACAAACCCGTGAACCACTCGGAATAACAATGTCGGATACTCGGGAAATTTGCACACTAATTTCCATATATGTATCCAATGCTACCCCAAATCTCATGTCACCTAGTTGCCCGCTCTTGAGCTATCAACGGGCCTACTCACACAAGCTGCCAGTCAAGACGTAGCTACGCAGTGCTGCTCACACAAGCTGTCAAGTATCGCAACATATGACGGTATACTCAGCCTCCGGTAGGACGTACAAGACCAGCATCCGGATCACATGATCACATAACACATACTAACCCTAGTGACATGTCACTTGTACCCTACCCTATTCCTAAAGTTCAAACGAGATTTCTTGCTTGTCGTTTCTTCTTCGGACTCGTTCATAGGATTAAGCTCATCTACATTTATCAAACATACAACTCATGCAATAGTAAAGCAATAAAATACAATCATATTAAAGCTTATTTTTAACATACGAACTTACTTCGGTACAAAATGGCTAATTGTTTGATTTAATCCACAACTTTGTTCTTTCCCTGGTCTAGGTCAGAACCTTATCTTTCTTGATCTATAATACCACATTTAACTTATTCAGTCATCAAATTATTCAATTTAATCCCAAAAACACCTTATGGCAAAAATTATATTTCTGCCCCTAACTTTTTAACTTTTTACATTTTAGTCCCTAGGCTCATAAAATGATTTTTATTCGATTTATTCATTACCCAAGCCTAGCCAAATATTGTTAGTACTCATATCAGTCCACATTTTTCATTTATTCACATTTTTACACACATTTTACAATTTTTACAAATAGGCCCCTATTTGACATTTTCATAAAAAATCACTTGGTAAATGTTGTTTATCTAACACCAAACATACATTTTCTACCATTAAACACCAAAATACACAAATATTCAACATGGGTAAAATTTTAGACTTTAATTTTCTTTCAAATTAGTCCTTATAATAGCTAAATCAAGTTACAACATTCACAAAAACGTAAAAATCATTAAAAATGGGACAAAGACGGACTTACAATCGAGCTTGGGAGCTTGGAAAACCTTAGCTATGGTTTCCTTAGAGACATTCAGCCATAGGGGATGTAATTAGAAGGATAAACATCTTTTATTTGTTTTATTTTGTCTTTATTAACCAAATGACCAAAACGCCCTTAATGCCAAACTTTGAAATTTCACCTATGTCCATTTTTGTCCAACTTAAAGTATAATGGCCTAATTACCATTTATGGACCCTCAATTTAAAATTTCATTTGAATTAGACACCTCTAGCTTCTAGAACACACATTTTGCACATATTGCAATTTAGTCCTATTAGTCAAATTGGACACTCTATCGATGAAATTTCTTAACGAAATTTTCACACAATCATTCAATCATACTGTAGAACTTAAATAAATAATAAAAATAAATTTTTCTACTTCAAATTTGTGGTTCTGAAACCACTATTCTGACTTGACCCAAAAACGGGCTGTTACACACGGGCTAGTCACACAGGGAGTTACATGGGGTCGGACATGGGCTGGGACACGGCCATGTGATCCCATTTTGAATGTCCACATGGCCTGTGACAAGAGCGTGTCTTTGGCAGTGTGAGACACATGGCTGGGCCACACGGGCGTGTAACATCCCATTTTTCAGTGAAATTGGAACAGTGGTTTCGGGGCCACAAATTCGATCCAAGAATAAGATTTATTTTTATTTTATTAAATGGTCCATAAAATTCTAGAAATGTCATGTGAAAATTCTGATAATAAAATTTTATCGATTTACTGCTTAATTATGGGATGGACTAAATCGCGTAAAATGTAAAAGTTAAATTCTAGTAGCTAGAAAGATTATATAGCTACGCAATTCAAAACTTGAGGTCCTTATATGGTAATTAGACCATTAAAGAAAATTATGTAGATATTTTGGTGACTCATCCATGGAAATTTAGGAAAAGGATAATGACTAAATTGGAATTTAAAATAATTTAATGAATTAAAAGATGAAAAATAAAATATCATCTTATTTACTCATCTTCTTCCCCAAAAATACATGGAAACCCTAGGAGAGAGAGAAAAAACTTTCATGGCTTAATTGGGTAAGTTTCCTTGTCCCGTTTTTAGTAATTTTGATATTTTTGAAATCGAGATAGCTTAATCTATCTATTTGGGGGATCAATTTGAAGAGTTATCAAAATATGGAAATTAGGTCATGGATGTATATGCTAAAATATTGAAATTTATGGTAGAAAATGAAAGGTTGTTGATAGATAAATAACTTTTACAAATTGATTTTTTATGAAAACAAGTTGTGAAAATTGATGAAAATTTTTGAAATTTATAGAAAATATGTGCTGTAAATTTTATGTTGAAGTTTCGGTTAGGCTTGGAATAGGGAGTAAATTGCATGAATTTCATTTTCTGAGCCTATGGACGAAATTGAAATTTATGGGAAAGTTAAGGGCAAAATGGTAAATTTGCCTAGGACGTAAATTGAGTCCAAATGATATGAAATGTGTGAAATTGATGATTAAATTTATTTATATAGATTTAGACAACACAAATTCAAGGTTAGATCGAGGAAAAGAAAATGTTTTGGATTAGTAGATTATTTACACAAACAAGTGTCGAAGTAAGTTCATGTAACTTAATCGAGCATGTAAATATGTTAACTTGAATGTTATGATTGTATGCAATATGATTTGTATTTATGTGAATATTATAAATGTGTGAAATGATTACATGCTCGGAAATGTTGGAGTAAGGGTAAAATCTCGTTTGAATATTGAGTTTCGATGGATAAATGTGATTACCCTATAAAATGAGGTCCTACATTTGTTTCTGACGGGATTTAGCTCGGATGAGTAATCCTAATGACCTCGTTATAGAAAAGATTTAGCTCGGACAGTTAATCCTAATATAATCCCTTTTGGGCGTATGTTACAATTAGGGTTTAGCTTAGACTGGTAGTCCTAATTGAGCCCTTCTGAGCATACGTTACATAAAGGATTTAGCCTGAACTGGTAATCCTGTACTACGATATGTGGCTCGAGAGTGTGTTCTTTGATTAAGTGCCCTAATGGGTACCTCAGAATAAGAATTGACGGGTTATTGAATTGTACACCTTGAGTGTACTACTTGAGTATCCATCGAAATTTCAATGATTCAACGGACAAAACTCTTAGCACGATGAGCGAATTATGAGATAAAATGATAATGTCTTGAAAGAATATTGCATGAAGAGCCCATCTATGTTTACTTGGTGTATATGAAAGTTTTGTGACTAACATGATTGATTGAATGCATGTGTTTCGGCAATTTTGCCAAGTTGATGGAAAACATGACTTTGTATGCTTAGATTTAATAAACGGGGTTAGAAACTTTAGTTTTTATTATACGTACTTACTAAGCATGTAATGCTTACTCTATTTTATTTTCCACTATTTTATAATGCTCGGAAGCTCGCGAAGGTGAGCATCATCACACTATCCACTAGCTGATTTTGGGTATATATAGTAAAATCATTTTGGTATAATGGCATGTATAGGCTAACCTGACCATAGATGGCTTAATTATGTGGTTTGTAATCTAGCCATTGGAATGGCTAGTAATGGTTGTTGTTGATATACTTGTGATGTCATACTATGGCAGCTATATACATGTTAAAAGGTTATTCAAATTATGCCTATTATATATACCAAGGTCAGATTATAAAAATGTATGCATGTAATGATCTACCATGTTGAATGATAGATTTTGCTTAATTTGAATGCTTGAAATGGTTGGTATTTGGATGTGAGTTTAAGTGAAGGTCATTAGTATGATTTTCGGTGAGAAATAAAGTTAGAAATGGTTTTATTTTATCCACACGGGCAAATACACGGGCGTGTTTCTAGACCGTGTGTGACACACGGCCTGGTACATAGGTGCATGGTTAGGCCGTGTGTCCCCTGCACCTTAAATTAAAGAAACAAAATGCTCAGAATTGAGCACACGAGCAGAGACACGGGCATGTGTCTCAGCCGTGTGTATTACACGGCATAGAACACGGGCGTGTGTCTTGGCGTGTGAAACCTGTACCTAATTCCGAAACAATTTAATTAACCACACGGCCTAGCACACGGACGTGTGGCATGACCGTGTGCACAAGTTAGAGAGTTACACGGGGTCGAACACGGCCTACAGCACGGGCGTGTCCCTTGGACCACACGGACGTGTGAGGCCTATAACTTAGAAAATTTTGAAATGTCGTGAAAAATTCTTAGAGTTTTCGATTAAGTCCTGAATTAATTCTAATGCCTTTTTTGGGCCCTGAGGGTCCATTTAAGGGACGTTTTAAATAATCTCGAAAAATGAACAGTGATCGACATGATTTATCTGTAAATTTTCTAAAAGTTCCAGTAATGCTCTGTAGCTCTGTTCTGGCGACGGATACAGGTTAGGGGTGTTACAGGGCGTATGTCCCCTGTATTGTGAAAAAATTTCTATGTTTTCCAAAAATTTCCTAAGTTATCGGTTTAGTCCCGAACCTTTTCTAATGCATGATTTCTACCTCGTAGGCTCGTATTAGGGACTGTATGATTGATTGTGACTTTTGTTTGGAATTGGGAAATGTATGTGAAATGTATGATTATTTATGAAATAAGTCTGGTAATGCTCTATAACCCTATTTTGTAGACGGATACAGGTTAGCAGTTTTACAAAAGCAGTGAAAGAGGATGTTAAAAATTAATAGATTTTGGAAAAATTATATCATCTAAAGACCACTGTTAACCTATCCATGAATGACGCTACTCGGAGTTATGTGCCATATTCTGAAACCCAACCGGAGGAAGTGAATTATTTGGGCAATGGGGGTGGAAATCCCTATTCGAACACCTACAACCTCAGTTGAAAGGACCATTTGAATCTAAAGTGGGGAGGTAATCAAGGTAGCAAAAACCTAGTTCCAAATCGGAAAAATCCTCTGTATCAACCTCTGCATATTTAACAATCTCAAGAAAGATTCATTGGTAACGATCACATGGGTTGTGATGAATGATTGGATCTAATTGAAGGTGTAATACAATTAATGAGATCTAACATTCAACAAGTCAAGAGTAAATGTCATCAAACTTGTGCCTAGCTGGCCAAATTAAAGGAACAAATGCGTGAAATCGTAAGTGCGTTGAATGAGATGCGAAGGCAAATGGGTACGAGTATTCCGAGTAACACATAAAATAACCCTAGAAAGATGGAAAAGAACATGTGAATTCCATTGCACTTTGTTCTGGGAAGACTTTGTTAAGCCCGGATATGTCTATAACTAAGGAGGATAACAAGGTTGAGACGGTTGATGACACCCTTGATGAGACCAAACTTGAAAAGAAAACAGAGAAAATACCTAAGTCGGTAGCTAAACCAAAAATCACACAACAATCGAAGCCAATTTCTAAGCACATATCATTTCCATCAAGGTTAGAGGACAAATAACGAAGGGATGAAGCTGAATACATAAGTTTTTTAAGTCTATTTAAATCCTTTAACGTTAATTTGCCACTGCTAGAATTAATAGAGAAGAGACTGAAATATGCCAAGTATTTAATGGAAATAATTTCTAGGCATAAGAAACTAAAGAGAGGTGAGAAAATTAATATTGACACCTCTTGTAGTGTGAGAATTACCCTAAAAATACCCCCAAAATTGGAAGATTCAAACAACTTTACAATTCCAGTTGAGATAGGGTTGAAAGGAATTGATCCTTTGTCAACCGAAGCTTGGCTAGAATCAACAGATTGAGTTTTGCAATAGCTTGAATGCTCTCCGCATGAGTGCTCCCCACATGAGTGTGTAACGTGTGTGGTATCCCTCCTAAAATAGGAGGCGTAATAATGGTGGCTGCCCATTACCCGACATGTGCCAACGAGGGTTGATTGTGCTTTCTTCCAGTCAGAGTTCCAGAAGAATTATATCGGTGAATGGTATCTGGAGGATTAGAATCAAGAGTTCATGAATTTGAAATAGGGTGACATATCTATTGTTGACTACGAGCATGAATTACTACGACTCAGTGACTTGTCACAAATCGTAGTGGCAGTTTAAGTACTTTTTGGCACTTAACGAGTTTGTTTTCTAGCTATTTTAGCATCTTTATTGAAATTTCTATTTTCTTAGATTAGTGTTAAATAATTGAAAAATAAGCATTTTTAAGTATGTTTTTGAGTTAGTTGACCTATTGGGCCAATACCGGCCTTTAAGGTAGTTTTAGCAAGTTAATTGGGTGTGAAGGACACTTATTTTTAATCCCAAAAGCATTAAAAATGGCAACCGAGTCGCAACACAAGCTTTTGGAGTCACAACAAAATAGAACCAACTCCAAAATTCACAGTTAAAGTTGTATGTTGCGACACGCCCTAGGCTGTGTCGCGACACAGGGCTGACGGAGGGCAAACATAAAGCAAGGTTGTTTTCCTCTACGCAATCAATATATAATGTAATTAAGGCCTATATTTGACCTAATTAAGCAACCACCTTTGTCTATAAATAGGAGGCTTATGCTTAATTAGAAGGGTTATCAATTGGAGGCCAATTTTTAGGGTTTAGTTATTATATTTAGTTTTAATTATGTTTTATTTTATTTTCAAAACAATTTATTTTCTTGTTCTTAAACTTGGATTCAATTTGTAACACCCTAAATTCGGCCCAGACGTTACGACTGAATTTGGCGTGTCACATCGAAGCGTTACTAGAAAAAATGCATGTTTTAGCTAAAATCTTTCTTAGTGTTTAAAGGATATCTTCATTATAGATTAAAGTGAATGAAAGCTGTGCACCAGGTAGGATGCCAGAAAAGAGGAGTTGAGTTTATTAGACTGCTTAAGTGTCTAGCTCTCCATGGATCCAATCCTAGACATGCACACATCCATTGCCACACTTTAACTGAGTGATTGTTCATGGAAAACCAATTCGTTTAAAACCATTTGAAAAGGTTATTAATTTTGAAAACATTTTCGTTGCAGAAACTTTTCTTTGTTATCGCGATATTTTGAAATTAAGTAACCTTTTTAAAATGCGCCCTAAAGCTATTCAATTTCAGACGATTAAAACAATATCATATCTGAGCTAAAAAAACATACTAAAACAATTAAAAATAATTAAAGCGGCCTTATTACAACTTAAAACCCAAAACTATTAAAGTAAATAAAAGCTGATCAAATCATAAGAAGAAAACCAAATATGTAGAACATGTGGCCACTCCAAATCCCTCACAGCTCCAAGTCTACTATGGTTGGGGATTTCCTGCATGGATGAAATTTAGGGGTGAGTTTGGAAAACTCAGTGTGTAAAATAACCCAACCATAGTCCATCTCAGCTCAAACCACAGAAACAGATTAAGTTGGGCCTTAGCCCTATACAAAATTTAGAATGAAGCCTATAGGCTCATAACAGAGACAGAACAGATATTTCATGTATGCAGAAACCCAACCCATATCCATCCGTATACACCCCCCGTACCAACCTTACACCATGTGGGGAGACAACTCGACCCACCCATCCGCTACATGCCACAAAATTTGCAAGATGGTCGGAGAGCGAATATTGTGACAGAGTCACGAGATGAGATATTGTGGCAGAGCCACCAGAATAGATATTTGTGGCATAGCGACCAGAACGCTTCCTCCATCAATATAACCCATATCCCATGCAACAGATATACATGTCATGGCATAAAACATACAAAATCAGAATATCATGCATTTCAGTCAAAATTAACCCTAGGGGTATAATGGTCATTTTGCACCTAGGGGTATAATGGTAATTTTCATACTTAAGGGTATTTAGTAATTTTACGATTTTATGGTTTTCATGCATATTACAGCCATTAACGTATTAACAGAAACACTTACCGAGCATTTTTATCGAGTTGGGCCCGTTGGCCCATTAACCCGATTTTGGCCCATTAAGCCCAAATATACCAAAGTGCACGAAATTACGTACTTTGAAATCTTACCGCTTGAGATTACCAAGTTTAACAAACAAACTATCCCATGAACGCTCGCACGCTCGCAAGTCCACAAAATGCCGGCTCTTCAGCATTTCGGCTTTTCAGCTTTTATCGGTCTAGTCTACAAGTGGGTGTCATTTACACACCTGTTTTACGACGATCGCTTGCCAAAATCTACCGTGTACCTATCGTACAGTTGATTAATTAAAAATTTAGATCCAAAACCATACGAGTACTAATGATATCTTCCTTACCAAAATCGACCAACACCCTTAATGGCCTTAGATTGCTTACCTTTGTCGCAAATAATGACTAAGTTTAGATCCAGTCGTTTCGATGCCCTTAATTCCCACTGCTCCTTGATCGATCGCCTTTATTCCATCGTACTCATAATAGAACGATAAATAAACCCAATAAACCCTTTAGTCCAAAACGATAGCCTCCCTAAGCGATTAGGGATTACTCGACTTTTTTTTCCAGAACCACAAGTTACGAATGGAAAGAGGGTTACAAATACTTACCACGAGATCTATTCGATGAAGAACGTTTCCAATACTTTCCTACCCCTAACACGAGTAAAGGATGAGTCCAAGAGATCTAAAGGTGTTCGGCTTCTAACCCCTTAAAGTATAATGAGAGATATGGATGAAGAGGAGAGGAAAGAAAATAGAAGAGAGGAGATAATAGTAGAGATTTGACTTTGAAGGAAATCAAGGAAGGAAGAGATGAGAAAAAGAAAGAAAGAAAAGAACCTACACCTATTCAGCAACCAAACAATCGGTACAATTCCTTCCTGACTTAAATTCCATGTTTTGCTCCTTGATTTCAGCCACCACCAATTTAAATCCCATCCAAATTCCTGGCACCATCTGCAGTAGTCCACCGCTTGACCGACTCAAGCCACTGCTAGGAGAGTTTTAGTCAAACTCTAACTCTCCCCCACGTGAGCAGCAAAATTGGTCCGTCGAGCGTACAGCAGCTCAAACCTAGACCTCCTCCTGTCGCTGCATTCCACATCCTACTACTGGCCACTGCACCAAACTTTCTTCTACACCATAATAGGGTGACAATTAATCTTAATCTATTCCTGCTGAAGCCTCAATTACTTGCGAAATAAAAAGAAAACTTCATTTACTATACATCTCGAACCTGTGACCTTCTAAACACACACATACGCTGCTTGCCACTGCATTGAAGTTTCTTTCGTGACATAATCTTCTCACAATTAATTTTAAGGCTTAACTGCTGGAGTCACAGCTACTTAAAAAGAGATCAAAATTTTGCCTTCCCCTGGAATCGAACCCCAGCCTTCCTTCCTGCTGTCCAGCGTGCCTAACCACTAGGCCAAGCGCTCCTTTATGCCCAGTTTTTGCCCAACTTATTTTTAAGGCCTTATGCTCAGTTTTCCTTAAGAGGTAAAATTTAAGAATTTCGCTAAAGCTATGGGCTGAGCCTCAGACTTTTTCCCACACCATAAACCATTTGTAATTTATTTAATTACTAAACTAAACATAATAATAATAACAATTAAATCATCCCATTTATTCGGGCTGTCTCCTACTCGAACCCAAACTCAAGGCCCAAAAATCGAGGCATTACAACTCTACCCTCCTTAAAAAAATTTCGTCCTTAAAGTTTACATGATCCAAACAGTTGAGGATATTGTTGACGCATCGCCTCTTCTGGTTCCCAAGCAGGTTCCTCTCTGCCATGATTATGCCAGAGTACCTCTACCAATGGAACTGACTTCCTTCTTAGAACCTTAACATCTCGATCCACTATCTACACAGGCTCTTCCTTGAAAGTCAAATCAGGCTACACCTCAATCTCTGCAATCGGTACGACATGAGCAGGGTCAGAACGATATCGCCTTAACATGGAGACGTGAAAAACATCGTGAATCCTGTCTAACTTCGGAGGTAATTCCAATTGGTAAGCCACTGGACCTACTCGCTTAAGAACCCGATAAGGTCCAACGAACCGTGGACTCAACTTGCCCTTCTTATCAAACCTTAATATCTTCTTCCAAGGAGAAACCTTCAAGAATACCATATCACCCACTGAGTACTCAATCTCCTTACGCTTTAAATCTGCATACGACTTTTTCCTATCAGATGCTTCTTTTAATCGAGCTCTGATTACTCTGACTTTATCTTCAGTATCCGCTACCAACTCAGGTCCAAAAACCTGTCGCTCTCCCAATTCGGTCCAATAACTAGGTGTACGAAACCTACGCCCATACAGCGCTTCATACGGTGCCATTCGGATACTCGCCTGATAACTATTGTTATACGCAAACTCTGCCAACGACAAGTAATCCTCCCAACTACCTTGGAAGTCAATAACGCATCCCCTCAACATGTCTTCCAAAATCTGAATAACCCTTTCCGACTGACCATCAGTCTGGGGATGAAAAGCCGTACCAAAGTTCAATCGCGTTCCCAACGCCTCATGTAACTTTTACCAGAACCGAGATGTGAACCTAGGATCCCGGTCAGAAATAATTGAAACTGAGACTCCATGAAGTCGAACGATCTCCGCCACATGCAATTTGGCTAACTTTTGAAGGGAATAATCAGTGCGGACAGGTATGAAATGAGCTTATTTGGTCAACCTATCCACAATCACCCGAACCGAGTCCTTCTTCGTTGGTGTCAAGGGTAGCCCACACACAAATTCCATGGTTACCCTCTCCCACTTCTAAAGTGGTATCTTCACTGGCTGTAAAAGTCCAGAAGGCAGTTGATGCTCAGCTTTCACTTGCTGGCATGTCAAACATTTCCCCACAATCTCCGTTACTTCTCGTTTAAGCCCAGGCCACCAATATAATTCTCGTAAGTCGTGATACAACTTATTCCCTCCAGGATGCATAGGACAATGTCCTCCATGAGCTTCTTTTAGTATTGACTGCCTTAAGTTAGAGTCCTTCGGAATGCAAACTCTCCCCCAGAAACACAGAAATCCTTCACTATTCAACCCAAACTCAGAAGTTTCCCCTTTGTTAACTTGCTGGAATCAAGCAACCAAAGACTCATCCCTCAACTGCTTTTCCCTAATCTGATCCACCCAGGTTGGCCTTAATTGTAACTCAGCCAACAGACTACCATCATCATACAGACTCAGACGAGTAAACATTGCTCTTAGATCAGATACAACTCTAAGGCTTAGGGCATCGGCTACCACATTAGCCTTGCCTGGGTGATACTCAATCGAATAGTCATAATCCTTAAGCAACTCTATCCATCTTTGTTGCCTAAGGTTCAACTCCTTCTGAGTCAGCAAGTACTTAAGACTCTTATGATCCGTGTATATGACACACCTTTCTCCATACAAGTAGTGTCTCCAACTCCTAAGTGCAAAGATTACTGCTGCCAATTCTAGGTCGTGAGTAGGATAGTTTACTTCGTGAGACTTAAGCTATCGCGATGCATAAGCAACCACCTTACCCTCTTGCATCAACACACAGCCCAAACCCACATGTGACGCACACATCAGATACGATAAAATCCTTCCTGGACTGGTTGAATTAATATAAGTGCCTCGGTCAGAACTTTCTTCAATTTTTCAAAAGCTTCCTATTGCTTCTCGGTTCAAACAAATAGTGCTCCTTTCCTTATAAGCTCTGTCAATGGTGCTGCCATCACAAAAAAAACCTTCCACAAACCTTCTGTAGTATCCTGCTAAACCCAGGAAACTCTAAATTTTCGACATAGACCTAGGTGGCTTCTTCTCCAGAATCACTTCAACCTTTCGAGTGTCTACCTTGATCCCCTCAGCAGAGACTATATGACCTAAGAAGGTTACCTCCCTCAACCAGAATTCACACTTACTGTATTTTACATAAAGTTTCTTCTCCCTCAACACTTGCAGTGCAATGCAGGGATGCTCATCATGCTTCTCTTCGGTTTCAAAATATACCAGAATATCGTCAATAAAAATGACTACGAATCGATCCAAAAATGGTTGGAATACACGATTCATCAGATCCATGAATGCTGCAGGAGCGTTCGTCAGTCCAAATGGCATAACCAGAAACTCGTAATGACCATACCGAGTCCTGAATGCCGTCTTATGAATATCTACCTCTTTGACCCTTAACTGATGATATCTAGATCGAAGATCGATCTTGGAGAATATCGAAGCTCCTCTAAGTTGGTCAAACAGATCGTCGATTCTTGGTAGAGGGTACTTATTCTTAATCGTAAGTTTGTTCAACTGCCGATAATTGAGGAAACTCTAAATTTTTGACATAGATCTAGGTGGCTTCCACTCTAGACTCGCTTCAATCTTTCAAGTGTCCACCTTGATCCCCTCAGCAGAGACTATATGACCTAAGAAGGTTACCTCCCTTAACCAGGATTCACACTTACTGAATTTTGCATAAAGTTTCTTCTCCCTCAACACTTGCAGTGCAATACGGAGATGCTCATCATGCTTCTCTTCGGTTTTAGAATATACCAGAATATCGTCAATAAAAATGACTACGAATCGATCCAAAAATGGTTGGAATACACGATTTATCAGATCCATGAATGCTGCAGGAGCGTTCGTCAATCCAAATGGCATAACCAGAAACTCGTAATGACCATACCGAGTCCTGAATGCCGTCTTATGAATATCTACCTTTTTGACCCTTAACTGATGATATCCAGATCAAAGATCGATCTTGGAGAATATCGAAGCTCCTCTAAGTTGGTCAAACAGGTCGTCGATTCTTGGTAGAGGGCACTTATTCTTAATCGTAAGTTTGTTCAACTACCGATAATCGATACACATCCGTATCGTCCCATCCTTCTTTTTCACAAACAACACTAGTGCTCCCCACAGAGACACACTTGGCCTAATAAAGCCTCTATCCAACAACTCTTGAATCTGTGCTTTCAGCTCCACTAACTCCTTCAGTGCCATTCCAGGCAACAAGTCGATTCCAAACTCGACTTCTCGATTCGGAGGTAATCCCGAAAGCTCCTCTGGAAAGACATCTTGGAATTTCTTAACAGTTCTAACCTTATCCACCATCAGTCCCTCAACCTCTGACTGACTTACAAATGCCAAATAAGCCTCATAACCCTTGCGAATCCACTTCTCAGCTCTCAACGCCGACACCACATTGGACAAATAATCCCTTCGCTCACCTAACACCATAACCTCCTCACCCTCCGTGGTCTTTAACACCATTCGCTTAGCAGCACAATCCAGAGTTGCCCCATGCTTAACAAGCCAGTCCATACCCAGAATGAGGTCGAATTCTAATGGTAACTCCATCAAGTCTCCAAAAAAAATCTTACCTTGAGTTTCTAAAGGTACGTCTCTATACAGTTTGTCTACCCTAACCTAGTGGCCCAAAGGACTTAGTACCGATACCCTACTCACAGTCTCCTCAGAGTGCACACCCAATGACCCCAATATGGCACATGCAACATACGAATGAGTAGATCCAATATCCATCAAGCCAGTGTACGGCATGCTAAAAATCAAGAACGTGCCAGTTATGACGTCGGGTGCATCACCCTCCTCTCGACGATGAGCTGCATACACCAACGCTGGCTGACGAGCCTCAGCATTTCCAGCACCCCTACTAGGTGCCATTACCATTACCGCCCCTACCTTGACTACATCCTTTCGGTGGTTACGGTCCACCTCTCACTGGTTGAGTAACCCTCTGTTCTGTACCTTGAACCTGATCTGTTTTCTGAGGACAGTCCTTGACTTTATGCTCTATAGATCCGCACTGAAAACAAGCACCAGAACTGGCTCTTCCACTCTTGCTCTTTTAACATTCGTATTTGCACCACCCGAAGGTCCTGAATCCCTTCAAAAATGGTTCTGATCCTTCTCACGATTCTCTCTTTCAGTACACTTCACCTCCTTAGCTATCTTAGCTTTCTCCACAAAAGCAGCAAAGTCACGCTCCCTCTGTAGAGCAATCAGCACCCTAAGTTCATCTCTAAGACCATCCTCGAAGCGCACACTACATTCATACTCTGTAGCGACTATTCCAACGGCATACCGGCTCAGCCTTAGAAACTCAGCCTCGTACTCAGCGACCGTCTTACCCCCTTGAACCAGATTCAGAAATTTTTTCCTGCGGGCATCCACATAACTCGCCCCAATATTTTTTCCCTTGAAGGCCGTCTTGAACAGCTCCCAAGTCACCCTGTCAGCTGGGGTCCCATCTCTCACAGTGAGCCACCACTGATAAGCCTCATCTCGTGGCAATGATATGGCTCCCTTCAGCTTCTGCTCCACGGAACAATCCAAATCATACGAAATCCGTTCCATGGCCTCTAACCAATATTCTGCCATATTCGGGGCTACACTAGATATGTAACACCCCAAACTCGGCCCAGACATTACGACTGAATTCAGCGTGTCACATCGAAGCGTTACTAGAAAATGGCGTGTTTTATCTAAAATTTTTTTTAGTGTTTAAGGGATATCTTCGTTATAGATTAAAGTGAATGAAAGCAGTGCACCAGGTATGATGCTAGAAAAAAGAAGGTAAGTCTATTAGACTGCTTAAGTACCTAGCTCTCCACGGATCTAATCCTAGACATGCACACCACCATTGCCACCTTTAACTGAGTGATTGTTCATGGAAAACCAATTCATTTAAAACCATTTGAAAATGTTATTAATTTTGAAAACTTTTTCGTTGCGGAAGCTTTGCTTTGTTATCGCGATATTTTAAAATCAAGTAACCTTTTTAAAAATCACCCAGAGCTATTCAATTTCAAACAATTAAAAATAATTAAAACGGCCTTATTACAACTTAAAACCCAAAAACATAAAGGAAATAATCTAAAATAAAAGTGAGGGTATAAATGCTTATTTTAAACAGTCCACATGGCCACTCTGAATCCTTCCAACTCCAAGTCCACCGATCTAAGGCTCACCTGCAAAGATGGGAAAAAGGGGGTGAGTTTGGAAAACTCAGTGTATAAAGTATCCCAAACAGAGCCCAAATCAGTTCAAGCTTCCTGGGCCTAAGCCCTATTCAGAAATCAGTGTTAACTGGGCCTTAGCCCATATCAATACAGTTGGGCCCATTTCAAAATAGTCTCATATGATTAACGCATGATAACCCTATCCAACCCTACACTTGCCTCCATCCATCCCTACACTTCCTGTGGGGAATAAATCACCCACGCCATCCCTTCACTTACAGTGTTAGCACCGGTTACGGCACTAACTATAATCCACATCAAAGCAGCTTATATCAGAATATGTGGCACAACCACTAGAACGGGTTCTTCCTCTATAACAAACCCAACCCCATGCAGTATGGCATGTATGCAGAATATATATAATTAATAAGGCATACTTCAGAAAGGCAGTCAGATTATAGCGTAAGAACAGTTATTTACCCTCGAGGGGCGTAATCGTAACTTACTCCTTCAGGGGTATTACGGTAATTCTACCTTACAAAGGTATTTCAGTAATTTTATCAGTCTTTTTAAGGTTTCATGCTCATTTCAGTTATTAACGTGTCTTCAGAATATTTACCGAACATTTTTACTGAAATGGGCCCGTTAGCCCATTACCCAATTTCAGCCCATCAAAGCCCAAATTCATCGAGGTGGATGAAATTGCGTACTTTGCAATCTTACCATTGAAGTTACCAAAATTATCAATACAAACAATCCCACGAGTGCTCGCACGCTCGCAAGTTCTCGAAATGCCAGCTTTTTGATATTTCAGCTTTTCAGCTTTTGCCGATCTAGTCTACTAGTGGGTGTCGTTTACACACCTGCTTTACGACTAAACGTTGACAAGATCCACACACGAGCAGCCTTTATCGATCTGTAACTACCAGATCTAGATGCTCCAACAGTGTCAACCCTCTATGCTCCTTGATTGCTTGTCCTTAAATCCACATTAAATACATATGAAACCAAAAGAAGAGGCTATTAAAGCCTTTAGTCTAAAACGACAGTCTCCCTAAGTGATTAAAGACTTGTCGGCTTTTCATAATAAACCTGAAATAACGAATACACAGAAAGATTTGAGCACTTACTGAGGATCTACTTGCCAGAAACGTTCCGAAGTACCTTCCTATTCCAGATTTGTTGTAGATCAAATCCCCAAAATACGAGGAGAGAACAGATCTAGTGATTCAGCTTTTTGAACTTATTCTTAGGTATGCTTATTTCAGTTTAAGAAGAAAATAGAATAATAACAAAGAAAAAGAATAGAGGATTCGGCGAAGGAGTAAAGTCGGCTATCACGTAATGTGGTTCGGCTTTTCGAAGGGTAATCGGTTAGCAATGGTTTGAGAGAGATCGGTGGAAGAAAAAGGAAAAGGGAAAGAATTTTGAGAATAGCAATAGAAGATTTAGGCTTCGGCGAAGAAAAGAAAGATGGATCAAAAGGAATGAAAGTTGATAAAATAAAATAAAAAATATGATAAGAGAATTTGAGCTGAAAAAAGAAAAAAAACAATTCATCCTAGCCAAAATTTGAGAGCTATTTCGGTATCTAATTGCCCAAAGCTGAATGAGTTCTATTTCGACTCCACCGTCCTTCCCATATTCAAATTCCTTGTTTTGCTCCTTAATTTTAGCCCTTAGCACAGTTTGAATTTCATTCAAACTCCTTCCCATCGTTTAGCAGCCTTATCTACCCCTTGCACCGCTTCAACACGCTGCTAAGAGAGTCCAGATCAGACTCCAACTCCTTCCCCACGTGAGTAGCAAAAACCCAACCTTCCGTGCACGAGGTGAGGCTCAAACCCGGACCTCACTCGCTCGCCCTGCGCGCTTCGCTCGCTGCTGCCACCGCACCACGCGCTTCTCTCTTTACTAATATAGGGTCACAATTAATTATAACATTTACCTACTTCAGTTCTGGCCCGCTTTAAAAAAATAAAACAGAACCTGTGCAAGGACTCGAACCTGTGCCCTCTCCGCATGCCCAGCACGCTGTTGCCACTGTGCCACGGCACTCCTTGTGCTGGATTATGCTCGCAACTCCTCTTAACCCCTATTTTAACCGCAACCTGAATACTAAAAAAAAATAACCATTTGCGTGCGCCGTGCCTTGAACCCAGGTACTTCCCATGCCCTCCTAGCGTGCTTAGCCACCGGGCCAGGTGCTTGTTTGTGCTAAAACTTAGCCCAAATCATTGGTAAGGCGTACTGCCCAGATCCCTTTAAGAATAAAGAAATGCTCAAATTTTTGCCAGAGCCTTGGGTCGAGCCTAGGACTTTTCCCGCACTATAAACCCTTCGCAATTTATTTAATTACTAACTAAACATAATAAATAAGAATAATAAAAATTAAATCATCCCATTTATTCGAGCCGTCTCCTATTCGAACCCAAACTCAAGGCCCAAAACTTCTAGGCTAAAATTCAGGGTGTTACAACTCTACCTCTCTTAAAGAAATTTCGTCCTCAAAATTTCCATCTAACAGGGTAGTAGTGTAACATCTACCCCACTACGCTACCGCTGCGCACTCTGATCCTACTATCACTATCACACTTCAACTTGAACTTGAAACATTTCATACATACAACACTTATTCACTGAAGCAGACACATATTTATCACACATATATACAATTTCTATATCGAAACATCACATCCACATAAAATAAATACCAAATTTAAATTGGACAAGATTATCTAAGGAATCTCTGGTATTTTAATTTCTAAGCAGACAAAAGTATTGTAAGACTTACGGATTGATGAGACAGAGACTCGGTGTGCCACACTTTTTAAAATAAATACTTCAAACAGACCACGTGGTTGAAAATAATTTTCTAAAATTCAACCTTTGAAAACCCAATCCACAGTCGAGTTATTATAACCCAGGCTCTGATACCACTAAATGTAACATCCAAACTCGGCCTAGAAGTTTGGCTCGAATCTGGCGTGTCACATTGAAGTGTTTTTTGAAAACCATGTTTCTATTAAAAACCCTTAGTAATTAAAAACTTATACCCTTTTTAAACCTTGTTAGAAAACCTCAGCTGAATAACATTCTTAACAACTTTGTAAAAATATTGGCAGTTGCGGAAGCTTACTTTAAAAACAATTGTGGATACGTGATGTTTTGAAAACAGTAGTTGCTTTGGAAAATCATGTTGTAATACTAGAAATTATAAGAATAATAAATAAAATTCCAAATTCGAAATCCAGAAAATTACAACGGCTTTACTACAACCCACATAAAATAATTTAAAAGCAATAATCAAAACTATAACATATACAGTGTGTGTGGCTCCCTCCGAGGCCCTCGCAGCTCCGATCCGTCTAAGGTTGGAAATTACCTGAAAGGTTAATAAACGGGGTGAGTTTACGAAAAGTCAGTGTGTAATCCCCTACTTTATAAAAGGAACAGTCAGTCATATAAAAGAATTAAAAGTCTGGCCCCAGCCCTACTTAAAGTTTCAGTATCAATTGGGCCTTAGCCCATTATAACAGATAGTACCAGATGGGCCTTAGCCCTATACAGAATCCAGACTGAAGCCGATAGGCCCACAACAGATACAAAATAGATATTTCATGTATGTAGAAACCCAACCCATATTCATCCGTATACACCCCCGTACCAACCTTACACCATGTGTGGAGACAACTCGACCCACCCATCCACTACACACCACAGAATGTGCAGCATGGCTGCCAGAACAGATATTGTGACAGAGTCACCAGATACAGATATTATGGTAGAGCCACTAGAACAGATATTTGTGGCATAGCCACCAAAATAGATATTTGTGGCATAGCCACCAGAATGCTTCCTCCATCAATATAACCCATATCCCATGCAACAGATATACATGTCATGGCATACAACATACAGACTCAGAATATCATGCCCATATTTGAATCAAACAATCACAGTCAAGTCATTCATATCACCAACATATATCCACAATCAAATCCGTCAACCACACAGTCCAAGTCAGTCACTTGCCCACAAGGGCAAAACGGTCATTTAACACCCTATGGGCAAAATCGTAATTTTACCCCACAAGGGTATCTCGGTAATTCTACCCTACAGAGGTATTTCGGTATTTTTACCCTACAAGGGTATTTCAGTAATTCTACCCTACAAGGGTATTTCAGTAATTCTACCCTACATGAGTATTTCAATAGTTTTGTAAATCAAGGGTAAAATGGTAATTCTGTAAATCGAGGGTACTTTGGTAATTTTACAAGTTGAGGGTATTTCAGTAATTTGGTAAACTAAAGTATTCTAAACAGGGATAACAATACAAATGGGCCTAAAGCCCGTTCTCGGCCCAAAAGGGCCCACACGCTTGTGTGGCTCTTTTAGCCCAAATCTAGCCACAGATATGAGATTCACCTAGCCTAGTCCAATGTTTACTACACAATCAAATAACTTATCCAATTGGGCTCGTAGGCCCATTAGGCCCACATGGCCCCTTTCGACCCATCGCGGCCTGAAGTAGCCATCCTACAGCCAGAGTAGTGAGAAATACACACCTGATAGGAGACTGGAGTTAATCCGCGCTCCGAGCACTCTTAGCCGATGCCTAACCCAAACGAGCACACCATAAAGCAAAAGGGATCAGCCAAGAAAGGTACCTTTATTCTCCTTATGGTTCTCTCTATTTAAAGCCAGCTTCGCATCTACTCTTATGTTAGCTTCCCGATGTGGGATCCCTCTATCATCAGAGTTTAAATTCAACACCAACTCTTGCCGCCCCCTGTTAGCAAAATAAATGCTCTTTGATTGCCATGAGTTTCCAACCCTGGACCTTCTTGCCAACTCTATGACGCCACCTTCCTGCCTCTTATGTGGCGCTACTTTGCCACTAGACCACAAGGCTTTTTGTGGTACAATTTCTCTAACAATATTCTTAAGGCCTACCTACTACACCCAGGGTTTGATTCACCTTAAACCAAAATTTTTGCTAGTGTCCAGGTTTGAACCCAGGACTTCTCCAACACTTCTCAGTACACTTAACCACTAAAACAAGCCTTTATTAACAAAATTTACATGCATAACAAAATATTACAAGCTGCCTTCAACCGCTCCCATGCTCAAGGCCCAAAACTTCTAGGCCTAAATTCAGGGTGTTACAAGATACGCCCTAAAGATCTCTGCTCCATTAGCTCGGAGCCACTCAGAAATAGATCTTCAAAGTCCGTTGCCCGTACTTGCCCCAGCAACCCTTTCCAGTACATGAAGCATTGCCTGAGATAGAGCATCATCCCCGGCACCTCGATCATGGGACTCCACTTCTGTTGTCCATGGTACCGGTGCATTTGCCGCTGGCATGTGTCCTGAAACAAAGATCCAGCCCGTGCACTACCTCGGCCACGTCCACGGCCTCTTCCCCGAGCTGCTCTCATACTCATATCATTTTATCTGATTACAAATTTTATGCATCAATTAAATATTTCAGTGTTTATTACCGATGTTTTATTACCGATGTTTTATGAACAGACAGTAATTTAGAGTTTATTTTTTGTGGAATCGTAGTCTAGCTATAGTCTTAGTCTACTTATCAAAATTTCCTACAATTTTAGTACCACCATAACTAGAGTATCCTAATAGGGTTTTAGTACAGGCAGACAATTCAGAAGCATTCAAAAAAATTTAGAATGATACTTACAGACTTGGTCGGAGATTCAGGGTGCCACCTTATCAGAATCCAAATTTTTGAAAACTGGATTTTGCAATCTTTGAAATCATTTATTGTAGAATTTTTAAAAAAAAATGAATTCCCAGAGCGATATTTCAAAAATATTTATTTTATTATTATTATTATTATTATTTTTAAACCCATTCTACAGCCGAGTTGTTCAATCGGGCTCTGATATCACTAAATGTAACACCCCAAACTCGGCCTAGACGTTACGACTGAATCTGGCGTGTCACATCAAAGAGTTACTAGAAAAAGGCATGTTTTATCTAAAATCTTTCTTAGTGTTTAAAGGATATCTTCGTTATAGATTAAAGTGAATGAAAGCTGTGCACCAGGTAGGATGCCAAAAAAGAGGAGGTGAGACTATTAGACTGCTTAAGTACCTAGCTCTCTACGGATCCAATCCTAGACATGCACACCACCATTGCCACACTTTAACTGAGTGATTGTTCATGGAAAACCAATTCGTTTAAAACCATTTGAAAAGGTTATTAATTTTGAAAACATTTTCAGTGCAGAAACTTTTCTTTGTTATCGCGATATTTTGAAATCAAGTAACCTTTTTAAAACGCGCCCTAAAGTTATTTAATTTTAAACGATTAAAACAATATCATATCTAAGCTAACAAAACATAATAAAATAATTAAAAATAATTAAAGCGGCCTTATTACAATTTAAAACCCAAAACAATTAAAGTAAATAAAAGCTGATCAAATCACAAGAAGAAAATCGAATATGCAGAACATGTGGCCACTCGAATCCCTCACAGCTCCAAGTCCATTATGGTTGGGGATTTCCTGCATGGATGAAATTTAGGGGTGAGTTTGGAAAACTCAGTGTGTAAAATAACCCAACCATAGTCCAAATCAGCTCAAACCACAGAAACAGATTAAGTTGGGCCTTAGCCTATCTGCAGTCTGAATGAAGCCCATAGGCCCTGTGAGAGATAGAACAGATATTTCATGTATGCAGAAACCCAACCCATATCCATCCGTATACACCCCCATACCAACCTTAGACCATGTGGGGAGACAACTCGACCCACCCATCTGCTACACGCCACAGAATTTGCAGTATGGATGCCAGAACAGATATTGTGACAGAGTCACCAGACATAGATATTGTGGCAGAGCCACCAGAACAGATATTTGTGGCATAGCCACCAGAAACAGATATTTGTGGCATAGCCACCAGAACGCTTCCTCCATCAATATAACCCATATCCCATGCAACAGATATACATGTCATGGCATGCAACATACAGGATCAGAATATCATGTATTTCAGTCAAAATTAACCCTAGGGGTATAATGGTCATTTTGCACCTAGGGGTATAATGGTAATTTTCATACTTAGGGGTATTTGTAAGTTTACCATTTTAGGGGTTTCATGCATATTACAGCCATTAACGTATTAACAGAAACACTTACCGAGCGTTTTTCCTGAATTAGGCCCGTTGGCCCATTAACCCGATTTTGGCCCATTAAGCCCAAATATACCAAAGTGCACGAAATTACGCACTCTGCAATCTTACCACTTGAGATTACTAGGTTTAACAAACAAACTATCCCATGAGCCTCGCGCGCTCGCAAGTCCACAAAATACCGGCTCTTCGGCATTTCGGCTTTTCAGCTTTTGCCGGTCTAGTCTACAAGTGGGTGTCATTTACACACCTGTTTTACGACGATCGCTTGCCAAAATCTACCATGTACCTATCCTACAATTGATTAATTAGAAATTTAGATCCAAAACCATAAGAGTACTAATGATATCTTCCTTACCAAAATCGGCCAACACCCTTAATGGCCTTAGATTATTACCTTTGTCGCAAATAATGACTAAGTCTAGATCCAGTCGTTTCGATGCCCTCAATTCCCACAGCTCCTTGATCGATAGCCTTTATTCCACCGTACTCATAATAGAACGATAAATAAACCCAATAAACCCTTTAGTCCAAAATGATAGCCTCCCTAAGCGATTAGGGATTACTTGGCTTTTTTTCCAGAACCACAAGTTACGAATGGAAAGAGGGTTACGAATACTTACCACGAGATCTATTCGATGAAGAACATTTCCAATACTTTCCTACCCCTAACACGAGTAAATGATGAGTCCAAGAGATCTAAAGGTGTTCGGCTTCTAACCTCTTAAAGTATGATGAGAGATATGGATGAAGAGGAGAGGAAGGGAAAAGAAAATAGAAGAGAGGAGATAATAGTAGAGATTCGACTTTGAAAGAAATCAAGGAAGGAAGAGATGAGAAAAAGAAAGAAAGAAAAGAAGAAGAAAGAATTTGGCAAACGAAAAAAATAAAAGAACGAAAGCAGCCAACAGAATTCAACCCCTAAAGAACCTACACCTATTCGGCAACCAAACAATCGGTACAATTCCTTCCTGACTTAAATTCCATGTTTTGCTCCTTGATTTCAGCCACCACCAATTTAAATCCCATCCAAATTCCTGGCACCATCAGCGGTAGTCCACCGCTTGACCGACTCAAGCCACTGCTAGGAGAGTTTTAGTCAAACTCTAACTTTCCCCCACGTGAGCAGCAAAATTGGTCCTTCGCGCGCACAGTAGCTCGAACTCCAGACCTTCTCCTGTCCCTGCATTCCATATCCTACTACTGGCCACTGCACCAAACTTTCTTCTACACCATAATAGGGTGACAATTAATCTTAATCTATTTCTGCTGAAACCTCGGGTACTTGCGAAATAAAAAGGAAACTTCGCCTGCTATAAATCTCAAACCTGCGACCTTCTAAACACACACATACGCTGCTTACCACTGCACCGAAGTTCCTTTATGACATTATCTTCTCACAATTAATTTTAAAGCTTAACTGCTGCAGTCACAGCTACTTAAAAAGAAATCAAAATTTTGCCTTCCCCTGGAATCGAACCCCAACCTTCCTTCTTGCTGTCCAGTGTGCCTAACCACTGGGCCAGGCGTTCCTTTATGCCCAGTTTCTGCCCAACTTATTTTTAAGGCCTTATGCCCAAATTTCCTTAAGAGGCAAAATTTAAGAATTTCGCTAAAGCTATGGGCCGAGTCCCAGACTTTTTCCTACACCATAAACCATTCGTAATTTATTTAATTACTAAACTAAACATGCTAAATAATAATAACAATTAAATCATCCCATTTATTCGGGCCGTCTTCTACTCGAACCCAAACTCAAGGCCTAATACTTTCAGGCCCAAAAATCGGGGCGTTACACAATTTGAGTCCAAAACTTTGTTATTAAGTACTTTTCTAATTTTCTCTCACTTCTTACTTGTCAACGACGTTCTCTTTTTAGCTGTTAAAGGATCTCGCGGGTCTGAGTGCATTAAACTTATCAAATAGAGCAATTTCTATCCTTCTCTCGTTTTAATTTATTTATGTGTTTGTGCATGATTAAATTAATTTTAGAGAACATGAAAATTGTGTTCATGAGTAGCTAAGTCCTTTAGGGAGATTAACAAGCTGATGTGAGACTGATTACCAGAAGAACGAGGGTTACTCCATAGAATTAGTTGGTATAAAATATGTATGCTTGAACCCTAAGATTGATGACTCTAGGAAGTAATTTAGGTTAAATGAGGTCGAGAGATAAGTTTTCCAACTAAATCGTGATTTACCCTGGTCAAGAAAGTGACGTCAAAAGATAAGTTAGTATTGGTCAATTAATTAAGTAGTAGAGGCCGAAAGGTAATACTATTTAGTTAATAACTAATTCACTAAAACAAACTCAATTTCTGAAGTTAATTACAACCATTGAAGCGAATTAATCTTTTACTTGTTAATTGAGATTTCTTCAGTGAATTATTTTCTTTCTAGTTGTTTTATTTTATTTCATAACATTAATTTTAAAATTCTTATTTTTCATAATATGATTTTTGGTAATTACTGTTTAGACTTATTATTGTAGAAATAATTTTAGATTTAATCCATTCTCCCTTAGGTACGATCCTCGAAATAAAAGTGTTCTGTTGTAACACTTCTATATTACCATTTGACCTGTATACTTGCGGACACTGCTATTTAATTTTGTATATTTTATTTTAGTATTTTCTGTCCAAATATTTTCATGTTTAACAACGGTCACTGAAAAAGTATGCTTTAGAATTGGTACCGACAGAAGGAGACAGTTGTAGAAGTTTCTTGTGTGGTTTGTGCGATAAACTCAAAGTCCAATTAGTGTCGCACAAAATAAAAAGAGTTTGTTAATCTAAACGAATGATCGAAAATGATTGAACAAGTGATGAGCCTAGATAAGAAACTGAAACTCTCCCAAGCTTTTGGGAAATGAGTTGGGACTTTTAGCTCGCATCTGTTACCTAAATGGTTTAGAGAGTCTCGGGAGAATTGGTGGTCACCTTCGAGATCTGCCAAGTCTGGGAGAGGCTGAAACCATCAGCTGACAGTGTCCGTAGGTAGTGTGGTAAGCTCTATTAGAAATGTTGATATTCTGAGCTATGAATTGTGTGGGAAGAGACATAAAGGTGAGTGTCAGAAGAAAATTGCGGCGTGTTTTTGATGTGGGTCATTGGACCATTTTGCATGTGATTACCCAATGAATGACGTTGATTCACCTGTTTCTACACAGAGGTTTGCTGTTGCTGTTAGGGGTTTGGGAAATCCACATGGTGGTTCTGTATTGAGGGGTAGCTCAAATAAAGAGACTGAGTCTACAATACATATATTTGAGGTCAGAGTTGTAACTCGAGCATACGTGGTTCTCACCTGGGAGGAAGGTAATGCTACAGATGTCGTAGTAGGTATTTTCCTTTTATATTCAGTACCTGTATATGCCTTGAATGATCCTAGTTCTTTCCATTCCTATTTGAATTATGATTTTGTAAAATCGGGTAGTTCGAAGTCAGAAATGTCGAATATTGCTATGGTCATATTGAGTCTATTAAGGCAAACCGTGCTTGTTGATCAAGTTTGTAAACGGTGTCTGTTAGATATCTAGAACATATCATTTCCTATCGATTTGCAAATCATGCTGTTTGGTGACTTTGATGTGATTTTTAGAATGGATTGGTTAACAAAGCGTGGTGTAATTTTGGATGGTCGTAAGAAGTTTCCAGTTCAAAATCCGGAATGTGGGATAGTTGTAACAAGCCGATTTTTAATGGTGCTGGAAATGGTTTTGTAACCCCATTTTTGATATTCGAGTCTGTAAATATTATTATTTACTATTTATGAGGTTGGTATGAATTTTAATTAGAGTTTGGTTCTTTAATTTTCTTAATTAGATAGTTAACTAAGGTACAAGTGCAACAACCCTAAAATCAATGGTGTTGGAAAAAGAAGTATTGGTACCTCGTTTTCATAAATCAAGCCCATAAATATTTTTATTAAGTATTTACAGAGTTATTGTATAGGTGAATTGAATTTTGATAGGTAATTTTGCTGAATTAGTGACTAATTAAGGTACAAGTACTAAATTGTAAAAGAGGTAAAAGTTAATCGCTATAGATTTTAAAATAGCTAAGGGATCAAAATGGTAATTTGACCATTTCTAAAAGTCCAAGAAGTGGTGGATGTTTCTACTTTCCACTAACTTTTGGGTTATTTGCTATTAAGTCCTAATTAATTAAGGTTTAATTGAAATGAATGATTAATTAAATTAAAATAATTGACGGACCAAATAGTTGTTTGATTGATTAAATTTTAATTAATTAATCATAATTAAATTAGGTTAATTAAAGTATATAAGACAAAAATAAAAATAAAAACAAACATTTTTTCAACCTGTAACAAAAGAAAGAAGAATAGGGTTTAATGTAACAACCTCACTCGTCTTCGTCATAGGAATAGGGTTAGGGGATGCTACAGTAAATAAGAGAACATAATCATGCTATTTCAATTCAAAACTGATTTAAACAATCATTAATCATCAACCATTCGGATTCATGCAAGATCGGGATTGAATCGAGCTTACAAAAGCTTTAAAAATAGTTCAGAACTAAGCATAGACTAATTTGAATCTTTTTAGAAAAATGTGGCAAAAAATGCAAAACAGGAGTTCATGGCCATGTAACAGGTTGAGGTCATGTGGGGTTGAATCACACAGCCGTTTACACCAACCGTGTACAAGGTTGATGCTGTGTAATATAGGGTTGCTCGATCATGTTGCTAGGCCATGTCATACAACCTGCACCTAATTCATTAAGAGCACACGTTCGTGCCAAATGCTTATGTGAGGCACAAGGCCATGTGTTAGACTATGTTCACTTATATGTACCCTACAAGGCAAGTTACAAACCAAAAACTTTCGTATACCACATATACACTTCATACTATACATTAAGCCAAATCAGAATGTACCAAAACGTACCAAAAACATCAATTAAAATATCATTCCTATGTGCCTAACTAATATGCCATTTGGCACCATCACAACCAATTAAAAACATACAATTTAACCATTCATACAATCATATATAAACACCAATGTGCATTTTACCATAAATACCTTCCAAACCACACCTTTCTATCAGCCTAAAAGATGCCTTAACTTTTACCAAAGTAAAAGATACATAAATTTAAATCATACCAGTACCTTGGTACATATTCAAAGCTTACCATAACCATAAAACATCTTAGTACCATAATTTCATATACTACAACAATTAACAAAGACATACTTTCTTTTAACAGATAGCCCAATGAACTATAGTAACATAATTCGGATACTCGGGTAACTACACCACACCAGAAAGCATCGTAATGCTATACAGATGCACCGTAGTGTAAATAGAGGCATGATTGTGCAATCAGAGGCACTAGAGTGCATACAGAGTCACTGAAGTGTGAAAAGAGGCACCCAAGTACAAATAGAGGCAC
Source organism: Gossypium anomalum (assembly GCA_025698475.1). NCBI lineage: Eukaryota > Viridiplantae > Streptophyta > Magnoliopsida > Malvales > Malvaceae > Gossypium > Gossypium anomalum. The sequence goes on along the minus strand of CM046966.1, from coordinate 51,917,183 downwards.
CAAAGCGCAAACCCGTACAAACACACATTCTAACCCTATTGGCATGCTAATTGTATCCTAATTGTTTACTACGTTGAAACGGGCATTTAAACATAATTCATAATTTTCATAAATTAGAGGCTCTTCCATGTTTTTCAATACACATGCTGTAATGAGTTATAACCATTCCGAAATCACGTACATCATATTTCACAAGTATTCAACCGTTTTCAAATAAGTCCTTTTTTCACCTTATACTCAATTTATGACATTTCAGTTCCCAATTCATAGATTTAAACATAATATATATATATACATTCACAATTCAACAGTACACAATATATATACATTTCTATACCTATGAACTTATGTAATATATTCGGCTATCGAATTGACTTGTAAGGACTATTTTGAAAATTTCTTTTTTCCCCCAATTTTCCTTCGCAATGCTCAATCCTTGATCTATATGATAGTTTAATTCAATTTATCAAGTTCAATTGCATTATCATGCTCATTTTCATGCTATGACTTATCAATTTCATTTTACAACATTTCCCTAAACTTTTACATTTTATTCAATTTAGTCCCTAAAACCAAAACAATTATAAATTTCACTTTTAAACCTCATTTGTTAATCCAATATCAATTTCATCCCACTCTATCATTATAAGACAAAAATTTATAGAATTTGCACACCAATTTTGACATTATTACAATTAAGTCCCTAAACTCAAAATTAACAAAAATTACTTTACAAAATAGTCCTATTTAATAACCAAACTCATGAATCCATAATGTAACCTCATGAACATCTAAAAATCATTAGTGGAAAGTTTCAAAACCTTTAAAAATTTTATGAAATAGTCCCTAGTTTATCTAGATTAAGCTACAATGATATCAAAAACATAATAATCACTAAAAACGGGTTTGAATTTAACTTACATGCAAGGATTTTTGTGTTGGCTGAACCTTGGAAGCTTTAACAATGGCTTCTCATGCTATGGTTTTCTAATTTTGGCAGTGGGAACAAAAATGAAAAATGATGACCATTTTGTTTTATTTTGAATTACCTTATTTTAGTAATTTAACATTTTTAACTAAAAAAAATTGAAGTTAAACATTCCACCAACCGTCCATAATGTTACATTATGGTTTAATTATAACATAAACACTTGAATGTTTAATAATTAATCCATTTAACTAACAAAATTCAATTACAATTAAGTTTTATGGTTTTTACGGTTTAGTTCTTTTTCATTAATTAACTATCAAATCATCAAAATTTTTGAACCAAACTTCAATTCACTTATACAACAACTCCGTAAATATTTATAAAAATATTTATGAGTTCAGTTTATGAAAATGAGGTTTCAATACCTCATTTTCCAAAACCACTAACTTTTAGTACACACCACTTGTACCTTAACTAACTAACCAATTAATAAAATCTATCGAATAAAATTTTCCATAATACTATATTTAACTCATAAATATTAATTAATAATGTTTACGAACTCACTCATTGGATTTGTGATCCTGAAATCATTGTTTCTGAAACCACTGAAAAATAAGCTATTACAACTCTCCCCATTAGGAAATTTTATCCTCAAAATCTTTAACAGAAAATAGGTTCGGATATTGTGATCTCATTAAATTTTTGCTTCTCAAGTAGTTTCTTCTTTACCATGTCGATTTCACAAGATTTTCACTAATGACACTCATTAATTCCATAGTTCTTTTATTTTCAATGCTAAAATTTTGACAGGTTCTTCAGAATTTAACAAGCCAGGTTGTATTTCTATCTCGTCGGAAGTAATCATGTAAGATAAATTTCGTCTATACCGTTGTAGCATTGAAACATGGAAACATTATGAATCTTTTTGAGCTTCAAAGGTAATGCAAGTCTGTAAGTCACAGAACTAATTCTCTTGATAATTTCATACAACCAAGCAATTCTCAGACTAAGCTTTCTTTTTCTACCGAAGTGTAACAGTTTCTTCCATGGTGAAACTTTTAAAAGTGTTCTGTCACTAGTCTAAACTCAACATCTTTTCTTTTCATAACCACAAGCGATTTATGACAATCTGAAACAGGTTTTAAACAATTTTGGATCCCAACTAGAAATAATAAAAATCGACACATTGTACAATATGAAAATCTTAACGACAGCAGTATAATTAATTTTCTCAAGCAAGTAATCAATATTGACTGGAAAATAATGAGTTGACTTTGCTCATGTTTCCTTAATTACCCAGATTGAATGTTTCTTTTTCGAGGCTAATGGCAATCTGGACACAAGTCCATTATAACATGTTCCCATTTGCACTCAGGAATCATAATAGACTATAGTAAACCTGACAGAACTTGATGCTCGACTTTTACTTGTTGACATACCAATATCTCGATACAAACTCAGATATTTGTCATTTCACTCCTAGCTACCAGTAACTTTGTTTCAAGTCACTATACATTTTTTTGCCTCTTAGATATATTGAATAAATACTATTATGGGCTTCCCATAAAATATCTCTCTTAAACTCAGAATTGTTCGAGTACACGAATCTGACTCTGGAAATACAAACTATCATTACTACCAACACTGAAATCAGTAGTCTGACCATTCTGAATCTGCTCCCATTTGGCTAACCAATTCAGATAGTTTCTTTGCAAAGTTCAAATCTTTTAAAGAAGTAACAATTTAAATTTTAGCTTAGTGACAATAAAACCATTAAATTCTCAAATTAGGTGAATATTCACAGCTTTTAGAGATTTATGACTCAACAAATCAGTCGTCATATCAACTTTTACTCGGATGATAATCGATGGTCAAATCATAATCTTTCAATAACCCTAGAAATCTATACTATCTCAGACTCAATTCTGGAACTTATGTTAACATAGCTTTCAACTGTTCAAAGCTTTGTTAACATTTATTCCATCAAACAAAATTGACATTTATCTACAACAACCTCATCAATGATAGAGCTATCATAAAAAAACCCTGAACAAATCATCTGTAATATACAATAAATCCTATAGAACTACGCACTTCGATAATAATTCTCGGTGATTCCTGAGTTTGTAATTATCTGGAGTTTATTTGAAGTAACTCAAACAATTTCAGTTGTTATCAAGAGATCTAGAAAAACTTCTCAAAATTAGAATTCATATTTATTGATCTTTACAAACATTTGTTTTTATCGTAAAATCTATAACACTATTTTTCGATGTTGATCATGTTCAATTTCATTCTTCGCATAGATTGAATATCATCGATAATATATTAATAATTCTGTTCAAATATAGCTAGCGAATTCTATCCATTATATCTATAAAGCAACTGAGCGACCGATAAGCTAAGCAGTGCGATTAGAATATCACATTGTTATATCAATTCTATAAAATAATCTTCGATAGATCTGTCTCATAACTCTGAGCTGACAACCACCTGGTCAAAAATCAATATTCAAAATACAGTAGTCCCCATTTTACTAAACAATTAAGTCATCTCTATAAAATAACAAATACTAGTTCTTCATGGTGTCTCTGATCTGCTATCTGTAATCATTATACAATTCTCATAAACCTGTCTTTATTTTTCACAAATACAATATCATTTTACTAGATTACACACTCAGTCATTTAAAAACCTTTGTCAACCAACTCTTTCAACTGTTCCTTCAACTCTTTTAATTCAGTTGGAGCCATTTTATACGAACCTGAAATAACTCATTTTTTAGTGGTGTCAGAAACAGTGGTTTTGGGACCACATTTCTAATGAGTGAGTTCGTAAATATTATTATTTAATATTTACTAGTCAAATATAGTATTATATTCAATCTTGATTTGATAATTTTGGCTAATTAAACAGATAGTTAAGTACAAGTGGTTTGTCCCTAAAGTCAAGTGGTTTTGGAAAATAAGGTATCTGAACATCATTTTTGTAAACCAAGCTCATAAATATTTTTATTTACAGAGTTACGATATAGGTGTATTGAAATTTGGGTTGGAAATTTTAGTGATTTGATAGTTAATTAAGGAAAAAAGGACTAAATCGTAAAAATTACAAATGTCAATAGCTATCAGTTTGAAGGTACAAAATGAATATAAAAGCTTATTTAAATGGTCTAATATGGAAATTTATCCATATTTATGTTACTGGCCAGTTGGACATTAGCTTATATTAATATATATGTTTTTATTTATTAAATTAAGGTTAATAATAAAATAAATAAAACTTAAAAACATAAAAGAAAAGCATGATTTCTCTCATTTTTTAACTTTCTTCCGTTGAACCTCCAGGGTTTTCAAGCTTGAAGCTTGGACCTTGTTTGTATTCATGCATGGTAAGCCTTTGTTAATCCATTTTTCGTAAATTTTATGTTTTTGATATTGTTGCAGCTTAATGGACTAATTTGTGAACTTTTCAAATTTTTTAAATCTTGCCATTGATGAATTTGATGTCTTTAGATGTTAAATGGTTGAGTTTGAAGAGTTGTTTTGATTTAAGACTATTTTGTAAAGGGAATTTGGTTAATTTAAACCTTAGGGACTAACATGATAAAATAATAAATTTAGCATGAAATTCTTATGAAATTCCTATAATTATGGGCTGTATAGGAGTTATAGAGAATTTGACTAGCTTAGATTTGGTTTAATTATGATAAATGTGTAAATTTTGAGTTTAAGAACTAAATTGAAAAAAAAGTAAAAGTTCAGGGTAAAAATGTAAAATATTAATAAAGGGTAAAATACATGAATTTAAATGTTTTAAGGTATTTTAATTGATTAATTAAGTTAAATTATTATATATAGATAAAAAAATGGATCAATAGGTTGATAACGGAGGGAAAGGAAAAGTCGTCGAGTGATCCTTGGTGTGGTGTTTGTAGTTGCTTTATTTATGTAAATTCTTATTAGGATTATTATGTTTATTAATGATTTTAAAATTAAATTTCATATGTGTACTTGTATGGTTGTATAATAAACATGGTTACCTGAAGTAAGACTTGAGAATAAAAATAAGGGATTGAATTGAATTGTAGTGCAAATATACATGGTTGAATTGAATTATGTACTCTATGGGAGGTATGTCATCAAGTTGACCATGGTATAGATTGATAAGTATAAAATGATGATGGAATACGTGTTAAGGCCCGTATGAACTCAGTGAATAACTAGGATACAAATGACATGTCCTTAGGATGTTTAAGGCACTAGGTGCCAATGGTTATAGTTTCCAGGTACGCTTTTTGGTGATATATTTCCAGGTACTATGTATTAGTGTTACAGTTTCTAGGAAACCTATGCCTGTGATATATTTCCAGGTACTATGTACTGGTGGTGGATTCTATATCGATGGCTGAAATCTAGCATTTGTTGTAGATTCTCGTCAGCTTGTGTGAGCATCATTGTGTATTGGTTAATGTCCCATTCGTCAACTTGTGTGAACATTATTTCCCTTCGTATCCGAAGTTAATTTATATAGTTCTCCGAGCAAATTAGTTGGTGAAATGATTAGAAATGAGATTCTATAGCATGAAAGGTTTTTTTGATTGCTAATAGTGATATAATATGTGGATTGTATCGTTTTAAGAACATGAAAATGTTTTGCACTTAAGTCTAACCATTTGGGATGTTAGGAAGAATTGAAACTTGAAAAGTATTGATAAATTTAATGTCAGTTTGAATTACTATGCTTTAAATGTCAGGAATTTAAAGTTTAATTATATGGACTTACTAAGCTTTAAGTAAGCGTACCTCGTTTCATTTTCTTCCTTGTAGATTGTCAGATTCGTGTTGTCGATTGGAATGTTGTTGGAGATCACACTATCCATCAGCTTTTTTGGTAGTTATTTATTCATTTTGGCCCGGTTATAAGTGGCATGTAAATAGGTTAATGGTGAGATAAATTTAATTTAAAAACCCCTCAATAAAATATTAAGTTATGATTGCCTTCCAATATTTACCCTCGTTAAAGCCTTGATCGATACATTGTAGGTTCTACTAAAGTGAAGTACATGTATCTATCTTGGTCAGATGAGAAGAATAAGGAAGTAATATTCGCCGATTATCATATTGGTTAATAATTTAACTAGGTTACTCTAATAGGATTAGATACCTAGAGGCAATAGATTTAGATAAATCATGAGATGATTGGAACAAAATAGAGGAGTTACATGTGATGTAATTAGCAAGTGTTGTTTACCTAAATAACCATAATCTTGAGAGTAAAGCCAATGCTTACTTAAGAAGAGGTGAAATATGGATTTTTACCTACTAGAAAACTTTAGAGAAAGTCTGTCCGAAATTAAAATGTGAAGGTTATTAATTTTGAATAAAATAGTGGGAACATTATTTAATAAAGTCCTTTTAATGATTATAATAAACTAGGTAAATGTACTTATAATCATATTTTATTAGTAGATTAATTATGGCAAACAATCCAAATTATTTATCATTGCGATCGGTCCTTGAGAAGGACAAGTTGAATGGCTTGTACTTCCTTGATTAGTTCCATAACTTGAGGATTGTCCCCAAACAAGAACATAAATTATATGTCATTGAAGAACCCATTCCTTATGAACCAGCAGCTAATGCCTCTAGAGCTGACAAGGATAGATATAAGAAGCATCTTATGACATTTTAGACATAGGATGTCTAATGCTTGCCACCATGACTCTTGAGCTTCAAAAGCAACATGAGGATATGGTTGCCTATGATATGATCCAGCACATCAAGGAATTATATGAGGGGAAAGCACATCAAGTGAGGTATAAGACCTCTAAAGTTTGTTTCGATGTAAAATGGTGGAGGGAACTCCTGTGGGAACTCACGTTCTCAAGATGATAGGCTATATTGAAAGCCTTTAAAAAGTAGGATTCCCTCTAGGTGTGGAGTTGGCCACTGATGTCATCCTGCAATTGTTGCCAAATAGTTTTAGCCAATTTTTCCTTAATTTCAACATGAATGAGATTAATAAGACTTTGCCACAGTTGCTCTGCATGTTACAAACTGCTGAAAGTAACATGAAAAAGGTTGGGCCTAAGCCCATTCTAATGGTTTGCAAGGACAAGGGCAAAGGCAAAGGCAAAAGAAAGGCTAAGGCTAAGGTAAAGCCTAATGAATATGGCAAGGTCAAGCCTAAAAAAGGAAAAGCTGCATTGAAACGTAAAGGAGGAATTGCAAGGAAGGAAAATGTTTCCATTGTGGTAAGATCAGACATTGGAAGAGGAACTGCCCTACCTATCTAGAAAAGGTTAAAAAGGTAAAGGAAAATGGTATGTTTGTTTTAGGTATTTATGTTATTGATATTAATTTATCAACATGTACTTTTTGGGTATTAGATACTAGATGTGGTTATCATATTTGTACCTCTGTACAAGGACTATAAAGGAGTAGGGATCTGTGAGTTGAGAATGGAGCAAGAGTTACTACATTAGCTGCAGGAACACATATTTTATCATTGCCTAGTGGACTTGATTTAATTTTGGAGGATTTTTATTTTTTACCCAGTTTGACGAGAGACATTATTTCAATTTCTTGTTTAGACAAAATCGGTTTTGAGATAATTATTAAGAATAATTGTTGTTCATCTTATCTCAATAATGGTTTCTATGGTTGGCACAATTAGTAATTGGCCTCTACATTTTAGATCAATATCCATTTATGACATAAATATTAAAGGATAAAAAATAAATGACTCTAATCAAACTTATCTTTGGCATTGTCATTTGGGCCATATAAGTGAGAAATGCATATCAAAGCTCCATAAAGATGGGATTTTGGATTCTTTTGTTTTCAAACAATTGGATATATGTGAGTCTTGCTTGTTGGGTAAAATGACTAAAACTCCTTTTAATAGTAAAAGAGAGTGAGCTAGTGGTTTATTGGGCTTAATACATAGTGATGTATGTGGACCAATGAACACACAAGCTAGAGGAGGTTTTCAATACTTAATTACTTTCATTGATGACTTTAGTGGATATGGGTATATTTATCTTATGCGCCATAAATCTGAAGCCCCTGAAAAGTTCAAGGAATTTAAAAATGAAGTACAAAACTAACTAGGTAAAAATATTAAGGCACTTCGATCAACTAGAGAAGGAGAATACTTAAGTTTAGAGTTTGATGAGTTTTTGAAGGAATGTGGGATTGTCTCACAACTTACACCTCCTGGTACTCCACAATGGAATGAAGTTTCTGAAAGGAGAAATCAAACACTGTTAGACATGGTTCGATCTATGATGAGTCATGTTAATCTTCCTACTTTCTTTTGGGGATATGCACTTAAAACAATTACTTTCACACTAAATTGTGTTTCATCTGAATTAGTTCAAAAGACACCATATGAGATGTGGACTGGGAAGTGTCCTAGTATGTCTTTCATGAAGATTTTGGGTTGTGAAGCTTATGTTAAACGTTAGATGTCTACTAAGCTCGAGCCCAAATCTCAAAAGTGCATATTTGTGGGATATCCTAAGGAAACTAAAGGATATTATTATTCAATCCTACTGAGAACAAAGTGTTTGTTGCTCATACAAAAGTCTTCCTTGAAAGAGAGTTTGTCTCTAGGAAAGGAAGTGGTAAAATAGTAGAACTCGAAGAAATTCGTGAACAACAATAGATTGTTGAACTAGAGATTGAACAACAACAGGTTTCACAAGTTGTTGCGGAAAAATCAATTGTTTTGGAAACACAACTACTGTGAAGATCTTTAAGAGAATGCCATGTACTTGAGAGATATGGATTTCTCATTACAACACATGGTCATATTCTACTTATGGATCAAGATGATCCTAGGACTTATCAAGATGGCGAGCCCAGATTCTGAGAAATGTCTTGAGGCCATGAGGTCCGAGATGGATTCCATGTCAGAAAACCAAGTATGGATCTTGGTTAACCCACCTGAAGGGGTTAAACCCATAGGGTACAAGTGGGTTTTCAAAAAGAAAACTAACATAGATGGTAATGTACAAATATACAAAGGGCGATTAGTCGCTAAAGGTTTTCGTCAAGTTCATGGTATTGACTATGATGAAACCTTTTCTTCGGTTGCTATGTTTAAATCCATCTGGATCTTAATTACAATAGTTCATTTCATGATTATGAAATCTGACAGATGGATGTCAAAACAACTTTCCTTAATGGGAAACTGGAAGAGGATGTGTACATGACACAACCTGAAGGTTTTGTCAATCCAAAAGATGCTGGTAAGATGTGGAAATATGCAGAGCACCAACAGATGACAACACCGCTGGTCCACTGACAAAGCCTCTAACACAGCTGAAACATGATCGTCACGCTAAATGTAACAACCCGTTTTTAGTGAAATAGGAATAGTGGTTTTGGGACTACAAAGTGTTTATTAATATTTTAATGTCTACAGCATGTTAGTAGTGTCGTATAAAAATTTCATTAAGAAAATTTATCGTTTGTATGCTTAATTTGATAAAAAGGACTAAATTGCATAAGGTGAAAAATTAGAGTTCTATAAGTAAAATTTGTGAAATTACTATGAATTTTGTGTATGAGTGGCCTTAAATGGTAATTAGACCATTAATATTATTAGTGGACAAAGATGGACATCATTTAAGTGATTTTTAAAGGTTAATGTATAAGGTTAATAAGGTAAATTAAAAAATTAACATAAAATAAAGTAAAGAAAAGAAATATATCATCTTTCTTTCATCTTCACCACCAAATATTCAAAGAGAAAAGCCATCAACAAGGCTTTCACATTTGGCCATCATTCATTCTCTTGCATGTGAGTATTTTTCGTTCTGTTTTTAATAATTTCTATGTTTTTGGAGTCGTTGTAGCTTAATCTAGCTAGCCCAGGGACTAATTTGCAAAACTGTTGAAAGTCTAGGGTTTTACCATGAATTTATATTGGTTGTTTGTGATGTTTGATGGAAGAAAATGAATGTTTACTGTTAATTAAACAACTTTTGTAAAGTGAATTTTGATGAAAATGTCAATTAGGGGTTAAATAAAAAATGTGTAATATTCATGGTAAATTGTGAAATTAATGAATAATATGAGCTACTAGCGACTAAATTGTAATGAATTCAAAATTATAGGGGCAAAAGTATAATTTTGCAAAAATATGATTTTGGGATTGAATTTAATATAATGATTATTGAATGGGTTGAATTTGATCATTTAGATCAAGATAAGTATTGTACAGATTTAGGTCGGGGAAAAGAAAAAATATCGGATTAGTTGATCAAATTTCCTCGTTTCCGATCGCGGTAAGTTCGTATGTTTAAATAGCGTTTTAATATATTTGATTTAAATGCTATTTTTTGTATGATTATATTATGTCTATACGGAAAAATCCAATGACGTTTCGACGACTTTTGAATCCCGTTTGAACCTTAAGAATATATAGGATACAAATGACATGTCATTAGGGCTACTTGTTTCGGTTGCTGGTCCTCATTGTCCTACCGATGGCTGAGTTCCGGCATGTGTTACGGATACTTGATAGCTTGTGTGAGCAGCACCGTGTAGCTATGTTCCCATTGAGAGATTGTGTGACCAGACCCACTTGTGGCTCAAAAGAGAGCATCTATATGAGAAAAGAAAGAAATAGTTTCGACCATATGTTAGTAGATATTGTGTGAGGTTCCCGTGTATCCGATATTATTTTAAGTGGTTCAACAGGTATATAAAATGGAAGGAACGATAGATTTTTCGATAAGTAATGCCATGAAAGCATGAAAAGGTATGAGTTGTTGATGCTTAAAGTATGCATAGCCATGTTCATGAAAGTATGAATGCTTATTTGCTATGTACATGAAAGCTATTATGTTACGTAATGAATTTGCTAACTTATGTGTTTATCACTAACTTGAATTGTTGTTGATGCTTAGGCTTGTGCCAAGCTATGTTGGATTAGTTCATAAATTGCTTTTAAGTTTATGTATTGAAATAGTAAGCATTGTTTTTGATTTACTAACTTACTAAGCATTACATGCTTACTCTGTCTTATTTTTCGTGTTTTCTTTAGATTTCAAAAGCTCATTCAGGTTGGAAGCTTGTTGCAGATCCATCGCACTATCCATCAACTATATCAGTAGATTTTGATGCTTTTGAGTCATGGTTGTAATGGCATGTATAGTTGTTTTTGTTTGATGAAATAGCCATTATGTTTGGCTTGTAAATATGGTATTTTGGTTAATGATTAGGTTGTTATGTTGGCATAATTGTTGACATTTTGGCAATTTGTTGCTTAAATAGTGAATGACGGAATGGTAAATCAAATGCATGCTATGGAATGCTGTTTTGATATGGTTGATTGTGGTTATTGAGGTATGAAATTTGATAAGGAACTTTTTTGTTAAATGACTAGTTTTGGTAGCTTTGGGTGTGGTTGACTTATGGTCAAGTTGTTAAGGAGTGATGATAGGTGTTGAATAGTCATATTGGTGATTGTGAGTATTAAAATGGCGTGTGAACATTATGGTGAATGTTGGTATAGAATTAGTTCAATTGGTTGATTGATTTATGGTTAAATTTAGCAAATGATCAATCAAGTTTAATTGTTGTGATTGAGGTGCCTTTTGGGCATATTAGTTGTATGGTTAAATACAATGTTGTTTTAGCTTGAATATGCATATGTTAGGTACAATTTGAATACATGAAAATAGGTGCATTTGGTTCGTGTAAGTGACTAAGCTTTGGGTGAAAAAAATGGATTGAAAGTGGTCTATTTTTCGTCCACACGACTAAAGACACGGGCATTGTCTTAGACATGTGTGACACACGGCCCTGCGACACGGCCGTGTGTCCCCTGTAGGTTTTAAAGGGTTGCAAGTCAGGCAGTTACACGGCCTAGTACACGACCTAGCATATGGGCATGTGAGGCCAGTTTGAGGGGTTCACGGCTTGGCACACGGGCATGTGGCTTGTCCATGTGACCCAAGTCAAAGAGTTACACGGGCACGGACACGGGCTAGGACACAGCCGTGTCACCCCTACAGTATGAATTTTTTTTAATTTTTCTCAAAAATTCTATATGTTTTTTATTTAGTCTCAATTCGTTTCTAATGGGTTTTTAAGGCTTCGAGGGATCGTATAAGGGAAAATAAGTATGAGTTTGAATACTATTGCTATGATTTGTGTTACGTTTTGAATAATTGTTTGTTGAGAGATGTAAACTTTTGGTTATACTCTGTAGCCCTATTCTGGCGATGAATACGAGCTAGGGGTGTTATACTAAGTCACTCAGTATTAGATATATGATTGATTGGTATTAGTGCTAGTGGGAGATTGTTGGAGTATGCCCAAAGACCAAACATGAGATGATTGTAATCACATACATTTTACCTTTTATTAATATAATGCATTGCCATTATTATTTCTGTTTCTTTTTCTGTGTATAAAAATAAACTTAATTGTAATAAAGTCATAATAAAATATGATTATTCTTAAAAAGGTCCTTAGTCAAGTATTATTGTGGGTTTGGACAACAATAATGCATTGAGACTAATGTGTAGTTGATTGATGACAAAGAATTGTCATTGACATAGAGATGTCAAAATCAATATATGAGTATATGTTAGAGAACAACATATTGGACTGACTCGTTATGAGTATGTTTCTTGGATTTTTAAGTAATAGTCACAATACTACTCATGGTGGTAACTATGTAAATGATCCTCAAACTTGAGATCATCATTGTGCCAACATCATGAGTCGTATATTTTGATACAATGAAAATGCTTGCAGTAACAAGATTGATGTTGGATATACCACAATCCATGTAGTGAGATAAGACTGATCAAGATAGGATTTATCCCTCCTACATAATGGGACCAATATCTTAGGCCTCTTGATGGAGTGAGACTAGAAATGCATAGTCATACTCGAATAAGTTGGTATGAGGTATCATACTTATTTGTTTATTGTAGTCTGCTTAGAAAATCAAGAAATATGAGATTGAACTATACAAGTGTGACTATTCCATGACTTGTTTCCAATCTAGATATTAAGGATAAAAAGATATAATATATGAAAGATTATCACAGAAAGGTTATGTCGAATCACAACATCTTCTAATTTGGGTGGCAATGATGCATTGCTAGATGCCACTCATTGCTTGTAATGTTAGAAACGTTCTAGTATTTCTACCAACGTTATAAGAGCGTATAGGGTCACACCCTATAGTTGAAACGAACAAAATCCAAATACATTTGGTATTGTATTTAGTTGTCACATGAATTAAATTAATTGTTGAATTAATTTAATTTGATAGTTAAATATTAAACACATTTTACATACAAACTTGTTGTACACAAATAGAGAACATAGATATAATTAATATATAAATTTTATTCATACAAAATATTAATTGTATATATTTTACCAAATTTATTAATATAAACAGTTATATTAATTATTTTAGTCAAAATGTAAAAGACATGGAAATTATTATTATTTTGGAAAGAATATAATTAATATATTAATTTGATTCATACAAAATATTAATTATATATATATTTTATCAAATTTATTAATATAAACAATTATATTAATTAATTTTGGTCAAAATATAAAAGACATGGAAATTAATATTCTTTTGGAAAGAATATAATTAATATATGAATTTAATTCATGCAAAATATTAATTGTATATATTTTACTAAATTTATTAATATAAACAGTTAATTAATATTCTTTTAGAAATAATATAATTCATTTTTCCAACTTTCCATTTGCCTTCTTTATTAATAAGGGAATAATCCTGATTTTCCTTTTAAATATGTGATATCAAAGAGGATAAAAGGATGATAATCCATTAGTGCGTTAAGGTTACCGACTTAATCATTTAAAAGGTCTAGCAACTATTTTTAATTCTCTCTAAAAAGTTCGAGAGAAAGTGGTTGTTAGTTTTTTACAGGTGGAGTATGTAGAGGTTTGGACGTTTTCGTTGTGGCTTGAAATCGACATCAAATGAACAGCATCCTTTAAAAAAAGTATATTTTCAACCCTATTTCAATTCGATTCGTTCCTCGTACATGGATCCTTGGATGTAGATCGCCAAAATATTTTTTTTACTATGCCACGAGTTGTACCGGCGGTCCCAACAATTTCTTCATCCTTGACTAGCTCGAAGAGGGTGGCGGAGAGGATTCCGAGGACCTCAATGACCCAAAGTAGTCTCCAAGAGATATAGAGTCAACATAAGAGGTCTCCGTTGAATCTACCGGGAATCATTTAGAAGGGGGCGATTAGATTTCGCCCTATCTTTTCTTTTAATTATTATCTTGTATAGCTTCCTATTTATCAATGAAACGATCTTTTACCTATCTTTCATTTCACCATTTCCTTATTATCTCTATTTTATCATCTGTTAGTTTCGTATTAACATTACAATAAAGGAAAACCTTTAACATACCTGGGGAACTAAGTCAGGCTTGACACACTATGCATATAGGGCTCCTTTATCTTTTATAGTCTGAGGATCGCCTAAACTGTAACACCCTAACCCGTCTCCGTTGTCAAATTAAGGTTACGGGATATTACAATCGGTAACAAGACAATAATACATTAACCCAATCCTAAATATTTATTTAAGCATAATCATTCACTATTTATAGCATAAATAATAAAACGAGTCTTAAATTGAGCATTCGGAACCTTAAAATCAATTTAGAAATTAGTATGGACTAATCTGAAACAAAATAAAAAAATATGGAAAAATTGAAAACAGGGGTCACACGGCCGTGTGGTAGAGCCCAGATCATGTGACTCAAAGGAATGACCGTGTTGCCAAACCGTGTAACAACCTGAGCCTGTGTAACTTAGGGTCACATGGTCGTGTCGCCAGGTCGTGTAAGTCTCTGAGAGCGTGTGGGTAATCCTGCACCAAAAATCAAATAGGCCAGATAGCCGTGTGGGGTGATCGTGTGAGGCCCATGGCTATGTAACAGATCGTGTGCAACTAAAATAACTTCAAAACCAAGCCATTTCAACTACCATTTCTTTGGTTCCAATCTATACCATTTCCATCCATTTTTACCTATTCAAAATACATTTAAACGTGCCAAGACATACCAAGAACTCCCAACCTAAGTGCCTAACCAATATGCCTTCATTGACACCAAAATTCAAATATTAAACCATTACACATTCATCAATCACAATCATGTACTTTTACATTCATACCATTGTAGCTTACCATATTTCAAACCAATCACACAAAGCATTAATCAAATTGCTCATAAGCACATATATATAGACATAGTTATGAAAAAAGTGCCAAATAAGTATATATTCACCTTTACATATACATATTCATATTTTAAAATCCTAGTACATGCCATTTATAACCAAACCAAAATATTCGAATTAACTACCGAGTCGACGAACGAATAGTGTGAGCTCTGACTTGAACTTCCAATCGACCGTGACTTCCAATGATCTACAAAGAAATAATGCAATAGACGTAAGCAATTCAATGCTTAGTAAGTTCGCATAAAACTTAAACGTAAACTTATCGAATAGGAATCACTTAAACGTAAACTTATCGAATAGGAATCAACTTAAACAATTCATGCATAATTTCATTAATTAGCTCATAAGCTTACTTATTTCTTATACAAACCAAAAACCTCACACGGTTAGTGAATTTATAAATACAAACATATAACATAACCATGACATGATACATTTATAAAAAAATGTATATAGAACTCAATTCATTCATCCCATGTTCACTTAACATAACACATTTCACTTCAATTGTTCATATTAAAGTTCTCCATTAACATGACTATATTCCATATAACCATTTCATATATCCATTTCCATTTACACATTTATCACTCGATGAACCAAATGAAATAACGTCAGATTCGCGGAACGATGGTCACACAAGTTATAAAATGGGCCTGCTCTTACGAGCTATGGGTCGGGATGTTAAGCTACACGATGCTGCTCACACAAGCTGTGGAGAATCCGCAACAAATACACGACCTCAACCATCGATACGACATCTAAGATCAGCACCCAAAATGGTAAATACCCCTAATGACATGTCATTTGTATCCTAAGTATTCACAAGGTTCATACGGGCCACATCCACATCCAAATCATTTAACTTTCTTCACATTGTACCATTATGATCACACATCCATATAGTTCCCATTTTTCAAACATAAACATCAATTTAGCTAATACTGTAATTTAGTCTAATTTACTAATTGCCATATATTAATATTTTTAATTCATTCATAACATGAACAATAATTAACATATCATCAAAAACCAAAATTTAATAAGTTTAGACAACATACGAACTTACCTACTAAAAAAAATTACAAATACGATGTTGACGACTATTTCGCTAACTTCGATTTTCCACAATTTGTGTCCGGTTGATTTGTTTCTTGATCTAGATAGTAATTTTAATTCAATTAACCAATTAAAACAATTTAAACAATTAAATTCATGCATTTAAGCCATTTATTGTTGTTTTACAAAATTACCCCAACATTTCACACTTTATGCAATTTATTCTCTAAACTCGAAACTTTCAATTTAATTATATTTAACCCCAAACTATGCTAACTAAAATTTTCATAGTCCCTATACAACCCATATTTATCACATTTGCACATAAATTTCATGAACTTCTACTATTTAAACAATTTAATCCTTAAACATTAAAATCACTAAAAACCACTTTACAAATTATCCTATTTCACTATCAAGCTTACAAATCCATCACCAAAATTCAGAAACACTACAAATTCATCAATGACACAACTCAAAACATTTAAAAAATTTACAAAATAATCCTCGAGTTAGCTAGATTAAGCTACAACGATCTCAAAAGCATAAAAAGTACTAAAAATGAGAGCCAAAATCACTTACATGCAAGCTAGGACATGAATCGAACACTCTAAGCTTTACTTCAATTGTGTTCCAGTCAAAATAAGGTGAAATGAAGAAGATGATCACCTAGTTGTTTTGTTTATGTTTAGTTTATTTACTTATTTACTATATTACCCATATAATTAACCTTAAAAATTAACCAAATAATGACCTTGATCGTCCACTATATTTAATAATGGTTTAATTAAATAATAAGACCATTCAATTATGCTTCTTTAGTAATTTAAAACCTTTAACTAATAGTGTTAAACTTTTCAACTTTTACTATTTAGTCCTCTTTACTTAATTAACTATTCAAACATTAAAATTTCATAGCCATACTTTAACACAACACTAATATAGACTTGTAGATATTAAATAAACAATATTTACCAACTCATTAATAATAGTTGTGATCCCAAAACCACTCTTTTGGATATCATGAAAAACGGGCTGTTACATAATCCTAGGCTTAGATACCAAACCTCGTGACGCCCTCAACATGACCCAATTCACCAGATCCAGATTTGGGGTGTTACATTACTATTATAGACTTATACATGCTTAAAACATACAAATTTTCAAAGAAATACATCTTATTAATAATACTGCCAAACAAATTTGCATCTTGGCGAGCAACTTGTACATAACTTACAAATATAATCACACGTCACATTGGCTTATACGGTCTATTCATTCTATAAGGCATGCACACAATTTTTTGATACTTGTACAAAAATGTTTCTTCGACATGTCCATTGTAACAGCCCTAACCCGCCACCGTCGTCGGATTAGGGTTACGGAGCATTACTGTACAGTAGTAAACGTTTAACATCATAATATTTAAATAAATTAGACATGTCATAATGAATTCAATCACATGCATTTTGTCCCTAAATCGAGCCCTCAAGGCCTTAAAAGTAGCTTTGAGGTAATTTGAGACTAATTTGAAACAAAATGAAAATTTAGGAAAAAATTACAAAAATTGAAAAATAGGGGTAACACAGCCGTGTGGCCAGGCCGTGTGAAATCACCCTAGGCTATGTAAATTTTGAACAAGGGACACATGGTCATGTCCCAGCCCATGTCCTCACTCGTGTAACTCACTGAGTAACCCTACACGCCCGTGTGCTAGGCCGTGTAACTCTTTAAGTTGCCACACACGCCTGTGTGCCAAGCCGTGTGCTAGGCTATGTAACTCATTAACTTGAACATTAAGAACTTATCAAATGACAGACGGCCGTGTGACAGTCTGTGTGAACCCAAAATTTTACCTAAAATCAAGCCATTTCATAACCAATTCGTGCATAACTAACCAATCCATTTGTGCACACTTTCAAGGGACTTAAGCATCATTCAAATATACATAATCTTGCCATTTCAAACAACCTAATTCACCTAACCAATATGCCATTCAAAGGCACCACAAATATACCAAAACATTACATACCAAAACAAGCTAACATTACCTTAGTTCATGCATAAAATCTAGTTCAAACACTTACCAAAACTTACCACAAATGACCATTTTCAAGTTATCATAAAATACCAAAAAAGAACCTTATATATAAGAATTTGAAAGTGCCCAAAATGACAATACTTGGTGAAGCATTAAAGTACACCAAACCATACATAATCTTGAAAGTATAAACATACCAAGTCACCATTACAAAACATCCTATACATGCCATTATAAACCTTGGCCAAAATACTTAAAAACTACTGAATTGACTATTGAATAGTGTGATAGGTCTCCAACAAGCTTCTAACCGGTCGAACTTTCGATAATCTATAAAACAAAGGAAAGAAACTATGTAAGCAACAAGTGCTTAGTAAGCTTGTACAAACTAAAACATAAATTACCATGTCATTTATACAATTCAAAGGTTAAACATAGTTTATCACCAATGCCATAAGCTTAGTAAAAGCCTAAACAACATCATCAACTTACAAGTTAGCATATTTGTCCATGATACAATTGAAATCAACCATAGAATTTTTAAATTTCCATATGTACTAACACTATTTAGTTCATAAATCTTTTCATAGGCCATGATTTAGTCCATTTGCATGCTTACCATTTCATTCCCTTTTCTTACCCGTTGAACCATCTAGAATTTCATCGGATACTCAGGAAAGCTCATACAAAGTTTGCCTTTACATATAACCATAAACTTTCCTTTACATCAATGCTCACACGAGCTATGAAATGGGCCTGCTCACACGAGCTGTGGGTCAGAAAATAAGCTACATATGCTACTCACATGAGCAGTGAAGAATTCATAAAAAATGCAGAACCTCAGCCATTGATAGAACATTCAAGACCAGCACCCGAAACATGAAATCCCTATTGACATGTCATTTGTATCCTAAGAATTCTTAAGGTTCAACCGGGACTCAATATTCATCAATTCGTTATAGTATTTATCCATTCATATAACAATTCATTTATATTAAAACAAAATAATAAACATTCAATTTAGCTATAATTAAAATGATTACCGTTCCTACGAACTTACCTCGATAATTAAGGGCGTAGTACTTTAGTCGAGCTAATCCGAAGCTTTTGTTTTTCCTCGATCTTAGTCCGTATGTGGTTTATCTTGATCTAAATAAACATTTTCATTCAATTAAGAACTGATATAATTCAATTTAATCCATAATTCATATTTATGAAAAGTTATAAATTTGCCCCTAACATTCTAACTTTTTACAAATTAGTCCTTAACCTCATAAATTAAAATCTAACCATTTTAACCTAAATACAACTTAACCCATGTTGCAAGGAGCTTTAAAGAAACTCATATTTATCAACAATTCTCAACAAAATCCATAGATTTATACTTTTAACAGTTTAATCCCTATTTCCAAAATTCAACAAAAATCTCCAAAACATGTTTATTTTTCAAAAAAGATTCATAATCTATCAACTCACATCAAAACTCATTAAAAAACATCCATGGCAAGTCCCTCAACCTCTAACAATCTTGCAAATTAACCTCCGGGCTAGCTAGATTAGGCTAAAACAGACTCAAAAACATAAAAATCATTAAAAACGAGACTCAAAATCTCTTACATGCACAAGGGACTACCAATCGAACCTTCAAACCCTAAAAATGGCTACTCTCCCTTCAATTTTCACTGGTGAATGAGATTGAATAAGATGAAACAATTTTGTTTTATTTAATTTAAGTTTAATTGATCAATTACCATTTTAACCTTTAAAAATATCATAATTTCATTCAAACCTTGTCCATGCACAACCGCTATCACCGTAATTGATATATTTACTATTCAAGTCCATTTACTTTCATTTCCATAGCCATGTGACCCCTTTAACTAATAGAACTCAACTTTTACACTTTTTGCTATTTAGTCCTTTTCACTTAATTAACTATGTAAACTTCAAAATTTCTGAACGAAATTTTAATATGACCTTATTATAATATTTTAAACACTAAATAAATAATAAAATAATAATTTACTTGTCAGAATTGTGGTCCTAGAACAATTGTTTTCGACATCACTAAGAACGGGCTACTATATCTGTGCTATCCCCAGCTTTGTATGCATTAGTGTCCACTTCGCCACTTCTTTAGCACCGCCTTAGCATCGTCCCTCCTGGTGCTTCCTTTACTTGATACATAAAACACAAAGGGGTATGTTCGATAGAAATTAGTAAGAAAACTCTCTTTTACCTGAGCCCTTATGCAAGGATTTCATCATTTATTTCTCGTTCATAACTTTGACCCTATTGGTTGCATAGACTTCATCATAACCTTCCGTACTGGCGTTTCTTTCAAAGCTAATTCTTACTTACCAATTCTTAGAATACTATGTTCTTCATTCATTTAGATTTCGTCTATAGGCATTGTCTTCAGATAGTCATAATGAGATCCATTCTTCAGATTCTGCCACGATGGCGTTCATTTTAACAGAGTTTGCTACACTTCCTTTAGCAGAGAAGGGCACAAAGACATCCTTTTAACACAGATAGCAATAAAGACATTCATTTAATTAAGATAGCCACAAAGGCATCCTTTTAACAAAGATCGCCAGAAAATCATTCATTTAATTTAGATAACCACAAAGGCATCCTTTCAACAAAGATTGCCAAAAAGGCATTCATATAACTAAGATAGCCACAAAGGCTTCCTTATAACAGAGATCACCACAAAGGCATTCATTTAACTGAGATAGCCACAAAGGCATTCATTTAACTAAGATTTGCACAAAGACTTTGTTATAACTAAGATCGCCACAAATGCTTTCTTATAACAGAGATAGCCACAAAGGCGTCCATTTAGAGATAGCGAAAAAGGCATTCATTTAACTAAGATAGCCACAAAGGCTTACGTATACGAAAATTGGTGTTTTTGATGATAAGGATTTGCCTAAAGTGCCCCTCATCACTGGTACTCACCCAACCATCCCTTACATATTCTATATGATGCCATAACCCAACCATGGTCTTACACTATATGGTCTTTAGAGTGTCATAGACTTTTCCTTTCAGGGACTCGTGTTTTTAGTCTCGACGGACCCTTTTAAATGACTTCAGAGACAAAAATAGACACTTCATATAGGCTCACACTTGACGAACTCATTCACATTTGACTTACTTATGACAAATTCTTTCCGAAATGACTTGTTCATATCATCAAAACACACATAGACACTTATTTAGACACATTATCCTCAGAGATCATATCCATATTCCATATGAATCATTCATGCATGTTCATCAGACATACATTTCTAGTTGAATCATCACATCATGCCTTTCTTAGCTCATTTTCACAGAAAGTTCTTACATGCATAATACATTTGCAGGAGTTTGCTTAGAGACTCATTTGGTGGTTAGTAGCAACTTAAACTCTAGTTCCATCAGTCAACTGGTACCATAATAACCATTACTTAATGGGTCAGAGGAATGTCATTAAGACTCATTTGTTTACCCCTAACCTTTTTTCAACTTATAAACTCGTATGAATCTTATCTCCTCTAAGTACTCTTACAGATCTATGCTTTCTTAATAGAGAGGTTTATAAACCTTACCTTGTCATGGAGAAATTGTTGGTGACGTCCAGGATCTCAGTCCTAGCATGAAGAAATCCCCTTCCCTGCCCCTCCAAATAGTAATGTTAGAAAAGTGAAGAAGGGGCTCCTTATCCTATTCAACATATCTATTTATATAACATATAGCCTTATCGAGACCTAACAAGTGTCACCTTTTTACTGAATTGTCTTATCAAGGTCTTCAACTCCCGAGAAAGTTAATTGAGTGTTTTCTTTTTTTTATAAATAAGTCGATTTACGTCTAGTTAATACCTAACCAGCTTACTTTATAGCTTAACCGACACGGAGTCATAGTTATAGAGTACATTGTATCACTGGCGTAAGCTCGTACCTTAGAAATCATTTCACTTAACCATAAGTCCTACTCATTCTATCCTATAAACCTGATAGAAAAACCTTATCCTTTTATGTCCATATTAGAGTTTGCTCATTCTATATGTCAAGAGGGTTTTAGGGCGAATACTACATCATCAAACATTTTCTTTTTATCTATGCGCCAGCCCGTATGTTCTACAACGCGAGGGGTCATAGGCATGCTTAAGAAATTCTAATTCTATGTAAACTCCTAATGCCATACACGATCAAAACTTATCTTATTCACCGGACAGGGTGTTATAGTATTTAAAAAATTTAGCCTCCCCCTAAATGTCAATGGTCAACTCACCCTTCCCAACATCTATAGTGGTTCTAGATGTGGCCAAGAAAAGTATCCCTAAGATGATAGGAACTTCGAGATCTTCATCAATTAAATCAAAAGGAAAAATAAATTGCCTAACCTTCACTAACACGCTTAATGTGTAACACCTTAACTCGTATCAGTCGCCAGAACAGGGTTACGGAGTATTACCAAAGTTTACAGTACAAACAAATAGAATTTTGAACATTACATATCTTAACAATATTCATATAAAAAACTAATCAAAATCATTCATATTTTCCCTTATACGAGCCCTTGAGGCCCTAAAATCGCGTTAGAAACAAGTCAGGACTAAATTAGGAGCTTAAATTTTTTTAGAAAAAGATGAAAATTTACAAACTGCAAGGGTTACGCGGCCGTGTGACTCATATGGCCAAGAGACACGCCCATGTCTTAGGCCATGTGGGCATTCGAAATAAGGACACACGGCCGTGTCCCAGCCAATGTTTGTGCCTGTGTAACTCACTGACTTGGTTACATGGCTAAGTCACATGCCCGTGTGCTAGGCCGTGTACCTTTCAAAGTAACCTCACACGCCCGTGTGCCAGGTCGTGTGCTAGGCCATGTAACAGCCTGACTTGTAACCCTTTAAAAACTTCAGCGGACACACGACCATGTCACCTGGTCGTGTGCCACACATGGTTGAGTCACACGCTTGTGTGGATAAAAATATTTCTCACCCAATTTGGCATCCACTTACACTTAACATTTGTGCATATAAACAAGCCATATTAAGGCATCCAAAGTAAGCAAAATGAAGCCTTAAACATCTAGTATATTCACATACAACCAATATGCCCTTAGGCACCTCAAATGACAATTATAAACATGTTTAACCATGTATTCAATATAAAAAAATGTTCAACTAAATTATATGCGTAATTGCATCATTACATATCATGTAAACCACTTTACCAAAACATACCAATTGATGTTAAACATGCCCTTCAATTTCTAACATAATTAGATATATATGTCTTACACAATAAGGTACCAATTCACAACCAATTCATCAACTCAAAACACTTATACAAAATGCACATATAACTATCATTTTACTTTTCATCATTCAACCACTAATCAAGCCACACCTTAACCAAATTAAGGCCACATACATCCATACGAAAATATACCAAAACACTATCCAACTCAAATGGCTATAATCACAACAAAACATATAGGCCAACATTAGCCAAAATAACCTATACATGCCATTATAACCAAACTTAAACCAACTAAAAGTACCAAGTGAGCCGATGGATAGTGTGATAGATCTCCGACTAGCTTCCAACCTGATCGAGCTTCCGATAATCTGAAAAGTAAAGGAAAATAACTACGTAAGCAATGTATGCTTAGTAAGCTCATATACAATTTAATCATATCAATTCATTTCAAATATGAAATTTATACATATCAAGAATAATCCAATACTTATATCGCAAGATTCATGAAGCTATATTCAACAACTCACAAGGTGAATAAATCCACAGCATCACTTATACATATCATCTCTAGCATTGTAGGATTTTAAATAACTTTAAACGCTTTCAAATTTTTCTTATTTTCATTTGCATTTCATTACTTTCCATTGCATTTACTCTCATTAGCTCAAATAACATGAATTCAATTCATCATTCCTTTTTTCATCAATCTACTTCAGGTATGAACTTACTATTTCATTACCTTTCCACACTCATTTTATATGCATAACACACAAGACATAAGCATATCATTTAATCATAGCCACAAGCTAGTGCATTTAAACATAATTCTTTTTGGAACTAACCACATGGTAAACCATTTCAATAGGAATTACATAATTTAAACCTTACCACCTTTTCATGATCACAAGAATATTTCCATTTAGGCATTTACCAATTCAATGCATAACTTATAAGTTTAACGTGGTATAATCGAACCACATCTTGGCCAAAGCCTAAGCACATATACACCAACCATGTTATTCATGTAAGTTCATATATAAATCAATAATCATGGATTAACTCAATAATTAATCAAATTTCCATATACATGTAACATCCATATCATGTATCAGTACATCATGTAAAATCATTTCCATGAATTTCATGTAAATACTTGTAATAGTTTGTATCGAACTCATATCATCTCGTAATAGAACATTGCCTGTTGAACCATTTATAATATCATTGGATACTTGAGATAGCTCACACATAGTGTGCTAAACTGTAATCTGTCAATTCCTGTACATGTATGCTTATATGAGCTATGAATCGGTATGCTCTCATGAGCTGTGAATCGGTAAGCTTATATGAGTTGTGGTGTGTTCGTAACCCATGCAAGACCTCAACCAAATTGGTAACCCTAATGACATGTCATTTGTACCCTACCAATTCCTAAGGTTCAAACGGGACTCAGTAATTGTCGTACGTCGTTGGATTTATGTTGTTTCATTACATGGTAAATTGCATACTAACATATATGCATATTGATTTAATTACAATATAATCACATATTAAAATTATATTTAATCAAAATTCTGCAGAATATAGTTCATACATACTTACCTGGCTAAATTGAAAAATACCAAAGTTCAGGGGCACATTGGTAATTTTTCATTTCCCTCGATTTTCCACCCAATTTTGAACTAAATTAATAATTTCATACAATATATTTATTTAGAAAATAAAAAAAATTCATTTTATGCAATTTGGTCATTTTTTACATTTTTACAAAATTGTTCCTAAAGTTTTACTTTTATTCAATTTAGTCCCTAAGCCTAAAACATGCAAATTAACCATTTTTACCCAAAATTGAGCTTAGCCGAATGTTCATAGCTCCCAATATAGCCTATATTTATGAAAATTTCACATCAAATCCTTGTACTTTTCTTAATTTAACAATTTAGTCCATAATCGATAAATTCATAAAAAATCATTTAACAAAATACCTTTAAATACCAACTAATATTTCAAATTCATCATTTAACATCAAATATCACAAGATTCATCAATGGAAACATTAAAAATCTTTAACAGATTTAAAATCGAAGATACGGGCTAGCTGGACCTAGTTGCAACAATCTCAAAAACATAAATATTACAAGAAACGGGGTTAAATCGGACTTACATGCACAGAATAAAGTTTGGCCGAAGCTTCAAAGCCTTTAACAATGACTTTCTTCTTCACAATTCAGTGAAAGAAACAGAATAGAAAAGATGATGCAAACTTTGTTTATTTAATTTAATATAATTATCAAATTACCTTATTAACCTTAGTTAATAATTAAATAAAATATCAAATTCATGTCCATTATTGTCCACTAACACTTTGAATGGTCTAATTACCATTTAGGTCCCGTTTTCTTTATTCAATAATCCATTTAATCACTCAAATCATGTCGGATTGCAAGGTTACCACTATTTCACGAAGCTGTTTGATTGCCTCTAGATGTACTAATGTCTAGAGCGTGAATACTACAACTAAAGATATGAAATTTAAGGCAGTGTCCGCAAGTATACGGGTTAGGTTGTAATATAGTTTACAACAGAGTCGGTAAGTACTCTGAGGATTGTACCCAAAGGAGGCAAGTACTAAATCAATGTCAACCTAAATGCATACATAACTAATTAGTACTTTAAATAAATTATATTATGATTAAACATAAACAGAAGAATTTAGGTTTTTATAATAAAAGAAGTAAATATGAAAAATAAAGTGAACACAGTAAACTAAGATGTAAATCAACCAAATCTAAGGTATGGGTGATTAGCTCGCTTTAATGATCATGACTAATTCCTATTTTGGGTTTCTACTCAATCAACTAGTCGTTACCTTAGCAGGACCTCTTGATCTTCCACTAAACTAATGAGTCGGTAAGAAATACTTATCTCTCGACCTCACAGTCCAGACCGGACTGGGGTAAGGGTTCACGAATAGGCAATACCAATTTTGGGTTAATTCTGACCTAAATAACTTCCTAGGGTTGTCAGTCCTAGGTTTTAAGTTCTTGTTATCCCAAATAGTTGATCCGCTAAGAAAACCCTAGTAGAAATTAATTAATCACACTTCCACTCACTAATCCCCCATAAGAGGATTAGCTCCTCATGGAATCCATAAACACTGTAAACTTGATAAATATGATAAACATAAATAATAAATAAAGAATAAGGTTTATGAGAATCGTTATTATATTGATTGATTTGAAGTGCAAAAATCCATAGAGTTTTGTCAAATCCAAAAATCAGAGTCCCCGTTGAACATAAACAAAACAAATGAAAACAAATCTAAAGTGTAAAAGAAACTAAAAACTAAATTACAAGTAAAATTCTAATGTTCAGAAACCTAATTAGGTCTATTAAAGCTCTAATCTCAGAAATAATTGATTACATAGACGATTTTAGCCTTTATAATACTTGTGTCCCACGTTTAACCCTATGTCCCGACATACCTTGGTTGTGTCACGACACAACATAAATTTCCCAAGCTAGCAGTTTCAGCTTCTCGTGTAGCATCTCAAAATGCTCGTGCTACACTCGAGTGTGATCCTTAAGGCTATCGAGATGCTAAATACACATCATTCACACTCAATTAAATAGAATCAACTAACATCAAGTATTGTGTAAAAATGCTTATTTTGTCAATAATTAAACCTAAACTACAAAAGCTAAAAATGCGATAATTAATTATAAAACAACTAGAAAACAAGCCTCCTAGGTGTCGAAATGTACTAAAACTGCCACCACGTTTGGCAGTAGGTCACCAATTTACATTTATAGTCCCTATTAACATGACTCATACTCAAATGGATACATGGATTCCAACCAACACACCAATTTGACACCCAGTGCCTCATTGGAATGTTCGAAGTATATAAATTATGCCCAACACTCATTGGTATAAATGGGAGTGAGTTACGATAAACTTTGTATCAAGTTTACCCTTATCTCCTAGAAAGAAAGATGTAATTTGGGTGGTTGTGGATCATCTGATGAAGTTAACACATTTTCTTCCAGTACAAACAGATTATTCCCTTTACGAAGATGCAATTTGGGTGATTGTCAGATTGCACGGGGTGCCAATTTCTATTATTTCGGATAGAGATCCACATCACGATTCTGGAGCAAGCTTCAAGAGGCTCTAGGTAAGTGATTACATTTTAGCACTGCATTTCATCCACAGACTGATGGTTAGTCTGAGTGGTAATTTAGATACTCGAGGATATGCTTCGTTGTTGTGTATTAGAGTTCGAAAACAAGTGGAAGAAATATTTACCGTTAGTTGAGCTCGCATACAGTAACATTTATCAGTCGAGCATAAAGATGACAATGTATGAAGCTTTGTATGGTCATAAATGTCGAACCCCCTTATATTGGACTGAACTCAGTGAGAAAAAGATTCACGGGGTTGATTTGATTAGGGAGATTGAAGAAAAAGTGAAAGTAATTTGTGATAGCTTGAAGGTAGCATCAGATCGACAGAAATCCTATGTAGATCTTGAGTGTAAAGACATTAAATTTCAAATCAGCGATAGAGTATTCCTGAAATTATCGCCCTAGAAGAAAGTTCTTCATTTCGGTCTCAAAGGAAACTAAGTCCGTGATTTATCAGGTCGTATGAGATTATTGAAAGAATCGGACACGTAGGGTATCGGTTAGCTTTATCGTCAAAGTTAGAAAAGATTCATAACATGTTTCACGTATCTATGTTACGATGATACCAATATGATCCCTGACATGTATCTCACCAGCGGACCTCGAGATTTATCCTGATATGTCGTATAGCAAGAAACCGATCAAAATTTTGTCTCGAGAGGTTAAAGAATTAAAAAACAAGAGCATAGCTTTAGTAAAGGTTCTTTGGCAACGTTACGGGATAGAGGAAGCCACCTGGAAATCCAAGGAAGCTATGAGAAACAATATCCAAACCTCTTTTCTGGTAAGATTTTCAGGGATGAAAATTTTTTTAGGAGGCGAGTTGTAGCAACCCGTTTTCAGTCAATTCAGTACAGAGGTTTTAGGACTACAAATCTGATGTAAAAATATTTATTTTATTATTATTTTAATGTTTACAACATCCTAGCATTACTGTATAAAAATTTAGTTAAGAAATTTTATCATTTGCATGCTTAATTTGATGAAAAGGACTAAATCGCATAAAATGCAAAAGTAGAGTTCTAGTAGCTAAAGGTATTAAATAGCTATAGAACATTAAAGTATGAGTCCTTATGTTGCAATTAGACCATATAAATTGCTAGTGGTCTTTTATGGTCATTAAAATGATACTATAAAGGTTAATTAATAAGGCTAATGTTGTAATTTGATAATTAAAAGATATTAAAATATAGAAAACAAAAGAAAAGGCATGCATGTTCATCTTTTTCAACTGAATATCGAAGGAGGAGAAGCCATGAAAGCTTGAAACTTTTGGCCATTACTCTTTTGCTTGCATGTGAGTAGATTTTGTCTCGTTTTTATTGATTTCTATCCTTTTGGGATCGTTGTAACTTAATCTAGCTAGCTCAGGAACTAATTTGTGAAACTGTTAAACTATTAGAGTTTTTCCATGAATGAATGTGTATGTGTTTTGATGTTTCATAGAAGAAAATGGTTAGTTGTTGTTAGATAAACAACTTTTGTTAAGTGATTTTTTATGAAATTGTCAAATAGGGATTTAAATGAAAAGTATAAAATATACATCATTGAAATAAATGAAATGTAGGCTTTTTAGGGACCTACATGAAATTCAGCTATGGTGGGTTAATGGAAAATTTCATGAATTTTCATTTTATGAGCTAGGGACTAAATTATAATGAAATCAAAATTATAGAGGTAAAATGTAATTTTGTAAAAATATGATTTTGGATTGAATTCAATGGAATAGTTATTAAATTGGTTGAATTTATTTATTTAGATCAAGATAAACCTCAACCAGATTTAAATCGAGGGAAGCCAAAAGTTGCAGATTAGCCAATCGTACTCCTACTCGTTAGTTGTCGATGTAATTTCATAGTATTAAATTGTATAATTAAATTTCTATGTGTGTAAATGTATATTATTTTAATTAAATAGTTAAATTTTAAATAATTATACCCTGTTGTACTTCGGTACCCCTGAATGCACATACGTGCCCCTGTTGTACTTCGGTACCCTTGAATGCACATACGTGCCCCTATTATACTTCGGTACTCTGAAAGCAAGTACGTGCCTCTTTTGTACTTCAGTGCCCCTGAATGCACATACATGCCCCTGTTGTACTTCGATACCTCTAAACGCACATATGTGCCCCTAGTGTACTTCCTCCTGAATGCACATATGTGCCCCTGTTGTACTTCGGTACCCATGATTTGCACTTATGTGCCTTAAATACATTTTGGTAACTTCAATCACATATGATAAGTGTTTTATTCAAATAATGTTCATTTAAATGATTCACTATGTTCTTCTTAAACATCATGAGCTTATATGTGTTTGTGTGGCGTTTTGTAGATCACTTTTGCTAACATTGGATGGATCGAATCATCGACTCACACTATCCATCATTGTTGATAGCTTTTGAACTCTTTAGGGTTATGGCATGTATATGTGGCTATATATATATATTTTGTGTGTGTGTGTGTCTAGTTGTTTTCGTATAATGATGAACTACAAAGTTATGTGTTTAGATACTTTTTTTTCTAGGTTGTATATATGTATCTTTGCACTTGATATAATGTTATAGAGGCAAACACTTGTGAATGGTTTAATGTTTGATGAGTTATGTTGTTATGCTAGCAATTATATCTATATTGGTGTTTGAATGATTAAAGAGGGAATGGTAGTTTAAAATGAATGTTATAGATAGTCTTGTGATATGTTTGAATGTGATGACTTGGTACCTTTGTTATCAATGACATATATGGCTATTGGTGCTAGTTGTAGAATAGTATATTTGGTACCTTTTCGGTGTAAATTGGATAGGTAAATCAAATGGTAGGTTTTGGAATAAACTTCGTTAGAAGTTAGTTGAACATTTTGGCCAATTTGAGTATATGATTATACATGTTTAGGTGATGAGATTGAGGTTCCCTTTAGGCACATTGGTTGTATGCATATATATTATATTTGAATAGCTTGTTTATGCATGATCTTAGTGAAAATTGAAGACTTGTTTATACGTGCAAAAGTGATTGTAAGTATATGCATGAATGGGTGAGAAAAATGGCTTGTAAATGGCCTATTTTTCATCCACACGGGCATGTGTCTCAGCTGTGTGTCCTCTGTAGTTTTCAAAGTGTTGCAAGTCAGGTTATTATATGAGCTAGCACACGACCTGAGACACAGGCGTGTAGCTTCATTTCAAAGGGTACACGGCCTGTCACACAGGCGTGTGGCTTGGCCGTGTGACCTAAGTCAATGAGTTACATGGCCTGGGACACGGCCGTGTGTCTATACTTCGATTGTCCACACGGCCTAAGACACAAGCGTGTGTCTCAGCCGTGTGACCCCTACAGTTTGAAAATTTTCATCTTTTTTCCTAAAAATTCTATGTGTTTTCAATTTAATCCCAACTTGTTTCTAATGTGTTTTTAGGGCCTCGAGGGCTCGTATAAGGGATAATATGTATGTCATTGATTAGTTTTCCATTGATTGATGTTGTGAATTAAATGTTTTAAATTCTTGATAGTTTTGAAACGTAAACTCCGGTAATGCCCCATAACCCTATTTCGGCGATAGATACATGTTACATACAAGGTCTGAGACACGGTCGTGTGTATTAAGTTAGTAAGTTACATAACCTGACACTCGACCGAGTGTATCAACTTAGTTAGTTAGACGGGCAGAGATACGAACCGGGACACAATTCTACAAGTATCTGAAAATGAACTTAAAAACATGTTTTTCGGGAATTATGAACTATTGGTTTAATGAATTTATGCAAATGAATATTACAGCTCAACAACCTACACCCCCTATTATATCTCTTGTTGCACCTCCACATCCTCTTGTGATTGAATCTAAACGACATATATCGATTGAAAAGCTTAGGAAGTGTGGTGCTGAAGAATTTCGAGGTAGGTTGGAAGATGATCCAGTTAAAGCTAAATATTGGCTTTAGAATATTTTATGAGTTTTTGAAGAAATGACTTGCCTTCCTGATGATTTTCTTAGATGTGTCGTTTTACTGTTAAAAGAAGAAGCATATAGTTGGTGGACTATGTTGACAGATATGGTACCGAGAGATAAAATTTCCTGTGATTTCTTTTAGACTGAGTTCAAAAATAAATATGATGGTAAACGATATCTGGACAAAAGAAGAGAGAATTTCTTGAATTAAAGCAAGGAGATAAGTCAACAGCTGAATACGAGAGAGAGTTCATGTATCTACGGCTGAATACGAGAGAGTTCATGTATCTTAGTAAATATGCTCTAGAAATTGTGCCTACAAAAGAAGAAACGTGTATCTGGTTTCAAGACGGCCTGAATGATGAAATTAGAATGATGATTGGAGGTAATGAAATCTAAGAATTTGTTTTTCTATTTGATTGTGCACAGAAAATGGAATAAGTGTACAACTGCAAAATACGAAGAGATAGGCGGATTCGAGAATTTAACAAGAGAAGCTCCTCTAAGTCATTTTCTTTACCACCAGCGAAGAAGACTAGAGAAGACTTTAGTCAAGCTACTTCAACATCTGAGCATCCAAACAAAAATAAATCAATTCAGCATGATTTTAAATCTCCTACAAAGTGAGTTGATAGTGTGAGAAGTGCAAAGAATGCTTTGAAGCCCAATTGTAAACATTATGGAAATTTTCATTCTGGTGATTGTAGAACTAAATTGGGGGTATGGTATAGACGCGGATCTATAGATCATTTTCTACAAAATTTTCCTAGAAAGTTGAAAGAAAGTAAAGAATAGAATGAAAAGAAAATGTCTACATCTTAGAAAGGTAGACGTTTGGGCCAAACAGTACTACTGAGACCCCTCATACAAGAGAAAAAGATACATTTGTCCAATCAGAGACTAGAACACCTGCTCGAACATATTGCCATCCAAGCCAAAGAGGAAGCTGCTGCACCTGATGTGATTGTTGGTACCTTTTATCTCTTTGATGTTACTGTAGATGCACTGATTGACCCTGGGTCAACTCATTCTTATATTTGCACTACATTGGTAACAAAAATGAAACTACCTGTTGAATTAACTGAATATGATATTCAAGTTACTAATCCATTGGGTTAAAGTGTGATAGTTAACTTAGTTTGTTGTAAATGTCCACTAAAAAATAAAGGCTATGAATTCCCTATTGATTTGATGCTATTAATCTTTCGAGTATTTGATGTTATTCTGGGTATGGATTGGTTATCACTACATGATGTCGTGGTAAATTGTAGACAGAAACGGATTGATTTGAAATGTGAAACAGGAGAAATGATTTCAGTTGAATCTGGCAGACTGAACAATATTGCTAGAAACATTTCTGCTATTTCTGCATAGAGATTGCTACATAAAGGTAGTAAGGCATTTCTAGCATATATACTTGATACCAGATATTCATAATTAAAGTTAGATCAACTACCAGTCATTAATAATTTTTTTGACGTATATTTCTCGAAGAGTTAATAGACTTGCCCCCTGACTTTGAAGTTAAATTTGTTATTGATTTGGTTCCTAAACTGCACTGATATCGATATCACCATATCGTATGGCACCAGTTGACTTAAAATATTTGAAAGCACAGTTACAAGAATTATTAGAAAGAGGGTTTATTCGATTGAGCATAACTTCCTGGGGTGCACCTGTGTTGTTTGTGAAAAAGAAAGATGGCTCCTTAAGATTATGTATTGACTACAGATAGTTGAACAAAGTCACAATAAAAAATAACTACCCCTTGCCACATATTGATGATTTGTTTGATGAATTAAAAGGTGATACAGTGTTCTCGAAGATAGATCTTGGATCCTGGTATTATCAGTTTCAAGTTAAAGATTGTTATTTTCCAAAGACTGCTTTTAGAACTTGTTACGGCTACTACGAGTTTCTAGTAATGCCATTTGGATTAAAAAATGCTCCTGGTGCTTTTATGCATCTCATGAATCAGGGTTTTCAGTGTCATTTGATAGACTTGTGGTTGTGTTTATTGATGATATATTGATCTATTCTAAAACAAAATTTGAACATGTTCAACACTTGATAATTGTGTTACAGACTTTTCGAGAAAAATAGTTATATGCAAAGTTCAGTAATTGTGAATTCTAGCTTTGTGAGTTTGGATTTTTGGGACATATAGTATTAGCTAACGGGATTTGAGTCAATCCGAGTAAAGTTTCTACTATAATGAGTTAGAAAACTCTAAAAAATGTTTCTGAACTGTGAAGTTTTTTTGGTTTAACGGGTTACTATTGTCGTTCTGTTAAAAACTTCTCGATCATTGCTTCACCTATGACCAGGTTACTACATAAAAACGTTGAATTGTTTTTGGCCTAATAAGTGTCAACAGAGTTTTGATCGGTTGAAAAACATGTTAACAAAAGCTCCAATATTGACTCAGCCTAAATCTAGGACAGAATATGTTGTTTATAGTTATGCGCCACTGAATGGTTTCGGTTGCGTGTTTATGCAGTCAAGGAAAGTTGTAGCTTGAGCCCAAAAATGCTATGCTTTTGGGATATGTTCGACTCTACGAGTCATTTGGTGTGTAGGAGATCCGTGTATCCGATGTATGGTGATAGAGCCCACTTTTATGTTTCATAACCTCAAGTGCCAAATTATCATTTAAATGTGATCTTATTTATTGTGATAATACGATGTGAGATGGATGCATAAACATGTAAAAAATATGCTAAATGAGTCGATTTAAGTTTCATGAAAATGTTACTATGTTCTCAAGTAAATAACGTATGTAATTATGGTTTGGGTCATTTTCGTTTAACTTGTGAATGAATGTGAATATATAAGCTAGACTTATGAGTTATTAAAGCATGTATATGTTGTTTAGTCTTGATGAATTATTGTAAAATAAACTATTTGTATATAAGTTGAGTATAGTTGTATGTGAGAGTATATGCTAGTTTTATGATTTAATGAAGCATGAATATGTTATCGTGACTCAATTAGAATTTGGTTGTGAATGTATGGTAGTATGCTCTTGCTTAGCCTTTGATGTTGTGTATAATTTTTGGTTATTCTGACATTCACTAAGCTTGTTTAAGTTCACCCACTTCTTTTTAAATATTTGTAGACTGTTAGTGTTACGATGTGAGAGGTGCGAAAAATTTCCAAAGGAGTGATCCAAGTTAGGCTTAGTGATTGAGTAGGTGATTTTATAGCTATTTTTCTGAGCTGTGGGAATAAGGCAATGTGGTAGATTTGTTGCATGAATATTGGCATGATGTTTTGGATGATTACTTGGATTTGTTACTCTCTAAATTTATAGACGGTTGACATTAGTTTATTGGTATTGCTTAGCTTAAACCATTGGCAATGCTTGAGCTGTAACTTTGGGTATTTTTTATGTCGAACTTTGGAGTTAAGATGCATGTTGAATTGGTATAGGTATGGTTATGTTAAAGGTTCTATTTTGCTGTTATTTTTGTTGTTTTGTGCAGAGGTGTCAATAATCAGGTAGTATCGATACCTCTATGATATTTCGAATGTGTAGGAAGTCAGTAACTTGATTTGGTATTGATACTATTTCTCGAGTATCGATACTCGGGGTAAAAATACCAATATTTTTTTACTTGTATCGATAGTTAGCTAATTTAAATTTTGCAAAAAAAAAAAACATAACGCTAATTTGGTATTGATTTTCTAAGTGGTATTGGTACCATCTATGAGAAATATCGATACCATCGAGTGAGAACCGATACCTATATGACCTTTTAGAAATTTATGATTAATGGACTTTAAGCATGTTTTTAACTCCGTCTAGGGGAAATTAGACTTAAACCATGCGTAGTTATTTGATTATGATGTTAAACACATGTCAATGAGACGTTTTATGCTTTGTTGATGATGAGACAGTGGTGTAGCATCTTGTTACTCGAGCTCACCGGTTGGGCCAGGTATAGGGTGTTACAATAGTAGGCATGCTTAACATGCGATCAAATATGGTAATATCATAAATTCATCTCACATTATGATATCAAATTAATAGGAAACAAAATCATGCCATAATGTCACAAAACATGAGTGTCAAAACATAATATATTTTATCACATACAACAAATCAATCATCACAAAAATCAAATTAGAGTGCTTACCTTAGGCTTAAAATCAGTAATCATTTTAGAACTTCCTAACCTTCAATTAATCACATTATTGACAATAATATATAAATCACAATAACATCATAGGCAATATTTTATCACCAACTACTTAAGGTAAGAAGCACTGTAACACCCTTACCCCAAA
The DNA here is from genome assembly GCA_025698475.1 of Gossypium anomalum. Lineage (NCBI taxonomy): Eukaryota > Viridiplantae > Streptophyta > Magnoliopsida > Malvales > Malvaceae > Gossypium > Gossypium anomalum. The sequence continues at coordinate 51,881,171 of CM046966.1, read as the reverse complement.
TCCGTCGTCAGAATCTGGTTACGGAGCATTACCAGAGATTACGAATCAAATAGAAAATTTCAAATATTTCATAACATATCAATATTTGTAATAAACCAATCAAAATCATACATATTTTCCCTTATACAAGCCCTCAAGGCCGTAAATACGCATTAAAAACAAGTCGAGACTAAATCGGAAACTCAGAGAATTTTTCGGAAAACATTAAAAATTTTCAAAGCTGCAGAGGTCACATAGCCATGCGACTCGCACGACCAAGAGACATGCTCATATCTTAGGCCGTGTGGGAATTCAAAATGGGGACACACAGTTGTGCCCCAGCCCGTGTCCGTGCCCGTGTAACTCACTGACTTGGGCCACATGGCCAAACCAAACGCCCGTGTACTAGGCTATGTACCCTTCGAAGTAACCTCACATGCCCGTGTGCTAGGCCGTGTGCTAGGCCATCTAATATCCTAACTTGCAACCCTATGAAAGCTACAGGGGAGACACGACTGTGTCACCTGGCCGTGTGTCACACACGGTTGAGACACAAGCCTGTGGGGATGAAAATAGGTCACTTTACAAGCCATATTTCTCACCCTATTTGGCATAAACCTACACCCAAAAATGCATGTATACGCAAGCTATAATAAGGCATCCAAAACAAGCATAATCAAGCTTTATACAAATGGTATGATCACATACAACCAATATGCCCTTAGGCACCTCAAATGACAACTTATAAACATGACTAATCATGTGTTCAATATAACCAATTGTTCAACTAACATATATGCATATTTACCCCAAAACTTACCATATAGATCATTTAACAAAACATGCCATTTGGTACCAAAACTCCATTCTAAAACTAGCATCAAATGACCATATAAATCATTTCCACCAAAACACCAATTTACCACAATTACTTCCTATCACAAAGCATTTATTAAATATGCATATTCATACCACAATTTTCATCTTTCATAATTCAACCATACCAAGTTATTCATGAACCATTAGAGAGTAGATATTTACATACCATATACTAGACTTATACTATCATCAAAGTGCCAAAACCCTAGCCAAACAAATGGCCAAATTATCAACAAAGCATATAGGCCAACATTAGCCAAAATAACCTATACATGCCATTATGACCAAACTTAAACCAACCAAAAGTACCGAATGAGCCGATGGATAGTGTGATATAGCTCTGACAAGCTTCCAACCCGAACGAGCTTCCAGTTCACTAAAAACATGGAAAGTACGCCGAGTAAGCATTTAAGCTTAGTAAGTTCATATAACATAGAATTTAACTTACCACTTAGTCACAATTTAGATAAGTAAACATAGCATAACCCAATTCAATTCGGCCAAATGCCTAAGCACATATTCACCATTATGTTAGCCATGTAAAACACATATAATAGCCAATAAACATGGATGAACATAACCATTAAGCAAGTTTGATATACATGTATATCCATTTCATGTTTCAATATATCATGTAATATCAATTCCATGTATATACCTGTAATCGTTCGTATCAAACTCATATCATCTCATAACTGAACATTACCTATTGAACCATTTAGAATACCGTTGGATACTCGGGATAGCTCACACATGGTGCGATAAACTATAATCCGTTAATTCCTGTACATGTATGCTAATAAGAGCTGAGAATCAGTAAGCTCTCACTAGCTGAAATCGGTAAGCTCATACGAGCTGAGAATCGGTAATCCCTAATGACATGTCATTCGTATCCTACAAATTCCTAAGGTTCAAATGGGACTCGATAATCATCGTTCGTTGTCGGATATGCGATCGGTATTTATACATGGCAATTATACAAATCACATACATATTATTCAATTAAAACATATAAATACTCAATTTAATTACACAAACTTTTAATTTCTTTTAATTTCTTTGCAATTTAGTCTCTAGGCTTGGAAAATGAAATTCATACAATTTTACCCCTACCTAATCCTAGCCAATTGTTATACATACTAATAGCAGCCCATATATTTCAAAAATTTACAAATTTTACCACGAATTTAATACATTTTTCAATTTATCCCCTAATTAATAATTTCATCAAAAATTCCTTTACAAAAGTTGTTTATCTAACAACAACCATTCATTATCTATCATAAAACTTCAAAACCAATATATATTGAATAATGGTAAAACCCTAATAATTTAACAGTTTCACAAATTAGTCCCTCGGGCTAGCTAGATTAAGCTACAACGATCCCAGAAACATAGAAATCATCAAAAACAGATTAAAACTACATACCTAATTGAAAGAAGTAGGAATGGTCGAATGAAGCTTCAACAAAAATGGTTTCTTGCTTTCATATTCGGTTGAAGATAGATAATGGAAGATGATGATTAATTTGGTTTTCTTTTAATTAACATTTAATTACTAATTTCCAAAATTAACCTTTATAAGCTTTAATAATTACACAAATGTCAAGCCATGCTCATCGACTATCAACATTAATGGGCTAATTACCATGGAAGGACATCCACTTTAAAGTTCTATAGCTATTTAATACCTTTAGCTAATAGAACTCAACTTTTGCACTTTATGCAATTTAGTCATTTTTATCAAATTAAGCATATAAACAGTAAAATTTCTTAACGAAATTTTTATACGGTAATACTATCATGCTGTAGACCATAAAATAATAATAAAATAAATTCTCTGACTTCAAATTTGTAGTCCCAAAATCACTGTTCCCGTTTCATTAAAAACGGGTTGTTACAACTCTTCCCCCTAGAGGAATTTTCGTCCTTGAAAATCTTAACCAAAAAGAGGTTCGGATATTGTTTCCTCATAGCTTCCTCGGGTTCCCATGTAGCTTCTTCTATTCCATGTCATTGCCAGAGAAATTTTACTAAAGTTATGTTCTTGTTTCTCAATTCTTTCACCTCTCGTGTCAGAATTCTGATCCCCTCACTGTATGTCATGTCAAACTGAATCTCGACATCCGTTAGGGAAATAACATGTGAAGGGTCAAATCGGTAAAATCGTAACATAGACACATGAAAGAAATTATGAATTCTTTCAAATTCTGATGGTAAAGCTAATCGGTATGCAACAAGTCTTATTCTTTCAGTAACCTCGTACGACCTAATAAATCGTGGACTTAGCTTTCCTTTGTGACCGGACCGAAGAACTTTCTTCCCGGCTGATACTTTCAAGAATACTCTGTCGCCAACTTGGAATTCTATATCCTTACGTTTATGATTTCTGACATTTTTTAACTGCTTTCAAGCTATCTCAGACTGCTTTCACTTTTTCTTCGGTCGCACGAATCAAATCAACCCTTTGTATATTTTTCTCACTATGCTCGGTCTAGTATAATGGAGTTTGGCATTTACGAACATACAGAGCCACATACGGTGCCATTTTTATACTCGACTGAAAAATGTTATTATACGTGAATTTGACTAACATTAAATATTTATCCCAGTTACCTTCGAACTCTAATACATAGCAATGAAGCATATCTTTGAGAATCTGAATCACACATTCAGACTGACCATCGGTCTGAGGGTGAAATGCAGTGCTAAAACCATGTACCAAGAGCTTCCTATAACTTTCTCCAAAATCACGATGTAAACCGTGGATCTCTATCCAAAATAATGGAGACTGACACTTCGTGTAATCTAACAATCTCAGAGACATATAACTCAACCAATCTATCAAGGGAGAAATCTGTACGTACCGCAGACTTCGTCAAACTGTCAACATAGCCCATATGGCATCTTTCTTTCTCGATGATTGGGGTAACCCTGATACGAAATCCATAGTAACTTTATCCCATTTCCACTCTGGTATCATCACTGGCTGTAACAGTCCTGAAGGTACCTGATGTTTAGCTTTAACTTGCTGACATATCAAACATCTCAATACAAAATAAGAAATCTCACGTTTCATTCATGGCCACTAGTACATGTGCCTCAAGACACTGTACATTTTATTGCTTCTCGGATGAACAGACAAGCTACCATTATGAGCTTCGTGCAAAATTTTTTGTATAAGCTTTGGATTCTTCAGTACACAAATTCTATCTCTAAACAATAAGCAATCATCGTGCCCTATCTGAAATTCTGAATTAAAAAATTCTGAATCAGAAGTCGATTCACACTGTGCACATTTAGCTAGCAATTCACTATCACATTTTTGAGCTTCGCAGATCTGCTGTACAAACACCGGTTTAGCTTTCAACTCAGAAAAGATTGAGCCATCATCAGATAATGTCATTCGTGTATTCATCGCGCTCAGAGCAAACAAGGACTTTCTACTCAAGGCATCAGCAACTACGTTTGCTTTTCTCGGATGATAATCAATGATCAACTCATAATCTTTCAATATTTCAAGCCATCTATGTTATCCCAGATTCAGATCTTTCTGTGTCATTAGACACTTCAAACTTTGTGATCAGTAAATATGTGACATTTTTCACCGAAAAAATGGTGTCGCCAAATTTTCAACGCGAACATAATAGTTGTCAATTCTAGGTCATGTGTCAGATAATTCTTTTCATGCGACTTTAACTATTTGGAAGCATAAGCTATCACTTTGCCTTCCTGCATCAAAACACAGCCTAAACCATTTAAAGATGCATCACTGAAAATCACGAATTCTTTACTCAATTCAGGCTGAACCAAAACTAGTGCCTTGATTAATAGTGTTTTCAACTGATTGAAACTTTGCTGACATTTCTCGGACCATTCAAATTTCACATCTTTCTGCAAAAGTCATATCATCGGTGTACCTATCATTGAGAACCCTTTGACGAACCTTCGGTAATAACCAGCTAAACCCATAAAACTTCAAACTTTGGATACATTTTTCACTGGTTTCAAGTTAACAACTGCCGAAATTTTATTCAGATCAACTCTGATGCCTTCGGCCAACACTACATGTCCCAGGAAATCGACTTCTCAGAGCCAAAACTCACATTTTCTAAATTTGGCAAACAATTGCTTATCTCGCAGAGTTTACAACACAATCCTCAAGTGTTCAGTCTGCTCAGACTCGTCTCGAGAATATATCAGAATGTCATCAATGAATAACATAACAAATCTATCTAAATACGATCTGAAGATTTTGTTCATCAAATCCATAAATACTGCAGGTGCATTAGTTAAACCAAATGGTATCACAAAAAATTCATAATGTTCGTACCTGGTTCTAAATGCAGTTTTCAGCACATCTGAATCTTTCACTCGTAGTTGATAATAACCAGAATGAAGATCAATCTTCAAGAAAACTATGGCAGCTTTCAGCTGATTGAATAGATCATCAATATGAGTTAATGGATATTTATTCTTGATTGTGACCTTGTTGATCTGACAGTAATCTATACACAATCTCATCGATCTATCCTTTTTCTTAACGAATAGAACCAGTGCACCCCAAGGTTAATAATTGGGTCGAGAAAAACCCCTATCTTTCAACTTGTTTAACTTAGTAGGAGCTATTCTGTAAGGTTCTATCGATATCGATGATGTTCACGGTACAAGTTCAATAGCAAATTCAACCTCTTTGATCGGCGGTAATCCAGGTAATTCCTCCTGAAACACATCAGGATACTCACAAACCACTTACAATGATTCAAGTTTTGATTCAAATACTTTAGTATCCAATACTTAGCTGATATAACCATAGGCAACCCACTAGGACTATCTGATTCGATACGAAGCATCTCACCATTCTGACATTTCAATACAATAAACTAATGTCTACAGTTTACAACATCGCCATGTAGAGTTAGCCAATCTATGCCCAAAATCACATCAAATTCATCAAACGGTAACAGCATCAAATCATCAAGAAAATTGTAACCCCGAGTCATCAAAAGACAATTCTTGCAAACTTTATCTACTAGCACATATCGACCTAAGGGGTTTGATACTTTAACCATGAATTCAGTGGATTCAACAGGTAAATCCTTACTAGACACTAAATTCATGCACACATATGAATGAGTGGATCCCGGATCAATCAAAGTAGTAATATCAGTATGAAAAATAGAGAAAGTACGTGTAATAACATCTGGCATAGAAGCATCCTCTCGTACATGAATAGCATAAGCCTTAGCTGGTGCTCGTGCCTCGGATCTCACAGTAGAATCTTTTGATACATCATGGCTACCACTCCTATTTCTAGGATTACGAGGTGGTCTACCTCTCGTAGCTGTGTTGCTCGGTCTCGTAGTTTGAACTTTTTCTTTCTCAGATTTCTCTAGACAATTTCTAAAATAGTGGTATAAGGAACAACACCTGAAACAAGCTCTGTACTTTACTTGACCCTCACTATAATACGGTCTGTTACAATTCTTACACTCGAGTCTGGCATCTCTAACACTACCCACACTCGTTACAGATGTCGCCTAAGGTTTAAGACTGGAGTGTCGGATACCTCTGTCTCAACTAGAATATCCCACATAAGTAATAGAATGGTTGTGATGTTCTTTTGATTTCTTTGATACTGACTGATAGAACTTGCCAGTCGATCTCTTTCTTGAGTCTCTAGCTTCAAAATTAGCACATCTTTTCTCTTTACTCAGTTCTTCGGCCTTATGTGCCTGGTCAACCAATACAACGAACTCTTTCATCTTAAGAATTCCAACCAAAAGCTTAATATCCTTATTTAACCTTTCTTCGAATCTTTTACACTTAACAGTCTCGGTCGGAATACCTCCCAGGCATATTTGCTCAATCTGACAAATTCTCGCTCGTATTCTGATACAGTCATACGGCTCTATTTAAGCTCAAGAAATTTTGTATGTTTCTGATCCAGAAACCTCTGACTAATATATTTCTTTCAGAACTCTGTTTGAAAGAATTCCCAAGAAAGCCACTCTCTCGGGACAATAGAAATTAATGTGTTCCACCACTGATAAGCTGAATCTTTCAATAATGACACCATCACATTTAACACATTCAGCTGGTGAACAGGATAGCTCATCAAAAACCTTGATTGTATTCTCTAACCAAAATTCAGCTATCTTGGGATCATCCTCAATAGTAGCTCAAAATTCTTCAGCCCCGTACTTACGTATCTTATCAACAGGAATAACAGGAACTGATTGGGAAGCAAGAGGGGGTGGAGGTTGTTGAGCATCTAGGTTCATCCGTATGAACTCAGTGAACCATTCATTCATAATTTGGAAGAAGGCTTCCTTAGCCTCTCCTCCCTGGCCCTCGATATGGGTGTCGTACCGTTCGAAGCTACTCCGTGAACGGAGGCTTGAGCATTGCTCTCAACTTCATCAGAATTAGCTCAGTTGGATGTCGTTGCTATATAAAAACATGTTTCAAAATGGTCAGAAGATATCTCACTACCGCAGATTATATAATGGCATGTATAGCTAGACTCATACACGCTACGTTTAGTCTAAGAATTGACTAAACTGTAGCTCTGATATTAATAAATGTAACACCCCTAACCCAATATTCGTAATAAAACCAATCAAAATCATACATATTAACCATTATATGAACCCTCAAGGCCCTAAATTGGCGTTAAAAACAAGTCAGGACTAAATCAGAAACTCAGAGAATTTTTTGAAAAATATTAAAAATTTTCAAAGCTATAGGGGTTACACGACTGTTTGGCCAGGCCGTGTGACTCACATGGCCGAGAGACAGGCCTGTGTCTTAGGCCGTGTGGGCATTTGAATTGGGGATGCATGGCCGTGTCCCAGCCCGTGTCCGTGCCCATATAACTCATTGACTTGGGCCACACGGCCAAGCCACACGCCCCAGTGTGCTAGCCATTGTACCCTTTGAAGTAACATCACACGCCAGTGTGCCAGACTGTGCGCTAAGCCATGTGATATCCTGACTTGCAGCCCTATGAAAGCTACAAGGGACACACAGCCGTGTCACCTAGCCGTGTGTCACACACGGCTGAGACACACGCCCGTGTGAATGAAAATAGGCCATTTTACAAGCCATATTTCTCACCCCATTTGGTATAAACCTACACTCAAAAATTCACATATACAAAAGCTATAATAAGGTATCCAAAACAAGCTTAATCAAGCCTTATACAAATCATATGATCACATACAACCAAGATGCCCTTAGGCACCTCAAATGACAACTTATAAACATAACTAATCATGTGTTCAATATAACCAATTGTTCAACTAACATATATGCATATTTACCCCAAAACTTACCATGTAGATCATTTAACAAAACATACCATTTGGTACTAAAACTCCTGCAACACCCTTTACCCTTTTTCGATGCCGGAATAGGGTATGAGGCATTACCAGACTTATCACACGAACAAATATACAATTTCGAGTCATCAATTTGTGTCCCAAATTAAAACTTTTTGCATTCAATCATAAAGTCCCTAATACGAGCCCACGAGGCCCATAACATGCTTTGGAAGTGGTTTGGGACTTAAACCTAGAACTTTAGAAAATTTTACAGCACTTAGGAAATTTTTCACCAAACAGGGGTCACACGCCCGTGTGGATATGGGACACGCCCGTGTGGGTAGGCCGTGTGGTCACACACACACATGTTCCAACCCCATGTAACTCTCTGTTTATCACCCAAGAACAAATTGAAGACACATAGCCAGGTCACATGCCCGTGTGCTAGGCTGTGTGGTCGATTTAAAAATTATGATTTTTCATAAAATAGGTGCAGACTTCACATGCCCAGGACACACGCCCGTGTCTCTGCCCGTGTGCCTACCCGTGTGGACAAAAATAAGGTTATTTACCAAGCTATTTTGCCACCCTTTGATGCACAACCTACACAACACAACATAGCACCAATACAAACAAATCAACCACAACCAAGACATCAACACATCATTCATATGCTACCATCTATCATAGACAAACATCACATACTTGTCAACTCAACTCAAGTAAAATCCCTCATCCATGAAAGATATCATCATATAGATTACTTAAGCTAATAGTAGCGAATTTCAAATGGCCTTATACAAAATAAACTTTCAACCAACATAAGCCAACACATTTGGCCAAATCAATTATGACACATAACAAAATGACCAAGTCCCTTATACATGCCATAACTCAAAATGTTGAAATCATTGATACCAAAATAATTGTTGATAGTGTGAGTGGATCTCTGACGGTCTTTGATCCCTGAGCTAGCTTGGTGACACTATAAGACAAAGGAAAGGAAGGGGAGTAAGCTATAAAGCTTAGTAAGTTCCTATGCAAATAATAAGCATCATAGCCATACATTTAACATACAATTAACATGATGAAAGCTAGTATAAATGATATTAAATTCTTTAGTCATAACTTACTCAATCACAACCTTACCAAGGGCTCATCACATATCGAGCTCATTACATATGAGATTTACGTATATACCTGTACCAACTCATAACATACCATAGTCTTTTGCAACTTTGACATTCCCGTTGAACACTCAAAATATTTACGGATACTCAGAAATCTTGCACATAAGTGCCATATATGTAGCCATAGGTACCTTACATCTCATAATACATACAGGCTCATTTTCAAGCTATTCACGGGCCTACTCACACAAGTTGCCAGTCAGGACATAGCTACACAGTGCTGCTCACACAAGCTGTCAGGTATCCGCAATTCATGCCGGACTACCCAGCCACTGGTAGGACATACGTGACCAGCACCCGGATTACATAAACACATGGGTTCCTAGTGACATGTCACTCATATCCTATTCTATTCCTAAGGCTCAACCGGGAATTCTCGCTTGTCAAAATTTTGTCGAATACTTCCAAAGAGTCATTCACAATTCATACAATATTAAAGCATTTAAAACATAATATAATAATTCATTATTTACATACAAACTTACCTCGGTACAAAAATAGTGGAAATGGGACCTAATCGTCAAACACTTTGTTTTTCTCCCGATCTAGGTCCAAACCTCATTTTTCTTGATCTATAATAACAATTTTAGCTTATTTAATACTCACATTATTCAATTCAGTCCAAAAATCATATTATGGCAAAATTATTTTTTTGCCCCTAGTGTTTCACATTTTTACAATTTAGTCCCTAGGCTCGTAAAATGAAATGTATTCAATTTCCTCAAAACCTAAGCCTATCCGAACCATTTTCATACTCATACCAGCCCGCATTTTCAACTTAATCACACTTTTACTAGTTATTTTATAACTTTTACAAATAGGTCCTTTTTTACATTTTTACCAAAAATCACTTAGCAAAAGTTGTTTTTCTAACAACAAACATGCATTTTCTACCATTAGCCATCAAAATACACACATGTCTAACATGGGTCAAACCCTAGACCTTAATCATACCTCAAATTAGTGCTAGAAATAGGAAGATTGGGTTACAACGACTTCAAAAATGTAAAGAGCATTAAAAACGGGGCAAGAACGGACTTACAATCGAGCTTGGAAGATGAACAAACCCTAGCTATGTCTTCACAGGGATATTCGACCATGGGAGAGAAGATGGACAAGATTTTGGCTTGATTTTTGCTTTTTAATACATTTAATTACCAAATGACCAAAATGCTCTTTTCCTAAAACACTAAAATTTCTCTTACTTCATGTCCATTTTTGTCTACTAACTTAAGTAATGGTCTAATTACCATCTAAGGGCCTCTAATTTAAAATTTCATAACAATTAGACACCTCTAGCATATAGAACTCAAGTTTTGTACTTTTTGTAATTTAGTCCTTTTTGCTAAATTGAGTGCTCAAACATCAAAATTTTTGAACAAAATTCACAGAATCATTCCATAAAACTGTATACCATAAAAATAGAAGAAAAATAAATTTTTTATGTCAAATTTGGGGTCCCGAAACCACTGTTCTGACTAGACCCAAAATTAGGTTGACATCTCACCCCCTTTAGGGATTTTTGTCCCTAAAAATCTTACCAGAAAATAGGTTTGGGTATTGTTTTCTCATGGTTTCCTTGGGTTCCCACGTAGCCTCTTCGACCCCATTTCATTGCCATAAAACTTTCACTAGGGCTCTACTTTTATTTCTCAGTTATTTAACTTCTCGAGCTAAAATCTTGATCGGTTCCTCACCGTAAGTCATATCAGGTCGTATCTCAATCTCTGTCGAAGAAATCACATGTGAGGGGCCAGAACAGTATCGTCGCAACATCGACACGTGAACACATTATGAGTCATTTCCAACTCTGTCGGTAAAGCTAACCGATATGCCACTAGCCCTATTCTTTCAATAACCTTATACAGCCCAATGAAACATGGACTTAGCTTGCCTTTACGGCCAAATCTTAGAATCTTCTTCCCCGGAGATATTTTCAGAAGTACTTTATCACCAATCTGAAATTCTATCTCTTTCCTTTTCGAATATGCGTATGACTTTTGTCGATCTGAAGCAGCTTTCAAATGATCAACCCCAAATTAACCCCATGAATCTGTTTCTCACTAAGTTCTATCCATTACAATGGAGTTCGATACTTGCGACCATACAATGCCTCATACAGTGCCATCTTTATACTCGACTAAAAACTATTGTTATAAGCAAATTCGACCAATGGTAGATATTTCTTGTAACACCCTATACCCATATTTAATGCCAGAACAAGGTACGAGGCGTTACCAGACATAACACAATCATCCATACAAAATTGAGTCATAAATTTTCACTCAAATTTAAAACTTTTCATTCACATTCAAATTGTCCCTATCATGGACCTACGAGGCCCAAAACATACAATGGGAGTGGTTCGGGACTAAACTGAGCATTTTCAAACCTTTGGGAAACTTAGAAAATTTTCATGTTTTGGAGAGTCACACGCCCGTGTGGGCAGGCCGTGTGGACACACACGCTCGTGTGGCACTGGGACACACCCGTGTCCCTAGCCCATGAAGCTCTCTGTTTATGATGTCATGCACCAATTGAGGTCACACGGCCAAGGCACATGCCCGTGTGCTTAAGCCGTGTGGACAATTAAATTTCATAATTTTTCATAAAATAGGTGCAGACTTCACATGGCCTGGGCACATGCCCATGTCCTGAGGCCGTGTCCTTCACACGGCTGAGACACACGGCCGTGTCTCTACCCGTGTGTTTACCACTGGGCATTCTGTTTTGCATTATTTAGGGTGTAGGAGACACACAGCCGAATCACACGCCCATGGGCAGACCGTGTGTCACATACGGCCTAGACATGCGCCCGTGTGTCTACCCGTGTGGACAAATACAAAGCTATTTTCCAAGCCATTTTGCCACCCTCACTTGCACCAACATAAATACACTTTTGATAGCATACAACATAGCATAATTAATCACTCAAGTACTCACAATCATATTTAACCCATGACATTGTCATGTCAATATACCACATGCTCAAACCATCATGCTTTTATATGGCATTTTACACCAATTTCATATTTATTTATCTTTATAAAACTTCTTGCAATCACTCAATCTTACTATAGTTAGGATCATACCAATTAGTCCTAATTCATTCATTTATCATACATGCCATCTATTGCATCCATTACCAATAAGCCACAAAGTATAAACACATTACAGCATGCATAATTAATTAGGGTTACAACCCAAAAATCAATATGAGCCACATCACATGGCCATATATGTAACATCCATAACCCGTATCCGTCGCCGGAATGGGGTTACGAGGTATTACCAAACAAAGCACAATATCCAAACAATTATATGTGTACACATAAACGAGTCTCTTAAATCAGTCAAAATTTAATTCAAATAACTAATACAAGTCTTTTATTTCAAAACATTTCATATCATACATATAAACAGTTACATAATTCATATGCAAAAATATGAAATATATCATTTTATACATAAAAGTTTTTTTTTTATGCCAAACAAATCATAACACATGACATTATTGGCAATATCACATTCGACACAACAAGCATATACCAATTTTAACCAAGATGAGCTATAGACCTAAATGAATATCCAACCAATTATAGTGCATGAGTATACATTGACTTTTATATTAACAAATAAATTCATTACTCAATTCAAGCATCATTTAAATATCTAGTATTAACCAAACTCCATTCCTTAATATTTATGATATGTGTGCTTATATGCATATATATTTAACATCTAATACTTCAAGACATAATTTTCCTTTATAAAATTACCATTTCACTCTAAAACATTTTAAATGCAAATATCAATTAAATTCGTACTCAAAACCACATGTCAATCAACATACAAATATATATATATCATAGAGTGACTAATTAAATTAGTACCAAATATCTATATCAAAACAACAGAATAAGTCACATAATATATTTAAATAATATATAAACAACCAAACCAAATTTAATTATTATAATATCGAACACTTATTTATGCTAATACCATGTAATAGTTCACTTATGAAACTAACCATTTATGACTTAAATGATTGTTTTGCCATTACAACCAAACACATATAACTAAATGCATATGTTTCATACTCATCAATGAACATAAACCACAACCAAGTTCTCAATCATTTTATTCCAATCAATTCATCATACAAACATATAATTCAACTAATATATCAAACCAATCCATCATATGTATATCCATAAGTGCCAAATCATGAGTAGCTCATAAATATTGTCCATATCTGTTCCATCACATAACTGAATGCCATTACCTCAAATCATAGTCATTTACTTAATATATATCCCATTTATATAAATAAAGCATATCACTCAACAAATATCCAACCACAATTTCACATCATACCATTTATACTAAACACATATACTCTAGCATAACCTCGTCAACATTAACAATTATATTAACTATGGTTCACATATAAACACATATAATAGCCAAAACATCAAAACCACAACCAAACATATCCATAGCACATTCAAACTTAAAACAAAACTTAACATGAATAAACAAGCCATTTTCGCATGGCTTATATATATATGTACAAACCAAAATTCAACATTTCCCAGTATTATCTAGCCTATACATGCCATAGGTTCAAAATTTAGCTTATAAGGTACCGAAAATAGCCGATAGTGTGATAGACTTTGTTGACGATCCCTGAGCTCGTAACTAATCTCCAAAATCTATAAAACAAAGGCAAACATAAACACACACAGTAAGCTATCATAGCTTAGTAAGTCATAAGCAAATAAACAACTCAATAACATAATTAACTCATTTAAACCAATCCAAAATATACTATCATCATCACATTTAATCTCAAGCTTACAATTTCATGTATAACATTTACTTTCAATTATAAATTTATTCATGGCCGAATGTACATATAAATTTATTAACAAAGTATCATTTGATTTCAAAGCCAAAATAGCATTAGATAATCAAGTACATTTACACTCATATATATATACTCATGAAACAACATATAACATCACATACATATTCATAGCATATGACCGAATATACTACAAAAATGTACATATGTATACATTAGTAACTTGTATAATTTGCATCATATATCAAATAGCCAACTTACCTTATTTTCAATTAGGTAATCAACTAACTCATACCTTATCGTTTTAGATCATTTTACACATTCGATCACAATTCATGATTGCCCGTTGAACCATTCGAAATTAATTAGGATACTCGGATAATCACACATATCGTACAATGCCAACGTGCCAGACGTGGTCTTACATGTAATCACATATCGATGCCAACGTCCCCGACGTGGTCTTACTCGCACACATATATCAGAATCACATATCGATGCCAATATATTAAAAGTGGTTTTACTCACACACATATATCGAAATCACTTATCGATGCCAAAGTATTAAACGTGGTCTTACTCGCACACATATATTAGAACCACATATCGATGCCAACGTATTAAATGTGGTCTTACTCACACACATATATCAGAATCACATATCGATGCCAACGTATTAAACGTGGTCTTACTCGCACACATATATCAATGCCATGGTCTTACTCGCACATCACATATCAGAATCCTATGTCATGACATATGTATCCTAGCTATTCCTAAGGTTCATACGGGGCTTTTGAATGTCGTATCTCAGTCAAATCAAACTCGTACACATAGATTCCAAGCTTATACATATTCAGCTTTCACATATATATATTATCACATTATACATTTCAACATATATAATTCGTATTTAATCAAATAAATAACATTTATTTGCTTATAAACTTACTCGGACGAAGAAAATCGAAAGAGGGTGGCTAATCAACAACTTTAGTTTTCCCCCGATCCAAATCTGATTTCTTTAGTTCTTTATCTTAATTAAGCAAAACCATGGCCGAAACTTTCAAACTTTGTTTTTCTTTCTTTCTTTTTGGATATTCGGTCTTATAAAAGATGAATGCATGTCATTTTTAGTTTATGTTTTATATTATATAACTTATTTATCATTTTACAATTTTAACCTTTATTAAATAAATGAAAAATCATTATAACATATGGTCATACCTGTCCATCATATTAAATATGGTCTAATTACAACTTAAGCACCTCAAATTATAAAGACAACCACAATTCAACCATTACACATTTAACCATCAAATTTTCATTTTACGCGATTAAGCCTTTTTTATTAAAACGACATCTAAACGGTAAAATTAAAATACGAAAATTTAACACATGTAAATTCACACACAATAAACATAGAAAATAATTTTCAAAAATTTTTCTGACTCGGATTCGTGGTCCTAAAACCACCGTTCTGAATAGGGTCTAAATCGGGTTGTTACAATATACAAAATGAATCAAATGTTATCATAAGCCAATTCATTTGGCTAATCAATATGACACATAACAAAAAGACCAAGTCCCTATACATGCCATACTCAAAATGATGAGACTAACTATACCCATATATTCAATTGATAGTGTGATCAAAAACTCCGATGTCCTCTGATCCTCAAGCTAGCTTGGCAACACTATAAGACAAGGGAAAGGAAGGAGGTAAGCTTTAAAGCTTAGTAAGTTCACATGCAAATAAAATGCAATTTAAACAAGCATTTATCATACATTTAACATAATAAACATAATATTGCATTTTATATCACATCACTTAGATTTATTCTTCATATATATATTCTTACCACAAGTTCATCATATCCCATGGTATTCTCATGAGTTCGATATACATACCTATGCCCAATTGCACATAATAACTTACCTTCTCATCTTTGATGTAATCAGTAAGATTACCCATTGCACTTTTCTTTAGTTTTACCTGTTGAACACTTGGAATACTATTGGATACATTAGAATCTCGCACCTACGTGCCTGATATATAGCCAACGCTACTTCATATCACATATCACATGTTGTTCACTTTCGAGCTACTCACGGGTCTGCTCACTCGAGCTATCGGTCAAGATGTAGCTATACAGGCTACTCACACAAGCTGTCAGGTATCCGCAACACATGGCGAACTACCCAGCCACTGGTAGAACATACAAGACCAGTACCCAAAACCCCATAACATGTGTCACATATATCATGAACTCAGACCACAACTCATGAGCTCAGATTACATAGTTACTAGTGACATGTCACTTGTATCCTAAACTATTCCTAAGGTTCAAACGGGATTTTCATACTTATCGTATCACTGTCGAACTCGCTCGAAATATCGACCTCAATGTACATAGTATCAATCATTTTCTGATGGAAGGATCATGGCATACTCATAACAACAATAAAGCGTTTAAATTTATAAAATAACAAAGCATTGAACTAAAAACTTATTGCATTATTCACTTATGAACTTACCTCGATACAAAATGATAGAAACAAGCCTAATTCGTGTAAACCTTGTTTTTCCCCCGATCAAGAACCGAATCACGTTTTTCTTAATTATTAAGCTTGAAAAGTTGAAAACCCTAGCTATGGAACCCTTGCGAAATTCAGCTAGTACATGAGAAGATAAGCTAATTTTGACTTATTTCCCCTTTTTATTCTTTTATTAACCAAAAGACAAAAATACCCTTAAGGCCTTTCTTTCAAATTTTTCCTATTCATGCGTATTTTTGTCCAAAATTATAGAAATTGGTCAAATTGCTATTTAAGACCTTTTAATTTAAAATCCAATGCAATTTCATGCTTGTAACTTCTAAAACACATATTTTGCAACTTATTCAATTTGGTCCCAAATTTCAAATTGGACACTTTAGGCATTGAATTTCTTCATAAAATTTCACACAAACATGCAATCATATCATGGACCATAAAATAATCATAAAATAGTTATTTCTATTTCAGATTTGTGGTCTCAAAATTGTTATTCCAACTAGACCCTAATTCAAGATGTTACAACTCTCCCCCTATTTAGGGATTTTCGTCCCCGAAAATCTTACCAGTAAAAAGGTTTGGCTATTGTTTCCTCATGGCCTCCTCAAGCTATGTTACAACACCCTTCGCCCGTATCCAATGTCGGGACGGGGTTTGAGGTGCTACTGAACTTAAAATCATCTAATTATATAAAATCGAGCCGTAAAATTTTGATCAATTTAAAAATTTTCATTACACATGCATATTGCCCCTTATAAGGGCTTACGAGGCCCAAAACATACATTCGGGGTGGTTCGGAATCAAACAGAGAACTTAAGAAAAACTTGGAAAATTCATGCTTTAAGGCTCTACACGCCCGGGTCCCTTGCCCGTGTGGCCAATTTATTTCCAGAATTTTTCATAAATTAAGTGCAGACTTCATACGGTCTGGACACACGCCCGTGTCCCTGGCCCGTGTTCCTCACACGGCCTCGACACGCCCGTGTCTATAACCCGTGGAGAATTCTGTTTGTGACCTCATCACCAACTAGGGGTACACGGCCATGGAACACGCTCGTGTTCATCGCCCGTGTCCTTCATACGGCCATGACATGCCCGTGGCGTAGCCCGTGTGCAAAAACCTGGGTATTCTATTTCTGACGTCAACATACCCAAAATGTCACACGGCCATAGCACATGCCCGTGGGGCTGACCATGTGTCACACACGGTCTAGACACACGCCCGTGTGGACAAAATAAGGCTATTTACCAAGCCTATTTGCCACCCTTACCGACATCAATGAACACAAACTCAACCAACCCCAATTCTAGTCTATACCATACAACCAAATCAGCTACAATAGACATTCATTCATAAGGCAATTTACTCAACTAAGGAAATATCATCTTTGCATATAATCAAAATGAGTAATAGTCAACATCAAGGCTAAATACAAAATATGGGCCTTGTCCCAAGCCCACACAGTTGGCCAATGCTTAAAGACACAAAATAATCAAGTCTAAGCCTTATACATGCCATGTTAAAAAATATGAATCCAACTATACCGAAAGTTTCGAACGATAGTGTGATCGATATCTCTGACTCCAAGTGATCCTCGAGCTAATTAGGCGACACTATAAGAAAATGGAAAGAAAGGAGGGTAAGCATAAAAGCTTAGTAATTTGCATATAAATAAATACACAACAACAGTTTATCAATAATCAACATGCTCATAACACAAGGGTAAGCATAAGCATGACTTACTCATTACCATTCGTACAAGTCTTATGGTCTCTAATGAGCTCATTTCTCATACGTACCAATTAGGTACCTGTATCACTCACAACATGGTTATGATTTCATTATTAACTCGCAAACCTACTTGCACCATTGAACCATTCGGTACACTACCGGTCATTCTATAAACCTCAATCTAGGGGTAAGGTTTCGATGATATGTCCCAGACATAGTCTTGCACTAGCTCATATCTCAAGTCGATGCCATGTCCCGAACATGGTCTTACACTGACTATGATTATCGAGGCCGATGCTTGTCCCAGACACATCTTACTCTTGCACTCGTCTCAATGCCAATGCCATGTCCCAGACATGGTCTTACACTGGCTCTCATAATGTAGTCGATGCATGTCCAAGACATGTCTTACACTAGCTCACACAAGTGACCCAAATGTCACAGCTTGAACATCCGATTTATTTCCTAGTGTTCCAAAAGAAATTCTACCATCTCATCGTTCTTTGCAATCTCAATACACAATCAAGCAATTTATGCTATATCCATTTAATGACAATTTAAACACATTTATTATTAATATAGTTGTATTATTTACATACAACTTACCTCGGTTTACAAAATGTACTCGGCTAGTTGGTTTGGTCGATTTGCTTGGCTTTCCCTCGGTCTAGGTTCGAATTTGGAAAATCTTGATCTATAATAACAAAATGCATTCATTTAGTCACTAATCACAATTGGGCAATTATAATTTCACATCTTTGGTAAAATGACCATTTTACCCCTATGATCAAAAATTAATTTTTATCAAATTTCTTCGTATTTCAAGCCTAGCTGAACTCTTTTTACTCTTATAGCAGCCCTAAAATCCCACTATTTCACACACTGATCACCTATTTGCAACTTATGCAAAATAATCCCTTTAAGTGTTTTCATGCTAATAGCTTTCACAAAAGTTGTTTAGAACTCTTCTAAGACTCATGAACATTCACATGGTGAAACCCTAGACTTATCACCATTTTGCAAAATAGTCCTCTCATTTGAAAGCCCATGATACAAGCATTCTAAAAATGTAAAAATCATTAAGAAAATCATCAAGATCACTTACATTATGAGAGAAATAAGTTGCTGTGAATTTTCAGCTTTCAAACCTCCATATTTGCTGATATTTTCGGTGAAGAGAAAAGATGGAGAAGAAGAAAAATAATAGCTAGGCTTTTAGGCATTATTTTATCATAAAAGTATGTCATCAAGTCACCTAATATTGACTTTTTGACAAAACTTGTATCCTATGGCCGGCCACCTTGTTTCTAGAGGTCTAATTGCTCTTTAAAGGCCCCCAATTTTAGTTCTCTAATTATTTAACATATTTGGGTACAAAAATGCAACTTTTACCTTTTATGCGATTTGGTCCTTTTTCGCAATCGGGCTCCCAAACATCAAATTTAACTCACCAAATTTTTCATGCACCAATATATTCATTCTATAACTTTATAATAATAAAAATAACTTTCCCAACTTCGGATTGGTGGTCCTGAGACCACTGTTTCAACTAAGCCCTAAATCAGGCTGTTACAATTCTCCCCCCTTAGGGATTTTCGTCCCCGAAAATCTTACCGACGAATAAGTTTGGGTACTATTCTTTCATAGCCTCCTCAGGCTCCCACGTGGCTTCTTTGATACGATGCTTATGCCATAGAACTTTCACGAGTGCTATACTCTTATTCCTCAATTGTTTGGTTTCTCAAGCCAAAATCTTGACCGGTTCTTCTCTATAGGTCATATTCGGATGAATCTTAACCTCTGTCGACTCAATCACATGCGAAGGGCCTGATCTATATCGACGTAGCATGGACACATGAAACACGTCGTGAATCTTTTCCAACTCTGGTGGCAAAGCCAATCGATAGGCAACAGGCCCTACTCTCTCGGTAACCTCATAAGGTCCTATGAAATGAGGACTCAACTTGCCCTTCCTACTGAATCTGAGAACTTTCCTCCACGGGGAAACTTTCAAGAATACCTTATCACCGACTTGAAACTCAATTTCCTTTCATTTTAAATCGGCATAGGATTTCTATCTATCCAAGGAGGTCTTCAAGCCGTCATGAATCACTTTAACTTTCTTTTCAGTCTCATTGACTAAATCAACCTCGTGAATCTGACTCTCTTTTAGCTCAGTCCAGTATAAGTGCGTTCGACACTTTTGCCCATACAAAGCCTCATAAGGTGCCACCTTCAGACTCGACTGATAATTGTTGTTGTAGGCGAATTCAACCAATGGCAAGTATCTTTCCCAACTTCCCTGGAATTCGAGAACACAACACCTCAACATGTCCTCTAAAATATGAATCACTCTTTTCGATTATTGGTAAACCGTAATTTATACATATTATTGTCCCATGCTTAACACATTTATGAATGATTTCTCCTTAGATTTGGTGAATTCGATGCTCCTAATCCTTTAATTTCATGTTTTATGCTTAGGTGAGCATAGAAGAGAAAAAAGAATAAGAAACGGGCCGAAAACGGAGAAAATAGGCCGATGTGGGAAATCAACACGCCTGGACTTCCTCACACATGTAGCACACATGCCCGTGCCATTCTAGCAGGATTGAACACGGCTTAAAACAACCTGAACACAAGCATGTCTATCTCTCAACCTTGACCATGACCTGAAGTAATCGCACACAGGTATGTCCCTGTCGAGCCCAAGTTGAGTTCTATTCGGAAAAGGGCACTTTGGAGGGTTGGAAAGCATTCTAAAGCCTATTTAAAAGACCCTAAAGGAGGGAAAAGGGGACAGAGAAGCGGAAGGAAGGAATTACTCAAAGAAATTCGATTGATCTATCTCGAAAGCCGGATTCACCTCCAAGACTGAAGATCTCCCTTCAATTTCTTTCAGGGGTTTTTGGGTTTTCTTTATGTTTTGTTATCATTCTTCTAAGATGTTTTCTTTTATAGTTATGAACTAAATCCCCCAAATACCTAAGGGGATGAAACCTAAGATGGATCTTGTTAATATTTTCTGAACTGTATGATAAATACTTTATTTGTTCTTAATTATGACTTTAAATCTTGTTTGAATATTCCAGGATATTGATTCAAGTATTGATGTGCTTATTTGGAGGATGAATAGTCCCTGTCTAAGAGTTGATCATTCATAATTAAGCTGAGTTGCATGTAACCCTAGAGATAGGACGACATAAATCTGCTGGATTAGAGTCAAATCTAATAAGGGAATCCATAGAACAGGTTAATTAGAAAGAGATTTCAATTAATCAACCTAGGGTTAGATGTTATTAGTCTTGAATAGGGATAATAACATAACTTAGAGATTTATACGAATCAAGTCAAGTGAATAAATCGTCTGGTTCAGAGTCAGTTAACAAGAGAAGTCTAGGTGGATTCTTCCTTGGGTGTTGTTTAAAATCAATCAGTTTTCCCAAAAGTATTTCCCCAATTTATTTTCTGTGAATTCTTAGATTAGTTAATTAGTTAGATAAAACAACCTTTATTATTCTTAGGCTAGATAATAAGAAAAAAAGTTAATACTAGTACTTTTAGTTCCTTTGGGTTCGACATCTGGTCTTGCTAAAACTATACTACTATTCGATAGGTGCGCTTGCCTTCATCGTGATAATAGTTAGTTCAAGTACGATCAATTATAAATTTTAAAACTTATCGTGAGTGACAATCAAGTTTTTGGCGCCGTTGCCGGGGAACTAAGATATTAGGAACACTCAATTTTTATTACTTTAGCCATTTTTTTCTTATTTTATTTAATTTTTTATTTTTAATTTTACTAAATATTCTTTTATTCTTTTCTGACAGTTTTTCATATGACTAGAAGAAACCCCTCGACGAGACAGATAATTGATGCAACTATTGGTGGAACCATAAACAACAAAACACCTGAAGAGGCTTACAAATTTATTGAGGAAATGTTACTGAATAACTATAAGTGGCAAGTCATGAGGACTAAGCCAACCAAAGAAGCAGGCGTTTATAACGTCGACTCAGTTACTATGCTATCAAATCAGGTATAACTCTGAAATAAAAAGATTGATGGTTTACTTGGTTCCACACAGGTACATCCAGTTATGCAATACAATGCAATTGGAGATGGAATGAGCAACTCAGAATATCCAACCTATGGCCACAAAATAGAGAACGAACAATTGAATTACATGGGTAACAACTCTAGACCTCAAAATAATCCTTACAATAACACTTACAATGCATGTTGGAGGAATCACCCAAATTTCTCATGGGGAGGCCAAGGAAATCAAAGACCACCTCCCCCTTTAGGCTTCCAACAACAACCTTACCAGCTAAAGAAAAAATCAAACCTTGAGGAGATGATGACAAAATTTATTTCAGTAGCAGAAACTCATTTTCAGAACACTGAAACTGCACTAACAAATTAGCAAGCCGATTCAAGGGCTCGAGAATCAAATTGGACAGCTGACTAAGATGATTTCAAAGAGACCATCAGGAAGTTTACCTAGCAACACTGAATCCAATCCAAAAGAGCATGTGAAAGCAGTTACACTAAGGAGTGGGAAAGTGTTAACTGAATCTAAAAAGAAGCTACCACAAGAAGCTGATAGAAGTGAAAGAGAGGAGGTAAAACCCAAAAACAATGACAAACCAATGCCAAAGGAATATAAACCACCAGTTCCATACTCAACAAAGTTGAAAAAAGACTGCATGGATGCATAATTTGGTAAATTTCTTGAACTTTTTAAGCAATTACATATCAACTTACATTTTGTTGAAGCCATCTCGCAGATGCCTACATACGCAAAATTTTTGAAGGAGCTTTTAACAAATAAAAAGAAGTTTGAGGACTTATCTATAGTGGAACTCAACGAGGAGTGCTCGGCCATACTCCAAAATAAACTGCCAACCAAACTGAAAGGCTCAGGAAGTTTTACTATCCCCTGCTTAATTGGTAGTTTGAACGTTGAGAAAGCACTAGCTGATTTAGGCGCTAGTATTAATTTGATGCCATATAAGATGTTTAAACAACTTGGTCTTGGGGAACCTAAACCCACTAGGATTAGTATTCAATTAGCTAAAAGATCTGTTAAATATCCTAGGGGTATCATAGAGGATGTACTTGTGAAAGTAGATAAATTTACATTCCCTGTTTATTTTGTTGTGTTTGACATGGATGAGGATGTTGAAGTGCCGTTAATTTTAGGTCGTCCATTTTTAGCCACTGCTAAGGCTGTTATTGATGTGGGAGATGGTAAACTTATACTTAGAGTAGGTGACGAAGAGATTATTTTTAAAATCTATGATGCCATGAAATTTTCTAGGGAGCAAGATGACTCACGTTATTTTATTGACTCTATTGATCATGCCAGTCAAGATTCTTTTCAGGAAATCATACATGAGGAGACGTTGGAACTGTGTCTTGCCCAAAGCTAGGAGGTAGATGATGATGATTCTAAGATAGGTAAGGTAAAAACTGAACTAAACTCTAATAAACCAGTCTTAAGACAAGTAGAATATGAGGGTATCAAGACAAACGATGAACTTAAGCAAAAACCCTCTATTGAAGAACCCCCCAAACTGGAACTTAAATAGTTGCCAAATCACTTGGAATACGCATTCCTTGGAAATAATTCTACATTACTAGTGATTATTGCTTCTAACTTACAACCCAAGGAAAAAGAGGAATTACTCCAAGTATTAAGAGAACATAAAAGGGCCATAGCTTGGAAAATTTCTAACATCAAAGGGATCAGCCCCTTTTTTTGGACCCACAAAATTTTAATGGAAGATGAATATAAGCCATGTGTGCAAGCTCAAAGACGACTGAACCCTAACATGAAAGAAGTTTTTAAAGCTGAGGTAATTAAACTTCTAGATGCTGGAATTATTTATCCTATTTCTGACAGTTCTTGGGTAAGTCCAGTGCAGGTTGTTCCTAAGAAAGTAGGCATGACGGTTATAACCAACGAGAATAATAAATTAATCCCGACAAGAACAGTTACAGGTTGGAGAGTTTGCATTGACTATAGGAAGCTGAATGATTCCATGAGAAAAGATCACTTTCCCTTGCCATTCATTGACCAAATGTTGGATAGATTATCAGGGCACATGTACTACAGCTTTTTAGACAGACTCTCTGGTAATTTCCAAATCCCAATAGCTCCTGAAGATCAAGAAAAGATGACATTTACATGTCCATATGGTACGTTTGCTTATCGTAGAATGCCTTTTGGATTATGTAATGCTCCTGCCACTTTTCAGCATTGTATGATGGCCATCTTTGACGAAGTCATAGAAGACATCGTGGAGGTATTTATGGATGACTTCTCGGTATTCGGTAACTCCTTCCATCTTTGCCTTAAAAATTTAAAACGAGTTTTAATAAGATATGAGGAAACGGACCTTATGCTTAACTGGGAGAAATATCACTTTATGGTTCAGAAAGGTATTGTATTATGACATAAAATTTCTAGTAAAGGGATTGAAGTTGACAAATCTAAAATTGAAACAATCGAAAAATTACCCCCTCCTAGTTCAGTCAAGGCTATTAGAAGCTTTTTAGGACATATTGGTTTTTATAAAAGATTTATTAAGAATTTTTCTACAATAGCTAAGCCTTTGACTAAAATACTAGAAAAAGATGTACCTTTTAATTTTGATCAGGAATGCTTAGATGCATTTAATACCTTAAAGGATAAATTAATTAATGCTCCAATCATAATTGCACCTGACTAGAACTCACCTTTTGAACTAATGTGTGATGCGAGTGATTTTGCAGTAGGTACGATTTTGGGACAGCGACGAGAGAAGCATTTTCAACCTATCTATTATGCTAGCAAAACTTTGATAGCTGCACAAGAAAACTATATCACCACGGAGAAAGAGTTGCTAGCTATAGTTTTTGCATTCGATTAATTTCGATCATATCTCATATTGTCTAAAGTTGTCGTTTACACTGACCATTCTGCCCTTCGCTACCTTTTAACTAAAACTGATGCAAAACCTCGACTCATTCGATGGATTCTGTTGTTGCAGGAATTTGACTTGGAGATTCAGGATAAGAAAGGAGCTGAAAATCTCGCGGCTGATCATCTTTCTAGGCTTGAGAACTCAAGTACCAAAGAACTAGATGAAGTTGAAATAAATGATTCGTTTCCTGAAGAATAATTTTTTGCTATATCTGATTTTGAGGTACCTTGGTTTGCAAACATTGCGAATTTTTTAGCAGCTAACATTATCCCAAAAGGGTTGACACACCAGCAAAAGAAGCGATTCTTTAATGATGTGAAAAACTACTTTTGGGATGACCCTTTTCTTTTCTGCATATATGCAGATCAAGTCATTAGGAGATGCGTTACAAGGTCAGAAGCATCAAAGATCTTGGAACATTGCCACTCAGGACCGGCTGGAGGGCACTACAGTGGAACTAAGACCGCACATAAAACACTTGAATCAGGTTTTTACTAGTCCACGTTATTCAAAGATGCCAACAAGTATGTTACTTCTTGTGACAAATGCCAACGGACAGGTAATATCTCCAAACGTGATGAAATGCCTCAAAACTATATGCTTTCATGTGAAATATTTAACGTTTGGGGTATCGACTTCATGGATCCATTCCCTAGTTCATTTGGGAATAAATACATCTTGGTAGCAGTTGATTATATGTCCAAATGGGTGGAAGCCCAAGCTTTACCTACTAATGATGCTAGAGTGGTAGTATGATTCCTTAAGAAACTCTTCTCTAGATTTGGAACACATAGAGCAATTATCAGTGACAGGGGTACTTATTTTTGTAACGTCCAATTTGAGAAAACCCTTAAGAAATATGGAGTTCATCACAGAACAGCCACCCCTTACCATATTCAAACTAGTGGACAAGCTGAAGTAGCAAACCGAGAGATCAAACGGATTCTTGAAAAGATAGTAGGATCAAACAGGAAGGATTAGGCAATGAAACTAAATGATGCTTTATGGGCTTATAGAACTGCTTTTAAGACTCCCACAGGAACATCACCTTACAGACTTGTTTATGAAAAAAGTTGTCATCTACCATTCGAACTAGAGCATAAAGCCTTCTGGGCTATTAAATTTCTAAACCTTCATCCCAACCTTGCTAGTGAAAACAGGTTGATGCAGTTGAACGAGTTAGATGAGTGGCGAGCCAATGCATACGAAAACTCACGCGTATACAAGGAAGCAACAAAGGGGCGCCGCGACGCTCGTTTAAAGCAACGAAAACAATTTGAAGTTGAAGATCTTGTCCTGCTATATAATTTGAGACTCAAATTGTTTCCTGGGAAACTTGAATCATGATGGTGAGGACCTTTCGTAGTTCAATCTGTTTTTCCATATGGTACAGTAGAGGTAAGTCACCCATCACAAGGAACTTTCAAGGTAAATGGACATCATCTCAAACTTTATAATGGTGAGAATTTTAATGACGATGGAGAGGAGCTACAACTCCATGAACCTCCCTAAATACACCGACAAGGTATAGTCGAGCTTAGACTATAAATAAGCACTTCTCGGGAGGCAACCTGAGTAGTAACAGTTTTAATTTATTTAAATTTTAAGTTTTAACATCTAGATCACTAACCGAGTCTCTGAACACAGGTTCCCAAATCCACACGACCAGGCACACGGGCGTGCCTTAGGCCGTGCCCATAACACGAGAGGCGACACGGTCGTGCAATACGGCTGTGTGAAAATAGAGCAAAATTTTTCCCTAAAACACAGGATGTGATAAATTGCCATGGCCGTGTGATCTGGCCATGGGAAATTCTGCCAAAACAATACGGGCGTGCGACACGCTCGTGTCTTAGAACCGTGGTTGAAACTGAGAAAGCAACACGGGCATGTGACACATCTGTTCCCCTCACCCATGGTCGACACTGTCGAACTAACACGGCCGTGTGCACCAACACGCCCAAAATTTGAAACCCATGAAAAGCACGGGCTAAATAAAAGGCACATGGGCGTGCCCCACGGCCGTGTGCCCCAAATACCTATTTTTCTAATTTTATTTTTCTTTAAAACTATTTCATCTCATTTTGTAGGATTTTCATAATTATTAAGTACTTTATATTTTCAATTATTTCTTCATGAGTAATCGTACTCCTCTATATTCCTAAAAAGTTCCTGATTTTATCACAGTTATAAAGAGCTCCAAAGCTCACTATTACTTAGGAACTTGAAACTCCACTGGAAAAGGTTCTCCACGACTGCCATGCCCTGCTCAACCATGACTATAGCCACCATGAGATATAATATTCTTTTGGCACAGCACTTGTGGAACCCAACCTCTACCACCACCGGAGTATTCTCCTCCGCTCTGCATGACTCCAGCCTAAGGAGTTCATTCATTTAACATTCAGAAAGTTCCACTTCTCTCCCTGTCTTATGATCTTATATCTATAATTGCCACTAACTTTATCTTTGTACATTGAGAGCAATGTACATCTTAAGTGTGGGGGGGTCATTTATATCACTATTAGAAAAATCCTTGAATTTTGTCTTGGTTCTCTTGTAAATCCCTCATATCATTATTAGAATGAATTTTGATAAATCTATGATTTTTATTGATATATCTTGAATTAAAACATAGGCATTCATGCATTGATTATTTAAACTTTAAGACATTAGAGAATCAAGCATGATAAGTTGATTTTTGAGAATTTAAAATTTTTAGGTTGTTTTCCCCAAGTTTAGGTATTATCTTGAATTGAAATCCGCAAGTTTAAACATCAAAAAGCCATAATTTTTGTGAGATTTTGAGCCTTTAGAGCATCTATTATTTCTTTCATGCTCACTTTTATTGTTTCTTTGAGTGCGTCAATATCGAATTGTTATTCTAGAACTTACTTGATTATGCATGTCAAGACCACACCATTTGATTTGATATGTCAAGATGATAGAGGCACGTAGGTTTAACCCACTCACTCCATAAAAGCCTACCTTCATAATTAACCCTTAGTAAACCCCTTTGAAGCCTAACATCCCATTCATTGATTTACCATCAATATTAACCCATAACTCATTATTGTTGAAATCCCCTCAATTAATTTTATCCCTATTTTTGTCGAGATTTGATTTGAATAAATTGCTTAGCTATGTTTTATTTTTGATAGTTAGTCCATGTTACTTGATTTTTTCTTAATATATATATATACATACATATCTATATATTAGCAATAAGTAGTATTTTTGAAGCTTGAGTGTTTAATTCCATATTCTGAGAAGAAGCTCTTTTGTACGTAATTGATGACTAAATATTTTTCTAGTTAAGTAATTCTTCAATTCAATCTCAATTCTAACCCTCTCTTTCATCTTGTGACCACGCCCCCTAACCATAGCAACGTTACAACCTTCTAAAGACCTTTTGATTGATGTATCATCTCAATTTATAGTGGTGGAGATTTGATTTTCATGCAAGCCTATGGTAATAACTTTTCATATTGACTGTTGAGTGCTAAATTCATTGTCCTTAAACACCTCGAGTGATTTGAGTGAATCTTTTAGTGAGAAAATTAAACTCTATGAGATTTTGAATCAAATGTGATGACTTAGATAAGGGGAGATGCCTATGTTTTTCGTGATAAGATGCTCAACTTGGAATGTTTGAAACTTTAATGTTCTTCTAGTTGAATTCTCAATGTATAATTACTTACGGATTAGTTTGAGATATTATTAATAGGAATTATAAGTTAAGAAAAAGATATTCTTAATTGTGAATTGAGGATTTTGCTTGAGGACAAGTAAACGCTTAAGTGTGGGGGTATTTGATAGACCGTAATTTATACATATTATTGTCCCATGCTTAACACATTTATGAATTATTTCTCCTTAGATTTGGTGAATTCGATGCTCCTAATCCTTTAATTTCATGTTTTATACTTAAGTGAGCATAAGAGAGCAAAAAAAACAAGAAACGGGCTGAAAACGGCGAAAATGGGCCAACGTGGGAAATCAACACGGCCTGGACTTCCTCACACGGGTAGAACACACGCCCGTGCCATTCTAGCACGATTGAACACGGCTTAAAACAACCTGAACATGGGCGTGTCTATCTTTCAGCCTTGACCACGACCTGAAGTAATCGCACACGGCGTGTCCCTGTCGAGCCCAAGTTGAGTTCTATTCGGAAAAAGGCAATTTGGAGGGTTGGAAAGCATTCTAAAGCCTATTTAAAAGACTCTAAAGGACAGAGAGGGGAAAGAAAGGAATTACTCAAAAAAAGTCGATTAATCAACCTCGAAAGCTGAATTTACCTCCAAGACTGAAGATCTCCCTTCAATTTCCTTCAGGGGTTTTTGGGTTTTCTTTTTGTTTTGTTATCATTCTTCTGAGATGTTTTCTTTTATAGTTATGAACTAAATCCCCCAAATACCTAAGGGGATGAAACCTAAGATGGATCTTGTTAATATTTTCTGAACTGTATGATAAATACTTTATTTGTTCTTAATTATGACTTTAACTCTTGTTTGAATATTCCAGGATATTGATTCAAGTATTGATGTGCTTATTCGGAGGATGAATAGTCCCTGTCTAAGAGTAGATCATTTATAATTAAGCGGAGTTGCATGCAATCCTAGAGATAGGATGACATAAATCTTCCAGATTAGAGTCAAATCTAATAAAGGAATCCATAGAATGAGAAACTAGGGGTTTTAATTAGAAAGAGATTTCAATTAATCAACCTAAGGTTAGACGTTATTAGTCTTGAATAGGGATAATAACATAACTTAGGGATTTCTACGGATCAAGTCAAGTGAATAAATTGTCCGGTTCAGAGTCGTTAACAAGAGAAGTCTAGGTGGATTCTTCCTTGGGTGTTGTCTAAAATCAATCAGTTTTCCCAAAAGTATTTCCCCAATTTATTTTCTGTACATTCTTAGATTAGTTAATTAGTTAGATAAAACAACATTCATTATTCTTAGGCTAGATAATAAGAAAAAAGTTAATACTAGTACTTTTAGTTCCTTTGGGTTTGACATCCGGTCTTGCTAAAACTATACTACTGTTTGAAAGGTGCGCTTGCCTTCATCGTGATAATAGTTAGTTCAAGTACGATCAATTATAAATTTTAAAACTTATCGCGAGTGACAATCAGTTGTCCATCAGTTCCCAAAGCCTCTTGTTTCTTCTAGAACCTCAAGGTAAACCTTGGGTTGCGGTCTAATATAATCGATAATGGCACTCCATGAACCTCACAATCTCGAAAATATATAGGTCAGCTAATTTCTCGAGGGAGTAATCGGTACGCACTGGTATGAAATGTGCCAACTTAGTTAGTTTATCTACAACTACTATATGCCTCTCTCAATATCTTCTGAATAAGTTCACTGTTCTTGGGTACACAAACTCTGTCCCGGTACATTATACATCCATCGACATCAATACTAAAATCTGATTTAATTTTCGATTCGCACTATGCCACTTTAGTTTGTAATTTCTCATCACCTTTCTGAGCTTCACCGATCTCTTGTAAAAATGTCGGTCTAGCCCTCAATTCTACTAGAACTGAACCATCGTTGGACACTGTCAACTGAGTATTCAAGGCTCTTAGGGCAGATAATGACTTTCTACTTAAAGCATCGGTGACCACGTTCGCCTTTCCTGGATGGTAGTCAATAATCAACTCATAATCTTTTATCAGTTTTAACCATCAGCGTTGCCATAAATTCAACTTCTTTTGAGTCATCAAATACTTAAGACTCTTATGATCAGTGAATACTCAGCATTTCTCACCATACAGATAATGTCTCTAAATATTCAGTGCAAACACGATGGCGGCTAATTCTAAATCATGTGTCAGGTAGTTCTTCTCATGTGGCTTCAGTTGTCTAGAAGCGTAAGCTATGACCTTACCTTCTTGCATAAGCACGCACCCCAAACCATTCAAGGAGGCATTGCTATAAATCACAAACTCCTTGCCCGACTCTGGTTGCACTAACACTAGGGCTTCCATTAGCAAAGCCTTTAATCTCTCGAAACTTTGCTGGCATTTTTTCGTCCATTCAAACTTGACATCTTTTTGCAGTAATTTAGTCATAGGGGTAGCTAACATAGAGAATTCGTTTACAAACTGTCTATAATATCCAGCCAAACCCAAAAAGCTTTGGACCTCTGTCACATTCCTTGGCAATTTCCACTCAACAATAGCTGAGATCTTTCTTGGATCCACTCAGATCTCGTCACCCAATATAATATGTCTTAAAACCCGATCTCTTTCAGCAAAATTCACTCTTTCTGAATTTGGCGTACAACTACTTGTCTCTCAAGGTTTGAAATACAACTCTCAGATGATCCGTGTGCTCACCCTCAACACGTGAATAAATTAATATGTCATCGATGATGATGAAGATAAACTTATCCAAAAACTGCCTGAAAATGCGGTTCATTAGATCCATAAAAAGCGTCGAGGCATTAGTCAAACCAAAAGGCATGACAAGGAACTCATAATGTCCGTATCTTGTCTGAAATGTAGTCTTTGGCACATCTTGCTCTTTGACTCTTAGCTGATAGTAGCCAGACCTCAGGTCGTTCTTAGAAAACGCGGTGGCTCCCTTCAACTGATCGAACAAATCATCGATCCTTGGAAAAGGATACTTGTTCTTCACTGTTACCTTGTTGAGTTGTCTATAGTCAATACATAACCTCATCGACCCATCTTTCTTCTTCACAAAGAGTACTAGAGCACCCTATGGGGAAAAGCTCGGTCTTGCAAATCTCTTATCCATTAGCTCTTGCAAGTGTGCTTTCAACTCTTTCAACTTCGTTGGAGCCATCCTATACAGGGTGATCGAGATAGGTGCCCTTCCAGGGACTAATTCAATCCCAAACTCAACTTCCCTCACTGGAGGTAATCTGGGTAACTCCTCCAGAAACACGTCTGTAAACTCGCAGACTACCGACACTGATTCAAATCTTTAACTCAGACACATGAGTATTCAGTACAAAAGCTAAGTAGGACTCATACCCTTTTTTCAAATATTCTTAGCAGTCGATGACGATATTTCTACAAGCAGATTTTCTGACTCATCTGATCCAACTCGAAGAACATTCCTGTCTTCACATCTCAACTCTATTACTTTTCATCCACAATCTACTACAACACCATGGGAGGCCAACCAATCCATCCCAAGGATTACATCAAATTCATTAAATGGCAACAACATCAAGTTGGCCGAAAAACAATGGCCTCTAATTGTCAAAGGAAAATTTATACACACTTGGTCTACTTACACATGCTTGCCTAACGGGTTAGACACTTTTTTCACAAACTCAGTGGACTCTACTATCATGCTCATACGGGGTATCAATTCCATACAAATATACAAGTGGGTAGATCCCAGGTCAATTAAAGCAACAATAATTATATCGTGGATAGAAAAAGTACCCGTGATTACATCAGGAGACTCTGCCTCTTCGCGGGCTCGTATCGCATAGGTCCTTGTAGGAGCCCTGGCTTCAGACCCCACTGCAGTATCTCTAGGGGCACTCCTGTTGTTGGCCCCGCTGTCTAGGTTCTTCTGTGGTCTACCCCTCAAGGGAGCACTACTTGCTTTCACATCTTGCTTTCTCTCTATCTCATCTAATTCGGGGCAATTACAGATGACGTGGTCTAATGACCCACATTTGAAGCAGCCCCTTCAGTTTCCTCGGTACTCACTGAAGTGACGCTTCCTACATTGTGAACACTCCAACCTAGTTGGCCGAGCATTGCCGACACTCGTAACCGAAGTGATCTTGGCCCTAAATGCCTTGTTCTGCTGGTTCTTGTTTCTATTTGAATACCCCACCGAAGCATTCAGTCGGGTAGAGAATTATTTTGATCTTTTGGAGGAGGACTGATGTGACTTCCCCATCTACCTCTTCTTTGAATCTCACGACTCAGTGGTCGTTTTCCTCCTCTCCTTTACTAGCTCCTCTGCCTTGCATGCTCTATCGACGAGCACCACAAATTCTTTTAATTCTAGGATGCTCACAAATACTTGAATATCTTCATTAAGGCCATCCTCAAATCTTTTACACATGGTGGCTTCCGAAGACATGCGTTCCCATGCATACTTATTGAGCCTCACAAATTCATGCTCGTACTCCGTCACTGACAATCGACCTTGCTTAAGCTTTAGGAATTCCTTCCTCTTTCGGTCAATTAATCTTTGGCTAATATACTTTTTCCGGAATTCCTCCTAGAAAAATTCTCAATTAATCCTCTCTCTCAGTACCATGGGCACGAGAGTGTTTCACCACTGATAAGCCGAGTCACGTAGAAGTGACACGACACACTTCACGCACTCTTCAGATGTGCATGATAGTTCATCGAATACCCTTATGGTATTTTCTAGCTAGAACTCTACCCTCTCCGGGTCATCATCTATACTAGCCCAAAATTCTTCGGCCCCTTGTTTTCAGATCTTATCTATCGGAGGCTTCTCTCTTCTAAACATGTCTGCACCTTGCAGAGCTATTGGGGTATACAGAGGAATCAGAGGAGGTCGGGGAGGTGGAGTGTTCGGATTCGCACGAACAAACTCCGTATACCAAGCATCCATAATTCAAGGTATGCTTCCCTAGCTCCTCCGCCTTGGCCCATATTCACGGGCTCGCTCTTTATTGGCGCGGTCCCTTCGGTAGGAGCCGGCGCGTTACTTTCCACGACATCCGCCATGGCTCTATCAGGATCCATTTACTATATAAAAACATAAATTATAATTGTCATGAATCGTCACACTATTAATAAATATTTATGGCATGTATAGCTAGACACGTAATCTCGCTAAGTTAGTCCTAGAACTGACTAAACCATAGCTTTGATACCACTAAATGTAACACCCCTCGCCTGTGACAACCCGAATTAGGGCCTAATCGGAATAGTGGTTTCGTGACCACAAATTCGAGATAGAAATAATTATTTTATAATTATTTTGTATTTATTTTGAGGTTTATGATATGATTTCATGATTTCGTGAAAATTTCGTAATGAAATTCTATGCATTAAGCGCTTAAGTTGAGATTAGAGACTAAACAGAATAAATTGCAAAACTTGCATTCTAGAAGTTTTTAGTATGAAATTGCATTGAAATATTAATTAGGAGGTCTTAAATAGCAATTTGACCAATTTTAGGTTCATGGACAAAATTTGGACATGGAAGGAATTTTTGAAAGTTTAGTAGTAAGGGCATTTTGGTCATTTGCATATTAAATGAAATAAAATGGGAAAAATAACACAAAATTTGGTCATCTTCATCACTAGTTGCTGCCGAAATTTACTCTCCTCCATAGCTAGGGTTTTTTCAACTTTCAAGCTTCATAGTAAGTGATTTCAAGCCCCGTTTTTAATGTTCTTTACATTTTTGAAATCCTCGTAGCTCGATTTACCTATTTCTACTATTATTTCGAGTTAGGGTTTATGTTTAAAAATTTACCCATGAATGATAGGCATGTATTTTGATGTTTGATGGTAGAATATGAATGTTTGAAGTTAGGAGAACGATTTTTCTAAGCGATTTTTAGCTTGTAAAACGAGAGCAAAACGGCATAATCGATAAAAATACCTATTGTTCATAATTATGTGTTAGAATGAGAATTTGATGATACCATAGAAGAGAAAAATGATCATCATGTCATTAAACATAAGAATAAGGGCTGAAATTAAATTTTTGAGCCTTGGGGAAAAATCATAATTTTGTAAAAGTTAGGGGGCAAAAATGTAATTTTTGCATAATGTGATTTTTGGATTGAAATAAATAGTTCGAGTGTTAATTGAACTAAATGTGTTGTTATAGATCAAGAAAGGCATGGAATCGACCTCGAACGGGGGAAAGAAAAAGCTTTGGACTAAACTGCAAAATTTCTATATTTTGCACCGAGGTAAGTTTGTACGTAAATAAATCATCGATTTCTTTTATAATATTGTATTTTGATAACATGCGAAATATGGCTGCCTATCAAATGGTTATTTGATGTAAGTTATGAATTTAAATTGATTTCGGACAATTTAGTAAAATGTTGGAAAAGTGAGAAATTTCCTGTTGAACCTTCGGAACAAAAACGATACAAATGAACTATTGTGTGGTCACGTGTGTAGTACTACGTGCGGGCTACTACGTGTGCCGATTATTGGTCGCATGTGTAGTACTAAGTGCAAAGCTACTATGCGCGCATTTGAAAACTATGGTCACGTGTGTAGTACTAAGTGCAAAGCTACTACGTGTGCAGTTATTGGTCGCATGTGTAGTACTAAGTGCAAAGCTACTATGCGTATCATATAAGCCGGCTACACGTGTGGAAATGGGAAAATGTTCAAGTAGTGGTGTATCGTTGTTATTCGATGAGTTCAACGGGAAATTGATTTAAATGAAGATACATGTGAATGTGATTATGTGATGAATAAGTGCAAGTATATGTTTATTTGAATTTATGAGCAATATGCTCGATAAGTGAGCGAACCTCAGTAAAATGGAAAGGATTGAGCGAAATATGTAAGACTGAATTTTTGTAGTAAAACAATGTTGGACAGCAGCAGTTGCATAATTTTGAAAATTCACCAAAAATCATGGAAGTAGAATTAAATCTCTTAAAGCTTAATGGGTCTACTTTCATATAAAAGAAACAGAGGAAACAAAAGACTTCTATATTATGTGATAATTGAATTCTTGTGAAACAGGTTCTGAATGAAATTAAGATCCCCTGTTCTGAATTTAGAAATTCACCATAAATTGTAAAAAAATTATTAAGAGTCATACCATACATTCATGGATTCCTTATTGAGTCTATTTTTAAGGGAAATAAACGGCATGGTCGTTGGAATCTTGTACAGGGAGAAATTTTGTTCGTAATGCACAGGTGTCAGAGTAGTCATACCCTAAAATAGGGGAGACTTTAACTAATAAACTGTACTAATTGGCCTGACCAAAAATTCTAGAAAAAAATTAGTAAATAGACTTATGAGTCTAGTTTCAAGGAAAATTTACGGAATTGAATTTCGAGATATGTAGCTCAAGATATGATTTTTCTTTTAACCGGGACTCTAGAAAAATAGCCTGTCATCAATATATGTAACCATATACTAGTATGATTGTTTTATTTTGATAAATTATATATCAATTTAGTACTTACTTACTAAGCTATATGCTTACCATCTTTTCTTTTTCTTGTTTTATAGAATTATTAAGCCAGCTCGGGATTTTGGAGATCGTCGGAGACTCATCTACACTATCAATACTTTTTGGTATTTTGTAATCACTACTTTGGAATTATGGCATGTATAGAGAGAGACTAATCATTTTGTTATATGTCATAATTAATTTGTTTTAAAGTATCACTTTTCTAAATTTTAAAATCTACATGTATCTATGTATATCTGTTAATGCTATCAACTTTAGTCTAAGCTAAAGTAAGTAAATTGAGTAAGGTCAGGTTAATGCGTGAATTCATGTTTTCGTGAATGGTAATGCTCTGTACCTTATTTCGGTCTAGAATATGGGTATGGGGTGTTACATCGCCCGTATCCAACACCGGGATAGGGTTTGAGGTGATACAAAACTTAAACACATCCAACTATATAAAACCGGTCCATAAGATTTTGATCAATTTAAAACTTTTCATTACACATGCATACTGCCCCTTATACAGACTTACGAGGCCCAAAACATACATTCGGGGTGGTTCGGAACCAAATAGAGAACTTAAGAAAAACTTGGAAAATTCATGCTTTAAGGCTCTACACCCCCGTGTGACTTGGTACACACCCGGGTCCCTTGCCCGTGTGGCCAATTTATTTCCAGAATTTTTCATAAATCAAGTGCAGACTTCACATGGTCTGGACACACGCCGATGTCCCTGGCCCGTGTTCCTCACACGGCCTCGACACGCCCGTGTCTATAACCCGTGGAGTATTCTGTTTGTGACCTCATCACCAACTAGGGGTACACGACCACGGAACATGCCCGTGTTCATCGCTCGTATCCTTCACACGGCCATGACACACTCGTAATGTAGGCCGTGTGCAAAAACCTGGGTATTCTGTTTCTGACGTCAGCATAACCAAAATGTCACACGACCATAGCAGACGTCCGTGGGGCTGACCGTGTATCACACACGGTCTAGACACACACCCGTGTGGACAAAATAAGGCTATTTACCAAGCCTATTTGCCACCCTTACCTACATCAATGAACACAAACTCAACCAACCCTAATTCTAGTCTATACCATACAACCAACTCAGCTACAATAAACATTCATTCATAAGGCAATTTACTCAACTAAGGAAATATCATCTTTGCATATAATCAAAATAAGTAATAGTCAACATCAAGGCTAAATACAAAGTGTGGGACTTATCCCAAGCCAACACAGTTGGCCAATGCTTAAAGACACAAAATAATCAAGTCTAAGCCCTATACATGCCATGTTCAAAAATATGAATCCAACTATACCGAAAGTTTCGGACGATAGTGTGACCGGTAACTCTGACTCCAAGTGATCCTCGAGCTAATTAGGCGGCACTATAAGAAAATGGAAAGAAAGGAGGGTAAGCATAAAAGCTTAGTAAGTTGCATACAAATAAATACACAACAACAGTTCATCAATAATCAACATGCTCATAACACAAGGGTAAGCATAAGCATGACTTACTCATTACCATTCGTACAAGTCTTATGCTCTCTAATGAGCTCATTTCTCATACGTACCAATTAGGTGCCTGTATCACTCACAACATGGTTATGTTTTCATTATTAACTCGCAAACCTACTTGCACCGTTGAACCATTCAATACACTATCGGTCATTCTATAAACTTCGATCTAGGGCTAAGGCACCGATGCTATGTCCCGGACATAGTCTTACACTGGCTCATATCTCAAGTCGATGCCATGTCCCGGACATGGTCTTACATTGACTATCATTATCGAGGCCGATGTGTGTCCCAGACACGTCTTACTCTAGCACTGGTCTCAATGCCAATGCCATGTCCCAAACATGGTCTTACATTGGCTCTCATAATGTGGCCGACGCATGTCCCAGACATGTCTTACACTAGCTCACACAGGTGACTCGAATGTCACAGCTTGAACATCCGGTTTATTTCCTAGTGTTCCAAAGGAAATTCTACCATCTGATCGTTCTTATGCAATCTTAATACACAATCAAGCAATTCATGCTATATCCATTTAATGACAATTTAAACACATATATTATTAATATAGTTGTATTATTTACATACAACTTACCTCAGTTTACAAAATGTACTCGGCTAGTCAGTTTAGTCAATTTGCTTGGCTTTTCCCCGGTCTAGGTTCAGATTTGGCAAATCTTGATCTATAATAATAAAATGCACCCATTTAGTCACTAATTACAATTGGGCAATTATAAATTCACATCTTTGGTAAAATGACCATTTTGCCCCTATGATCGAAAATCGATTTTTATCAAATTTGTTCGTATTTCAAGCCTAGCCAAACTCTTTTTACTCTTATAGCAACCCCAAAATCCCACTATTTCACACACTTATCACCTATTTTGCAACTTATGCAAAATAATCCCTTCAGGTGTTTTCATGCTAATACCTTTCACAAAAGTTGTTTAGAACTCTTCTAAGACTCATATTCTTCCATAAAACTTCAGAAAATAACATGAACATTCACATGGTGAAACCCTAGACTTATCACCATTTTGCAAAATAGTCCTCTCATTTGAAAGCCCATGATACAAGCATTCCAAAAATGTAAAAATCATCAAGAAAATCATCAAGATCACTTACATTATGAGAGGAATAAGTTGCTGAAAATTTTTAGCTTTCAAACCTCCATATTTGCTGATATTTTTGATGAAGAGAAAAGATGGAGAAGAAGAAAAATAATAGCTAGGCTTTTAGGCATTATTTTATCACAAAAGTATGTCATCAAGTCCCCTAATATTGACTTTTTGACAAAACTTGTCTCCTATGGCCAGCCACCCTATTTCTAGGGGTCTAATTGCTCTTTAGAGGCCCTCAATTTTAGTTCTCTAATTATTTAACACATTTGAGTACAAAAATGCAATTTTGCCTTTTATGTAATTTGGTCTTTTTTCGCAATCGGGCTCCCAAACATAAAAATTAACTCACCAAATTTTTCATGCACCAATATATTCATGCTATAACTTCATAATAATAATAAAAATAATTTTTCCAACTTCAGATTAGTGGTCCCGAGACCACTATTCTAACTAGGCCCTAAATCGGGCTGTTACACATGTAGCTTCATCGACCCCATGTCTTTGCCATAACACTTTCACAAGGGTAATACTTTTATTCCTTAATTTTTTAACTTTTTGAGCCAAAACCTTAACCGATTCCTCACCATAAGTCATATTCGGTCGAATTTTAACTTCTATCGGTGAAATCACATGTGAAGGATCTGATCTATATTGGCGCAACATAGACACATAGAACACATTGTGAATCTTTTCCAACTCTGATGGCAAAGCCAATCGATAGGCAATCGGCCCTATTCTCTCGGTGATCCCATATGGCCCTATAAAACGAAGACTCAACTTTCCTTTTCTACCAAATCTCAAAACCTTTTTTCATGGAGACACTTTCAAAAATACCTTATCACCGACTTGAAACTCAATCTCTTTCTGTTTCAAATCCGTAAAGGACTATTATCTATCCGAAGCAGCTTTCAAACAATCACGAATTATCTTTACTTTCTTTTTGGTCTCTTTGACTAAGTCAACCCCGCGAATCTGATTCTCTCTGAGCTCAGTCCAATACAAAGGCGTTTAGCACTTACGCCAATATAACGCCTCATAAGGCACCATTTTCAAACTCATCTGATAACTGTTGTTTTAGGCAAACTCTACCAATGGTAAGTACTTTTCCCAACTTCCTTGGAATTCCAATACACAACACCGGAGCATGTCTTCCAAAATCTGAATCAATCGCTCAGACTGACCATCAATTTGTGGATGGAAAGCAATACTAAAGCTTAACTTCGTACCCAACGCTTCTTGTAACTTTTTCCAAAACTGCGAAGTGAACCTCAGATCTCTATCCGAAATAATCGACAAACGTACTTCGTACAATCTCACAATTTCAGAAATATACAACTCGGCTAACTTATCAAGTGAATAATCAGTACGTAACGATTTAGTAAGTCTATCGACAATAACCCATATGCCATCTTTTTTTCTCGGAGTTAATGACAAACCTGTCACAAAATCTAAAGTAATCCGATCCCATTTCCACTCGGGAACCATGATAGGCTGAAGCAAACCCGAAGGTACTTGGTGTTCAACCTTTACCTGCTGAAAAATTAGACATTTTGATACAAACTCTGAGATATCTCTCTTCATACCATTCCACTAATACATTTTCTTCAAGTCATTATACATTTTTGTACTGCCCGGGTGAACTATCAAACAACCATTGTGTGCCTCATGTAAAATATTTCGAATCAACTCAGTGTCCTTTGGAAGACAAATCCTACCACGGAACCGTAGACAACCATCAGAGTTACTCTGAAAATTTGGTTTACTGCTGGATTTGTAACGCCCCGAATTTTGGGCCTAGAGGAATTGGGCTTTGGGCTTTAGGTCTCATAAAATTTTTAAGTGAGCAAGAAAATGACAAATGATATGTTGGCTTTAAGGGTTTAATGAATTCAGAGTGTCTAGGTGTGTTGGAGAAGTTCTGGGTTCGAGTTTTGTGGTGGAGGAATTTTAATTTAATTATTAAAAGAACCAGGGTAGTTGGGCTTTTAAATAAAAATAGGGGAAAATGGCATCAAAAAGTCTTGTGGTGGAGTGGCTAAGTGACGCCATTTAGGGTGTAGAGAGGTGGCGTTAGTGGCTAGCAAAGAGATCCTAGGTTCGAATCCTAGCTTAGTATTTTTAGGAGTTTAATTTTGGCCTTCTAGAAGGTTGGAAGTGGCGTGAAGATAGACTCTAAGGGGAGTGCTGAGTTGGGAGAAAAAGGAGGAGATAAGAAGGGGGAAGTGATGGAGTTGAATTGGGAATGGAGGGTCAGACAATTTGGCTATAGGCTATAAAGATGTGCTGAGTTTGGAATCCTAGGCTAATGCCAAATTCTTCATTTTT
This sequence comes from Gossypium anomalum, assembly GCA_025698475.1. Classification (NCBI taxonomy): domain Eukaryota; kingdom Viridiplantae; phylum Streptophyta; class Magnoliopsida; order Malvales; family Malvaceae; genus Gossypium; species Gossypium anomalum. The sequence goes on along the minus strand of CM046966.1, from coordinate 51,839,545 downwards.
TTTAAGTGCTGATTGGCTTTTCCATCTTTGCTAGCTAATTCTTTTTCCATTCTTTCTCTTCTCAATTCTCTTTTGATTTACCCTTTAGGTTAGTCGATTCCTTCTTCTACTTTTCTTCTTTAATTTGTGCTGAATAAACCTTATTCACTATATTAGTTTAAAAGCCAAAAAGCCGAATCTTCCTTGGGCCGATTGCTCTTTTGGTGTAAGTACCTTATCTCTTTTTCGGCTAGTATTGTTAATACGGATTACTCCTCTCCCTCACTCTTTCTAATTGACTGTGGTAGGGAATTAGTATTGGATCTCAGATTTTAGCTCTTTGCCGAATTGCTCCTTAGGTGTTTTGCGGTTTTGATCTAAGGAATACATGATCAAAGAAAAGCTATTAGGGATTGGTGTTCAAGGTTTGTGACTAAGGGAATCGCAGCACGCTTGATTACTAGGTGTGTACACATACTTCGCACACACAGTAGATCGGCAAATTTTGAAATGCCAAAATGCCAAAATGCTGAAAAGCTGAAAGTTTGGATACGATAGTCTTGCGAGTGTGTGAACACCTGTAAGAGGGTATTCGATACGATACCAGAGACCCCATGAGATATCTCATGGACTTGGGTCACGTTTTGGCTAACTGGGCCAGAATGGGCCAAATGGGCCCGACGAGCCCGTGAGCCCAAATAAGCAAAAGTTGATAATTTGGTAATATGTGATGAGCTGATTAAGTTTGTTGGATGTTTGGATTGGATTCAGGCTTGATGGGCCATATAAGTTTGATTGAGCCTAATGGGCCGTATAAATATGACTGGGCCTGATGGGCCATATGAATGTATGGAAGCCTGTAGACTTGCTAGGGTTTTGTCATGGACTTGTAGGCCTAGTTTCTAATAAATCCTTACGCAGAATAAAAATTAACTAATTTATCAAATTTGTTTGTGGACAAGTAATAATGGTAAAGTGTGGCAATGGGCATATGCATGTCTAGGATTGGATCTAGGGAGAGCTTGGTACTTAAGCGGTCTTAATGACCCACCTCCTCTTTTCTGGAATCCTACCTGATGCATAGTGTCTATTTACTTTGGCCAACGAGGACTTGTTGACGGGCCAAAGTTCGTAATTAAGACCTATACTGCTAAGAAATTACCAAAATACCCCTATAGGGTAGAAATTACTGAAATACCCCTATGTGTTATGCGTATGATCTATGTATGATATATGCTACATCCATAAATTATTATGTTGCATATGGGCTGGGTTTATGATTGGAGGAAGTGTATAAGGATCGCATGGTTGCTTGACGACTGTGGATCCACCGATGGCTTTTTAGCCACCGAGCAGCTTTGCTGCACCGTTAAGTAGTGTCGTAACTAGTGCTACACCGTTTATAAGCAGCTATGCTGCACCGTTAAGTGGGGTCGCACTGGTTCTACACCGAGTTGTAATAAGGATGGGTAGGTCGAGTATTCCCCACAATAATTGTTGGTTGGAAAGAGGGTGTATAGGTTGGATGGGGATATAAGCATTTGCATACATACGTCATGATTGGATTATGAAAAGGGCTTGGCCTAGTTAAATGTGATATGTGGAAATTGACATGGGTTCAGGCCCTACTGAGGCCAAAATGGGCTAAGGCCCAAAGGCCACCGTATTTGAATTAGGCTTAGGCCCAAAATGATTTGTGTGTTGCATGTTTGTTTGATGAGGGTTGTACACACTGAGCTTTTGAAAACTCACCCCCTCTTTTATTTTATTTTCAAGTGATGCTCAGTAGAAGGTTCGATGTTTGGAGGGACTCTGGGTGGCCAGCTAGCAAGACATTTTAGATTTGTTTTTTTCATTTTAAAGTATATAAGTTTTTGATTATTAAGTGATTTCAGACTGGATTGTAATAAGGCCTTCCATTTTGTTATTATTTGGATTATTATTTTTATGTGACGTAATTATAAGAAGTTGAGCATGGTTTCTTAATCTATAGTATATCTCTTCTACGTTTCTGCAACTACATTTTAAAATGACATGTTTTCATAAAATCATATATTTTAAACAAGTGGTTGAAAGGAGTTTTTTTTAAAAGGTAGTTAAGGTTTCTTTAATTTTAAGAAGGGTTTTCAATGAAAACACGATTTTCACTAAAACACTTCAATGTGATGCGTCAGATTCGGCTGTAACGTCCGGGTCGGGTTTGGGGTGTTACGGGATTCACACTGAACTCTATTGGCTTGCAACTCTTTATCAACTTTCTGAGCTTCACAAATATGTTGAAGAAAAGTCGATCTACCTCTCAACTCAGCTAGAATCGAACCATCATCGGACAAATTCAGTCGTGTATTCATTGTAACACGCCCGTATCCAATGCCGGAATAGGGTCTGAGGTATTACCTGACTAAAACTCAGTCAACTATATAAAATCGGGTCATGAAATCTCAAACAATTTAAAAAACTTTATTTTCTCAAGTAATCTGTCCCAAACGTGGGCTTTCGAGACCCAAAATATACATCCAGGGTGGTTCAGAGCCCAACTGAGAACTCATTTAAAACTTAGAAAAATTTCATGCAACAAGGTTCTACACACCCGTGCGGTTATAGAGCACACGACCGTGTGCTTGGGACACACCCGTGTCTTGTACCCATGTCTGAAGACCTGGGCATTTTGCCAAAACCACACGGCCTAAGCACACACCCGTGTCCTTCACACAGCCCAGACACATGGTCATGTCTCTTACTCGTGTACTGCTAGCATGCATACTGACTTTATGACACGGCATGGACACACGCCCGTATGGCCTGACCGTGTGCTAAAATGACTTCAAAATTTTAAGTGCAGGGGACGCACGACCATACCATACACCCATGGGTGTGAGCCATGTGTCACACACGGCCTAGACACACACCCGTGTGTCTTACCTGTGTGGACAAACTAGGCTATTTCCTAAGCCCATTTGTCACCCCTTTTTGCACAACCTACAAAAGGTCATTTCAATATATAAATCTCATCACAATGGACACTAATTCATCCATAGAAATAACATCATATGCATTCATCGAAATGAATAATAGCCATTGTTTTGGGCTTGATACAAAATAAAGGGCTTTTGACTTAAGCCAAAATACATAAACAATTCTCCTGATGTAACATCCTAGTCTAGCCCTATACATACCACCTTCAAAAATATAAATCAAACTATACCGAATGTTGCGGACGATAGTGTGATCGATATCTCTGACTTTAAAGGATCTTTAAGCTAGCTTGGCGACACTAAAAGAAGAGGGAAAAGAAAGAGGGTAAGCATAAAGCTTAGTAAGTTGCATATAAATGAATATACAACAACAATCTCACCATTAGTCATCATACTTATAGCTCAAAAGTAAACATAATCTGACTTACTCATTGTCATCTACTTGAGTCACATTTTCTAATTAGGCTCGTTACTCATGCTTACCATATAGGTACCTGTAACGCTCACAACATGATCATTCTTTCTTTATCAAAATTGATCTATAACTTTCACCATTGAAACGTTTGGAATACTACTGGATATTCTATGAACCTTGAACATGGGATATATTGCCGATGCCATGTCCCAGACATGGTCTTACACTGGCTCTCATATATACGTGCTGATGCATGTCCTAGACATGTCTTACACTAACACAATTCTTAGCTGATGCGTGTCCCAGACACATCTTACACTGGTTATCTCTATCGAGGCCGATGCATGTCCTAGACATGTCTTACACTGGCACTCATCTCTGTGCTGATGTCATATCCCAAACATGGTCTTACACTGGCTCTCATAATGTGGCCGAAGCATGTCCCAGACATGTCTTACACTGGCGTACAAATCACCCAATGCCTTGGCACGAATATCCAGTTCGTATCCTAATGTGTCAACGGGATATTTTTATTATCTCAAATATTACTAGGCATTATCAATTCATAACTTAACAACTCATGCAATATCAATTCAATGGTGATATGAATACAAGTATTAACAGTGTAGTTGTATTATTTACATACAACTTACCTCAGTTTACAAAAAGTACTTGACTATTCGGTTTAGTTGGTTTGCTTGGCCTTCCCCCGATCTAGGATCGGATTTGGTAAATCTTGATCTATAATGACAATATGCCCTCATTTAGTCATTAATTAGGATTAAGCAATCATAAATTCACATCTTTGGTAAAATGACCATTTTGCCACTAGATTTTGACAAAATGACCATTTTACCCCTATGCCCGAAAATCGATTTTCATCTAATTTCTTTGTATCTTAGGCCTAACCAAACTGTTTTTACTCTTATAGCAACTTTAAATTATCACTATTTCACATACTTATTAACTATTTTACAACTTATGCAAAATAGTCTCTTTAGGTGTTTTCCATGAAAACTCATTCACCAAAGTTGTTCATAACACAACTAGGACTCATATTCTTCCATAAACACTTAATAAACATAAAAAATACATGGAAAAATCCTAAACTCTTCACCATTTTGCAAGATATCACCCTCATTTGAAAACTCATGCTTCAAAGGTATCAAAAATGCAAAAATCATCAACAAAGGGTGTTGGGAATCACTTACTTGTGAGGGCTTTGAGTTGCTAAAAGTTTTCAACCTTCAAAACTCCATTTTTGATGATATTTTTGGTGGAGAAAAGAGATGGAGAAGAAAGAAATGATAGCTAGGCTTTTAGGCATTGTTTTATCACCAAATCATGACATCATCCACCTAATACTTTGACTATTTGTTTAAAACTCATCACATGGCCAGCCAACACTAATAAAAAGGGTGTAATTTCCCTTTAAAAGCCCTCAATTTAATTTCTATAGCTATTTAACACATTTGGGTACTAAAATGCAACTTTTGCCTTTTATGCGATTTAGTCCTTTTTCAAAATCGGGCTAGAAAACATTAAAATTAGCTCACCAAATTTTTCATGCACTAATAAACTCATACTATAACCTCATAAAAATAATAAAATAATTTTTTTTCTAACCTCAGATTTGTGGCCCCGAGACCACTATTCTGACTAGGCCCTAAATAGGGCTATTACATTCATAGCCCTCAAGGCAAATAACGACTTCCTACTCAATGTGTCGGTGACCACATTCGCCTTACCCGGATGGTAATCAATCACAAGTTCATAATCCTCCAACAGTTCTAACCATCTTCATTGTCGTAAGTTCAAGTCATTTTGAGTCATCAAGTACTTTAGACTTTTGTGATCGGTATAAACATGGCATTTCTCACCAAACCAATAATGTCACTAAATCTTCAAAGCGAACACTATGGCGGCCAACTCTAAGTCATGTGTCAGATAGTTCTTCTCGTGAGGCTTCAACTGTATTGAAGTGTAAGCTATGACTTTACCCTCTTGCATAAGTACACATCCCAAACCACTTAAGGAAGCATCACAATAAATCATAAACTCTTTACCCGACTCGGGTACCAAAATCAGAGCCTCAGTCAGTAACATCTTTAACTTCTCGAAGCTTTGCTGACACTTTTTCGACCACTCAAACATAACATCCTTTTGAAGCAATCTTGTCACAGGAGTGGCAATCATGGAAAATCCTTTCACAAATTGCCAGTAGTAACCGGCTAAGCCCAAAAAGCTTCGAACCTTAGATACATTTCTTGGCGGTTTCCATTCAACGATAGCAGAAATCTTACTAGGATCAACTAGGATACCATCACCTGAAATAATGTGACCCAAGAATCCAACTTCTTGAAGCCAAAACTCATTGCTACTGAACTTAGCATATAACTATTTATCTCTTAAAGTCTGCAAAACAATCCTCAAGTGCTCGACATGCTCTGCCTCATCTCTTGAATAAATCAAAATATCATCAATAAACACAACAACAAACTTGTCCAAATATGGCTGAAATATTTGGTTCATTAAATCCATAAACACAGTAGGAGCATTTGTTAGCCCAAATGGCATAACAAGAAATTCATAGTGACCATACCTCATCTGAAAAGTAGTTTTCAGCACATCCGTGTCTTTAACTCGCAATTGATAGTAGCCGGACCTCAAGTCTATCTTAGAAGACACTGTGGCTCCCTTTAATTGATCAAATAAGTCATCGATCCTTGGCAAAGGATACTTGTTCTTGATGGTTACCTTATTGATTTGTCGGTAATCAATGCATAATCTCATTGAACCATCTTTCTTTTTCACAAATAGTACCAGAGCACCCCACGGTGAAAAACTCAGTCTCACAAAACCGTTGTCAGTTAATTCTTGCAACTATGGCTTCAATTCTTTCAACTTGGTCAGGGCCATCCTATATGGAGCAATCAAAATAGGTGTTGTTCCTGGCATTACATCAATACCAAACTCCACTTCTCTAGTTGGAGGTAAACCCGTAATTATTTCAGAAATACATCCAAATATTCACATACAATAGGCACCAATTCAATTTTCAATTCAATCTCTTTCGTATTCAACACATAAGCCAAGTAAGCCTCACACCCTTTTCTCATACATTTTCGAGCAGACATCGAAGAAATCACAATTGGCAACCTATCTGACTCATCTGATTCAACTCGGAGAATTTCACCATTTTCACATTTCAATTCAATAACTTTTTGTCTACAATTAACTACAACATCATGGAATGTCAACCAATCCATACCCAAAATAACATCAAATTCATCAAACGGAAAAAACATCAAGTCAGCCGAAAAACAATGACCTCTAATCATCAAGGGACATTTCTTGCATACCTTATCAACTAAAACATGCTTGCCTAACGGGTTTGGCACTTTAATCATAAATTCTGTAAACTCAACAGGTATATTCATGCTAGATACCAAATTCATGCACACATACGAATGAGTAGAACCAGGGTCAATCAAGGCAATAATAGTAGTATCATAAAGAGAAAAAGTACCAATGATCACATCGGGAGAAGATGCGTCCACACGCATACGTATGGCATAGGCCCTAGCCAAAGCTCTAGCTTCGGATCTCACTATTGTATCTCTCGTTACATTTTTGCTACTAGCTCCATTACCAGCATTTCTTCAGGATCTCCCTTTTGTAGCCGTACCACTCGGCCTTGTACTCTGAAATTTTTCTTTGTCGATCATCTCGGGGCAGTCTTTGATATAATAGTCTTGAGAAGTACACTTGAAACAAGATTCATCGTTCATCCTACACACACCAAAATGATGTCTACCGCATTGTTGACACTTGGGTTTGAAAGGTCTAGCATTACCCACACTAGCCACAGATGTGGCCTAAGATTTAAAACTTGAATTTTGCTTCTTACAATTTTCATTTGAATGCCCCACTGAAACATGAGAACGAGAATAAATATCTCTTGATTTCTTAGACTGAGATGGGAATGACTTGCTCATCAGTCTCTTTCTTGTATCTCTAGCCTTAGCCTTAGTTTTTCTCTTTTCCTTAGTCAGCTCCTCAACTTTGCAAGCCTGATCAATGAGCTCAATAAATTCCTTTAACTCAAGAATACCCACTAACACTCTAATATCCTCATTAAGTCCACCTTCAAACCTTTTACACATTTTAGCCTCAGAGGATATACACTCCCAAACATATTTGTTGAGCTGGACGAACTCTCTTTCATATTCAGTAACCGTCATACAGCCTTGTTTCAAGTCAAGAAATTCCTTACGCTTTTGATCAATGAATCTCTCACTAATGTATTTCTTTCAGAACTCCTCTTGGAAGAATTCCCATGTGACCCTCTCTTGAGGTACCACAGAAACTAGTGTTTCCACCAATGATATGCCACGTCTCTCAACAAGGAAATGGCACACTTCAAACATTATTCAGGTGTGCAAGATAGCTCATCGAATACCCGAATAGAATTCTCAAGCCAAAATTCTACTTTCTCGGAGTCATCATCGACATTGGCCCTAAATTCCTCAGCTCCTTATTTTTAAATTTTATCAATTGAGGTTCTATGAAATCTCATAAAGTCCATACCTTGAGGCACTAGGGGTACGGGTTGAGGATTTTGAGGGGGTGGAGGGGGTTGAGCGTTCGAGTTTGTTCGAACGAACTCCGTATACCATGTATCCATCATATGAAGAAAGGCTTCTTTGCGTCCTTCTCCTCGACTAACTGTTGTAGGTCTACTATCAGACGGCGCTGCTGTAACATCCTGAATTAGAGCCTAGTCAGAACAGTGATTTTGAAACCACAAATCCGAAGTAGAAATAGTTATTTTATGATTATTAGGAGATCTATGATATGATTGCATGCTTGTGTGAAAACTTCATGAAGAAATTTCATTGATAAAGTGTCCAATTTGACATTTAAGACTAAATTGAATAAGTTGCAAAATATGTGTTTCTAGAAGCTTTTAGTATGAAATAGCTTTGGATTATTAATTATAGGTCCTTAAATAGCAATTTTCCCAATTCCTATTTTTATGGACCAAAATGGGCATGCATGGATAAAAATTGAAAGTTTTGTGAAAAAGGGCATTTTGGTCTTTTGGTTAATAAAAGAATAAAAAGGGAAACTCAAGCAAAAAATTGCTCATCTTCTCCATTTCGTAGCTGAAATTCTCAAGCTCTCCATAGCTAGGGTTTTTTCATCTTTCAAGCTTGATTGTAAGTACATCCTAGCCCCATTTTTAATGCTCTTTACATTTTTGAAGTCCTCGTAACCCGATTTACCTATTTCTACCATTATTTTAAACTAGGGCTCATGTTTGAAATTTGACCCATGCATGAGATGCATGTGTTTTGATGTTTAATGGAGGAATATGAATGTTTGATGTGTGATAAACATCTTTTACCAAGTGATTTCTAGTGAAAATGGCTAAAAAGGACTTATTTGTAAAGTTTGTAAAATGGTAGTAATATGTATGAATTAATGATAAATTTGGGCTTCTATGAGTATGTTATAAGTTCGGCTAGGCTTGGAAAACAAATAAAATGGACACATTTCATTTTACGAGCCTAGGGACTAATTTACAAATATGTGAAATTTTAGGGGCAAAATTATAATTTCACCTAAATATAGTTTTTGGACATTTGAACAACATGATGATTAAATGAACTGAATTTGCTATTATAGACCAAGAAAAACGGTGTCCGGACCTAGACCGGGGAAGGAGTAAAATTTTGGACTAAATCGAATTAATTGTCCATATTTTGTACCGAGGTAAGTTCATGTGTAAATAATACGATAATATGTCATGTTTGAATGTTTTATTTATGTATGAAATGTTTAATTATTATGACGAGTGTATGAACGACTTTATTGTCTATGAGCATGACATTGTAAATGAGTTCGACGAATATGCGTTATCGAGGAAATTCCATTTGAACCTTACGAATAATTTAGGATACAATGTGACATGTCACTAGGAACTATGTGATTATGAGCTCATGAAATTATGTGAGTATGTGATTATGTGAATCCAGGTGCTAGTATTGTACATTTTACCGGTGGCTGGGTAGCCCGACATTTATTGCAGGTACCTATTAGCTTGTGTGAGCCGCCCGAGTAGTTACGTCCTGACTGTCAACTTGTTTGAGCAGGCCCATGATTAGCTCAAGAGCGAGCAATGTGTGATTGTGATATGAGGTAGCATGTGGCTACGTTTAAAGCACTATGTGCAAGTCTTCCTTGTATCCGATAGTATTCCGAGTGTTAAATGAGGAAACTTGTGAGTTATTTAACAAGTAAGTCGACGCTAAGGAAATATGACAATGTGTTACGAGTTGGTACAGGTATGTACGAAAAACTCATATAAATGAGCTTGGTATAGGATGAACTTTTGGTAAGATTGAAAATGTGTAAGTTATGTCTATAAATTTAAGTTATGCCTATGAATTTATGATGACACATATGTAAACTATGTTATGTCAATGGTATCTATATATAAATGATTTTGTTGCTATTTATTTACATGTGAACTTACTAAGCTTTATGCTTACTCCTCTCTCTTTTCCATTTTCTTATAGTATCGCCAAGCTAGCTCAGGACTCGAAGGACATCAGAGACTCGATCATACTATCAATTGGACATTTGGGTATAGTTAGTCTCAACATTTTGAGTATGGCATGTATAGGGAATTGGCCTTTTTGTTATATGTCATATTGCTCTAGCCAAATGTGTTGGCTTATAGTAATATTTGATTCATTTTGTATATAGCCATGTGATATGGTTCATATTGATTATTTGGGTTGTAAACCTAATTAATTTTGCATGCATGCAAGGTGTTATGCTTGATGTGGCTGCTTAGGGATGAAATGTGTGATGAATGGCATGTATGCTAAATGAATGAATCATGGATAATAAGTATGACCAAAGCTATGGTATAATTTAGTACATTAGAAGTAGGTTTACCGTGAAGAATAAATATGAAATTGGTGTGGGATGCTATATGAAAGCAAGATGGTTTGGATAGGTGATATGTTGACATTACAAAGTCATGAATTAATCAAGTTTATAAGTATTTGAGTGACTAAATATACTATGTTGCAAGCCATCAAAAATGTATGAGTGAATGAGCATTTAAAGGTGACAAATGGCTTAGAAAATAACCTCAAAGTTGTCCTCACGGACGTGTATCTAGGCCGTGTATGACACACGGTCTACCCCATGGACGTGTGATTCAACCATGTGTCCCCTGCACCTTAATTAATGTACAATGACTATGCATCCAAGTAGTATAAAAATGTACAATGACTTGAAGAAATTGCATTGGTGGTCAAGTATGAAAAGAGATATTTCCGAGTTCATTTCGAGATACCTAATTTGTCAACAAGTGAAAGTTGAACACCAAGTACCTTCAAGCTTACTTCAGCCTGTGATGGTTCCCAAGTGGAAATGGGACCGTATTACGAAGGATTTCGTGACGGGTTTGCCTTTGACACCGAGAAAGAAATATGTTGTATAGGTTGTTGTAGATCGATTGACAAGGTCGGCTCATTTTATCCCTGTATGCACTGACTATTCACTTGATAAGTTAGCCGAGTTGTATATTTCTAAAATAGTGAGGTTGCACGGAGTGCTTTTATCGATTATATCGGATAGAGATCCGAGATTCACTTCACGATTTTGGAAGAAGTTACAGGACGCTTCAGGTACAAAGTTGAATTTTAGTACCACTTTCCATCCGCAGAACGACGGTCAGTCTGAGTGAGTAATTCAAATTCTTGAAGATATGCTGCGGTGTTGTGTCCTTCAGTTCCAAGGTAATTGGGAAAAGTATTTACTGTTGGTAGAATTTGCCTACAACAATAGTTTTCAGTTGAGTTTGAAAATGGTGCCTTATTAGGCATTGTATGGGCGTAAGTGTCGAACGTCTTTGTATTGGACTGAGCTCAGAGAGAAACAAATTCACGGAGTTGATTTATTCAGAGAAACTGAAGAAAAAGTAAAGATAATACGTTATTGTTTGGAAGCCGCTTCAGATAGACAAAAATCATATGCGGATTTCAAACGGAAAGAGATTGAGTTTCAAATTGGTGATAAGGTATTTTTGAAAATGTCTCCATAGAAAAAGGTTTTGAGATTTGGTAGAAAAGGCAAATTAAGTCCACGATTTATTGAACCGTATGAGATCACTGAGAGAGTAGGGCCAGTTGCCTACCGGTTAGCCTTACCATCTGAATTGGAAAAGATTCATGATGTGTTCCATGTGTCTATGTTGCACCGGTGCCGATTTGATCCTTCCCATGTGATTTCACCGACAGAAGTCAAAATCCAACTGGATATGACCTATGGCGAAGAGCCGGTTAAGATTTTAGCCTGGGAAGCAAAACAATTGAGGAACAAAAGTATAGCCCTTGTGAACATTTTATGGAAAAGGCATGCGGTTGAAGAGGCTACATGGGAGACCAAGGAAAACATGAGAAACCAATACCCAAACCTTTTCACCGGAAAGATTTTCGGGGACGAAAATCCCTAAGAGGGAGAATTGTAACATCCCAAATTAGGGCCTAGTCGGAGCAGTGGTTTCGAGACCACAAATCTGAAGTAGAAATAATTACTTTATGATTATTAGGAGGTTTATGATATGATTGCATGCTTGTGTGAAAATTTCATGAAGAAATTTCATTGATAAAGTGTCCAATTTGACATTTAGGACTAAATTGAATAAGTTGTAAAATATGTGTTTCTAGAAGCTTTTAGTACGAAATAGCTTTGGATTATTAATTAGAGGTCCCTAAATAGCAATTTGCCCAATTTCTATTTTTATGGGCAAAAATGAGCATGCATGGATAAAAATTAAAAGTTTTGTGAAAAGGGCATTTTGGTCATTCGGTTAATAAAAGAATAAAAAGGGAAAATTCAAGCAAAAATTTTCTCATGTTCTCCATGCCATAGCCGAAATTTTCAAGCTCTCCATAGCTAGGGTTTTTTCATCTTTCAAGCTTGATTGTAAGTACATCCTAACCCTGTTTTTAATGCTCTTTATATTTATGAAGTCCTCGTAACTCGATTTACCTATTTCTACCATTATTTTAAAGTAGGGTTCATGTTTGAAATTTGAAATTTTAAATTTTAAAGTAGGACTTATTTGTAAAGTTTGTAAAATGGGTAGTAAGATGTATAAATTAATGAGAAATGTGGGCTTCCATGAGTATGTTATAAGTTCGGCTAGGCTTGGAAAACAAATAAAATGAACACATTTCATTTTATGAGCCTAGGGACTAAGTTGCAAATATGTGAAAGTTTAAGGGCAAAATCATACTTTCGTCTAAATATAGTTTTTGACTGATTTGAATAATGTGATGATTAAATGAGCTGAATTTACAATTATAGATAAAGAAAAAAGGTGTCCGGACCTAGACCGGGAAAGAACAAGATTTTAGACTAAATCGAATCAATTGTCTATATTTTGTAACGAGGTAAGTTCATGTGTAAATAATGCGATAATATATCATGTTTGAATGTTTTATTTATGTATGAATCTCTATGTTTAATTATAATGACGAGTGTATGAACGACTTTGTTGTCCACATTTTCCACTTAATCACACTTTTACTACTTATTTTATAACTTTTATAAATAGGTCCTTTTTGACATTTTTACCGAAAATCACTTAGCAAAAGTTGTTTTTCTAACAACAAACATGCATTTTCTATGATTAGCCATCAAAATACACACATGTCTAACATGGTTCAAACCCTATACCTTAATCATACCTCAAATTCGTGCTAGAAATAGGTAGATCGTGTTACAACGACTTCAAAAATGTAAAGAGCATTAAAAATGTGCCAAAACCCTAGCCAAACAAATGGCCAAATTATCAACAAAGCATATAGGCCAACATTAGCTAAAAAAACCTATACATGCCATTATGACTAAACTTAAACCAACCGAAAGTACCGAGTGAGCCGATAGATAGTGTGATATAGCTCTGACAAGCTTCCAACCTAAATAAGCTTCTGATTCACTAAAAACATGGAAAATACACCGAGTAAGCATTTAAGTTTAACTTACTATTTAGTCACAATTTAGGTAAGTAAACATAGCATATCCCAATTCAATTTGGCCAAATGCCTAAGCACATATTCACCAACATGTTAGCCATGTAAAACACATATAATAGCCAATAAACATGGATGAACATAACCATTAAGCAAGTTTCATATACATGTATCATCCATTTCATGTTTCAATATATCATATAATATCATTTCCATGTATATACCTGTAATAGTTTGTATCAAACTCATATAATCTCATAACTGAACATTGCCCGGTTGAACCATTTAGAATATCATTGCATACTCGGGATAGCTCACACATAGTGTGCTAAACTATAATCGGTCAATTCCTGTACATGTATGCTCATACAAGCTGAGAATTAGTAAGCTCTCACGAGCTAAAATTGGTACGCTCATACGAGTTGAGAATCAGTAATCCCTAATGACATGTCATTTGTATCCTACGAATTCCTATGGTTAAAACGGGACTCGGTAATCATTGTACGTTGTCAGATATGCGATCGGAATTTATACATGGCAATTATACAAATCACATTACATATAATTCAATTAAAACATATAAATACTCAATTTAATTACACAAACTTACCTCGACGAGTATACGTAGATACGGAGGCGAATAATCCAAGATTTTCTCTTTGCCTCGATCTAACTCTGTACGAGGTCTGATTGAATTTATACGGATAAATATAACTCAATTTAATATATATTTCGTTCAATTTAGTCCAACACATATTTTTGGAAAATTTACCATTTTGCCCCTATACTTTTAATTTCATTCCAATTTAGTCCCTAGGCTCGGAAAATGAAATTCATGCAACTTTTCCCCTACCCAAGCCTAGCCGATTTTTATACATACGAATAGCAGCCCATATATTTCACAAATTCACAAATTTTACAATGAATTTATCACATTTTTCAATTCAGCCCCTAATTGATAATTTCATCAAAAATTCCTTTACATAAGTTGTTTATCTAACAACAACCATTCATTATCTATCATTGCACTTCAAAAATCATATATATTCAACAATGGTAAAACCGTAATAGTTTAACAGTTTCACAAATTAGTCCCCAGACTAGCTAGATTAAGCTACAACGATCCTGGAAACATAGAAATCATCAAAAATAGATTAAAAATACATACCTAGTTGAAAGAAATAGGAACGACCGAATGAAGCTTCAAAAAAAATGGTTTCTTGCTTTCATATTTGGTTGAAAATAGATAATGGAAGATGATGATTAATTTGGTTTTCTTTTAATTAACCTTTAATTACTAATTTCTAAAATTAACCTTTATAATCTTTAATAATTACACAAATGCCAAGCCATGCTCATCAACTATCAAAATTAATGGGCTAATTTCCATGTAAGGACCTCCACTTTAAAGTTCTATAGCTATTTAATACCTTTAGCTAATAGAACTCAACTTTTGCACTTTACACGATTTAGTCCTTTTTATCAAATTAAGCATATAAACAATAAAATTTCTTAACGAAATTTTTATACGGTAATACTATCATGTTGTAGACCATAAAATAATAATAAAATAAATTCTCTAAATTTGAATTTTTAGTCCTGAAACCACTGTTCTGATTTCACTGAGAACAGGATGTTACACATACCTTTAATAATTGTCCAACTCGTAACAGCTCTAAATCGCAACCTATTCTTTTAGATCTAACTAAACTAGTTCAAATCAGCACCTAAAATATAAAAATCAAAGTTAGGAATCATTTTTCAATACCATAATTATACGAACAAAATTGAAAGAATAAAAAACGTTCCATAACTTGATTGTGAGATCACTATTTACTCTTCTTCAACTTCGAACAGAAAAAAACTTTGATCTTAATCCATTGAAGATTCAAATGCCCAAATATGATCCTTTAATCTAATATAAACACTTGATTAACATATGAATATTCGGCAAACATTAATACTATAGACCTCATAACAAGATGGAAACTTGATACTTAATAACACTTATACTATCTTCTAACGATGAATCAAAATTGGTGAGGAAGACCAGTGATGCAAGGTGATTGAATTTAGATGTAGAAAAGAAGAAAGGAAAATAAAATAATGATGAACACTTAAGAAAGAATATAAAGAAATGAAGAGAAAATAATGAGATGTAGAGAGAAAATAGAGGAGAAAAATGGTGGAGAACAGTGGTGGTTTAAGGTGGTGATAAGGGTGGTTCAGAGGTGGAGGAGTAGCCATGAGTGGCAGCACAAAGGTGGTTCTTATGGTGGAAACTGGTGGCTCAAACCACAACACAAAAAATTCAAAAGAGGAGGAGAGCAAGGTGGTTATAAGGGCAGGACAAGGTGGTGGTTGAAAGGGAGGAGAAAAGAGAAAAGGGAGAGTTTTGCAAATTGAAAACAAAAATGAGTGCATAGACTATAAAAGTTGGACGGCTACCTTAGTCAACACTTTACAATTCGGAAACAAAGGGAGACAAAGGGAGTGGAAAGGGGGAAAGGAAAAGAAAGGGACACATGGAGTGAAAATGGGAGAAAATAAGGAAAGAAGGGAAAGATAAGGGAGGAAAGAATTCCCTTGCATGGAAAAAATTTTTGGGTGGCAAGAAGGGGTTTGACCATGTTTTAATGTTGAAAATTAAACAAAAGTAAACCTAACAAGATTTAAACTTGGTTCACTTGGTAGCTTTATCAATACTTAACCACTAAGCCAAACCACTTGCTTGTTATAACTCCTACAACATTTATTTAAAAACATGGTGTGGTTCACTAACTCAATTTCTACTAACCCGATTTTTGGGATGTGACATGACTACTACATTTGACATTAGGTCAATAATCACATTTTTTCAACCGTTTCATTTCCATTTAATCATTATTTCCATTTTTCATTTTCACTCAGAGGTTTAAAACAATTCGAGTTTAGGTACTCAGAACTATTTTGATCACATGTACTGACATTATCAAGCTACTATCACTAGCTTCAGATTAGGGTTGCTAACACTAGTTTGGTTCAGTGTTGCTAACACTAGCTTCAAAAAATCCGCAACAAATTTTGGATCTCAAGTCATCGAATAAATCCTTGACCGCAACACCCATTTATTCAAACAGAATGACATATTCAAGTTGCTAACACTAGCTTCTGATCAAGATTGCTAACACTAGCTTGGTCTGATGCTGCTAACACTAGCTTCAAAGAATCCACAATAAATATTGGGTCTCAAGCCATCGTATTAATTCCTAATCAAACACTTGTTTTCTTTTTCCGTATCATTTCAAACCCTTTAGCTATATACACTTCATAATCCAAATAGAAATTCATATACATTTTGAACCATGAAACATCATCTTGTACTCATCTTCCAATCATATAACAACTTCCAATTCATTCCATACAACATATTTGTTCACATTTATCGAATATTTCACATATCATCGATTTATTCCAATTGAAGTCAAAACAATATATATATACCTTTTAAGCAATATAACCTCACCATGTATATATAACATCCATTCTTATAACAAAATTTACAACCGTTTGATACTACGTATCTATTCGTATTTATCACAAAACTCACATTTTCCAATTTTGTCCTTTTAATGCCATAAGTCATTATACTTTCATATATATATATATATATATATATATATATATATATATATATATATATATTAAAAATATGTAATCATTCAATTCAAACAAAATAAAAAATAACATAATAAACTTACCTATATAAAAAAAAAGAAACCACAAGATGTTAGGGACTAAACCACAATTTCTTATTTTTCTCAATTATCTTCTGATTGATTCAAGTCCTAATCTATAATAATTCATTTCAATTTATCAATTTCAAATTCCTTGTAATAGTTTATTTTATGCATATTGCAATCCAATTTCATATTACATAATTTCCTGTAACACTCCTAACCCGTACCTATCGCCAAACAGGGTTTTGGGGCATTACTCAAACATTCAGAACATTTTTCAATTAATTCATGCAAATCACTATTCACTAACTGAGATTATTCATAACGTCCCTTAATTGCACCCTCGAGGTCCTATACAAGCATTAGAATTGAATCGGGACTTAATCGGGACCTCTAAGAATTTTTTTCCCGAAATTACAAAATTTCTCTAAGGTGCAGGGCTCACACTCCCGTATGGTCCAAGGGACACGCCCGTGTGACCCTAGGACACACTTATTTTAGAGGTCGTGCTCAAACCCATGTAACTCTCTGACTTGCACACATGGCCATGTCAGAAGCCCGTGTGCTAGTCCGTGTGGTTAATTAATTTAATTCAAATTAGGTGCAGGTTTCACACGGCCAAGACACACGCCCGTGTTCTAGGTCATGTGGCACACACGGCTGAGGCACACGCACACGCTCGTGTCTCTGCCCGTGTACCCAATTCTGAGCATTCTATTTTTCAAAATTAAGGTGCAGGGGACACATGGCCTAACCACATGCCCGTGTTACCAGGTCGTGTGTCACACACGGTCTAGACACACGCCCATATGTCTGCCCGTGTGGAAAAAATGAAGTCATTTCCTAACTTCATTTCTCACTCAAAATCACCCAAACCTGCACATAGAACACTCAACTAATTCCAACCATTTCAAGTACTCCAATTGAACAAATTCATCATTCATCAAGGCATACCATTTCATGCATACATGGTTACTAACTCACCTTAGCTTAACTTAGATATTAACAACATTTGATCACATGAACTTAGCATAACACATGTGGATATATATATATAAATATTCCATAATAGATTACTAAATCATATCCAAAATGAACCATCACTAGCCATTCTAAAGGCTAGGTTACAAAATGACATTTCAAGCCACTATTGGCCAAGTTTCCCTACACATGCCATTACACCAAAATGATTTCACTAAATATACCCAAAATGCTAGTTGATAGTGTGACGATGCGATCTCCCAACCTTCACGAAGCACTATAAAACAAGGGAAAAATAAAAGGAGTAAGAATTACATGCTTAGTAAGTTCGTATATTAGAAACTAAACTTACCAATCTTGTTTATTAAAATCAAGGCATACAATGTTATGTTTCCATCCATTTGGCTAAATGGCCTAATCACATACGTTTCATCAAACATGTTAGTCACCAAACTATTCATATAAATCAAGTAACATAGATGAGCTCATCATGCAATATTCTTTCAAGTCATTATCATTTCATCTCAAAGCTCTCATGCCATGTCAAGAGTTATATGTCTATAGAATCATTGAAATTTCAATGAAAGCTCAAGTAGTACACTCGAGGTATACAATTCATTAATTCGTCAATTCTTATCGCGAGTACCCCTTAGGGTACTTAACCAAGGAACACACTCACGAGCCACATGTTGTATAACAGGATTACCAATCTAGGCTAAATCTCTTTATATAGTGTATGCTCACATGAGTTCAATTAAGGTTACTTGTCCAAGCTAAATCTCGTTCGCAACAAATGCAGGACCTTATTAGTTTCAGGAAAGCATATACATTCATCGGAATTCAATATTCAATCGGGACTCAACCCTTTTTTCATTATTTCAAGCATGTATCAATTTTTCATTGTAACAGCTCGAAATAGAGCCTAAATGGAATAGTGGTTGTGAAACCATAAATCTGAGATAGAAAAGTTTATTTCGATTAATTTTTATGATTTACCAAGTGATTAGATGCATGTGTTAGAGTATTGATAAGAAATTTTATAGATTGCATGTTTAATTTGCCTATTAGGGCTTATTTGCAGAAGTTGCTGTAATAACCCGATTTAGGGCCTAAACGGAACGATGGTTTTAGAACCACGGATTTGAAGTCAAAAAATTTATTCCGATTAATTTTTAAGATTTATTTATTTATTAAAATATTTTGTAAAAATATCGTTAAGAAATTTTACTGATAAAGTGCTTAATTGGACTTTTAGGACTAAATTGCAAAAGTTGCAAACTGTGTGTTCTAATTCATAAGTACTTGATTGAAATGGGGTTTTAGAGAGGAGGTCCTTAGATGTTAATTAGACCATTATATTTCGTTTGGACAAAAATGGGTATGAATAGGACAAAATTTTAAAGAAAGGCCTTAAGGGTATTTTAGTCATTTGGTAATTAAAAGAAATAAAAAGGGAAAATAAAGCCAAAATTGACTCATCTTTCTCATGGAGGCCGAAATTAGCATGGGAGAAGCCATGGCTAGGGTTTTCAAGCTTTCCAAGCTCAATAGTAAGTCCGTTCTAGCCCCGTTTTTCAAGTTCTTTACGTTTTTAAAATCCCGGTAACTTGATTAAGGTTATTCTAGCAATAATTTAAGCTAGGGTTCATATTTGGAAAAATACCCACAGGTGAAATGTGTTTATTTTGATGTTTTATGGTGGAATATGAAGGCTTAAATTATGTTAAACAACTTTTGCTAAGCGGTTTTAAGCAAAAATGAGTAAAACGGCTTAATCGGTAAAAGTTGTTATTGTTCATAACTATGTGTTAGGGTGAGAATTTGATGTTGTCATAGAAGGGAAAAATGATCAGCATGTCATAAAATATAATAATAAGGGATGAAGTTTAATTCCCGAGCCTAGGGGCAAAAGTGTAAATATGTAAAAGTTTAGGGGCAAAATTGTAATTTTGCCAAAGTTTGAGTTAAGGACTATTTTGAATAGTACATTAATTAGATAAGTAAAATATGATGTTTTAGATCCCAGAAAATAAGATTTGAACCTGGAATGGGAGAAAAATCGAAAATCGAGAAAGTTGGTAAAATAGCCGTTTTAGTCGCGAGGTAAGTTCATATGTATAATAAGCATTAATTTATGCATGTTTCAATGTAAAATTTATATATTTACTATGATTGCCGAGGTGTTGAAAGTAAGTATAATTATGATGATTTAAATGTTCAATATTAATTCGACATGGAAATAAGAAAGTATGTAAGTTTGTATGTAAATAATAAATTATCTTTATTACGTTTTTATATTTCAGCATATTTTATGTATTGTAGCTGATTTTTGAATTATAATTGACTATTGGAAGAATGGAATAAAGTATTAGAAAGTGAGATACTTCCCGTTTGAACCTTCGGAATCGAAAGATACAGATGGTATGTAGCTAGGTCGCATGGGTGATACTATGTGTACACCATGTAGACAAGAGAGCTATGAGATAAATGTAGCTAGGTTGCATGTGTGGTTCCAGGTGAAGGACACCATGTAAACAAGAGAGCTACGAGATAAAGTGGCTAGGTCACTTGGGTGGTACTAAGTGTTCACTATGTGTACAAGAGAGCCAAAATTATGTGTACAATCGAGCTAGGTCACATGAGTGGTGCTAAGTGAAGGCCACTATGTGTACAAGAGAGCTTCGATTTTAAAGGTGGGCTGTGTGTAATACCATCGCGTATTTGTTATTATTCCGAAGCGTTCAACTTGGAAATTGATTAAATGAAATTGTGTATGACTTTGTGATGATAAGTGTAAGTATATATGTGTGTAACTCATGAGCAATATGCTCGATATGTGATTGGAAATTGGAAAGATTGTTATGGGTAAGTGATAAATACAATTGAAGTGTGAAAGATCAAAATTGACAATAAAACTGTTTTGGATAGTTGCAGTGACGTGAATCTAAAAATTTACCAAAAATAGTAGAAATTGAATCAGAGACTGAATGAGATATCAAATTAAATCTTAATGAGTCTATTTGCATATAAAAGAAACAGAGCAAGCAAATGAATTCTATATTCTGAGATATTTAAGTTTCTGTGAGACTGGTTCAGAATGACTACGTGATCCCCTATTCTAAATTTGAAAAATAATTAAAAATTGTACAAAAATAATTATGGGATATAATTTGTATTTTTGAAATCCTTAATGAGTCTAGTTTCAAATAAAATAAACAATAACATAATATGAGTCCTGTACGAAGAGAAAATGTATTTGTAGTGAAGAGTGGTTAGGGCAATTGAGCAGTGAAACAGGGGTAATTTCAATGAATAAACTGTACTAATTGGCTAAACTAAAAATTCTAAAAATTTTATGGTAAAAATATACGTGAATCTAGTTTCAAGTAAATTTAACGGTTTGTAATTTGGAGTTATGTAGCTCCAGAAATAAATAATTTAGCTGATGGTACTTTGCTAGACAGCTTATCTTGAACCTGTTTATAATTGTAATAGTGAAAATATGTATGTCTGTGATGGTAATATTCCGGGAACATATTGTGACTTTGTTTAACGTATGATAATGTATTGTTTATTAATATTTACATATTTACTTACTAAGCTATAATGCTTACTCCCTTCCTTTCCTTTTTCCTATAGTGTCACATATGTTAGCTCGAGTTGGAGGTCGCCGGAGGTTAAATCACACTACAAACTATTGATCCATATATAAAGGTTTTAAAGTATTTTTAAGTCTTTGGCATGTATGGGGACTCGTTTAATTGTTATTAAATTGCTAGGAGTTGGCCTAAAATACTGACCTATGTTATTTGAAGGTCTCTATTGTATAAAGTCATTTAATGTAGATAGTCTTGAATATGTTTGAAAAGTTTAAAATTGATAAAATTTTGTGTCTCGATTTTAAATGATTACAAGTACTCAAGTCCGGTAATACCTCATACCCTGTTTTGGCGTCAGATACGGGTAAGGGGTGTTACATTCATCATAGCATACAAATAAGCACATCAACATAAATCAAATTACATACAAACACAACATTCAATTAACATAATTACATGTCAATTTACACAAACTTACCTCGACACTTGTTAGTGTAAAAGTCTACTATTCCGAAATCTTTTCTTTTCCTCAATCTAACCTTGAATTAGAGTTGTCTGGATCTATATAAATAAATTTAATCATTAATTTCATATATTTCATACTTAGACGAACTCAATTTACGTCCTAGGCAAAAGTACCATTTTGCCCCTAACTTTTCCAAAAATTTTGATTTTGTCCCTAGGCCCGAAAAATGAAACTTGTACAAATTACTCCATGTTCCAAGCCTAACCAAAGCCCCATTACAAATTTTCCAGCACATGTATTCATAAAATTTTAGAATTTTTTATAAAATTTTACAACTTTTCATTTTAGTCCCTAAATCAATTTTTCATCAAAAATTACTTTGTAAAAGTTATTTATCTATCAATAATCTTTCATTTTCTACCATAAATTTCTAATTTATAGCATAATACATCCATGACTCATTTTCATACCTTGATAACTTTTCAATTAATCCCTTAAAGAGAGAGATTAAGCTATCCCGATTTTAAAAATACCAAAATTACTAAAAACGAGACAAGGGAACTTACCCAATTAGGCCTTGGAAGCTTCTTTTCTCTCTCCTAAGGTTTTCATGTGTTTTTAGGTTGAAGATGATTAAAATAAGATGATATAATTTATTTTCATCTTTTAATTAATTAAGTATTTTAGTATTTCTAATTTAGTCCCTTGTCTTTTTCTATAACTCCATGGATGAGTCACCATAAAAATCTACATACTTTTATTAATGGTCTAATTACCATGTAAGGACCTTAAGTTTTGAATTCCATAGCTATTTAATCCTCATTGCTACTAGAATTTAACTTTTGCATTTTACGATATTTAATCCTTCTCGTAATTAGGCACTAAATCGATAAAATTTTTATATCAAGATTTTTACACGTCCTTTCTATCATATTAATGGCCATATGGTAAAATAAAAATAAAATATATTTTGGATCGGATTTGTGGTCCAGAAACCACTGTTTCGATTTCACTGAAAATGGGTTGTTGCAACTCTTCCTCCCTTTAGGGATTTTCGTCCTCAAAAATCTTACCAGTAAAAAGATTCGGGTATTGCTTCCTCATTGTATCCTCCGATTCCCAGGTAGCCTCCTTAATACCATGTATTTGCCAAAGAACTTTTACCAAAGCTACCTTTTTATTTCTTAACTCTTTTGTTTCCCGAGCTAAGATTTTGATTGGTTCCTCCCATATGTCATATCAGGCTGGATCTCTACCTCTTTCAGAGAGATAACATGTGAAGGATCAGATTGATACCGCCGTAACATAGACACATGAAAAACATTATGGATCCGATCATGTAACAACCTGATTTTGGGCCTAGTCGGAATAGTGGTTACGAAACCACAAATTTGAGGTCTGACAAATTATTTTTAATATTATTTTAGGTGCCATAGCATGATTATATAAGTGCATAAAATTTTTGGTGAATTAATTTTAGTGTTTGTGAGCTTAATTGAGAAAAATGACTAAATCGCATTAAGGGCGAAAGTTTTGTTCTATTATTCAAAGGATTTAAATTGCTAGAGAACCATAATTGGGGGTGTTTAAAGTGCAAATAGACCCTCAAAAGGTGCTTGGCCGGCCATAGAGGCAAGATTTGACAAAATTTTCAAAGTTAGATGAGTTTTGGTAACTAAATTGGGTAGAAATAAAATAAAATAAAGAGAAAGTGATATCATCTTTTTCTCATCTTCTTCTCTACCAAAAATACCAGAAAATAGGGGGTTTTGAAAGCTCAAAAATATCAGCCACTTATATCCCTTACAAGTAAATGATTTAGATAGCCTTTCTTGATGTTTTTTGCATTTTTAGGACCCTTGTAGCATGAGCTAGCTAATGAGGGGACTATTTTGCAAAATGGTTGAAAGTCTAGGATTTTACCATGAGAGAATTTGTAATATTTACCGGAACTTTGTGAAATAAAATGAATCATGGTTGTGAAATAAATAACTTTTGTGAAGTAGTTTTCATAAAAACCCTAATTAGGGATCATTTTGCATAAGTTAAAAATTATGTGGTAAATGTATGAAATAATGGGAATTGTGGGCTGCTTCTGTTACAAAAAGAATTTGGCTAGGCTTGGTTAGTGAGAAAATTTGATAAAAATTGATTTTCGGGCCTTGGGGTAAAATGGTCATTTTGTAAAAGTCTAGGGCAAACCATTTTGCCCAAAATATAAATTGTTGAGTGTCTAAATTAATATGCTGATTAAATGAATGAATTTTGCCATTATTAGATCAAGAAATACGAAATCCAGACCTAGACCAGGGAAAGGCCAAGTTAGCGGACTAAGCTGAAATAGTCGCTCACGTTTTGTATACTGAGGTAAGTTGTGTGTAAATAACGCAATTGCATTGTTATCTTATGCGGTTGAATTGTTATAGCATAAATTGCTGATTGTGAGTATGAGTATGTATGAATAGAATTGGCATAGCAGAAACTCCTGGTTGAACCTTAGGAATAGATCGGATATTCATGCCATGACATTTGGGGTGATATGTGTGCTAGTGTAAGACATGTCTGGGACATGCATCAGCCACATTATGGGAGCCAGTGTAAGACCATGTCTAGGACATGGCATTAGCATTGAGACGAGATCTAGTGTAAGACCATGTCTAGACATGGCATCAGCCTCGAGATGTAAGCCAGTGTAAGACCATGTCTGGGACATGGCGTCGGTTATAAGATGTGTCAGTGTAAGACCATGCCTGGGACATGCCATTGACACGGATAGAGGTGTCAGTGAAAGACCATGTTTGGGACATGGTGTCAGTTATAAGATGTGTCAGTGTAAGACCATGTCTGGGACATGGCATCAGCACGGATACGTGAGAGCCAGTGTAAGACCATGTTTGGGACATGGCATCGACTTGGTGTATGAGCCAGTGTAAGACCATGTTTAGGACATGGCATTGGCACTCTACCCTATGTTTGGGGTTTATTGAATATCCTTTAGTATTCTGAATTGTTCAACAGAGAGATGTATGGTTTGAGTTAAATGAGAAGGGTTATGACCATGTTGTGAGTGGTACAGGTACTCACTTGAAACGTATGAGATGTGAGTTCGATATATGCTATATGAGTTGTATTGGATAGTGATGAGTAAGTTGTGCTTATGTCCATTTTTGTAGTATGAACATGTTGTCGTATGGTAAAGTTGTTGTTATATATTTGCATGCAACTTACTAAGCTTTGTGCTTACCCTTTTTCCTTTCTATTTTCTTATAGTGCCACCTATTTAGCTTGTGGATCAATGGGCGTCGGAGGCATCGATCACATTATCAATTGTAGCACTTGGTATAGTTAGCTTTACTATTTTGGGTATGGCATGTATAGGGGTTGAACTTTTGTGTTTTGTGTCTTTGTTAAACTAGCCAATTGCGTTGGTTTGGGATGAAACCCTACATTTTGTATAAGGCCATGGATAATGGCTAATATTCATTTTGATATATGCAAATTATGATATTTTCATAGATGAGCAAAATGTATGAATGAACTAGTGCTTATTGGGGTTATTCAAGTGTAATGAGGTTTGCATTTAAGTGTCATATTGTGATTGATTTGACCTAGTATTGCTATGGTTTAGCTATGTTAGATATTGTATAGGTTGGTGTATGTAAGGGTGGCATAAAGGCATGGAAGATAACCTTCTTTTTGTCCACACGGGTAGACATACGAGCTTGTGTCTAGGCCATGTGTGACACACAGTCAGCCCCAGGGGCGTGTTATCCGACCGTGTGTCCCCTGCACCTTAAATTTGCAAGTCAGTATGCATGGTAGTAAACACATGGGCAGAGACACGGCCGTGTGTCTCAGCATTGTGAAGGACACAGCCATAGGACACGGGCTTATGCTTTGGCCGTGTGCCTCTAAAGGGTTGATGATGTCAGAAATAGAATGTAAGGTTTTTGAACATGGGTTGAGACACGGGCATGTCCACGCCATGTAAGGGACGCGGGCCATGGAGTATACCAGGCCGTGTGAAAACCCCTGTAGGTTCGAATTGAAAAAAATAATTTCGTACGGGCGTGCCCATATCAGCACGGATGTGTGGCCATGATTTTTTTGGGTAAATTTCATAGGTCTCCAAAAAGTTTCCAAAGTCGCCGGTTTAGTCCCGAACCATTCCCGATGTATGTTTTGGGCCTCCTAAGACCGTATAAGGGATGATATGCATGTGAATGAAATGTTTTAAATTGAACAAAATTTTATGGCTATCAGATTACCATCTTGCACCAAAACACAGCCTAAACCATTCAATAACGCATCACTGTATACTGTAAATTCCTTACCCGATTCAGGCTAGACTAACACAGGTTCTTCTATCAATAAAGCCTTTAATCTATAAAAGCTCTACTGACATTTATCAATCTACTCAGGTTTTACATCTATTTGTAGCACATGAGTCATCGGAGAACCTATCATAGAAATTTTTTTTACAAATCTCTAATAATAACCGGCTAGTCCCAGAAAACTTCAGACTTCAGACACATTCTTCAGTGGTTTCCAATTTACAATGGCTGAAATTTTATTCGGGTCTACTCGGACACCTTCATCAGATACTACATGCCCAAGAAAGCTAACTTCCCTCAGCTAAAATTCACATTTACTGAATTTGGCGTACAGTTGTTTCTCTCGTAGAGTTTGCAACACTATTCTCAAATGCTCAGCATGCTCATTTTCATTCTGAGAGTAAACCAAAATATCATCTATGAATACCACCACAAACCTATCTAAATACGGGCTGAAAATTATATTCATCAAGTCCATAAACACTATAGGTGCATTTGTCAAGCCAAATGGCATCACAAGAAACTCATAGTGTCCATACCTAGTTCTAAAAGTTGCCTTTGGCACATCTGATTCATTTACCCGTAGTTGGTAGTAACCAGAACAGAGATCAATCTTTGAAAATACGGTGGCACACTTTAACAATTCAAACAAGTCATCGATTCGAAGCAATGGATACTTATTCTTTATTGTAACTTTGTTGAGCTGTTTGTAATCAATACACAGCCTCAACGATCCATCCTTTTTCTTTACAAATAAAACTGGCGTACCCAAAGGCGAGTAACTAGGTCGAGCAAAACCTTTGTCAATCAATTCTTGCAACTGTACTTTCAGCTCTTTCAACTCGAGAGGAGTCATTTTGTAAGGTGCTATGGATATCGGTGTCGTTCCCGAAACAAGGTTTATAGAGAATGCCACTTCTCTTTCTGGTGGCAAACCAGGTAGTTCTTCTAGGAATACATCAGGAAATTCATTTACTACCGGTACTGACTAAATCTTTGACTCAGATACTTTAGTATCCATCACATATGCAAGATAAGTGTCATACCCCTTTCTGACATATTTCTGTGCTAATATTGCTGAAATCACATTAGGTAATCCATCCAGTTTACAAGATTCAAAACAAAGCAATTCACCATTTTGACATTTCAATACAATATATTTTTGCTTATAGTTTACCATTGCATCATATCGGGTTAACCAATCCATTCCCAAGATCACATCAAATTCATCAAATTGAAATAACATCAAGTTAGCCGGAAAGCAATAACCTTTTACCATCAACGGACAGTTCTTACAGACCTTATCCACCATAACACACTAGCCCAGGAGGTTTGAAACTTTAACCACAAATTCAGTGAATTCAACAGATAAATTTTTAACAGACACTAGGTTCGCGCATATATATGAATATGTGGAACCAGGGTCGATCAATGCAGTAATATCAGTATCAAGTAGAGAAAATGTACCAGTAATAACGTCTGACGCAGAGGCATCTTCTCTAGCACGAATAGCATATGCCCTCGCAGGTGCTTGTGCCTCAGTTCTAACTGTCGTATCCTTAGTAGTACCTCAACTACCACTAACATTACCGAGGTGATGGGGTGGTCTGCATCTCACCACAAGGTTGCTCGGCTTTGGAGCTGGTTCTATCTCCTTTTCAACTCTTTCGGGACAACCCTTAAGAAAATGATCAAGTGAACCGCATCTAAAACAACCTTTACTTCTAGACCAACATTCCCCGTGATGAAACTTATTGCAATGTTTATATTTCAGTTTGGGATTACCGATACTACCCACACTGGTCACAGAGTTGAAGACCTCGGGTTAGATTGTTGAGAGCCCCGTTCTCTTCCACAGTATCCTGTTGAAGTGGTCACATGATCATAATACTTCTTTAATTTCTTAGAAACAAATGATTGTGACTTACTCATAGCTCTTTTTCATGAAATCTGATCCTCTCTTTTGGCTTGTTTCTTTTCTTTACTCAGTTCCTCAGCTTTGTGTGCTCTGTAACACCCCTTACCCGTACCCGAGACCGGGACAAGGTATGCGGCATTACCATACAAAAGTATGAACATTACAAGAAAAACGGGTTATAAAATTTCATTCCAAATTAAAATCAATCAAACAAAATCATATTGTCCCTATTATGGACCTACGAGATGCAAAACATGTATTAAAAATGGTCCGGGACTAAACTAAGAACTTAAGAAAATTTCAGAAAAAGTTTCATGTTTAAGCCTCACACGCCCGTGTAGAGGCAATGCACACGCCCATGTGCTTAGGACACGCCCGTGTCCTTTACCCGTGTGAAATTATTTAAATTTATTTTTTATTTTTAACCTATAGGGGTTTTCACACGGCCGAGCACACGCCCGTGTCCCTCGCCCGTGTCACACACACGGTCTAGACACGCCCGTGTTATCGCCCGTGTCCAAAAACCTGGACATTCTATTTATGACATCATCATTTATTTAGGGGCACATGGCCAAGACAAACTCCCGTGTGCTAGGCCATGTCCTCCACACGATTGAGACGCACAGCCGTGTCCCTGCCCGTTTGTTTACTACCATGCATAATGACCTAAAACTTTAGGTGCAGGGGACATATGACCGTACAACACGCCCATGGGGCTGACCTTTTTGGAGGCTATTTTCCAAGCCGTTGGTCACCCTCAATCATCCATACCCACTTATAAACTCCAATAATGTTTAACATGGTAAAAATGTACACTTAAAAATCTTCTTGGCCAAAGCTATGCATGTTACTTCATGTTTCCTTTTAACCTATGTTAATATTACCCTTTTTGTGTTAGGGTTACCATTTCAACAATCACATTCATACTTGGCTCATTTTCTAACTCATGTCAATTATGACCTAAAACATCTCCAAGTGATTTGGCCACATTTCACATGTTCATTCATGGTATATCACATTAACCATCAGATGAAAAATTCAAGCATAAACATGCACAATAGGTTTACAACCTACATCAATATGAGCCATATCTCATGGCCTTATACAAAATGAATAAATGCATCATTTAAGCCCTTACATTGGCTAGCCAAATGACACATATAACAAATGACCAAGAAACCTATACATGCCATTATAACAAAATAAAAGTTTCTATATACCCAAGTAAGACAAGTTGATAGTGTTGATAATGCTCCAATCGTCTTCCAATCTTCACGAGTCCGCGAGTTCTGTAAAACAAGGGAAAAGAAAGGGGGTAAGCATTAACATGCTTAGTAAGTTCGGATAACGGGAAAGTAAACTTATTGATCATTTAGCATACAATCATATTAGATATTCATTCCAACAAGTATAGTATAATCCCTCTATCACAGCCACTCAAACATAAAATTAGTCTCATGTCAATACACTATAGCATTAATCTTAGATGAGCCCATCAATTCCAAGAATTTCCATTTCCATTTCTCATTTTAATCCCGTTAAAATTTCTCGAAATCTCGATGGATATCCCATTTACCGTCAAATCATGCAAGTGATCATTTCAAGTACGCACTCCCGCGAACCTCACTCTTATGGAGGGATTACCAGTCCAGGCTAAATCCCCCATAGTATAAACTCATAGAGTAAGTATCAGAATTACCAGTTAAGGCTAAATCCCTTACAAAGACATGTATTCTAATGAGCTCGGATCTGAATTACCAGTCCAGGCTAAATTCATACCATAATCAGATTACCCATCCGAGCTAAATACATAATGCACACATATTCTTTGGGAGGCTAGATCACTTTAGGAACACCCGTCCAGGCTAGATCCTTTTTACCGTCAATTCATTTTTGAAAAAATCCATCAGATATCCTTTTCATTCAACTGGGACATTTTCTCATAACATAATTTTTCATGAATTACGATACATTGAATATCACTATTATAATTCATACATGAACATACATTTTTAATGTATTTAAATAGTTTACATTCAAGTTACACAAACTTACCTAGAAGATGTTTTCGGATTCGAATTTCGGTTACTCCAAAACCTTTTGTTTTCCTCAGTCGACCTCTGGAATTGGTCTCTCGGGGTCTATATAAGCAACAATGAATTATTAATACATCACACTATTCATTTCAGGCCTAAATTTCACCCCCGAGTAAAATGACCATTTTGCCCCTAACATTTCACATTTTTACAAATTAGTCCCTAGACTCGTATAATCAAATGCTTGTAATTTCTTGGTTACCCAAGCCTATCCGAATGTATCCTAAGCTCATACCAGCCCACATTTTCCTCTATTACACATTGCTACCACACATTTTATACCTTTTACAAATAGGTCCGCTTTTAGGTGTTTTCATGAAAAATCACCTAGTAAAAGATGTTTATCTAACATCTAACTTTCCTAATCCTCCATAAATCATCAAAGAATAATCATCTCATGCATGGGTCAAATTTCTAACATGAACCCTAGCTTGAAATATGGGTAGAAATAGAGAGAGCATGTTACGAGGATCTCAAAAATACAAAGAACATTAAAAAAGGGGCTAGGGAGCACTTACTATTGAGCTTGAAAATGTTGAAAGCCCTAGCTTATGAAACCCTAGAAATTTTGGCAGCCACAAGGAAGAAAATGGCTTATTTTAGCTCTCTTTTTCCCTTTTTATTTCATTTATTACCAAATAACCAAAATGTCCCTCCTTATAGAACTTTCAAATTTTTCCATGCATGCCCATTTTTTTTCCAAAAACTTAGAAATTGGGAAAATTCTATTTAAAACCTCCTAATTAATAATCCAAATAAATTTCATACAAATTGCTTCTACAACCCAAGTTTTGCAATTTATTCAATTTGGTCCCTAATTTCCAATTGGACACCTTGTACTTAGAATTTCTCCGTGAAACTTTGACACATGCTTATTTTCATATCCTAGGCCTCATAATAATCATAAAACAAATATTTTAATGTCAAATTTATGGTCCCAAAACCATAATTCTAACTAGGCCCTATTTTGGGATGCTACATGCTCGGCCGGCTAACGCCGTAAATTCTCTTATCTCAAGAATCCCAATCAATAACTTGATATCTTCATTCAAGCCCTCTTCGAAACGTTTACACATTTTAGCCTCGGTTAAAACTCATTCCCTGGCATACTTGCTTAGTCGAACAAATTCTTGTTCATATTCAGATACAGTCATGTTTCCTGCTTGAGTTCTAAAAATTCTTTCTTTTTCTAATCCATGAACCTCTGACTAACATATTTCTTCCTGAATTCAGTTTAGAAGAATTCCCATGTAATATTCTCTCTCGGTACAACGGAAGTTATGGTATTCCACCAATGATAAGTCATATCTTTCAGTACAGATACTGCACATTTCAGGCACTCGGTAGGTGTGCAGAACAGTTCATCAAAAACTCAGATAGTATTTTCTAGCCAAAACTCAGCCCTTTCAAGATAAGCATCTGTAGTAGCCCTAAATTCTTCTGCCCCATGTTTGTGGATTTTATCTATCAGAGGCTTACCAATCCTAACAGGTTTAGCACCCTCTAGTACCTTAGGAACTGGTTGAGGAGCAAGTGGGGAGGTCATTGTACAACAGGGTTTGTTCTCAAGTATTGTATAAACCATTCATTCATCATTTGAAAGAAGGCTTGTTTTGCCTCCTCACTTCGGCCCTTAGACACGGGCCTTTCACAACCAGACGTAGAGGTGACTCTTTGCACTGAAGCTGAAGCTTTGCTCTCAGCTTCCTCGGATTTAGCTCTAGCTCGGTTGGATGACATTACTAAATGAAAAACACATTTAAAAATGATCAGCAGTTATCACACTATCACAATTCATATAATGGCATGTATATCTAGACTCGAATTTGCTACGTCAAATTCAAAAATCAGCTAAATCGTAGCTCTGATACCACTGAATGTAACACCCCTAACTCGTACCCATCGCCAAAATAGGGTTTCAGAGCATTACCAAAATATTCAGAACATTTTTCAATTAATTCATGCAAGTCACTATTCATTAACCGAGATTATTCATAATATCCCTTAATTGGACCCTCGAGGTATTATATGAGCATTAGAATCGAATTGGGACTTAATCGGGACCTCTAAGAATTTTTTTCACAAAATTACAAAATTTTTTCGAGGTACAGGGCTCACACACCCGTGTGGTCCAAGGCACACGCCCGTGTGACCTTGGGACACGCCTGTGTTAGAGGCCGTGTTCAAACCCGTGTAACTTTCTAACTTGCAAACACAGCCATGCCACATCCCCGTATGCTAGGCCGTGTGGTTAATTAATTTAATTCGAATTAGGCGCAGGTTTCAAACGGCCAAGACACATGCCCGTGTTCTAGGCCGTACGACACATACGGCTGAGATGCACTCACATGACACACACGGCTGAGACACATGCCCGTGTCTCTTCCCGTGTGTCCAATTCTAAGCATTTTATTTTTTAAAATTAAGGTGCAAGGGACACACGGCCTAACCACATGCCCGTGTTACCAGGTCATGTGTCACACACAGTCTAGACACACACTCGTGTGTCTGCCCGTGTGGACAAAATGAAGCCATTTCCTAACTTCATTTCACACTCAAAATCACCCAAACCTGCACATAGAAAACTCAACTAATTCCAACCATTTCAAGCGCTCCAATTGAACAAATACATCATTCATCAAGGCATACCATTTCATGCATACATCGTTACTAACTCACCTTAACTTAGCTTAGACATTAACAACATTTGATCACATGAACTTAGCATAACGCATGTGGATATATATAAATATACCATAATAGATTACTAAATCATATCCAAAATGAACAATCACTAGCCATTCCAATGGCTAGGTTACAAATGGCCTAATCACATACATTTCATCAAACATGTTAGTCACCAAACTATTCATATAAATCAAGTAACATAGATGAGCCCATCATGCAATATTCTTTCAAGTCATTATCATTTCATCTCAAAGCTCTCATGCAATGTCAAGAGTTATATGTCCGTAGAATCATTGAAATTTCGATGAAAGCTCAAGTAGTACACTCGAGGTATACGATTCATTAATTCGTCAATTCTTATCGAGGGTACCCATTAGGGTACTTAACCAATGAACACACTCATGAGCCACTTGCCGTATAACAAGATTACCAGTCCAAGCTAAATCCCTTTATATAGCGTATGCTCACAAGAGCTCAATTAGGGTTACCAGTCCAAGCTAAACCCTAATCATAACGTGTGCTCGAGAGGTATTATATTGGGGATTACCCGTCTGGGCTAAATGCTTTTTATAAAAAGTCATTGGGATTACTCGTTCGAGCTAAATCTCGTCCATAACAAATGCAAGACCTTATTAGTTTCAGGAAAGCATATACATTCATCAAAATTCAATATTCAATCGGGACTTAACCTATTTTTCATCATTTCAAGCATGTATCATTTTTTCATCATAGCATACAAATAAGCACATCAACATAAATCAAATTACATGCAAATAAAACATTCAATTAACATAATTACATGCCGATTAAGTTACACGAACTTACCTCGACACTTGTTCATGTAAAAGTCTATTAATCCAAAGTCTTTTCTTTTCCTCAATCTAACCTCGAATTGGTGTTGTTCGAATCTATGTAAATGAATTTAATCATTAATTTCATACATTTCATACTTAGACAGACTCAATTTACGTCCTAGGAAAAATTACCATTTTGCCCCTAACTTTCCAAAAATTTTGATTGTCCCTAGGCCCGAAAAATGAAACTTGTACAAATTACTCCCTATTCCAAGCCTAACCAACACCCCATTACAAATTTTCCAGCACATGTATTCATAAAATTTCAAAATTTTTCATCAAATTTTACAACTTTTCATTTGTCCCTAAATCATGTTTTCATCAAAAATTACTTTGTAAAAGTTGTTTATCTATCAATAATCTTTCATTTTCTACCATAAATTTCTAATTTCTACCATAATACATCTATGGCTCATTTTCATACCTTTATAACTTTTCAAATTAATCCCTCAAAGAGAGAGATTAAGCTATCTCGGTTTCAAAAATACCAAAATTACTAAAAACGGGACAAGGGAACTTACCCAATTAGGCCTTGATAGGGTTTCCATGTGTTTTTAGGTTGAAGATGATGAACATAATATGACATAATTTATTTTCATCTTTTAATTAATTAAGTATTTTGGTATTTCCAATTTAGTCCCTTGTCTTTTTCTATAATTCCATGGATGAGTCACCATAAATATCTACATACTTTTATTAATGGTCTAATTACCATATAAGGACCTTAAGTTTTGAATTTCATAGTTATTTAATCCTCATTGCTACTAGAATTCAACTTTCACATTTTACGCGATTTAGTCCTTCTCGTAATTAGGCACTAAATCGATAAAATTTCCATACCAAGATTTTCACACGTCCTTTCTATTATATTACGGGCCATATGGAAAAATAAAAATAAAATATATTTTGGATCGAATTTATGGTCCCGAAACCACTGTTCCAATTTCACTAAAAAATAGGTTGTTACATTTCCCTAATTTTTTGCATTTTATTCAATTTAATCCTTAAAATCGAAACAATCATATCTTTCATAGCCCCATTTTTCAATCTGATTTCTATATAATGCCTCTACAACCAATTAGCATCTATATTTATTAAAATTTTATGCTAAATTTGAAATAATTACACTTTAATCCCTGTACCCATAACTAACAAATTTTCCTTTACAAATTAGTCCCTATTCATATCTAAGCACCGAATCTATCAATTTAACACTAAAAGCTTTAATATTCAACAATGAAAATATTTCAAATCTTTAACAGCTTTGAAAATCAACACATGGGTTAGCTAAACTGAGCTATAACAATCTCAAAAACATAAAATTTACAAATATATATATATATATATATATTGATTTAAGCTTACCATGCAATGAGGTAAAACTTAGCCGAAAGTTTAACGGTTAACAATGACTTCCCTTGTTTCTTCTTGTTGCTTTCGGTGGGTAAAGATGAAAAACAAAAGATGATGACACCTTTTGTCATGTTTTGTTTTATCCTTTTAACATATATTAATAAATTAATTAATATTTCACATATAATTCACTCAAATATAAGCTACTAGTTGTACACCATTAAAAATAGTGGTATAATTATTATATTAATCCTTGGTTATATATTATTTAGCCTTTTTAACTAATAAAAACCAATAGTGATTAACATTTTTTGTAACACCCCTAACTTCTTTCCATCGTTGGATTAAGGTCACGGGCATTACTAACACGTCATACAATTAATCAATCATAATGACGCATATATATACTTGCCATTAACAATATAATATACAGGGGCAGGTCATAAACAATCAGATCATGTCATACTAGAATATTATACAATCAAATAATGATTCATACTATGCAATGCTAAATTTAGTATTCCACTGTCTACACTCTTATCACTATTTGTCCCTTCTTAAATGTCAGAATTCAGATACATACAAGACTATTCCAATTATTAGCATCAGAGTATTAGTCGATACTCCAACTACAATTGTCTTTTTAATTTATCTTCAATGATGTTAGTCGAATGCATTTAAATTAGGTTTTCTAATCCATCCCAATACAGAGTAAAAATTACTCTTACACCCCTATTTTGGATCTATGGGACCTTAAAAGTAGTTTAAAAATAGGCAGGGACTAATTTGAAATAATTTTGAAAGTTTAGGAAATAATTATAAAATTTTGATTTCAGGGGTCACACACCCATGTGGCCAGGCCGTGTTGTAACACCCCAAACCCGGCCTAGACGTTATAGCCGAATCTGTGATGTCACATTGGAGTGTTTTTCCAAAACACAAATTTGTGAAGACCCGTTCTACGTAAAACTTCTTTAGGTTTTTAACAAAAGTTTAGGTTGTTTGGTTCATCGTGCAATTTCTCCGCATGGGGCCCACAAGCCCATTGGGCCCACATGGCCCAGTTCGGCCCAGAATGGCCTAATACCGTTTCGGCCCATGAAATCTCTCATGGCCATTCCGTCAGCAACACGGTCTCGTTTCGCTACTAGGCCTGCCACATGAGTGGCCACATGCCCGTGTGAAGTTGACGGTGCACTCCTCGGTTTTTTGACTTTTTTTGTTCAACAGTGTTTGTAGTGTGATTACACACCTGTTGATGAGAGAATACCAATCTCCACGTACTCCAACCTATTTCAATAAAAGCTTTGGTTAGACACCTAACTCACTAGTTGAAAGAAACTCTAACCGAACTTGTACAAAGATCACTTATTATCGCCCTGCTTGAATGAGTGTAGCCTTAGTCCGCTTAGATCGCAAGCAAAAGTTGACAAAAGACTCCCTACTAACTATCTACACGACAATCAAAACTATTACTCGAGTTTGCCATACATATGGGTTGATTCAATGTATATTAGTCTAAAGGAACGCAACCCTAAAACAAGGGAAGGACTATTCAGCCAATACCAATCCAAGCCAAAATAACCTTAGTTCGAATCAATGACAAGGAATAACATTACCTCCGGTCAAGAACGCAAGAAAGGCTTCGATCGTTTCTGTAGCACTGGAGGGCTCCTTCACTCCTCGAAAGTTACTTTTATACCCGAAAACACCATAACCAAGAGAAAGAAGATCAGAATCAGCATTTAGAGAAATAGAGGAGAAAAGCCGGAAACAAAGATGCAAAGACTTACCAACCAATGTTTAGCTAAAGGAAACTGATTGAATAAAAGGGAAGTGAGGATAGAATCGAGAGAGAGATGAGGGTCGGAAAATGAAGGAGGGAAAGAGTTCTTTGGAATCAAAGCAAGGTTCGGCTATAGGGGAAAAGGGGGGTATACGGCCTAGACAAAAGAAGAGGAGAAAGAATTGAGAAGGAGAAAATAGTCAACCAATCAAGCACACTGCTGCAAAGCAAAACCAAAATAGGTCAACCCGAAAAGTACTATTCGGCCACCAAACAAAAAATATTCAAAATCAAGAAAAGAACAAGCAAAAGGTAAAAGTTACCAAAATAGAGAGCAACTAGAGCACAATTTCGGCACTATGGGAAAAGAGGTCCTATGACCAATTTTGCACAATGAGGAGTCCCACATTCGGCCAACTACTACTATCCCCAAGATCCACTCCCCAAATCTCTCCTACAATCTTTCAACCTACCGATTTGAATCTTTTTCAAACTCCTCCACAAATTCTGCTAGCAACAATCTTATTCAAACTTATTCAATCTCTTTGTGTTTCAGTCAAACATAACCTCCTCCCATGGCCATCAGCAAAAATAAATCACTCCCTTGCCCATTATAAGATTCAAACTTCAGACCTCCTGATAACACTCTACACGCCACTTCCCCTAGACCAGTAGGCTTTTTATGACATGTTTTACCCACATTTAATTAAAATTCTACTGTCTAAAGACAGTGCTTATTCCTTTAAAAACAAAACTTTTTGCACATGCCCCGGCTTGAACCCAAGACTTCTCAGACACTTCCTAAAGCACTTAACCACTAAAGCAGACATGCATTTGTGTCACTTTGTTGCACAATTAAATATTTATGTGCAATCTCCTAACTGCACCCACTCCAAACTTAAAACTTCTAGGCCCAAAATTTGGGCATTACACGAGTGACTCTCTAATTGGGTCACACACCCATGTGTGTTGCCCGTGTGTGACACACTCCTGTATGGCCAGGCTGTGTGCACCTAAAAGTACCTTAAAACTCAAGTTTACCATTTCCTACTTATTTGGGAACTAACAAACCAATTACCAATTGTTTAACCTATTCAAAACACGATTAAACATGCCCAAAATACACCAAATTCAACACCTAATATGCCTAATGTAACGCCCCTTACTCGTATTCGACGCAGAAATAGGGTACGAGGCATTATCGGACTTAAACATACACATTCATACAAAATCAGGCCATAAAATTTCCATACAATTTAAAACTTTTCAATCACATACAAATTGTCCCTTTTAAGAGCCTACAAGGCTCAAAACATACATCGGGAGCGATTCGAGACTAAACTGAGAACTTTCAAGACTTCGGGATTACTTAGAAAATTTTCATGTTTGGAAGAGTCACACGCCCATGTGGGTAGGCCGTGTGGTCACACACGCCCATGTGGCTTGGGACAAGCCCGTGTGCTTAGCCTGTGTAACTCTCTTACAATGACATCATCAACTAAATACGGTCACACGGCCAAGTCACATGCCCATGTGCTTAGGCAAT
Source organism: Gossypium anomalum (assembly GCA_025698475.1). Lineage (NCBI taxonomy): Eukaryota > Viridiplantae > Streptophyta > Magnoliopsida > Malvales > Malvaceae > Gossypium > Gossypium anomalum. Next base: position 51,800,775 of record CM046966.1, on the reverse strand, counting down.
GTGTCGAATTAAATTCCAAAAATTAAGTGCAGACTTTACACGGCCTAGGCACACGCTGATGTCCTGAGGCCAAGTCCTTCACACGGCTGAGACACAGGCCATGTCTCTGCCCGTGTTTTTACTACTGGCATACTGACTTGCATAATTAGGGTGCAAGGGACACACGGCCGAATCACACGCCCATGGGGCAGACCGTGTGTCACACACAACCTAGACACCCGTGTGCCTACCCGTGTGGACAAATTCTGGGCTATTTTCCAAGCCAATTGCCACCCTTAAACATTCACATACTCAATCCTACTTCATAGCATGCAACATAACACAATTAATTTCACAAGCAAACACCTTCATAGTTATTCCATGACTTGATAATGTGGACATATCACATACTCTAATCACCATGCTACTATAGGGCATTCCACACCAATTTCATATTTATTTATCTTTATGATTCTTTTTTCAAGTTACCCAAATACACTATAATTATGTTCATGCCTATTAGTCCCCATTTATTCTTTAAATACATATACCAATCATCTCACATAGTATCCACAAGCATCCAACCACATCAAGCATAAACACATTTGCATGCATGCATAAATAATTAGGGCTACAACCCAAATAATCAATATGAGCCACCTCTCATGACCATATACAAAATAATCCCAATACCATCATGAGCCAACACATTTGGCTATTCAATATGACACATAACAAAAAGGCCAAGTCCCTATACATGTCATATTCAAAATGATAAGACTAACTATACCCAATGCAATTGATAGTGTGATCGAGTCTCCGACGTTCCACGATCCCCGAGTTAGCTTGGCAACACTATAAGAAAAGGAAAAGAAAAGAGGGTAAGCTTTAAAACTTAGTAAGTTCATATGCAAATAAAGTGCAGCCTAAACAAGCATTAGTCATTCATTTAATATAATAAACATAATCTTACATTTTATCAGATCTCTTAAACTTATTCTTCATATACATCTATATATACATATTCATACCACATGTTCATCATGTCTCATGTTATTCTCATGAGCTCGATGTACATACCTGTGCTCACTTGTACACAATAACTTACTTTCTCGTCTTCGACAGATTACTCATTGAAGTTCCTTTAGAACTACCCATTGAACACTTGGAATACTATTGGATACATAGAAAGCTCGCACATAAGTGCCACATTCATAGCTAAAGCTACCTCATATCACATATCACATGCTGCTCGCTTTCGAGCTACTTACGGGTCTGCTCATATAGGCTATTAGGTATCCGCAACACATGCCAGACTACCCCGCCACCGATAGAATATACGAGGCCAGTACCCGGATGCCAAAACATGTGTCATATATATATCACGAACTCAGACACAACTTAATGAGTTTGAATGCCACATACATCATGAACTCAGACACAACTCAATGAGTTCAGATCACATAGTTCCTAGTGACATGTCACTTGTATCCCTAACTATTCCTAAGGTTCAAACGGGATTCTTTGATACCACATTTCTATCGAACTTGCTGGTAACATTGATTCCAATACCCACTGTAACACCCCAAACCTGGCCCAAACGTTACGGACGAATTTGGCGCATCATATTGAAGTCTTTTAGCGAAAACAGTGTTTTCATTGAAAACTCGTCTTAAAATAAAAGAAACCTTAACTACCTTTTAGAAAATAACTCATTTCAACCACTTGTTTAAAATATATGATTTTATGAAAACATGTGATTTTAAAATGTAGTCGCAGAAACGTAGAAGAGACATACTATAGATTAAGAAACCATGCTTAGCTTCTTATAATTACGTCACATAAAAATAATAATCCAAATAATAACAAAATGGAAGGCCTTATTACAATCTAGTCTGCAATCACTTAATAATCAGAAACTTATATGCTTTAAAATGAAAAAAACAAAACTAAAATGTCTTGCTAGCTGGCCACCCAGAGTCCCTCCAAACATCGAACCTTGTACTGAGCATCACCTGAAAATAAAATAAAAGAGAGGGTGAGTTTTCGAAAACTTAGTGTGTATAACCCTCATCAAACAAACATGAAACAAACAAATCATTTTGGGCCTAAGCCCAATTCAAATACGGTGGCCTTTGGCCTCAGTAGAGCCTGAACCCATGTCAATTTCCACATATCACATTTAACTGGGCCAAGCCCTTTTCATAATCCAATCATGACGTATGTATGCAAATGCTTATATCCCCATCCAACTTGTACACCCCCTTTCAAACCAACACTTATTGTGGGGAGATACTCGACCCACCCATCCTTATTACAACCCAGTGTGGAACCAGTGCGGCCCCACTTAATGATGTAGCATAGCTACTTATAAACGGTGTAGCACCGGTTACGGCACTACTTAATGGTGCAGCAAAGCTGCTCTGTGGCTAAAAAGCCATCGGTGGATCCACAGTCGTCGAGCAACCATGCGATCCTTATACACTTCCTCCAATCATAAACCCAGCCCATATGCAACATAATAATGTATGGATGCAGCATATATCATACAAAGATCATACTCATAACACATAGGGGTATTTCAGTAATTTCTCTAGTATATGGGTATTTTGGTAATTTCTTAGTAGTATGGGCCTTAATTATGAACTTTGGCCCGTCAACAAGTCCTCGTTGGCCAAAGTGAACAGACACTGTGCACCAGGTAAGATTCTAGAGAAGAGGAGGTGGGTCATTAAGACCGTTTAAATACCAAGCTCTCCCTAGATCCAATCCTGGACATGCATATGCCCATTGCCATACTTTACCCTTATGACTTGTCCACAGACAAATTTGATAAATTAGTTAAGTTTTATGCTACTTAAGGATTTTTAGAAACTAGGCCTACAAGTCCATGACAAAATCCTAGTAGGTCTACAGGCTTCCATACATTCATATGGCCCATCAGGCCCAATCACATTTATACGGCCCATTAGGCTCAATCAAACTTATATGGCCCATCAGGCCCGCACCCAATCCAAACATCCAACAAACTTAATCAGCTCATCACATATTACCAAATTATCAACTTTTGCTTATTTGGACTCACGGGCTCGTCGGGCCCATTTGGCCCATTCTGGCCCACTTGGCCAAAACGTGAGCCAAGTCCATGAGATCTCTCATGGGGTCCCTGGTATCGTATCGAACACCCTCTTACAAGTGTTCGCGCACTCGCAAGACTACCGTATCCAAACTTTCAGCTTTTCGATATTTTGACATTTTGGTATTTCAGCATTTCGACTTTTCGGCATTTCAAAATTTGTCGATCTACTGTGTGTGCGAAGTGTGTGTACACACTTCGTAATCGAGTGTGCTGCGATTCCCTTAGTCATAAACCTTGAACACCAATCCCTAATAGCTTCTCCTTGATAACGTATTCCCTAGATTAAAACCGCAAAACACCTAAGCAGCAATTCGGCAAAGAGCTAAAATCTGAGATCCAATACTAATTCCCTACCAAATTCAATTAGAAAGAGTGAGGGAGAGGAGTAATCGGTATTAATAATACTAGCTGAAAAAGAGATAAGGTACTTACACCAAAAGAGCAATCGGCCCATGGGAGATTTGGCTTTTCTGCTTTTAAACTAATATGGTGAATAAGGTTTATTCGGCACAAATTAAAGAAGAAGAGTAGAAGAAGGAATCGGCTAACCTAAAGGGTAAATCAAAAGAGAACTGAGGAGAGAAAGAACAGAAAAAGAATAAGCTAGCAAAGATGGAAAAGCCAATTGGCACTTTAAAAAAAATTGAAGAATTTGGCATTAGCCTAGGATCCCAAACTCAGCACATATTTATAGCCTATAGCCAAATTGCCTGACCCTCAATTCCCAATTCAGCTCTATCACTTCCCCCTTTTCATCTCCTCATTTTTCTCCCTGATAACTCCCCAATCTATTTCCTAAATTTTTTCTCCTGAACACTCCCCTTAGAGTCCATTTTCACTCCACTTCCAACCTTCTAGAAGGCCAAAATTAAACTCCTAAAAATACTAAGCTAGGATTCGAACCTAGGATCTCTTTGCTAGCCACTAACGCCACCTCCCTACACTCTAAGTGGCGTCACTTAGCCACTCCACCACAAGGCTTTTTGATGCCATTTTCTCCTATTTTTATTTAAAAGCCCAACTACTCATAACCCTGGTTCTTTTAATAATTAAATTAAAATTCCTCCACCACAAAACTCGAACCCAGAACTTCTCCAACACACCTAGACACTCCAAATTCATTAAACCCTTAAAGCCAACATATCATTTGTCATTTTCTTGCTCACTTAAAAATTTTATGAGACCTAAAGCCCAAAGCCCAATTCCTCTAGGCCCAAAATTCAGGGCGTTACACCTATAGTACCAATCACTTAATTCATGGAATAATCAAAGTATAATTCATGATAAAGTGTAGGCAATAAACACATGATACAACATCATATTAAATATGTAGACACTTACCATACATGCAATATTAAGGCATTTACAGTATAGAGCATGTTGTTATTTGTAAATGAACTTACCTCGGTACAAAATGATAAAAACGAGTCTAATCTTCGTAAACTTTAGTTTTCCCTTGATCAAGACCCGAATCACGTTACGTTTTTCTTGATAATCAAGCTTGAAATGTTCAAAACCTTATCTATGGAGAGCATCAAATTTTTGGCACCCCTTGGAGAAGATAGACACCATTTTTGACTTGATTTTTCCCATTTTATTCTTTTATTAACCAAATGACAAAAATGCCCTCAAGGCCTTTCTTTCAAATTTTTCCTATTCATGCCCATTTTTGTCCAAAATTTTAGAACTTGGTCAAACTGCTATTTAAGGACCTCTAATTAATGATCCAATGCAATTTCATGCTCAAAGTTTCTAGAACATGTATTTTGCAACTTATTCAATTTAGTCCCTAACTTCAAATTGGACACTTTAGGCATAAAATTTCTTCATGAAATTTTTACACAAACATGCATTCATATCATGGACCATCAAATAATCATAAAATAATTATTTCTACTTCAGATTTATGGTCTCAAAACTACTATTTTGACTAGACCCTAAATCGGGATGTTACACCTAACCAATGTACCCTCATTGGTACCACATTTTATATGTTCAAATCATATCATCCATGCATCATTCAAATCAAAGTTATAAACATGCCAAAATCAATCAATTTAGCCTAGCTTATAACTACCTAACACATCAAACTTAAATTCACATATAACTAACAAGTCTTGGTTCAAATCAAGATGCCAATTTATGGCTCCAAACATAAACATATGTTTATATAAATATTAAACCAACTTTATACTTAAACTCAAATACATCCCACATACCAAATTCACTAACAACCAAATACATCCTAGGTACATGCCATTACAAAAGGTAAATGTAACACACCTTACCCGTGTTCGACGCCGGAACAGGGTAGAGGCATTACCGGACTTAATCATTCACAAACATACAAAAATCGGGCTACAAAATTTCATTTCATATCAAAACTTTTCATACACATGCATAACGTTCCATACACGGGCCTACGAAGCCCTCAACATGCATTGAAAATAGTTAGGGACTAAACCGAGAACCTTAAAAAGTTTTGGGACAACTTAGAAAATTTTTCCATGAACAAGGTCACACACCCGTGTGGACACAAGGACATGCCCGTGTGCCTTCGACACGCCCGTGTCCTCAGGCCGTGTAACTCTCTGACTATGATGTCAGTGAATGAATTGAACCACACAGCCAAGCCACACACCTGTGTGCTAAGGTCGTATCCCCCACATGGTTGAGACACACGGCCGTGTGTCAGCTCGTGTGGCCAACACTTAGGCTATTTTCCAAACCTTTAAGTTACCCTTAATCCTTCACATATTTATTTCCATATTACACAATTAATTCATGGCTATGACTATTTAGATTTGGTCATAAAACATTCATCATGCACATATGTCTTAATACCAATCATGCATGCCTTACAAGCATAATCACATCACAAGCACTAGAACTTAGCATGGATAGATAGATTTACAAACCATAATAACTATGAGCCACACCTCATGGCCATATATAAGTAACTTAATATAAGCCAATACCTTTGGCTAATCATAATAACGGCTAACATAAAAACTAAGTCCCTATACATGCCACTCACACAAAAATGCTTAACATATATAGGTCAATACTTCAAAAGGGATCACTTGATAGTGTAAGAGTATGCCCAAAGATCAATCATGAGATGGTTGTAATAGCATATTTGATTCACCATGTTATTAATATAAGGCGTTTCCATTATTATTTCAGTTTCTTTTCTATGTGTATAAATAAACTGTTTTATAATAATGTCCTGAGAACAATATGATTATTCTTAAAAGATCCTTAGTCAAGTATTATTGTTGACTAGGACAACAATAATGCATTAAGACTAACATGTAGTTGATTGATGATAAAGAGTTGTCATTGATATGGAGTGTCAAAATCAATGCATGAATATGTGTGTTAGAGAACAACATATTGGACTGACCCGCTATGAGTATGTTTCTTGGATTATTATGTAATTGTCACAATATTACTCATAGTGATTAATATGTATATGATCCTCAGACTTGAGATCATCATTATCCAAACATCGTGAGTTGTATATTTTGATACAGTCAAATGTACACCGTAACTGGTTGTTCTATAAAGGCTGATGTTGGATATACCACAATCTATGCAGAGAGATATGGTTGATCAATATAGAATAAGTCCCTCCTACATAATGGGAGTAATATCTTAGGCCACTTGATTGAGTGAGACTAGAAATGCATGGCCATGCTCAAATAAGTTGATATGAGATGCGTAATAGTTCAGTTTAGACCCTAGTCAGAATAGTGGTTTCGGAACCACAAATCTGAGTCTTAAAAAAATATTTTAATATTATTTTCTGTGTCTGTTATATATGAATTTATATCTGTGAAGTTTCTGTGATTTAATTTGTCTGTTTCTGTGGTTAATTATGAAAAATGATTTAATCACATAAAAGGAGAAATTAGCACGCTACATGTTCAATATATGTTTTTGAAATGGCTTTGGACTAATAGATCCTTATATGGTTAATAACCCATGGAACCATTGAGTGGACAATAATGGCCTTTCTTAACATGAATTATATGGTTATTTTATAAAGGATAAAATAGTAAATGGTGTATTAAATGATGTATAATAAAACAAAGTATGAAAATAAACTATTTTCTATGTGTGCTTGCCGAAAATTCCAAGCAAAATAAAAGAAAAAAAGCTTTAGGGTTTTGGCACTTGCAAGCATCAATTAGGTATGTGTTTTTAATCGATTTTTGATAATTTTTACGTTTCTGTGATCGTTGTTTCATGTTCTTCAAAGCCATGTCTGAATTTAAGTTTCTGTTAAAGATTTCATGAAATGCTATTGTTGATATCATGAGTTTTGTGATGTTCTTGGATGAATTTTGAAAGCTTGGTAGATAATTTATAAGTTTTGTCTTTGAATTTTGATGAAATAGAGCTATTTGGGCTAATTTGTGAAAATCGGGTTTAGAGGGATTAAATTGTGAATTAAACTACTATTTGGGCTTGTATGGAAGCTATGTATATTTGGCTAAGCTATAGCTTTGGTGAATTTTGCATAATTATGATTTTGTGAAAAATGGACTAAATTGTCAAAGTTTGAAAATATAAGGGTTAAAATGCAAAGTGCCTTAAATGTGTGTATCTGGATTAAATTGAATGAAATGAATGATTGAATGGTTGAATTTGCATTGTATTAGATCAAGAACAAAGAAAATCGGACTTAGATCGAGGGAAGTCCAAAATAGTTGAATAGTCGACTCATTCCATCTGAAATCTGTACGAGGTAAGTCGAACTACAATTACGTGTTAAATTGACTAAATCATGCGTATATAAACTGTAATCTGTATTGGACGGCCTTGAGAGCCTTATGAATAAACTCCGATAACATGTTGGTGTCTAAAAAGCTCTGTATGTTTCCTGAAAGAATGTTGACATTGATCTGAGATATCGTGTAAGATCGTGTCTGGGACACAGGCCTCGATTTGAGATTTCGTGTAAGACCCTGTCTGGGACAGAGGCTTCGATACTGAATTACATGTAAGACCACTTCTGGGACGTCGGCATTGTACCTGTCTATGAATATCTATTCCGTTTCTGAATTGTCCGATGATAAAGTATGAGATATGGAAATAAATATATGGAATGTATAATTTATACAGGTACGTCTGTATCGTACTAGATTTCTGAATAGAAAAGACTTTGTTTCTGTAAAGTAATGAAATATTCCATGAGACTGTTGTGAATTCTGGTTATTGACTTTTACTTATATGCTATATTATTTTGGGTAATTGTATTTGACTTACTAAGCTCTTTGTAGCTTACTCTGTGTGATTTCTGTCTGTTTTACAGTTATCGTAGCTACTGAAGGCTCAGGATAGTCGAGGATTGTCACCACACTGTCAAACTTATTTTGGTACTTTTGAAAGTGTAATTATTTTAAGTATGGCATGTATAGGCTAGAATGTCTAAGTACGTAAGCTTGATATGTATATAAGTTATGCCATAGGCTAGAATGTCTAAGTACGTAAGCTTGATACGTAAGCTTGATATGTATATAAGTTATGCCATGTGAATTGGCTAGCAAATGATAAGTTTGTGCATAGTTTTGATGTATGTTTGTAATGTGCTATGTTCTAATGTGATTTGGTCATCTTTAAGCATGGAATTAGTTGAAATTTTTGGTATGAATGTTGTATATTATTGCTTGTGGGATTGGCCCCAAAAAGGGGCGACAAATTGGCTTAAACCAAGCCTGCATTGTGCCATACAGTCAGGGAACACGGGCGTGCCTTGTAGCAGTGGGCTTAAGTTAGTAGCTAGCTAAGTATCACACCGTCATGGCACACGACTATGTCTGTTGGCCGTGTGAAAAATTCAGTATAGGAACTCTTTTTGACATGGTTGGATCACATGGGTGTGTCTGGTGTCCGTGTATGCCACACGACCTAGTCACATGGGCGTGTGACTTTAACAGTTTTGAAAGATTTGGATATTATTTGAAAGATTTGGATAATTTTTGAAAATTCTAAATGTGTTCGGTTTAGTCCTGACCTTTCTTAAATGTATGTTTTTAGGTCTCGTAGACCATCTTAAGGGATGAATTGTTGATGAATGCCTATGTATTAAGGTTATATGATATCTATGATTCTGTATGGTTTTGTAATGTTCTGTCTGTTCGGTATTGCCCCTTACCTATTTCGGCGACGGTTACGGGATAGGGGTGTTACAATATATCATACTTATTTGTGTATCATAGTCTACTCAAGATATCAAGAAACATAAGATGGACTATGCAAGTGTGACTATTCCATGACTTGTGTTCATTTCAGAGATAAAGGACTTAAGGATTAATGCATGAAAGGTAAATCACAAAAGGTTATGTCGAATCATGACTTCTTGTAACTTAGGTAGCAATGATGCATTGCTAGATGCCACTCATTGTATGTAACATTAGAATCGTTCTAGTATTACTGTTAACGTTACAAAAGCCTACAGGGTCACACCACATGGTTGAGATGATCAGAATAAAACGTAGTTGGTTTTGTGTGTGGTTGTCACATGAATTAAATTAATTATAGAATTAATTTAATTGGGCAATCAAATATCGAACATATTATATGTACAAGGATCTTGTACACATAATGAGAACATAATTCTATTAATATATGAATTTGGTTCGTATATAAATTTAAATAAATATAGTTTACCGAAATTTTTGTTATAATTAATGTAATTATAATTTTCGGTTAAAAATAATTATATTTATTTATTTTAAAATTTTGTAAATTAAGATTCGATATAAATATACCAATTTAAAAAGGGGGTTACACAAGGATTAAAACTACCCCAAAAACCTAGTTTTATGGTCTAGCAGCTGTCAAGCAAAGAAATCTCTCAAAACAGTTTTGGGGACTTCTTCCGTTCATTGTCAACTGGGTGGATTACGTAGAGGTCGGCATCTGAAAAGTTGCGACTTGGTTCGATAGTGATTCTGAATTCTCGCTGCTGAGGCATCGCTGTCTACTCAGATTGAAGTTTCGGTAATTTTGAAATCATCATTATAATTTCATTTTTCCCGATTCATTCCTCACACATGGATCTATGGTTTAGATTGCCATAATTTTATTTTTTCGCTGCGCCTTGGGGGCACTGGCATTCCAGCAGATAGTGTGATGCTACCTCCGACGATCTCCAACCCCGAGCTATCCTATCAACACTAAAGAAAAGGAAAGGAAGGAAGTAAGTAAGCTTGCTTAGTAAGACCGTATGAAAATAATAAGCAATTTATTAACTTGCTTCTCAAGGTAATACAACCATATTTGTACTTTTATTTGTGTTCAGGTCAAGCTGTTTTCTTGAGCCACAGTCACTAAATTATTTATATCTGGAGCAACAGAACTTCAAATTAATATCTGCTAATTTTTCCTATAAAATTGTTAGAATTTTTGGTCTAGCCAATCAGTACAGTTTATTCTTTAAAGTCACCCCTATTTCACTGTCTGACAGTTCCGATCCCTCTTCACTAAAAATTAATTATCTCTTTCTACGGGATTCAGATGATATTCCCTTTTGTTTCTGTTGAAAATAGATTCATTAAGGATTCTAAGCATATAAATTATAACCCATAATTATTTTTTTTACAACTTTTAATGATTTTCTCAAATTGGAATAGGGGATTCAAAATCATTCTGACTCTGTCTCACAACAATTCAAATATCTCATAATATGAACTTCTTTTGCTTACACCATTTCTTCTATATGAAACTAGACTCAATAAGATTTGATTTCATATTTTATTCAGCCTCTAATTTGATTTCCACAACTTTTGGTGGATTTTTAAAGTCGAACTGCTACTGTCCCAAACTGTTTCAATGCTAATTTTACCTCTTCATAATTATCTTTAAATAGGCTTTTACGCCAATCAATTTATCTTTCCTTATTCATTAGGCCACAAGGTGAAGGGTAAACATATCATGTCCCAATTTAATTCGAACTAACAGCCTCATACATAATCATCAATCAAATTTATGACATAATTACCCACCATAGGTATCGACCTAATATTTACAAGGTCGTCACAAAGTTATTCTTATGAGTATGACTTACTCATTTGCATTCTTACCAAAAGTCCAATATGCATCAAGCTCATCACTCATGAATTTTTTAGTACATACCTGTACCCTTTCAACATGGTCATAAACTTAGCTTACTCATTTTCATAGCTAGAACTTACTCGTATCATTCTTACCATCAGGGCAACATAACTAGACTCATATCTCAAGAGTTCGAATAAGAACATGTACCACTCACAACATGATTATATCCTTCCATATCATTATCGTGAGCCTTAAACTAACTCGTGAACCATTTTGGAATACTAATAGATATCCGATAAGCCTTACACAAGAGGATGAATTGTCGATGCCATGTTCCAGACATGGTCTTAAACTGTCTCACATGTCGAGGCCGATGCCATGTCCCAGACATTGTCTTACACTAGCTCTCATCTCAATGTTGAGGTCATGTCCAACATGGTCTTACACTGGCTCTCATATGGAGGTCGACGCCATGTCCCAAACATGGTTTTACACTACCTCACAATCAACGCCGATGCCATGTCCAACATGGTCTTACACTGGCTCTCATAATCAACGTCGATGCCATGTCCAACATGGTCTTACACTGGCTCTCATAATCAACACCAATGCCATGTCCAACACACTGGCTCTCATATAATATAGTTGATGCCATGTTCCAAACATGGTCTTACACTGGCATATGAAATGTGGCCGATGCCATGTCCCAAACATTGTCTTACACTAGCTCATATGTCACCCCAAATGTCATGGCATGGATATCCAATCTATTCCTCGATTCAATCGGGACTCTACTACATTAAATTTCATCATGCATTTTCAATCATATTATGCAAAATTAATCATTCAACACATAAAAATGATAAAGTTACCTTACTTACGTACAACTTAAACATTTCAATGGAATATCATATTCCATCCAATTTCCAATGTATTCAATCATCACATAAATGTTATTAACATTTGGCATCACTTTCTCATACTCAATATCATCAACATATAATTTAATACAATCATAGCAAGATAAATTTCAAGTATATTAACAATAACATGGATAACAGGCTTATTTAGTCACACGGACTTACCTCGAATGAAATTTTGGCTAATTATTCCATTTTAGTCCATAACATCGTACCTTCCGATTTAAGCTCGAATCTCAATTTTCTTGATCTAAAACAATAAAATCCACTACTTTAATCATCATATTAACCAATATATTTCATAATTTATACTTTGGCAAAATGACTATTTTGCCCTTAGACTTTCACAAAATTTAAAATTTTGCCCCTAGGCTCGTAAAACGATTTTTATCAAATTTTCTCACCAACCAAGCCTAGATGAATTCTTTTTATACTAAAAGCGACCCAAAATTTCAATTATTTCTTACAATTGTCACACATTTTATAAACTTTACAAAATGGTTCATTTAAGGTGTTTTCATGAAAATCCTTTCACAAAAGTTGTTTATTAAACAACCAAGATTCATTTTCTTTCACAAAGTTTTAGCAAATATTACAAATTCTCTCATGGAAAAACCCTATACTTTCAACCATTTTGCAAAATAGTCTTCTCATTAGCTAGCTCATGCTACAAGGGTCCCAAAAGTACAAAAATCATCAAGAAAAGCCATCAAAATCACTTACTTTTAAAGGATATAAGTGGCTGATATTTTTTAGCTTTCAAAACCCCCTATTTGCTGGTATTTTAGGTGGAGAAGAACATGAGAAAAAGATGATATCATTCTCTCTTTATTTTATTTTATTTCTAGCCATTTTAGTCACCAAAACTCACCTAACTTTGACAACTTTCTTCTTTTTGTCTCTATGGCCGGCCACCACTAATTTAAAGGCCTATTTGCAATTTAAAGACCCCCAATTATGGTTCTCTATCTATTTAACACATTTGGGTAGCAAAACAAAACTTTTGCCCTTTATGCAATTTAGTCCTTTTTCTCAATTAAGCTCACAAACACTAAAATTAATTCACCAAAATTTTCATGGACTTATGTAATCATGCTATGACTGTAACGGCCCAATTTTGGGGCTAGTTGGAATAGTGGTCTCGGGACCACAAATCCAAAGTCAAAAAATTATTTTTTATTATTATTTTAAAGTCATAGCATGTTTATATTAGTGCATGAAAAATTTGGTGAGTTAATTTTAATGGTCGTGAGCCCAATTGCGAGAAAGGACTAAATCGCATAAAGTAAAAAAGTCTTGAATTGATAGCTAAGGGTGTTAAAAATTGTCATGAACCTTAATTTGGGGGTCTTTAAAGGACAATTAGACCCTTTCATAAGATCTTGGCCGGCCATAGGAGACAAAAGGGTTGAAAAGTCAACATTAGGTATGTGATGACATAATATGTGTTATAATAATTCCCTAAGAGTTTAGCCTTCATCTTTTTCATTTTCTTCTTTCCTTCTTGACCAAAAATACCAGCCGTAGGAAGGTGTTGAATCTTGAAATTTTGCAGCAACTTATCATCTTTAAAGTAAGTGATTTCCATACCCTTTGTTGAAGATTTTTGCATTTTTAGAACCCTTATAGCATGAGCTTTTAAATGAGGAGACTATTTTGCAAAATGGTTGAAAGTCTAAGGTTTTTCCATGAGAGCATTTAGGATGTTTTCTAAAATTTTTTGGAAGAAAATGAGTCTTGGTTGTTGAATAAACAACTTTTGTGAAGGAATTTTCATGGAAAACACCTAAAAGGACCATTTTGCATAAGTTGTAAAATAGTTGATAGATGTGTGAAATAATGGAAATTTTGGATTGCTATAAGAGTAAAAAGGGTTCAGCTAGGCTAATAATATGAATAAATTTGATAAAAATTGATTTTCGAGCATAGGGGTAAATGGTCATTTTGTGAAAGTCTAGAGGCAAAATAGTCATTTTGCCCAAATATGAAATTTTGAGTGTCTAAATCGATATGCTGATGAAATAAATGAATTTTATTAATTTAGATCAAGAGAAGCATGATTCAGGTCTTGATCGGGGTAAGAACAAAGTTTACGAGGATTATGCTCGTCTTCATCATTTTGTATCGAGGTAAGTACATATGTAAATAATGTGTTAACGAAGCTTACTTTAAAATACTTTGATAATATACATGTGTAATTGGCTTATTATGTATCTAAAGTTTATTTGTTGCCATGAATGTGTAAATGACATGTTATTTGAGTAAATTACATTGCGAGCAAATGCAATGCTATTCGGTTAGATGTGGAATCTCGTTGAACCTTAGACATAGCATAGGATACAAAGGGGTATACTATAAAAATTGTGTGGTCTGAACTCATGACTTGAGTCTGAGTTCATGAGATGAATGTTGTATGTAACGTGGGTCTGGGTACTGACTTTGTGTATAGTCCCGTGAGTGGCTCAATGAGCGAACGTTACCTGATAACCATGGGGGTCCAGGTCCTGACTTGATAAAAAGGCCCATGAGTAGCTCAAATGTGAGTGTTTCATAGCACAAGGTAGCTCTGGCTACTTATATGACATTGAGATGCAAATTCCCCGTGTATCCATATGTGTTCTGAGAGTTCAACGGGTAACTCGAAGATTTAGTTGGTGAAAACTTTGATGAGATACGTATACCAAACTCATGGAAAGGACCTGAGTAAGGGACAAGATGCATCAAGTATACATGAATGAAAGGAAGAGTAAGATAGAGATGTTAAGTGATTTATATCTTTTACGTATGATAAATTTAATTTTGTTAGTTAGCCATAATGTGTTGGCTCACATGATGAATATGATACTCATTTTGTATAAGGACATGGATGATGGTCAATACTTATTTTGATTTATAAATAGAAAATGATATTTTCATGGATGAGTAAATTTCATAAATGAAATGTTGTCCGTTGTGGCTATTTTGGCTATGTGATGTGCCCTTATGTTAGTATAGAGTGATTTTTATGCAGGTTACATAAGTAAAGATGATAAAAAGGCTTGGTAAATAGCCTTATTTTGTCCACACGAGTAGGCACACGAGCGTGTGTCTAGGCCGTGTGCGACACACAGTCCACCACATGGGCCTGTGATTTGGCGGTGTGTCCCCTGCACGTAAGAATTGCAAGTCAGTATGCATGGTAGTAAACACACGGGCAGAGACGCGGCCGTGTGTCTCAACTGTGTGAAGGGCATGGCCTAGCACACGGGCGTGTGCCTTGGCCATGTGGCCCTTAAGGATTGCTGACGTCAAAAATAGAATGTCCAGGTTTTTCGGGCATGTCATGGCCGTGTGAAGGACACGGGCGTGTGCCAGGCCGTGTGAAAACCCCTGTAGGTGTGTATTTAGAATTAATTCCATTCAGGTAAAGGACACGGGCGTGTTCCTGTGTTGCTTAGGCCGTGTGAACTACACGAGCAAATAGCATGACCATGTTGAAATGTCACACGGGTGTGTTGCCCCTCCCACACGGGTGTGTGCCCCTGTGTTAAGTGTTATTTTCAGAGTTCGTTTAAGGACCCGAATTGATTCCAAATGGGATCCAATGGATGTTTCGAGCTCTAGAAGCTCTATTTAAGGAGTTTATAGATAAAATCAAAAAAAAATAATTTGACCATGTTTTGATGTTATGAAAATGTTTATATGCATAAGTTTAAGTTAGGTAATGCCTCATATTCCGACCCGGCGTGGGGCACGGGTATGGGGTGTTACAATGACACATAAAATAACATTAAAAATAATTTCTCCAACCTCAGAATAGTGGTTTCGAAACCACTATTCTGACTAGGCCCAAAATCGGGTTGTTACAGTAAACATCACCATATTTGAGATCGGGATCGTTGTTAGATGCTGAGTCAGCGATCAAAAGAGAAGTACCTAACCTGCGCACGAAAAGCAAAATCATATGTTGAGTAAAACTCAATGGTATTTCTATAATCCAAACATTTAAAGACATAATAATACATGAATGCTCAAACTGAATTATTCAATCACATTATTAATTAAGCATAGCATTACAAGATATCCTAATTTCAATTTCAATTTCATACATATTAATGCATTTTTTCATGTTGTATTCAATTTTTTTCACATGAATTCATACTTGATTTGGCTTTAACAACTATCTCAATTCACATTTGATTATATAACTTATATATTTCATTTGCTCATAACATATCTCATTTTTCATTTTTCATGTTTCAATTCACTATCTCATTTCCATTCCACATACCATGCCATTTCAATATCGATTATAGAACTTTATTATTTAATTACCCCTATTAACACGACTTGGACTTGGACAGATACATGGATTCAACCAACACACCAGTTTGGCACCTAGTGCCTCATCGAAAATATCTGAAATAATAACTGCGTCCAACGCTATATAAATTGACACACAGTGTCTCATCGGTTAAACCGAAGCAAATTGGCACCCAGTTCCTCATCGACTCGAAGTCGAAGAAACCCCTGAACTCTTCCTATCTTATGGCATGCCATCTATATCTAACTTAGCTCGATACAGTTAATAGAGTTTCATTTCACTTTTCAAATGCAACCAATATTCAATTCTCATATTTGCACATTATCACATTTAAACATATATTCATTTCAATTTCCAATTACTCAATGCATTCATAACATATGCCAAATCAATCCAAATTCAATCAACTATAAATTTAATTCAATTGTAAAACATAATAATTCTCACCTCCAATGCTTACCATATGCTATAAATCAAAATGCAATAATTTACAACTTAGTTCAGATTATAGAAACACAAACCGTAGATTCTAAGCTATTCGACATCAATTTTATCCTTCCCCTTTTTAGTCGAGGATTTCGGTACGACGTTAGCTACGTAATTAAAACAATTAAAATACATTAATACAACACAATTCAATTCCACATTAAATATTTAAATTTTTACTCAATATTTGCTTAAATTCCAATTTAGTCCCTAATCTAAGACTAATTTTTATTCTTCACATTTAATCATATATTTTCATACTATTTTCACTTTAAACTAAATTTAGCTCCCTATTTTAAATTAAACCCTTAAATTTCAATTTTTTCACAATTTAGTTCCTATTACTCAAAATTTACAATTTGTTCTATAATTTAATCTATTTTCCATTTCTAACTTAAAAATCTATTAATTTAATCAATAATACTAAAACTATTCAATAATAACAACAATTAAAAATCTTAATTGATACTAAAATTTCAACATGAGTGAGGTAGTACTAAAAACCGAGATTCTAAAAATATAAAAATTACAAGAAAATGGACTATATTAACTAACCAATTTTAAGTTTAAACCCTAACCTCACTATAGTCATGCGTCTTTCTCCTCTTTCCTTTTTTACTGTTCTCTTTCTTTTCTTTCCTATTTAATTTGTATGTTGTCTTCTTTCTTTTGTTTTGTTTTATTATAATAACTATTATCAATATTATATAATACATATATACATATCAATTTCACTTTATTAATTATAATATATAACTTAAATATATTAAACTATTATATATATAATACCCCTTTAATGCCATCTACCACATTAAGAATTTGGATAATTACTACTTTAGTCTCTCTATTAATTTTTTTAATCTATAATTCAACTTTCACCCTATACGCGATTTAGTCCTTATACTATAATAACTCTTAATTCATACAAATTCACTTAACCAAAATCTAATTAACTACACAACTAACTTCGTAAATATTTATTAAAAATATTATGAGTCTGATTTACAGGAACAAAATCTCAGGAATGCACTTTTCGACACCCTTGACTATAGGGTCATTACATTTTTAGCTTTTATGATTTAATCCTTATCTCTTAATTAGTCACTAATTCTGCAAAATTACCTATCCAAAATTAATTTCACCTATGTAATAACTCTGTAAATATTTAATAATAACATTTTCAAGCTCATTTTACGAAAATAAGGTCCTAATACCTCATTTTTTGACACCACTAACTTTAGGGTTGAACCATTTGTACCTTAGCCAAGTGTTCAATTAACAAATTTGTCAAACAAAATTTTAATATAATACTATAATGGAATTGTAAATAATATTTAATATATTTATAGACTCGGTCATTAAAAAATCTTATTGGGCACCAATTCTTTAGTCAAGAGTTAGTTTGGTGAGGTTGAGAGATAAACCGAACTAATTTGTCGAAACTGGTAAAGTTGAGGCTGAGAGGTAAAATGAAACAAATTTAAGAGTTTAAGTGATTTAAATCCCTAATTCGAAGGTTAATTAACAACATAGAAGTTAACCAACCGATGTTTGTTACTGAATTGTTATTTGCTTAACTTTGTGTGTTTTACAATTTGGTCCTTATTCGGTAGTTATAATTAGCGTAATTATCCTCTAGATTATGCTTCCTCATAATATAGAAATTAGTGCATAGCTAACTAGACTCCTTTCTTGCATGCTTGTTAAATAGAAATCATTAAATCGTTGACTATCTTGAGTTCGATTCTTAAAATACTTCAGTGTTCCATTGAACACTATAAATATTACAATTGACCTGTTACACTTGCAGATACCGCCATATTTAGATTGTATAAGAGTTGATTAATCACTCAACCACAGTGTTCGCGCACGAAGGCTAGAAAGCGGTCATTTGGTTTTTTTATTTTTCTTACTTAGCCCTACCATAACTTAGAATAAAACAATTAACAAAATACAAAATAAAGAAAAAGTAAAACCCTATAGATTGTTTTGCACTGTTCTTTTGTTCCTCTCAAAATCACACCATTGTTGTCCCTTTCTTCTTCATTTTTTTAAAGTTCAGCAGCCCTGTTTTGCACCCTTCTTTTGTTCTTTTCAAAATCACACCATTGTTTTCCCTTTCTTCTTCATTTTTTTCAAGTTCAACAGCCCTGTTTTTGTAAGCCTTCAATATATTTTTCTTTTCATTTTAATTTCGAAACGCTATCATGAATCGGTTCATATTGCAAATTGCTGTTAACTTGTTGATATCTTGTCTTTGTGCTACCATTAATATTGTAACAATATGTTTATTATATATGTGGAGTTAATATGTAACATCTCGAAATAGGGCCTAAATGGAATAGTGGTTGTGAAACCACAAATCTGAGATAGAAAAGTTTATTTCGATTAATTTTTATGATTTACCGAGTGATTAGATGCATGTGTTAGAGTATTGATAAGAAATTTTATAGATTGCATGTTTAATTTTCCTATTAGGGCTTATTTGCAGAAGTTGCTGTAACAGCCCGATTTAGGGCCTAAATGGAACGATGGTTTTAGAACCACGAATTCAAAGCCAAAAAATTTATTCTGATCAAGTTTTAAGGTTTATTTATTGATTAAAATATTGTGTAAAAATATCGTTAAGAAATTTTACTGATAAAGTGCTTAATTGGACTTTTAGGACTAAATTGCAAAAGTTGCAAAATATGTGTTCTAATTCATAAGTACTTGATTGAAACGGGGTTTTAAAGAGGAGGTCCTTAAATTTTAATTAGACCATTATATTTCATTTGGACAAAAATGGGCATGAATTAGGACAAAATTTTAAAGAAAGGCCTTAAGGGCATTTTAGTCATTTGGTAATTAAAAGAAATAAAAAGGGAAAATAAAGGCAAAATTGACTCATCTTTCTCATGGAGGCCGAAATTAGCATGGGGGAAGCCATGGCTAGGGTTTTCAAGCTTTCCAAGCTAAATAATAAGTCCGTTCTAGCCCCGTTTTTCAAGTTCTTTACATTTTTGGAATCCCGGTAACTTGATTAAGCTTATTCTAGCAATAATTTAAGCTAGGGTTCATATTTGGAAAAATACCCATAGGTGAAATGTGTTTATTTTGATGTTTTATGGTAGAATATGAAGGCTGAAATTATGTTAAACAACTTTTGCTAAGTGGTTTTAAGCAAAAATGAGTAAAACTAGCTTAATCCAGTAAAAGTTGTTATTGTTCATAACTATGTGTTAGAGTGAGAATTTGATGTTGCCATAGAAGGGAAAAATTATCAGCATGTCATAAAACATAAGAATAAGGGATGAAGTTTAATTCCCGAGCCTTGGGGCAAAAGTGTAAATATGCAAAAGTTTAGGGGCAAAATTGTAATTTTTCTAAAGTTTGAGTTAAGGACTGTTTTGAATAGTACATTAATTAAATAATTAAAATATGATGTTTTAGATCCCGAAAATGAGATTTGAACCTGGAATGGGAGAAAAATCGAAAATTGGGAAAGTTGGTAAAATGGTCGTTTTAGTCTCGAGGTAAGTTCATATGTATAATAAGCATTAATTTATGCATGTTTCAATGTAAAATTTATATATTTACTATGATTACCAAGGTG
This sequence comes from Gossypium anomalum, assembly GCA_025698475.1. Classification (NCBI taxonomy): domain Eukaryota; kingdom Viridiplantae; phylum Streptophyta; class Magnoliopsida; order Malvales; family Malvaceae; genus Gossypium; species Gossypium anomalum. Next base: position 51,780,286 of record CM046966.1, on the reverse strand, counting down.
TTGAAAGTGAGTATAATTATGATGATTTAAATGTTCAATATTAATTCGACATGGAAATGAGAAAGTATGTAAGTTTGTATGTAAATAATACATTATCTTTATTACGTTTTTATATTTCAGTATATTTTATATATTGTAGCTGATTTTTGAATTATAATTGACTATTGGAAGAATGGAATAAAGTATTAGAAAGTGAGATACTTCCCGTTTGAACCTTCGGAATCGAAAGATACAGATGGTATGTAGCTAGGTCGCATGGGTGATACTATGTGTACACCATGTAGACAAGAGAGCTACGAGATAAATGTAGCTAGGTTACATGTGTGGTTCCAGGTGAAGGACACCATGTAAACAAGAGAGCTACGAGAAAAAGTGGCTAGGTCACATGGGTGGTACTAAGTGTTCACCATGTGTACAAGAGAGCCAAAATTATGTGTACAATCAAGCTAGGTCACATGAGTGGTGCTATGTGAAGGCCACCATGTGTACAAGATAGCTTCGATTTTAAAGGTGGGCTGTGTGCGATACCATCGCGTATCTGTTATTATTCCGAAGCGTTCAACTGGAAAATTGATTAAATGACATTGTGTATGACTTTGTGATGATAAGTGTAAGTATATATGTGTGTAACTCATGAGCAATATGCTCGATATGTGATTGGAAATTGGAAAGATTGTTATGGGTAAGTGATGAGTACAATTGAAGTGTGAAAGATCAAAATTGACAATAAAACTGTTCTGGATAGTTGCAGTGATGTGAATCTAAAAATTTACCAAAAATAGTATAAATTGAATCAGAGACTAAATGAGATATCAAATTAAATCTTAATGAGTCTATTTTCATATAACAGAAACAGAGTAAGTAAAGGAATTCTATATTCTGAGATATTTAAGCTTCTGTGAGACTGGTTCAGAATGACTACGTGATCCCCTATTCTGACTTTGAAACCTCATTAAAAATTGTACAAAAATAATTATGGGATATAATTTGTATGTTTGAAATCCTTAATGAGTCTAGGTTCAAATAAAATAAATGATAACATAATATGAGTTCGTACGAAGAGAAAATGAATTTGTAGTGAAGAGTGGTCAGGGTAGTTGAGCAGTGAAACAGGGGTAAATTCAATGAATAAACTGTACTAACTGACTAGACCAAAAATTCTGAAAATTTTATGGTAAAAATATACGTGAATCTAGTTTCAAAGAAAATTTACAGTTTGTAATTTGGAGTTCTGTAGCTCCAGAAATAAATAATTTAGCTGCTGGTACTCTGCTAGACAGCTTATTTTGAACCTGTTTATAATTGTAATAGTGAAAATATATGTGTTTGTGATGGTAATATTCCGGGAACATATTGTGACTTTTTTTTTAATGTATGATAATGTATTGTTTATTAATATTTACATATTTACTTACTAAGCTATAATGCTTACTCCCTTCCTTTTCTTTTTCTTATAGTGTCACAGATGTTAGCTCGAGTTGGAGGTCGCCGGAGGTTAAATCACACTATCAAACTATTGATCCATATATAAAGGTTTTAAAGTATTTTTAAGTCTTTGGCATGTATGAGGACTCGTTTAATTGTTATTAAGTTGCTAGGAGTTGGCCTAAAATACTGACCTATGTTATTTGAAGGTCTTTATTGTATAAAGTCATTTAATGTTGATAGTCTTGAATATGTTTGAAAAGTTTAAAATTGATGAAATTTTATGTCTCGGTTTTAAATGATTACAAGTACTCAAGTCCGGTAATACCTCATGCCCTGTTCTGGCATCGGATACGGGTAAGGGGTGTTACATAATACTAGTTGTGTTTTTAATTTAGTGTTTCTATGAAAATTTCTTCTTCTAATGTAATGTTTGTTAATTATGTTTTTAGTCTAAAGTTTTTAATTTAGTGTTGTCATTATGTTTTTGTCTTGTTTAAAACTTTGTTTGAATCAAAAGGAAAAACATGTTACAAGTTCAGTTAATTCGATTAATCGATCAAATTAATTGAAATGAATTCAATTTAGTTAATGAGTTTCGAAAAATTTTGGTTCAATTAATTATTAAGAGTTTTAAAACTTTGTGATATTATGTCAGATGGATATTTATTGTGTTTAATTTCAATAAATTTTTGGATATGATGTCACTAACTTTAGATTCAATGTTTGATTTTTGTCTAGGTGATACAAATTTGAAAATGTTGAGAACAGTTGAAAATATGGACGACCAGAAGATTTCTTGACATAAAAACAGTAAATGGATGGAGGAAGAGTTTTCAGACTTTAGGATATTCTTATTTTTATCTTTTAATCTTCTTTTGGAAACTAAACAAGCTGGAATTTATAAATTATTAGTAGAGTCGTATGTATATGAAACATTAGTATATAGGAGAATAACGCCCAACTTTATGTGTCAAACATGATACTATCATTCCTGGTAGCTATTCCTACTAATTGAACAAGGTGAAGGAAGAAGTTGATGTCATTAATCCATGATTGAACCTTGCAGCTCCATTTCTCTTTAAGACCATGAATTCTTTTCTCAGATTGAATCAATGTTTGTAATGAAAGATCCATGTTGGATGCTGGGTAGAATGCGTCTCGAATTTCTTGCAGTTTGCAAGAATTTAGATCCCAATTTTGAAGACAACCACTTTCCTGTTTTAAAATCAATCCCTCCTGATTAACAATAGTAAAAGCTATCTCTACGCCTACAGATCCTTTTTTCCATGAAACATAAAGACGCTTGCATGTTGTTGTTTAGGTACTAGACTTTGAGATGATAACATAGAAGAACTAACTTCAGCATTAACGCCACTTTGAAAAGCTGTTGTCCATTAGTTGGCATTGGCAATTGCAAGATTGCTTGAATTGGGCATACTTCACTTCCATCAAAAAAAATATATATATTCCTATGCTTCCAAATGCTCTACATTGATGCTGCTATGGTTGATGTGAAAATAGGTCGGTTATCTGGTTTCAGAAGATCAACAAATAATTGCTTCAGATTTAAGGTTGATAAACAGTCAATATGAGTACCCAATTGATTCTCAAACCAGACAGTTCTTGCAAAATCACAGTTGAGGAAAGATGCTTAGAACTTTCAATTTCAATTCCTTTCAATTCCACATAAAGGACATTGATCACTGTCTATTGGAATTCTCTTGAGCAATTCCTTCTTGAGAGGAAGCGCATTCAAAGAAAAAGAATGACTTTATACGAGAGCTTGAGCTTCCATAATCTAGACCAGAAACCTTTTGGATGGCTCGAAAGGGCAAATGAGGATGACTTAGTCAAAGAAACTAAAGCTGAATAACCAGATTTAGTAGTATAATTACCCGATGAATCATAAATCTAGATTAATTTATCCATCGTATCCAAATAGTTCATTCCTTTTGATTGAAATTGAGAATAACAAGGCGATGTCAGATGATCCTTTAAAAAACTAAAAGTCCATTTTTTATCCGTCTCTCGGCATAAGATCCATAAGATTTAGTGATTGTTCCAAAAGATTAGGAGACATAATATCTTTATGAGAAATGCTTCCACTCGCAATAAAATTATTCTTGACATTTCCAAATTTCCAATCAATTCCCTTAATGAGGAGGTCTCTACCTTTTCCAATACCCAAGAATCCGAAGATTTTTTCTTCACAATGAGAAATGGCTCTTTGCTACAATATTTTGGCAACAAAGTGTTCTTTAAAAGGTTACAGCTGCCATTAACAATCCTCCAAACTTGATTCGCAAGAAGAGCTTGGTTGCGTAAACAACAAGGTTTGATGCCAAGTCCACCTTGATCAATTGGCTGACAAAGCATATTCCAATTGACAAGGTGCAGTTTCTAAGTGTCAGAACCATGGTTCCACCAGAAATTTGTTACAATTTTATCAATATTATCACAAAATTTCTCTGTGGCAGAAAAACAAGAAAGATAATAAATTGGTCTTGATGCTAATATTGATTTGATAAGTGTTAGTCTTCCTCCTAGAGAAACTAATTTTGCCTTCCATCCTTGAAGCTTTTTGCTAATATATATTATCAAGGATAGTCAACTGAAAATAGTCTTTTTTGGAAAAATCTTTGAAATTAAATTCAAGATATTTACCAGCATTTTTATCAACTCTAACACCAAGAATTTCTTTGAATAATATCATAAACCTTGGAACAATTTAGACTTACTGTCAATTTAGATTTATTGAGATTAGTCTTTTGCCCAGAGAAGTGACAGTAAGTATCCAAAATTTCTTTAATTTTTTGGCATTATGAGATGTTAGCTCTGCTATATATTAGTAATCACCAACCCGAATTCCAGATAGGATCCAGGTCACCAACCTGCGATTCGGATAAGTCCCACCAAATGATTGAGCGCGAGGTGAACCGCAAGAGGATAGTAAGGGAAGTTTACGAACCTAGCTCACAAAGTAAACTCGCGGATCCAACTCGTACGACAGTACACGTATACTCAAAGAGCTTGCAAAAAAGAGACCGCGTGCTCTATAGGCAACTCAAGGCGAAACACGTGTCCAGCAAGCCTGAAGCCCATACAGAATCTCAGTCCCAAGAATAGAGGGGACCGCGTGCGCTGCAAGAAACCCAGGGCGAAACACATGTCCAGTAGGCTTGGAGTCCGCCCAAAATGTCAGTCCTAGTAACAATAGGGTCAAGACAAAACAATGGGGTCAGGTCATGAGCTGATAGCATAAATACTCGAATGCTCCCATTGATAAGATACGAGACAAAATCACTCAACAAACTCCAAAGAAAATAAAGCTATCATCAGCAAAGAAAGAAAATATGTGAAATAGCCATACCTATTCTACAAAGCTTGATGCCATTAATGAAGCTTTCTTCCGAAGCCTTGATCAAAGCAAGTGAAAGAACATTAAAACACAATACGAAAATATAAGGTGATAAAAGTACCACCTTGACGTATACCCCTTTAAGCTTGAAATGACTTGAAAAGTGTGCCATTCACCAACACTTGAAATGAGACAGTTGAAATGCAAGTGATGATGCGATGAATCCACCAATTAGGGAAATTCATTTCCTTGAGGACTACAGCAATGAAATTCCAGCTTAATCTATCAAAAGCTTTGTTCGTATCCAGCTTAAGTTCTCCTAAGATGCCTGGACCCTTGGAAAGGATTTTTTAAAAAGTTCCGCACCTTGAATCACATTGTCACTAGTATGTCTTCCCTTAATGAAAGTATATTGAAATAAAGAAATTAAGTCTTCAAGAAGAGGCCTTAATTTTGAAACCAAGATTTTGGAAATGATTTTATAAATCGACTTGGAAAAACTTATTGCTCTACAGTCTAAAACAGTAGAAGGAGATTTCTTAGGTAGAAGTGTTGACAATTGCATGGTAAATTATTGAAAATTGGATGGTTTTACATCATCGAATTTATGGCAGATTATTAACATTTATGGCAGCCATCAAGTTTGACTTAAATGTCAAAAATAGGAGGTGCAATTGGCACCAAAAATTTACTTGATAAATTTGGCATGGGATATTTTATTTTTTTGGTCCTTGAGATAATGGGCTATTTATTGTTTGGTCCTTGAACCTCAACTATAAATAGGCCTTCCCATTTCTTATTTCAAATCATCCCAACTATTCTTTCTCACTTAGTTTTCTCTCTTCTCCCATTTAAGAATTCTTAAGGAATTCTAGTTGTTTGTAATATTTTGGAGATAGTGAAGTTATCATATGGTGTTAGTGCCCGAGGACGTAGGTATAATTTACCGAACCTCGTTAAAACTCTTGTGTTCTTTCTTGTCCTATTTTTCTTTCAATATTTGAGGGTATAAAGTAGTATTTAATTGTGCTATTAAATTAGGATAGAAGGGATATTCTGTCTAAGGAAAGACTTGGTACTTAAGAGATCCTTGTGATCCACCTCTCTTTCCTGGGAATTGAACTTTGTGTGATTTTTTAGTACAATAATTTACACGCTTCCAACCCTATTGGAATAACAAGTGGTATCAAGAGCCGAAGGTTAATCGTAGTATGCTCAATGGTTGCAGTTTAAACTGATCTTCCACATCAGAAAAGATTTCCTTAGGTATATTGAAAGATTATGGAGACAACGGACGGTTTAGGAGCTTCAACATCGTCCATGTGGACAAGATTAAAAATTGCAAATGCAAGATTGGCTGTGGAGATCTTTGATGGCACAAGCCATTTCGGTATGTGGCAAAGTGAGGTTCTAGATGCCCTTTTTCAACAAGGTCTAGACATTGCCATTGATGAAAAGAAACCAGATGATGTGTAGGAGAAAGATTGGAAGGCGATCAATCGGTTGGCATGTGGCACAATTCGATCATGCCTTTCTCGAGAGCAGAGGTATGCTTTTTCAAAGGAGACTTCTGCAAATAAGTTGTGGGTGGCACTTGAAGAAAAATTTTTGAAGAAAAACAGTCAGAATAAGCTCCACTTGAAGAAAAGACGGTTTCGTTTCACCTACGTCCCAGGTACCACAATGAATGATCACATCACCAAATTTAATCAGTTAGTCACTGATTTGCTAAATATGGATGAGACATTCAAAGATGAATATTTGGCTTTGATGCTGTTGGGGTCACTTCCTGAGGAGTTTGAGTTTCTAGAAACTACTCTACTTCACGGGAAAAGTGATATATCTCTGAGCGAAGTCTGTGCGGCTTTATACAATTATGAACAGAGAAAGAAGGACAAACAAAAAAACTCAATCAGAGACACAGAAGCTTTAGTAGTCCGTGGCCGTTCATACACTCGAAGAAAAACTCAGAAGGGGAGATCAAAGTCAAAGTCCAGACTTGGGAAAGATGAATGTGCCTTTTTTCATGAGAAAGGCCCTTTGGAAAAAAATTGTCCAAAGTCTGAAGAATAAGGGAAAAGCTGTTGTAGATGCTTGTGTTGCAAAGCATGATACCAGTGACTCTGAACTATCACTGGTTGCATCATCATCATCGTTCCATTCAGGTGAGTGGATATTGGATTCGGGTTGTACCTATCATATGTCCCCTAACCGGGAGTGGTTCTCTGATTTAGTAGAACTAAATAGAGGAGTTGTTTATATGGGCAATGACAATGCCTGTAAAACTGTTGGGATAGGTTCAATCCAATTAAAGAATCAAGATGGATCAACCAGAGTTTTGAATGATGTTCGGTATGTGCCCAGTTTGAAGAAAAATCTCATCTCATTGGGAGCCTTGGAATCCAAAGGTTCAGTTGTTACCATGAGAGATGGGGCTTTGAAAGTGACATCTGGTGCACTGGTGATATTGAAGGGTATCAGGAAAAATAACTTGTATTACTACCAAGGTAGGACAGTTATTGGAGCGATGAGCTGCAGACTTAGATAATAAAGAATTGGACTCAATGCAGTTGTGGCATATGAAGTTGGGACATGCCAGTGAAAAATCCTTGAAAATTCTAGCAAAGCAAGGATTGTTGAAAGGTGCAAAAGCTTGCAAATTAAAATTTTGCGAGCATTGTGTTCTGGGAAAGCAAAAGAGAGTGAAATTAAAGACTTTGCTATCCATAATACAAAGGTATTTTGGAATATGTTCACTCGGATGTGTGGGGCCTTCCAAAACACCTTCGTTGGGAGGAAAACACTACTTTGTTACTTTTGTTGATGACTTTTCCAGAAGAGTTTGGGTGTATACCATGAGAACTAAGGATGAAGTGCTTGGAGTTTTCCTTAAATGGAAAACTATGATCGAAAACAGGTGGCAAGAAAATCAAGTGGCTTAGGACGGACAATGGAGGGGAATATAAAAGTGATCCGTTCTTCGATGTGTGCCAAGAGTATGGTATTGTTCGACACTTCACGATTAGGATACACCACAGCAGAATGGAGTGGCAGAGCGTATGAATCGAACATTCTTTGGAGAAAGTTCGATGTATGTTGTCCAATCTTTGGGTTGGGCAAGCAATTTTGAAATGAGGTGTGACATACATACACCGCCATCTAGTTAATCGTTTGTCATCATCTGCATTAGAAAGAAAAACTCCTATGGAGGTATGGTCTGGAAAACCGGCTACAGATTATGATTCCTTACATGTGTTTGGATCTACTGTATATTACCATGTGAAGGAGTCAAAATTAGATCCGAGGGCAAAGAAAGCTCTCTTTATGGGAATCACCTCTAGAGTAAAGAGATTTCTTCTTTGGTGCTTAGACACAAAGAAAATGATCTGTAGCAGAGATGTTACCTTTGATGAATTTGCCACATTAAAAAAGGTAGCAGATGAAGATATTTAGACAAGTGATACTCCACAGCAGGTGGAGTGTATTCCAAAACAGGTGGAGTTTGAGCAGGTGAGGATTTGCCCAGTTAATAAGTCTAATTCTCCAACCACAATGGAGGAATTAGAGGTTGAAGAGGTTCTGACCCAAGAACCGTTGAGTATACCAGAACCAGTTGCAGTTGCAAGGCCACGGAGAGAAATTCGTGAGACTGTTCGATTGCATCGATATGGTAGCCTCACGCCCTTCCGTTGTTGATGATGATATTCCTGTCACTTATCAAGAAGCAATGCAAAGCTTAGAAAGTGACAAATGGAAAAGCGCCATGGATAAAGAAATGCAGTCTCTCCGAAAGAACAATACTTGGGAGTTGGCGCAATTACCGAAAGGTAAAAGGGCAATCAGATGCAAGTGGGTATTTGCAAAGAAATATGGATCTCCTAGCAAGAAAGATGTTCGCTACAAGGCAAGATTAGTAGCTAAAGGCTACGCTCAGAAGGAGGGAATTGACTATAATGATATATTTTCCCCTGTTGTGAAGCATTCCTCCATTAGAATTTTGTTGGCCTTGGTAGCACAGTTGAATTTGGAGCTAGCTCAACTTGATGTAAAGATAGCTTTCTTGCATGGTGAGCTAGAAGAAGAGATCTATATGACTCAGCCCGAAGGATACGAAGATGCTGGTGGTAGAAATTGGGTTTGTAAGCTGAACAAATCACTATATGGATTGAAGCAATCCCCGAGGCAGTGGTACAAGCGATTTGATAGCTTTATGAGAAGGCAGAAGCACACAAGAAGCAAATATGACAATTGTGTGTATTTGCAAAAGCTGCATGACAGATCTTTTATTTATCTACTCTTGTATGTTGATGATATGTTAATTGCTTCGAAGAGCCAAAAAGAGATAGATAAGCTGAAGGCTCAGTTGAATGAAGAGTTCGAGATGAAAGATCTAGGTGAGGCCAAGAAGATTCTCGGCATGGAGATAAGTAGAGATAGACAGAGAGGCAAGCTTTGTTTGAATCGAAGCAATATCTGAAAAGGTATTACAATGTTTTGGTGTAAATGAAAACACAAAACATGTAAGTACTCCACTTGCTTCTCATTTGAAACTTAATGCTCAATTATCTCCAAGAATGAAGAAGAAAGAGAATATATGGCAAAAGTCCCATATGCTAATCTGAGTTGGGAGTTTGATGTATGCAATGGTGTGTCTGTGCGTAGGACATTTCACAAGTTGTTGGAGTTGTGAGCGGTATATGCATGATCTCGAAAAGGACATTGGCAAAGTGTGAAATGGATTCTACGGTATCTTCGAAAAAGCGAAGACGTTGGTTTAGTTTTTGAGCGAGGATGAAGCACTTGGTCGATTTGTAGTTGGATATGTTGATTCGACTTTGCTAGTGATTTAGATAAACATCGTTCAACTACGAGGTATCTGTTTACTCTTGCTAAAGCCCAAGTGAGTTGGAAGTCTACCTTACAGTCTACAGTAGCTATTTCTACTACAGAGAGCGAATATATGGCGATTCTGAGAAGGCATTAAGGAGGCTATTTGGCTTAATGGATTGTTGGAAGACTTGGGAGTTGTTCAAAGTTACATTAGTCTATATTGTGATGATCGAGCGCTATTCATTTAGCGAAAAATCAAGTCTATCATTCAAGAACCAAGCATATCGACGTAAGATATCACTTTGTGCGGGAAGTCTTTGAAAAAGGAAAAATTCTACTTCAGAAGATTCCGACAGCAGATAATCCCACAGATATGATGACCAAGGTGGTAACAACAATCAAGTTCAATCATTGTTTGAACTTGATTAACATCCTAAGAATTTGAGCACCTTCAGGTGTATGGCGCTCGAGAGCGCATTTGGAGGCACTACAAAAGATAACTTTATCAGATTTGGGGAGTTGAAGGAAGTATGTGAAGATATGATTATTCTAATCAAATCTTCAAGGTGGAGATTGTTGACAATTGCATGGTAAATTGTTGAAAATTGGATGGTTTTACATCATCAAATTTATGGCAGATTATTAACATTTATGGCAGCCATCAAGTTTGACTTAAATGTCAAAAATAGGAGGTGCAATTGGCACCGAAATTTTACTTGATAAATTTGGCATGGGATATTTTGTTTTTTTGGTCCTTGAGATAATGGGCTATTTATTGTTTGGTCCTTGAACCTCAACTATAAATAGGCCTTCCCATTTCTTATTTCAAATCATCCCAACTATTCTTTCTCACTTAGTTTTCTCTATTCTCCCATTTGAGAATTCTTAAGGAATTCTAGTTGTTTGTAATATTTTGGAGATAGTGAAGTTATCATCTGGTGTTAGTGCCCGAGGACGTAGGTATAATTTACTGAACCTCGTTAAAACTCTTATGTTCTTTCTTGTCCTATTTTTCTTTCAATATTTGAAGGTATAATAGTAGTATTTAATTGTGCTATTAAATTACGATAGAAGGGATATTCTGTCTAAGGAAAGACTTGGTACTTAAAAGATCCTTGTGATCCACCTCTCTTTCCTGGGAATTGAACTTTGTGTGATTTTTTAGTACAATAATTTACACGCTTCCAACCCTATTGGAATAACAAGAAGGGCTATGAATGTTTTATAGATTTCTTTGAGCATTTTACCTTCATTCAGAAAATCTCGAACAAAGGAAATTATCTGATCACCCATAAAATCCTTTTTTCTTTTAGGAATATTCCTTGTTTAACATCAGGGCCAAGTGATTTCAAAGGTCGGAGATCGAAAACCACTTTTTTGATGTCATCATCAGTAATAGGAGCATGAAGGACATTAAGGTGCTCATGAGAAAGCTTGGGAAGATTCAAAGAACTTAGATAATTCCTTAATGTGTAAAAATAATATATTTAGGAATTTTATTAAGATTAGATTTTACCTTTTATTTTTATGTTTTATGTTTTAACTTTTATCTCTATTTTATTAGATAATTCCTTAATTTTATCTTAAGAATTTGATTAAGATTAAGATTAAGATTTTAAGAAGTTTGGGTTTAAAAAAGATGATGGGAAGGAGGGGCGGTCAAGTTTGGTTTTGGGCAGTAATTGAAAGTTTAATTGTTTTGTTCTTTTAATTCTATCCCTTTCTTTTTTATGCTGGTGGAATTCACCACCACCATTGAGCTACTTTCACTTTTTATATTTTCAATTAAGTTCTATTTTCTTTTTATTTTCTTTTTATCATTCTAACTTTGGGCTGATCATTAATCCAAGAGAGAATTATGGGCTTCTCATTATTTCACCGGTTTAAGAGATAGATTTAGTTGCCTCATAACGTTGTTATAACATCAAGCTAAAGATGATTTTTTGTTTTGGTGTTGTGCTGCATACAATTGGAGAATCGATACGGCTCGTATTTGTCGTATTCTGTCTTTAACAACCCAATTTCGGTGAAATCGGAATAGTGGTCTCAGGACCACAAATCCGAGCCGAAAAATAAAATTTATTTTTATTTTATTAAATGATCCATATTATGCTAGAAATGTCGTGCAAAAATTTTGAAAAGAAAATTCTACCAATTATGTGCTTAATTACGAAAAGAACCAAATCGCATAAAATACAAAAGTTGGATTCTAGTAACTAGAAGAATCAAATAGCTATAGAATTCAAAACTTAAGGTCCTTATATGGTAATTAGACTATTAATAAAAAGTATGTAGATATTTTTAAATGATTCATCCATGGAAAATGAGAACATGGCTAGGGACTAAATTAGAAAGTAAAAATATTAATTAATTAAAATGATGAAAAGAAAAGAAAAATCATATTTTCTTATCTTCTTCCCCAAAATAAATATGAAAACCCTAGGAGAGAGAGAAGAGACTTTCATGGCCAAATTGGGTAAGTTTCCTTGTCTCGTTTTTAGTAATTTTGATATTTTTGAAATCAGGATAGCCTAAACTATTTATTTGGGGGATCAATTGAAAAGTTATCAAGGTATAAAAATTGGGTCAATGATGTATATCCTGGAAATTTGAAATTTATGGTAGAAAATGAAAGATTGATGATAGATAAACAACTTTTACAAAGTGATTTTTCATGAAAACTTGATTTAGAGACTAAAAATAAAAAAGGTGAAAATCCATGGAATATGCTAAAATTTGGGAAATGTATGTGCTGTAAAAGTTGTGTGTATAATTCAGCTAGGCTTGGGTAGAGGGTCGGATTTCATGAATTTCATTTTATGAGCCTAGGGACAAAATGGTAATCTATGGAAAAGTTAGGGGCAAAATGGTAATTTTTCCTAGGATGAAAATTTAGTCCACATGAATGTAAAAATGATAAATTGATGTTAAATTTACTCGTATAGATCTGGATAGACCAAATTTGGAGTTAGAACGAGGAATGAGGAAAATGTCGGATTAGTAGATTTTACGTACATGAACCTTTGTCGAGGTAAGTTCCTGTAACTAAATTGTATATGTTTTATGCTTGATTCAAACGTTGTGTTTGTAAATTTTATCAATGTCATAATTATGTGAAATGATCACCTACTCGATATAGCCCGATAAATGAAAATGCCCAATAAAATGGTAAATGAATAAAATGTTACTTGTATGCTTGACATGAATGTAGAATGTGTTTTACTCGAATTACATAAATGTTACGGAGGTATAAAATAATCAAATGTATGATAATGCTTGAAAAGTGTTTAAATCCAGGTTGAATAAATGGAAAATTTATGGATATGTGATTTCCCGAAACGAAAAAGGTCATGCATTTGTTGCTGATAGGATTTAGCTCGGATGAGTAATCCTTCGACCTTAATTCTGATAGGATTTATCCCGGACGGGTGATCCTACTATAAGTCCTCTCGAGCATATATTATGGATTGGATTTAGCCCAGACGGGTAATCCAGATCAAACTCTTTAGAGCGTATGTCATAAAAAGGATTTAGCTTGGACTGGTAATCCTATAGTATATATATATGTGGCTCGAGAGTGTACTCTTTGACATAGTACCTTATGGGTACCAATGAATATGAATTGATGGATCCTGATTCATACGCCTCGAGTGTACTACTTATGTATCCATCGATAATTCAAATAAATTCAACGGGTAAGGTTCTGACAAGGGCAAATATAAATTTAAGACAAATTGACATGGAATGGTGTATATAATATGGAAATATGACATGAAAGAATATTACATGAAATGCAAGAAAATGATGATACATGACAAGTGATATACGAAATATGAGATGATGATATTTGTACATGGAAATTATTTGATGAGAATGTTCATTCTTGATTATAGACTTATACACCTAGAGTGTACTAATAGTGACTTTGATTTTCTGAGTAATATGTGTAAAGTCCTGATGCAAAAAGATCTAAACTCGAAATGAACTATTATGAAATTATACTCAAAATAGTGAGATGAATTATGTATGTTGAATGAATACATGATGTGGAAAGCATATGTGCTTGGAAACTTGATTATTGTTGAGCCTATACATGTCTTGATATTACTATGGAATATATGACTAACAAGGGCAATGAGGATGTGTGTAGGGCTTGAGATAAAAGTGGTCGATTATACCTTACTTAGTTACCTCAAATAGAATGAATGGTAAGTTAAGTACTGTGTTATACAAACTTACTGAGTGTTTTATGCTTACTCTGTTTTATTTTCCCCTGTTTTAGAGTAATCGGAAGCTCATTGGATTGGAAGCTTGGTAGAGATCACTCACACTATCCATTGGCCCATGTCGGTATAGTATGGTAATTCAATTACAATTGTAATGGCATGTATAGGAGATGTTGGCCATATTGGCATGTAAATGTAAGCGATGCTTGTAATCTAGCTATTGGAATGGCCAGTAATGATTGTTTTGATATACTTGTAATGTCATATTATGTTAGCCACATAAATGTTAAGTAGTTGATCAAATTATGTCTAACATGAGGACATAACCAAGGTAAGATTGTAAACATGTATGCATGAAATGATATGCCATGATGATGGATAGAATATGCTTGATAGAATGCTTGAAATGGTTAGTAATTGTATATCATGATATATCACGTTAAATGACAGAATTAACTAGAATAAAATGCTTGGATTTGTTGGGTTATGAATGCAAGATGTGGTGTAAAATTATGGAAAGTTTGGGGTGAGAAATGAAGCTAGGAACGGCTTTATTTTGTCCACACGGGCGTGTGTCTAGACCATGTTCTGACATACGGCCTGGTAACACGGGCATGTGGTTAGGCCATGTGTCCCCTGCACCTTAATTTTGAGAAACAAAATGCTCAGAATTGAGCACACAGATAGAGACACGAGTATGTGTTTCAGCTGTGTGTGCTACACAGCCTTGTACAAGGGCGTGTGGCATGGTCGTGTATACAAGTCAGAGAGTTACACGGGGTCGAACACAACCTCTAGCACGAGCGTGAGCGTGTCCCTTGGACCACACAGGCATGTGAGCCCTGCACCTTGGAAAAAATTTCGAAAAGACGCAAAAAATTCTAATCTAATGCTCGTATTGGACCTCAAGGGTCCAATTAAAGGACATTATGAATAATCTCGATTAATGAATAGTAACTTGCATGAATTAATTGCAAAATGTTCTAATTGTTTCGGTAACGCTCCGAAACCTTGTTCCGACGATGGATACGGGTTAAGGGTGTTACACTATCTACCAAAAAACAAATTGACATGACTAATTTACATACTATCAGGTTGTTCCCATAATTAATTTACGTACGAAAAAGCCAGTGGTATGAAGTTATTTCTCAATCACTATAATTGACTTATCGATTGAAGGAGAAATCCACAGGAGTTATATTAGACTAGGAAAAAGAAGAAAAAATAATATTTTAATAAAAAAATCAAAGTGCTAGTAATACTCCAAGTATAAGACCTGACACACATGCCCAATAATGAGCTTTTTCAGGCTTTTTGTGTATTTGGTACAATTATACAAGCAATGCAATTTTAAATTAAATTAAAACAAGTTCATATAATTTTCCATCCCAATAACTCAATTTTTTTATTTCAAAAGGTTTATTTTTCACAATTAATTAATCCAATTAAATAATTTACACAACCCGATTCTAATTTGGTTAAAATCATAACAACTTTATTGTAATAGAATCTATGCATAAATTAAATTATCATTCTATTAAATTATAATTACAATGACTAATCAATTTAATTCTCATTTTAAACTGAATTATTTAATTTCATTAAATAATGCCCCCAAAGGAATTAAATTAATTTCTTAGTCATCTTGATAAAATACATTTATTGCGGGTAGTATTTTATGCAATCTATTTCTCATTCGTCATTTTCGTACATTCATTCAATCAATTCATATTATGCAATCCATACAAATTTATGTTGAGCTAACGAAGGAACTAGTCGGACGCATATAAGTAAGGCTTAAATAATTTTTAATTAAGTTTCAACTCTTCATCTATTAATCACAAATTATTTAGTTACGGATTCAATCCATTAAAAGTACCATGACTGATCTTTTTATTAGATATCATTACAAAAGCAACATGTGTTATGCTTTTGTCCAATGACCTAATCATGAATGTGTTACTTTTATTGGATATCCTTTATCCCTTTAGGTTAAATCCACTTATCTAATCTGATTCATTTTATCTCATCGTCACCATTAAATTATCATCACAATGCTATTGAGAGAATATCATTTACTCTTTGTTCGAGTTATAAATTTCATTATTGTGAGTGAAGTTATGTCATACATAAATCATACATCCAATATACCAACTCTTGGCTCACTACCATGAGAGCTCAACTTTTGGCTCACTATACATGATCAAACACTTTAGGATTTGAAAAATAAAAAATTCATGTGCCAAATTTTCATTGGTTAGTTTATCTTTTACTA
Source organism: Gossypium anomalum (assembly GCA_025698475.1). Classification (NCBI taxonomy): domain Eukaryota; kingdom Viridiplantae; phylum Streptophyta; class Magnoliopsida; order Malvales; family Malvaceae; genus Gossypium; species Gossypium anomalum. The sequence goes on along the minus strand of CM046966.1, from coordinate 51,764,169 downwards.
ACATTTTTAACTCCAAGTACCATAATAGTACACAAATTTATAGTTCATACTATATTGGATATTTTCAAATTACAAGTATCTTGTTAAACATTTTATGAAAGCTTCTTTTTGGACATTTTAAACCTAAAACAAGGAGTTTTTGTTTCGTACATAAACATCGGTATTGAGGAGTTATTCCCACAAACCATAGATGACAAGCAAACCTTGTGGGTGTGCTTGATCTGGTTTTTTACACAAAAATTGAATCGAATCACTTCATTCAGTTTTTTTAATTTTGAAAATAAAAACGTATTGAGTAAAACTAAAAAAAATTCAAAACCAAAAATTTCAATTCTATTAGTTTGGTATGACAAGTTTTCTTTTTGCAAATTTGAGATTTACTTGTCAAAAAAATAAAGGGTAAACTACAAAAATAGTCACTTTTGTTTGCCTCAAGTTACATTTTAGTCACTCATGTTTGAAATATTACATTTTAGTCACTTATGTTATTATTTTATTACGAAGTGATCACTCTTCCGTTAAGTTCCGTTATCTCCCTAACGGTAATCCTACGTGGCAGTCCAACTAGATTTTGAGTGCCAACTTGGATTTCCTAATGAGATGAGAATAGATTTTTAATTAAATAAATTTAATTAATTAAAAATTTTAAACCCTAAATCTTAGTTAAAAAACCGTTCATCTCCCCCCCTTTTTTTAGTTTTTTTTTCAGTTGACTAAAAAAGCTATTATCATCAAAAAATTTTATTCAAGTACAAAAACAAAAGAGGATTCAATGAAGGGTTTAAGTATGTCTTCTTCACCGACAAATTTATGTTCTAAGACTTAACATCAAGTGGCTGTCAACAAATAAGAAGATGGTAATCGTTTTTGTTCCTAATCATTGTATTTTCTAATTCTTCACGTTCTTGAATAATTATTTTCTCAATCTGATTTTTTTCTGATCTGAATCGGTTTGTCTGTTCACAATCCCTTTGTGGGTATTCGATATTTCTTACTGCTGATTTTGTGCTGATATGGAACTAATACAAAATAAATTTACATTCTCAATCAAGTCCTAGAACCACCCAAAACAACCCCGCCTCTGACGCCAACATCAAGCAACCTCAGGCAAACATTGTCCGGGAAAAGAAATCAAAGCGGCAACTCAAACGAGAGCGTCGTCAGGTCCCAATTTTCTTAACCTAATCTGTTGCCCTTTACAAAAGCAATTGTTATTTGCCGGCAGGGTAAAAAATCTTTTTTTTTTTTGTTGTTGTTGTTGTGGAATGTAAATTGAAAAGTGATCATTGAAGATTTGTTTTTCTCCTTCAGGAGAAAAAATCTCCTTTGAATCTATGTCCTAAGATAGAAAAGAAAGGAGATGTCAATGCATGTTCTTATAAAGATAAATGTCATTTCAGCCATGGCATTGAAGCCTTTATAGCTCAAGTAATTGAATACTCATTTCCTGACTTTATAATTTGATCAAATTTTGCTAATTGGGTTTTTTAATATTTTTTTTTGTATGTAGAAACCGGCTGATTTAGAGGGTGACTGCCTATTTATAAAAGTTGATGCACACTGCCCCTTATGGTTTAGCCTGTAGATTTGCAGGCACGCATAAGAATAATGCGTCCGTTACTACTTCTAATTTATTGAAGAAAAGCTCTGAAGTCAATGGACTAAGCAAAGATGTTCAAAAGCTTTTGTGGAAAAACAAAATGTGTTTTACTAAAGCAGATGTTGTAGTTAAATCTCTTGGACTAGCGGTACAATGAAATAATTCTTTTATTGGTCATTATTTCTTGCATTTCTATTCATTCCATCTTGTTATATCATCATTATGGTTTACTGTTAGTAACTTGTTATCAATGCGATAAGTCAGGGCCTAACTGGAAAGTAAAGAAGCTGGTAGATAAGGAGGAAGATGAAGTTGGTTTAGATGGTTCTCATGCTACCGATGAGACCAATTGCAAAAAGGTGGTTGATGATTGGTTGGATTGCAGAATGTCCTTAAACTTTTCGAGAGCAAAGATTAATCTTTGAGGAGGCATGTGAAACTGATGAGTTGAGACCCTTGAAAAAGGCCAAGTTAGTGGTTGATGAAAAATGCTCTGATGAAAGGGAAGATGATAGACTTCTTGTGGATTTTTTTTCTTTGCATTTCTTGTTGGAATGGCTTAGCTACGCATGTAGATATATTCCTGTTGGTCTTTTAGATTTCATCCCCCAACATCTGAATTAGCGACCTACCTCATACTATGGACGAGATGATCTTGAGAAGCTAATGGCCTCTAATTCTACAGCTAACTGGGTATGCAGTTGTTTCTTACTATATGTCTAACCGTAATAACGGTAGTAGTGATCCTCTTATTAGTTTCGTCTTCACTCGTGCAAATCCGTATATATGAAATGCTGCTTGGCAAGGTTCCAGATGGTTTCACATTCGCACCAAAGCACAAATCCAATGCTTATGATCGTGCAGAAAATGGCTAATTTTGTGCCATTTATTTAATATTACAGTATTTTTATGAATGCAAGTCTTTTGGTTTGCAGATTATGTTTTTCATTCCCTAGGCTTATTTAATTGTAGAAATCATATTGAGTTGATATCACTATCTTTCAATTTTGTAGTTAAGTTAGCAGTATCTGATACTAGCTCGTGTTGCTATCTAACTTCTATTTTTCAACGGAATACGCTCATCTTGCTCCAAATTTTGTACCATTTAACCATGATAACTATTAAATAATGTAATTGTACAAGATACTACAACTTACATTTTCATTTGAATGGTTAAAATATTGTTAAGGGATGCTTTGTGCCACTTGTGATTGAAAACTGTAGTTTTAAAAGTAACAATTTTATCACAGAAAACTATTCAGCCTCCACACCAGAATTCGAAACTGCAATCACGACATCACAGTCAACGAGAGCTTCGATAGCAAGTATTTCCCCAAAAGCATGCCTTGATTCATAAACAGACCTTCCAAAAACAACAGAATTAGGCAAAGCAAAATATATATGCTTAAAAATACATTGTTTTGGTTCAGGGTGGGGCATCAAGCAAACTGATTGAACCCCATCTTTTTTATCCACTACCAGCACTTCACCAGGATATACCTCTCTCTCATATGTTGCCTTGATCAAATCAAGAGCATATGTTTTAGAGGAAAAAACCACAGCACCATTGCTCCTCCTTCTCATTACCAAAGGCCTAAATCCATGGGGGTCACGTACTGCAACAAGCTTATCCTCGGTCACAAACACTATCGAATAAGCTCCTTCAAGCTTCTCACAAGCTTCAACAATCCTCAAAAAGAAAGGCCTAACTTTTGAAATAGCAATCAAATGAAGTACAACCTCAGTATCAGAACTAGTATTGAAAATTAAACCATTGTCTTCAAGCATAGCTTTCAAAGCTCGGTAGTTTACTAAGTTTCCACTGTGTGCAACCCCAATGGACCAAACCTATACCCAGCAACAAAAGGCTATACATTTTTTAACATAGAAGAATCAGCAGTTGAATATCTAACATGTCTAATAGCCATTTCTCAAGTAATTGTTCAATAGTTTAACACTTCAAAAAAATAATATTGTTTCAAACCCTCAATTAAGACAAAATGTATATTCTAACTATTGTTAACATGATTCAACAACCCTTTCAAAAAGATATATTCTTTGTTCACAAAATAGATTTCCTTTTGAAAGGTAATTTGGCCCTAAAATTTGCTGTCAGGTTTGAGCTTTGTTGGGTTAAGGGTGGTTGGCTGCATGTGTTATCCATTGAACTGGGTTGGTTTAAAATTTCCAGGCTCGATGATTGGCTTGCCATTTGGTTACCCCCAACAATCCCTTTGCAAATCCTTATATTATGGCCTGGTTTGTCACATTTGGTGCAGTGAGCTTGCTGTCATGTCTTGCTTAATTTTGGTCCACTCTTTCTTACTTCATCTACTTCCTTCCTTCTTGTTTGTTTGGGTCTTCCTGGGGTATGTCCCTCACATGTTCCCATTGCATAGGACCTATACATAAAAATTTAAAGAAGTTAAACACATTTTATAAATAAGTAATATTTCATAAAGGTTTAAGGTTTTAGGGCTATTACCTTTTACAGGGTTAATCAAGTGGCTGTAAATATTCAACTGGGTAGTGACAATATAACATGTATTTACATAAGCTTCAGGGCTCACAGCAAGTAATCGCATGCAAGAAACAACATGCTTACATGGGATTCCTGACAAGTCTCATTTTCTGCATGAACAGGAGGAGTTGAGGAGGTTAACCACATGCTTGTTGCCTAATCCACAGTCTACCTCATACTTCTCATTTCCAGCATATACCAGCCATATACTATAAACAAAGTAACATTTTAAAGTTTAAAACTTTTCCATCCAAGTAACAGAATTCAAGTTAAGTAAAAAAGAGTTAGCAAAACTTACTTATTGGACTGACTAACAATTTCAGACAATTTCTTCTGTATCCTTGGACATAAAGGTCCAGGATACTTCTCAGTAGCCTCTCTCATAGAAACCAACCTAGTCATGACTTTACTTCTAATCATCTCCAACATCATTAGGATGGGTTTATCTCTAGCTTTAGGATGGGTTTATCTCTAGCTTCTAAAATAATCTGCAAGGAGAGCAAATCCTTAAATAACTCCAACAACAATTATACAACATGAAGTGATAAATAGTCAGATTTAAAAAAAAAAATTAACTTTGTTGAAACATTCACTGTTGTTGTTCAGTAGTAGATTAGATTTGCATCTGGTTGAGAAGTGGGCTCTTGACCAAGTTCTTGGATCCTTGTCACACAGCCAATGTAACACCCCCTACCCGTATCTACCACCGGAATAGAGTACAAGGCATTACCAAGAAGTACGAAACACTTACAAATAATTTAAATATATTTTCATAACAATTTGTCTCGATTTCATACTGTTTCATATTTAAGCTTTACTCACAAAGTATTTGAAATATCATCCTTATACAAATAGCACATATGAGGTACATAATTCCATACTTATGAATGAACACATTTATCGAACATATTCCACATTCATATATCAATGTCTCATGTCTCCATATATCAATAACCATTATTTTCTTTTTTTTCTTTCTTTTTTTTAGATAATTATGTGTAACCATTCATAAGCATGCAATTTACTGTTTCTTTCTGTCAATCACAATCCCAAATGACAAATTCACATAATTGAGCTCAATAATAATAATGATAACATTACTTACTTTTCTTTTTCCACACGTTACATTTACGACTTACCAACTTGTCCATTCAAGGAATGGCTTACGGATTTGAGTACATCGTGATCTGAAGCCCGAAGGCTAACTGAAGCACACAAGTGCTAAATAGAAGGCCAAAGGTTAACTGAAGCACACAAAGTGCTAAACAGAAGCCCGAAGGCTAACTGAAGCACACAAGTGCTAAACAGAAGCCCGAAGGCTAACTGAAGCTCATCAGAGTTGAATTGAAACCCCAAAAGGGTTAACTGAAACTCATATGAGTTAACGGAAGCTCGTAAGAGCTAAACAGAAAGCAAACACGAGAATTCACAACAAATGCTGAATCTCGGTTTACTTGGGTAATTTACCGTCAATTCATCTTTTTCACCAAATGATCGTACTCATTTCCTGCGTTCCGTTCCTCCGAAATACTCAATTCAATTTCATAACTTTTGTACATAATTTAATGAAGCTAGAGTATGAAAACCAGCTTGAACCCTCCTCCATGGCTGTTTTTCAGCTGATGAATATGAAGAGAAATGAAGAGAATTCTAGATATTCCAATTTAGTCCTATTTTTATTTAGCTAATTTTGGCAATTTTCTAATTTTACCCTTATTTCACCCATTTCCTGATTTTCTCAGCTATTGCCGCCCAAAATATCTCCTTTGGGCTTATTTGCACTTTAGGTCCTTCCTCATTTGACAATTGAGCAATTTAATCATTTTAACAACTTTTACACATTTTTCAATTTAGTCCTTTTTATTTAATTAACCGCCCAAACATCAAAATTTTCTGACTAAATTTTAATACTACCTTACCAACACTCTATAAATATTTCTAAAAATATTTATGGCTTGGTTTATGAAGTCGAGGTCTCGATACCTCATTCTCCTACAACCAGTTAACCAACCTGATTTGCATGTTTCAAGGCATATATAAAGCCTCTGAAATAGCCTACAGTCTAATTTACAGATGGTTGTTGTACCAGGGTTGCTTCTCCTTAACTCAAGTAAATAATCATATATTTTGGCATATTGGGCTTTGTGATTCCCTTGAACTAGTTCCAGAGCCCTAATCTTAGCCCTTATACATTTAGTCCGAGACACTATTGTTCCAAAATCCACCCTAATATCATTTTGTAAGGATGTTAAGGAATAATTAGGATCAACTTGAAATTTGTGTAAATAATGTCTAGCCATCCACTTTGAAGTAATATTCTTATTTTTCATTACCTTGCCACACTTATGGTGGTTGACTAAGGTCTTAATTTGCCAACTCCCATCCATTGGATCCTTGGGATTTAATTTGGATGCCCATAACATCCATGGACAACTAGGTACACAAACTGCTTTCACCCTAAGCTTGTCATTCCTAGTTAGTTTGGTTACTACCCTATTTGTCCTCCCATACCTTTTAACTGCATTTTTTAAATGTCTCTACTAGGGAAAACCAAACCCTTTATCAATATAGGGCTCCTCAAATCAGTTTGAGGATTGAATAGAGGGTACTTTTTATTCCCATATTTATCATAATCCACGTCATTATTCAAATCATCATCACTGTTACTATCAAAATCATCTTCTAAACCCCAAAAACTTGAACCCAGTAAATGGTCTAACTCCTTCTGTATCATTTCACCTACTAGTTCAACCTTTGGTTCATCTACCCTATCACCACCAAACTCAAAAGAATCAGAATAAGAAGTACCTGACTCATAAGCTTTATATGAACTATCATATGAGTCAGACGCTTCTCTTCCAAAATCTCCCCTTAAAGTATTTTGTTCAACTTCAAACCCTAAACCAAAAAGAAAAAATAAAACATTATATTAGTATCAACAAATTGCACAACAATTCAAACCTGAAAAAACATTATATCAACTTCAGTTCAATTTCAAACAACATCACTAATGAATTCATGAACATTTTAGGACAATCGGACAGCAGTCGATATTCACATTTGGACAACATTAAAATACATAATCTAGAACATGGAAACAGTAATCATTATTCACATTTTGACAACATAAATATGCGCATTAAGATACGTTATGATAGAAGCTATAAATTACATTTGAACAGCATAAATATGCACATTAAGAGACATTTTGACAACAGCTGTAAATTACAAGTGCAGATTGTTAACACATTGTGGCAAAATTGGGAAATTTCAATCCTTACTTAGATAATTAGAGTGAAGTTAACATTATATACATCTTTAAATCAATTATTTGTAATACATTTGCATCAAACTACACTTGAGTTAAAATGAAAAGCTAAACATATACATTTGCATCAAACTACACCTGAGTTAAAATTAAAGTCTTGGGAGACAACAACAAAATTACTTTCCATCTCTTGAAGAAAGTTAAACATAACACATTTAAAAGAAAAAAGTAAACACCATATTCAGATATAAAAACAAGTACAAAACTATTTTTGATTAACTATATTGTAAAATTTTTTAACCTTTCTCCTTTTATTGAGAGAGAAATTTAAACCTTAATTTACTTGTATTGGAAATAATATAAATTTGAATGGAACATGCTAAACACAGAGACATGGAAATAATGACATTGGGTATAATATAAATGATACAAACTTCAACAGCAAAGATTTTAGGTTAAACTTAGGAGCAAATTCATCCCTCTGTTATAAAAGCAAGCAATTTAGTCTTACATTTAATTTCAAAGCAAATAGGTAAAACTGTAAATGATAGTAAGATTGAAGTCTTTATCATGTTCTAAGTCAAATTTTTAGACATTCAACATTACAGCATTTAAAATTTTATCTCTTCGCTTCAAAATTAAAAATTAAATGTAGAAAGGCTACACTATTCCTTTTCTTTTTCTTTTTCTTTTTTTTGCAAAATCTGTTAAATAAAAAAAGGATTGTTGAGAACAATCCAAACAAGTTCAAACACAGTTTTTTAAAAAACAAATAAAACAAAATAGCCTAGCCAATACTACAAAGCAGACAAAAACACTTCAACAACAGACTTCCCCGTTGTACTCTGCTACAGAAACAGCAGACCATCCCAGCATCAACCACTCTACTTTAGCAGCAAAACACCAAGCAGCTTTAAAGAATTTTTTCCAAGCAGCTTTAAAGAATTTTTTCCTTGACATGCTTGCCATAGCAAAAGATTCTGCAAAAAAAGAGGCAACCGCCATACCAATCAAACCTCGACATGAGACTACAATTCGAACCTCAACCACTACCAAAAAAAAACCTCCCAAAATCACGAACAGGTTTTGTTTTATTTAAAAAAAAACTATGTTTGAACTTGTTTGGATTGTTCTCAACAATAACAATCCTTTTTATATTTCACTAATTTTGCAAAAGATTCATGTTTAGCATTTTCAATGTTAAGTTCAAGCAAATATGAGTTCCCACAAAATTTCAACTTAAAATAATCAATATTAACAACTAAAAAAAGCTTATTAAGTAGCAGAAAAGGGATACCCACAAAGGGATTATGAATAAACAAGCCGATTCAGATCAGAAAAAATCGGATTGAGAAACCAATTATTCAAGAACGTGAAGAATTGGAAAATACAATGATTAGGAACAAAAACAATTACCATATTCTTATTTGTCGACAACCACTTGATTTTAAGTCTTAGAACATAAATTTATCGATGAAGAAGACATACCTAGACCCTCAGTTGAATCCTCTTTTGTTTTTGTACGTGAATAAAAAATTCTGATGATAATAGCTTTCTTAGTCAACTGAAAAAGAAAACTAAAAAAAAAGGGGAGATGAACGGTTTTTTAACTAAGATTTAGGGTTTAAAATTTTTAATTAATTAAATTTATTTAATTAAAAATATATTCTCATCCCATTAAGAAATCTAAGTTGGCACTTAAAATCTAGTTGGACTGCCACGTAGGATTACCGTTAGGGAGATAACGGAACTTAACGTAAGAGTGATCACTTCTTAACAAAATAATAACATAAGTGATTAAAATGTAACATTTCAAACATAAGTGACTAAAATGTAACTCAAGACAAACAAAAGTGACTATTTTTGTAGTTTACCCAACAATAAATATTACCTTGTTTTGGGCTAGAAAGATTAATATTGCAATTTTTTATAGTTGATCACAACAATCATAATACATACTCTAAATTCATATATGCATTTATAAAGTGAATTAAAAATTAAATTAATACCATAATCATTTATAACCCCATTTTTTAAAAATCATTTGAAGTTATTAAATTATAAAATCATTCAAAGATTTAAAAAAAAAAAAAAGCAACATATACACCTAATATTTTGCTATGTTATTTCTTTTAATTAATTATTTATTTATAACTCAGTCATGATATATTTGATATAAACAATTAAAGTTACAATTGTCAAACATATACAACTTATGGATAATTATTTCTTTGATAAATAAGACAATTTGTAAATAATTTTTTTTATAAATAAAACCAAGTTTAATAAACTCACAAAAACACCTACATTTTCATATTTTATAAAAAACATCCATAACATTTTTGTATGATTATATTATTTTTTAATAACATTATAATAATTAGATTAAATAAATTAATTCATATAGATATACATTATCTTATTAAAATTATTTCGTTGAAAATGATTTTTTTTTTTTCATTAGCGGTAATATCAACCCGAAACCAAAATGCATCAATTTTTCGGTTTTCTTGGTTTCTTTGCTCAGCCCTAAAACCCTTGGGTAGAGAAGAAAATAAAGTAGCACGATCCAAATTCAACTCATTCAGAAAAATAAATAAATTAAAATGCTATTTCTTGCCAGGTTACTAGTTGCTCCTCGAAACCATTTGTATGATTATTCTGGCTACAACTAATTTACTCCACAATTTCAATTCCTCACAAACCAAAATTTCAAAGTTCTCATCTGCCTAATCTAAAAGATTGTTTCTATTTACTATGAATGAGGCGGATGACCATAGTACACCATTCCCGGTGGCTGAAGAGGCCGGAAACTGGGAGGTACAGGTGGTTGCTGAGTTACAGGCAGCAGTTGCTGCTGGGTCAAAGAGGCCGTCTGCTGACCGGATGGTATTGGCTGCTGCTGAGTTATTGGCAATGGTAACATTGGACTAACCATGTAGGGAGGCGGTGGTGGTGGTCCAGGTGGCAAAGGTGGCATACCACCATAAGTACCATATGGGGTTAGTGTCCCCCCTGATGACTGCAAAAATTGTTGTGCAGCTATGTTAGGAAGCATGTGATATTGAGGCTGAGAGGAAGTGGTTTGGCTTTGCATGGCTGGTTGAGGCACAAGAACGGATTGATAAGAATGGTTTATTGGAGCACATAGTGGTTGTGCTGGCATAAGAGCAGTAGAATCTGCAACTGGCAGTGACTTCTCTGATTTTGAAATTGCAACGGTGACAGAATTGAGGGAGTTTGACTGTGTGGACGCCTTTGTTAGACCAACATTTTTGGCTTCTTCAGCTGCAAATGTAGAGAGAACAGAATGCATGATCATCTGAGAGGAGCTAGAAGCAGCAAGCTTGTCTGCAACCTCAGCTGCAATGGCTGCAGCACTCCGCTTAGGTGTTTCTCCAGCTTTTGCATTGGCATCACTTGATAGGACCGTTGTAGCAGATGACGTTGAAACAAAATCCTCATCACTGAGACGCTTCCGCATGTTAAAGGCTTCGTCCGCCTGTGCTTGTGCTACCTATTGTTAGAAAATGTAGAGAACCAACTTTTAGCACATTAGCATACATGGGAGATTTTGTGATCAGCAGCAACTAAATTAAGCTCACACCCTGAAAAGCTGGACCAAACTTTTTACATATCAACTCCCAAATGCAACTGTAGCAAATTGCCTACTCATCTAAAAGACTATAATCTCTAGTATCCTTTAAGTACACCTTCGAAATCCTAAACTTCATACAAACTAGCAGAAAAGATTTGCAGTGCTATACATTTCAGAAGACTCCAACCATAGGAAAACAGCATTTTATCTATATATCAAACCAAACGTGATGCACACTTTCCCAAACGCATCACAATAATCAAATTCTATACTGGTCCAGGCAAACAGAAAGGTTTTTTGCAAGCATATACTCCTAACTACCAGTTTCAAGTTTCCCTAAAATTCTAAGATGTGATGGACCTCTTAGTTCCAATTGCAACATAAGTTTTAACCACTTCTCATAGGCCAAAGGAGTAACATCAGAATACTGGAACCAAACATGATCCAGAAACTCATAAGAAACAAGCATTCATCAGAAGAACTGAAGAAATAAATAGTTCAGTACAATTGAATACCTGCCATCTTTCACATTACATCCAGAAATCAGCAAACAGAGGAATGCATAATAGAATTATCTAAATACATACCTGCATCTGTGTACGAACATTCTCTAACTCTGATTCCTGAAAAGGATTTCAGAAAGAAAGGTAATGCTTAATGATCTGCTCGATATTGCAAATAAGCAGAAGCATTTTAACATAGGAAGAAAGTTATGGAATATGTAGGTACCTCTTCATGAAGAGCGTCTTTTAACTGTGATACAAGTGCTGCTCTATTTGCTTCCACAGACTTGAGTTTCTCAATGCATTCTTTCAGAAGATTTTCTTCATCTTCAAGTTCTTTGGACAAGGTTTTCCGTTTTGGATCCTTTGCTGCATCGAAAAGAGAATTTTGAATGATAACACCTTTTAAGAATCCCATCATGAACTTCTAATATATCCTATGAGAAAAACATAATCAAGAGATTACCCATTGAACAGGCAACATCCACATATTTTTCCATCTTCCTCACTCGATGAACTGCTGACTTGCACTTGCTCATCTCTTCATCCTCATTTGGCTGTTCACTGAGTATCAAATGAAATGCTGAAACTATTTTTTCAGCTGCGCCCCCAATTGACAACTTCTGGTGTGAGAAGCAACAAGATGACATGAGAATTGGTTTTTATCAAATTAGAAAGGAAGAAAAGTGAAAATCATTTCAAATAAACCATGCAGTTGAAATAGTACCCTCTGTAATCAAAACAAGACTGAACTATATAATACAAGAGGGGGGGAAAGGCCAACAAATCTAACCGTTTTAATGGATCTCGAGTCCCGCTTCACAATTCTGACAGATGCAGAGCGTGGACGCTTTTTGCTTAATTCCAATGGCGGAGGCACTTCTTCACCAAGCATCACATCTTTTAGGCTTCGTGCTCGGGACCCAAATACTCTTCGTTCTTCCCATATACCTACCTAACAAATTGTAATGAAAATGTATAATCATAACAGTTTACAACACTGTTAATAAGAAATTAATATAATACTGTAGAAAGATTGGCTGAAGCACTTATTAACATATGGATACATGCATGCCAAACAAACAAGTAGAACAAGCCATAATTTTGGGTGTTTGGAGGTATATCTGCATAATCCAAGTCAACATAAATAAACCAAAGCCAGATGAAAGCATTCAGTTATTTGAACATATTAAATGCCAATTGGTAAACTGTAAACATTGTGAAATAGCACAATGAAGCAAACACTATATACCTCGACCACTAAAAAAGCATCGTAGTCATTAAAAAAATAAACTTAAGTTTTCTAGCTAACACGAGATAAAAAGCCATGTCATTCATATTTTTTTAAAGCTGGAAATTACCAATCTGGAAACCACATTCTTCCCGCGATCATCACCATTCTCAAGAAGGTCCTTCAAGGCTGCGGGAAGGACTTTCCAGAACTCATTGACAAATTCATTTCCTTTACGCTTGCTGTTCTGCAGAATATCATTGGCAAGGTACAACAAGGGGACTTTCTGGGCCATCTCTGAGTTGTGAAACTGTTTATCCCATGTTGCAACAACCAGTTCTGCGTTGCTTTGGTGGAATATACACCAATGTGACAATGCTATATACAGAATAGGTTAAGGTAATGTACCACACGAAATACTAGATCCATGCAATAGCACAATGGTGCCACTCAAAAGAAGATTAGATGAAAAAAATTAAACTTTTCTGTTAAACAGTCGAAGCAACATCAAACTTCCAGTCCATGCTGATGGAAATTACTGTGTCAGAACATGAAAATTCTTGTGTGTACAATGTACATCATCACACAGTTCAAAATCAAATAAGCCCAAGTTGAACAAGAATGATCTCTTTTTATAAATTTCAAATGCCACATATCTTATAGCAAATTGGTACCATTGCTTTCTCCCCTGATTTGTGAGTCGACTAGTTAATACCATCTTTTTTTTTTTAAGGTTTTTTATTACGAATACCTTAACAAAATGAGCAGTAGACCTATTGAAGATCTAAAAGATTGAGCGTCTTATATGTCTGGATCATCCAATTGCTACATTTTTCTTCAAAACAACCTCGATTGTGAACATATTAATAGTTTCTGCTATCAAATAGCGCATAATGAACCATAATAGAGAATCTCGGGAAAATATGCATAAACTGAGATAATGGATACAATAAGTTTAACCAACCGTGCTTAAGTCTTAACAGTTAGCTTCAATTCTCAATCAATTAGCTTAAGAGAGAAAATTAAAATTTTTAAATAGCTAAAATTGAGTTAGCTGCATAAATAACACAAAAGCAAACTCAAGTAGACATAGGATCAGCATCACTAAACAAAAATTTACATACTCACATTCCCATTAAATATCCTTTCTTTGACAGAGAATACATCAAATACGAATATGCATTGAAAAGCAATATAAGTAAACATAGAACTCACAACATTTCACTTCTCATCTCCTATACTAACACAAACAACTTAAAGAAGTCACTTAACTACTACCAAGTTTGGAGGAGGGAAAAAGAAGGAAAGAAGGAACGAGAAAGGATACTTTCAATACACTGTTGAGTGCTGTTGAGCTTGGAAAGCTTATCTGCAAGTATCTGTTCACTGAATATACTATTCATCCCACACCCACCAAAAACCCTAAACAATGCCCAAAGGCCCCAATTTTTTTAAAAAAAAATTTTTGGAGGGGGGGTGGTTGGCCCTCTGAAATGGAATATAAAGAAGAAACAATTAAAACCCTAATAATTACCCAAATTGAAGTGGACTTGGATCTTTAAACCCCGAAGTGGAAAAGGAATAAAAAGTGGATCCAACTGAGAAAGCAAAGAAGGGTATTTCCAAGTTTGAGGAAATGCAGAGAATGAAAGGATTCGAACTGCGTGAAGAATCAATGGCCTGCATGTCACATAAACCCTAAAACAGAAGGGTAATTTAGAACGACGAGACGACGAGTTGAATAATTTAGAACGACGAGACCACGAATTAAATCAGAAGCGCATTAAAGCTACAAGAAATACACAAATTAGAGAAAGAAACCCTAAAAACGTTTTTTTTTTCCCTCAAAGGAAGGAAGAGAGACGTTTCAAAAAGGGTACGAGAGGCGTTTGAAAAGAGAGAAGAAACGGAGGTTTTAGGGTTCTTTAATTTTTAAAGTTTGTAGCTTTAGCTTGTGAGGCTAGCAAAGATCCAACTTAATATTTGCTGTTAGGACCAAAGGCAAAGGCAAATGTTAGCCTAGCTTAAATATTTGATTAAATAAGATAAACTTTTGGGCCAAAATTATTAAGATAAACTTATCGACAACTAAAACAATTAAAATAATATTTGTTAATGAGTTGTGTGGAGGGAAATTATTACTTCCATAGAAATTTTCAAAATACTATTCATCAATATTATCTCTATGCTAGAATTTTGTTCATCTTCAAAAGCTTCCAAGGATTCAGGAAGTGAAAATACTTCACCAATCAACAAAATGTGATTATTTGCTATTTGTGGGTAATCCTTCAAGGTTTTCAACAAAGTTGAATGATAAAAGCAAGTCCAATCTCTCTTCAACAATTTGTTTAAATTTTTACTCATGTGGTAAATTAAAATAAAAATAATTCTTTTCGTTTGAGTAAAAAAATTAATTAAAGTAATAATGTGATTGTTTTATGGAAAAAACTTGTTATATTTTTTTTATATTTGTTTTAGGGAAATTAACTTAATAAATAAGAAATGTCTTACCTTGTAAATTGAATTAAAAGTTGAAGTCATTTTTTGAAAAAATTTCCTTTATGAATTAATTTTTATATAAAAATTAAATTTAGTCAAGCACATTATTATATTAATAATAAATTTTTAAAAATATTATAATATTGATATCAGATATTATAATTTCTATAATTTTTAATATTATAATTTTCAACATTAATAAATATACATGTTCATTTTTAATAGTATAAAATAATTTATTATGTTAACAAAATTATTTACTTCCTAATTTTATTTTAATAATAAATTTTAACATTAATAATTATTTCAATTTTTAAATGATATTCTTAATATTTCACTGAAAATTGTTTACATTACTGTTTTAATAGCAAATATATATTTCAATTTATGATTATTTAATAATAAATAATTTATAATATAAAATATGAATAATAAATATGATTATTTATTTAAATCATGCTTAGCTTCATTTATTATTTACAACTTCAATGTGTTACTATCCACTCTCACATATGTCATACTAGTTTTCTTATATGTATGTGTTGAAATACATTTAATTATTATTTTATTTAAAGAAAATTGTATTCACTAATAATATAATTCAAAATTAAAACATAATAATGTATAAATTTAATTTTTAAAACATGATTATTGATATCTAAGGTAAATTTGTGATGCTATCCATTTTCTTATTTCAATCCAAATATTTGTTCGTAAGTTTCAAGAAATATTATTGATTCATTACGGAAATGGTTTTTAAAATATTTATCTAAATTTTTAATATTTAAAAATTATTATTATTTTTGCTTTGAGGTATTTTCAATTATCTTTTAATTATAACTTAATCTATGAAAATTATTATTTATAATTGAAAGTAAAGAAAATAATTAAACCATTAATAACTCATTAAATACTATTTATATTTTCTTTTCAAAATAGATCCAATTGAATATAATTACAAATACTTATCCAAATAAAATAAAATAAAAAGCAATTATCATTACCATCAAATGGTTGAATGTTTAATTTGCACATAGTTGGGTTATCATTTAATAAATTTAAATATTGGATTGAAAATAATAAAATAAATATAGATCATATATAGAAAATTTATTAGATAAAAATTGAAAAATATTTGTCTTTTTTATAGAATATTTAGAACTACCCATGCCCCCTCTCAACCCATAAATAGGAGATGATGCGCTTCAGTACACTTTAATCAACGTCTTTTTTGCAATAATGCCCATACCAATTGAGCTAAGGACCCGTTTGAATATATATTAGTTATAATTACATATTTATATAAAAATTAAAAACTCAAGATCTAATTTATGACAATTATTTAAAAATCAAGGTAAAAGAAGTTGTAATTTTTTGTTCAATTAAAAACTTACTTAATTGAAAATATTAAAGTATTTACATTGGCGAGTATATTCTACTAATTTTTGTAACATTATAAGAATATTTTGTGTATATTTTAGATGACAAATAAAAATTATCTTTATAAATAGAAAATGATTATAAGTGCAATGCATTTTGTTCGTCTGAATATAATTACTTCGAACAATTTTTTAGATCATTATATTTACATTTGACTTGATAACATTAAAAAACAATACTTTTTAAAATATGTGCCTTCTATAAAATAACTCAAGAAAAATAATATTTAAATTGATAATATTATTTTTTGAGTAAACTACATCATGGGCCACTCTAAAATAGTGTTGTTTCTATTTTAATCACTCAATTAAGATAATTGTTCGAATTGGTCACTATCGTTAAAAATTCTATTAACCCACTAACGGATTACTGACTTGACTTTTTTTTTTTTTTACTTTTCACTAAAGCTAGGGACCTCTTTATAATTAGTTCAATTTTTTTTTTAGTTTTTTTACAACATAGAGATTTCAATGGTGGCATCATTAACATTTGAATCCTCTTTAAAAAGAGAGGATCCAACAACGACAATGGCAAACTATGACCATGCCCCTACCCTTTCTGATGAGCCCACTTGCCAGCCTACCGCCACCGGCTATCACGATCAGGCTAAAATTTTTTAAAATATTGATGTTGTTAACGCATCATTTATTAAAAAAAAACAAAAACCAAAATAATTCATATCAAATAACCAATTAAGCTCTATTTTTTTATATTTTTTTAACCAAGCTTGTAAAATTTCCACCATAACCTTGTACCAAAAAGTTGTTCTGTAAAAGGGTACTATAATGAATAATAAAGTAGCCACCAACCATCAAAAATTGTAGGAAATGTAGAAATTTTACCAAACAAATTACCGGAAATATTACATTTTTACTTAAAAAAATGAACTTTCTAAAGAGATTTTTTTTCTTTTTCCTTTTTTTAATTGAACTCTGATAATAAACTTCACTGAAGTTAGCTTTAGCTAATTCACTTGTTTGGATAAGACTAAGGCTTCGTTTGGATGGGCAATTGACTACAGTGCGGTGCGTTTAGCTTACTTTTTATCTCACGTTACGGTATCTAATCTCACCGCCACCGCTGTTTTTACACTAACAGTAGCTAAACGCACCGCCCATCCAAACTCACCTTAAAACAAGTTAGAACTCAATCTGAGTTTCATCTTTCCCTTAGTTTTTCAACAACCCAACAAAGAAAAAAGAATCTCAATATTAAAAATAAATTACAGATAAATTTTAGATGTTTCAACATGAAAAAGGTTGGCTGGTGGTGTTATGCTAGCAAGTAGGCTCATAGAAAAAGGTAGGGTTATGATCATGGTTCATCATTGTCATTGCTAGATTCCCTCTTCTTAAATATGATTCAAATGTTGATAAAGTCACCATTGAAATATTCATGAGGGAAATAAACAAAAAAAAAAGTTTTAGACTAATTATGGAGAGGTCCCTAATTTTAATCAAAAGTATCATAATTTTTAACGACATTGACTAATTCAAACAATTATCTTAATTAAAATGACTAAATTGACAAAAAAATTAGAGTGACTAAAATAGGAATAACGCTTTTTTAGAGAAATCAAAAGTTTAGCCTTACTTTTTTTCATTCAAAGTTTAAATATTTATAAAAATCAATATCAAAGTTATAAAATTAATATAATGATATTCTATCAATTTTGTAATCATTGAAGTTATATGTTATTTAATTATATTATTTTTAACATTGTTTAATTTTAATATTATAAATATTTAAAAACAAAATAGTGGTTCAATAAATTATGTTTTTATCAAAGATTAAATTATTTTTTTTCTTAGTTAAAATAATCTAAAATAATTTTTTTTTCTTAAAAAACCAAATGTAAAATAAAATAATATTTACTTTATTGTATTTATTTAATTAATATAGCTTACTATTAAAATTTAATTCTAAAAATGAGAATTACTTTACATATAACTAAAAGAATGAAGTATTTCGAAACTCGAAAAACTAACGTAGAACTCTTTACTTTTATAGTTATTTGTGTTCCTTCTTTTATATTATATATGATAATGCCAAATTAATCATTAAATATGAATATTTAATCTTTATCCTATCAGTGTTCCACATTTCTTTAAGTATTTTTTTTATTAAGAATTATGCTAATATTATGTAAAAATTCTTTTTCTAGCAAACATATGAGCATCTATTCCAAATCAAGTCTTGTATTTTGCTTATTAACACTCGGAATGTGTTGCATAATATTAGCATTATCTAATTTCATTTTGTACTTTAACAATTATTCAAACTTACATCTTAACTCGACGATGTTGAGACAGTTTTCTAATTGGAACATAAGTTGTAACCATAATAGCCATATTTTCTATCAAAATTAAGTAAAAAAAAATAGATTAAAAATAATTGAATTAGCAATATTTAAACGTGACCATTTTATTAAGAAAGGCCCATTTCCTACTTTATTTACGGAAATGGGCCACTTTATTTATTATTTACTGGAATAGGCCAAAAACACTAAAATGCATCCACGTAGGAGCGTTTTAACCGGAAATTCCAACAAAACCCGTCCTTGAGGGAGCGCTTTTGCCATGTTAGCAAAAAACGTGCTGACATGGACGCGCTTTGCTGACATGGAAAAAGCGTTCCCTTAATGACGCATTTTAGCCCGTGTTTTTGACCCCCAACGATAATTTAAAATTTTGACCGTTGGGGGTCCAACTGTAAAAAAAAAAAAACTATAAAACCCCCCTTTTTTTTCCACACAAACATTTTTTTCCAAAAAATTCTCAAAAAAGCTCTCAAATTTCTTCCTAAATTTCTCAAAGATCTCTTTAATTAACTATTTCCTAAATTCCCAAATTTCTTCCTAAGATATTTGATCGTGTTAGCTATGTCCAGGGAATTAATTCGTCTCGATCATAAACATATCTCTATCGAACAAATGACAATGGTAAGGGTTAATTTCAAATTTTGAATATTATTTAATATTTTTTATTTATGTAATTTTAATTAATTTTTATTTTATAATTTTTTATAACAGTCTATATAGATCGAGTGTTACAATGTTATATTCGTAATATGTCTAGTCCTCCATCACTGTTAATAGAAAATTACTTGAGGGAAGCGGATTTTTGGCACGTGGCCAATATAGGCGGGGGGTGCAAGTTGGACCCGAAACTCATCAGCGCGTTCATAGAGAGGTGGAGACCGAGACGCACACATTACGTCTTTCATGCGAGGAGTGTACTATCACTTTGGAGGACGTGGAGTTACAATTGGGTTGCCAGTATATGGGTTCGTACTCATCGGGTCCACTCAATCTGCTGATTGGGGAGCCATATGCTACTATCTTTTGGGTACGATTTCGGATAATATTTACGGAGGTCGGATTGAGATGGGCTAGTTACGAGACACATTCCGGAGTGGGGGATGATTCGACTGAAGTAGAAAAAATATGATATGCCCGAGCATACATCCTTGAGATCATTGGAGGATATCTTATGTCGGACTTGTCACGAAACCTCGTACTTCTGAGGTGGCTACTAAAACTTGTTGATTTTAGAGCAACTGGCGGACTTAGTTGGGGGTCTGTCATGTTAGAAATATTGTATTGGGAGATGTGCGGGGCAACAAAACCAAATAAAGCCAAAATCAGAGGTTGCCTATCACTATTACAATCACAGGCTCGGTTTCACTTTTCATTTTTACGTCCTTGAGTGAACCACCCATATACATTCTCATTCATAACGAGGTAAAATTTATATTAGATTTTACAATTATTACATAGATTTAAAATATTTTTATGCTAAAAATTTATTTAATTAGGTGGAACCATTCGGCGAGTTATGTTGGAATACCTACCGCTTTTGAATATATACGACTTCTATTAGACCAACGGTCAGAAGCGCATGTAAGTATTAAATGGAATATATATACATAATGTAACACCTCTCACCCGTATTCAACACCGGAATAGGGTTACGGAGCATTACCGGACTTATAACACATATAACCATACTTTTCTCATACCTTCGATCAATTCATACAATTCTCATTCAATCTCAATCAATTTGTTCCTTATAATAGCCTACGAGGCCTTAAACATGCTTTAGAAATGGTTCGAGACTAAATCGATAATTTAGAACAAGTTTGGGAAACTTAGAAAATTTTGTTTCAAACAGGGGACACACGCCTATGTGGGCAGATCGTGTGTCTCAAACTGCCACTAGACACGCCCGTGTCACCGGCCGTGTGAAAACAGGGGGTACATACTGACTTGGGTCACACGGCCAACCACACGCCCGTGTGTCTAACCCGTGTGCCCTTCGAAATGGCCACACATGCCTGTGTGATAGGCCATGTGCTAGGCTATGTCAAACCTGTAGGGTATACTGACTTATGCCACACGGCCAAGTTACACGCCTATATGTGAGGCCATGTGGAGCATACTGACTTGATTTTATTTTCAATATCAGGGGACACATGGCCGTGTAACATGACCGTGTGTTACACACGACCGAGGCACACGCCCGTGTCTCTGCCCGTGTGGACAAAAATAGGCTATTTGTAAAGCCATTTTGCCACCCAAATCTTACATACCTGCACAAGCATAATTTGCAACATTTTATAACTCAATAGGTAGCCAATCCACAACATTTCATACACGTTTTATACCAATTCAACATAGTATTCAAATACCTAATTAATATCATGCATTTTCCATTCATATGCCTACTACATATCAAGACAACATTTGCATATTTCCATTCCATCTTCTACTTGCCAAAACCTACTATATTTGAATACTTATACACAACCAAAACATTTTACCAAGTTAAGCCAAATCACATGGCTTTAACTTAAACCATAACATGTACCAAAATCACTATCTCAAGTAACCATAACTATTATTTTTATAACTAGCCTATACATGCCATATTTACATATATCCATGAGTTCAAAAGTACCAAACGACAATTGGATAGTGTGATGCGTATCTTCGACTTATCCGAACCAAACGAGCTATCGAACCTATATGAAACATGGAAAAGAAATAGAGTAAGCTTAATAGCTTAGTAAGCCCGTATAATTTAGAATTTAACTTATCATTTATACATAACCAATCAATTAAACAAAGTATATCAAATTTACTTGCCAAATGCCTATACACAAGTATTCATCCACAAGTTAGTCACATAAGTACATGTAATCATCCATTATCTCAATTTAATACTTAATACATTGTATCATATCAAATTCATATATCATGTACATCATTTGTAACATTTCACTCTGAATCATATAAATAGTAATTCATTCGATAACAGTAACTCATCCATTTAAATAGTACTTCATCTATATAACAGTAATTCATCCGTATAACACATAGCTTTTTCACATAACCAATAATAGAATTTATGCCTATTGAACATATTAGAATATCGATAGATACACGGGTGATACACACTAGGTGTATTAATCGGTAATCCGTCAATTCATCATCATATTCACTCTTTCGAGCTATGATCAGTAAGCTCCTCCTAAGCTGATAGACAATAAGCTCTATTGAGCTGAAACAGTAAGCTCTGACGAGCTGAGAACAGTAAGCTCTTACGAGCTGAGGTGAGTTCGCAACACATGCTGGATCTCAACCTAAACGGTAACCCTAGTGACATGTCACTTGTATCCTACAAATTCCTACGATTCAAACGGGGCTCGGTAACCATCAGACTATATCCATAAGGCATTCATATTTCAAGTAGATCATTTATTTAATTACATACATTCATTTCAAATAATTACCAGTATTTAAAAGTTCGATTCTAATTATACGAACTTACCTCGAGTTGCTCGGATGAAAATTATCGACTATTCGTCTACTTTTCCTTTTTCTCGATCTAATCCCAATCTCGGCTTATCTTGATCATACAAAGGTAATACATAGCCGAACCTTCAAGTCTCTTCCATGGTGTTTTTCACTTAGATATTTGGTGGTGGTTCAAGGAAAAAGATGATAACCATATTTTATTTTGTTTAATTTTATTAATATACACCTATTTACTATTATAACCTTTTAATTTAAAACAAATTTCAACAATATCAACTCTCATAAATGACCACTATTACTTAAATGGTATAATTGCCATCCAAGTACTCAAACAATTAAAATCTATAACCATTTAATCCATTTCACTAATAGAACTCAAGTTTTGTACTTCATACGATTTAGTCCTTTAATCAAATTGAGTACTCAAACAGTGAAATTTCTTAACGAAATTTTTACACCAACATAATATCATACTGAAAACATTAAAATAATAATAAAATAATATTTTTAACTTCAGATTTGTGGTCCTGAAACCACTGTTCCAATTTGACTAAAAATGGGCTGTTACAACTCTCCCTCCTTATAGATTTTCGTCCCCAAAAATCTTATCAGAGAATAAAATAGAGATTTGTTTTCTTATAACCTTATCAGTTTCTCACATAGCCTCCGATTTCTCAACTCTTTAATCTCGCGAGCTAAGATTCTGATCTGTCTTTCGCTATACATCATAAGAAGCTGAACTTCAACTTCTAAAAGAGATATTATATACAAAGGGTCTTATCTGAATCGTAGATATAAGAAACACATTATGGATCTTCTCAAGTTCTGGCAATAATACAAGTTGAATAAGCCATTGGCTTTATTTTCTCAATAATCTCATACGGCCCGATGAATTACGAAATTAACTTCTCTTTATAGCTAATTAGAAAAACTCTATTCTCACAGCAATACTTTCACAAATACTCAGTTCACTAATTGAATTCAATGCTTTTACATATTAAGTCTACATATGTTTTCTGTCAATCTGAAACTACTTTCTAACTGTTACGAATTACTTTCACTTCTCTTTGATTTTTCTGTTGAAATCAATCTCGTGAATCTTTTTCTCACAAAAATCCGATACCAATAACAACGGAGTTCAGTAATTGCAATCATACAATAATTCATACAATGCCATCTTTATACTCATATGATAACTATTAATATGCTCAACTCAACCAATAGTAATTGTCTTTCTTAATTGCTTTCACATTCTAAAATACAATAACAAATCGTATCTTCGAGAATCTGAATCGCTTTCTCAAATTATCCATCAGTTGGAGAATGAAATGCGGTGTTACAATGCAACCTCATACCCAAACTTTACAGTAGTTTTCTTTAGAAACACAATATAAACCTCGTATCTCTATCCAAAATAATAGAGACTGGCACTCTGTAAAAACTAACAATTTCAGAAATGTATAACTTAGCTAGTCCATCAAGAGAGAAATTATAAGTACTGAGATAAAATGTATAAACTTCTTCAACAATCAACAATAGTTCAGATAACATCTTCCTTTTACAAAATCCAACGAAATTCTATTTCATCTCCAATCAGATAATAACACAGACTGTAACAGTCCTGAAGGTACTTGATGCTGGAATGCCGGTGCCCCTAGAAAAAATAAAATTCCAGCAATCCAAACCATGGATCCATGTGCGAGGAACGAATCGAGGGAAAAAAATTATATTATGATAATGGTTTCGAAATTACCGAAACTTCAATCTGAATAGACAGCGACGCCTTGGCAACGAGAATTCAGAACCACTATCGAACCAAGTCGCAACTTTTTCAGATGCCGACCTTTACGTAATCCACCCAATTGATAATGAACGGAAGAAGTCCCCAAAACTATTTTAGAGATTTTCTTTACTTGACGGCTGCTAGACCACTCAAGCTAGGTTTAGGGTTTTATTTATATATAATTCCCCTTTTTAATTGGTATATTTATAACGAATCTTAATTCACAAAATTTTAAAATAAATAAATATAATAATGCTTTAACCGAAAATTATAATTACATTAATTATAACAAAGATTTCGGTAAACTATATTTATTTAAATTTATATACGAACCAAATTCATATATTAATAGAATTATGTTCTCATTATGTGTACAACATCCTTGTACATATAATATGTTCGATATTTGATTGCCCAATTAAATTAACTCTATAATTAATTTAATTCATGTGATAACCAAACACAATACCAACTATGTTTTATTCTGATCATCTCAACCATATGGTGTGACCCTGTAGGCTCTTGTAACGTTAGCAGTAATACTAGAACGATTCTAATGTTACATACAATAAGTGGCATCTAGCAATGCATCATTGCTACCTAAGTTACAAGAAGTCATGATTCGACATAACCTTTTGTGATTTACCTTTCATGCATTAATCCTTAAGTCATTTATCTCTAGAATGAATACAAGTCATAGAATAGTCACACTTGCATAGTCCATATCATGTTTCTTGATATCTTGAGTAGACTATGATATACAAATAAGTATGACATTTCATATCAACTTATTTGAGCATGGCCATGCATTTCTAGTCTCACTCAATCAAGTGGCCTAAGATATTACTCCCATTATTTATGAGGGACTTATTCTATATTGATCAACCATATCCCTCTACATAGATTGTGGTATATCCAACATCAGCCTTTATAGAACAACCAGTTACGATGTACATTTGACTGTATCAAAATATACAACTCACGATGTTAAGATAATGATGATCTCAAGTCTAAGGATCATATCCATATTAATCATTATAAGTAATATTGTGACAATTACATAATAATCCAAGAAATATACTCATAGCAGGTCAGTCCAATATGTTGTTCTCTAACACACATATTCATGCATTGATTTTGACACTCCATATCAATGACAACTCTTTATCATCAATCAACTACATGTTAGTCTTAATGCATTATTGTTGTCCTAGTCAACAATAATACTTGACTAAAGATATTTTAAAAACAATCATATTATTTTTAGGACATTATTATAAAACAGTTTATTTATACACACAGAAAAGAAACTGAAATAATAATGGAAATGCCTTATATTAATAAATATGGTAAATCAAGTATGTTATTACAACCATCTCATGATTGATCTTTGGGCATACTCTTACACTTGATAATCAGCTTTAAACTGTTAATAAATTAGACATTTGGATACAAGTTAGAAGTATCACGTTTCATACTCATTCACCAATAAAACTGTCTCAGATTATTATATATCTTAGTATTCCCCGAATGAATAGATAATTACCATTGTGAGCTATATATAACAATTGTTGCATAATCTCTGGATTTCTCGGTACACGAACTCTGTCTCGAAACAACAAATAATCATCGGTTCCAATTGGAAGCTCTAAATCAGAAGTCAATTCACATTGAACTCTTTTAACTTGCAATTCACTGATACATTTCTGAGCTTCACAAAATCGCAGAATAAACATCAATTTAGCTTTTAACTTAGGTAATATATATCCATCATCCGATAAGATCAATCGCGTATTCATTGCTTGTAAAGCACACAAAGATTTCTTATTCAAAATATCCGTGACTATAATCGTTTGTCCAGGATGATAACCAATTACTAACTCTAAATCTTTCAACAGTTCAAGCCATCTTTGTTGTCCCAAATTTAGATCTCTCTATAACATCAAATAGGTTATATTACTCATCAAACAATTAATGTCACTAACTATTCAATGTAATTACAATGTCAACCATCTCAAATTCACGCGTCGAATAACTCTTTTTATGCAACTTTAACTGTATGGAAGCATAAGCCATCATTATACATTCTTTTACTAAAACACACTCCAAACCATTTAATGACGCATGACTGAAAATCATAAACTCTTTACTCGATTTTCAGGCTGAACCAAAACTGAGAATGTCATTTCGTAATCAACGTTGGGCCTTTGTGAAAATCCTTGTGCTACAATTTGTGTTTTATTCTTACGACTTCATTTTGCTCATTTTGTTTTTGCACAAATACCTATTTATATCTTACCAACTTTATATATTTATGTGTTTGGATTACAGGTCCAAAAACCTCATGTTTATAAAGTGAATTCAATTTTACTTGAATTGTGTTTTTGCATTTTGACCAATCTTTCTATTTCTACGTTCCTCAACAAATTTGGGCTTAGGATCCTCATTTATTTTACTATTCCAATAGCAACATTATAAGCAAAAATGTTGTCATGAACTTTTTTTTTTTGGTTCCATATTTTCTTGTATTCACATAACTTATCAAGATCTCTTTATTTTCATCATTTTCATTTTGACTTCCAGGTACCAGAATCTCTTCTTGAGTTTTATAATTAGTTATGTCATGGATCTCTTCAGGAACCCCTACCTCCACTATTTGTCCATCTTGAATGTTTTCTCCTTTCTTTTTATGAGGATTTTTATCTTTGGAACCAATCAATCTTATGCTTCAGGCATGCATTACTTTCGTTTACATTAATAAATTGTCCTACTGGGGCTTAAATTCAAATTAAAACATTAGCTAGTATATAAAATTTGGTTATTTTAATTAGGTCAATAAATGGATTTAGAAGTTTATTTGTAAAATGAATTTTTGTTGAACTTCTAGGTCATATTGCTTTGTATAAAGATATTAGATACTGATAATTCATTCCAAGTATTTTATTCATCCAGCTTTTTATTCTCTTGCCCTAATGTTAGAAAAATTATCACATAATAATTGAAAACTTATGTCATAACTAAACCTCTAATTAATAGCTCAAAAATATTTATTAATATAAAGATACTCGTATTAATGTACATTCCCAACCTTTTATGAGGACTCATCTATGTGTGTTGTGGTAAAGCAATTGGAACATATACACACTTAAAAAATTCAAAGATGGGAAATTTTTAACTCTTGGCCAATAGGCAATTGTAATTATGAGTATTTATATATTATTGATTTGACGCGTACAAGTGTTGTAACACATAAATCAACATAATATCATATTTAAATATGAAGCTTTGTTCTTATAATGTTTTAGTTATTAATCAGAAACGTTCAATCAATAATTTCTCTAAACCATTACACGTATAAATAATAGGTTTTACAAAAAAAAAATAAAAATTCGAACTCATATACAACAATTAATAAAAGCTTAAGATATGAACTCATCAGCGGTAGCAATATGAGTTGTCTTAATTGCATAATCTGAAATTAATTATTTAAGCAAGCAATCTCGCAAATGACAGGTTTGAGTTTATATCACATATGTGATTATTTTGTAGATGCATATACTAAAATCATATAATATCAAAATCATCCACGTGGTGGATGAATGGACCCACATTTATTTCAGAAATGTAAGACATTAAATCTCAACTTTAGCTAGTGAGTTTCTAATAATTAATTTTCATTGAGGAAAAGTAAAAAATGAAAATCTTTTAAATTAAAGAATATTTTGATTCTTTAATGAATATCCATATGAATTATCAATTAATTTTCACATCATTTATGATTCAGGATGTTCTAACTGATCACAACAAGTAGTAAATGTATTTGTATCAGTAAACTTTTGGTTTACTTTAACATGATTTTCAATTGTACTAATAATGTCAATATAAATTGTGACAACTGATAATTTTATTGTCATTCATTTTATTTTGTATCCTTATATAAGCAATATTATGACATTTACTTCTGGAAATGTCTAAATAAATGCAAAGTCCATAATGTCATTAAGTCAATAAAAGAAATATAATTTGCTAACAAATATATGCAATATTCACTTCAGGGAATATACCAAAATCTTCAAATGTCCAAATTGACTTTAATATGTTGGAAAATATGGACATCATATATATAATAAGGGTAATTACATGTTATTATTTATTATCATGATAGGTTAGTCCAAAATAAAAGTGATCTAATTTGGTTAAAATTTTATCGGGCTTTAATTATTAAATAAAGTATGGGTCAAATATGTGTAGATACTCTAGTAATTGAATTCTGATCAAATTCTGATTAATGATGGGCTAATTAGAATTTGATTAGAACTAATATGCCAATGTTATAAATATTAGGGTTATGGTCCCTAAATTATACACAAGATATCCTTTCTAATATCCCATCATTAGTAAAGAGAGAGCAGGTATTCTCTAAATTTCTTGTGTGCTAATTTGGAAGATCAAATCCCCAAGATCCTGTAAAACTTCAAGAAATTCATGAATTCAGGTACGCTTCCGCATCTAGTTTTGTTCTTGATTTGTTCTTAATTTATTCTTGATGATTTGACATAATAGATCCTGGTTTATTAAGTTTTATTTCAGATTTATTTTACAAATCTAACAAGTGGCATCTGAGCCTCGTCATGTTAAATCATTGGGAATTGATTAAAGTTTCTTCTTTAAATGATTGATTCATAAAATTTTATGGGTTTTATATTTCGGATATATATTGATCTTTGAAGGCTTATATTAAAGTATTTTTTTTAATTTATAAAAAAAATTAAGGTTTTCCTTTTCTTTTATTATTATTTTTTGATGGATTAAAAAAAATTAACAGTAAATAGGCATAACTTAGTTCATAGATATATTTTGATTATATACATATATAATAAATGCATGTTGTTTTGGAAATTTATATAAATATATATAATTATCTTTTAATTTGATTGAAAGATGAAATTAAGGTAAATATTTTAAAACAAATAAATTCAGATTTTGGATTTCAATTAAGGATATCTAATATTTTAAATAAATAAGTTGAAACAAAATGCCGCCAAAGTGAATTCTCTTGTGTAGATTAGTTTATTTGAAATATTAAGATAATTATATGTTTTTGTGATTCATGCGTTTATTAATTGACCCAAAGGTAAGTTAATATTTGGCAGAATTTCAACGACATCTGTGGTGATAAATGTGTGACAATTATAAGGTATTTTATGTGAGCAATAAGTTAGTCCAAAGATTAATTCATTGTTTGACATAATTTATTGTCAATGTTTGATTGCTACAATAAGAGTACCGCTTACTGTTAATATTATTGTCCAAAGACTTGATATTAATGTTGTATTTGGTATCTTGAGATGGGAATAGTGTAACGCTCCCACGCCCGAGACCGTCGTCGGAGTCGAGCATGAGGTGTTACTAAGCTTAATTTAACATTTTTAGAACTTTGGATTATTTGTTTCTACATTCACAGCTTTTAAGCTACTTGCGTCACAGTCACAAGAAAAATCATATCTTGAGTTACGAAACTCAAAATCAAGATCCGTAAATTTTCCTTGAATCTAGACTCATATACCTATCTACTAATTTTTTTATAGAATTTTTGGTTGAGTAAATTAGTACAGTTTATTAGTTAAAGTTACCCCTGTATCAGGACTTGACTGGCTTGACCTATGTTTACTACGAACCATATTTCTCTCTGTAAAAAATTTATATGACTATGAGGTTTGTTTCTACTAAAACTAGACTCAATAAGGATTCTTAGGATATAAAATAAACCACCTAATTATATCTTTACAATTTATGGTGAATTTCTAAAGTTGGAACAGGGGATTCAGAAACTGCTACGACCCTGTTTCACTAAAATTCAAATATATTTTAACATATAATTCCTTTACCTGTATCATTTGTTTCATGTGAAACTAGACATAATAAGCTTAAATTTGATACATAATCCATCACTAGATTCAATTTCTATGATTTTTAATAAATTTTCAAACTCGCGTCAGTGTTGCTATAGTATTCTGTTTATGGCAAATTTCATCCCTTTTATGAGTTTTTATGCACTAAGTATCTTAATAATTTTCCTTAACCTCAAACATAATCTAAACTAACCATTTTCATAATTTATCATTGTCAAACATTTTCTCAACCATTCCATCACCATATCATAAGATCATTTATACAAAATAGGTATATTGCTATACATGCCATACTTAATTTTACAAACCATTTACCAAAAGTCTTAGGATAGTGTGGTGAGCCTTCGACCTATCCCGACTCTCGAGTTGGCTTGTTCAAAACTACAATGAGTAAGAAGGAAGGAGTAAGCATAAATGCTTAGTAAGTTCATATGCAAATAATAAGTAACATAACAAACATTCATACCAATCAACATTAGCATGCATCACTAAAACACATATCACATTTCTAATCATTTTTCATCATCTTATTACCTTATCGTGATTGTATCAATACTCAACCCGAGGGTTAAATACATACCTGTCCAAAATATCCATTTCACATCACTTACCAATACGTCTCTTTACATCTCGAATATTCCTCCAATTGAGTAGAACTTTACCCGTTGAACACATCGGAATATAATTCGGATACATGGATAACTTGCACATAAGTGCCATATATGCAAACAAGCAATTATGTAACCCGCCCATAAGCGAACTCGGACTCAACTTAACGAGCTCGGGCGTTCGCATCCATAAGTGAACTCGGACTCAACTCAACGAGCTCGGATGCCTAGTTACATCTCTTGAACTCGGACTCAACTCAACGAGTTCGAACATTCGCATCCATAAGTGAACTCGGACTCAACTCAACGAGTTCGGATGCTCAACCATCCTAGTGACATGTCACTTGTATCCTAATCTATTCCTAAGGTTCAAACGGGATTTTCCTCGAACACATATCCTTGCCGTCTTCCGTAGAATGCCGAATTCAATACTCGGTAACAATTATATTTAACAAGTAGCTCACATAATTTACATATTATTTGAAATTAACCACAAAGCATACATTTCATAATAAAATTCAGCATCACATATATTTAACATCACTAACTTAAAAATAACAATTATGCTACATTATTTACACATGAACTTACCTTGGTACCAAAATACAAAGATTTTGCAATTTAGTCCACAATCTTTTCTTTTCCTCGATTGAGGTCGATTCCACGTCTTTCTTGATCTAAAATAACACATTTAGCTTATTTAATACTCACATTATCAAATTAATCCTTAACTCAAATTTTGGCAAAATTACAATTTTACCCCTAAACTTTTGCATATTTACATTTTTGCCCCTAGGCTCGGGATTAAACTTTATTCCTTATTCTTATGTTTTATGACATGCTTATCATTTTTCCCTTCTATGGTAACATCAAATTCACACTCTAACATGTACTTATGACTATTAGGTATTTTTACTGGAGATTAAGCCCTTTTACTCGTTTTTTGCTTAAAATCGAGTAGTACAAGTTGTCTAACATAATTTAAAACTTCATATTCTATCATAAAACATCAGAATACACAAATTTCACCTATGGGTATTTTTCCAAATATAAACCCTAGGTTAAATTATTGCTAACAT
This sequence comes from Gossypium anomalum, assembly GCA_025698475.1. Lineage (NCBI taxonomy): Eukaryota > Viridiplantae > Streptophyta > Magnoliopsida > Malvales > Malvaceae > Gossypium > Gossypium anomalum. The sequence continues at coordinate 51,732,309 of CM046966.1, read as the reverse complement.
AAGCTTAATCGAGTTATCGGGATCTCAAAACGTAAAAATCATTAAAAACAGGGCTTAGAATCACTTACTATGAAGATTGAAAGTTGAAGAAACCCTAGCTATGGTGAGAGTGAAGTTTCAGCAGCAACTAAATGGGGAAGATGACTATTTTGTGTTATTTTTCCCATTTTATTTCATTTAATATCAAAATGACCAAAATGCCCTTACTACTAAACTTTCCAAAAATTCCTTCCATGTCCTAATTTTGTCCATGAACTTAAAATTGGTCAAATTGCTATTTAAGACCTCCTAATTAATATTTCAAAGCAATTTCATACTAAAAACTTCTAGAATGCAAGTTTTGCAACTTATTCGATTTAGTCCCTAACTTCAAATTAAGTATTTTATGCATAAAATTTCTTCACGAAATTTTCACACAATCATGTAATCATATCATAAACCTCAAAATAATTATAAAATAATTATTTCTATCTCGGATTTGTGGTCACGAAACCACTATTCCGATTAGGCCCTAATTCGGGATATTACAAATAGCGATTATCTTGAATTTATTGTTTACTTATGAATATTAATTTAAGCTTGTTTTTTGTTCTATATTCAGCTAATTCATCTTCTACTGCCACAATATATGCTAATATAAATTTTATACCCATGCTTAATGGGACTAATTTTAAGGAATGGAAAAGGCACTTACTTATAGTGCTTGGCTGTATGGACATAGACCTTACACTAAGGGAAGAACAACCTGCACCTCTTACTGCGGAAAGCACCCCTGATGTTAAGAGGGATTTTGAGAGGTGTGATCGTTCAAATTGCATGAGTCTAATGATCATGAAACACAACATTCCAGAAGCCTTTAGGAGCACAGAATCTGAAGAGATTACTAAGGCTAAGGGTTTTCTTGATGAAATTGAAAAACATTTTGCTAAAAACGATAAGGTTGAGATGACATCACTTCTGACTTCTTTGATGTCTATGAAGTATAAATGTCAAGGAAACGTAAGGGAGTACATTATGAAGATGTTCCATATTGCTTCAAGACTTAAGGCACTTAAGATCGAGCTTTCTGAAGAGTTGCTTTTTGTTATTATGGTTTTGGTATCACTTCCTGCATAGTTTAATCAATTTAAAATTAGTTATAACCGTCAAAAGGAGAAATGGACCCTAAATGAACTCATTTCTCATTGTGTATAAGAGGAAGAAAGGTTGAAACGTGATAAGTCTGAAAGTGCTCATTTGGCCAATGCCTCTAAAGACAAGGGCAAGAAAAGAAAATATCAGAATGAAGCTGCTAAGGGTCCAGCTCAAAAGAAACAACAACAAGCTACAGAGAGTTGTTTCTTTTGTAACAAGTCTGGACACGTAAAGAAAGATTGTACCAAATATCATGCTTGGCGTGCAAAGAAATGTATAATTTTTAATTTGGTCTGTTCTGAGATTAATTTAGCTTCAGTACCTAGAAACTCTTGGTGGATAAATTTTGGTGCTACTACTCACATAAGTGTTTCTATGCAGGGTTACCTGAGTTATCGAAAGCCAAGTGATGGTGAAAGACACATCTTTGTGGGCGATGGAAAATCGGTAGAAGTGGAAGCGATTGGGCATTTTAGGTTGTTATTAGGAATTGGTTTTATTTGGATTTAAAAGACACTTTTATTGTACCGTCATTTAGACGAAATTTAGTTTTTGTTTCTTCATTGGACAAATTTGGATATTATTGTTCATTCGGAAACAATCAATTTAATTTGTCTTTAAATTCAAATATTATTGGAACTGGTTATTTAAATACTAATGACAACCTTTATTTGCTAGAAACAGTTGCATCCTATAATGAAACCTTGCATGTGGAATCACGTGGTATTAAATGCAAATTAAATAAAGAAAATTCAGCATCATTATGGCATAGGACCTTAGGTCATATCTCAAAAGTTAGAGTTGAACGCCTTGTGTCTGATGGTATTTTAGAGTCCCTTGACTTCACAGACTTTGATGTCTGTGTCGATTGCATTAAGGGAAAACAGACCAAAACCAAGAGATTGGGTGCCAACAGATCTTCAGACGTCTTAGAATTAATTCATACAGATATTTGTGAACCATTCCCTACGGCATCCTAGAATAGTTAATAATATTTCATAACATTCATAGATGATTACTCACGTTATAGGCACCTATATCTCATTCATGAGAAATCTCAGTCTTTGGACATGTTCAAAGCTTATAAAACTGAAGTTTAGAATCAACTCAACAAAAGGATTAAAAACATCAGATTTGATCGTAGTGGTGAGTACTATAGTAGATATGATGGCTCAGGTGAACAATGTCCAAGACCATTTGCGAAATTCCTAGAGGAATGCAGTATTGTCCCACAGTATACCATGCCAGGATCACCTAGTATGAATGGTGTAGCTGAAAGACAAAACATAACTCTTAAGGATATGGTAAGGAGCATGATTGCTCATTCTACCTTACTTGAGTCCCTCTGGGGAGAAGCATTAAAGACAGCAGCTTACATTCTGAATAGAGTACCCAATAAAGTAGTTGCAAAAACACCTTATGAGCTTTGGACAGGTCAAAAGCCTAGTCTAAAGCAATTTCACATTTGGGGATGTCCAACTGAGGCAAGGCCTTATAGCCACATAAAAAGAAATTGGACTCCAAAACAGTAAGCAACTACTTTATTGGTTATTCTAAGCAATCTAGGGGCTATAAATTTTATGATCACATAATAAGGAATATTTTTGAGATGGGAACTGCAACATTTTTTGAGGATGTTGAGTTTGGGGGGAGAAATAAGGTTAGAGACATTTCTTTTGAGGAGGAATTAGATTCTAACTCAATTCCTACTATCACTTTTGATTATGTTCAGATTCTTATACCTATCATTGATTAAGAAGTGAATCCAGAACCTCTATAAGACAATGTTGAACAACTCCCAATTCAAAATGAGGTAATTGTTCCAGAAGAACAAACTCAACAACCTCAAGAACAAGTGCCATTAAGGAGGTCCACAAGAGAAAGGAGAAATGCTATTCCAGATGATTATATTGTATTTCTCCAAGAACATGAGGATGATAATGGAATGATGTAAGATGATCCAATCAACTTTCATCAAGCCATGAAAAGTTCTAATTCTCAAAAGTGGATTGATGCCATGAAAGATGAGTATAAATTTATCCAAGACAATAAAGTTTGAGAACTTGTCCCATTACCTGAAGGAGCAAAACCAATTGGTTGTAAATGGATATTTAAAACCAAGAGGAATGCAAATGGTAATGTGGAGAGGTATAATGCGCGTCTTGTAGCTAAAGGATATACTCAAAAAGAAGGTATTGACTTTACAGAGACTTTGTCTCCAGTTTCATCGAAAGACTCCTTTAGGATAATCATGGCGCTTGTTGCGTATTTTGATCTTGAGTTACATCAGATGGATGTTAAGACTGCGTTTCTTAATGGCGATATTGAAGAAACAATTTATATGGTGCAACCAGAAAATTTTGAGTCGGAAGACTCAAAGAATATGGTTTGCAAATTGACAAAATCCATCTATGGACTCAAACAAGCTTCCGTCAATGGTACCACAAGTTTCATCAAATAATTGTTTCGTTCGGTTTTGAGATGAATATTATTGATGATTGTGTGTATCACAAATTTAGTGGGAGTAAGTACATATTTCTGGTTCTATATCTTGATGAAATTTTTCTTGCCGCTAATGATATAAGCTTATTGCACGAAACCAAGAGATTTTTATCTAAGCATTTTGAGATGAAAGATCTTGGGGACGCTTCTTTTGTTTTAGGAATTCAGATACATCGAGATCGATCTGGAGGTATTCTTGGATTATCACAAAAGAGCTATATCGATAAAGTACTCAAAAGGTTTGGCATGCAGAGTTGTAGACCAGGTGACACCTCTGTCGCTAAAGGAGATAAATTTAGTCTTACCCAATGCCCTAAAATTAACTTTGAAATTCAAGAAATGCAAAAGATTTCCTATGCATCAGCTATTAGGAGTTTAATGTATGTTCAAGTTTGTACGCCTTCGGACATTGCGTACATTGTTGGGATGTTAGGCAGGTATTTAGGTAACCCTGGTATAGACCATTGGATAGCAGCCAAAAGGGTTATGAGATATCTTCAGAGAACAAAAGATTACATGTTTACTTATAAGAGATCAAATCTTTTGGAGGTCATAGGGTATTCTGATTATGATTTCGCTGGATGCCAAGATAGTAGGACATCTACATCAGGCTATGCTTACCTGTTAGCTGGAGGAGTTATATATTGGAAAAGTGTCAAACAGACACTTGTAGCTTTGTCCACTATGGCAGCAGAGTTTGTAGCATGCTATGAGGCATCAAACCATGGAATATGGTTGCGGAACTTTGTCATAGGGTTGCACATTTTGGAGAATGTAGAAAGACAACTCAAATTATTTTGTGACAATAAGTTAGCAGTGGTTTATTCCAATAACAACAGGAGTTCATCTAAGTCAAAGCATATTGACATAAAGTTCCTAGTTGTAAAAGAAAGAGTGCAAAATGGTCAAATATCCATAGAGCACATTGGGACAAACTCCATGATAGCAAATCCGCTCACAAAAGGTTTACCACCCAAGGTCTTTTATGAGCACACTGCTCATATGGGAATTACATTGTTTGAAGATATCATGATTTAGTGGGAGTTTATATTTTATTTGTTTTATGTTTGTTTTCAGACATTTATGTATTTGGTTGTTTTCTGATCAGAAATAAAGTATTCAGTTTATTCATTATTTTTATTATTTTGGTACTGACCTCACTTAAGTTTAAAGAGGACCAGTTGGAAATAGACATGTTTAGATCATATTGCATGTAATTTCCATGCTACACATCCATACTTGATCTATGTCATTTGATTGTGTTAATATACGTGATCATGGATGGATTTAGTTAAATGTAACGAAAGTCGCCTTGGTTCGATGCTAACATAATTAATAGACGAGATTGTTCGGAATACCTTTTGGATATGATAGTAAAATTTTTTTTATAATTTGTATAATAGAGAAAATATAAGGCATTTATAAAACCAAACCACACAAGTTTTTTTATAATTCTTATCAAATAACAATCGGTTAATACAAACAAGATCCATAGAAATGTCAATGGTCAAATTAATGTAGTAGTTCTCATTTTTAAGTCTATAAAAATGTTTTCAACTAAAATAATTCAAGAATTAAAAATGATAGCAGTTAAACATTAAATTCTGTATTAGAATCAACCAAAAAATTAATTTAGACATTTCTCAAATTATCTTTAAAACTACGCTGTATAAGTATTGGAAATTTTTAAATTGTATAATAAAATTAAGAAGAGACATAAGAGGAACATAATCTATATTTGAACTAAATCAAATCCGAATAATCATAAAATTCATTGATTTATCAACACAAATTTGCATAAATATGTTTTTGTCAAATATATTGTTTAATTATAGAACATACTACAACAACATTAATAAGTTAATCAATATTCATTTTCATGAACAAATAAGATGCTTAAAAATTATAAGTAACCCATGGAAATAAAACTTATAAATAAGACCATCTCAAATATTTAAATCATATATCAAGCTGATTTAATATTTACAGATGCTATCTTTGAACAAAAGTGTAAAGTTAGAGATCTAATTAAGTTGACGTACCTTTCTTGTTCGACGTTAAGTCTTGATTATTTTATCAAATAAACAAATTAAACCTCAGTAGTAGACTTTGAATCTATTTAAAATTTATCAATAGAAAAATTTGAGAGTGGATCTTATTTCCTAATTTCATATAGATAGTAGTATCAAATCTTTCACCATTCTTAAGAACATAAAAATAAAATAAGTTAATCAAAACAATTATAATTGATCATGAATTAACTAAAAAACATTAATTAGATATGAAACATTAAATAAAAGAAACTTCATGTAAAAACTTAACATCTTGTTGTCTAATATCTTTAAAATCATGGAGGATAATTTTGATCGTCAATAAAAATAACTCTCACTTTGAGCAAAATCATGCTAATAGCGTATTATGAACTAAGAGAATTATCGAACGAATAAGAGATAAGAATAGAAAAATGAAAGGATGTTTCAACTTTCACTTGATACAATAAGCTTGTACATACCCTCTATATATAGGGCTTCAAATACCATAAGTTACAAAGCATTAAAGACCAACATTACGGTACCCTATAAATCATTAAAGGATTACAAGATAATGAATTTAAGAGTTATGGACATTTATTTTTTAAAAATTACAATAAGATTAATTTGAAGTGATGAACATCAATTTATCGATGAATTTACAACACTTAAAACATTTTAACCATTGATTTTTATAATTAAATCTAAATACAAATATTATTTTATCTTAAATTTTGTCTAATGAATCAAGGAGAAAATAATAATTAAAGTTACACCCTTCCAAAATATAAAACTCTAATCTGAACCCAATCCAATCCAGATTAATCTAAACCAAACCAACGTGTACAACCGCAAATGCAGGAGTAAAAAGGCTTCCCTTTTTGCCTCTAAAAATAAAAGCTTAATTTTGAACTGTTTTGACAAGTAAATTTTGGATAGAAGTATAATTTAAATCACTATTTAAGCCAAACTTGACATCTTTTTTACATTATGACTTTAACTCAATCCTGAACTTGATAATTTAATAATTGTTCCATATTAGAGCCTAAACTAGACACTTATTCTCACATTAGGCTTACTTTTTTTTTATTCAAATTAATCCCTAAACTTAACAATTGTACCCACATAAGACCTAAATTTTAGAGTTTTCAAAGATTAACTTCAAAAAAAATTCAAGCCTTAATATAAAAACAATTGTTAAGTTCAAGACCTAACTTGAAAAAACAACAATTGCCAAGTTTAATGTAGAAACAATTGCTAAATTCAATACCTACCTAAGACAAAAAAAGTTCAAACTTTAAAGTAAGAAAAATTGTCAAGTTCAGGTCTCAAAATGATTTAACCCTAATTACTAGGAAGTATGTATGAACAGGACAGGAATACAGATAGAGAACTTATTTAATTTTGTATTTCTTCCAGACATTTGGCACTACACAATGCAAAATCAAATTGCTGGATCACAAAGCACCATTTCTTATAGAGAAGGATTCAACATTATAACGAAAGCCCACCAGCATTGTCTTCATTAACCAGACAAAATTTTGTATTTCAAAGCTACAAATTTTGCTAAGAGCATCCACTGTAATTGTTCTTTAACTAAGGATAAGAAGGCTACGAGGAACAATATAATAAGAAACAAACATTGTTCTGCTGTCAAACGACTCAGTTGTCACCAGGTAGAGACTTGATGATGTCGGAATCACCTGTGGAGCAGAGAATAGGAGCAGTTTGAAATCTGCAATTATCAAATTGTAAAGACCGGCATTCAAAGGAATTAAAATTCGGTTTTACCTGGATCAACTATACTCAAGCAGGATACGCGGAAGTACTTCCCGCAAGCAGTTCCCAGATCATTATTGTCTGGAGAATTAAAGAGGGATTAGCTTCAAGACATTCAACTATTAACCAGGCAAAAACTAGCTAAAGTAATCGTAAGATCTATCAGCCATGTCTGTCAAAAAATGTCAAAAATTACCCATTCTAACTCAATAGTTTCACCAAAAATGGACATAAACAAGTCATTAAATTTGTTTTCTTACGTAATAGAACTATTTTTGACATCTAAATCCATCTTTTGAAATTTAAGTTTCCAAACACAGCCTAGAAGAATTCCAGATAGCAAATGAGAAATGTTGCAAGAGTTAGGTCATTCTAGAGAAAGCTAGCCAATCCAACTGAGACTACCAAACACAACCTTAATCAGAAATTGTAAGATCAAATACATTGGGATCATATTCAGGCCATAAGATGACCAAATACATACAATGAACTAGGGATCAAAAAAAAAAAAAAAAAAAAAAAAAAAAAAAAAAAAAACCAAATCTGACAGGTTCTAACCCGACCCAAACCATTAGAGTCAGATTTTTTTTTTTTTTTGGAAATTGGGTGTTAGACTGTCCTTTCTTATTTTGCTTATTTGTTATCATAGCTATCTAAACGTCCACTTAAACCTGTTAACGACTGCAGAAAGACCAGAATTTAGTGCACAGCTCTTCTATTACACGGATCTAAGGTTGCCAGGGTCTTTGTTGCAGCTTGCAAGAGCATTTGAGGTTAGTTCAAATCAGGGTTTTGTTTGGTTATCAAAGCAAATAGTTCAAGAAAGACATGGAAAATATTAAAATGAGATCAAATTAGGGTTGGGTCGGGATTGTCTCTCCTATCAGGTTCGGGGAGGGTTTTTTTCTTAAAGAGTAAATCAGGTCGGGTCAAATCAGACTGGAAAAGGTTCAGGGTGGGATTATGGCGGGCAAAAATCAGGCCCACCCTACCCTGTTGCTTATCGTTATAATGAACACCAAGTATCATACAAACCCATTTTTTCTTTTTAATTTTAGAGTTTATTCAGTGACTAGTAAGCTAAGATATCAATCACTCAAAGTTGGACAAAAGAAACAATCACTCAAAACCACTAAAGTAACCCCTTTTTTATAAGGGAAGGGCATCGGGTTTAAGGTAGTCCAGAGATTAAAACTGAGATGGGAGTTAGCTGAAGACTTGAACGCAAGTCCTTTGCCTCTTAACCTATAACTCGTTCAACATTAAGGTAAGCAATTTAGCAGAAATGCATGACGCTAAACTAAATCAATTTCTACCATTTCATAAATCCATAATTACAAGCATTAGAGCAATGACAGGAAGGCCTTTGCAAAGCAACAGGAAAATAAGAAAACACTTACTTCCATTATAATGATGCACCCCAACTTTACAAAGCATGGCATAGTACTCAATCTCAGATTTCCTCAGAGGTGGACAATTGTTTGAAATAATAATCAGTTTCCCTATCAAATATCAACAAACACCAAATTTTCGTCATTAAACAAATAAATTTACATCCTTTTATCAAACAGCGAACCCAAACGATAAAAAAAATTGAAGAAACCAAAGTAGACCCAAACACAAAAATGAGAAAAGTGAAGAACCTTTGGAGGACCTTAGAGACTTAAGCACTGTTTTATAACCAAGAGTGTATTTTCCACTCTTCATGACGAGAGCCAACCTGTTGTTGATGCTTTCATGGGTCTTCTTCTGCTCAATCCAAAAGAAAACGAAAAAAAAATTATTTAAAATTATTTTTTTTCTTTCTATACATTTTGAAAAAAGATCAATAAATAAAAGAGGAGAAACAAATGGGTATTCACCGTCTTCTTGCCGGCCGCCATTTTTGTTGTTATGTTTCAGTTGGTGTTTCTGGATTCGGAGTTCGGCTGCTGAGGGTTTCGTCTGAGAAATCTAAAACTATATAGTTAGTTCCCTAACTAGGGTTTAAAATGGCTTTCCTATTTTGGGCTAAAAAAACAAGAGAAGAACTTTATTCAATCCAAAATCACACGGCCGAATTATTCTTCGATAAAACTAGATTCACAAGCTTTTAGAGACTTAATAATTAAATGGGATAATATAAATTTTTTTCATTCAACTTCTCAATTAGGTTTATTAAGGTACTTGTACTTTTTTATTATTTTGGTACTTAAATTTGGCAATTAGATTTGTAACATCTCGAAATAAGGCCTAAATGGAATAGTGGTTGCAAAACCACAAATCTGAGATAGAAAAGTTTATTTCAATTAATTTTTATGATTTACCGAGTGATTGGATGCATGTGTTAGAGTATTGATAAGAAATTTTATAGATTGCATGTTTAATTTGCCTATTAGGGCTTATTTGCAGAAGTTGCTGTAACAGCTCGATTTAGGGTCTAAACGGAACGATGGTTTTAGAACCACGAATTCGAAGTCGAAAAATTTATTCCGATTAAGTTTTAAGGTTTATTTATTGATTAAAATATTGTGTAAAAATATCGTTAAGAAATTTTACTGATTAAGTGCTTAATTGGACTTTTAGGACTAAATTGCAAAAGTTGCAAAATATATATTCTAATTCATAAGTACTTGATTGAAATGGGTGTTTAAAGAGGAGGTCCTCAAATGGAATTAGACCATTATATTTCGTTTGGACAAAAATGGGCATGAATAGGACAAAATTTTAAAAAAATGCCTTAGGGGCATCTTAGTCATTTGGTAATTAAAAGAAATAAAAAGGGAAAATAAAGCCAAAATTGACTCATCTTTTTCATGGAGGCCGAAATTAGCATGGGGAAAGCCATGGCTAGGGTTTTCAAGCTTTCCAAGCTCAATAGTAAGTCCGTTCTAGCCCCGTTTTTTAAGTTCTTTACGTTTTTGGAATTTCGATAACTTGATTAAGCTTATTCTAGCAATAATTTAAGCTAGGGTTCATATTTGGAAAAATACCCATAGGTGAAATGTGTTTATTTTGATGTTTTATGGTAGAATATGAAGGCTGAAATTATGTTAAACAACTTTGGTTAAGCGGTTTTAAGCAAAAATGAGTAAAACGGCTTAATCGGTAAAAGTTATTATTGTTCATAACTATGTGTTAGAGTGAGAATTTGATGTTGCCATAGAAGGGAAAAATGACCAGCTTGTCATAAATTATAAGAATAAGGGATGAAGTTTAATTCTCGAGCCTAGGGGCAAAAGTATAAATATACAAAAGTTTAAGGGCAAAATTATAATTTTGCCAAAGTTTGAGTTAAGGACTGTTTGAATAGTACATTAATTAAATAAGTAAAATATGATGTTTTAGATCCCAAAAAACGAGATTTGAACCTAGAATGGGAAAAAAATGAAAATCGGGAAAGTTGGTAAAGTGGCCGTTTTAGTATCGAGGTAAGTTCATATGTATAATAAGCATTAATTTATGTATGTTTCAATGTAATATTGATATATTTACTATGATTTTCGAGGTGTTGAAAGTAAGTATAATTATGGTGATTTAAATGTTCAATATTAATTCGACATGGAAATGAGAAAGTATGTAAGTTTGTATGTAAATATTACATTATCTTTATTTGCGTTTTTACATTTCAGCATATTTTATGTATTGTAGCTGATTTTTGAATTATAATTGACTATTGGAAGAATGAAATAAAGTATCAGATAGTGAGATACTTCCCGTTTGAACCTTCGGAATCGAAAAATATGGATGGTATGTAGCTAGGTCATGTGTAATACGGGATGTATACCATGTAGACAAGAGAGCTACGAGATAAACTGGCTAGGTCACATGGGTGGTACTAAGTGTTCACCATGTGTACAAGAGAGCCAAAATTATGTGTACAATCGAGCTAGGTCACATGAGTGGTGCTAAATGAAGACCACTATGTGTACAAGAGAACTTCGATTTTAAAGGTGGGCTGTGTGCGATACCATCGCGTATCTATTATTATTCCGAAGCGTTCAACTGGGAAATTGATTAAATGAAATTGTGTATGACTTTGTGATGATAAGTGTAAGTATATACGTGTGTAACTTATGAGTAATATGCTCGATATGTGATTGGAAATTAGAAAGATTGTTATGGGTAAGTTATGAATACAATTGAAGTGTGAAAGATCAAAATTAACAATAAAACTGTTCGGGATAGTTGCAGTGAAGAGAATCTAAAAATTTACCAAAAATAGTAGAAATTGAATCAGAGACAGAACGAAATATAAAACTAGAGCTTGATGAATCTATTTTCATATAACGGAAACAAAGCAAGCAAAGGAATTCTATCTTATGAGATATATAAGTTTTTGAGAGACTGGTTCAGAATGACTACGTAATCCCCTATTCTGACTTGGAAAAAATCATTAAAAATTTTATAAAAATAATTATGGGATCTAATTTATATGCTTGAAATCCTAAATGAGTCTAGTTTCAAATGATATAAACTAGAACATCTTTTGAATTCTGTACGAGGAGAAAATTGATTCGTAGTGAAGAATGGTCAGGGCAGTTGAGCAATGAAACAGGGGTAACTTCAATGAATTAACTGTACTGATTGGCTACACAAAAAATTCTGAAAATTTTATGGTAAGAATATATGTGAATCTATTTTCAAGGAAAATTAACGGTTTGTAATTTGGAGTTTTGTAGCTCCAGAAATAAATAATTTAGTTGCTGGTACTCTGCTAGACAGCTTATTTTGAACCTGTTTATGATTGTAATAGTGAAAGTATGTGTGTTTATGATGGTAATATTCTGAGAACATATTGTGACTTTGTTTAAAGTATGATAATGTATTGTTATTAATATTTACATATTTACTTACTAAGCTATAATGCTTACTCCCTTCCTTTCTTTTTTTTTTTTCCTATAGTGTCACAGATGTTAGCTCGAGTTGGAGGTCGCCAGAGGTTAAATCACACTATCAAACTATTGATCAATATATCAATGTTTTAAAGTATTTTTAAGTTTTTGACATGTATGGGGACTCGTTTAATTATTACTAAGTTGCTAGGAGTTGGCCTAAAATACTGACCTATGTTAATTGAAGATCTTTATTGTATAAAGTCATTTAATGAAGATAGTCTTGATTATGTTATTAATTAAATGATGTAATTTATGAATGTGCATGCTTGCCTATGTGTGCAGTTGAATTAAAGCATGATATGGGCCTTGTAAGCTCTTTTTAAGGGATAGCTTGAATGTGTTTGAAAAAGTTTTAAATTATAGTGAAATTATGAATCGGTTTTTATACGATGATTAGTGATTAAGTCCGGTAATGCCTCGTACCTTGTTCCGGCGTCGAACACTGGTAATGGATGTTACAAGATTATTTTTCCCCTTAAGCTTGGAAAATATAAAAGTTTGATGGCGTGACTGTAACATCTCAAAAATCGGGGTTAGTAGAATCGAGTTTGGGAATCAAGAGAGAGTGGTCATGCCCTAATTTTTTAGATTATCTATGCGTTTTAGGAATAAATGAGGTATTGCTTTGTTGAATAAGTGTTAGTGAAATGTTCTTTGAAACTCAAGTTCAAATCCTTTTTCTGCAATATCCCGAATTAGGGCCTAATCGGAATAGTAGTTTTGTGACCACAAATCTGAGATAGAAATAATTATTTTATGATTATTTTGAGGTCTATGATATGATTGCATGATTGTGTGAAAATTTCGTGAAGAAATTTTATGCATAAAGTGCTTAAATTGAAATTAGGGACTAAATCGAATAATTTACAAAATTTGCATTCTAGAAGTTTTTAGTATGAAATTGCTTTGGAATATTAATGAGGAGGTCTTAAATATAAATTTGACCAATTTCTAAGTCTATGGACAAAAATTGGACATGGATGGAATTTTTTGAAAGTTTAGTAGTAAGGGCATTTTGGTCATTTAGGGGTAAAATGAATTAAAATACAAAATTAAAAGCCAATTTTGCTCATCTTCTTCACCATGGACGTGTATACCAAGGGAGACTCCATTGCTAGGGTTTCCAAGCTTCCAAGCTCGATTGTAAGTCCGTTCTAGCCTCGTTTTTAATGATTTTTACGTTTTTGGAGTCCCCGGTAACTTGATTAAGCTTATGCTAGCAATAATTCAACCTAGGGTTCGTATTTGAAAAAATACCCATAGGTTAAATTTGTGTATTTTGGTGTTTTATGATAGAATATGAGGTTTTAAATTATGTCAAAGAACTTGTGCTACTCGATTTTAAGTGAAAACGAGTAAAAGGGCTTAATCGGTAAAAATACCTAATAGTCATAAGAACATGTTAGAGTGAGAATTTGATGTTGCCATAGAAGGGAAAAATGATCAGCATGTCATAAAACATAAGAAAATAGGATGAAGTTTAATTTTCGAACCTTGGGGAAAAAGTGCAAATATGCAAAAGTTTAGGGGTCAAAATAAAAATTTGTAAAAATATGATTTTTGAACCCGTATGAATAATGTGACTAATTATTAGGCAAAATGTGATATTATAGATGAAGGAAGTCGAGACTCGAGATTAAATCAGGAAAATACAAGGTTATGGACTAAATAGTACATTGCCGTTTCTGGATCGAGGTAAATTCGTGTGTTAATAATAATGCAATACCATGCATGAATTGTAATTCTCTATTGATATGGAATAAATTATATGATTTAATATGTTTAAGAGAAGTTGATGGATGGTATGTATGATATAAAAAAAAATGTAATGCTAATTGTGTCATGTGAAATTGAATGGAAAATTATTGTTACAAGAATTGAGTGTTAAATTACTATTACCTGGGTTGTATGAATTATTGTACGATTGTACCTGATGAGATTTTGACAAGTTTGTACGTAAATAATTTATCGATTCTTTTTATTTTATTATATTTTGTTATCATATGAAATGTGGCTACCTATAGATTGACTATTTGTTGTAAATTGAAAATTGAAAAAGGACTATGAATAAATTTGTAACATATTGGAAATATGTTTGCTGATAATTACTTGATTGAAATTGTTGGAAAAGAGAGAGAAATTCTGGTTGAACCTTCGGAAAGATTGGATGATACAGATGGTATGTAGCTAGGTCACATGTATGGTGCTGAGTGCACATCATGTGTACAAGAGAGCTACGAGACACTATGATGTAGCTAGGTCACATGGGTGATACTATGTGTACACCATGTAGACAAGAGAGCTACGGGATATATGTAGCTAGGTCGCATGCGTGGTTCCAGGTGAAGGACACCATGTAGACAAGAGAGCTACGAGATAAATTGGCTAGGTCACATGGGTGGTACTAAGTGTTCACCATGTGTACAAGAGAGCCGAATTATATGAAATATGATGGTGGAGCTGTGTGCTGAAACCATCAAGTATCGGGAATTGATCCGAATTGTTCAACGGGATGGCTTTATGGTGACATTGTAATCATGGACCTATACTTGTAATGTATGAAATGTGGTGAAAATAAATTGTGATATGTATTTTAAAATGAGGTTAATACAAAGAAAGTGTGAAATAGTGAATTAGTAGTAAAACAGTGTTGGACAGCAGCAGTTGCTTGACTTTGAAAATTCACTAAAAACTGTGAAAGTTGAATAAAAATGCAAATGATATATGAAAATAAAGCTTAATGAGTCTATTTTCACATGAAAGAAACAAGGGAAGCAAAAGAATTCTATATTGTGTGATATTTGAATTCTTGTGAAATAGGGTCTGAATGAATTCGAGATCCCCTGTTCTGACTTTATAAATTCACCATAAATTGTAAAAAAATTATTAAGAGTCATATTTTACATGAATGGATTCCTTATTGTCTATTTTTAAGAGAAACAAACGTAATGGTCGTTGGAATTCTGTACAGGGAGAAATTTGGTTCGTAGTGCACAGAGGTCAGAGTAGTTATACTCTGAAACAGGGGAGACTTTAACTAATAAACTGTACTAATTGGCTAAACCAAAAATTCTGGAAATTTTATGGGAGAAATATATATGAATCTAGTTTCAATGAAAATTAACGAAACTAAATTTGGAGTTTTGTAGCTTCAGATATGAATGATTTAGTAATGTAACTTTCGATAACACAGCTTAACTCGAGTATGTGTAATTGTACAATTATAGTGTTTTATCTTGAAAAGCATGGTAGTAATTGCTTATTATTTTCATATGAACTTACTAAGCGTAAAGCTTACCCATCCTCTCCATTTCTTTAGTATTGGCAGAGTCATTTCGGGGGTTAGAGATCGTCGGAGGCAAAATCACACTATCAAACTATCATTTTTGGGAGAATTAATTCAAATATTAGAAATATCAAGTGAGTGGCATGTATAGGAAGTTGGTTTGTGATATGTATTTTTATTATGATTTTGACCATACGTATCAGTCTGCATTGAGTTATTGTATATGATTATGAGATGTGGTCCTTATCCATTATGGTTTATAAGTTTAATTAATCATGCTATGTCATATATTTTGATGTAATGATATAGTTAGCTTTGTTTGTTATGCATGTGTTCGAAAAGTTTTAAATTAAATAAAATTTTATGGCCCGGTTTTCGTCTATGTGTATTATTAAGTCTGGTAATGCCTCGTACCCTGTTCCGGCCTTGGATATGGGTAAGGGGTGTTACATTTTCTCTAACCATTTTTATTATTTTGCTAATTTTGCCTTAAATTCTAGTATGTTAATTGATAAATGCAAAAGTATGAAAATTATATTGAGGTCCCAAGTTTGAATCCTTTCCTATGCAAAATAACTATTTTTTTTTACAAAATCCCTTATTTTTAATGTGTGTGACATCCATACCTTTGTAACCCAAAGTATAAATGTTAATTTTACACAAAATAATCATCATTTATTCTATTTTTACTCACCATAGCCGTTCCTCCCCTCTCCTCTCCTCCTTGATCTTCATTTTTTTTCTTTCTTCCTCCATTGTTGCCATCGCCTACACCTAGTTTTACCCTTTTTCTTTTTGTCTTAAGATTTGTTAACATTTTCTCCACCATCTTGCTAGTATTTTTCCTCAGTAAAATTAGCCCCAAATCTGAAATCTTGAACTCCAAGTTCAATCCTGAACATTGCCAAGAAAATGCCATTGTCGTTTCTCTCAACTAGCTTGTGTAAGATCTCTTCTGTCTTCAATTTGTTGATTAATTTTGTCAATTAAAAACCAAAATTTCCAAATCTAGAATTTATGGGAATTTTAAATATTTTTAAGGTATTTTTTCATATTTTTAATGGATCTTTAAATCATTTTTAAATTAGTCCCAAATTTGGCCACCGCGAGTGGTGGTGCGTGCGCCAATGTGCAAGAAATGGGGTTGTTTTGTTTCTTGGTTCTTGCCCATATTTTCCCAGAATTAATTTGAGTTCTTGAACCCTCCTAATCAACCTTTAATCACATGTTAATTAGGGAAAGGCTGATGTGAACTAGCTCGGTGATGTTGAGTCGAGTCACTTAAGTTGCCCCGATCATCGTCGAGGAAGTATCGTTCGGCGTAAGAAAAGGACATATTAAGCTAAGTATTAGCGCAAGTTGAAAAAGTGGTTTAAATGATAGGCTAGGTATGAGTTTTGGTAGCTTCGGTTTAACAAAGAAATAAGGTAAATAGTTGATAGATAGGATGGAATGGAAAAGTGAACTCAAGCTCCAATTACGATTCAATACTATAAGGAGTATTGCCCCGGGACTTATATCGCTTAAGGTGGTTAAGTGGATGATAGAAGATGGACCTTGACCCATTACCTAAAGAGGTAGGAACCAAAGGTATAATTTGATGGATGAACGCCATACCAAGGTTGCTAATAAGTTCAGGAAGGAGTTCGGGTTGACGCCACTAGCAAGCTAGATAAGTCAATCGAGACTTAAATGAAATAGAGAGGAAGAAACCTCACAAGACAATGTTCATTAAAAATGGAAAAAGTCTATACAACTTGAAATATGCTAAGTATTTATAGCATTACATAAAGCTAGCCGAATGGACAAATGAACAAGACTTAAGAGCTAAGCAATCGGCTATGGAATAGGCTAGAATAATCTAGAATAAAATCACTAATTGTACTGTCTAAATTTGGCTGATTGGATCTTCAATGAACAGCTTCTTGATGAAGGAAAAATCAGCTGGATGAACTTGGATGCAAGGGAGCTTAATGACCATGTCTAGGTTCGAATATGGCTTGAATGAATCATCCAATAAGTGCTTCTTGGCCGAATAGTCACTTAGGGGAGCCAAAGAATCAGCACACAATTCTTGTAGCTAGACATACATGCATTCTCCCATTCGTTGTAACTAGCTGTTCATTCATCATTCATTAGGCTTCCTTCATGAATTTGGCTTGGAAATTAATTTAGTAGCTGGTCCTTGGCCGAATAGGTGCTTGGGAGACCATTGATCAGCACACCATGCATTGTAGGAAGTCATGCATGAATCCTTCCTTGCTTTGAACCTAGCCGTGCATATACCTTATATTTAATGCACCTCATACATTCAGCTGCACCTACAAAAGCCATGAATATATTAATTCAAAGATATATTCGGCCGAACTAAGATTAAATAACATCAAGACATATTAATTAACACACTAATTAAATTAAGACATAATTAATATAGACTTAGCTAGCATATTAATTTCGGTTATCTCAAAAAGATGTAAAACACTTAATTAGCTGTAATGAGCTATCATATTCAGACATAACTGAAACATAATAAATAAAATAAAACAAACACTTAATTTATTTTAATGATTAAAGAAATAAGCTGGAATGAAACTAAATTGAGCTCAAACGAGCTGAAATAAGCTCAAGTGAACTGATTTGAGCTGAGTGGAGCTCGGGAGCTAGAAATGAGCTGAATTCGGCTTGCACTAAAGTGCAAGGAGTCTTTAAGGAGCCAGCCCTAGCTTCTCTATTAATATTGAGCTTGTTTTCTTCCCAAAATTGAATGATTAAAGCTGAAACAGCTTCTTGGAATTGCCTAGCTCATGCTCGGGTCATGGGGTCTTTGGCAGGCTTGATGAGCTCCTTGCTTGAGCTTGGTGAGCTCCCGGCCGTGCTTACATCAAAGACGTTTTTGACCAATCAGTCATTCAGATCTCATAATTCGGGAAGTGTAAGTGCGATTAATTGTAAACTAGTTTGTTGTTTCAACAAAATTGTTGGGAAAAGGTTATGGATTGATTAAATGAGGGATTTTAATCAATATTAGTTACTAATTTTTCAGTATGTAATTGTGTTAGTTGCTAAGTGGAACACCCCAATCAACCATAAAGCTGAAAGACGTTTGCGCGCACGATCCATAACAAAATAATGTAAGAAATCTTGTAACACCCCTCACCCGTATTCAACACCGGAATAAGGTCACGGAGCATTACCGAACTTACAATACATATAAACATACTTTTCTCAAACTTTCAATCATTTCATACAATCATCATTCAAATTCAATTTATTTATCCCTTATATGAGCCTATGAGGCCCTAAATATGATTTAGGAGCGGTTCGGGACTAAACTGATAACTTATGAAACTATCATGAAACTTTGAAAATTTTCTCAAAATAGGGAACACACGCCCGTGTGGCCAGACTGGTGTCTCACATGGCCACCAAACATGCCCGTGTCATAAGCCGTGTGGATATTCGAAATGGAAGCACATGACCTTATCCCAGCCCATGTCTGACCCCGTGTAACTCTTTGACTTGGGTCACACGGCCAACACACACGCCCGTGTGGCTAGCTCGTGTGCCCTAAAATTTGCCACACACACCCGTGTGCCAGGTCGTGTGCTAGGCCGTGCCAAACCTGTAGGGTATACTGTCTTATACCACACGGCCAAGTCACACGCCTGTGTGTGAGGCCATGTGGAGCATACTGACTTGTTTTCAAATTCAACACCGGGGGACACATGACCGTGTAACATAACCGTGTATCACACATGGCTGAGACACACACATGTCTCTGCTCGTGTGGACAAAAATAGGCTATTTACCAAGTCATTTTGCCACCCATTTTGCACATACCTATACAAGCTCAATTGGTACCATTTTAAGACACAAATATGCAGCCAAAAGTCAGCAACCAATACACAATCATACTATATCCGTTTCAACCAATTCAATACTCAATTCAATGCCATTTACCTATTCAAATACCTATCAACTCAACTTGCTTTACTATACATAATTCAGATATATAATTCATTTAGTTAAACCATTCCAAACATGCATTTTTTATTCAACCTCATTTACTCAATATAGGTCAATTACCTAACTAAAAAAAAAGCCATTTACACATCTTTATACATTAACAAATTGATCATCACATGCCAACTCAAATGGCCTAAATACATGTTCATCAAACATACCCAAAATGACTCAAGCCTATACATGCCATATACCATACATATATAACTTCAAAAGTACCAAAATAGATGTTCGATAGTGCGATGAAGTCTCTGACAATCCCCGGTTCCGAGCTAGCTTCGATATACTATAAAACATAGAAGAAAATAAGCAAAGTAAGCTCTAAAGCTTAGTAAGTTCGTATGTAAATATGAAATAATCTCATCATTCATTAGCATTTCTAAATGGATGATATAAGTTGCATTAAAGACATCAATCACCAAGTTAACATAAAGTTCTCAACTTCTATTAGCTTGTTATTCAAATAGTTTTCCGTACATACCTGTACTGATACATATCTATTCTTACCAATTCACTTATCAAATCTCTCCGAGTTTATAAATGCTTATGATACGAGTACGTTGATTTTTCGATGCCATAGTCCAACTATGGTCTTACACATACATTGCCAAAGCCCTGCCATGGTCTTACATTCACATGCCATAACCCGGTTATGGTCTTATTATCCAATTTGCCGTAGCCCAGCTATGGTCTTATTCAACAACTCATTTACTTAAACCGTACATTAAATTTAATATCTCTGCATTTATCTATTAGAATAAATACTATCTCAATTTCATCCATCAAATAAATAGATACACATTTAAGTTCAATTATACGAACTTCCCTCGTGTACGAATATGACGAAACGAACTGACTATTCAATTACTTTGTTTTTTCCGCGATCTAAGTCCAAATTCCTTTTTCCTTGATCTATAAGTAATCAAAACCAACTTATTTATTCTTCTATTTATTGAATTCAATCCAAAACACACATTAGGGCTATTTTACACATTTGCCCTTAATGTTTCACATTTTTACAATTTAGTCATTATCACATAAAATTGAAAATTTATGCAATTTAATACAAACCCATGCTTAGCCAAATTTAATACATGTTACTAGCAGGCCATATTTTCAATTTATTCACTCTTTTAACCACCACATTTCACATTTTCTCAATTTAATCCCTTTTTGACATTTTTGTCAAAAATTACTTTACAAAAGCTATTAATCTAACATTAAACCTTCCAAATCTATCATAAATCATCAAATTACTCAAGCATTCAACAATGGAAACATGATAAATCTTTAACAGTTTCAAAATTTAAGGTACAGGCTAGCTAAAATACAAAGCAACGATATCAAAAACGTAGAAATCATTAGAAACAGATCAAAAACCATACCTTAATTGACAATTATGGCATAGCCGAATGAAGAGAAAAGAAATCTTTTCCTTTACCCCTAAGTTTTGGTTATAAAAGATGAATGCCACCAATTTTATGTTTTGTTTTTAATTAAAATAACCTTTAATAATCAAATACCAAAATTAACCTTTAAATTAATTCAAAACTTTATTTATGCCATGACATTATCATCCACTATCATAATAATGGTCTAATTTCTATTTAAGGGCCTTAACTTTAAGATTCTATAGCTATTAGACACTTTTAGCTAATAGAACACAAGTTTTACACTTTACGCGATTTAGTCCTTTTTACCAAATTGACCATTTAAACGATAAAATTGCTTCAAGAAATTTTCACACAATCCCATTATCATGCTGAAAATATTAAAATATTAATAAAATAAATATTTTGACCTCATATTTGTGGTATCAAAACCACTATTCTGATTTGACTAAAACGGGCTGTTACAAATCTAACTAGTTTGGATTCGTAAAATAGTAGTAATTTTGACGAATGGTTAGAACCCATATGTGGGTGTTTAAGGGCTAGTTAAGAAATTAATTGATGGAATTTATACTAATTTTTGACATAGGTTCGTTTTAAGGTTTATTAAGAAAAATTGGAAGATTCACTAGTTTGCTGTGAGAAAACAAAAAATAAGATGTGGGCCCTAAACTCAAAAACTTAATTAAAAATGATAAATTTTTTTGATATATTTGATGATTTAGCTTTCTGGTTGGATTGGCTTAATAGCCAAATAATTATTTTTGTAAGTGGCCGAACCGGGTACATTTCAATCCCTAAAAGATTGATATGTTAGCAAAGTTGCTAGTTTGACAGTGTAATTGTATGAATGGTATAATGATGCATGATTGTGTTATTTGGTATGAGATTGATTGTATATATAGCATGATATGCTGAGATATGAGTTTGTGCATGATATAATTACATGGATATTTTGCTATGTTATATTGGAAAGGTCACTATACATGCACATTGGAAAATCGTAAAAGTATGTGAAATTGTGTAATGTTGAATGATATCATCTTAATGGTAATTTGAAAGTTGGGACATTGTTTCTATTTAATGAAAGTATATGATTATTAAGGGCATGTTGAGTTTGTCAAAAAAATGTGAAAAGTATTGAGATATGATTATGTACAAGTTTGTGTGACATATTGCATTTGCATTGGGATGAGATATCTTATGGTTGACGAAGGAGTTCCTTGGAGTACTGACGGCATATTAAGTTCACATTTATATGTAGTCAGTGCATTGCAATTGGAGTACCGAGGGGATTGGTGATTGTATTGCACTATTTGATATCCGACATATTTTTTTCATTATTGATTATTCAGTGGTTTTACCACATTGAGCTATGCTCACATTTGTTGGAGTTTGGCAGATGGGTTCTAGGGAACTCGTGGTGTGTAGGGGATGGTATGGGTAGGAACCTTTTTGCATTGCATCTTGCTCACGACATATTTGAATGTTATTGATTTATTCTACGTATTGTATTGTGTTGTATTGAATGATATCAAAATTAATGATTGTTACTAGAATAAATGATGATCCGTTCTCATACACCGTTTGACATCAATTTGATAATGGCTATGTAATAATATGAAATTCCAATGATGGTTCTATATTCTTTTATTAAAGCTAATATGTTTCACTATATTCAATATTTATATCTGTTTAAATAATTGTTCCACTCACATTGAGCTTTTATAAGCTCACCCCTAATAATGTTTAACTTTTCAGGTAAACCTCGAATTATTAAGATTGGACTTAGCATTCGAAGAGAATTTCCTTGGACCTCAGACTATTTTTAATAAGTATCATTAAGTCTTCATTGGTTTTAGCTTGCAATTTTTAATTATTTTTGGTATGTGACTTGGTAACTTTTCTTTTGGGGATTTTTGCATGCATGGTTTAAGCATAATAACCGAAAAATGCATAATATCGAGCTTAAGTAAAATTTGACATTGTTCCCTAATTTCCATTGCATTGCAAATGAACCGTTTTTGAAAACAAAATCGATAAGGTAACTAATTTTCCAAAATGAATTGAAAAATTGTTTTTCTGCTGCATTAGTTTAACATCGAGTTTTTACAAAGAAGAGTGACAAGCAAACGGTTTTTTCTTAAACAACACTATCAATAATAAAATGAGTATTAAGTATAGATTATCTACTAAATGAACTCTTTTAAACTAACTCAAAGTGCAAATACGGTTTTTCTCTAAAATGAGTTTATCTAATGTCTTCAAAAGTAATGTAAGTTAGCTTAGCCATTTCAGTGGCTAATGTAGCCTTCTCAATCTAGCCATAATGTCTAGGTCGGGTTAGGGAGGTTACAGTGACATTCTGAGATTGTGTCATATTATCACTTGAAAATTAAAAAACTATATAAATTTGCAGATGATGA
The DNA here is from genome assembly GCA_025698475.1 of Gossypium anomalum. Taxonomy (NCBI): domain Eukaryota; kingdom Viridiplantae; phylum Streptophyta; class Magnoliopsida; order Malvales; family Malvaceae; genus Gossypium; species Gossypium anomalum. The sequence continues at coordinate 51,708,861 of CM046966.1, read as the reverse complement.
CGATATATAATCTTACAGTGTCACATACAGTATTTTACTAATCGAACCAGTGGTTGAACCGATCAGACCACTGGTTCCCGATTCAATCGGTTTGATCAATTTAATTACTAGACGAACAATAATTAAATAAATAATTAAAAATTCATAAAAAAATTCAAATAAAAATGTATTAAATTGGTTCAAGTATTAATTTTTGTCTTTATTTTTTTTATTTTTATCAATTTCGAGCAATTTTCGATTTAATCTGTTCAATCCCTTTGTTTAAACCAGTATATCGATTGATTCTCAATCCAACTGGCCCGACCAACCAATGTAGTCTAGTTCCAATAACATTGGTCACATAATTCAATCTTGACAGAATCCAAGCTCAAGGATAAAAATGAATCTAGTTGTCAAGTTCAACTACCAAAGTGACCAAAGAAGGAATAAGTACCAAAATGGACCTAGTTGTCAAGTTCAGGGACCAAAAATTAGCTTATCTCTAATTAAAATAAACTAGTTTTTATGGGTAAACTACTGTTATAGTATGCCCAAAAACCAATCATGAGATGATTGTAATTACATACTTGTTTAACCTTATTTATTAATATAAGGCATTGTTATTATTATTTCAGTTTCTTTTTCTGTGTATATAAATAAACTAAATTGTAATAAAGTCATAAGAAAATATTATTATTCTTAAAAGGTCCTTAGTCAAGTATTATTGTGGGCATGGACAACAATAATGCATTGAGACTAATGTGTAGTTGATTGATGACAAAAAGTCGTCATTGACATAGGGATGTCAAAGTCAATACATAAGTATGTGTTAGAGAACAACAAATTGGACTGACCCACTATGAGTATGTTTCTTGGATTATTATGTAATAGTCACAATATTACTCATAGTAATAACTATGTATATGATCCTCAGACTTGAGATCATCATTGTCCAACATCGTGAGTCGTATATTTTGATATAGTCAAATGTCTACCGTAATAGGTTATACTATAAAGATTGATGTTGGATATACCACAATCTATGTAGTGGGATATGGTTCATTAAGATAGGATTTATCCCTCCTACATAATGGGAGCAATATCTTAAGCTTCTTGATGGAGTGAGACTAGAAATGCATGGCCATGCTCAAATAAGTTGATATGAGATATCACACTTATTTATTGTAGTCTACTTAGAAAATTAAGAAATATGAAATTGGACTACATAAGTGTGACTATTTTGTGACTTGTGTCCAATCTAGATATTAAATATAAAAGGATATAATACATGAAAAAATTATCACAGAAATGTCATGTCGAATTATGACATCTTGTAACTTAGGTAACAATGATGCATTGCTAGATGCCACTCATTGTTTGTATTATTATAAATGTTCTAGTATTACTACCAATATTACAATAACCTACAGGGTCACACCCTATGGTTAAGACGAACAAAATCGAAACACATTTGGTATTGTGTTTAGTTGTCACATGAATTAAAGTAATTATTGAATTAATTTAATTTGATAGTTAAATATTAAACGAATTAAATGTACAAGCTAGTTGTACCCAAATAGAGAACACAGTTAAAATTAATATATAAATTTGATTCATATAAAATTTTAAAAGAATATAGTTTACCGAAATTATTATAATAAATTATTATTATGACTTCGGTCAAACATTGAAACATGGTAGTTATGATTCTTTTTGGAAAGAATATAACGTTTTTTTAAATACTTTCAATATGTTATAATTCTTTTTGAAAAGAATATAACGTGTTTAACATTTTCCATATGTTTTGTATAAGATTTTATTTTGTTTTCAATATATGCATACTAAAATCCCAAATTAGGGTAAGTGTTTTTTTTAAAAGAAAAATTGACAAAAAGGGTCTAGTAGCCGTTTTAGGAGATTTTTCTCTGGAATAGTTCCAAGAGAGTTTTTCCGTTCATTTTAATATCGGTTGGGCTATGTAGAGGCCGTAGCGCTTTCATTGTAACTTGAAATCGACATCAAATCAGCGGCATCCTCTCATCATTTTTGGTTAAGAAGGTATATCTTCAACTTTATCTCAAACTGTATCATTCCTTGTACATAGATCCATGGCTGTGGATCTTCAAAATTTTTTTTCCACTGCCCACAGGGCGTACCGGCGGTCCCAACAACTACAACATTAGTCACTAAACTATGGATAAGTTTTAGTTTTGGTCACTTAACTAAAAAAATTTACAATTTGGTCACTAAAGTTTTTGAAATTGTTTTTTTCTTTGTCACCTGAGTGTTAAGTGGCACTTTTTAGTTGGTACAATAACAATTTTAGTTCTCAACTTCTATATTTTCTATCAATTTGAACTTGATTCTTTATAAAAAATTATAAAAAAAAACTCAAAATTATTTTAAAAATGGGAAATTTTGTATAAAAATCTACAAAAAATAAAATCCTGAAAATTTTGTTGAAGAACTATTAGTTTTTTATTTTCTCATACATATTAGTTCTTCAACCCTTCACTACAACCATCAATAATGGAGTCGTGACCTCAAAGGCTTGGAGTCGAAACATAAGGCTCAGTGTTGCGACACAACACACCTGATGTTGTGATATCCTTGGAAGAGTGGTCTAGGTTGGTTTCTCGTTGAAGTTTTTATCCCCTGATGTGATGGAGGATCGGTGTCGCAGCTCACACGTATCAGTGTCATGATACCTAAAGTAGTTGATATTTTTTTCAAGGTTTGGCCATAGTCATCTTCCTGTACAAGCTCAAATCAATCATTAGACTCCCAACAACATAATTTTTCCAATATGGGTTTCAAAAGAGATAAAATATAAGAAAAACTATCATTAACAATAAAATCTAAGAATCGATAAAAGTCATTAAAAAAATCATAAATTACTTGAAAACAAGCTCATTAAGTAATCGAGAGAGCCTAATTTAACAAATCAAATTACGACAGATTAGTTGGTTACTTTAAAAGGTTGCATGATTTCATGTCTTACGATCCTTCAAATGTATCCTATTTTGGAGACAATGAATATTAAGTTTATTGAGGATTTTGATTACAATAATAGAGATCAAAATAGGCAAATTGTGTTTGAAGAGGAATTATTAACATTCTTGCTACGATTATAGCTAAAAGTGGTCAAGTAGCTTTACTTAACATTTTTCAATAGCCTCAAGTTTATGTGTCTAGGAAAAATTAGTCAAAGAAAAGGGAAAGGTAATTTTGAATGAATATGTCATTTATCTTCATAATCATGAATCTGGTAAGGGACTAAAAGATAATCCTATCACTTTTAGTCAAGTCTAGTCATGTCAAAACTCTAACAAATAGATTGAAGTCTATGGAGGATAATGACATTTTGGATCTTGTGGAGTTACCATATGCGTCAAAATCGATTGGTGGTATGTCACATCCTGAAATTCATGTTAGTGGACTAGATTCCGAAATTAGGATCATAGTAATTAAATAAAATTATTATAAAACTAATTGAGATTAAAATTTAGGTTAGAAAATTAAAATTAAGTGTTCGACTATTAATTTTCTTAAACAAATTTTAAAAATGAAATTAGATTTGAAAATAATTAAAGAAATGGGTTTTAATTTGAAATAAGGATTGATTTGAAGAATGGTGAAAACTGAAAGTTTTTTAAAGAGAATTTTTCCAAAATTTAAAAAATCAATTTTCCCACTTGCCTATTTAAACCCGCAATCCTATTTTTCCCTCTCTTCTCATCATCTATTTGAAATTTCTCTCAAATCTAAATCTGAGTTTTTCTCTTGAAATTAACTCATCCATATTGATTGCTTTCCAAACACTAATTCTTCCTTCAATTTTAAAGAGAATCCATGTTTTCTTTATCAAATTTTTTGTTGTTGTTCAAACGTTTTTTATCGAATTAGATCTACACTTCGCCGTTCTTCTCAAATTGTGTTAATATTCTGATTCTTATTTTAAAGCTAAGCTTTCATATTTTTTTTATATAATTCAAAATTTGATTAACTATTACGAGATTTTAATAGTTCTAAAGCTTTCAAACCAAAAATTGGCTTAAAGTGGTGAAACTCGAAACATTAAGTTAACTTGCTGTTTTAAATTGATTTTCAATTTATTTTTAACTAATTAGAAGGTTTGTAAACGCAATTTTATAGATCGTTAAAAGATTTTTACGAATTTAGGCATTTTCATCTTTAATTGATCTTGTATGCTTAAATTTTTGAAAAAATTAGATATAATAAATTAGGTGATTTTGACATCTTAGATCTATAATAATATGATATTTAGGATCTTAAGAAACATATTAGGGATTAGAAACGAAAATTGAGTGGGGAAATCTCTTATTTCGGTTAACAAGTTAGATTTTGGTATTAGGAGGGAAAATCATAGATCTACTATTTTGCTACAGATTGAATGTGATTAAGACTATAAATGATAAGTTTGTAATGTGTGTAATATGTATGCAAAGTGTCGGTTATCGATTGGAGCAGTAGCTTATCGAGTTGTATGAGATCATTGAGAGTGTTGGACTAGTAGCTTATTGGTTGGCTTTGCCGTTAGAATTAGAAAAGATTCATAATGTATTTCATGTATAAATATTACGGTGGTATCGATCAAATCCTTCACATGTGATTTCACTCGCAGATGTTGAGATTCAGCCAGATATGACGTATAGTGAAGAACCGATTAGAATTCTAGCACGGGAAGTTAAAGAATTGAGGAATAAAAGTATATCTTTAGTTAAAGTTCTCTGGCAATGACACGGAATCAAAGAGGCTACCTGGGAACCGCAAGAAGCTATGAATGTGCAGTACCCAAACTTATTCTCTGGTAAGATTTTCGGGGACCAAAATTTCTTTAGGGGGGAGAGTTGTAATAGCCCGTTTTCAGTTAAATTAGAACAGTGATTTCAGAACCACAAATCTAGCTAGTAAATTATTATTTTTTTATTATTTTAATGTCTATGGGATTATATTAAGGTCGTATTAAAATTTCATTAAGAAATTTTGATGTTTGCATGATTAATTAAGTAAAAAAGACTAAATTGTAAAAAAATGTAAAAGTAGAGTTTTATTAGTTAAAAGGGTCAAATGGTTATGAAACCTTAAACTAAAGGACTTAAATGGTAAATAGAACAAGTGAGGTGGTAGTGGATGTTTATGGACATGATTTTGATGAAATTATTAAAGTTTTTAAAGGTTAAAATGGTAATTGGGTAAATTAAGCTTAAACTAAATAAAACAATTTTTTTTTATATTCCCCATTCAATAACCTAAACTTATTTTAGCCATTAGAGAAGAGGGAGCATTTAGTCAAGCTTTGGTTGAGTGCATGGTGAGTTTTCAAGCTCCGTTTTTAATGATTTTTATGTTTTCGGGATCATTTTAGCTTAATCTAGCTAGCCCGGGGGTCAATTTGTAAAAATTTTAAAGGTTGAGGGTTATGCCATGAATGTTCTTGAATGGTTTTTGATGTTGAGTGATAAACAAATTTTACAAAGTGATTTTTGATAAAATTTGGAATTAGGGACTAATTTGTTAAAGGTATAGATTCGAGGGTTTTATTGTGAAATGCTGATAAATATGAGTTTTTTCAAGGTCCCTTGCATGTTTAGTTAACATGGATTTAGATTAAAATGGTTAGATTTTAAGTTATAAGTTTAAGGACTAAATTGTAAAAAAGTTAAAATGTTAGGGGCAAAATAATAATTGTTCATAAATATGAAATGTGGGTTAAATTGAATACTTGAAGTACTTAATTGAATATAATTATCTATTTAGATCAAGATAAACCACGTACAGACCTAGATTGATGCAAAGCAAAAGCTTCGGATTAGCTTGATTTAACTTCTACGCCCCTAATTGTCGAGGTAAGTTCGTATGAATGATTATCGTGTTTATGTATTTAAATTGAATGTTATTATGTTATTTATAATGCAAATGATCGATGTATAAATCTATCAATACTATGATGAATTGACGGATATCGAGTCTCAGTTGAACCTTAAGAATTCGTATGATACAAATGACATGTCATTAGGGATTTCATGTTTCGAGTGCTAGTCTTGAATGTCCTACTGATGGCTGGGGCCCTGCATTTGTTATGGATACTCCATAGCTCGTGTGAGTAGCACCGTGTAGCTTACATTTTGACCTACAGCTCGTGTAACTAGGCCCATTTCACAGCTCGTGTAAGTAGGCCCATTTCACAACTCGTGTGAGTAATGATGTAGAAAGGTTACGGTTATGTATAGGCACACTTCGTGTGAGCTTTCCTGAGTATCTGATGAAATTCTAAATGGTTCAACTGGTATGAAAAGGAAACAAAATGGTAAGTGTTCAAATAGAATGTATCATGAACTTATGGAAAGGAATTGTGATTTAAATTATGTGAATACATGTGTAAATTACCTGATATGGATGAATTCATTTGAACCATGTACAAAAGTACTAACTTGTGAATTTGATGATGTCTTATAGGCATTATGCCAAGCTTAGGTTTTAGTTAGTATTACAATTATGCTATATACATTATGTAAATGAAATGGTAAGTTGTGTTTAAGTTTATACGAGCTTACTAAGCATTAATTGCTTACATAGTTTCTTTCCTATGTTTTATAGATTATTGGAAGCTCAATTTGGTTGGAAGCATGTCAGAGATCTATCAGACTATCCAGCATAAATATCCGCAATTTTTTTAATATTTTGGCTAAGGTTATAATGGCATGTTTAGGTTGAATTGTAAAGGTATTTTTTGAAGTTTAGTTGGTGTTTGGCTTGCATAAGTTATGGAAGTTAACTTGGTTGGTACCATTTGATGCCATGTTAGATTGTGTCATTTTGGTTCCTTATGATGCATGTTTTGGATGACTCTTATGGTAAGTTTGGACTGATATGATAATGGTCATGCTTGTGGCATGTTTTGGAAGGTTTTGAACTAGAATTTGATCATTGAAATGTAGTAAAATTTTCATGATTAGGTAAGTGTTATTGTATGCATTTATGGTGCCTTTGAGGGGCATATTGGCTAGTTGATTTAAGACTCTTGAAATGAAAAATGTATGTATGTTTTGATAGGGTTTTGATGCCTTGAAAGTGTGCACAAATGATCCAAATTTTTATGCATGAAATGGTGTTGGAAATGGCTTGATTTTAGGTAAGTTTGCATCCACATGACCTAAGACACGGGCATGTGACTTAACCGTGTGAGACATACGACCTGGCTACACGGCCATGTGTTATCTGGTGAATTCCTTAGGTGGAAAGTCAGTGAGTTACATGGCCTAACACATGGCCTGGCACAAAGGCATGTGACTCTACTCAGAGAGTTGCACGGGTGAGGGCACAGGTTGGGACACATTCGTGTGTCCCTAGTTCGAAGGTTACATAGCCTGAGACACGGGCATGTGTCTCAGCTGTGTGAGGCACATGGCCGTGTGACCCATATTTCCAATTTTTTATGACTTTTTCTTAGACTCTTCAAATGGTTTCAAATTGGTCCCAAATTACTTCTATTTTATTTCTTGGGCCTCGAGGGCTTGATTTAGGGTCGACATGTATGTTTATGATTGGTTTATGAGTTGAAAATGTTATTGAATGATATTAAGTTTAAATGTTCCCGATTGTACGATAATGCTCCGTAAGCCTAATCTAGTGACGGATACGGGTTAGGGGTGTTACATTCCATTCACTGGGATAGCGTGTGACACCCCTTACCCGTGTCCAACGCTGGGACAGGATACGAGGTATTACCAGACTTGAACATACACTACTATGTAAAATCGGGCCATAAAATTTTGTTCAAATTTAAAATTTATTCACGAACATGTATATCGTCCTTTACATGGGCTTACGAGGCCCAAAACATACATCGGGGGTGGTTCGGGACTAAACCGTGAACTTTAGAAAAATTTTCATAAAACAGGGTCACACGCCCATGTCCCTAGGCCGTGTAACTCTCTGTTTATGACGTCAGCATCAATTAAGGGTCACGCGGCCAAGTCACACGCCCGTGTGCTGGGCCGTGTGGCGAATTTAATTTTCACATTTAAGGTGTAGACTTCACACGACCTAGGCACACGCCCATGTTCTAAGGCTGTGTCCTCTGCATGGCCGTGTCTCTGCTCGTGTATTTACTACCATGCATACTGACTTGTAAAATTAGGGTGTAGGAGACACACGGCCAGACTATACGCCCATGGGGTTGACTGCATAGACAAATTTTTAGGCTAATTTCCAAGCCCTCTTGTCACCCACAACAACACAAACACACTCACATGCCAATTGTGATAAATTAGGCAATGGTTGGGTTACTTAGACCTCCAAAACTTTACGTCATGCATGACATTCACATATCAAAGTATACATGTTTAAAACTCCCCACTAGACAAGTTCAGTCATTTCATTTCTTTACGTTTTTTCATATTATGACTATGCTAATTGGTATCATTTATCCATCAAGCATGAATTACACATTTTATCATTCATTTTTAGCAACCAATTTAGCACACACCACACGAATAATAACACATCCCATGCATGTATGAATATTTAGGGATTTCAACCCAATAATCTAAATGAGCCATGTTTCATGGCCATATACAAAATGGGATAATTTACCAAAAAGGAGCCATCACTTTGGCTAACAAATATGACACATGTAACAAAATGCTAAGTCCCCTATACATGCCATACGTAAATGTGGTAACTAATTATTCCCCAAAAGATTTGTTGATAGTGTGACTCAAACTCTGACGTCCACGATCCCCGAGCTAGCTTGGCGATGTTATAAGAAAGAGGAAAAGAGAGAGGGGTAAGCATATAGCTTAGTAAGTCGTGTGCAAATAATAAACAACATAAGTCATGAAATTCATGGATTAAACATACTATCAATTACTAACACATTATCATATTACACATATTGAACGCATTGAGAATTGATAATAAATGCCTTTGAACATCATGCTTATCTTAATCTTTCATAACCATACCAAATTTCCCAACATGAATTGAGTCCAAAACTTATGAGGTTGACGTACATACCTGTACCGTGTATTATTACTCATTCTACCCTACATTCTGATTTATAATCTTGAATGGTCCGTTTAATTACCCGGAAAGCTAAAGGACGTTCGAAATCATCACACACCACATAAAATGCCAAAGCCATGTCCCTGACATGGTCTTACATGGGTCCACATATCGATGCCATATCCTAGATATGGTCTTATGCGAATTCTCATGTCGGTGCCGATGCCATGTCCCAGACATGGTCTTATACGGGGCCTCACATCGATGCCATGTACCAGACATTGTCTTACACGAAATCTCATATCAGCGCCATATCCCAGATATGGTCTTACATGAAATCACATACCGATGCTGATGCCATATCCCAAATATGGTCTTACACTGGCACACGTATCAACGCCGATGGCATGTCCCAGGCATGGTCTTACATTGGCTCTCATTAACCGCGGTGTCATGATATCCGAATCCTAAGCATTTCCTCGGGGTCATTCGGGACTTCCGAGATATAAAACGATCACCAAACTTTCAATAAATCGTCACAAACCAGTTTCATTAGAGCATTCATACATACGTCATAGAACATCAATTATTAAACGCACGATAACGAAATTGTTAAATTACTTACACACAACTTTCCTCGGTGCAAAATATGACAATTTGCGATTTAGTCCACAACCTTGTCTTTTCCTCGGTCAAGGTCTATCCCTCGTCCCTCTTAATCTATAATAGCACATTTAGCTTATTTAATACATGCACTATTCAATTCAATCCAAAAATCACGGTATGGCAAAAATTACAATTTTGCCCCTAAAATTTCATAAAATTACAAAATTGCCCCTAGGCTCGTAAAATAAAAAGTACCCAATTTTCTCATTATCCAAGCCTAGCCGAATCATTTTCCCTCTTATACCAACCCATATTTTTTATTTATTCACACATTTACATATGGTTTCTACATCTTTTACAATTAGGTCTTTTTTATCAATTTCACCAAAAATCACCTAGTAAAAGTTGTTTATCACGCCTCAAACCTTTATATTCTTCCATTAGAAATCAAATCACAATCATGTCACTCATGGGTATATTTTTTAACATGAACCCTAGCTCAAATTAAGGGTAAAAATAGCTAAATCGAGCTACGAGGATTGCAAAAATACAAAGAACATTAAAAACGGGGCTAGGATGCACTTACTTTGAGCTTAAAAGATGAAAGAAACCCTAGCTATGGCTTCTTGTGAAATTTGGCCAAGGAGGATGAAGGTGGACACAAATTTTGACTATTTTTCCTTTTTAATTCTTTTAATAACTAATGGACCAAAATGCCCTTCTATTAAAACTTTGATATTTTATCCCTCCTATGTCCATTTTTGTCCATAATGACGTATAATGGTCTAATTTCCAAATAAGGACTCCAAATTTCAAATCTCGTCACAATTAAGCCCTTAAATCAACTAGAACACATGTTTTTCACTTATTTCAATTTAGTCCTAATAACTCAATTGGACACCTTATTGGTAAAATTTCTCATCGATATTTTCACACAGGCATGCATATATATCATGGACCTCATAAAATCCATAAAATAATTATTTCTATCTCAGATTTGTGGTCTCAAAACCACTGTTTTGACTAGGCCCTAATTAGGGATGTTACATAGCGTGGGGTGTGTGGGGAGTGTTAGCATTCGTGCTACACTTATATGGGATAGCGTTAGATTCTTTGAGTCATTTGGAGTATTTGGATATCCGTTTATCCAATGCTTTATGTTTCTACATGTTTCATGGTCACAAAATGCCAATATATCAATATAAAATGCTATGAGTATGTTTAATGCAATGCCATGATTGATTGATATAGTATACTTTCTTTTAGTTGGAGTATGTGTTTAATTGTGGCAATCTTTGAGCACTCACTAAACTTGAATAAGCTCACACTTTGTATGACTGTTTTGCAGAGAGAAAGCTATATTTAAGGAGGAGAAGTGAGCAAGCCAAGTGATCCAAGAAAGGCATTCCTTTTGAGTATGTGTTATGAATTTTTGGATATGAATATAAATGCAATGTGGGGCCATGCTTAAGGGAAATAGACTTTTTCATTTCATTGGTTTGTAAATAGACTTTTAAAGATTGCTTTTGTAACAGTTTATTTTTCAGAGATGTCAAAAATAGTAGTTTCGAAATCATAATCTTGATGAGTGAGACCATAAATAGTATTTATTAATATTTTTGAGTTGATTATAGTATTTTAATAAATTTTGACTTGGTAAATTTTGTTAATTGGATAGTTAACAATGGTAAAGTGGTATGTCCCTAAAGTTAAGTGGTTTTAGAAATTGAGGTATCGGGACATCGCTTCTATAAACCAAGCCTGTAAATATTGGTTATATAGGTATTGAAATTTGGTTCAAAAATTTTAACGTTATGATAAATAATTAAAGAAAAAGGATTAAATCGTAAAAGTTACAAAACTTAATTTCTATTGATTTTTATTAACCAAAAAGCATAATTAAATATTGTTAAAGGTTTTAAATGGTAAATATACCATTTTTAATAGTGTTGGTGTAACAATCCGTTTTTAGTCAAATCAGAACAGTGGTTTCGGGACCACAAATCAGAAGTCAAAATAATAATTTTATTATTATTTTAATGTTTACAGCATGATAGTATGATTGTGTGAAATTTTCGTTAAGAAATTTTATCGTTTGAATGCTTAATTTGATAAAAAGGACTGAATCGCGTTAAGTGCAAAAGTGATGTTTTATTAGTTAAGGTATTAAATGGCTATGATATTAAATAGTGGAGGTCCTTATGTGGTAATTATACCATTGTTAAATTGAGTGGACAAAGATGGACATTATTTAGATGATTTTAATGTTTTACCATTAAGGTTAAATTTGTAATTTGGTTATTAAATGTTAACTAAATAAAACAAAAACCAAATTTTTGATGTTGTCATCTTCCTTAGCCGAAATTTGAAGAGAAGAAAAGCCATAGTTAGGTTTTCATTTGGCCACTCTTATATAGCTCATTAAGGTACAATTATTGTCCCGTTTTTAATGATTTCTATGTTTTTGAGATCGTTGCAGCTTAATCTAGCTAGCCCAGGGACTAATTTGTAAAACTGTTGAAGGTTTAGGGTTTTTCCATTGAATAATGTTGGTGTATTTCGATGTTTAAAGATAGAAAATGCATGCTTGTTGATAGATAAACAACATTTGTTCAGTGATTTTTAGTAAAATGTCCAAATATGGATTAAATTGTGAAATGTGTAAAATTCATGGTTTGTGAAATAAATGAAAAATATGGGCTACTAAGGACCTAATTGAAATTCGGATAGCATGGGTTTAGGTTAAATTGCATGAATTTGTATTTTTATGAAATAAGGACTAAATTGTAAAAATGTGAAATATTAGGGGCAATAGTGTAAAGTTTCCATAATGTGTATTTTGGACTAAATTGAATAGAATGATAATTAAATAAGTTAATTTTGATTACATTTAGATCAAGAAAAGCTAATACGGATTTAGATCAGGGAAAGAACAAAGTTTTAGACTAATCGACTCGTTTTGTCATTTTTGCAATCGAGGTAAGTTTGTATGTAATAAGCATTGTTATAATTATGTTTTTAAATGCTTTAATATTGTATAAATTGTGAATAAGACATTACAGACATGTTCGACGATGATTCGGCAAGTGTGAAATCCCGGTTGAACCTTAGGAATAGATTAGGATACAAATGACATGTCATTAGGGATTATGTGATTTGGGTGTTAGTCCGTACGTCCTACCGGTGGCTAGGTTATCCAGCATGTGTTACGAATACTCATCAGCTTGTATGAGCAGCACCATCTAGCTTCATCATGATCGTCAGCATGTGTGAGCAGACCCGCTGATAGCTCGAGGGTGAGCATTATATGTGATACGAGATTGAGATAGCTTCAACTATATATGTGGCACTTAGGGTGCGAGATTCCTGAGTATTCGATAGTATTCTGAATGGTTCAATGGGTATATCAGAGATGCGGTTAAGTATGAATTTGGTACGAGATAGTACAGGTATGTACATAAATCGTACAAGCTTTGAAATGAGAAAATTTATGAAATTCATAACTAATTTGGTGAATGAAAATGTGGAAGGTTTGTGAATCATTGAGATATGTTCTATTATGTTTTAATTGCTTATATTGTGCATATATGGTAAGTTGATTTTAATGCAATACGAACTTACTAAGCTTTATAGCTTATTCTGTTTATTTTTCCATGTTTTATAGTGAAATCAAAGCTAGCTCGGATTCGGGAATCGTCGGAGACCTCATCACACTATCAAGCTATCATTTTGGTATTTTTTAATCTATGTTTTTGGTATATGGCATGTATAGGAAATGTGGTCATTTTGGTTATGTTTTTGGTAATGAATTTAACCATTTGAGTTGGCTTATAAATGTTAAGTGTTTGATTTGTGTATAGCCATGAGACTTGTCTTATTTTGGTATATTTTTTGTGATGTATATATATATATATATATATATATATATATATGCAAATGGCTCTTGTTATGTGCTTGATGATGGATTGTAAATGCTTGTGGTGAATGTTTGATATTTGAGATTGGTTTGCTTGTGAACTAGGTAAATTAATGTTTATTGGAAAGCAACCATTTAGGTGATGTGAAAATGTAGAATTTGGCATGAATGGAATAGTTATTTATATACTTGTGAGTATTGTGGATAATGGCATAAAATTAGTATGAATTAAACTTATTTGAGATTGGATGAATGCATATTTATGCCACGTTTTGGTGCCATTTGTTTTGATATAGGTATATGCAAATTTGGGTGGCAAGATGGCTTGATAAATAGCCTATTTTGTCCACACGGGAGTGTGTCTCAGCCGTGTGTGACACACGGTTACGTTACACGGCCGTGTGTCCCCTGGTGCTGAATTAGAAATCAAGTCAGTATGCTCCACACGGCCTAGCACACGGGCGTGTGACTTGGCCGTGTGGCATAAGTCAGTATACCGTATAGGTTTGGCACAGCCTAGCACACGTCTTGGCACATAGGCGTGTGTGGCCATTTCGAAGGGCACACGGGCTAGTCACACGGGCATGTGGTTAGCTGTGTGACCCAAGTCAGATAGTTACACAGGGTAGGACACGGGCTGAGACACGACCATGTGATCCCATTTTGAATGTCCACACGGTCTGTCACACGGCCGGGCCACACGGGCGTGTGTCCCCTGTATTTTATAAAATTTTCTAAGTTTCCAAAAATTTCATAAGTTATCGGTTTAGTCCCGAACCACTCTTAAAGCATGTTTTAGGCCTTTTAGGCTCGTATTAGGGACAATGTGGTTGATGTTGAATGATGATTACATGAAATTGAAAAATTTATGTGAAATGTATGTTTAAATGTGTTATAAGTCTGGTAATGCTCCGTAACCCTATTCCGGCATTGAATACTGATGAGGGGTGTTACAGTTGAACGGTTAATGGGGATTATTTAGTTAAAAAGTGATGTTATTATAACATAAAACATTATATTATATGTTAAAATAGTAATTAAAATAAGAATAGAAATGAAAATTATAATTCATTCATCTTCTTCATCTTAACTGATTCAAAAAACGGGGAGAATGAGACATAGCTCATGTCTAGCTTCAAGCTTCAATTGCTAAGTCATTTTTTCCGGTTTCTAGTAATTTTATGTTTTTGATATTGTTGCAACTAGGTCCAGCTGTAATATCTTGATTTTGGGCCTAGTCGAAATAGTGGTTTCGTGACCACAAAATCCAAGATAGAAATAATTATTTTATGATTATTTTGAGGTCTATGATATGATTGCATGATTGTGTGAAAATTTCGTGAAGAAATTTTATGCATAAAGTGCTTAAATTGAAATTAGGGACTAAATCGAATAATTTGCAAAACTTGCATTCTAGAAGTTTCTAGTATGAAATTGTTTTGAAATATTAATTAGGAGGTCTAAAATAGAAATTTTACCAATTTCTAAGTCTATGGACAAAAATTGGACATGGATGAAATTTTTGGAAAGTTTAGTAGTAAGGGCATTTTGGTCATTTAGGGGTAAAATGAATTAAAATACAAAATTAAAAGCCAATTTTGCTCATCTTCAACCCCATGGCCGAATATAGCAAGGAGAAACCATGGCTAGGGTTTTTCAAGCTTCCAAGCTCGATTGTAAGTCCGTTCTAGCCTCGTTTTTCAAGTTCTTTACGTTTTTGGAATCCCGGTAACTTGATTAAGCTTATTCTAGCAATAATTTAAGCTAGGGTTCATATTTGGAAAAATACCCATAGGTGAAATGTGTTTATTTTGATGTTTTATGATAGAATATGAAGGCTGAAATTATGTTAAACAACTTTTGCTAAGCGATTTTAAGCAAAAATGAGTAAAACGTCTTAATCGGTAAAAATTGTTATTGTTCATAACTATGTGTTAGAGTGAGAATTTGATGTTTTCATAGAAGGGAAAACTGTTCATCATGTCATAAAACATAAGAAAATATGCTGAAGTTTGATTTACGAGCTTTGGGGCAAAAGTGTAAATATGCAAAAGTTTAGGGGCAAAATTGTAATTTTGCCAAAATATGATTTTGGGTTAATTTGAATAATGTGAGCCCTAATTAGACTATATTTTAAATGATAGAGCAAGGAAAACTAAAATTTGGGCTAAAATGGGGAAAATACCAAGTTGTGGACGAAATGGTAAAAGTAGCCATTTTCCCATACAAGGTAAGTTCATATGTAAATGTTGGTAACATAGTTATTATTTTAAATGTTTTTTTATGTTATTTAAATGATATGATAATTATTATGAAATATTATACTCGTGATAATTGTTTGATAATATGTCAAATTATGTGATTACTTGGAAAATGTGAAATACTATCGAGTATCGGTATTGGCATTCCGTAGAAGATGGTTGAGACACATGATTGGGAAAAAGGTCCCGTTGAACCTTAGGAATGGATTAGGATACAAGTGATCACTGGGATATTTGGGCATCCGAACTCGTTGAGTTGAGTCTGAGTTCACTTATGGATGCGAATGTCCGAACTCGTTGAGTTGAGTCTGAGTTCGAGAGATGTAACTAGGCATCCGAGCTCGTTGAGTTGAGTCCGAGTTCACTTATGGGCGGGTTACATGGTAGCTTGGCTACATATGTGGCACTTATGTGCAAACTTTCCATGTATCCGAATTATATTCCGATGTATTCAACGGGTAAAATTCTACTCAAATAGAGGAATACTCGAGATGAAAGGGACGTATTGGTAAGTGTTGTGAAATGGATACTTTGAACAGGTATGTACTTAACCCTCGGGTTGAAAACTCGATATAACAACAATATGGTAAGATGATAAATAAAAATGTGATATGAATGTCTCGGTGATGATCATGCAAATGATGTTTATGTTTGCTTATATAGTTGTGTTACTTGCTATTTGCATGTGAACTTACTAAGCATTTGTGCTTACTCCCTCCTTTTCATTCCTTGTAGTGTTGACAAGCCAGCTCGAAAATCGGAAACGATCGGAGGCACGCTCACACTATCCGTATACCATCTTGGCATAATGGCTTGTATATTTTGAGTATGGCATGTATAGCATTATAATCATTTTGTATATATGGTCTTATGATATGGTTATTGAGTGGTATGGAAATGCTTGGTAATGATTAGCCATTGGAATGGCTAATCATGATCATATTTGGTGTTATGTATGCTAAATTGCTAGCTAATCCATGGAAACCATGAAACGGGTAAAATTTACCATAAAATAGATTCAGACAGCAGTAGTGACGTGAATTTGAAAAATCACTAAAAATAGTAGAAATGGAATTAAATAATGAATAAGTTATGGAATTTAAGCTTGATGAGTCTATTTTCATATGGATGGAACAAAATAGGTATATGAGTTATATTTTATGAGATGTTTAAATTTTTGTGAAACAAGGCCAGAGCAATTTCTGGATCCCCTGTTCTGACTTTGGAAATTCACCATAAATTTTTCAAAGATAATTAGAAGTCATGATTTATATGTACAGATTCCTTATTGAGTCTAGTTTTATTAGAAATAAACGGCATGGTCATTGAAACTCTGTACAGGGAGATATCTGATTCGTAATACACAGAGGTCAGAGCAGTAGAACCCTGAAACAGGGGAGACTTTAACTAATAAACTGTACTAATTTGCTTGACCAAAAATTCTATAAAACAATTAGTAAATATATATATGAGTCTAGTTTCAGGGAAAATTTACGGAATTGGATTTCGAGTTTCGAAACTCGAGATATGAATTTTTAAGCGACTGTGACGCAGATTGCTAGCTTGACTGAAAATTTTAAAAATAAATTGTTTGAGCTGTTTAAAGTAATGAATTAAGTCTGTTAACACCTCGTGTTCGACTCCGGCAACGGTCTCGGGTACGGGGCGTTACACCAGCTAACCCATACCCCCTTTTTCGAAATTGTTTAAGATTTTGAAATTTACCATTGATGAATTCTAGGTATTTTTGAAGCTAAGTGATGAAATTGTAGTGTTGGTTGATGTTTAGAACTATTTTGAAAAGTGATTTTAGTTAGTTTTTAGTTAAATGATTAATTTGTTAAAATATTAAAATTTACATGAAATTCTTCTGAATTTTGAGTAATTTTGGACCGTACTAAAATAGGAATAAATTCGGTTAGCATAATTGTTTGTGAAATTTTGTTAAATTTGAAAATTCAGGTTTAGGGACTAAATTGAAATAAATGTAAAAGTTTAAGGAAAATATGTAAATATTGAAAAATTAAGGGTCATATGCATAAAAGTGAGTTGGAATATGTATTTAAATTTGGTAAGATTAAATTTAATTGTTATAGATCAAGATTTGATCCGTGAGGAGGATAATTGAAGAAAAGGAAAAATTGCATATTAGTCCTTACGAGTCAACCGTTGGTAGGGTAAGCGTTCGATCGAATCGAATTGAGTGAAAAAATTTCGAGTTAATCGAGTTGACGAATTTTATTTTATCATCCTAACTCAATTTGAAATTTTCTCGAATCGAGTCAAGTAAGATGGAATTCGAATAGAATCAAATCAAATATATTTGTTCGAGTTAAATTAAAAAATGATTTTGGTGTTTTTTTTTTTTTATGTAATCTTTTTTTATAACCTTTTTCTTTAAAGTTTTTAAAAATGATCATACAAAGAAAAAATGAAGTAAACAAATAAAAGTAACTGATTAAAAAAGAATAAGAGGATTTTGATTTTGGGGGGTAAAGGGGGAGAAATAAAATATTTATGGGGGATTTTGATTTTTGGGAGTAAAAGGGGGAGGAAGAGTAAAAATTTTTGGAGGTGAGGGGGATAAAAAGATCGTGGGGATTTGATTTTTAGGGTAAAAGGGGAGGGAAAGTAAAAAAAAATTGAAGAGAATGGGAAAGTAAAAAAAATTGATGAGAAGAGTTGGGGGGAAGGGGTTGGGGGTAGGGTGTGGTTGTTTAATATTTAGTTTATTCGAATTATTCAAATTCAAAAACTCAACTCGAACTCGAAGTTCGAAAAAAAATTTAAGTTGACTCGATTAACTCGATTAGAATAATTCGAAATTCGAAATTTTTTTTGATTTTTTTAATCGAATCAAATTTTGCTCACCCCTAACCGTTGGTATATATTAGGTAAGTTCGTATTTCATTTTAAAATATTACATTTGAATTTATAAGATTAATTGATAGCTTTATATATGTATTTATGTATTTATGATTATGATTGTTTTGATTTGAGAAAACGAAAGGACTGTTATTGAAATACATCATGGTATTATAATCAAAAAAGAAAAAGACCACGGTTGAAAGACACCATGGCATTACATTCGGTATTTACGAAGCCATGAATAGGTTGAAAAGGATGTATCCGAAAAGGATATCAAATGAAAAAGTTGAAAAATATGTATCCAAAAAGGATATTAATGAAAAGGTTGAAAAAGATATCAATGACAAGGTTGAAAAGGATAGTAATGAAAGGTCCGTATCTCATCCTCCAACCAATCGCTATTCAGGTAACATGTTTCAGGTGAGATATGTATCATACGTTTGAATATGAGATAAATGTTTTGATTAGTATAGTTTGATAGTGAATATTAATGTCTTGGTGTAATTATATGTTTCATATGTTTATAAATATGATATCTAGTTATGTTTGGAGTGTGTTTAGAGAATTAAATGGTAGATATGTGATGTAAGTTTAAAGTATGAAATTATGGCATTGAGTTTGAGTTAATTTGGATGTTAACTTGTGGTACCAATGAAGGTACATTGGATAGACATTTAGATTAATTGATATATGTGTGTTTTAGCATGTAATAGGGCCTAAATGTTGATTTGATAACTTGGTTTGTTTTGAGTTTGAGCCAAGCTTATATGTGTCTTAATGTCCTTAGTTGATGAATTCCAAATGAAAGTGAACATATATGGTTTGACATTTATGTATGCTCTTATGAAAGTAAGTAAAATATGGTTGAATGGTATGCTTTGAAATGGTTATTTGGTATATTTGATATATGCTTATTGAGTCAAGTTGAGGTGTTAAATTGTGGTGTCAATTGAAATTATATTGGTTACACCTAATTTGGTTGATTTTGGTATGTTCTAGGTATGTTCTAAAGTGGTTTAGCCATATGAAAATGAATGGAAATGTTATGTTTGTTGTGCAAAAAAAAGTTAATGTTTTGGCTAGTTTTAAAGGAAACTTATGCTGCACACGGCCTGGGACACGGGCTGTCACACGGCTGTGTGCCACACACGGTCACCCCACATGACCATGTGTTTCAAGTCAGTATGCCACACGGTCTGGCACACAATCTGCGACATGGCTGTGTAGCCCTATTTCGAATACCTACACAGGTGGTCACATGGGTTGGGACATGACTGTGTGTCCAGATTTCGAATGTCTACATGGCCTGGGCTATGTCACATGGCCTGGCCACACGGCTGTGTGACCCCTGTTTTCAAGTTTTTTTTTCAAATTTTTCAATTTTGTTTCACAATGACCCCAAAATGTTTTGAACTATTTTTAGGGTCCCGTAAGCTCGATTTAAGGCTTATAAGTGTATGTTTACTATAATTAAATTATGTTATTGAATGTTATTAATTAAATTGCATGATTGTTTTTATAGTAAGATAAATGTGCCGATTTGTACTATAATACTCTGTAACCCTAATCTAACGTCGAAGACGGGTTAGGGGTGTTACAGATTTAAGGATTTTTTAACTTGATTTTATGTTTGATTGATGCTTGAGAATAATGTTTGAACATGGTTGATTTCGGTGGTGTTTGTATGGTATTGATATATATGTCTCTTGGTTAAGTACTTGATGGAAATGCTTAGATTGTAGGTTGGATGTCTTGATATGTTTATAATAACCAAATGGTATGAAATGAACCTATATTGCACTTCGAAATGAATTATTTGCATATTTGGCATGTTGAGCAAATGAAATGAGAACTTAGGTTTGCATGCTAGCATAATCTTTTACTTAGGATGTTTGAAATGTGTTGATAGATTCTAGTGTAATTGAGAACAATTTGTATGATCTATGTATGCCATATGACATGTTAAAATAGAGATTTTTTTATCAAATGCATGAGATGGTATGATAAGTTGGATGCCAAAGTGTTAAATTCAGGTTTTTGAGTTGTTTCTGTAGAAACTGCAGGTGACATCACGACGATATTTATATGATTTTGCGATGAGGGATTGACGTCAGGACGCCCTTTTTCGTGTCATCGTGACGAGAGGCAATGTCTAGGTCACGTCATGATGAGGGGTTCACGTGGTCACAACTTGACAAACTGTTGGCTTTAAGGAAGTTTACTAGTCTTGCAGTTTAGTCTTAGATTTTATATAATGAAATTGGAGTCCATAAATGTCATGAATTGCTAAGAAAATTTCATGATTGAGATTTATATGTTTAATTTCATAAATTTACTTTTAATTTTGCAAAAATATTTTCTGAATATTTTGCCAAATTTTATGATTTAGTCCTTAAACCTTTGTTTTAAAAATTACTTTGGTTTTACTTGCCGATTTTAGTTGATTTTTTTTCAAATATTGTTTTAATAATACCCTATAAACTAAATGCATGTTTAATTTAATGTTTCACAAATGATTTGTGTGTCATATGTAAAATGAGGATTTTACCCCTAATTGTTATTTTGATAGTTTTTGCTAGAAAAGCATGATTCTAGGGTTTGTATATTTATTTTTACTTAATGATTGATTGCTATGCATGGATATTGTGTGGTGTGAATGGTGGTTTTGTGGTGTGATCAATGGTCAGTAAGGAGGTCACATAAGTGACTAATATGACGTTTCGGATTCGGGTTGATCAGTCTTAGTCGGGTTTGGGGCACCACATGATAAATGGATTTTCAAAACCAAACATAATTCAAACGATAACATCACAAAAAAATAAAGCATGCCTAGTTACCAAGGGATTAACTCAAAAGGAAGGTATAAATTTAAAGAGACTTTTTTTTACTGATTTTGACGAATGGCTCATTTAGAATCATCTTGAAACTTGTAGCTTATTATGGTTTAGAGTTATATCAAATGAATATAAAGACAACATTTTTCAAGGAACACATTGAGGAAACAATATACATGGTGCGACCAAAGAACTTTGAGTCCAAAGATTTAAAGCACCTTGTATGTAAACTTAACAAGTCCATTTATGGTTTAAAATAGGCATCTCGATATTGCTAAAAAAAATGATAAGGTGACAACTTTTTTGATTTTAAAGAAAAAATCATTGATTAATACATATATATCAAGCTACTGGGAGCAAGTTCGTTATCCTTGTGATATATGTAGATGACATTCTATTGGCAAGCACTGATGTAGGCGTATTGCACAATGTTTTTAGAACCGAACTAATGGGTTCAATCACCGGTTTAAATTTAAAAAAAAAACTTTAATATAATATATATTTTAAATAAAATTAAAAGACCATTCTTTTTTTCTTTTTTTAATCTTAGCAATGTTTTTCATTACCTTGATTCCCGTGCAAGCTTTCTCAATTCCCATGCATTTCAAATCAACCAATTCACTTTAGTTTTCTAATTTTCTAATTTCCAACCCAATTTAAGACTATCAAATTTTAATACTTAAGAAAAGTCTTTAACTTTTCAACTCTTATTTATTCTCCTTTTTTCCAATCTCCAGATTGTTTTTTTTTCTTACATTATTCTTATTATTTCTTTTGTGTCAATTCATCATCATCTTATTTTTCTTTCACCTATTTTCTTTACCAATGATGAAGCCAAGAAGAGTTTCATTATTTACCTGTTTTTCAAAGCTCTTAAAATATAAAAATATAAAGATTGTTGTGGTTTCTTAGTTCATATTCATTCTTTCTTTTAAACCACCTTAGAAAATGGAGAAGACTTTTGACTTCTCAGTTTATCGATATCACACAGCTTAGATTAGAGATTTTTAAAATTCATTTTTAAATTAATTTTGGGCTAGCTAAAGGTTGGGAGTTATTTTTTAGGGGCTAGTTGGATTGGATAATCGTTTTTTTTTTCGATTTGGGCTAGATGAAAATGGCTCAAAATCATAGAAACCAATTCAACTGATTTTTTATCAGTTTGTGGTTGATGATTTAATAATGATTCAAAGCGGTTTGCAGTTCAAACAGCTTAATAATTATCATTAGACTGGTGTATTGATCAGTTCTGAGTCTAACTAGTTCGATCAGTTGATTTGATTTAAACAATATTGATATTGCATGAAACAAAGAGATTGTTGTTTAGCAAATTTCAAATGAAAGATCATGGTAAGGCATTCTATGTTTTAGGTATATAGATTCATATGTATTGTACCAAAAGTATACTTAGACTATTGTAAGAGGCTTATATTAATAAGGTGCTCAATAGATTTGACATGCAAAATTGTGCACTAAGAGATACACTTGTGGGAAAATGGTGGCAAATTTGTTTTGCTCCAATGTCCAAGGACAGACATAAAGAAGAAAGAGATGAAAAAAATCCCATATGTATTAGTATTGTAAAGTCTCATGTATGCACAAATTTGTACGCATCCAAATATAGTGTACATTGTGGGAATGTTAGGCAAATATTTAAGTAACCCAGGAATAGAACATTAGAAAGCAATTAAATAGCTTATAAGATATCTTCAAATAACTAAAGACGACATGCTTACTTGTAAAAAAAAATTATTTAGAGATCTTGAGATATTCTAATTCGGATTTGTTGAATATTTATATAGTATGAGACCCATATCAAGTAATATTCTTATGATGGCTGGAAGAGCTATTTTTTGAAAAAATGTCAAACAAACAGTTAAGGCTCCTCCAACATAGAAGCTAAATTTACTATATGATGTAAGACATCAAATCAAGGAATATGACATTGGAAGTTTATCATAGGGTTGCATATAGTTGATGGTATAAAAAGGCCATTATAAAAAGAAAGACTTTAAGATACATATACACATCAAATTCTAGTTGTGAAAGAAAGAGTTTAAGAGACATTTAGTGTCAATAGAGCGTATTAATACAAACTCAATGATTGCGGAATATTTGCCACCTAAAGTATTTTATGGGCATGTGGCTCATGTGGATGTTAAACCATTTGATGAGTTATTTTAACGAGTTTATTGTTTTACTTACGCTTTTGACAAGGTTTTATTGAATATTTTGAAAAGTAAAAAAAAAAAAAATCATTTCTATCATGGTTTTACATAAAGTATTAGGAAGCGTATGAGTGTTCAACCATAAGGCAATACATAAATAAGTTTCCATGAACTTTTCATATTATATATCCATATTTGATTTACATAATTAATTTTACTAATATTGTGAACCATTGATGGATTTAATTATGAATATATGTTATTAAAACCACTTTGGTCGTATATATATTAGTAAAATTAATGGATTAGGTTGTTTTGGAATATTTCAATTACAATAACAAATGTTTTTGCACACTAAAAATTTAGCTATGTACAAATCTTTAGAATCATGTATGGTCTTAGTCAGAGATTGATAGCAGTTAATGGATTCACATATTGTAATAGGTTAATTGTCAATTTAAAAGAGTTTGATTATTTGACCTAATATCGTGTTAAATAATTTGAGGTTATAGAAATATGATTTGATTTGGTATGTTTACACATTCAATATTCTTTAGTTATGGTTGATAGACCCAAAACTCAAAAGATTTTGATTACTTCAACGATTTCTAGCATGGATTAAAGTAAGTCTTTTATTATTGTCTATTTATTCACTTTTATTTTAGTAAAACAAAAAATTCCATGAATGAAGTTTTTTTTTATCATAAAATTTAAAATTTTAATTGTAAAATAATAAAAAATAAATCTAATTTTGATCCAAAATCCAAGTAATAAATGGGACAACTAAGATTTTTAACTCCTTACTTCAATCTACAAATTACACATATCATGCATATTCAATTTTCACATAATGGGAGCATGAAAAATGTCTGTGTATTATGAAAGGGAGACTCTGCTCGGTAAAATAAGATAGTTCCACCCTGTAGGTCGCACGCTACCATACTTTCAATTTCGGACTCCAAGTTCCAAGCCCCCAACGGCGATTCCCATTTGGCACCCGCCTTGGCTCCCCGATTGGATTCGTCGCTACCCAACAACAAATTGTTTCAATGCCAACTCCCTAACTCCTCCTTTCTAGCCCTCACTTCCTTTTTCAGTAATTTTCACAAACACCTTACCTAATATTAGATTCAAAATCCCAATTAGAAAAAGGGAAAAACCAGCAGCATGCTTCGAAGGTCAATTTTGGAATTATCACGTCACCGAGGGTCTCCTCGGAGAATACCAAGGCCGATTATATCCCAGGTAAATTCAACTGTTTTTCGGTTTCAGTATGAATTTTCTAGTTCCAATGTAGTTCCTTTATCTATAATTGTTCGGTTTTATAATGTATGGTTAAAATGTAGTGTTCATCACCGTTTCTTTATTCGAGAAAGCAATTTTCGACCTCTCCTGGAGAAAATCCTACTCCAAAACCTGGTTCAGCTGGAGGTCCGCCTGAATCAAATAGTGGGTTTTCAAGAGTTGTCCTTGGCAGTGCTGTTATTGTTGGTGCTGCGTTGGTTGCTTACCAAGCTGGATACTTAGATCAATATTTTGGGCAAGTGCCCAATGATTCTGTTGATTCAGCGAAAATTGGTTTTGATGGTGAAGATGAAAATGATGTGCAAGTTGTTACTTCTCATGATGAAGAAATTAAAGGACAAACTAATTTAGACTTGCACGAGCAAGAAGATGCAACGCGTATCAGTCTTCCTCCTCAGCTTGAAACTTCGAGTGAAACCCCTAGTGTAAACCACCCTAATGTGGAAGTTAAGGTGGAAGTTAAGTCGAATGACTCGAATGAAACACTTGGAAATAGCTCAACGTCAGGACCAGAAAAGCCGTTGCCAGGATATTCTCAGAGCAGCTTGCCATCTGCTGATCACAATGCAGATGCTGCTGTATCAGCTGAGGGGAATGTTGAAAAGGCTGGGTCTGAAACTGCACCAATACCAAACAAGGAAATTCGCGATATTCAATTGGATACCCAGTCAAGTGCATCCCTTGGGGAAAAGGAGACAAAAGCTGTAGAACCTCATTCTCATGCTACTGAAGACAGACCGCAGGTGCTCTTTTCTGTGCATTCTATATTTATGTTCATACTGATTGCTTGGGCTTATAGATGTTATGAAAGTTTGAAGAATGGCTCAGCATCCATGCTTGGATTCTATCTTTTTCAGTATAATTTGAATGCAAGCGATTAGTCTTGTGTTAAAGGTGGATCAAATGCACTTTAATATGAACTAAATATAGATTGCCCTGTTATTGCTAGTACGTTTTTGCTGCTAGATTACTGCCTCTCATTAAACCAATCATAACAGCTACACTCCTTAGGCAATTGTCACTTGCTTTCCCTGCAAACATCACAGGCACATCACGTGTGTATCTATGCTCATTCTTATTTCTTCCAATGTAATTTACTTGGATCTTCAAATTTGAGAGCCTTTATTAAGTTTTTGCATGGGTGCATAAAGAAATGCTTCAATATGTTAGACAACCACACTCAGTTTTGGTGGCCTGTTGTTGCAGGATGAAATAAGTAAAGGTGCAGAAGCACCTAGTTTTGCCCTTGAAGGAAGCCAAATAAAAGCTGTGCCTTTTCTGCATCCCAGTATAGCAGACATATCTCAGGCATCTTTCTTTTTCTCTTCGGTTTCTCTTCTTAGCACTCTACATTCAGTTGCTTCTGATTTGTAAACTCATGGAATTTCAGTATGAACCATTGTTATTTTTTGAAGGTTAAATGAAACTTATTAAGACTTTCCTTGTCTCTATGACTTTTCATGTTTTATTGTCTGAGTTTCATAGAAGGTTTTGATCTTCCAAGAAATTGGCTTAGGATTGCGTATCTGAGTAATTAAAGCTTATTTTATGTCTTTGTGTTTGGGAATGACTGTCAACGGAGGTGATAAAGTGCAAGCAGATCCTATTCTTTGTATTAATATATACACACATACGCATAGTACTATTGCTTCAGGATGACAAAGAACCTCTTAGTCAAGGAAAAGGCTTTATAGGGAGGTTTTATCCCCTAAGAAATTGGCTTAGGGTTGCAATATCTCTTTTATCTCTGCTTATATGGGGGAATACTGTGCCAGCCTTTTCTAGGCTTTCTGTACATTCCTGTAATCAATACTGAAAGAATACTCTCTTTATCAAGGTATATTTTGTCCTGCACTGGCTCAATGTAAGACCCAATTTTGGTGTTCTACTGTTGCTGGATGAACAAAGTAAAGGTGCAGAAGCGTCTAGTTTAGCCCCTGAAGAAAGTCGAATAAAAAATTTGCCATCTTTGCATCCCACTATTTCCCTCATTGGTTTCTCTTTTTAACACCTAACCTGTTGGAATTCCTTAAATTAAGCAAATTTTCTACCTTAGTTCTAGGAATTTCCTTGTACTATTAGCCATAATCAAATTACTAAGTTTTAGGGATAGGCTAATTTCTAGAGATTATTTCCTTTTTTATTTTCCTGCTATTCTTTAAAAGGCTGTAGTCAGATTAGAAGAAATAAGAATAGTTTTTTCTTCCTAAACTTGTTCATGGTATCAAGAGCATCAGGAATCCAGTTGATCCTGCTCTGCATCAGGAATCCAGTTGATCCTGCTCTTTCTTCTCTTTTCTCATTCTGTTTTTTCTCTGTTAGAAACCCTACTCCCATGGGTGACACCGAAAATTCCTCTAAGACTCTTCATAAACTTCGGCTAACCAAAACTCAACTTGAGGCTCTTCATAAACTACTCGGGACTCCTACGGCCCGGTGGGTCATTAGCTATTCAAGGTAATCGCTTTAACTACTACACACGAACCTATCACAACTTCCGGATACTAGACTCGGGTGCATCCGACCACATGACGGGTAATCTAAGTTTGTTTCACACCTATTTACCTTGTAATGATCACTCTCGGATTCGCATAGGTGATGGATCTTACTCGTCGTTTTGTTGGAATGGGGGACGATTAAACTTTCTTGAAAAATTTTCCCTTGATAAAGTATTACTTGTTCCAAATCTTTCCTATAATTTACTCTCAATTAGCAAGCTTACCAAGGATGAAAAAGTACTTGTTGAATTTTTCGCTTTAGGTTGTGTGGTTCAGAACAGAATCGGGGAAGATGATTGGCTTTGCTAAAGTTGATGATGGCTTATATATTTGGAACAAAAGCAGTTCACAAGAAGGGATGGCCTTATCTACATCAAAAGAAGATTCTATCATGCTATGGCACCAGTAGACTAGGACACACGAATTTCATGTACTTGAAGAAAGCTGTTTCCTCTACTATTTTTAAATAAGAAAATAAGTTCATTGAAGCGTGAAGTTTGCCAAGCTGTCTAAACACACTCGTGTCCCTTATCCTTTGAAACCTTATGTTCAATCTCAACCTTTCTCTTTAATCCACAGTGATCTATGGGGAGCCGATGAGTAAAAAACATCACAGGGGCTAGGTGGTTCATAACTTTCATTGATGACCACACTAGAGTTTGTTGGATCTATCTCCTTAAAGAAAAATCCAAGTCTCTAGAGTCTTCCAAAATTTTCATTTAATGATTCGAACCAGTTCAATTCAAATATTCACACCCTTAGAACCGATAATGGAAGAGGGTACTTTAATTCTATCCTAAGTCCTTATCTTTCGAGCAAGGAATCATACATCAAAGTTCTTGTCCTGACACCCCTCAACAAAACGGGGTTTCCGAGAGGAAAAACAGACACCTTGTAGCCGTGGCTCATGCTCTTATGTTTACTATGGGTGTACCAAAGTATTTATGGGGAGAAGTTGTCCTCCTTTGCTTGTTATCTTATAAACCGACTCCCATCAAAGGTATTAAACTTTCAAACACCTTTACATACTCTTCAAAAAAATTTTCCCTTGTTTCGTGTTCCTAATCTCCCAACCAAAACATTTGGTTGCAAAGCATTTGTCCACAACCATCAACCTAACCGATCTAAACTTGATCCTAGAGCCCACACTTGTGTCTTTATTGGTTACTCACCTACACAAAAAGGGTACAAGTGCTACTCTCCAACCTTACACCGGATGTTTGTGTCCCTTGATGTTACTTTCTTCGAAAACGAGCCATATTTTTCAGCCTCTCATCTTCAAGGGAAGATACTTAGTGAAGATGAGACCTTGAGCAATCTTCTCATTATACCTCAAGACTCTATCACCCCTACCACCACTACAAAACTCGTTGAAAATCCTACACCCTTTATTATTCTGTTTTGGAAACTGTTTTCCTATCTCCTTTGTCAAAGAACAAGAAACAAGGGTGATTAACCATACTAATGAAGAAAAAACAGCCCACTCATTCTCGAGAAACAACAAGAAAAACTCAAGGGCTTCGTGTATACTCTCGGAGACATCACCGTGCTGAGACAGAAAAAGCAATGAGTGCCAATGCCATCTTTACCCGAGGACTGTCTTGAGGAAGAAGTTTCACCTCTTTCATCTTCCATCCATCTTCCAATCGCAGTAAGAAGGGCACTAGGAGCTGCACTCAACATCCCATTTCTCGATTTGTATCCTATGGAAACTTGTCTAAATCCTACAATGCCTTTGTTTCTAATGTTGACTCTATAGAAACTCCAAAAAACATAGAAGAGGCTCTTAAGTCAACCAAATGGAAGCAAGCTGTGTTGGAAGAAATAAAGGCTCTTGAAGACAATGGAACTTGGGAAATATCTAAACTACCTACTGGGAAGAAAACCGTGGGTTGTAAGTGGATTTTCACCACAAAATTTAAACTAGATGGGAGCATTGATCGATACAAGGCTAGACTTGTGGCCAGGGGTTTCACTCAAACATATGGGTTGGACTATGAGGAAACATTTGCACAAAGATGGCAAAATTGAATACTATTCGAGTGCTTCTCTCAATTCTTTGTCAACTTAGAATGGCCTTTGATCCAATTGGATGTAAAGAACGCTTTTCTCAATGGAGAATTAAACGAAGAAGTCTACATGGATTTTCCGCTGGATTCAAGAAAGCAAGGGCCAAGTTTGCAAGTTGAAGAAGTCCTTGTATGGACTAAAGCAATCCCCTAGGGCTTGGTTTAATCGTTTGCCAAAGCCATGACTAGTAGACATTATACTTAAGGTCAAGCCGATCACACCTTATTCTACAAACACTCGGATAATGGGAAGTCTTTGTATTCTTATTGTCTATGTAGATGACATAATATTGACAGGGATGATTCTATTGAAATTGAAAGACTAAAAGAGTTCTTAAGTCTTGAGTTTCAACTTAAAGACTTGGGGAATCTTCGATATTTTCTAGGAATGGAGGTAGCAAGGTCAAAGCGGGTATTTCAATCTCTCAAAGAAAGTATGTTCTTGATCTACTTTCAAGTCGGATTTGTTGGGTTGCAAACCACCGAGACTCCTATGGAACCCAACCTTAAATTAGGAAGCGATAAGGATGGAGAAGAGGTAGACAGGGGAGATATCAGCGGTTAGTGGGAAAACTTATCTATCTTTCTCACACTCGTCCAGGACATGGCTTTTGGAGTAAGTGTTATAAGTCAATTTATGCATGCTCCTAGGGAGAAACATTTGGAAGCGCCTACAGGATATTGAGATACTTAAAAGGACTCTGGTAAGGGGTTGCATTTCAAGAAAGATGTAAATCGAAGCATAGAAGTCTACACAGATGCTGATCGGGCAGGGGGGCGATTAATGACAAAGCGCTCCACAAGCGGTTCACTGCAGCTATGTTTGGGGTAATCTCGTGACATGGAGGAGTAAAAGCAATCTGTTGTGGCACGCAGCAGTGCTGAATCTGAATATCGAGCTTTGTCCCAAGGTATATGTGAAGGAATGTGGTTACAACGGCTAATGGGAGAACTAAAATTATCCTATACAAAACCTATAACATTATATTGTGACAACGGCAGTGATTAGCATAGCTCATAACCTCAGTACACCATGACCGTACCAAACATGTGGAAATTGATCGCCACTTTATTACGGAGAAAATTAACAAAGGGGAAATTTGTGTTTCATATGTACCTACAAGACAACAAGTAGCAGACGTATTAACCAAAAGCTTGAGCAGAAAAATGTTGAAGAAATTATGGGCAAGTGGGTTTGATTAACATCTACACTCCAACTTGAAGGGAGTGTTGGAATTCCTTAAATTAAGTGATTTTCTACCTTAGTTCTAAGAATTTCCTTGTACTATTAGCCATAATCAAATTACTAAGTTTTAGGGATAGGCTAATTTCTAGAGATTATTTCCTTTTTTATTTTCCTGCTATTCTTTAAAAGGCTGTAGTCAGATTAGAAGAAATAAGAATAGTTTTTTCTTCCTAAACTTGTTCATGACCTTCTTGGAATTCCTATGTGAACCATTGTTATTATTTGAAGGCTGGCTAGCGAAACTTATTCAATTTTCCTTATCTCTTTGGTTTTTCATATTTCATTGTCTGATTTTTCTTAACATTGGAATCCACCTCATTCTTATTATGTTCTTCTGCACATTGTTGGTTTAAAGGATGGAAAGAACTATGATTTGACAGCTTCTTGCTTCTTTATGTATGTATAAGTATTCTGTATTTTAGACGCTGTTAAGCTTATTGATATATAGCCAATGCTTCAAGACGACAAAAAAACCACTTCATTTCCTTGTTTGGTTTCTAGGCAGGGAAAGGCTCTGTATAGGGAGGTTTGATCCCCCAAGAAACGGCTTATAATTGGACATCCAAGGATTAAAGCTTCTTTTATGTCTTTGTGTTTAATTGGGGAAGACTGTTAATTGAGATGTCTAAAGCACGGTTGTTCTTTTCTTTTGTATTGGGTTATATATCTTCAGGATGGCAAATGGCCACTGCATTTCCTTGTCTATCTTTTAGGCAAGGAAAGGCTTTGTGGGAGGTTTGATTCCCTAAGAAGCTGGCTTAGGGTTTCAACATCTTTTCATGTTTTTCTTTAAATGGGGAAGACTGGGCATGTGAGAGTCGCAAAAGCACGATATATTCTTTGTAATTCTCTTAATATATATATATATGTATGTATATGTACTTTCTTCCTAATCTTTACCAGACTTGATAGAAGACCTCATTATGTGCTCCTTCGCTGCAGGCTAAACCAACCGAAGATAAAGAATCTCCAAGTTCTCTTCTTGATGCCTATCACCTTAGGGACAAGGCAGATGAAAGCTATTTATCTTCTCTAAATAGAAAATATGAGCAGCTTTCTAAAGAAACAGAGGTCGTTTACCTACTTATTATTTAAAGCATATGATAAAGGAGAGTGTAAACTATCACTAAGTTTTCATTTCTTTTTAACATGTTAGGGTTTTGGTACCGCAGTTGAGGAACTAAATGAGGGATATTTATCGAAGGATGGAAAATTAATTCTCGGCTTCCTCCAAGCCATTCATGCTGCCGAAAAACGGCAAGCTGAGCTGGATGCACATGCTTTTGCTCAAGAAAAAGAAGTATTGAAGGTCTGAAGTTTGAACTATCTTGGTTCCTACATCTTAATTTCTGCAACTTTATCTTGGCCATGCCTTACTATTTATTCATACTTTTGTTTCCCTTCCCTCTTTAGGAGAAATATGAAAAGGAATTAAGGAATTCAAGAGCCAGGGAACTAATGCGTACAGAAGAGGCAGCCATATTGGATAAGGTTATAGCTGTTTTTCATATTTTCTTTGTTTTTATTTATGTTACTCGAACTTGGGTGTGTGCTGGGTATGTGTTACAAGATGTGTATGTTCAATTTTTTCTCAAATTTTCCATGCATTTGAAGGGTTGTAGTGGGTCATATCCAAGATCATGTCCCAATATATGTTGAGCACTGGTGTCAATACGGGTACTTCAAAAAATGAAGAGTTGAGGCAGTTTAGTTTTTTACTATGTTAAATTTCTCATGATTGATTGCCATGCTCTTTGTCACCGCTTCTCAGCTTTATGCCATTGCCTGATCAATTCATGATCCTGCTTCCTCTTTTCTCTTGCTCTTCCTTTGCAAATCAATCACTTATGTCATTACTCGTGACTCATTTAGGCTCTTGTTTTTATTATATATTTCAAAATGAATTTTTTACTCACCACTAAAACTTGGTCAGTTCTGAGATTGGCCAAGGTGCCTTCCTTTCTCCATTTTTTTGTTGCTATGTAAAAATAGCAAGTTAAGGTCTTCCCTGAGTTTGTCATTACAGTAATTTCTTTCATGTCCTTTAGTGAATGAGGAAATAATTACATAATTATTGTCTCTTTTTATGGTGCTTGTTTTTCAGACTTCTTCTGTGCTCTTTGTAAGTTTTTTTCTTTCTTTTTGCTCCATTACGTGAATTCAAATGAACTCTTCCAGTAATATTTCTTTTTGAACTTTTTACTGATACCCTGGATCCTATTTGGTCTGTAGTACCTTTCTCTTTAACGTTGCTACATAGTTCTCCCATCCACAGCTTATGCTTTAATCATATGGTGAATCCACTTGTTCTTTGTGTCTGTAGAGTCTGTATGTCTGGATTGAATACAAGGCAGACTGGGTCGGTTGTCACTCTGTCTAAACACAAACAAGTTGATTAAAAGTTTAGTTTGTTATAGTACTTGCTGACCAACATTGTAGAAATGCGCATGCTAGGTATTAATTTATAGGTGAAGCTCTAAGATTTCCCATCTTAAAGAAGATAATTATCCCATATAACGGAGACAATGTAATTTTTGTTATAGATGTCTATGAATTTGGATTTCCTGTCTTGAGTGTCATATGGCCAGAAGAAAGTGTTATTTGTATCAGTTTGGAACAATGTCAATCTGTTTGTAAGGCTTAAGTAAAGCTAAAACTATGAATTAACCTGGGACAATCCGTCTTTATCAGTTTCTCTGAATTATTATGCTGGTTAGGGAAAGTACACAAGTACCTTTATCAATCAACTTAAGCTAATTCTTTAAGCGTATGCTTCTTTTGTGGTGATTACCTTGGAAAGTCACAGTTTAGTTCAAATGGAGTATACTTGTCTTTATGCCCTCTAAAGGGGTAAAAAATGAAGTAAAAAAGAAGTTATTCTATTATTTTGTGGATTCAAGCTGCTAAGAATTTCAGTTTATCACTTCCAGGAATTAAAGAGAGAAAGAACAAAGGCAGCAGCTGCTCTAAAATCACTTCAAGAAAAAATGGAAGAGCAGCTGAGGATGGAACTTGAAGAAAAGGTAAGTAGTTTTGTGTTAACAAAGAAGTTCTGTTGCATAATTTCATAGTCATGAAATCAAGTTCTTAGTTCTTGGTTATTGCAGGAAAGGGAAGCTGAACTGAAGTTGCAAAAAGCTCAGGAGCTTGGAAAAGCAGAACTAGCTGCAGCGATTGCAAACGAGAAAGCAGCACAGATTGAAAAATTGGCAGAAGCAAATCTTAATGTAAGCTATCTCCTGGTGGATAATTTTATTAAAAAAACTGCACAGAAACCAACATTTCTACTGTTTAGAATGAAATATGAACTACAAAATAAATACTTTTTACTGATATTAGATATTGACAGAACAAGGAAATTTTAAGTTACGATGCCAGGCCTCAATTGATGGGTTGGAAATTTAAACCTCTTGGCTCATACTTTGCAGCATATGGCATGCAGGGGATGAGTGACAATCCAAATGTCAATACATGATATATTGATGCTTTTAGCTTTGTTTGCTGCTGTATCAACTTCCATACTTTCTGTCTTATGTATGGTGATGCTCCTTGTGTTTGATAGACATTCTTGTGCATATAAATATATTTAAATCATTCATGAAAAAAAGATCCATTGTTTTGAAAATTGAATTCATTAAAAGTAATTATTAACCACAAGCTAATTAACGAGCCTCTTATGCAATTTCTAGCTGAAAATCAAAGATTTACCTGAATACGATCTTTTTATGGAATTTGTTAATTGATGATCCAAACGGTAAATGAAATTTCCAACATTATAGATATCAAATGAAAGTTTGAGTAGTAATACATATTTTTGGAGGAAGATTTAAAAGCTAGAATACTTTCTAATATATTCTTTGAATTCTTTTGAGGATGAATGAGCTTGAG
Organism: Gossypium anomalum; assembly: GCA_025698475.1. Lineage (NCBI taxonomy): Eukaryota > Viridiplantae > Streptophyta > Magnoliopsida > Malvales > Malvaceae > Gossypium > Gossypium anomalum. Next base: position 51,674,193 of record CM046966.1, on the reverse strand, counting down.
TTCGGTTTAAAAGTAGTCTTCTAAACGGGAAGCTGCTTCTAGTTTATCAGTTAAGACCGTTCACATAAATGCATTTCTCAGTTTATTGGTTGTTGGTTATGAAGATGAATCTGATATTGGAGCCATAAACATGTTTTATTATGCTTCATATATGCTCGACTAGTTATTTTCTTAATCCGTATTGTTTATTACTATTCAGCACTATGGATGTGATTGGAGGTGCTAATCATGGCATGGGTTATTCTTTTGTAGATAAATGCCTTATGTATGGCATTTTATGCACGATCTGAAGAGGCGCACAAAAGTCATTCTGTTCACAAGCTTGCTCTGGTACCTTCCCAACCTTAACTGTTCTTATCTTAGTTTTAGTTTTAGTTGGAGTCTGCGTCATGTTATATAGTGATTGACTCCTAGTTGTAATTTTCTGAACTCATAAATTATTGGCACATAAATTGAATGCTCTTGGGTCCTACAGGGAGCACTTGCTCTAGAGGATGCACTTTCTAAAGGATTACCAATCCAAAAAGAAATAGATGCTCTGCGCACCTACCTTGAAGGTACTGAAAAGGATTCAGTGTTGGATTTGGTGCTTTCATCTCTTCCAGAAGAAACACGGTACCATGGTACCGACACCGTACTACAGTTGAATCAAAAGGCAAGTGTTTCTGTAAATTTAGAAATATATTTAATGAATTCTGAGTCCTTTTGAATGATCAAATCTATACTTTTGGCTATATGGTTGATAGTTTGCTTGCTGAATTTTTTGTAGGAACTGTATGCTTTACTTTTGGCGATATTTTCATAGAATGAAAAAATTTAATTTTAAATGATTTTATAGAGGCAGGCTAAAAGTATGTAAAATAATTTTTTTTTTTCCAAAAATTAAAAGCTTGGAAGAAGAATATGCCCGACATTGTTCACATAGACCCCTTTAGGTGTTGTAGATTCTTTTTTTCCTGATGGGATCCTAATAATCCCCCATTGCTCTAGAAAACAAGTATTTCCTTTAAGATTATTTCATTGTTTTAACTAGCAAAAAATTATCCAAAAGTTGAAAATTGCTTAATAAATTTATCAAACATGCTCTGTGCCCCCTTTTACTTGCGCATCCATTTCTCAGTTTCCTCCTTGTTATTGTTACTGAAAATTGCTCCTGCTTAATTAGGATTGGTTTGTAATCATATTGCATTGAGAAAAAGAGATCATGTAGGTTGGTTGGCAGACAAATTTGCCAAGGTCTGAATTTTTAATCCTAAATTTCTTCAATCTTTAAAGAGCACACTATTACTAAGATGTTATTCTGGATGGTCAACAAGAGAGGCTTCTTGCTGGAACTCCTTCATTGGGATCTGTACACTATAACAACATCAAGAATCCACTTCAGTTGGGAGGCTTGGCGCTGGATAAAGAATTACACCCCACAAAAAGGGGGTGGGGGAAAAATATGGTATTCATTTAAAAGCAACCTGGAAGGAGGTTTGCTTGTTGTTTCAGAGTTGCCGGTTAATTTTTATTCTGAACATGCTCAACCTAACATCAAATGGAAATAAAGGATGTTATGATGGATTCAGAATTGAGACTAATCTTGAAAAGCTAGCCAACTATGAAGAGATAGGAGTGGTTTGATTCAATGGGTTAAGACCTGATGAGCAAAATGCTTGTCAAGAAATGCTTTTTCATGGTTGGTCTCATTTTGTACAGGAAAAAAAGGAAGTATTACTCCTCTTAGGCACCACATGATCTGCCATTCGGACATAAATCGTCTTACCTAGATCTCTGATGCATCTAAGTTGCATCAGCCTATCACTGGTCTGCTGGAACTTCCTAAGTTATCTTCTCACTAGCACCTTAGCTATAGTATGTGTACTGAGGCAAAAGTTTGAGGTTTCATCTAGTTAGTTTTATGAGTTTATTTTGATGATTGACTAGAATACTGTAAAAGTTGCTAAAATTTAGTTATTGATGTGACTAACATTTCAAGTTTTGTAGCCTCAACCATGCTGTTATCTGACATATGTTCTTTTTGCAGTTCAATGCATTGAAAGGGACCCTAAGGCACTTCAGCCTAATTCCACCAGGTGGTGGTGGCATCTTGACACATTGTTTAGCACATATTGCATCCTGGTTAAAGGTATAAAACAATAGGATTTATCTTTCAATAATTATAGATATAAGCCACTGAAACAATCTCATGCTTGCCTTTGACTATCTTTTAGGTGAAGGAAGTCGACCAATCTGGTGAAGGGATTGAGTCTTTAATCAGTAGAGTTGACAAATACTTGGCTGAAGGAAAGCTCGCCGAAGCGGCAACTGCCCTTGAGCAAGGTGTCAAGGGTAGCCAAGCAGAGGAGATTGTCAATGATTGGGTGAAGCAAGCGAGGAATAGAGCCATCACTGAGCAAGCTTTAACTGCACTCCAATCATATGCTACTTGCATTAGTCTTACCTAATCTCCAGTCCTCAACACATGGCTCAAACAATATCTTGGGTTTGGAATTTACAAATCTCACAATGCATAATATTTTCTTAAAAATTGTGTAGATTGTCCGTGATCCTCCAAATAAAAAATTTTGGCTGTCTTCACCGAAGAAGGTCCATATTTTTTCATCTCTTCATAGATACTGTTAGTAGGCCTTTGTGGTGGAATGTTGAAATAAACTATAGGATTATTTGAAACAAGAGGGTCAATATAGAGTGAATTTCTTGATATCTTTTGAAGATATTGCAACATGTATGGTTGATGATGTATCATTTTCTTGAAATATTTTTCTCAACTATTTCTAGTTTTAATCAGAATTTTCTTATTTGCAGCTCAGTTGACATAAATAAATATCCATCGTAAGTTGTAACAACCTAATACTGATTCAACATATTTTGCTTCAGTTATGAGAATGGCCATTGCAACTAACAGCTTTTCCAAGTGGAAATTTCAGGTTTCTTTACGTAGAAGATATTTACCTTTCAACTAATTTGTGAAAATATTTGGTATGGTACAAGTTGAGTTTTTAGACTCGAAAACAGAGCTAAAAAGTTGACAATTGTTTGATAGGTGAAGCTAAGAAATAGTCATATATCATTAATTGATATTTAAAAAATAAAAAATAAATAAATGAGCAGCATGGTGACTTTTTAACCTCACTTAAAAACTCATCCTCTTCTATCAAATAATAATCCATAGGGAATATTTAAAAATAAATTTTTATATGTTAGGCCCTTAATCAATAAATGGATCCTGTGTATTATAAGAACTACATACATGCAGAGGATCTTTTATTTTTTATTTTTGTGTCGAATTATAAAAATTTTAATGTTAATAAAATAGTAAAAAAAAATATGTTAATGGTGGATACTATATGTACTATAATAGGGACTGAATTATTTCTTCCAAAGTGTTTTTAAATGAATTCCAGTTGTTCCTTGCCTTCCGCTACCAAGTCCCATCTGTCCATGTGCTTCAAGATTCTACAACATGGGTATTTCTTCTTTTTTTTTTTTTTTTTTTTTTTTTTTTTTTTTTTTTTCCTTCCTTTAGCTTACATCGCTCAAGTAAAATTGATGAACATGTCCTCACATTAATTTAATAACTCTTTTCTTGTTCCAAGAATGTTAAAAAAAATTAATACTAATTAATTGTTCGTGTTATTTAAATAACCATTGTTCCAAATAATTCTTAATTGTTCAATTAATTAGACGCTAGTTTATCGGTTTGGTTCTTCTTACATGTATACGAAAATTCCACTTGAAGAAACCACTGCCATACATGCATTCTTAAGTCCTAACAAGACCCATCCACTGATTGACAAATACAAATTTTCAACTAAAATATGAAATGATGTGGAAACCATCTTAATCAAAATTTAATTATTGCAGTCCCAATCATTAAAGGTAAGAAATCAACTTCCATGAAAGAAATATTAAACAAAATTCGAGTTAAAAAGAATATTAATTTAGAACAAGGGTGTCCTTAAGCCAAAATCCCAAAGGATGTCACAACTCAACCAATTTTAGCTATGATTTTGATGTTTCCAACAAACAACCTTTTCTAGTGAATGTTATAATGTTCCAATTTTTCAAAGGACCCATCCATCTTCCCATTTGAAAAATAAAATAACAATGAAAAGAAAGAATGATCTTGGCTTTAGAAATAAGATTTTAATACCATCATGCTTTGTGCTTTTCCTCCCCTCTAAGTTAAAAATATTACAATACGTTTTTATGTTAAAATTTTTAAATTTTTATTTCAATTATTTTAAATAATTTAAATAATTAAATTTTATAAAAATATATTTAAATTAAATTTTAAAAATTTTATTTATAGCAAAATTTAAAAAATAAGAGATCAAAGTTAAAAAATTTTAAATCACTAAAACTAAAATGTAATAAATGTAATGGGGCAAAGAGATTATTATTAAATATAATACATGTATTACTTATATGTTAGAACAAGATAAATGTTACAATGTAACATACACTGAAGTATTGCATGATGGTGCAATACTATGAAAAACACTAGGAGCGATATTGCATGAGCTAATCAATTAGTAGTGATTATAACTTGTATTTGTTCTGATTAAATTATTTACTTTATATACCTGCTAATATAGGATTTATTCGTAGTGAGAAGCTAGATAATTTAGAAGGTACAAAATATGAGTTTTTCTTTTCTTCTTAGTATTGATTGAGATAATTGGAAGAATTATGAATGTGACCTAAGGGATATATTTGGTAATGTAATTCTTATTATTTGGGAGTGAATTTTGTCAAAGAGGTTATTTAAAGGGAAAACATTCTCCATTGAAGACATGATTTTGAGTGAACAAAAATAAATTTTTGGAGAAACAATTTTTTAAATGCATTTGAAAAATTTGTTTACACTTTTGTGAGTGTATTTGTAATCTTTATTAGGAAAGATAAGAGTGCTTAAGAGAGTTCACTAATAATGTGCATCCCTATAACTACAATAATTCTTGTATTAGCCGGGTTGTAATTAATAGTTGTACTGTTGACTTGTTGTAGACTCGATCTTTAGGCAGGATCACACAATTGTAGCTATGTTCACCAAACTATGTAAACAACAATTGGTGTAATTGTGCACTATGCTTTCATTTGTTGTTTTTCAATGTTACATGTAGTGTTTCAACTGTCACAACAACTCAGTGTAAAACCTCACATAACCAAACAATTTCACTTGGTATCAGAACCTATCACCAAAAGTATTTGGATTGATCGTGTCTAGTTGAGTATAGATAGAGTCCCACCTTTCAAAGAAAATTACACATAGAGTTCCTAAAAGATGGTAGTTCAATCTCATGTCTCCCTTTGTTGAATGGATCCAATTATACACACTAGAAAGGTCATACAAAAGCTTTTATTAAAGCCATTAATGATAAGGCCTAGAGAGTTGTCTTAAAAGGTTGGATAGTACCTAAAACAATCAATATAGATGGAACCAAATCATTAAAAAAATAAAAAAAACTTGAACCTCCTATGAAGAAAAAGTTGCAAACTACAATTCTAATACCTTTAAAGAAAATTTTAATGTCATGGATACTTATCAATTCAAACTTATTTCAAAGTTTGTGTCAGCAAAAGAGGCCTAACTCATTCTAGAAAACCTCGCATGAAAGAATCTCATTTTTTCAAAATGCCTAAGTTGTAAATGCTTACTTCTTGGTTTGAAAGTCTTAGAATACTTGGAGATATGAATTTAACGCAAAACTTGGTGACATTTTTAATGAATTTTGCTCTGGGTGAACAATATTTTGAGGTAAAAGTTGGTTTGAAAAGTGCTAAGATTTTTGTTAGAAAGATTTGTTATCGAGGTTGTAGCTATAAAGGAACCAAAGAATCAACACCATGAAACTGGATGAACTATTTGGTTTATCACAAACTTTTGAAATGAACTTAGAAGAAAGTAGAAGATAGAAGGTGAAGGTTGGAAACAATGTTGCCTTTTAATGTTAAAATCACTATTGTAACAAATGCCCAACCTCTACTTCACTTGAAGATCTAGAAGAAAGTTTAGTACTTGTCACCAAAAACTTTAACAATGCTTTCAAAAATTTCTCTAAGAAAGGGAAAATCAGATGCGATAGCTTGGCAACATGAACAAATAGAGATTTGTGGTAATTGAATAGAAGCATCAAAAGAAGAAAAAAGGGAGTCCAATTTCATGAATGTGAAGTATTTGGTTACATTCAAGCAACGTGTGCTAACATGTTCAAGAAAAAAGAAGAAAAATGTAACACCCTAATACCCGTGTCCAATATTAATTTAAGTAATTACAACAATAATAGCAAGTTTCCATGAGTAACTTCTATAGTATGCACATACTAAAACAAGGGTAGAAATGTAAGATGATTTTTTTCTCCTCTTGACCGAATATACATACATAATGTATCTCGAATGCTTAACATGTTAGTTCAAGCATAACATAATCACACTCATATCACAATATGGATTCATATGTCAAGTTGATTTCACTTCAAGATTTATAATTAAACCATTATCACATCCATACATAGAACTTTAGCCATATTCACATGGCCTTATATATATACAATACTATCAAAATAGCAACCTCCCAAAATATTATTCTATACATGCCATAATGTCTATTTGAGTTTTAAACAAAGATACCAAAAAGGGGCTGTCAAAAGATGTGATGACTTCGTAATGAATCCTAGTTTTCCTTGACAAGATGATCTATACAAAACCAATAAACACACCAAGTGAGTTATTAACTCAATAAGTCCTAAGAAATTTTAAAAAGAATGTAATGATCCAATTATCTTAACAAAAAATTAAGATTTCAATCCAATATTAGCCAAATTCAACAGGATATCACAAGGAAATCTTATGTCACATGTGTACATTATGAATTTGGTACATACTTACCCGAATTCACTATGTACTCCTACACCATTTAATCGCAAATTGAAAGGACCATGGTAATATCATATGCATATCGTTGGCATATATATAAGTGACAAACAATGTCCAATTAATCAAATAAAGCATAAACCAAGCCGCTCCATCTATAAATCAATCTTTAACCCATTTAGATTCATTTATCATTAATTTATATCTTTGTTCAATTATATACTAATTGAGCCGATTACCTTTCTCTTCTTTCTCTCTTCCCGAGCATTTATCTATTAATATACAGATATAGATCAAGTCCCATGTCTAATATCTATGCACATTTCATTACTCCCAGCTTAAAGTTTTAAACTTTTTCATTTGCACAAGCAATTCTCTACGATCGATATCGCACACTTAGAGCTCGATTTAAAGGTCCGCACACATAGTGCTCTTACTCATTCGCACACATAGTGCCGCGTTTCCTCGCACACATAGTGCTATATAATCTCACACACATAGTGCCATGTAGTTTTTTTGCACACATAGTGTCGCATAACCTCACACACATAGTGCTGAAATTTCTTATCTATAGCTACCACTATGTCATAGATAGGTTGATAAATCTCACATTCGATTTTCACAAATTCATACATACCATGGTTTCTTATCCAACCTATTTTATGTGCAATATTAACCGTAACTTAAATTACTTAAGAACTTACCTTTTTAGTCGGATGAACAACTCCGATCAGCTACTCAACCGCTTTCGCTTTTCCTTTGGCCGAACTTGGCTCCCTTTGATTTTGAGCTCCAACTAAGCAAATAAAATAATTCAATCATCGTAGCCCCAATTTATATTCATTCCTCATAGACACACGCACATATTCGGTATTCCATCTAATATTAACCAAGCCCTAACAATTTAAAGTTTAACCCTTAAACTTAATGCACATCCAAACATACTTCTCATCTATTCCATTTATTCGCTACATATACAAGATAATTTTGGCAATTCACATTTCCAAATTTTTCAATACTAAATAATTGTACATATCTCATTCAAAGCATCCACACCAATTTATTATCCAATCAACCATAACCGAAAACCTATCATAATTAAAACCCTTGTTCAAATTATAATTCACTATAATACTATGGCCGAATCCCTCAATTAGCTAACATAGCCTCTTGTATTCAATCTAATCACGCATATACAACCTAAATCCCTCTTTTAACACATAATTCACTATTAACTTACTTCAAAGCCGAATGCTATTTAAGCATTAAGCTCATGTTCTTTTCATTATTAAACAAGTATTATAACTCAACTAACATCCATTTTCAATTTGAAACATCAACATTCAAAATTAAACACGAAAATTCATAGCCGAATATATATATACTTTGTCCCAAACTCATAAATTCATCTATTCTAAGCTCAATTTGCCAATTAAACAAGTACTACTAATATTAAGCATTATTTCACAATTTATCTTAAATTGCCGAATAGACTCATGCTCCTAATTCATATACTTAACTTCATTAGCCGACTACTCAAGCTCATTTGAGCCACATATAGTAATTTAGTTTCTTCATACTCAATTAGAAACATTTCTCCTTACAAATTATCAAAACATACACAATGTAACCCATTGAGCTCATGACCGAATGCTTCATGCATCACAAACACAAAATCATACACATGGGTCATGTTAGGAGCTTCAAAACCAATTTAAATTTCTCAAAATCCAAAGAAAAACATATGAAATCATACCTTAATTCCCAACACGAGATGGCCGAATGCCTTAGGTGTTCTTTCTTCAGTTTCTTGTTTAGTTTCGGCAAAAGGGGAGAAAAAAAAAGAGAAACTTTATTTTTATCACCCTTTTTCTATTATTAATTCATGGTTTTCTAATATAAAACTATTTAATATTATTTCATTAATATAAAATACACAAAATGCCAAATTTTTCATCATCATTACCATCCACTATAATCATAGTGGTCCATTTGACATGCAAGTCCTCTATGATGCTATCCATAATTTGGCCACTTTAACTTTTACCTATCACATTTTTATGGTTTCTCAACTAAGTCCTTTCAAGTAAAATTCCCATTCATAAGACTAAATTAAAACATCAAATTTTCACACATGCACTATCACACATAGAAGTTATGCAAATAAATTTTTAAATAAATTTTATGACTCGGTTTTGTGGTCCCGAAACCACATTCCGACCAGGGTCAAATTAGGGCTGTCACAAAAATTTTCAATGTCACCTGTGATAGAGATACAAAGAGTGAAGAAAGAGAAAATGAAGAGCATATAAGCCATTGTGTTGCTTTTATAACCAAGTAAAACATTCTCGCTTCAAATGTTGCAACATTATTTGAGACAGAATCAGAAGATACAAGTAACAATGATGATGACACTTCTAGTGTAGAGTTGGAGAAAAGATACATAGTCATGCTAGATAAGTAGGATAGGGTATACAAAGTTAACAAGTCCTAAAGGAGGAAATTAAAAATAATAAGAAAGAGAATGCTAACAGATACAATAAAAAAGAGAGACACTCTTTTTATTGACTGAGAAGGTTAATTGAAATACATAAAGAAAAACCTAAGTGCAACACAAGTCAACTTAAATAAGTATGATGAAATCCTTATAGTATGAAAGTCATAGAAATACCACATAGTACTTGATATTTTAGAGAATCCTCCTCATCAAGGCGAAATAAGTTGTTGAACCTCTTTATAATTCTCAAAAGAAGAGGAAAAAGGCTAATTTTTCATTATTGTGAAGTTTCTAGACACATTAGGCTATGATGTTACAAGTTTTAAAATGACTTGGGATGTGGATGTTATATTGTACAAAATATTTTGACAGGGAGAATAATGAGGACTTAACAAGAAAATTATAGGTTAGGAAAAACCATAACTGTTTACTGGTTAGACATTTTTTCACTAAAGGCAACTACTAACAATAGATGGTATTTTGATAATGGTTACTCCTTACACACAACCGGAGATACAAAATTCCTTAAGGAAATTTAGAGTTACAATGAACGAAGGGTTATTTTTGAGATAACATGAAAGGAAAGAATATTGAAAAAAAGACTATAAATATTGAAAGGCTTACAAAACTAAAGAATGTGTTCTTGGTGAAAGGTCGTAAAGTTAGTCTTATTAGCAATAGTCAGTTTTGTTATCAAAACCTACTTATCAAATTTACAAAGGAACGATGGAAGTATTAGATCATTCAAATAAACAAGTTATGGAAAGAGCTAGAAATTTTGACAAAATTTATAAGATGAATAATATGGTAAAATGCCATAAAGTCACAAATGATAGTATAGAGATTTAGCATGAATAATTAGAGCATGCGAACTATAGATGCCTTAAGAGAATGGTTAGGTATGGTATAGTTTGAGATTTGTGCAAATTTACTAGAGCAATAACTAGTCCTTATGAAGATTGCCTTATGGGGAAGGTATATCGAGTGTCTATAAGGCCTATACAGAATGAAAGCCTTAAATAAAAAGAGAATGTGTTTGTTTGTATCGGTGATTTCTCTAGTTTCACTTAGGTTGATTTGAAAGGAGAAATGAAAGGGTTTTAATGTGTTCAAAAAGCTATGCATCAAATTGAAGAATGAAATGGAGAAAATGTTTAAAAAGGTTTGTAAAATAAGAAGTGATCATGCTATGGAGTTTGAAAATAGTCAGTTTGTTGATTTCTACAACCTAGTAGGTTAGTTATGAGTTTCTCACCAAAAACTCCTTAACACAATGGAGTAGTAGAAAGGAAGAATATGATTCTACACGATGTTGCTTGAATCATGCTCAATTCAAAGGGGCTATCTTATTGATTATAGGTAGAAGTAATAAATAATGCATTTGATAAATTTGTTTACTCTTTTATGAATCCATTTGTAACCTTCAATAATAAATGTCAAAATGTTTAAGAGAGTTAACTAATAGTGTGTGACACTAAGGCTACAATAATTATTGGATTCATTTGGTTGTAAATAAGATATGTGCTATTTACTTGTTAGTGGATTCGATCTCTGGGCAATACCCTACAAACATAGGTGTGTTTATTAAGTTGAGTAAACAATATGTGCTTTGCTTTTGTATGTTTTAAACTATTGTTTTTAGTTTTAGAAATAGTGTTTCATAATCAGAGCAACTCATGTAAGGATTCATATTTGTTGATGGTAGAAAGTTGGAGGAGATTAGAGAGGTAATTCACCTAGTGGGCCAAGAATCACAAAAGATGTTCTAAGATATGGAGGAGCTTGGTGTCATTAGGGAAGGTGGATGGATAGGTAAGTGAAGTTGTTGTCTTGATCTATTAACTATAGAGATGTATTTAAGAGAGACATTTTAGGGCACTTGTCCTCTTTTGTTTGGTAGGTCATTACTTGAGCTGTTAGCCTAAGTCTCCTTATTAACTCGATGATGCAAATAGATGTGACACAGTTACATGGTACGTCAATGACAAGTAACAACTATTTTGTCAAACAGAGGCCACAAATTGGTGAATTGATTGAGCTTGGTGTGGTCTTACTTCTTAGCGAGGTGTAGTATGTTGATAAAATCGGTTTAGAAAATGATTATTACAGTTACAGTGAAAGTTTCAAATTTTTTATAAAATTGAGCGCTTTTATAATATTTATTGTAGTAACCCCTAATCAGAAATATACATGTGCTTTGTGTGAGGCGAACTCAAGTTAATATTGACTTTCAACCGAGTGACCTTCTCCGCTATCCTTACGCTACGAATCACGTCGAGTGTACGCTCGAGGAACAAGAACAAAAAATACAAAAAATAAATTATTTACTTACTTTTAGTAGGAAAGTAAGTTCTCTCTATAAACTAGTAAAACTCGTAATTCGCAGAAAATATAATTCATTCTGTGTAAATAAATTACTACTATTTTCTAACAAAATAATGATGTTTGAATGTTGTGTATTTAGCTCAGTCGATGATCTATATTTATAAGGAGAAGTATAAGAGTTTTGGTTGAATAAGTCATTGATAAATAATATTAATTAAATAGGAAATACAATCCTACTCCAACTAGAGTTTTGGTTGAATAAGTGCTTGTGTTTCCTATTAGGGTTACCCTCCTCGTACTTCCTACTAGGGTTACTGCTCTTCATACTATTATGAGGGCTAATTTGGCATCTCATGTGTCGAGTCTAATTATATATTCCTTTTTGGAATTTTGACCCATCACTTTATAATTTAATCCAACCCAATATTTATTTTCTATTTCCTAAAATAAATATTATTTAATGAATTAATTAAATTAACTGAATTAATTTATCGAGTAAATAATTTTCTCAACCTAATTCTAATTCTGTTAAAGTCATAACAACTTTACTATAATAGAATCTATGAGGAAATATATTTAATTTCCTTATTCAACAAATCTCATAATGACTAATTAATTTAATTCCATCTTCAAACTTCAATTATTTAATTATAATTAATTAAATAAAAATTTGATGAATCTTAAATTAATTCTCAAGTCATTTTCGTACTTAGAGAGAAAAAGCATTCACTGTAGATTGTGATTCATGGATCTACTTCATCACTTCTATTCATTTCCATCTATTGGTTCTGCATGCAATTCATTTTTTGTTATCTCAGCGAAGGAACCAGTTGGACATATATAATTAGGTATTAAATAATTTATAATTAAGTTTTGGTTTTTTTCCTATTAATTATCAAAATTATTTAGTCACAAAGTCATTCCACTAAAGTATCATGACTGAGCTTTCCCTTATTATATACCATTACGAAAGCTATGCAATAAGTGCTCATCCAATGACCTTGTCATAAGTGTGTTACCCTTATAGGGTATCCTTAATCTCTTTGGGATAAATTTGTTTTTCCAATATGATCTTATTTTGTCTCATAGTAATCATTACATTTTCTTTCATGAAAAGTTAATTACTATCAAATAGTAATCAAATCATTTATCACAAAGATAAATGACCTGTGACAATGTTTACTTTTCATCTATAATGTAATGTCGATGAGAGGGTATCATTTACCCTTTATTTTAGCTTTGAATTTCACTATTATGGAATGATGGTATATACTACAGAAGTCCTAAACTCAATGGACCAAATTTTAGTTCCTTATCTTTTTGAACCCAAGCTTTTATTTACATCAAGGTATACGAGTCACACATATGTAGTCCATCACCTGCTCAGGATAAAGGTATGTCACACTATGAATGTCACAAGTGAATAAATCCACAAACAGATCTAGGATCTATTCTACTTGGGCCATATCTAATGTACTGTTAATCTAGTTAGTCACATCTATGTCTATATCTTCTAGGAGTCATTCGCTCCAATACCCAAGACAATGTATCTCCCCAATGGGGCTCGAAAAATGAAAAATTAGTCTTTCAAATAATTTTCTCATTTTTGGTTAGACTAAGGAAATGTTTAAATTATCTATTAATACAAGTTGTTTTTCTATATTACAATCCAACCACATAATACCGCTTACTGTTAGTTAAATGTTAGATAATTAGTGAGATAATTTTTTTTCTTTCGTTTTGCTTAACATGCAAAAACAATTGAGGACACTATAAAAAGGAGATTAATTTAATTAAAGGATATTTTATTAAAAAAATTATTCAAAAAATACAAGTATACATAGAAAAAAAATGGTACACACTAGATGCCAACATAGTACTTGGTGGAGTAATCTCCTTGGGGTGTATGTCTAACATTGTTTTGAATTTTAGTATGCCTAGGAATTGCCTCTAGTCAAAAGGGAGTTTATAAAGTGATATCCCATGGGACAAAGAGATTTAAGTGAGTACTTTACTTGTGTGGTACTGTGTAGGATGGGTTAGTTTTGAAAACTTTTTTAATTTTGAATTTGTAACTATTGATTTAGTGGGGATGTAACTTAAGGAAATGTGTGCTAGATGTTACCTAGGAAGTACATGTTATAGCTATTATGATAAGTTATGGGCTACATAGAGGATTGTGGTTGGCTTTTATTGCCATCATTAAGGAAACATGCACATGTTCTGTGCAAAATGCATATGAGTGGTGTAAAAGAGAATATTTGAGCATATCTTATAAATAGGGGCACTTCCATTCCTTTCTTTACAAATATCATAAATTTCTTTTGCAAATTTTTTCTTATAGTCTCTTTCCTTCCTTTGTTTGTTCTTTAAAGGTTTTCCGCTTCTTTGTAACATTTGTGCTAGGTGAGTTTTCTTGTCCCTTCTTAATCGTATTTTTTTATGTTGTGTCTTTTATTTAATGTGCTTTAATGGCTAGCCAAGACAAGCGTAAGGGTGGATATAAGGGTATAGGTAAGGGTGTTGAGGAAAAGAAAAGGCTTTTAGATGTTTTGATATCAGCAATGCTTTTGAGTGTTCTACCATTGAGGTAGATATGAGAATTTTGTTGGAGTGTAGAAGTCTATAGTTAGATAACTATGAGCTTGATTTTTCAATTTTAACTAGGGAGAAACCATTGAGCATGGTGGGGACTTCAGCATTTGATAAGGAGTTAAGGTTTTTTATACATTTTTTTATGCTTATGATGTTGGATTTTATCTCTAGTTACACTTTTTCTTTATAAAAGTCTTGGGTTCGTATGGTATTGCAATTGGGAAGCTAACAAGATGTCTATATGGACTTTGGTGGCATATTTCATTAACTGTAGGAAGCGTGTTGATGAGCTTTCTTTAAGCATCATCCATGACATTTATTTCCTTTCCCCTACCAATCAAAAATACCAAAATAATGGTTTTTATTCTTTATGGCATAGTGAGTTGAGAGCCCCACATTTGATAACAAGAAGAGTAACATGCATTGAAGTAAATAAAAATATAGTTTGGTAAACCATAAATTTACGGATGAGTTTTCATTTTTGTTGAGCTTGGTATTTCCTTCTACGAGTGGTGCTAGCTATGTTTCCCATTAAACATCAAATTGGCTTGTAAGCAGGTTGTGCTGGAAAAAATCTAGTTTGAAAATGGTTTTCTTGCACAACAGAAAATAAAATTTTTGAAAACTAACCCGATTTGTGCTATTTATAGTAATAAACCTTAAACTTAATTTGCACCTATGTTTTTGGATAGATGGATCCTTGTTGTTCTTGGCTTTCAATCAAACGATATTCTTTACTATTCTTATACCACAAACTACTTTGAATGTGAGCTTAAATGAATCTAATCAAGCATATCACTAGAGCTAGTTTTCTTCTCTTTAATGTGAAAACAAAAATCTCTTCTCGAACGTCGTTCTTGCCAAGGTTGTATGTCTTTTTTTAACCTACTCAAGGCAAAACCATTGGGACCTCTTAGAGGTTCTAACCAAAGAGCACGCAAATCCAAAAAACGCATAGTTTTCTCTCTAAAAATGGCTTCTCTAGTTAGGGAATGCATTAGATATTTACCTAACCTAGTAGGCCCTTGAGTGGATCCCACGTTAGCCCCAAGACATTAGTCTTTAACTAGAAAAGTAAATGCTTGAGCTTGAGAAGCTTCTAGTCCAGTAGGCCCATAAAACTCACTAGGATAAATGGTATTATTGAACCAGACAAAGCAACAAGCAATGAAACAAAAAATGAATAAAGCACCTAAACTATAAGACAAGTAAGCCTCTCCTGACCATACAAGTGCACGGCGAGCCCATGCAAAAGGTTTGGTTAGGATATGCTAGATTCCACCAAATACACAAATGGAACCTAACCATACATGTCCTCCAGTTATATTTTCCAAATCGTCCACACTAATAATCCACCCTTCGCCTCTAAAGGGCGATTTTAGTAAATAACCAAATATAACCGACAAAATTGTTATTCTGAAAAATATATTTATTTCTTAGAGGATAAAAGTTTCTCTATTTTCAAGCAGAATAATGATATTTGAAAGTTGTGAAAATAGCCCTATCGGTCCCATCTATTTGTAGGGAGAGAAGGTAGAACACTTGTTGAATTATAGAAGTTTATTTCAACTAGAAAAATGAACTCCTAGTCTAACTAGAAGTATAGGTGCCAGAAACCCTAGTTTATATTACTAGAATTTGCCATTTACCCTTTTAATATGAAGGGCTTTTGGGCATATCTGATATCGGGTTCAATTACGAGTACTTCTCGAGCATTCAACCCAATACTTTACAATTTGATCCAATCTAATATTTTTTTTCTATTTTCCAAAATAAACTTCTCAATATATTTCCAATTAAATAATATTCTTAACCCAATTCTAATTTCGTTAAAATCATGATGACTTTACTGTAAAAGAATCTATGAGAAATATATTTAATTTTTTATATTCAATGGTTCACTATGATCAAATGATTTATTTCTATTTTCCAACTTCTTTTAATTTGAAAAACATAAATTCATTTTTCAGGTTATTTTCATTTTGGAGAAAACCACATTCATTTTCAACTGATTCCATTTCTCCATTTTTATTATCATTTTGGACAAAACCCTAATCATTTTCTGAATTTTTCCATTTCTCTATTTTTCATTTTCATTTTGGAGAAAACCATAATCATTTCTGAATGATTTTTCATTTCTCAATTTTCACCATTTCTATTCATTCTGTTCATTTGATTCAACATGCAATTCATTTCTAGTTTCAATGAGTTAGCTGAGGGACCAATTGAACATATGTAATTGAGGCTCAAATGATTTATAATTAAGTTTCAACTTTTTGGCTATTAATTCTAAACTCATTTAGTGACAAAGTCATATAGTATTGTGACTGAGCTCTCTTCAACAGCATACCATTATGAAAACAACTCGATCACTGCTTTTCCAATGACCATATCCTAAGTGTGTTACCCTCATAGGATATCCTTAATCTCTTTAGGATAATATTCATTCTCCCAATATAATCCTATTTTATTCATGGTAACCATTACATCTTCCTTCATGAAAAGTCAATTATTATGAAATAGTAATCAAGTCATTCGTCACAAAGACAAACGAACCGTGGCCACATTTACTTTTCATCAACCATGTAATGCCAATGAGAGGATATCATTTACTCATATCAAAGTCTATGAATTTCATTATTGTGAATGATGCTACATTTTGTAGAAGTTTTATACCCAATACACCAGATTTGGGTTCCTTATCTATTTAAACTTAAGCTTGTACTTGCATCAAAGTGTACGAGTCTTGCATACGTAGTCTGTCATCCACTCATGTATGTCACACTATGAATGTCAGAAGTGAATAAATCCATAAATAGATTCAGGATCTATTCTTCTTAGGTCCAACATGATGTATTGTCAATCCAATTAGTTACATCTATGTCTCTATAGTTTGAGAGTCCACTACTTTGATGCCCAAGAAAAAATATCTCTTGAATTGGACTTGATAAACGACATATTAGTCTTTCAATCAGTTTTCTCATTTTTGATTAGACTAGGGACATGTTTAGGTTCATCTACTAATATAAGTTGTCTTTCCATATAACAATTTGACCATATAATACTGCTTAGTATTAGTTTAAACATTAGATAACTAATGAGCAACATTTGCTTCTATTTTTCATTGTGTGGAAAAGCCATATGAGGATGACCGTACAAAGTATATTAACGTAATCAGTTAACTTAACCAATCTGTTCGAAAAAATTACAAGTTTACAAATGAATATACTACATACAAGGCTCAAAATCCAATAGTCTCTCACTTTCCCTAGTGAATTAAATGAGTTATATAACGTATTCCCATACTCTCCACATATTCTCAAAACTTCTACCTAGTAGAGTCTTGGTAAATAGGTCTGGAAGGTTGTCCTCTGATGTGACCTTAACTATACCCACGATTCTGTCTGTAGTATCCTCCCTTATGATATGATACTTTCAATCAATATATTTTGGTCCTCTTGTGGTTTCTTGTCTCTTTGGTATTAGCTATTTCCACATTATTGTCACAATACAATATGATAACTTTTCCCATACCAGGAATGACTTCAAGATTCGTAAGAAACTTTCGAAGCCATATTGCTTCTTTGGTAGCCTCAAAAGCAGCCACATATTTAGCCTCCATAGTGTATTTAGCAATATAGCTCAATTTTACACTTTTCCACACAATGGACGCACACCTAGGAAAAAAACACATCCCGATGTCGATTTTCTTGTATCTCAATTCATTTGGAATTTAGAATTAATATACCCGATAGGAGTAAGATCTCTTATGGAATACACAAACATATAATCCTTTATTCTCTGTAAATAATTGAGTATATACTTAACTGTTGTTAGTGTCTTAGTCTTGGATTCTTTTAATATCGACTTACCAATCCTACTGCAAAACAGATATTCTGGTGTGTGCATAACATAACATACATGAGACTTCCTACTGTCGAAGCATAAGGAACCTTTCTCATGTTATCTCTTTCTTCCATTATCTTAGGACAGTTCTCTAAAAGAGATGAAATCTCAGTATAGAAGGTTGATTTCCCTTCTTCGAATTAGTCATTGCATAAAGCTCCAATATCTTGTCTATTAATGAAGCTTGCGGTAATGCTATAACTTTTTTCTTTCAATCCTTTAGGATTTGAATACCTAGAACAAAATTAGCTTCTCTTAATTTTTTTATGCTAAACTATTGAGTTAACCACAAGTTTAACCAATGATAATTTCACTACATCATTCTTAATAAGTAGAAACTCATTGACATATAGAAAGAGAAAGATAACCTTTCCATCCCTTATATGTTTATAAACAAAAGGTTCATGTACGTTTTGCTCAAAACCAAAAGTCTTGATCGCTTGATCAAATCATTGAGTCCATGAGTAGGATGCTTGCTTAAGTCCATATATGGACCTAAGCAGTTTGTATAATATAGATGCTTTCTTTAAGATCGTCGTTTAAAAACATTATGTTGATATCCATTTGCTGGATCTCGTAATCAAGATTTGCTGTAATGGATAGCAATATATGGATTGACTTGAGCATGGCAACTGGTGAGAAGCTTTCTTCGTAACTGACACCTTCTTTTTAAGTGTAACCTTTTTCTATATGTCTGGCATTATAAGTTTCCACTTTTCCATCCTTATTTCTTTTCCTCTTGTATATCCACCTATACCCTAAGGTTTTTATCCCTTTCAATAAGTCTATAAGTTCCCACATTGAGTTGCAGTTCATAGAATCCATCACAACTTTCATAGTTATTTCCCAGAGCTTGGAATTAACACTCTACAGCACTTCGTCATATGTGAGTGGGTCATCATCTTCCTATTTGACATACTTAATGTTAAAAACCCTTCTGTCAAATTAGAAGAACTCAAGCCTATGAGAGGCACTCCTATTGTGACAAAGCACCCTATGTTGTTGATTGTTTGAAGGTCTACTATTAGGAGTTAGTTCTAGAACTATTTCGGTAAGGTTTTGTATATTTCCCAAAATTTCCTCGAGCACTTCTTTATTCTGAGGTTTGAAGTTATTCATGTAACTTTCTTCAAGGACAGTAGCATTTGTTGACACTATAACAGTTTGCTCTTTAGGGTTATAAAACAAACCACCATTTTCCCCTTTCAATATCCTACAAATTGCACAATTTTGTCCATGAGTCCAACTTCCTCGCATCTTTATCCAATATGTAGGTAGGGCATCCCCAAATCCTTAAATGCTTTAGACTTGGCTTCCTGTTATGCCATAATTTGTATGGAGTTTTTGATGCTGCCTTAGTTGGCACATCATTCAAAATATTACAAGTTGTTTGTACTTCATATCTGTAAAAAGAGATTGGTGGCTTTGAATTACTTAACATAGAACATACCATGTCTACCAACATTCAATTCCTTCTCGTTGGAATGCCATTCAGTTTTGGAGTGCCTGACTCGGTTAACTGAGATAGAATCTCATTCTCTATGAGATACCATAAGAGCTCATTTGATAAATATTCTCCACCTCAATCAAATCGAAGTGCCTTTATGGGTACATCTAGTTATTTATCCACTTCCGCATGAAACTCATTGAATTTATCAAAGATTTCACTCTTGCGATGCATTAGGTATATATACCCATATCAAGAATCATCATCAATAAAGGTTGCATAATACTTGTAACCACCTCTTGCATTGACACCTATAGGGCCACATACATCAGTATGCACAAGTTTTAGGGGTTTCACGACCCTCTTTGATTTTGCACTAAAAGATCATTTGGTCATCTTACCCTCTAAGTAAGATTTAACTTTTGGAAGATTAACTTTTTAAAGAAGACTTAAGATGGCATCTTTTACTAGTCTAGTGATTCTTTCTTGGTTAATATGACCAAGTCTCAAATGCCAAAGGTACACCTCATTACAATGAGAACTCTTAAGTCTTTTATTCAATATTTTTATCCCAAGCAGTGTGTACGTCTTTGGTTTGATAAAATTTGCATCCATAAAAAGATTAA
Source organism: Gossypium anomalum (assembly GCA_025698475.1). Taxonomy (NCBI): domain Eukaryota; kingdom Viridiplantae; phylum Streptophyta; class Magnoliopsida; order Malvales; family Malvaceae; genus Gossypium; species Gossypium anomalum. The sequence goes on along the minus strand of CM046966.1, from coordinate 51,653,915 downwards.
GATTTGGCTTCCTATCATACCAAAATTCATATAGGGTTTTTAATACTACCTTAGTTTGCACATCATTCAGAATATAGCAAGTTGTTTATACAACATATCCCCAAAAAGATATTGGAAGCTTCAAATAACTTAACATCGAATGTACCATGTCTAACAATGTTCGATTTCTTCTCTCTACATTGTCATTCTATTATGGAGTGCCCGATACGGTTAACTGGGATAGAATCCTATTCTCTCTGAGGTACCCTAAGAACACATTTGATAAATATTGCCCACCTTGATTAGACCATAATGCCTTTATGGGTAAACCTAGTTGTTTCTCCACTTTCGTACAAAACTCTTTGAATTTATCAAAGGTTTCACTCTTGCTATGCATCAGGAATACATACCCATATCTGGAATAGTCATTAACAAAGGTTACATAAAACTCATAACCACCTCTTACACTAATGCTCATGGGGCCACATATCTCATTGTGCACAAGTTCTAGGGTTTTTTTGGCCCTCGTTCCATTTTCAGTAGAAGGTCCCTTAGTTATCTTACCTTCCAAGCAAGATTCACATCGTGGAAGATCAACTTCTTTAAGCGAACTTAAGATGTCATCTTTCACAAGTCCGGTGATTCTTTCTTGGTTAATATGACCAAGTCTCAAATACTAAAGGTACACCTCATTAGATTTAGAAATTTTAAGTCTTTTATTCAATATTTCAATCTTAAGCAGTGTATACATCTTTGGTTTGATAAAATAAATATTATTTGACATCCATCCATTATAGATGATATTGCGATTTTTAGATATTACAATTCTTTTATTAAAAGTCGTCTTTATATAAACATGCAACTGAAATTAAGTTTCTTTCGAAACTTGGTACATAGAAAACATCTTTCAAAATAATCTTCTTAAAACTATCAAAATATAGGTGTACATCTCCCCCTACTTCAGTTGCCACAGTTGTTCTGTTTTCAGTCCGCAATGATAGACTCTTATCTCTAAGATCTTTCGTCTCCTCGAACCCCTATAGATTAGTGGCTCCTGAATCAATAACCCAGCGGTCTATTGAGTCCTCCATTAAACAAGCTTCTATCATAAAGAGTTCCATGCCTTTGCCTTTGGTTCCCAGATATTCATTCCAATCTTTATTACAGTTTGCCTTAAAGTGCCATTTTTTACTTCAAAACAAACATTTAGACTTAGATAAGTCTTTAGGCTTTCTAGTTCTCTTCCTTTCCACTTGTGATGGCCCAGAAACCTTAGCTTTGCCTTTCTTAGTGTGCTTTCCTTTTCTTTTTAAGGAAGAAGCGACAACTATATTCCTTCTGCTCTTTAGACTGACCGGTTGCCCTTTAACACCATCTTTCTGTTCAAAGCATCTGCCATAACATTTGCTTTCCTAGGGTGATCCTCAATGATCAGATCATAGTCTTTTAATAGTTCCAACCATATTCTTTGGTGTAGATTCAAATCCTTATGGGTCATCAAGTATTTTAGGTTGTTGTTATCAAAAAATATGTGGCATCTTTCCCCATACAAATAATGCCTTCAAAGTTTCAGTGTTAAGACCACTGCTTCTAATTCCAGATCATGCGTAGGGTCATTTTTCTCATGAGGTTTTAGTTGGCGTGATCAATAAGCTATGGCCTTTCCTTTCTGCATAAGGACATAATTGAACCCATTCAAAGAGGTATCAGTATAAACTGTGTACTCAATGCTAAGCTCTGGTTTTGTTAACATCGAAACTTCAATTAAGAATGTTTTCAATTCCTTGAAGCTCTACTGACATTCATCACTTCATACAAACTTCTCTTTTTTTCCCAACAACTTGGTGGAGGCGATGCTATAATCAAGAAACCCTTCACAAACCTCCTATAATATCCTACGAACCCTAGGAAGCTACGAGTTTCAGATACATTCTTGGGTGAGTTCCATTCCAAAATTTTAGTAGGGTCTACCCAAAAGTGTATCTCTTTCAGCTAGAACTCACATTTATTGAACTTTGCATATAATTGATCTTCATGTAGGGTTCTCAACACAATTTTTAAATATTTCTCATGATCCCTTTCATTCCTAGAATAAACCAGTATATCATCAATGGAGACTACAACAAATTTGTCCAAGTAAGGCTGGACTACCTTGTTCATTAGGTATATGAACACTGATGGCACATTCATCAACCCATATAGCATCACCAAAAACTCATAGTGACCATATCTGGACTGGAAGGCTGCCTTTGGCACATTATCATCCTTGATTTGTATATGATAATTCCCTTACCTTAAATTGATCCTAGATAAAATTGAAGCCCCACTTAACTAATCAAACAAGTCTTCAATCCTGGGCAGAGGGCACTTGTTCTTTATTGTAACCTTATTTAGCTAATCTTAATCTATACACAGGCGCATAGATCCATCCTTCTTTTTAACAAACAAAATCAGTACACCCTACTCAATAAGTCTTGCAACTGTTCCTTTAATTCCTTAAGCTCCAACTATGCAATTTTATAGTGTGTGCACAATATAAAACTTAACCCTAGTTTTAACTCTATCGAGAACTCTATCTCTCTTTCAAGGGACATACCAGGCAGTTTCTTAGGAAACACATCCAAAAATTCCCTCACTATAGGTACTTGGCTGATTTCACTTCTGGACTCGGGCGTATCCAAAATATACGTTAGATAAGCCACTGCGCCCTGAAGAATCGGCATTCTAGCAAACATTGCAGAAATAATCCTGTTCGTCAATTCTGACTATTTACCAGACAACAATATTTCTTCACCCTCAGTGCTTGCAAGGCATACACTTCTAGTTCAGCAATCAACCATAGCATTATGTCTAGTCAACCAAGCTAATCCCAGAATAGTGTCAAACTCATGGAAACTTAGCAATAGCAAGTTTGCCAAAAACACATGCTTGCCAACAAAGAAATGAGAATTTCTGATTAACTTATTCACTACTGTACTCTGTCCCAAAGATTTGTTACCAATATGTTCGTCTCAGAATACTCTACCTTAAGACTAAGATCCTTTATGAATTTAGTACATAAGTAAGAACGAGTAGACCCGGGGTTAGTCAAAGCATAAATATTATTGCTGAGAAAAGAAAAGTTACCAGTTGCATTTACCACCATGACTCGTTTCACAGCAGTTGTATTTAACTTTTTCCATTCTAAGGCCTGAAAACTCGCCATGAACATTGCTTGCTTGTTGAATCCTTCATGTCTGTAGCTAGTGAGCTATGAGTCTTTCCTTGAGGTTGGAAAATTTAGGTCTTTTGGTTTCTTGAAACTCAATAGAGGTGAAGGGCTTGACCTGCTCTAAACTGAAAAATATATAGGATTTTTCTTATATAATTCGTCACATTTTTATTAAATTTGTTGTTAAAACCAAGTAATTGTTTAATAAATTAATGAAATATATGAAAATATGAAATTGGAACATAGAAATTATTAAAATGTGATTTTATGCTTTATTATATAGTTTTCATGCAAAAAATGGCTTCTTTTATATTAATTTGAGCATATTATATTTTCAAGCTATAAAGTGGGCCATGCATGATTAAATTAAATAATAAAAAATAAATTTATATTTAATAATTTATTTTAATATATTTCATTAATAAATTAGGTTTTAATTAATTAAGTAAATTGATTAATTAAAGTGGTTAAATTATTTTCTGTGGTCCTTTAAATTATCTACTATTTTTGGACAGGTTTGAGAGCTTTATTTTGATTACAAAATCGTCCAAATGAAGGACCAAGTCAACGCAGAATTTGGCTGCATGAGGATGTCCATAAATCAAATTTTGGTTTAATTGCACAAAGCCCTTGAAGAGTTGAAGAAATCGAAGATTTACCCGGAGATTTGTAATTGATCGAGCCCTGATCATGATGATGTGTGGCACTTAAATCAAGCAAAAATCAGCCACATTTCCACAAATCATGGCTGACCACCCTTGGAGGAATTCTCAAAAGATGGACACTCCTATTTTTAGCAAACTAGCTCCCTTGCCTCACCTATAAATAAGACCCCATTTCTCACTTTTCTAATCATCCCTCACTCATTCATCATTCTCTCGTCTCTCAATTCTCTTAGCTTTCTTTCCCCTCATGCCTATCATTGTCTTTGCATAAAGATTTAGAGCAAATTAGCCTCTTAAAGAACCCTTGGTCGGCCACCTCGGAGAGCCATCTGCAAAGGAGCAAAGCGAAGGAATGAAGGAGCCCTCATCAGTCAGAGTCTTAGGTGACAACCACTTTGAATTGGGTTTAATCTTTCTTACTTTAATTTAATTCAAGAATGTTTTCTATGTGTTCTTTGTTCTTGTTTACAACAATGATAGCTTAATTTTATTTAAGATAGGATGATTGCTTTGATTTAATAATAATTGTTTGATTGATGCTTATAATGTTTATGCCTCAATCAATCATGTCTTCAATTAAAATCAAGTCTGTATTTCGTTCATACGTGATTGAAATGCACTTGAATTAGCTGAGCGATCCTAACCAGTCGACGGCTAATAGACGTATAATTGAAATGTGCATGCTCAATTTAGATCCTAACCCAATTAAATTGCAGGTTGCATAACAACCCTAATCAGGCTCTGTTATCTGCATAGTTTTCATATTTGTGTTATTAAACTGTTTCAAACCTAACACATCCCTGTTACCCCTCACGAATACTAAGAAACCCTTAGTAAATAAGGATCAGTAAAATGCGTATTTACTAAGTAAAGGATTTTGAAAGGACCTAACATGGTTTCCAAACTCATGAAAGATCGAGTTGCCGTGGAATTTTTTTCGAATATTGATAAGCATGTTGATAATAATTTGAGTTTAATTAAAGTAATTGTCCTAGTTTATTTATGTTATAATTGTTGCTTATTGTGTTAATTTTGCTAAAATCTATCTCATTCATATAGTTTGCATACTTAGGATAAATTGCATTAGGGATCATTGCATTTAGGTTCATATACTTAACTTTTTATCACTTCACAATTATATTGTTTTTATTTATCGAACAAATATAATCCCTGTGGAGACAATAACTCGATACTTACTTATTACTTGATAACGATTGTGTACACTTGCACAAACCCGAGCGTTACACTTGCCTCTTTTCATTCTCTTTTTTTTTTTTTTTTTGAAGTTCTTACTCCTATCCTTAATAATGGATTCCATCTTGTGAGCTTTGGCCGTTATCTCGGCCAAAATCTTACACTCAGAGGTTGCTACAAGAGCACAAATTTCGTCTTTAAGGCCCTATTTAAACTTGTCATACGTCTCCTTCTCGGTTAAAAACATGTTCTTAGCATATCTACTATGTTGAAGGAATTCATGCTCTTACTTCAAAATGAACATCCTGCCTTGCTTCAAATACAAAAAGTCTTCCTTCATTTGTTCGAAAAATATCTGACTGATATACCTCTCTCTGAACTTTTCCATAAAGAATTCCCAGTCGACTATGTGCTCAATGGTAACACTAACAAAGGTTTCCCACCATTGGTGTTCTTTTCCTTCATGTAAGGACATGATGCATCTAAGACTATCTTCTTGGTTACACTTTAATCCCTTAATGACCCTAAATAAACGAGACAACCACTACTCAGCCACCATGAGCTCATCTCCCCTGCAGCTAAAAAATTCCTTGGCGCCTCTTTTCCTAATCTCCCGAACAGGATTGACTTTGGGAGGAGCCATCACAAGTATACGTAGCGTGGGCTGAGCGGGCGGACCACTTTAGGTTGTGGTTGAGAAGGGTGCTAAAGTTGTTATGGCTGGGGTTCTTGTTCATTCCCCATAAACTAGTCAAATAGCTAGGTCATCATAGAAAAAAACATGTTTCTAAATGCATTTCCTGCATTCCCAACATTGTTGTTGTTTGCAGCTGTAGACTGTTCCTAGGTGGGAACATGGCTTTCCATCTTTTCACTCTTTGCTTCCCTTGAACTACCAAACATGTTTCTTTTCTCACTACAAAACAAGTATTATCTTAGTTCAAAACATTAAAGACTATTCCAGAGGATACTATGTATGATAGGGGTGTGACACTACCTTCAGATTCTCTAACAATCGGTTAAACCTAGGCTTAGATACCAAGTTTGTAATGCCCCAAACCTAATAGTTGAGGAGGACCCAAGATTGGCGCGGCACCACCTTAAAATATTTTCTGTTAGATTGGTAATGGGCTTGATCTCTATAAAATTATAATTCAAATAAATATGATTTATAAACCTTTTGCAAAATTAAAGATAAATAGGACTATACATTTCCAAGGAAAATGAAAAATAAGGAGGCTCCATTGGAAGCTCTTAAAACCATGATTGGCATAACCCATTTTTTACTACGATGTTGTATACATATACATATGATTAGACTAACATTAATCATTCAGCATAAATAATTCATTACTTTGCGAGAAAACATAATCACTTCGCTAAGGTGCCATTGAACTAATGGTTCCAAAAGAGTAGCTTTAAAATAAAAAAAATCCAGTCTTCAAAAGAGACCATCTTGACACCACCCCCATGCCATGCATAATACAAAATATTTATAACTCTAACGAGATAGATGTCCTCTAGCATAGTCTTCGAGAAGGCCTTTACTTCGTCAACGATCGTGTGAAGGAAAGGTAACTAAATAAGTTCTAAGAACTTAGTGAATTCCAGAGCAAGCATATCAACAAACATCTATACATAATACTAATAAACGTTTCCAAGTCAATAAGCCATACAATTCGCCTGCTGGCAAACACCATTCACAATAGACTTTACTACATGCAATATTCTTTTGGTGCATACACTACGCCCATGCAACCATGCAAACAACCTCCTTCGTGCTAGCCACAGCAAAGTCTATTATCAAGCCGTAGCATTCATTTTATTCTTTTTATCATGATTTGCCAATTTGGTTTGCATTAACACATGCCCAATTAAAGGCTGCATGATCCATTTTCATGTATCGTGATCTTCTAGTTCAATGTTCATTTCATTGAATGCATCACCATGATTTCATTTTCATAACTCAGTTTATATCATTCATTCCAAGAACTATGTGTGATGGTTCAAACACGAAGAAAAACCCTTACTCCATTTACATATGCAACTAACTCAAATTTATGACCATAAACCTTTATTACTCATTCACAAACATAAAATCTCAGGGGATAAGAGTGCTAAACTCAACCGACATAAACGAAACATAATACACACACACATGGAAATAAGAAGGAACTCACCAGAATATGGAGCAAGATTAGACAACAGGATTCTTGCCCTTATCACGAGAGTTTTCAAGAGTTTCTTAAGCTAGAATATGAAAAGTTAACTTATCAGATCATTTTACCAGAAAATCTAAACAAGTTAAATATGAACATTAACAGGAAATCCTGAAGTTGGAAGTTTCCTTTTTACACCTCAAATTGAACCTAAAGCATAAAACCTTATGGTCTTGTAAATAACCATGAAAATAACTTCAGTTTCATTGATATTTACCAGGTACCAAATGATGGTCGAGTTGGCTGAGTACAATGAACCCAAGTCTTCAAGAAATCTTAAGTCTATAGTTTTCCAAGAGAAAAATGTAACCGCCCAGTTTAGACCCTAGTCAGAATAGTGGTTTCGGGACCATAAATCCAAGTCAAAAAGATATTTTAATATTATTTTTTGTGTTTACAGTATGTGTCTAAGCGTATGTGAAAGTTTTGTATAAAAATTTTATCATTTGTGTGCTTAATTTTGAAAAAGACCTAATCACAGAAAATGCAAAAGATGTGTTCTAATTGCTAAAGTGTCAAATTGTTATGTCTTTATATATGTGAGGCCCTTATGATGGAATTATACTTTTGAATTAATGCATGACATTAATGGACATAAGATAGTGGAATTATAATGAAACTAATAAGTCTAAATTAGTAAATGGCTTATTAAATGAATTATAATTAAAAAAAACATAAAATAAGGCCATTATCATCTTGTTTTTCTGAAAATAAAAGGAAAAAAAAAGAAGATAAAAGCTTGCTAGGGTTAGAATATGGTTTGGCTTGATTAAGGTATGTGTTTTGTTTGGTTTTTTATGATTTCTATGTTTTTGTAATTGTTGCTTAGTACTTTATCAGGCCCATGTCTTAATTTGAGAAAATGATGAAGATTTTAAGATATACCATTAATGGAATTATGAGTTTTATGAAGTTTGATGATAGTATATGGAAGCTTGATATTGGGTTAATATGTTTTGTTTTTGAATTTTTGATAAATTTGAGTAATTTGGACTAAATTGTGAAAATAAAAATTTGAGGGACTAAAATGTGAAATAAATGAAATATATGGGCTTATATGAACACAATGAAAATTCGGCTAAGCATGGGTATATGGAAATTGTGTATATTTTATGATTTTTGTGATTAGGGACTAAAGTGTTAAAATATGAAAATGTGAGGGATAATTTGTAAAATGCCCTAAATATGTGTATAAGGATTGAATTGAATGATTTATTGAATAAAATATTTAAATTTTAATTTATATAGATCAAGAACCAAAGAAAATGAAATTAGATCGGGGAAAGCCGAAAGTTGTCGAGTAGTCGATTCCGTCCGTTCGAACCCGTATGAGGTAAGTCGATATACAAATAAATGTACTTTGAATTGAATTACTATTGCTTATATGCTATTGAAATGTGATGAATGGTTATAGAAGCTGAATATGTGAAATTAAGAAAGTTTCGATAATGTAACGACGTCCGAAAAGCCCCGTATGAACTATAGGAATAGTTAATATACATATGTCATGACATAGGATTCTGATATGTGTTTTCGTGTAAGACGATGTCTGGGACGCTGGCATCGATTTGAGATTTACGTGTAAGACCATGTCTGGGACATTGACATCGTATTTGTTTTCGTGTAAGACCCTGTTTGGGACAATGGCATCGATATTTGATTACATGTAAGACCACGTCTGGGACGCTGGCATGGTACGAGTTTTCTGAGCTATCCGAGTATCCTTATTGATTCCGAACGGTTAAACGGGCATTCCGAGAAAACGAATCACTATGTGAATGTGTATCCAATTCAGGTACGTTTGAAATGTATAACATGATTGAGAATGAAAGGTAAGTATTTGTATAAGTGTGGATTTATGATATATGTAAGTGAATTATGGTCAAATGAGATATATGAGATTTAAGGATGTGTGCTTATATTTTGCCATAAGTACATGAGTGAATTATATTATGTGATAAGTTTATTTGTATATGGTTTACTAAGCTTTTGAAAGCTTAATTTGTGTGTGTTTGCATTATTTTATAGATATCAAAGCTATCGGAAGCTCGGGAATCGTCGAGGATCATCAGCACACTATCGAACTCTTTTTGGTACATTTTGAAAACGTGTATATTGAAGTATGGCATGTATAGACTAGAAGTCTTTGGATATGTTTTGAGATGTATATATATATATATCATGCCTTGAAATATGGCTTGATTTTGGATACAAATATGGTATGATTTTTGGTAAGTTTGATGTATTTATAAATGGCTTAATGAAATGGTCATTTTGGTAAGTTTCATGGTTGGTTAGGTAGTTGATGTGATGATGAAATGGTATGTCTTTAATTGGTTTGAAATGAGAGATGAACCTATGTCTTTGGTATGAATTTGGTATGTGATTTTGGTATGTTTTGGTATGGGTGATAAGTATGATTTGGTTGGGAATATTATGACTTGAATGATGTATATTTTGGAGTTGAAATGTGGTATATTTGATGCTTGAATTTGGCTTGTAGGTATGACTAAAATTGGTGGTAAATTGGCCTTGCCAATGGCCTATATTTGCCCACACAGTTGAGAACACGGGCGCGTGTCTTGACCGTGCCCTTCAATGTTTCTTTTAGAAGCAAGTTAGTCTCGAGCACGACCTAGACACACGGGCATGTCTGGTGGCCGTGTAAGGCACACAGCCTTGGCACATGGGCGTGTATGGCCATTTTGAAGGGTACACGAGCTAGACACACGGGCGTGTGGTCAGTCGTGTGACCCAAGTCAGTTTTGACCACGGCCAAGGTACATGAGCGTGTCTAATGCCGTGTGAGGCACAGGGCCTGTTCACACGGGCCTGTGACCTTTGTAACCTAGAAAATTGTGAAGTTTCAAGAAAATTTTGTATGTGTTCAATTTAGTCCCAACATCTTCCTAATGCATGTTTTAGGTCTCACTGACCTAAGAAAGGGACTTATGCTGTATTTGATTACGATATGACGGTTTATGATTTTTTATTGTGAAATGATTGTGAAATGTTCTGATATGTCCGGTAATGCCTCTTAACCCTAATCCGATGACGGATACGGGTTAGGGGTCTTACAAAAAAATTACAGAGAAAGCTTAGAAAGAAAATGTGATTGCCAAAGAAAGTATAAAACTTGCCCAAGAAGCCAGACTTTTCTTTGTACAAATATACACAGAAGGAAAAACTTAGTGGATAAGTCTGACTTCCCTCTATACCCCTCGTTCCTAGTGACTAAGCACTTTTCTCTATTGACAAATGTGAGTTTGATAGGTTACAGGATCTTAGTCCTATACTAACCAAATTGTTCAACCTGGATAACATAATAATAAGAATGCATACAATTCTTTCAAAATAAGGTCTTAACACTAAGGGCTTAACGTTTCGTCTAATAGTTGGGGTGTCCTATACTTTTCAAAAGAGTTTGCCCTATGCAGACTTCGCCTGAAGACGCACTCAAAGAAATCTTATACTTAGTTGAGTTAGTACCTAGCTACTCTATATGCCTTACTTCTATAAACAATATTCGAACATTAGGGCTTCGTCTAGCTGGATGTCACATAATTGGAGCACTTTCTTCAACTTACGTCCTGAGCATTGGGTACACTAGAATATCACGAATGAGGGTAATCTAACAATTGGCAGGAGCGAATTGCCAACTTTTTTCTCAATTGTTACTTGGTTTCTTTGGAACAGTCCTAATGATTTCATCATTAATAATGCTAGTAAAAATAGCCATGAACTCATTGTTGCGGCTCTTGTTTAGTAGAAATCTTTTAGATTCAGTGGGAATACGGAACAGTTGTCCGGTTTTTCTAAAACGAAACAAGGATGGTAACGTTTAGAACATGGATGGGTCAAGACTAACGTCGATAGATCGGTGTCAATAAGAAATACCAAAGCGCAAATAGGGGGAGCCGTGGGAGATTTAAGCAGAGTTTTGTTGGTGGGTTTTTAAATGTTAACATAGGTGTCTAATGTTTTCTAAATTGAGGCACAGACAGTTGTTGAAGGCTTGAAGTTGGTTTGGTCAAGGGGTTTCAAACAAGTAAAGGTTAATTGTCATAATACAATGCTAATTGGTACTATTCAAAATGGATTTGCATCAATTAGTAACATTGTAGAAGTATAATTCATTCATGAATGGTGCAAAAAAGATTAACAAGTGAAGTTTAGGCGTGTATTGAGAGAGAGTAACAAGGCGGTTGACTGCTTGGCCAAGACAATAGTAAGGCAATTAAATCAATTAGTTATTCTCACAGATCCACCACAACATGTAAGAAGACTGCTAGAGGAGGATGTCCGTCGATCACTACATGGGGCGACCTTTATCCTTATACATTCCTAGTTTTAGGCACATATTTTTATTTACTACAAAAAAATATGTATATGTTTATTTATGTGTAGTCTTTCACCAATTAATATGATATGAAATTAAAAAAGTAATATCACACAAACATAATAAGTCTTTATGGTGGCTGAAACATTATGTCACATCCCAAAAATCAGATTAGTAAATCGGGGGTTAGTGAATTAGTGAATCAGAAACCCTAATTAGGTTAGATAATTAAATAATTAGAAATTAATGATATAAAATATTAAAATAATTAGAATTAAAAATTTTAGGTTAAGAAATTAAAATTAAGTGACCAGTAATTAATTTGGTTAAAAAGGATTTTAAAAATAGGATCGAATTTGAAATTAATTTTGAAATTAGCTTTAATTGAAAAACTAAGGACCAATTTGGAAAATAAAGGAAACTATAGGTGGTCAAAGGGGCAAAAGCCCAATTTTGAAAATTTGGTTGGTTATTTAAACCAGCCATGTCTCTTTCCTCCCATTTTACATCTCTTTCAACAATTTGTCAAATACCAAATTAATACTTTTCTCCCAAAATTAGCTCATCCTTTACAAATTTCCGGCTCTTAAACACAAAATCCTCATTTAATTTTAAAGATTATTTTCATCCTCAAATCCTCAAAAGATCTTCACACGTTTTAGCCCGAATTAACTCCATAACTCGTCGATTTTGCAAAATTGAGGTGAGATTGAAACTTTTTATGATTAAACTAAGTGGGTTGTTATTTCAATTCGAGATTTAAATGATTTAATTAAGATTTCAATAGATTAATTGATTTTAACTTGATTTTTGGCTTTAAAATGGTAGATCTCATATTACTTAGTTGAGCATTTGTTGTAAAGTGATTTCTAACTCATTTTGATCTAGTTAAAAGGTTTTTAATCTTGATTTAACAAATCCTTTAGTAATCTAAACCAATTAAACATTGCACCCGTTTAAAAGATCACATAAATTTGATTTTTTTTGAAAAAAAAAATTAGATTAGTTTAATTAGATAAAATTGATGGTTTAGATTTGTAATTAGGTGATATTTAGGATGTATACAGTCAAAATCTAAGCTTAGAAACGAGATTTGAGTGGTTGAACATCTATTTCGACAAAACTAGTTAAGTTTTTGGTATAGAGTAGACAGGTTGAGAGACTGTGATCTATGATTTTATAATTATTTAATTTTTGTTTTTTGTTGTTTATAATGTCTTTGAATTATGTTTGATGTGTATGTGAAGTGCCAACTCATTTGGGAGCCTCCACAGGCAAGGACAAATGTAAGTAAAAACTTACTTGAGCTTTGTTGTGGAAGCAAATTACTAAGGTGAGTGGTCTTGTGTGCTATAATTAATGAACAAATTGGTGAGTTAAAGGGGGCTTAGGTGGTCTAGTCATCTAATCTAAGTCTTAAGAGTAAGTGTTCTTACTTTGTTATTTTTGCAAGTAAGCTTACATGTGTTGTGATATGTTAAGTGTGTGATGTGAATATTTGTGTTGGATATATGACTAAATATGTTGTGTGAACAACTGGTTTTATGCACACACATTTGATATGAAAGTGTATTTGGATCATTGATCAAAGTGTTTGCACTTGAGGTGCATTATGTGTAAGTGACAAGTGATATGAATATGATGTGTGAATGTGTGTAAACCAAAAAATTAATCTGTGAAATGGATATATTGGCCTTGTGAACCTTTGAAAATAGTGGATATGGTTGGCATGCCATAGGATTTAAGTACTCATTTATGTTTTTTTTGTTGGGACATGTGGAGGGATATGGGAATGTAGAGCATTGCTCCATTCGTGGGACATGTTGGTGTGTTGGAGAATGCTAGCTTCACGCTACACTTTATGGGACTAGTATAGACTCTACGAGTCAAGTGTAGAATTATGGAGATCTGTGTACCCAATGAATACTTTTAAGATATATTTTCATCCTCGTAAATTGCCAATGTATCATTATAATATGGTGTTTGATGATGCTATAAGATAAGTGTATTTAGCATGCTTGTTATTAACTCTTGCATTTGTAGTTTATTGTAGCATCTTTTATAATCCTTGAGCTTGGTTAAGCTTAAACTTTTTGTGTCCATTTTTGTCGAGAGATAGCTTGTGTAGAGTGGTGAAGTGAGCAAGTTGGTGATCCAAAGGTAAAGGCATCTTAGTTTTGTATGTGAAATGGTTTTTAGTTCATAAAGGATGGCAATATGAGATTAAATTTGAGGGACTAGATTTTACTTTTGATTTGGATTTGTTAATGGACTTTCTATGGACTGCTTAAGGTCTATTATTTCTATTTATGTGTTTTTACTACTTGAAATATACTTCAAGAATGTTGTAGTTGTGGATAGGTTCATAAGCATTCGAATGTATTAAAGTAGTTCATGATAGGGGTTCACCATATGCGAGTTTGCCATATGGGTTCTTCATATGTGTGTTTTCCGTAGGAGATCACCATAGGAGTTTCTCATAGAGGTTCGCCATAAGTGAGTCTGCCATAGAGGTTCACTAGACAAAAGTTTTCAAGCATAGGAGTTTACTAGACTTAGAGTTCGCAAGCTAGGGGTTCGCTAGTGCTATATGTTTATTTCTTTTTCTAGTATAAACTAATTTTTGTTGATGTGATTAGAAAAGCATGTTTTAGAATTTTCATGTCTTAACTTCATTCTTTGAATTTTGCACTGTAGTTTCAATTCCTTAAAATGGTTTTTTTTTTTGGATATTTTGGGAAAAAATATGTTTTAGTCCTTAAACTTCGTTTTGGAATTAAGTGAGTTTTAAATATTATTTTGAACTAAAATTTTCACAAATGCTTTAAGATAAAATGCCAAGGACACTGGTTGGTCCAAATTTATGGATTACGTATTCAAAGTTTACAATGTGTAACATGACGATTTTACTCCTGGCCCTTTTTTGTTGTATTATGATGAACGAAGCATGATTTAGGTTTTTTTTTTTGTTTAAAACTACCTGCTTAAGCACATTTTTAATTGCTATGATGGTTGGTTTGTGGTGTGCTAGTTGACCGATAAAGAGAGTCACGTAAGTGGCTAATCTGATGTTCTAAATTTAGGTCGGTCCATTTTGGCTGGGTTTGGGGCGCCACACCTTGGACATATGACCCTAAACTAATAAGATGTAATTATTTTAAAATGACATGCTGCATGTTGATTTTATCTTTGTAATTTAGTAAAGTCCTCTTTTAGCACACTTGGTTATTTAAAATTCTATTGTTTTGTAATCAAATTATGTTAGCACTACTAAGCAACCAATGCTCAATGTGAAGACGTGTTTGTTCTATATGTAGGTATCAGTGACATTGGATCGTGTTAGGCTAGCTCGAAGACATTCAAAGGTCACAACTAAGCTCTAACAACTTGATATGTACATAGTAAATAAAAGATGTGTTTTGGCTTGTACTTAGTGTTAATAGTCATTTTGGAACCCATTTTGTTAATTTTGAGTAACTGCTTTTAAGACCTTGAAATCTAAGCTTTGAGGTATGTTTTAATAGTATAGAATAGGTCCTATGATAATCTTGCCTCTGTTAATAAGTGAATTAGAAATATGATAGTTTTGTGTGTGTTTAGTTAGTTTCTTGCTTACCAAGGAAATCTAGCTTGGTGGTTAAGTTTGATTAGATGTTAGGCATAAATAAGTTATTGAGATTTCAATGTGTTTATATGAGTTAAATGATGTTTTGGATGTGATTTTTAAGTTCTAAAAGTTATGATTTTATTAAATTGTTATTTTGGGTCAAAATAAGTGAGACTTAAGGTGTTTTTTAGTCCAAGCAAACTTGTATCAGTACAATGGGTCACTTGTATCGGTACAAGTATAACAGTATGCCCAATACTACAGTAGCAGGAACTCGTATTGGCACAAGTTCCTACTTGTATTGATACAAGTGTGCTAGAACATGGCCCCTCCCTTGTTTTGTTTTATTTTGACCCTCGAGAACCCGTATTAGGCACCGAAGACCTCTGACTACCTAGTAATCGAACCTAAAATGTTTCAAATTGATTTTAATTACCTAAAAATGATTTTAAATTATTTTCTAAAATTTATAAAAATGTATTAGAAATTCTTTTCTTGACTCGGTTATTGGTGATTGATATTTGAGTTGCTCTGATAATGAATGTGACAACTCACATTCGGATCCAGCGATTGGGTCTACTATAGGGGTGTTACATTAACAGTAACATTTTTCATGCTAACATCTTTTTTTTCTGTCCCTCATTACTAGGTTTATCAATGCTACTTTCTGCCATTGTTCTTATGATTTGTACTATACTCTCATTGAGTTAGTTAAAGTGATGTCAAATGACATTATTTGGCTATGTGTTGGTATGATCTTATGAATCCCATACCAGTTGAGATGGGGAACTTCACTTTCAATTTAACAATTGCTATTTTTTCCATCCAATTGATGAGTCTACCAAAAATAATATTATAAGCTAATGGGTGTACTAGCAAAAGTTCCACTATCTCAATAATTGTGTACTGGCCATCACTAATTGTAATTGGATGGGCAATGGATCCTTTGACCTTAATAGGGTGATTGGAAAAGATGTAGGTAGGGTTTTCCTTCTTAATACTGATTTTTTAAAACCTATTTTGCTAAATGCTTCCTAATGCAAAACCTTTATTATGCTTCTAGTATCTATTTGTATTCTTTTCTATTTAAATTAACGATAGTTGTCATGACTATCAAAGAATAATTGGTTTCCATATCAAGAACATTAGTTTCGTCTCTTTTATCAAAACCCACTTATCAACATTGTGTTGGGCAGAGTTTCTTAAATGGGGGTATTGGTAGACATCACTCTTTAAGTATGTTTTTTCTATTGGGATTGGATATTGCCCATTCCTCATTAGTGCCTAGCATAACATTTATCACCCATTTGACTAGTTGCTTGCTTCATGCTCTTTCTTCTTTTGATTTAAGGGAAGTGCCAACTTTTTATTATCCATGCAATGAAAGGATTATGCTACATATTCCTTCAACCATTCCTTGTTCATTGCTAATCCAATTGCAGCTTTTAAATAAAAAATTTCTTTAGATTTATGCTTGGTACGTTACAAAAATGGCATATATGGGCAGAATCTATTTTATATTGACCAAGCCTCACGACGGGCTTACCAAAAATAATATTATAAGCTTATGGGTGTACTAACAAAAATTCCACCATCTCAATTGTTGTGTGATGACCATCGCCGATTGTAATTGGCAGGGCAATGGATCCTTTAACCTTAATAGGTTAATTGGAAAAGATGTAGGTAGGTTTTCCTTCTTGATATTGATTCTTTAATACCCATTTGTCCACATGTTTCCTAATGTAAAACCTTTATTGTGCTTTCAATATCTATTTGTACTCTTTTCAATTTAAATCCAGCAATAGTTGTCGTGACAACCAAAGAATCATTGCTATCCACGTTAAGAACATTAGTTTCATCTCTTTCATCAAAACCCACTTATTAACATTGTGTTGGGCAGAGTTTCTTAAATGGGGGTATTGATAGACATCACTTTTAAGTACATTTTTTCTCTTAGGATTGGATATTGCCCTTTCCTAATTGGTGCCTAACATAACATTTATCACCCATTTGACTAGTTGTTTGCTTCATGTTCTTCTCTTGATTCAAGGGAAGTGCCAACTTTTTATTATCCATGTAATGAAGGGACTATGCTACATATTCCTTCAACTATTCCTTGAATAATGTTGATTCAATTTCATCTTTTAAATAAACACAATCTTTAGTTTTGTGCTTGGTGTATTACAAAACTAGCATCTATGGGCAAAATGTCTTTTAGATTGACCAACCCTCAACGACAAAAAGGCTTTAGAATTCCTTAATTCTCTCTATTTCACTAAGGATATATGTTGATGAAGCATTAAGAGGGCTATAGGTTTCAAACTTGTTATAAGGTGCTTTATCTACTTGCCTCTTTGGCTATTAGCATTGGATTTGGTGCCCTAAGTGTAGTATTTTTGTCTATGTACAATTGTATTTTTTTCTGAACAGATTGGTTTAATAAAATTATGTAATAGCCCGTTTTTAGTGAAAACAAAACAGTGGTATCGAGACCATAATTCCGACGAGTGAATTATTATTTTATTATTATTTTAATGTCTATGGGATTATAGTAAGGTTGTATAAAAATTTCATTAAGAAATTTTGATGTTTGCATGGTTAATTAGGTACAAAGGACTAAATCATAAAAAGTGTAAAAGTAGAGTTCTATTGGTTAAAAAGGGCTAAATAACTATGCAAAAAGAAGTAAATGGACTTAAATGGTAATTATACCATTCATAAGGTTAGTGGATGTGCATGGCATGGTTTTGTTGAAATTTTTGAAGTTTTTAAAGGTTAATATGATAATTGAGTAATTATAGCCCAAAATGAATAAAACAAAATTTTTCATATTCTTCATTCATCAAACCTAAACTAAATTTAGCCATTAAAGGAGGAGAGAATTCGGTTAAGCTTTATTCTCTTGCATGGTATGATTTTGAGTTTCGTTTTTAATGATTTTTAGGTTTTTGAGTTTGTTGTAGCTTAATCTAGCTAACCCGAGTTTAATTTGTAAAACTATTAAAGGTTGAGGGTTATTCCATGAAATTTTTTAAGTAGGTTTTGATGTTAAATGATAGATTATGCATTTTTGTTGAAAAATAAACTAGTTTTGTTAAGTGAATTTTGATGAAAATAGTAATTAGGGATTAACTTGTTAAAATGTGAAAATATAGGTTTTATTGTGAAATTATGGTAATTATAAGTTGTTTCAAGGTCCTTTGTATATGTGATTAAATTGGATTTAAGTTAAAATGGTTAAATTACAATATATGAACTTAAGGACTAAATTGTGAAAAGTTAAAATTGGTAATTTTGCATAAATATGAGTTATGGATGAAATTGAATATTAAAAGTACTAAATTGATTGAAATTACTTATCTAGATCAAGATAAGCCACGAACGGTCCTAGATCGAGGTAAAGCAAAAGTTTTGGATTAGCTTGATTTAACTTCTACGCCTCTAGTCATTAAGGTAAGTTCGTATAAATAGTTATCGTATTACTGTTATTTAAATCGTATGTTATTATGTTATTTATAATGTGAATTGGTCGATGTATAAATAAATCAATGCTATGACGGTTATCGAGTCCCAGCTTAACTTTAGGATTTCGTATGATACAAATGACATGTCATTAGGGATTTCATGTTTCGGGTGCTAGTCTTGAATGTCCTACTGATGGTTGAGATCCAGCATTTATTGCAGATTCTCCATAACTCGTGTGAGTAGCATCGTGTAGCTTATTTCGACCTACAGCTCGTGTGAGTAAACCCATTTAACAGCTCGTGTGAGCAATGATGTAAATGAAAGGTTACGGTTATATGTTAAGGCACACTTTATGTGAGCTTTCCCGAGTATTCGATGAAACTAGATGGTTTAACGGGCTAGAAAAGCGTTTGAAATGCTAAGTCTTCAAATAGAATTATGCATAAGCTTATGGAAAGAATGCATGAATCAAATGATGTATTTTATATGGAAAATGACTTATCATATGGTTGGTTCAATTGAGTTATGTACAAATGTGCTAACTTGTGTATTGATGGTGATGTATAGGCTTATGCCAAGCTTATGGTTTGGATTATATTATGCTTATGCTTTATATTATGCAATTGAAATGGTAAGTTATGTTTTATTTTATGCGAGCTTGCTAAGCATTAATTGCTTACGTAGTTTCTTTCCTATGTTTTATAGATTATAGGAAGCTCGATCGGTTTGGAAGCTCGTCGGAGATCTATCACACTATCCACCAATTATATTGGTAGATTTTCAATGCTTTGGCCAAGGTTTATAATGGCATGTATAGGATGACTTGTAATGTTATTTTGGTGAATGGTTTGTTTGTGTTTGGCATGTATAAGTTTTGAAATTTATCTTGGTTTGGTACCATTTGATACTTTGTCAAATTGTGTCAACTTGGTTATGCTACTATGCATATTTAAATGGCTCTTATGGTATGTTTGAAATGATGTGTTAATGGTTAAGTTTGTGGCATTATTTGGTAAATGTTGAACTAGATTTTAATGATTGAAAAATGGTATAATTGACTTGTTTAGATAGGTAACATTTAGTTGTTGATTGAGGTTCCTTTGAATGGAAATATTGGTTAGTTGTGTTAAGACTTTGAAATGACATTTTGATGTGTGTTTAGGTGATGCTTAGGTGCCTTTACTGTGTGCAAATTGGTTTGAGAAGTTAAGCATGATATGGTATGGAGATGGTTTGATTCTAGGTGAATTTTAGCTCCACACGGCCTGAGACACGGGCGTGTGACTCAGTCGTGTGAGACACACGACCTGGCGATATGGTCGTGTGTCACTTGATGATTTCCTTAGGTTGCAAGGCAGTGAGTTACATGACCTAGCACACGGCCCAGCATATGGGTGTGTGGAGCAACTCAGAGAGCTACACAGCTTGGCACATGGGCGTGTGACCTTACTCAAAGAGTTACGGGGAGACATAGGCTGGGACATGGCCGTGTGTCCCTAGTTCGAAGGTTACATGGTCTAAGACATGGGCGGGTGTCTCAACCGTGTGAGGCACGTGGCCTGGTCGCACGGCTATGTGACCCCTGTTTTCAAAATTTTGTAACTTTTTCCTAGACTTTCCAAATGAATTCAAATTGGTCCCAAATAGTTTCTAAGGTATTTGTAGGACCTTGAGGGCTCGATTTAGGGACATTGTGTATGTATATGATTGGTTTACCATTTGTTTATGTTAATGAATAAGGTTAAGTTTAAATGTTTTTGATTGTACAGTAATGCTCTATAACTATAATCTGATGACGGACACGATTTACGGGTGTTACAAATTATCCATGAATTACATTAATACCCTTCATATATTGTCCTCAATGGTTTTTGTACGCAAAGAAAAATAGAAGAAAATATTAGCTAATTGATTTTCTAATGTTTAACTAATACTAAGAGATATTACGTGGTTAGATAGTAATATGACAAGACAACTTACATTAGTAGATGAGCCTCAACATGTCCTTAGTCTAATAAAAAATGAGCAAACCAATTGAAAGACTAATATATCGTCTATCAAGTCCAATTAGGGAGATGCTTCATCTTGAGCATTGGAGCGGATGACTCCTAAAAGATAAGAGACATAAATGTGACTGACATTAAATCGTATGAGATCCAAGTAGAATAGATCCTAAATTCGTTTATGGATTTATTCACTTGTGACGTTTATAGTGTGGCATACCTTAATCTTGAGGGATGATGGACTCTGTGTGACTCATATACTTTGATGTAAGTAAAAGCTTGATTTGAAATAGATAAGGAACCGAAAGTTGGTGCATTGGGTATATGACTTCTACAATATGTTGCATCATTCACAATAGTGAAATTCATAGCTTAAGACATGGGTAAATGATATCCTCTCATTGTCATTACATGATAGATGAAAATTAAAATGTCGTCACGGGTCATTTATCTTTGTGATAAATGACTTAATAACTATTTAATTATTATTAACTTTTCATGGAGGAAGATGTAATAGTTATTATTAGATAAAATAAGATCATATTGGGAGAACTAATTTATCCCAGAAAGATTAAGGATATCCTATGAGGGTAACACACTTATGACAAGGTCATTAGACGAGCATTGGTCGAGTAGCTCTCGTAATGGTATGTAATCGAGGAGAGCACGATCAAGATACTATAATGGAATGACTTTATAACTAAATGAATGATTAATAGGTAAAAAGGTGAAACATAATTATAAATCATTTGAGCCGTAATTATATATGTTGAATTGGTCCCTCTACTAGCTCATTGAAACTATAAATGAATTGCATATAGAATCAAATGCATAGTGATCGATAGAAATGATAAATTTAGATAAATAAGTTACATTAAAAAATGAATTCTATTTCTCACTAAGTATGAAAATAACTTGAGAATTAATTTAAGTTTTTCGAATTATTATTTAATCAAATAATTGAAGTATGAAAAATGGAATTAAATTAATTGGTCATCATGAACCCATTGAATATGGACAGTGAATATATTTTTCATAGATTCTTTTACAGTAAAGTTTCCATGAGTTTAATGGAATTAGAATTGGGTTGAGAAAATTATTTAATTGGAAAAATAATTTAATAAATAGTATTTATTTTGGGAAATATAAAAATTTATATTGGGTTGGATTAAATTATAAAGTGTTAGATTAAAAGTCTAAGAAGCATATATAATTAGACCCAATACATGAGAGACCCAATTCTACCCCCTTAATCCTTGAAGAACTAAGGTACTAGTTTTTCTATCAAATAAGTATTATTTGTATACTACAAATTCAACAAGGATTCTTTTATCTCTCCTTATAAATAGATGACACTGGTAGGGCAAAAAATAACTATTTAGAGATATTGTTATTCTGCCCAAAAATAGTAAGAATTAATTTTCTTAAGTATAAATTCTATTTTCTAGGAATAACAATTCTACTATTTTCTATTAAGAGAAATTTACTTTTCTACTGAAAGTAAGAAAATTATTTCTAGTTCTGTTTTTGATTTGTGATTGTTCGTGCCCAAATTCGAAGCGATTAGTGGTACGAGAATAACAAAGAATGTCATTCGGTTGAAAGTTAGGAACATCAAGGATCCGTCTCTAACAAAGCATTGGTATTTTTCGAGAAAAGTTTATTACTATAAATATCATAAATCGGCTAAGTTTTCAAATTTTTATTTTTTTACTATTACAGAAAATCGTTTTTAAACCGGGAATTTTTGTCACACCCCAAAACTGGCCTAAAAGTTTCAAGGGTAAAATATGAATTTTAGCCTATATGTGTTCGGAATTTCGTAAACATGGTACTCGTTAGTGTTTTCGACAATGGCTTTTAGAAAATTAAATCAAATTTTGAAAATGAGCTTTACATACCTTTAATTTTGAAAATAGGATAGATTTGTAAAAAAAAAGTCAAACTTGTGAGTTTTTAAGAGGCAATTAGACCAAAATTTAAAATTCAACCTAAACCCCCCATCTTCAGGTTTTATTTTCACGATAGTTTTCTCCAACTATATGCTCTTACTGTCCATTGATCCCCAAGCTCCTCTCTTACACTTTTTGTTTTTCAAACCTTAATTCCATTGATTTCCTTCACCCTCATAACATTAATCTACATAATATTTCAAGAAAACACCCCAAAATCTCATTGATTTCATTATCTTCCTCACTTGTGGGTTTTCTCGAATTCGCGTCAAAAGTTTATTTTTCTCCCATCAAAGGTGACTGCTCATCTTTCTATTGATTTTAGATATCATACAGTCTTTAAAACTGATCTTTCAATCATTAAATCGCATGTTTTAATTAAAAGTAAAAAATTGGGTCGTTAATGGAAAATCTCAGATTTTTGAGCAAAAACATGATGTCAAAGTGTTATTCAATTAGTTTTGACATGATTAGAAGGTTTCTAAACTGAGTTTAAGGTTTCGTTAAAGATTTCTCAAGTTTTAATGAATTTTCATCATAATAGCCATTATATGTCGAATAATTTCGATACTATGAATTTAGAGATCTTGTGTAGTTTAAAGGTTGGAAATTAGTCGTAGATAAATGAAATTTGCTTTATGCAAAAAGATTAAGTGTAGATCGAGATATTAGAATTTTAAGTCTTCTATGTCGAAGGTGTCGGTTACAAGAGAACTTAGCTTAGGTTTATGTTTTTGGCTGTTTGAGGTAAGTCATTAGTTGATTGTTGGTTGTGTATTTGTGTGGTTTGACTGGTTGAAGCGTCAAAGTCAATATGACCTTCAATGAGTAGAGACAAAGGCAAGGAAAAGCTTGTTTAAGAATTCGACTACTTGGAGAAAGTATATTCAGTGAGTGTTTTGGAATTGTTGCTCATAGACAATTCATTATGTTAATTGAGAGTTTAGAGGTAGCCTAAACCCATATTCTAAATTTCGAGTGTAAGCGTTCTCATATCTATGCTTAACATGTGATAAATGTGCTTATGTGGTTGCGATGAATGTGTTTAACTGGGATATGTTCAGTGTGTTGGAGAGTGTTAGCTATATGCTTCACTTATGGGACATGTTCAACTCTATGAGTCATTTGGCATGTTGGAGATCCATGTATCCAATGAATGGTGATAGTGCCCACTTTTTTGTTTCATAACCGCAAGTGCCAAATTATCGTTATTTATGACTGCTATGTAAAGTGATATATGCTTAAAAGCTGATGTAATTACCATGAAAATGAACTAATATGTTTTGCATGAGTAAATATAATATGACACTAAAGTTAAGACTGTTATAATTATGCTATTTAGTTATTGTTAATGCATAATGATTTGTTTGCATGGTAGTTACTCTAAGCATTCACTGAGCTTGTTAAGCTCACCCACTTCTTTTAAACCCTTGCAGATAAGTAGTGTTGATGCGAGCGGTGTGGCTTTCAAGAGGTGATCCAAGCTAAAACTTTAGTAGCTATTTGTAGGTGTTTATTTGATTATTTATGTTTTGGGGAATAAAGGCAATGTGGTAGACTATATGTTATGACTATTAAGTTGATTACATGTTTATCTTGCTTAGAACCTATGGACTTAAAGTATGTTTTTTTATTTTCTTGCTTAGTCATGATTATGATGTTTTGAACTGTTATTTCGGACTTTTTGGTGCCCATTTTATGAGGTGAATGATGCATGATGTTTGTGTTTAAGTTGGTATGGATTATATGCTTGAAACTGTTGTATTATTATTGTAACATCCCAAAATAGGGCTAGTCAGAATAGTGGTTTCGGGACCACAAATCCGACGTTAAAATATTTATTTTATGAATGTTATGAGGTTTAGAATATGAGGATATGTTTACATTAGAGTTTCATGAAGAAATTTTAAGTGTAAGATGGTTAATTTGGAATTAGGGACCAAATTGAATAAATTTCAAAACATGGGTTTTAGAAGAAATTTATATGAAATTGCTTTGGATTATGAATTAGAGGTCCTTAAATAGTAATTTGACCAAGTTCTAGAAATTTGGACAAAAATGGGCTTGTATGAATGAATTTTTAAAGAAAGGGGTTTAAGGGCATTTTGGTCATTTACCATTTTAATGAATTAAAAAGGGCAAAAGAAGCAAAAATCAGCCATCTTCTTCCCCCATAGCTACCGAAATTTTGAGCCCTCCATAGTTAGGGTTTCTTCAATTTTCAAGCTCAATAGTAAGTGCTCTCAAGCCCCGTTTTTAATGTTCATTGTATTTTTGAGATCCCGATAGCTTGTTCTTTCCATTTCTACCCATATTTCATGCTAGGGTTCATGTTTAAAAATTTACCCATGCATGACATGTTTGTATTTTGATGGTTCATGGAGGAATATAAAAGGATGATGTGTGTTAAACATCTTTTTCTAGGTGATTTTCATGAGAAACCCTTATAGGGACCATTTTGTGAAAGTTTAAAATGTGTGGTAGAAATGTGAAACCAATGGTAGATGTGAGTTACCATAGGAGAGAAAAATGTTTGGCTAGGCTTGGGTAAGGTGGAATCCTCTTTTCGACTCTGACTCTCCCACTCTCCGATCGTTGCTTTTCTTTGTTACTTGAAAGTAGTCGCTTGCTTGACTGACCACTGAATTTTCGATATTCCTTTTATTTCTCATCAAACGAATGGCATCTTCTTCTCGAAATCCTAGCTATTCTTAGCATGATATTGGGGAATCTCATTGCTATTACTCAAACAAGCATGAAACGTATGCTTGCATATTCGTCCATAGGTCAAATCGGATATGTAATTATTGGAATAATTGTTGGAGACTCAAATGGTGGATATGCGAGCATGATAACTTATATGCTGTTCTATATCTCCATGAATCTAGGAACTTTTGCTTGCATTGTATTATTTGGTCTACGTACCGGAACTGATAACATTCGAGATTATGCAGGATTATACACAAAATTTCATGAGTTTCATTATACGAGCCTAGGGACTAAATCGTAAAAATGTGAAAGGCTAGGGGTAAAATGGTTATTTTGACCGGGGTGGAATTTAGATCTGAAATGGATAAAATGAGTGGTTAATAATCTATTCTTATTGTTATAGACCCCAAGGAACAAATTTCGGAGGTCGATGGAGGGAAACGGAAGGTTTCGGAGTGATCGAAACATTAAACAAAATAAATACCAGGTAAGTTCGGATAACTTAAAGTAAACACATAATATGCTCAATTATATATTTTAGTAAATGTATGATAAATTGCATTTGATTAAAATATGTAAATGTATGAAATGCTATTGGATAATGATATGTTGATAAATGTCTCGGTTGAAGTTGAATGGGGAATCCGATGGATGAACCATGATTCACATGAATAATGAGATCCTGCATGTGTTGCAGTAAGGATTTAGCCCGGACGGTTAATCCGTTGATCTCATTTATGAAAAGGATCTAGCCCGGACGGGTGTTCCTTCTGAATGATTAAGCCTCCCGAAGAATAAATGTGCATTGTGGATTTAGCCCGGACGGGTAATCCAAATAGGGTCTAAATTTAGCCTGGACTAGTATGTTTGCCATGAATGAGATTTAGCTTGGGCTGGTAATCTCGGCATTACCTTATGAGTTCCTGAATGGGGGATTTAGCCTGGACTGGTAATCCCGCCATAAAAATGTGAGGTTCGCGGGAGTGCATACCTGATATGATCATTCATACGAATTGACGGTTAATGGGCACTCCATTGAGATTTCCTATATACTCAACGAGACTAATATGATATACATGTATAAGATGAAATGTGAAATGATGAGCTCATCTAAGTTAAATTCCATGGTATTTTTGACATATATATATCTAACTCATCGATTGAGTGTATAACTAGGAAAAGCATTTTATGCTAATTGAGTTTACTAACCAAATATGGTTGAATGCTTAATTACCTGGTAAGTTTACTTCCCGGTTATTTGAGCTTACTAAGTATGTAAATGCTTACTCCTCTCCTTTCCCTACTTTTTCAGAGCTCGAGGACTCATAAGGCTTGAAGGACGGTTGGAGATTTCAACACACTATCAACTAGGTCCGCTTTGGTATATGAATACTTTCATTTTGTTAATTGGCATGTATAGGTGTTTTTGAGTTATTTTGTTAAATGGCAATTGGCTAACCAATGTAAAGGCTTGGATGTCTTATTTATACATTTCGTAATGGCCTTGATATATGGTCTTTTGGGGTGTGATATGTTATCCCACCAATCATGCTAAATGAATTGTTGAATGCTTATGTATATGTCATAATATAGACATATTTGTGAAACGTGACCAATTCATCGGAATTGGGAGGATCATAATTGGCAATGAGTAAACATCGAGCCAAATCTAATGTCGAGGTAAATATTGCTATCATTTCTCAAACCATTAAGGAATATTATGGCAATTGCAAACCAATGATATGAGGTTTCCATGCAATAAGGTTTTATGAAGTCAATTCATAAGTATTAAGTGAATATTGCTTGTTAATTGATATCTAATAGGTATGAGGGTGTAAAAAGGGTGACCAAGGGCTTGGAAAATAGCCTAATAGGGTCCTTATGGTGGGACACACGGGCGTGTGTCTTGGTTGTGTGTGACACACGTGCCACTCACATGGGTGTATGGTATGGCCGTGCATCCCCTACACCTAAAATTTTAAGTTAGCATCAAGCACGGGCTAGAGACACGGGCGTGTGTCTTGACCTGTTATTTTAACAGATTGCTCAAGTCATGGGCACGGGGTGAACCCACGGGCGTGTGCCATGGCCGTGTCTATAAGTCAGTGTTGCCCACGGTTTAGGGGCATTGGCGTGTTTTCTCTACCCACGAGCGTGTGTAAACCCCTACACGGGCGTGTGGGGTATTATTCAAAGAATTCATGCCGAATGTCCGATATTGTTCCGATTATTCTTGGTATCAAATAAAGGCCTCGTAGGCCCATGCAAATAAATCAATTTAAGGTTGAAACGAAATTTTATGGCCTGTATTTTCTGATTCTGCCTGCATGTCTGTCTGGTAATGCCTTGTACTTGTCCACGGGCATGGGTACGGGTAAGGGGAGTTACAATTATGGTCTGGAGTAAAGGTATCGATATTCGAGTTTTAAAAATAATACTTTAGTGATTTTTGAAAGTGCAGGAAATTAGTTTTGTATGTTGGTATCGATATTTTATCACGAGTATTGATACTCGGGGTAAAATTATCGGTACTTTTCCAGTGGTACCGATAATTTTTGAGTATTTGGTTTTTAAACAAGAAACAGTAAGCAGTTTTGGTATCGATTTTCCAAGCGGTATCGATACCACCTGAGAGAAGTATTGATACCACACCTTCAATATTGATACTTATGTAACTATTTTGGAGATTTTGCTAAGTGGTCTTAATGCATGTTAATTTTATTTATATGTTCACTCGATTTATGCTTAGCATATTTTAATTAAAAGAAGAGATTGTATGACTTATAATTCACACGAATGTTAAATAAAGAAGACGTTTGCTTAGTCATGTGACAGTGTGTAATGTTTATGATGCGTGACGTTGGTGTAGAGTTCTAGTATTCGGGCTCGGTGATCGGGCTAGGTATAGGTTGTTACAATTTTTCCAACAATTGGTGCTACGAATCATGCCTATCAGATCTTTAGCATTAGGGGAGTTGGTAGGGCTAAAGAAATGTTACCCTCCATGTGTATTCAAAGCTAGGATTCTCTGGTGGTCATACAAATGGGGATGTCCTTTGTGTGGCATATCAAATCCATGCTAGGTAAGTTGATGAAGGATTGAAACGCCTCTATGTTAGCCGATTTCATTTTTTTAGTTTCTGTGTACCTATGGGCTTTCTCATAAAAGGTGAATAGCTTGTTTGATTTTATCACCTATTAAAGCGTACTTGAGATGTTGCGATCAACACCTATGATAAATGCTTGAATAGGCCACTCATCTGTAAACCATTTGACTTCAATGCTCGTAATGCCCTCAACTCGACCCGATTCACCAAATTTGGGTTTCAAGTGTTCTTCAAAATACTAGACATAATTTTCAAAACAATCTTCTAGTACTCTTGACTTAAAACATTTTCTTATTACTTTATCTAAATTTGAGTATCTAAAGAAACAAAGAAATGTATTTAAAAGTAATATAATACATTAAAATTTTCACTATATCTTTTACCATATAAATGTTTACTAAAGATAGATTCTTTAAGGTTTAATCCTACAATACGCCACTTTTCCAGATAGTCCATTGTATGCATAATAACTCGATCTGCCCCTTTCTTGGCGTATTCCTGGCATCGTCCCTTTTGACGAACTCATCCATCTAGTAATACTTAAAATATAAATGTAACACTTATAAGTTACAAAAACTTAGTAAATTTGAAATACAAATTACCTTTAAACCTTTCATGCTGAACTCTTCATCCTGATTATTTAGATTACCCACGTTTGTCTTTGGCGGATACCTTCACATTATCAGAAAAACACATGCTTATATGCCACATACTTCCTTAACATATTATCTTTCATTTAACTAAATGGCTAACTCTATATCTTACCAGAAAATACTACATTTTTCCTCTTAAAACATCAGATATACTTCTTAAAAGAATATCTCTATAGCACCCACTTTCCACAGATTTCCTTTTTACATATCCTTAAACAATTTTCCTAGAACGGTCGCTCACAAACATTTGTTCACTGGTGGAAACTTACTATCTAAACTCTCATTTGGCAGATTCCTATGTTGATGTTTGACATTATCAGACTATCAATCAAATCATTTCCTAGTTCAATACTCAACACACACTTGCATGGATAGTGGACTATCCAGACCATTCATATGAGATCTATAAGACCTCCGAACAAAACACAATACTATTCAGATATGGCGGGTTCCAGATAACTTGAACTTAACCCTACATAGTATAGATAGCTTAGACCAATAGATACTTATATATTTCATAATCGCATATATGCTTGTATTCTAAACTGACAGATTACCATGGCGAATACCCTCATTAAATGTACAGATACATACTTCTTTTCAGGAAACTTCCCTTGAGACTCATTCGATTGCACCACAAAACTAATCAAACCAACATAACTTTAGACATATCATACCTTATCATAGAAATATCTATCAAAGAACACTTAGAATGTACCCAAAACTTACTACAAAGGTGATACATAATTCACCATATAAACTTATCAGAGTATGCCATAAAGGCAACATACAAGAGTACTCCACAAGGCCAACAAAATGAACCACAAAAGCTAAACAGAATGTGCCACAAAGGCCATACATATTATGCCACAAAAGCCATACAGAATGCACCACAAAAGCTATACAGAATGCCACCCAGGTGCCCCATGAACTTTCATGTTTGCGATATGAATTTGCCTAAACTCACATCGCATGAGATTTGCCCATCATTACCTTGGGACATGTAAAAAACCCTAGAAGATAAATGCAACTCATTTGCTCTTTCCAGAATATGCCATATCCATGAAATTTCTTTAGAATTATCATATCGAAATTCGTGTTTATTATCTCGACAGACTTTATCGATTACCACTACGGTGTCAAGACTCACATCACATCATCTCCCAACACTCCATTACACCTCCATTCTCCCACATTTTCAATTACGCATCATATATCTAACATAAGTACACATTGAGGTATGCTATACTCATTTTCTTAACCAAACACATCAACACGATCATAAATCACAATATACATCCCAGACACCCACACATAGTTGCTTCACAGAATCACATACACCTATGCATACAATTCGTAACATACTTGACTCACAAGGATGCTACACGAAGATTACATATATATTTTTAGGAGTCATTCAAGTATTAATGCATCGTTACTAGAACATCGATCTTAAGGGAACTATCTAGAAGGACTTGTAGTAGTTGATATTAGGAACTCACCTGATACTCACCTAATGAAGTTCAAAGCTCCAAACTCAGACATCCTTTTCGACCCAATGACAACAACTACTTAAAGAACACATATTCACCATTAAAACCCATTTACATACATATTGCTAATATTTCAATCACAGATAACCCCCATGCAAGTTTTAGTATTTATAACTTACTCCTCATATAACTTTTAGTAATCTATTCCTTTAAGAACTTATATGCAAAGCTATAATACTTACTAGGAAGTGGAATAACCACTGATTAAATCAAAAACCTTAACTTTCAGGTTAATAGCGAAAAGATACAATTAGATTTAAGAAAAAAATCAGTGAGTAATATTGAAGAAAGAAGAAACTTTCTCAAAACCCTTCTCACACACACACATATATATATGACCCATTTTCGCTTAGTAGAACTTAACAAGTGTCACTTAATTTAGAATTTTTCCTTTTTAATGGATTCAGCATTCGAGGGGAAGTAGACTACTCAAGAATTTCACATTTCATTTATGTCCTACAAATTCTGAGAGAAACATAAATGAAAATCCTACATAATGGATATTAGACAAGTCAATCTAGTTGCTCCCTAACCAGGTCACTTTACAACCCAACTAGCATAGTACTCAGACAAATAAGGCATACTATACATTTGACGGTAACTCATACCATAGTTACCTTATCTCTTACACATTCTTTTTCTTTAAATAGAAGAATAACCTGAAGTAGAATCTTCACTTACTTACATAATGGTTACTATACGCCCACACATATTCGCCAGCAGAAGCAATTAGGCGGATTACACTTCTCCAAATAGATAATTTCACTACTACATGCCTTAATATCAGATCCGCTAGACTTGGGGTGTGGTAGTGTTGTTACATTAAATCTGTGAATAAACTCCCTGAGTGACTCACCCTTCTTTTCTTTGATAGAAAGTGACTGTACTAGGCTTTGCAGTAATGTTTTGTTAGTGAGGAGTCTATTCATGAATAAGTTAGATACCACGACCTTACATGGTCGTTGAGTGTCATGGGGAAGGCTCAACACTTTAAAGTATCAAAGGCACTCAAAATATTCTTGTAACTATTGTATTAGACAAGGTGGTCCTAATTGTCATCCCAACCATCATATATCTCTTTGGGCACTTTAAAGGTTGGAGACATGTATTCTAATGCTATTTTTAGGGTAAAAGGTTTGTTGAAGAAATTTTATTCCATCTTTATCAATTTTGACTTATTGAAAGATTGTGTTTATTTTCTTAAGGCTTGCATCTAGTAGCTATTGGGGGTTCAACATATGTGGTTGGTATTGTGGGTATGTAATTGGATTTATTTGCTTATAGGGAAATGACTAGGCAGTTTCCTCATTTTGTACTTCTGGTTGTGAGGCATGTGGTTGGGGGTTCTAGTTTGCTCGTAATTCTGTAATAATTTTCTCGTTGTGTAGATTTATTTCTTATTATTGTTGATAGAGTTGTTGTTGTGTTAAGAGATGTTCTTCAAGGATTTTTATTTTCTTTTTGGATTTCTTTGAGTGATTGAGAATTTGTGTTGATGTTTTGAGAGGTTTAATCCTTAAGGAAAGAGTAATGGTGGGTTTAGGAAGGATATGGTTACTGGTTCGGATAAGCAACATAGTACCTATGTGGTGGGTGGTTCGAGTATGCCATGTAGTAAGGATAATGTGGGTTATAAGGGTTGTACAGACTGTAATGATGACTTGCGTGAGCTTAAGGCTACGATTGTTGATAGGATAATCAAGTTTGGTCCAGGGTTGTTTGAGTTAGAGGTAGAGGTTGTAGATTCAACCTTTGATGTTCTTCTTTGTTGGTAAGGATATCATAGTTGGAATAAGTCACGTTGTCTATGCTTATTGAACCAATTGTTTATGAATGAAATTGGAGAGGGTTAGAGAGATTATTCACCTAGCGGGCCAAAAGCCGTAAGAGATATTCTAAGAGATGGAAGAGCTTAGTGTTGTTGGAAAACAATGAGAGATTGATAGGTGGAGTTGTTGTCTTGACTCCTGTAATATCCCGAATTAGGGCCAAATTGGAATAGTGATTTTGTGTCCACAAATTCGAGATAGAGATAATTATTTTATAATTATTTTGATGTTTATGATATGATTGCATGATTGTGTGAAAATTTCATGATGAAATCCTATGCCTAAAGTGCTTAGATTGAAATTAGGGACTAAATCGAATAATTTGTAAAACTTGCATTCTAGGAGTTTTTAGCATGAAATTGTTTTGGAATATTAATGAGGAGGTCTTAAATAGCAATTTGACCAATTTCTAAGTCTATGGACAAAAATTGGACATGGATGGAATTTTCGGAAAGTTTAGTAGTAAGGGCATTTTGGTCATTTAGTTATTAAAATGAATTAAAAACAAAATTAAAAGCCAATTTTTGTCCATCTTCTTCATTAGGCCGAAATTTCAAGGGTTCTCCATAGCTAGGGTTTTTTTCAAGCTTCCAAGCTCTATAGTAATTGATTCCAAGCCCCGTTTTTAATATTCTTTACGTTTTTGGAATCCCGGTAGCTCGATTAAGCTTATGCTAGCAATAATTCAACCTAGGATTCATATTTGGAAAAATACCCATAGGTGAAATTTGTGTATTTTGATGTTTTATGATAGAAAATGAGGCTTTAAATTATGTTAGACAACTTGTACTGCTCGGTTTTAAGCGAAAACGAGTAAAAGGGCTTAATCGGTAAAAATACCTAATAGTCATAAGTACATGCTAGAGTGTGAATTTCATGTTACCATAGAAGGGAAAAATGATCAACATGTCATAAAACATAAGAATAAGGGATGAAGTTTAATTCCCGAGCCTAGGGGCAAAAATGTAATTTTGCCAAAGTTTGTATTAAATGTTGTTTTGATGAATGTATGTATTAAATAAGATTAATTTGGCATTATAGATCAAGATAAACGAGATTCAAGTTGCGATCGAGGGAAAAACAAAGTTTACGAAGAATAGGCTCGATTGCTAATAATTTTGTACCGAGGTAAGTTCATGTGTAAATGTGGTAACATAATTGTCAATTGAAGCAATATAATGTTATATATATGATATGATGATTATTATCATTAAATTTGTTTATATGATATGAAGATTTTTATCATGAAATATTATGCTTTGCGGTTATTATTGAGTAATATGCAAACTATGTTTACTACTTGATAAATATGAATTTCTACCGAGTGTCAGTTTCGATATTCCATGGAAGACGGCAAAGATATGTGATCAAGAAAAAAGGCCGTTTGAACCTTGGGAATAAATTAGAATACAAGTGACATGCCACTAGGATGGTTGAGTTCCGAACTCGTTGAGTTGAGTCCGAGTTCGTGAGATGTAACTAGGCATCCGAGCTCGTTGAGTTGATTCCGAGTTCATTTATGGATGCGAATGCCCGAGCTTGTTGAGTTGAGTCCGAGTTCACTTATGGGCGGGTTACATGGTAGCTTGGCTACATAAGTTCCGCAGGCTATTGAGTTTGTCTAGCTGCGGGTATGGCTCTTATGTTCATGAGATCCGCGTATTCGAATTATATTCCGATGTGTTCAACGGGTGAATCTTAAGTGAATAAAAAGAAGGCCTAAAATGAAGGTGACATGTTGGTAAGTGTGGTAAATGAGAAAATTTGACAGGTATGTGCTTAAACCCTTGGGTTGAGAACTTGGTATGATGAAATCGTAGAAAGATATTAAATACAAATGAAACATGAATGTCTTGGTGTTGTTTATGCAAATAATGTTTTTGTGGGATTGTGTGATTATGTTACTTGCTATTTGCATGTGAACTTACTAAGCATTTGTGCTTACTCCCTCCTTTTCTTTCATTGTAGTTTTGACAAGCCGGCTTAAGAATCGGGATAGGTCGAAGACTCGTTCACACTATCCGAAGGCCTAAATTGGTAAAATGGCTTGTATGCTTTGAATGTGGCATGTATGGCAAAATATTCACTTTGTGCAAATGATATTATGATATGGCTATGGTTTGGCAAGAAAAGGGTTTGTAAATGATTAGCCATTGGAATGGCCAATCTAAGTCATATTTGATGTTATGTATGTTTAAAATGATATTTAGCCCATGAAAATCCTTAGTAAAGTGAAATTTGCCATAAAACAGAATCTGGCAGCAACAATAATGTAAATTTGAAAAATCACTAAAAATAGTAGAAATGTAATTAAATTATGAAATTGAAGATTAATGAGTTTATTTTCATATGGATCGAACAAAACAGGTATATGAATTATATTTTATGAGATATTTGAATTTTTGTGAAACAGGGCCAGAGTGATTTCTGGATCCCCTGTTCTGAATTTAGAAGTTCATAATAAATTGTAAAAAAATAATTAGAAGTCATGCTTTATATGTAAATATTGATTATTGAGTCTAGTTTTAAGAGAAATATACGTCATAAATATTGAAATTCTGTACAGTGAGATATCTAATTCGTAATACACAGAGGTCAGAGCAGTCGAACCCTGAAACAGGGGAGAATTTAACTAATAAACTGTACTAATTGACTTGACAAAAAATTATAGAAAAAAATTAGTAAATAGATATATGAGTCTTGTTTCAGGTAAAATTTACGGAATTGGATTTTGAGTTTTGGAACTCGAGATATGAATTTTTAAGCGAATGTGACGCAGATTGCTAGCTTGACTGAAAATTTTGAAAAAATAAATCGTTTGAGCGGTTTAAGTAATGAATTAAGTTTGTTAACACCTCGTGTTCGAATCTGGTGACGGTCTCAGGTACGGGGCGTTACATTTGGTGGTATCAGAGCAGGTTTAGTTGATTCTCGGACTAATGTGTTGTATGTACGGGTTTTGCTATACATGCCATATATATAAATTGTGATAGTGTGACGACTTCTGACCTTTTAAATGATTTTTTTATAGTAAATGGATCCCGATCCAGTTGCGGCTAATGATGTAGAGAGTAATGCACCAGCTCGGGCTGAAGGGGCAATGCCAACTGAAAATCCACCTCCTATTGTCAGTCAAGGAGGAGGAGAAGGGGCTCGGGAAGCCTTTCTTCAGATGATGAGTGCCTGGTATACTGAGTTCGTTCGTACGAACCCGAATGCACAACCTCCCCCACCTCCCCCGATTCCTCAACCTGTACCCCCGATGCCTCAAGGTGTAAATCTGATGAAATTTCACAGAACTCCAGTTGACAAAATCCGTAAACAAGGGGCCGAAGAATTTAGGGCAAATATTGATGATGATGCCGAGAAAGTAGAGTTTTGACTCGAGAATTCTATTCGAGTATTTGATGAATTGTCTTGTACACCTGAAGAATGCTTAAAATGTGCTATATCATTGTTGAGGGATTCAGCTTATCATTGGTGGAAGACATTGACTTCAGTAGTAACGAAAGAGAAAGTAACTTGGGAGTTCTTTCAAGAAGAATTTCGGAAGAAATATATCAGTGAAAGATTTATTGATTAGAAACATAAAGAGTTTCTTAAATTAAAGCAGGGGAACATGACAGTTACTGAATACGAAAGGGAGTTTGTTAGGTTGAGTAAGTATGCTAGAGAATATATTCCTATAGAAGCTAAAATGTGCAAACGATTTGAAGACGGACTCAATGAAGACATCAAAGTATTTGTTGGGATTCTTGAATTAAAAGAAATGGTAGTACTGGTTGATCGAGCTTGCAAGGCTGAAGAACTACTTAAAGAGAAGAAAAAGGTAGAGGCTGAGACTAGAAATTGGAAGAAAAGACCGACGAGCAGTTCATTCTCACAGCAATCCAGAAAATCTAGAAATATGAATCCTTGTTCATAGGTTTCGGCTAGACAATCATATGGAAATTTTAAGAAGCAAAATGTGGGTCCTAAATCTCAGACTACTTCTGCAGCTAGTGTGGAAAATACGAGATTTATTAAGCCCGACTGCCAGCAGTGTGGCAGAAATCATTTTGGCCCATGTAGAGCGAATGAATGTTGTCAGTGTGGTTCTCCGGATCATTTTATTAGAGATTGCCCAGAGAGAGTTGAAAAAGAAAAATTTCAGAGTGTAAAAGCTAGCGGTGCAGAATCGAGGGGAAGATATTCGAGAAAAGCTGGAAATGAAGTAAGCAGCAAAAATGTAGCCAGAGATTCAAAGAGCTAAATCAAGCAAGGGCTCGGCTAGAACTTATGCTATAAAGGCATGTGAAGATGCTTCATCACCCGATGTGATTACTGGTATATTTTCTCTTTATGATGTTAATGTTATTGCTTTGATTGATCCTGGTTCTACTCATTCATATGTGTGCATGAAATTGGTGTTTAGTATGAATATACCTGTTGAAAACACATAATTTATGATTAGAGTGTCGAATCCGTTAGGCAAATGTGTGATAGTTGATAAAGTATGCAAGAAATGCCCTTTAATGATTCGGGGTCATTACTTTCCGGCCGACTTGATATTGTTACCGTTTGATGAATTTGATGTTATTTTGGGTATGGATTGGTTGACATTGCATGATGCTATAATAAATTGCAAAGAAAAGGTTATGGAATTAAAGTGTGAAAGTGGTAAAATTCTGCGGGTTGAGCCAGACAAATCAGAGGCATTATCTAGTATGATTTCTTCAATGTCGGCTCAGATATATTTGAGAAAGGGTTATGAAGCTTATTTGGCGTATGTAATTAATACAAAAGAAGTTGAAAAGAAAGTTGAATTAGTGCCGGTTGTGTGTGAATTTGCGGACGTATTTCCAGAAGAATTGCCGGGTTTGCCTCCAGTCAGGGAAGTAGAATTTGGTATTGATTTGATGCCGGGAACAGCTCCGATCTCAATTGCTCCATATAGAATGGCACCAGAAGAGTTGAAAGAATTAAAGTCGCAGTTGCAAGAGTTAACTGATAAAGGCTTTGTGAGACTGAGTTTTTCACCTTGGGGTGCTCCCGTGTTATTTATGAAAAAGAAGGATGGTTCTATGAGATTGTGTGTTGACTATCGGCAGTTAAACAAGGTGACAATTAAAAACAAATATCCGTTGCCAGGAATTGATGATTTATTTGATCAGCTAAAAGGAGCGACATGGTTTTCAAAGATTGACTTGAGATCCGGGTACTACCATTGCGAGTAAAAGAGTCGGGATGTGCCTAAAACTACTTTTAGAACAAAATACAGTTATTATGAATTTTTAGTTATGCCATTCGGGTTGACAAATGCTCCTGCTGTGTTTATGGATTTAATGAATCGCATATTTTGGCCATACTTGGACAAATTTGTTGTGGTGTTTATAGATGATATTTTAATTTATTCAAAAGATGAGACAAAGCATGCTGAGCATTTGAGGATAGTTTTGCAAACTTTGAGAGATAAGTAGATGTATGCTAAGTTTAGTAAAAGTGAATTTTGGCTCCTGGAAGTTGGATTTTTGGGTCATATTGTTTTGGTGATGGTATACGGGTTGATCCTAGTAAGATTTCAGCCATTGTTGATTGGAAACCAGAAAAATGTAACCGAGGTTAGAAGTTTCTTGGGGCTATTTGGGTATTATCGGTGGTTTGTAAATGGATTTTCTATAATTCTTTGCTCTTATGACTAGACTACTCAGAAAGAATGTTAAATTTGAATGGACGGAAGAATGTCAACAAAGTTTTGAAGAATTGAAAAAGTTATTAACTGAAGTACCAGTGTTGGTACAACCCGAATCAGGTAAAGAATTTGTGGTGTATAGTGATGCTTCTCGAAATGGCTTAGGATGTGTACTTATGCAAGAAGGAAAAGTGGTGGCTTATGCTTGAGGCGATTAAAATCTCACGAAAGAAATTATTCGACTCATGATTTGGAATTGCATTTGCTATAGTGTTTGCTTTGAAAATTTGGCGACATTATTTGTATGGTGAAAAGTGCCGAGTATATACCGACCACAAAAGTCTTAAATACTTAATGTCACAAAAGACTTGAATTTTAGACAGCGAAGATGGTTGGAGTTATTGAAAGATTACGAGCTTGTTATTGATTACCATCTGGGAAAAGCGAATGTGGTTGCCGATGCTTTAAGCAGAAAATTGCTATTTGCTTTGAGAGCTATGAACACTCGGTTAAAGATATTAAATGATGGATTGATTCTAGCAGAGTTAAGAGCAAGACCGATGTTTTTACAAGAGATTTCTGAAGCTCAGAAAAATGATCAAGATTTACAAGCCAAGAGAAAACAGTGTGAAGATGATACGGGATCAGATTTCAGAATCGGTTCTGATGGTTGCTTGATGTTTAAAAATTGGATTTGTGTACCGAAAAATGATGCGTTGATTCAAAAGATTTTGCATGAATCACATAATGGTTGTTTGGCGGTTCATCCGGGTAGTACGAAAATGTATAATGACTTGAAAAAAATGTACTGGTGGAGTGGAATGAAAAGAGATATCTCAGAGTTTGTATCAAAGTGCTTAGTTTGTCAACAAGTGAAAGTGAACACCAAGTACCTTGAGATTACTCCACCTATCATGGTTTCTGAATGGAAATGGGATCGGATTACCATGGATTTTATATCGGGGTGGTTGCCGTTAACTCCGGGAAGAAAAATGCCATGCGGGTAATAGTTGATGTGATCGACTAAATCACTCATTTTATTAGAAGACGCACGGATTATTCTCTTAATAAGTTGGCTGAATTGTATATCCGTGAGATTGTTAGACTTCATGGAATACCTTTGTCAATCATTTCGGATAGAGATCCGAGATTTACTTCACGGTTTTGGCAAAAGTTGCAAGAAGCATTAGGTACAAAGTTAAATTTCAAAGATCGCCTTTCATCCACAAACCGATGGACAATCGAGAGAGTAATTCAGATTCTTGAAGACATGCTCAGATGTTGCGTATTGGAATTTCAAGGTAGTTGGGAAAGGTATTTACCGTTGGTAGAATTTTCTTATAATAATAGTTATCAGACGAGTCTGAAGATGGCACCTTATGAAGCTTTGTATGGATGTAAATGTCACACACCTTTGTATTGGACAGAGCTTAAGGAAAATCAGATTTACGGGGTTGATCTAGTTAAGGAAACAGAAGAGAAAGTAAAAG
The DNA here is from genome assembly GCA_025698475.1 of Gossypium anomalum. Taxonomy (NCBI): domain Eukaryota; kingdom Viridiplantae; phylum Streptophyta; class Magnoliopsida; order Malvales; family Malvaceae; genus Gossypium; species Gossypium anomalum. The sequence goes on along the minus strand of CM046966.1, from coordinate 51,614,269 downwards.
TCATCAGAGATTGCTTGAAAGGAGCTTCAGACAAACAAAAATCATATGCAGGTTTGAAGAGAAAAGAGATTGAATATCAAGTTGGTGACAAAGTGTTTTTAAAAGTATCCCCGTGGAAGAAAGTCCTTAGATTTGGACGGAAGGGCAAGTTAAGTCCGCGTTTTAGTGGACCGTATGAAATAATTGAAAAAGTTGGACCGGTAGCATATCGGCTAGCATTACCACCTGAATTAGAGAAGATTCATGATGTGTTCCACGTATCTATGTTACGTCGATATCGTTCGAGATCCTTCACATATAATTTCACCGATGAGAAATTGAACTACGACCGGATATGACTTACGAAGAAGAACCGATTAAGATTTTAGCTCGAGAAGTCAAACAACTAAAAAATAAAAGTGTCGCTCTCGTGAAAGTATTGTGGCAAAAGCACAGGGTAGAAGAGACTACATGGGAACCTGAAGAAACTATGAGAAACCAATGCCCACACCTGTTTACCGGTAAGATTTTCGAGGACGAAAATCCTTAAAGGGGGGAGAGTTGTAATATCCCGAATTAGGGCCTAATCGGAATAGTGGTTTTGTGACCACAAATTCGAGATAGAGATAATTATTTTATAATTATTTTGATGTTTATGATATGATTGCATGATTGTGTGAAAATTTCGTGATGAAATCCTATGCCTAAAGTGCTTAGATTGAAATTAGGGACTAAATCAAATAATTCGTAAAACTTGCATTCTAGGAGTTTTTAGCATGAAATTGTTTTGGAATATTAATGAAGAGGTCTTAAATAGCAATTTGACCAATTTCTAAGTCTATGGACAAAAATTGGACATGGATGGAATTTTTGGAAAGTTTAGTAGTAAGGGCATTTTGGTCATTTAGTTATTAAAATGAATTAAAAACAAAATTAAAAGCCAATTTTTGTCCATATTCTTCATTAGGCCGAAATTTCAAGGGTTCTCCATAACTAGGGTTTGTTTCAAGCTTCCAAGCTCCGTAGTAAGTGATTCCAAGCCCCATTTTTAATGTTCTTTACGTTTTTGGAATCCCGGTAGCTCGATTAAGCTTATGCTAGCAATAATTCAACCTAGGGTTCATATTTGGAAAAATACCCATAGGTGAAATTTGTGTATTTTGGTGTTTTATGATAGAAAATGAGGTTTTAAATTATGTTAGACAACTCGTACTACTTGGTTTTAAGCGAAAACGAGTAAAAGGTCTTAATCGGTAAAAATACCTAATAGTCATAAGTACATGTTAGAGTGTGAATTTGATGTTACCATAGAAGGGAAAAATTATCAGCATGTCATAAAACATAAGAATAAGGGATGAAGTTTAATTCCCGAGCCTAGGGGCAAAAGTGTAATTATGCAAAAGTTTAGGGGCAAAAATGTAATTTTGCCAAAGTTTGTATTAAATGCTGTTTTGATGAATGTATGTATTAAATAAGATTAATTTGGCATTATAGATTAATAGAAACGAGATTCAAGTTGCGATTGAGGGAAAAATAAAGTTTACGAAGAATAGGCTCGATTGCTAATAATTTTGTACCGAGGTAAGTTCATGTGTAAATGCGGTAATATAATTGTCAATTTAAGTAATATAATGTTATATATATGATATGATGATTATTATCATTAAAGTTATTTATATGATATGAAGATTTTTATCATGAAATATTATTCTTTGCGGTTATTATTGAGTAATATGTAAACTATGTTTACTACTTGATACATATGAATTTCTACAGAGTGTCGGTTTCGATATTCCATGGAAGACGGCAAAGATATGTGATCGAGGAAAAAGCCCGTTTGAACCTTGGGAATAGATTAGAATATAAGTGACATGTCACTAGGATGGTTGAGTTCCAAACTCGTTGAGTTGAGTCCGAGTTCGTGAGATTTAACTAGGCATCCGAGCTCGTTGAGTTGATTCCGAGTTCATTTATGGATGCGAATGCCCGAGCTTGTTGAGTTGAGTCCGAGTTCACTTATGGGCGGGTTACATGGTAGCTTGGCTACATAAGTTCCGCAGGCTATTGAGTTTGTCTAGTCATGGTATGGCTCTTATGTTCATGAGATCGCGTATTCGAATTATATTAGATGTGTTCAACGGGTGAATCTTAAGTGAATAAAAAGAAGGCCTAAAATGAAGGTGACATGTTGGTAAGTGTGGTAAATGAGAAAATTTGACAGGTATGTGCTTAAACCCTTGGGTTGAGAACTTGGTATGATGAAATCGTAGAAAGATATTAAATACAAATGAAACATGAATGTCTTGGTGTTGTTTATGCAAATAATGTTTTTGTGGGATTGTGTGATTATGTTACTTGCTATTTGCATGTGAACTTACTAAGCATTTGTGCTTACTCCCTCCTTTTCTTTCATTGTAGTTTTGACAAGCCGGCTTAAGAATCGGGATAGGTCGAAGACTCGTTCACACTATCCGAAGGCCTAAATTGGTAAAATGGCTTGTATGCTTTGAATGTGGCATGTATGGCAAAATATTCACTTTGTGCAAATGATATTATGATATGGCTATGGTTTGGCAAGAAAAGGGTTTGTAAATGATTAGCCATTGGAATGGCCAATCTAAGTCATATTTGATGTTATGTATGTTTAAAATGATATTTAGCCCATGAAAATCCTTAGTAAAGTGAAATTTGCCATAAAACAGAATCTGGCAGCAACAATAATGTAAATTTGAAAAATCACTAAAAATAGTAGAAATGTAATTAAATGATGATTAAGTTATGAAATTGAAGATTAATGAGTTTATTTTCATATGGATTGAACAAAACAGGTATGTGAATTATATTTTATGAGATATTTGAATTTTTGTGAAACAGGGCCAGAGTGATTTCTGGATCCCCTGTTCTGACTTTAGAAATTCATAATAAATTGTAAAAAAATAATTAGAAGCCATGCTTTATATGTACAGATTTCTTATTGAGTCTAGTTTTAAGAGAAATAAACGTCATAAACATTGAAATTCTGTACAGAGAGATATCTGATTCGTAATACACAGAGGTCAGAGCAGTCGAACCCTGAAATAGGGGAGAATTTAACTAATAAACTGTACTAATTGACTTGACCAAAAATTATAGAAAAAAATTAGTAAATAGATATATGACTCTTGTTTCAGGTAAAATTTACGGAATTGGATTTCGAGTTTTGGAACTCGAGATATGAATTTTTAAGCGACTGTGACGTAGATTGCTAGCTTGACTGAAAATTTTAAGAAAATAAATCGTTTGAGCAGTTTAAGTAATGAATTAAGTTTGTTAACACCTCGTGTTCGAATCCGGCGACGGTCTCGGGTACGGGGCATTACAACTCCGTTGACTTTAGCCATGTATTTAATGGAGATGTTCATAGGCTAGTTATCACTCTTAATTGGTAGCCTATCACTCGAGTCGCATAACGTAAATATCTTTTTTTAACAATCTCATTATAGGTTCTGTTTATTTTTTTGGGCACAATAATTAGAACTACCTATAGCCCCTCCCTAACGCATAAATAGGAGGATAATGTGCTTTAATGCAATCGAATCCATATCTTTATGCATGGACAACAATATTTATATCAATCAAGTTAATATTCAATTGGCACGTAAATATCTTTTTTTATTAGATGGACACTATGACTTGATGTGATGCGCTTGTAGATTAGCGAAATGGTTGAGCGTAACTGTACTTACTTGGTATAGTATGTATAAAACACATAAGACAAATGCATTTTCATATATTTAGCATATTTATTAATTAATTAATTTTCATGTATTTTTCCTTTATATCATTTTAAAATTAAAAAATTATTTGTGACCATTTTCATTTTGTTCCGTATGCCCTTTGTTTTACTTTTATCCTTTTTCTTGATTACAAGGTTAGTTCTCACTTTCCTTCGAGCCTTCCAAAAAAGAATTTTGAATTTCTCATATGATATTACTGTTTTTAGTAAATATATTCGTAAATATGATATTATATATTTAATAAATATATATTTGATTATATTATCCAAAAAATTATTTTCTGATATTTATGTTTAGATTTATACCTAAACTAGTAATATAAAAAAATAGTACAATAGAATTTGCCTCTGGTGTAAAAATTAGAATCAATATGCTGAACTTAAATAAGATGAATTAATTACAGTACAGTAGGATTGTTCTTCCATACCCAATTATTTAGTAAATTACTGATCAAGCCAAATGGTTTTATTTTCCTTTAATTTTTAATCATAAATTTAAGAAAAGTTGATAAATGTGTTATTCTTTTATTGTTTTTATTCAATAATATATAAAAAGAAAAGTAAACAGGAAAGGGTATATTGGTAATTGGAATAAAATTTCTGCTGTGGTAGTAACAGAATAACAAGGAATATTATTAGGAACAAATTAACAATAATTATAATTAGGTTTACCAATAAGACAATGAATATTTTGGAAAAGAAAAACAGCAACAAACCAATGAATATCCATTTCCATCCAACTAAGAGAGAGAAAAAGATGCTGGCTTACCTACTTGGCCGCTTGGGTTGCTTAAACTGAAGCTGCATGGTTTTCTTATTATGTCTTTTTCATTTTAAATTAATATTTTAAAGTTTTTGTCTTAAATAATTATAACATAAATAACACATTTAAAAATTTTATGCAATACAAATTATTATACTACCAAATTAATAAATATATAAATATTTTAAATAGGTTTACTGCATTAATATATATAAATTATTGAAAATTTTATTTAACAAAATTATTTATAAACTGAATTTTTTTTTTTTTTTTTTGTAAAATCATGATTTACACTCAAGTTATTGTTGAGAAAGATGAGTACCCAACAAATAAACCATAACTTGAAATTTTATAGGTACTTTTATTCTTTTAATTTTAATAATTAAAATCTATTCAACTTTAATTATTAAATAAAAAATTAAAAATTAAAAGTAAAATAATTATAAAATGGGAGCATAAGTATACCTTTTTTAAAAAAAAATGTTTAAGTAGAAAAGCCGAGTTTAGAAGAGAAGAAGCTGAGCCGAGAAGCAGAGCTTTCAAGTTGTCGGTGGTCCAGTGAAAGCGTCGGCTGTGTGAGCTGTGAGTGAACTGAAAACAAAACACAACCTCCGCTCTTTTTTCTTTTCACAGAAAAAAAATAAATTAAAAACGTAAAAACAGAAAGACAAGAAGAAGTAGAAGAAGCATTACCAAAAAAAAAAAAAAAAAGAAAAAGAAAATCAATTTCTCTTTCTCTCTCTATCTGTCTTTAATATCTCTCTCATCGTTGGCTTCTCTTCTACGAAATTGATAGATAGAAGCACTCCAAATCAAGGAGACTAAGCTCATTCTTCCTTCATTTCTCTCTCTTGAAGGTTTGCCTTCACTTTCTCTTTCTTTTTTCCGTCTACATTTCTATTTTCATCATTCGGTGTCGTTTCTTCCAAATCTAAGCTCCTCATTTTTTTCTCCTTTAATCCCTCTTCGATCTGCTATCTACTGGCTTTCAATTTGGTAAATTTTCAGTTCATTTTAATGGAAAAGGATACAAAATCAGTGCGATGGAAATGTGATCTTTTGCTCTACCGCTTTTGAACTTTCAGTTTACTAGTATTAGATGTATTGGTTTATTGTTCTTTTGAAGTCGAATGTTTTGTTGAATTATCATGATTTTTGCTTGATCTGGACTTTTTTTATTTAGAAATTCGTATTTAACTTATTTCTTTTACTTTTTGGCAGAGGATTTTAATGTTTTGACGACGCGTAGCGGCTGGATCTGACGAGGGGCTAAGGTTTATTATTTTTTCTTTCAAGATTCAGAGAATTTTGCAATAAAAAGCAAAGCTGGCGGCGACAGTGTCTTGGAGGTTCGCTGCCAACAATGGCAGCGGCCTTGCTGCTAATGATATGGTGTGTTTCTAAATTTTCATGCTTAGTTTTGGGATGATTTAAAGGATATGGTTTGTGAATTTATTGATATGATACAGTTATGAAGTTTAAGGTGGTTGATGTGTTTTGATCTCATTTTCATCATTGTCAATAAATAAATGCATCCTTTTAGTTGAACTTGTTTTCTACAAGATTGGAGAATGATTGTTTCTTTCCTTCGATATGGAAATGCGGTCTAACAATGATGAAACCTAAAATAGATTTGGATTTGGACACTCGGAAATTTTATTGCCAATTTGTTGGCTGAAGAGCACTTCTATTTGAAATTTATCAAGGGCCACTTATTCCGAAATTTAATATGTGATTTTCAAATATACTTTCTTCAAAATAATATACTTTGAGGTGACGGTGTCATTAATATGCATTAATGCTACACCTACCGGTTCATTTCGTTTCTCTAAAAGTTTGCCATTAGCAATGGAGTTTAGTTCAGAGACATATGCTGAGCAACAATATGACAATGTGTATTCTTTAATTTTCTCATACTAGAATGTGACAGATAATTACCAGTATCTCTGTCCCCAAAACAACGAACAGAGGAATGAAATGCTGCATGTCTAGTTTCAACTTTCTCTAAGCCCTAGAATAATCGGCCGAGTTGGGAATATTTTTTGATTGTTTCAGAACTAAATTCTGCAATGGTTTCTTGTTAATGATTTCCATACCCCTTCTTAAGTATAGCTTCTCACTATAATCATATAGCTTGTTTTTATTATTTTTACATGGCTACTTTCATTCACCTCTTGATGACTTGTTATAATCAATTGAATAAATTTGAATTTTTTAACATCATTACCTTTTTTATGTCTCTCATGGTTGCAGGACAAAAATGGGGATGCAAAACTTCAAGATTCTGAGCCGCCAACTCCACATTCAGTTATAAAAATGGGTCTGAGGTTAGTGTGAGCTTTATTGTAGCATACTTTTATGCAAGGACACAAGGTGCATTGCATTGAAGAGTTTAGAACAATGTGGATAAGTCTGGGCACGGAGCTGCTTACTAGATTTAGAGCAGTCTGAAATTTGCAAACAGCATAAAGTTTAGCTAACTGTTTAGTTAGAACATGGCAGTCTTTGCACGAGAGGGAGGGATAGGAGAGCACTGGTACCAATTTCCACCAGCAGAGGTGTTGAACCTCCTTTTAAGTTTTTGTTCAATGTCCCTGTATTGCTCCCCAGTTGTTTTTCTTTTATTACCAAAAAAAAAAAAAAATGCTTATCAGTGTCTTTGAATTGGATTCTATTGTCATAGGCCTCATTGGCTTTTTAGTTGAGTATTTTGGTTTGCTGTCATAGGCCTTGTATTCTTTTCCTGTTGCTTCTGAACTATAACTGATAGAGAGTATCTACTTTAGCACCACTCCATTTGTTTTGGTAACGTTTAGTACCAGTTCATTGATGTACAAGATAATATTATCTTTCCTCATTCTTTTATCATTTACTGATTTTACATGCTATGATTATTAGCTATTATAATTCTATATAGACCACCTTATGCTTAAATCACCTGTAGGGATCGTACAAGTAGCATGGAGGATCCAGATGGGACATTGGCAAGTGTTGCACAATGCATTGAGCAGTTGCGGCAGAGTTCCTCATCTGTACAAGAGAAAGAGAATTCTTTGAGGCAGTTGCTGGAACTCATCGATACACGTGAACATGCTTTTAGTGCTGTTGGATCTCACTCTCAGGCTGTTCCAGTTCTTGTCTCTCTTCTCCGATCAGGATCTCTTGGAGTGAAGATTCAGGCTGCAACTGTTTTAGGCTCGCTTTGTAAGGAGAATGAGCTAAGGGTTAAAGTTTTGCTTGGGGGCTGCATACCACCGTTGCTTGGTCTCCTCAAGTCCAGCTCAGCAGAAGGTCAAATTGCAGCAGCAAAGACCATCTATGCTGTTTCACAAGGTGGTGCCAAGGATCATGTTGGATCAAAGATTTTTTCAACTGAGGGAGTTGTTCCAGTGCTTTGGAAGCTGCTAAAGAATGGGCTTAAGACAGGAGAATTGGTTGATAACTTGTTGACTGGAGCATTAAAAAATCTCTCAAGCAGCACTGAGGGATTTTGGTCGGCGACGGTTCAGGCTGGAGGAGTTGATATACTTGTAAAGTTGCTCATAACTGGACAGTCAAGCACTCAAGCTAATGTATGCTTTCTTCTTGCCTGTATGATGATGGAGGATGCATCTGTTTGTTCCAAGATATTGGCTGCTGAAGCTACTAAACAGTTGCTTAAACTGTTAGGGCCTGGTAATGAAGCCCCTGTTAGAGCTGAGGCTGCAGGTGCTCTTAAGTCTCTTTCTGCTCAGTGCAAAGAAGCTAGAAAGGAAATAGCTAACTCCAATGGTATTCCTGCTTTAATAAATGCTACAATTGCTCCTTCAAAAGAATTCATGCAAGGTGAGTATGCTCAAGCATTGCAGGAGAATGCTATGTGTGCTTTGGCAAACATTTCTGGTGGTTTATCATATGTCATCTCAAGTCTTGGTCAAAGCCTTGAGTCATGTTCTTCACCTGCTCAGACTGCCGACACACTTGGGGCTTTGGCTTCGGCTTTAATGATTTATGATGGAAATGCAGAATCTACTAGAGCATCAGATCCGCTGGTTATTGAGCAGACTTTAGTTAATCAGTTCCAACCTCGCTTACCATTCCTTGTGAAAGAACGTACAATAGAAGCACTAGCTAGTTTGTATGGGAACAGTATACTCTCACTTAAACTAGCAAATTCTGATGCCAAAAGGTTGCTTGTTGGATTGATCACAATGACAACCAATGAACTTCAGGAAGAGCTTATAAGAGCTCTCCTCGCACTTTGCAACAACGAAGGAAGTCTATGGCGTGCTCTTCAAGGTCGTGAAGGTGTTCAGCTGTTGATATCACTTCTTGGTTTATCATCAGAACAACAACAGGAATGTGCGGTTGCGCTGCTTTGCCTTCTATCTAATGAAAATGATGAAAGTAAGTGGGCCATTACTGCTGCTGGTGGCATTCCTCCTCTTGTTCAAATTCTAGAAACAGGTTCCGTGAAGGCCAAGGAAGATTCTGCATTGATCCTCAAGAATCTATGCAATCACAGTGAAGATATATGTGCATGTGTTGAAAGTGCTGATGCTGTTCCTGCACTATTATGGCTGCTTAAGAATGGGAGCTCAAATGGGAAAGAAATTGCGGCAAAGACATTGAACCATTTAATTCATAAATCTGATACTGCTACTATCAGTCAGCTCAGTGCATTATTAACCAGTGATCTACCTGAATCTAAAGTGTATGTTTTGGATGCTTTAAGAAGTATGCTTTCAGTGGTCCCCTTCCATGATATATCACGTGAAGGTAGTGCTGCAAATGATGCAATTGAGACCATGATTAAAATATTGAGCTCAAGTAAAGAAGAAACTCAAGCAAAGTCAGCATCGGCTTTAGCTGGGATATTTGAAACCAGGAAGGACTTGCGTGAAAGTAACATTGCTGTAAAAACTCTCGGGTCAGTCATGAAGCTGCTAAATGTTGAATCGGAAAACATCTTACTAGAGTCCTGTCGCTGCCTTGCTGCAATATTTCTTTCAGTTACGGAGAACAGGGATGTGGCTGCTTTTGCTCGAGATGCAATGTCTCCCTTAGTTTCACTTTCCAATTCTTCAGTTCTGGAAGTTGCAGAGCAGGCTGTATGTGCTCTAGCAAATCTTATGTTGGATGCTGAGATATCGGAGATAGCGATTACTGAGCAAATTATTCTGCCTTCTACAAGGGTTTTACATGAAGGAACTGTTTCTGGGAAGACTCATGCAGCAGCAGCCATAGCACGACTGCTCCATTCAAGGCGAGTTGATTATGCCATTACTGATTGTGTGAACCGTGCTGGGTCAGTTCTTGCATTAGTTTCTTTTCTAGAATCTTCCAGAGGTGGATCTGCTGCCATTGGAGAGGCACTAGATGCTCTTGCTATTCTGTCAAGATCAGAATCAGCCAGTGGACAAATAAAACCTACATGGGCAGTTTTAGCTGAATTTCCAGAAAACATATCTCCAATAGTTTCATCCATTGCTGATGCAACACCCTTGTTACAGGATAAAGCTATTGAGATATTGTCACGACTTTGCCATGATCAACCTGTTGTTCTAGGAGAGACTGTTGCTAGTGCTTCTGAGTGCATACCATCAATTGCTAGAAGGGTGATCAATTCCACAAACTTAAAGGTCAAAATTGGCGGTACTGCACTTCTGATATGTGCCGCAAAAGTTAATAACCATAAAATGGTGGAAGATCTCAATCAATTAAATTCTTCCATATATCTAGTAGAATCGCTTGTTACAATGCTTGGTTCTCGAGAGACTTCATTGGCAAATCCACCAGATGATGATCAAGATGCCATTAGCATATGTAGGCATGCTAAAGGAGAAGACAGGAAAGGGGAATCTGATGCTTGCACATCAGTTATTTCCGGTGCAAATTTGGCTATATGGCTTCTTTCTGTCCTTGCTTGTCATGATGAAAAGAGTAAAATCACAATAATGGAAGCTGGAGCAGTTGAAGCTGTCACTGAGAGAATCTCCCAACGATCTTCCCAATATGCTCAGGTACTCAATCCTATTCTTAATTGTTTATATAACATTGATAAGTGGAGAACTTATGTTGCTTACAACTATATATAAATTTCTCGGAGATGACATTGATATTATTCCCTGTTTCCCTATTCTGCAATTGAGTTTATATTCCCTCATACTTTTATTGAAAATGCACGATTCTCTGTGATAATTTGCAGATTGATTTTAAGGAAGATAACAGCATATGGATTTGTGCATTATTGCTAGCAATCTTATTCCAAGATAGAGATATCATTCGGGCACATGGAACAATGAAATCTATAACAGTACTTGCAAATCTGGTGAAGTCAGAGGTTCCGGCGAACAGATATTTTGCTGCACAAGCAATAGCCAGTTTAGTCTGTAATGGTAGCCGAGGGACTCTCCTATCTGTTGCAAATTCAGGGGCTGCTGGTGGTCTTATCTCCTTGCTTGGCGGTGCTGATGCTGATATACAAGAGCTTCTTGAATTGTCTGAGGAGTTTGCTTTGATACGGTACCCAGATCAAGTTGCTCTTGAGAGGTTATTTAGAGTTGAAGACATTAGGGTTGGTGCTACTTCTCGAAAAGCAATACCTGCCCTTGTTGATCTACTTAAACCAATTCCGGACCGCCCTGGTGCACCTTTCCTGTCCCTTGGGCTTCTGATTCAGCTTGCAAAAGACAGTCCATCAAATAAGATTGTTATGGTGGAATCCGGGGCTTTAGAAGCTCTGACTAAGTATCTCTCTCTGAGCCCTCAAGATGCAACAGAGGAAGCTGCTACTGATCTATTGGGGATCCTATTTAGCAGTGCTGAAATTCGAAGACATGAGGCAGCATTTGGTGCTGTTAGTCAACTTGTAGCAGTCTTACGTCTCGGAGGAAGAGCTGCTAGGTTTAGTGCTGCTAAAGCATTAGAAAGCCTATTCTCTGCTGACCATATCAGAAATGCGGAGACTGCCCGGCAAGCTGTTCAACCCTTGGTTGAGATTCTTAATACTGGAATGGAGAGAGAGCAGCATGCTGCTATTGCAGCATTAGTTAGGCTGTTGAGTGAAAATCCTTCTAGGGCACTTGCTGCTGCTGATGTTGAAATGAACGCGGTGGATGTTCTTTGCAGAATCCTCTCAACAAATTGTTCAATGGAACTGAAGGGAGATGCTGCTGAGTTGTGTTGTGTTCTTTTTGCTAATACAAGAATCAGGTCCACTATGGCTGCAGCTCGTTGTGTTGAGCCTCTAGTGTCTCTCCTTGTAACTGAATTCAGTCCTGCTCATCACTCAGTTGTCCGTGCATTAGATAAACTTGTGGATGATGAACAACTGGCAGAACTAGTTGCTGCACATGGTGCTGTAATACCTCTTGTAGGTCTTCTTTATGGTAAGAATTACATGCTTCATGAGGCTGTTTCAAGAGCTCTTGTGAAGTTAGGGAAAGACAGGCCTGCTTGTAAGATGGAAATGGTGAAAGCTGGGGTAATTGAAAGCGTGCTTGATATCCTTCATGAAGCGCCAGATTTCTTATGTGCTGCTTTTGCGGAATTGCTTCGGATACTGACAAATAATGCTACTATAGCTAAAGGACCGTCTGCTGCAAAAGTGGTTGAGCCCCTTTTTCAGTTGTTGTCAAGATCAGAATTTGGGCCTGATGGACAACATAGTGCATTACAGGTCCTTGTAAATATTCTGGAGCATCCACAGTGTCGTGCTGATTATACACTGACCTCTCACCAAGCTATAGAACCACTTATCCCACTTCTTGATTCTCCTGCTCCTGCAGTTCAGCAGTTGGCAGCAGAGCTTCTATCGCATCTGCTCCTGGAAGAACGTCTTCAGAAGGATGCAGTCATACAACAAGTAATTAGTCCCCTTATAAGAATTCTTGGTTCTGGCATACATATCTTGCAACAGAGAGCTGTAAAGGCTCTTGTTAGCATTGCACTAATATGGCCAAACGAAATTGCAAAAGAGGGTGGTGTCAGTGAGCTGTCCAAAGTGATATTACAAGCTGATCCTTCTCTCCCACACGCTTTATGGGAATCAGCTGCCTCAGTTTTAGCTAGCATTCTGCAATTCAGTTCTGAATTTTATCTAGAAGTTCCTGTTGCTGTTTTGGTAAGGTTGCTGCATTCTGGCTCTGAGGCCACTGTGATTGGTGCATTGAATGCTCTTCTGGTATTAGAGAGTGATGATGGAACCAGTGCTGAAGCGATGGCTGAAAGTGGTGCTATAGAGGCCCTCTTAGAACTTCTCAGATCTCATCAGTGTGAGGAAACAGCTGCAAGACTGCTGGAAGTATTACTCAATAATGTGAAGATCAGAGAAACAAAAGTAACTAAAACTGCAATTGTACCACTATCCCAATATCTATTGGATCCTCAAACCCAAGCTCAGCAGGCAAGGCTTCTGGCAACATTGGCTCTTGGTGACCTTTTTCAGAATGAGGCACTTGCTCGAAGTGCTGATGCTGTTTCAGCTTGTCGTGCTCTTGTTAATGTGCTTGAAGACCAACCAACAGAAGAAATGAAAGTGGTAGCCATATGTGCTCTGCAGAATCTTGTAATGTATAGCCGATCAAATAAGAGAGCAGTTGCTGAGGCTGGTGGTGTTCAGGTTGTATTGGATCTAATAGGTTCAAGTGATCCAGATACATCCATTCAAGCTGCTATGTTTGTTAAACTTCTATTTTCTAACAATACCATTCAAGAGTATGCTTCTAGTGAAACAGTACGAGCCATAACTGGTAAGTTCTCTAGCTCTGTTGGACTTCAGTGTGTGTGTGTGTATATGGCCAAAATGAGGAGAAATCACTTAAAAAGTGCATCTTTAGTTTGTGAAGGTTTCCATTACCATGCCTACTTTATGGTTATATTGCATATATTTTTTTTCTTTTCTTTTCTAGAAGTATGGTTCACAAACCTTATGGTTATAACATTTTGAAAGAGCCCCTATGTTAACAGTCTGTTAGGATTTCAGTTCTCTTTGTGCTTCCAGTTTGATTGGTAATTCTATCTGCATTATGACTTTTTGTGGGTGCTAGTAGTAGTGGACGCACTCCTTAAAATATTTGAGTGTCACCGGAATATATCACATAAGGTGAACAGAATTATAGAACTCAAAAATGTATTTTACTGATGCAATAATTCCATCTGTGAGTTTTCCTGTTTTCATAGTCTATGAATAATATATTTACGTTATGGTTGTTGCACTGCAGCTATATAAAATGAGCTGCATGGTAAATTGTCTGATTTTTTGCGCCCAGTCATTGTGTAACTGAGCAATAATCACAGTTCTAAGTGTGTGTGTGTGTTTACACTTTAGTTTTCTTTATCATGGGTAACGTCCTCAGGAAGAACCAACAAACAAGATATCTTATTCCAAGACCATCAGTGCATTGAAATTAATTTTATTTTTCCTTTTATCAAATTGTTTTCCAATAGTATTGGTGACCCGTTGTTCTTTAGATGGTGTTTCCATGCAAGCTTTTTCTTAACTTCTGTTCATATTTCACAGCTGCTATTGAAAAGGATTTATGGGCCAGTGGAACTGTCAATGAGGAGTATCTAAAAGCTCTAAATTCTTTATTTAGCAACTTCCCACGTTTGAGAGCAACTGAACCTGCAACACTTAGCATTCCCCATTTGGTTACATCCCTCAAAACAGGTTCTGAGGCAACTCAAGAAGCTGCTTTGGATGGTCTTTTTCTGCTGAGGCAAGCTTGGTCAGCATGCCCAGCTGAAGTTTCAAGAGCTCAATCAGTTGCTGCTGCAGATGCAATTCCATTGCTGCAGTACTTAATCCAGTCTGGCCCACCTAGATTTCAGGAGAAGGCAGAATTTCTATTGCAGTGTTTACCTGGGACATTGGTGGTTATAATCAAGCGTGGTAACAATATGAAGCAATCAGTAGGAAACCCAAGTGTCTATTGCAAACTTACTCTTGGCAACACTCCACCTCGGCAGACCAAGGTAAGATGCTTCCATATCCTTCTTCATCCTCTTATATGTAACTGTGATTTTAGTTAGGGATCTTCTATTTCTGAATTCATAAGTTATCACCTAAGTTTTTGGTAGAACTAAACAATTTGTTATAAGCAGCCTTTACGTCCCTACAGTGTTTTGAGTCTCAGCTCCTTAGTCCTTGTTAAGTGGTGTTGTCCCACAGAAGTTAAATTGCTTACTAATTTTAGGTTGGATAACACAGTATCACAATCTGAGTTTATAATGTTCTATTCATTTGTTACCCTATTGTGAGTTTGTCCACATGTAGCCCTTACCGAGCTACACGGGAGAGGGAATGTTGAGTAATATAATCCGACATCTGTTAAATATTGACTATTGAGTTTAATATAATCTTATCTTCAGATTGAGTTTTGAGTCACTTCACCTATTATTAATTGATTTTAGGTTGGATGCTTAACAGCCCTCATAACTACTAGTGTCCTACAAAGTGACTTGTATATATAGAGAGAGGTGAAGTTCTTTAAAAAGCTGCCAGTATACGGCTACATGATATTACTGATGTTTGGTTTTGAATCATTAAGCCAGCTCTTAAGAGTTAAGATTAAATGAAAGGGGATCTTTTCCCCTCGATACATGGTCGACTGACTCCAAAACTTTGGTGGTTCTGCTGGATAAACTTTAAACAATCTAGATGAATATGCGTTCCATCTATTTGTGCTGGTTTGAAAATCATTTTAAACACTTTTGTGTATGTTATCTATTGGCATCTCTTCACCGTTTTTAATCTGTACTTATGCTTAACTTATTTGTCACATTTCAGATTGTATCAACTGGTCCTAATCCAGAGTGGGATGAAAGTTTTGCGTGGACTTTTGAGAGTCCTCCAAAAGGCCAGAAGCTGCACATATCTTGCAAGAACAAGAGCAAAATGGGGAAGGTAAGTACATCATAACAATTAAGAATTATTTGTTTTTTTGTTTATCGATGGTTAGATTGGGTGTTTTACTAGTTGTTTCTAAATTCCATTTGATTCTTCTTTGCAAAAACAGAGTTCCTTTGGAAAAGTTACAATCCAAATTGATCGAGTTGTAATGCTTGGATCGGTAGCTGGTGAGTACACGTTATTGCCCCAAAGTAAAAGCGGGCCATCACGGAATTTGGAAATCGAATTCCAGTGGTCTAACAAGTGAAGAAGATGAGAGAGATAATTATCATTATTATTATTATTATTTTTCCCGGAAATTTGATGATTGATCAATTAGGGAACATACGTTTTTGTTTTTCCAATTTTATATCATAATATTACAGTGTACATAGTCTACCGGAGATTTTGACGTCTGTAGAAATGTTTTATTGTTTCAAAAATAGTGATTTGTGAAAGTATTCATTTAATTTGTAATCTGATTTTTCCTTTGCATTTATTTCTGTAGAGGACACAGGCTATTTTTGCTTTGTAATTCTTTGTTGGTGTGTGCTTTGTCAAATTTGAGAGCAAAATAAGGATATCTTGAATTCAACTTATGTTTTCATGAAATTATTCTTTCCCTTCTTCCTCCCCCCACCCCTTTTTGTTTCACTGGGCAATTTAAGTTTTTACATTTCAGAAAGTTATTTTATATTAAAACTAGTTTGCACCCTATTAACTAAATTATATTTAGAATTTTTTTATGCATTTGTTAATATGAATTATGAAATTAAAATATAATAATTTATGAGTTTAAATTTAAAAACATGATAATTGATATCAGGATCAATTTTTTAAAAATTCATAATATTTTATAAATAATATACATTTAAGCTAATAAGATTAATCTAACAAATCAATGTTTACATTCGAAAATAAAACTTCTAATTTAATATGCAATATCCTATTTTTTTGTCATGCAAGTTTTTACAACTATTGAAGTTTGTGTAAGAAACAATACAAATTATTTATTTGTGTTATAATTTTTTACTGTAAGTATTATGGTGCTAGAATTTTAATTTCGTAATTTGTGTGGTTTTAGGTAATTTTTTGGGTTCAAGTCCGCCTAAGTTAACTTTACTCGAGAAAAAGAGAAATTTACTTAAAAATAAAGCGAAAGTAACTCAAAGGCAAAAGAAGCAACAAGAGAGTAGAAAAAGTCAAAATAAAGTCACATGTACAAAATGTTTGAGTGAATACTCTTTGAATGAAATACATGGGATGACTACAAATGAGGAGGAAGACCTCTATTTATAGTTGAGCTCCCTCAGATCTAATGGTCTAGTTTACTTTGCATCGACGGTCTAAATTAAAACCTATCTACAATTGAGATTCTTAAGGGAATGTTTAAATCCCTTAAGATTACTAAATCAAATCTTGTAAGCTTATAAATCTTTTAATATTAGTTTCCGTATTTGCCTGGCAACCTTAGTTTTCCTTTAAGTGTTTCACTTGGCCACCAATGTTTTAAATAGATAGATTTCTCTACATGTTCCACAAATTGGGCTAGTTTAAATGGGACGGATGAGCCTCATTTAATCTTTTGACCTCCATGAGACATTCTGTGCACATTCGTCAAGGGCTTTGATCCGCGACCTGTGACATTCTCCCTTACCCTTTCTGGCGATGCCCTTGTCGTGTCCTCATAATGACACTGGTTTGACTCGTCTTGAAACTGTCTTAGTGCCTTGGTTGATTCCAAACTTGTCACTCTATTAGGTAGTTTCGCCTCTTGAGACATTTGCCTCGGTTTATGTCTCCGTCGTCGCCTAACTCAAATCATTTCACTCATTCGTACATCTTGTTTGCAAAAGCCCATCGCTCTTACTTGCCAACATTGTGACTTGCCTCGATCAGGATCCCTTTGATCCTCACAAATAAGTTTCGATGGGCCCATATTGAACACTGGGTTAACCTTGAGTATTCTCGCTAACTCCGGTCTGTAAGCCCCTCGCCTTATCCACTTCAAAATTTGAAAGGGCCCCTGTGTCTTTGCCAAGCCAACGCTAAGTCATAATGTAAAACAACAGATAAATGTTTGAGATGTACCTCGCTCGCTGCATTTACTCGTTTTGACTACCTAGTTTGCATCACCACTTTTCCCATACAATTTGATGCACAACCCACCTCTCTCATCGACTTGCTGCACCTCTAGCATTTCCAAGGGCGTTCTCATAACACTTCAATCCACCAAGTCAATGTTCTTTCACAATGAACATCCTCGACTAGCTTGATTATTGGCAATACATTGGTTCCACCTTTCTCATCATGACTCACCAACACCACGCATTGTCATTGACGAGTGTCCAAGATATAAATACAATTGACAAAAGGAATTAAAAGAGCATTAATCCAACCAAGGAAATTTAAGCCAAGAACAAAGTTGTAATCGTCTAAGTGAATTACCTCGAGGTCTTTTTCTCCTTTCCACTCACCGATTTGTAGCTCAAGTCCTTGTGCTACTCCCACAATTGGGACCTTTTTGGAATTCACCATCTTGATTTTCTTAGTTGATTTGCTAACTGAAAGACCATGTTTATCCATGACTTTCTCCAGTATAAACAAGTTAGATGCCCCCATATCAACAAAAGCACTCTTTATTCGACCTATGATGTTGATGTCCACAAACATCAACATTTTATGCTTACTATCCTTCTCCGTTTTAGCAAAATTGAGTATTATTAATCTAAACTGCAATAGCCTATCTTCTTTTGGCTTCATTTCCTTTTCTTTGTTGATCACAACTATAACACCCCTTACCCGTGTTCGACGCCAGAATAGGGTACGAGGCATTACCGAAACATACACATGCAATTGTACAAATGTAACATCCCAAACCCGGCCTAGATGTTATGGCCGAATCTGGCGGCGTCACATGAAAGTGCTTTTAGAAAAGCTTAGTAAGTTAAAAATCGTTTAGTTCGTTATCTTACATAAGTCGTGTAATCTCTATTCCAGTTATTAAGTATAAACGTTTCATTAACGCGGAAGCTAAAACACCATTAATTTATAAATCAATAATTTAACAATTTAAAATCCCAAGATAAACCCAAGGATAGTTCGAGTCTAAATACATATTAATCCCAAAAATAAATATTTAAATAAAACAGACACAATAAAGTGTTACTCAAAAATCTGTAAATGTCTACCAGTGGCCACCATCGAGCCCTCCATCACATCGATCCATCTACTGCTGGGGATTACCTGACAGACAAAATAAACAAAAGAATGATGATAGTATGGATGGGATCTCTGACGATCTCTGTACCCTGAGCTAGCTTAGTGACACTATAAAATAAGGGAAAAGAGAGGGAAGTCAACATATAGCTTAGTAAGTAGGTATGTAAATAATAAACAAATTATTAACATGCTTTTATAAATCCTCAAAATATGTTTTCAAAATATACAATCATAACTACACATAAATCCACTATTTACTCAAGTTCAAAACAAGCTATCTATTCGAGTCACAGTCACTAAATTATTTATATCTGGAGCTATGGAACTCCAAATTAAGATCGTTAATTTTTCCAAAAAATAAATTCACTTATATTCTTACCATAAAATTTTCAGAATTTTTGGTGAAGCCAATAAGTACAGTTTATTCTTTAAAGTCACCCCTATTTCTCTGTCTGATAGTTTCGACCCCTTTTAACTAAAAATTAATTATCTCCTCATGCGGGATTCGGATGATGTTCCCATTTATTTCTTTTGAAAATAAACTCATTAATGATTTTAAGCATATAAATTATAACACATAATTATTTTTTACAATGTTTAATGATTTTCCCAAATCAGAATAGGGGATTCCAAAATCATTCTAACTCTGTCTCACAAAAATTCAAATATATCATAATATGAAATTATTTTTCTTACACCATTTCCTTTATATGAAAATAGACTCAATAAGATTTAATTTTATATCTTATTCAACCTCTAATTGGATTTCCACCATTTTTGCTGATTTTTCAAAGTCAAACAACTGCTGCTGTCCAAAACTGTTTTATTACTAAATTTCATTCTTTCATGTTTTCTGTGTAGTAACTTTCATTGTAACACTTACTCCATATCAATCTTACCAAAGTTTGATCACATATTGAGCACATTGCTTATAAGTTTACACACATGTACCTCCATTTATTCATCACATAGTCATATTCAATTACACCTAGTCATTTTCTGTTGAACACATCGGAATAATAACGGATACCCGGTGGCCTGCACATAGTACCACCCTTGTAGTCAAAGCTACCTTCTTCACAAAGTGGCCTTCAGATAGTACCACACTTGTGACCAAAGCTATATTTCTTCACAAAGTGACCTTCATATAGTACCACACTTGTGACCAAGCTATCTCTTCTCAAAGTGGCCTTCACATAGGACCACACTTAAGTCACTAGTGACATGTCACTTGTATCCTATTCTGTTCCTAATGTTCAATCGGGAAATTTCTCACTTTTCGATACTTGTCAATTTCATTCAATATTCAGCCACATTTCATAAAACATAATAAAATGTGATAACGTAAGTAAAAACTATGCATTGTTTACATACAAACTTACCTCGAAAGCAAAATCGGTGAAAATGACTTATTTAATCATTATACTAATCAACTCAGCCCAAAAATCGTATTTGGAAAAATTTATTTTTGCCCCTAAACTTTATTATATTTATATTTTTGTCCCTAGGCTCGTAAAATGACTTTCATTCCATTTCTTTGTACTTTAAGCCTAAACGAACCATTTTCATAACTATAACAGCCCACAATTTCCATTAAAACACACTTTTATGACATATTTTATAACTTTTACAAATTAGTCCTTTTAGGCATTTCTACCAAAAATCACTTAGTAAAAGTCGTTTCTCTAACCATAGATATGCATTTTCTACCATTAAACAACAAAATACACATATATTCATCATGGGTCAAAACCCTAGACTTTAACCATATCTCAAATTAGTGGTAGAAATAGATAGATCTTGTTATGAGGATTTAAAAAAAACGTAAAAATCATTAAAAACGGGGCTAGAACAGACTTACAATCGAGGTTGGAAGCTTGAAAAACCTTATCCATGGTTTCTCCATGCAAGTTTCGGCCAAGGGGTTGAAGATGGACAAAAATTGGCTTTTAATTTTGTTTTTAATTCATTTTAATAACTAAATGACTAAAATGCCCTAAATGAAAAACTTTGGAAACATGCCTAACCATGTCTATTTTTGTCCACCAACTTAACCAATGGTCTAATTGCTATATAAGGACCTCCAATTTAAAATTTCATAACAATTGAACACCTCTAGCATGTAGAACTCAACTTTTGCACTTTTTACAATTTAGTCCTTTTGACTAAATTGAGTGCCCAAATGTCAAAAGTTTCAAACAAAATTTCCAAAAAACAATTCCATGAAATTGTAAACCATAAAAATATAATAAAAATAAACTTTACTATGTCAAATTTGTGGTCCCGAAACCACTGTTCTGACTAGACCCAAAATCGGGCTGTTACAACAATAAATTCAGATGGCTCTAAGTAGTCCTGTACCCTATGCGGACCACAACATAAGAAACATTGTATCTCGCTCTTCTTTTCGTTGTTGAGTTTCCACTTCCGATTTCATGGTTTTCATTTCCACTATTGTAGCCATTACTGTTGCTATACTCAATCTGTACTTTTTCATCTCCCACATCATTGCTCTTCTCTTTAGGCTTGAAAGACTTGAACTTGACTTGAACTTGTCTTTCCTCGAAACAAGATCGATTAAGGACTTTACAATAATTATGGCTTTAGACAGTTCTTGGACCTCTCGACATTTTAATTCTTGCTTAACCTACGGCTTCAACCTATCCATGAAATAGAAGAATGCTTCTTTCTCACTCAAATCTGTGATTTGGAGCATTAGTTCTCTAAACTCCTTCACAGATCCCTGAATTGTGCCTTGTTGTGAGAACTGACGCAACTTAGCTCGAGCCTCCTTCTTGGCATATTGGGGGTAAAATTGCTCATTAAGCTCTTTTTAGAACTCTTTCCAAGTCCTAATTGTAGCCTGACCATGCCTTTCATATGTGGACCTACGTCGTCACCATAAAATAGCGATATTAATAAAGTATCTAGTAGCAGTACTTACCTTAGCATCATCATCCTTGATGCCCACGGTATGGAAGTATTGCTCCATTTCCCACAAGAAGTTTTCCACCTACCTTGTGGACCTTGCCTCATTAAACTTCTCTGCTTTGTGGACATCTATCTCGTGGTTTAGTGTTGCACCCAACACTCCTTTACCCATTGCGAATCTGCACACAGCAAGCTCTCTCTCAATCTCTTTAATTCTTGTGCTCAAAGCTTCATTGTGGCCTTAGTTTCCTCTTTCAATGTAACACTCCCAACTCGGCCTAGGAGTTTTGGCTAAGTCTAAGGCATCACATTCGATCACTGAAATGGTCCTGTAAAGTCATTCTTTTTACTTGAGTCGATTTGTTTAAAAATTGCTATTTTTTTTAAGGAAAAACATTCATTAAGTTAAGGCGAATTTATTTAGTAATTCAATTACAATAATATTAATGTGAGGATTTGAAAAACGGTTAAGGTTTTGAGGAAAATATTTATTCAAAACTTTAAGTATTTTATAATGCAACAAAAAAAGAAGATAGTTTTCTAAACCGAATGACATTCAAATATTAGATTAATATTTAAATGTCATGCATAAAATAAATAAACTAAAAAATTCCAAACCTAAGATATAAAAATGAGAAAATAGTAAATAATTACAAACCCAAAATAAACGATTAAGGAAAATTTTAAATAAAACTTAATAGTAGAACTTAATAAAAAAAATGGCTTGCTAATCCAAGGGTTGTTTGATGGCATTCCAAGTCCTAGTTCTCTGCATTACCTAAGAAGTAAGGAAAAGGAGGAATGAGCTTACAATGACTCAGTGTGAGACTAACCTTAAACCGTCATATACAATTTATAGCATAATAGCAAATTAAGCATAATATAAGGAACATATAGTAAATCAATGCATAGACAAAATATATTCATAATGCAAATGCAAATTTATGTTTTAATTTAATGTTTTAATTTCACACCCGTCCATCCGAACTACCCTCGAGCATTGCTCGACACACCATCCCACATAACAAAAATTGACCATCCCGGATTTGATTTCTGGTGATGATGGTTATTCACTAGTCATCTATGACGATGACTTTTACTACCACCACGATTTGGTTTGGTTTTGATGGTGTTTTATACTACCATCCTGTCCTATCCTATTTAGATGGCTTTTCACTAGAATGAGCTATCATCCCGATCGACCCGATTTGGTGGCTTTTTAGCTGACCATCCTGACTTATCCGTTTTGGATGAAATTTCTACCTACTTCATGCATTACTTACTTTCAATATGGACTTAAATTCCCACTGTCTCCTATGGAACTCCTCCGTCCTTCATTCTCGATTTTGTGAAATTATGCACATAAACTTAGCATATTTATGCTATTTACCATCAATTGATGCAACACTCAAAATCTCATGCTTTAGCATTAAAAGGCATGAGTTCATGTATTCATTGATCTCACATATCTACACATATTTTGTGTGTGAAAGAAAAAAAATCACATGTACAATGGTTCGCATATATCATATATAGGGTTTGCATATAACATATGTATAGAATTCACATGTAACATGTACAGGGTTTGCATGTAACCTAGGGTTCGCATGTTTTAACCTAGGTTCACATGAAACAAATTAGTTTCTTCTAATTCAATAATTAATTATACATAATGACTTAAGTTTAGATCCAGTACCTAATTTAAAGACTTAAAAACCTTAACTTTGGAGAGATCGATGATCTACTCAAAAAAATAGGGTTGATTTTGAATATTTTGAATTCCTTGATTGAAAACCAATTTAACAATAGAAGAGAAAACAAAAAGAACTCAAAAGTTTGAAAGAATTTTGTAATATGAGTTTTTAAGGAAAAATAGAGAATAAATAGAAGGAAAGTGGACAAATGTTATTAGGATTTTAAAAGGAGTAATTTTAAATTCAAATTAGGATAAGAAGATAAAAAAGATATGAAATTTTAATTCTAAAGAAGGATAAGTTATGAATTTTAGTTGGGATTGGATTTGGGTGAATTTCTAAGCTTTACAAACCTTTGGGGCATTATTGTAATTTTTGCTGAGTCAAAATTTAAAATGAAAGGAGATAAAGAGAGTGATGTTTTAAACTTGGGTTCCCCAAGGTATCAATCCCTTGCTAGCTAAGGTTTTACACTTAATTTTACATATTTTAGTATTTGGAGTGTCTTTGGCAAAATTATGAAATAAAAAGAGGAAAAAGGGATTTAAACATGGGTTCATTAGGAAGGGAACTAGCATGCTAACAATTAGCCCTAGCCTATTTCTTATTTAATTTTTACCTTAAATATTATTTGTTTTAGTGTGAATTTTATCCTAAGTTGCTAAAAATTTAAAAAGAAAAAATGGAAGAGGTGGGGTTTGAACCTAAGTTTTCTCAAGAAGGAAGCTAACACTTTAACCATTAAGTCTATATCTTATTTCTGAATAATTTTTAACAGTAGTAATTTTTAAGGCATTCAAATTCTCTTATCCTAAGCTTGGAGAAAAATAAAATCTAAATTTAATCCCTATTTCTTCTAACCTCTATTTTGGGATATGACATTCATAGTCACCACCATAGCCTTGAAAGTATCGTCTGTAACACCCCTAACTCGTCTCTCTCGCTGGATTAAGGTTACGGAGCATTATCGTACAATAAAAAACATTTAACATTCAAATAATTTTATAAATTAAGACATCAAAATCCATTCATCAATATGCAATCCGTCCCTAAATTGAGCCTTCGACACTCTAAAAATAACTTAGAAACAATTCGGGACCAATTTGAAATATTTTAGAAAGTTTAGAAAAAAAGATGCAAAATTTGCAAAACAAGGGTCACACGGCCGTGTGCCTCACACAGTTGAGACACACGCTCATGTATCAGGCCGTGTATATGCATTCCATCCCTAAATTGAGCCTTCGAGGCCTTCAAAATAACTTAGAAGCAATTTGGGACCAATTTGAAACAATTTAGAAAGTTTGGGAAAAAGATACAAAATTTGCAAAATAGGCCGCGTAACCTTCGAACTAGGGACACACAACCGTGTCTCAACCCGTATCCTCACCTATAACACCCCTAACTTGTATCCATCGTTGGAACAGGATTTTGAAGCATTACCAAAACTTTCAAAACATTTTGTAAATAATTCCTGTAAATTACTATTCATTAACCTAGATCATCCAAAACGTTCCTTAATTGGACTCTCGAGGCCCAATGCGAGCATTAGAATCAAGCCAGGACTTAATTTGGAAATCTAAGAATTTTTCGCGAAATTACAAAAGTTTTCCAAGGTGCAGGGCTCACACGCTTGTGTGGTCTAAGGGACACGCTCGTGTGACCCTGGGACATGCCCCTGTTAGAGGCCGTATTTTACCCCGTGTAACTCTCTGAATTATGCACATAGCCATGCCACACGCCCGTGTGCTAGGCCATGTGGTTAATTAATTCAATTCGAAATTAGGTTGAGGTTTCACATGACCAAGACACACGCCCGTATGCTCAATTCTGAGCATTCTGTTTCCCAAAATTAAGATGCAAGGGACACACGGCCTAACTATACGCCCATGTACCTGGTCGTGTGTCACACACGGTCTAGACACGCGCCCATGTGTCTGCCTGTGTGGAAAAAATAAAGCCATTTCTAGCTTCATTTCTCACCCAAAGTCACACCCATAACCTGCACTTAAACTCACATCCAAATACCAATCAATTCAAGCATTCAAATTAAGCAAATTCCATCATTCAACAAGGCATATCATTACTTGCATACATGTTTATAATCTTACCTTGGTATATTCCATATGTTAGACATAATTTGATAAACTACTTAACATATATATGCATATATATATATATATAGCGCTACCATAGCATGACAATACAAGTATATCAAAACAACCATTACCAGCCATTCCAATGGCCAGGTTACAAGCATCATTATCAAGCCACTAATGGTCAAGCTCTCCTATACATGCCATTATACCAAAATGATTTTACTAAGTATACCCAAAATAAGCTAGTTGATAGTGTGACGATGCTCCAAGTTTCCGAGCACTATAAGACAAGGGAAATAAAACAGAATAAGCATTACATGCTTAGTAAGTTCGTATAACGGAAATTAAACTTACCAGTCCCGTTTATTAAATCTAAGCATACAATATCATGTTTTCCATCCATTTGGCATAATTGCCTAAACGCACGCATTCAATCAAACATGTCAGTCACAAAATATTCATATAAATCAAGTAAGGATAGATGAGCTCATCATGCAATATTCTTTCATGCCATTATCATTTCATCTCATAATTCTCATACCATGTCAAGAGTTTTATGTCCGTTGAATCATTGAAATCCCGATGGATGTTCGAATGGTACACTCGAGGTGTACGATTCAATAATCTGTCAATTCTTATTCAAGAATACCCATTAGGGCACTTAATCAAAGAACACACTCTTGAGCCACATATCATATAACGGGATTACCAGTCCAGGCTAAATCCTTTATATAACGTATGCTCAAAAGAGCTTAATTAGGATTATCAGTCCAGGCTAAACCCTAATTGTAACATATACTCGAGAGGTATCGTGTTAGGATTACCCGTCTGGGCTAAATCCTTTCTATAATGAGGTCAATAGGATTACTCATCTAAGCTAAATCCCATCAGCAACAAATGTAGGACCTCATTCATTTCGGGAAAAGACATATATTTATCGAAATTCAATATTCGAACGAGACTTAACCCTTTTTCACCATTTCAAGCATGTATTCAATTTTTCATTATAGCAATCAAATAATTCACATCAATATAAGTCACATTTCATACAAACACAACATTCAATTAAACATATTCACATGCTCGATTAAGTTACATGAACTTACCTCGACACTTGTTCGCATAAGTAATCTACTAATCCGAAATCTTTTCTATTCCTCGATCTAACCTCGAATGTGAGTTGTCCGGATCTATATAAATAGCTTTAATAATCAATTTCTCATATTTCATACTCATTTGGACTCAATTTACTTTCTAGGCAAAATTACCATTTTGCCCTTAACTTTTCCATAAATTCCAATTTCGTCCTTAGGCTCGGAAAATGAAACTTGAGCAATTTACTCCCTTTTCCAAGCCTAACCAAAATCCCATTACAAAATTTACAGCACATTTATTCATAAAAATTCATAGTTTTTCATCAAATTTCACAACATTACATTTTTGTCCCTAAAACATGTTTTCATCAAAAATCACTTTGTAAAAGTTGTTTATCTATCAACAACCTTTCATTTTCTACCATAAATTTCAAATTTTCAGCATGTTCATCCATGACCCAAATTTCATACCTTGACAACTTTTCAAATTAATCCCCCAAATAGATTAGACTATCCCGATTCTAAAAATATAAAAATTACTAAAAACGAGACTTGATTTCATACCTTTTTAAGCTTGGAAAGTTTTCTTCCTCTCTCCTAGGGTTTCCATAGAAATTTTGGGGAAGAAAACATGAAAATAAGATGATAATTTCTTTTTAATTAATTATCATCTTTTAATTTTTGTGATTTCCAATTTACTACTCTTTTCTAATTTTTCCATGGATGAGTCACCCAAAAATCTACATACTTTCCTTTAATGGTCTAATTACATATAAGGACCTCTAGTTTTGAATTCCATAGCTATTTAATCCTTATAGCTACTAGAATTCAACTTTTTCATTTTATGCGATTTAGTCATTCTCGTAATTAAACCTTAATCGATAAAATTTTCGTATCAAAATTTTCACACGACATATCTATCATAATACGGACCATATAGTAAAATAAAAATAAATTTTATTTTTGGATCGAATTTGTGGTCCCGAAACCACTGTTCCGACTTCAGTAAAAAATGGGTTGTTACATCACCCGTGTAAGTCTTTGAGTAGGGTCACATGCCGGTGTGCCAGGCTGTGTAACTTTCTGAGTTGCCTTACATGCCGGTGTGCCAAGCTGTGTGCTAGGCTATGTAACTCACTAACTTGTATCGTTTGAAATCCTCAGATGACACGTGAACGTGTCGCCAGGCTGTGTGCCTCACACGGTTGAGTCACATATGTCAAGCCGTGTGAACCTAAAATTTACCTAATTTCAAACCATTTCATGCATAACCTTTCAACCCATTTAAGCACACTTTAAAGGGACTTAAACATCACCCAAACACACATCAAAATACCATTTCAAGAATCCTAATTCAACTAACCAATATGCCATTCAAAGGCACCAAAATTAACATCCAAACATAACGTATCAAGACAAGCCAACAACACTTTAGTTCATGCATGTAATCTAATTCAAAACACGTACCAAAACCTATCTCAAATAACCATTTTCATAAAATCATAAAATACCAACATGGAACCTTATATACAAGCATTTGGAAGTACCCAAAATGACAATACTTGGTGAAGCATTAAAGTACACAGACCCAACAATAACTTTCAAAGCATAAACATACCCAAACACCAATACAAAACATCCTATGCCCTTCAACCCCATATTCATCTATATATACATGCTACTACCCTAAGAGTCACAAAAACTACCAACTTAGATGGATAGTGTGAGTTGGTTGAATGATCATTCCAAAGTGTCAACGACGATTACCTACAAAACAATCCACAAAAATCAATAAGATTACAATGTGACAGCACGATTTTGGTCTAGTCGAAACAGTAGTTTCGGGATCACAAATTTGACGTAGAAAAAATTTTTTTTCTTATACTTTTATGGTCTGCAGTTTTATGGAATGATTCTGTGAAAATTTTGTTTGAAAATTTTGACGTTTGAGCACTCAATTTACAAAAACAGACTAAATTGTAAAAAGTGCAAAACTTGAGTTCTATAAGCTAGAGGTGTCTAATTGCTATGAAATTTTAAATTAGAGGTTCTTAGATGGTAATTAGACCATTACTTAAGTTGGTGGACAAAAATGGACTTGGAGTAAGAGAAAATTTAGTGTTTTAAGAAAAGAGCATTTTGGTCATTTGGTAATTAAATGAATAAAAAAGAAAAAATAAAGCCAAAATCTTGTCCATCTTTTTCTCCCATGGTTGAAATTCTCAAGAGAGGACATAGCTCGGGTTTGTTCATCTTCCAAGCTTGATTGTAAGTCCATTTAGCCCCTTTTTTAACGATTTTCATGTTTTCGAGATCCTTGCAACCTAATCTAGCTTATTATAGGACTAATTTGAAAGAAATATGATGCTTAAAATTTTACCCATGTTAGATATTTGTGTATTTTGATGTCTAATAGTAGAAAATGCATGTTTGGTGTTAGATAAACAACATTTACTAGGTGATTTTTGATGAAAATGTCAAAAAGGACCTATTTGTAAAGGTTGCAAAAATGAGTAGTAAAAGTGTGATTAAATAAAAAATGTGGGCTGTTATGAGTGTGACAATAGTTCGACTAGGCTTGGGTTTTGAAGAAATTGAATACATTTCATTTTACAAGCATAGGGACTAAATTGTAAAAATGTGAAACATTAGGGGTAAAAATATAATTTCAAAAATATAATTTTGGCATAATATAATTTTTGGACTGAATTGAACAATTTGAGTATTAAATGAGTTAAAATTGTCATTATAGATCAAGAAAAATGAGGTTCGGACTTAGACTGGGGGAAAAACAAATTGTTTGATGATTAGGTTAAATTCTACTATTTTTGTACCGAGGTAAGTTCGTATGTAAATAATGCATTGTTATATTTATGTTTTAAATGCTTTAATATTGTATGAATTGTGATTGAATCTTTGGACGTATTCGACAAAGTTTTGACAAGCAAGAATTCCCTATTGATCCTTAGGAATATCATAGGATACGAGTGGCATGTCACTAGGAACCCATGAGTTTATGTGATCCAGGTGCTGGTCTCATACATCCTAACAGTGGTTGGGTAGTCAAGCATGTGTAACACCCTAAACCCAGCCCAGACATTATGGCCAAATCTGGCGAGTCACATTGAAGTGTTTTATCGAAAACCTTGTTTTCATTGACAACCCTTCCTTAAAGTGAGAAACCTTCATTAACTTATAGAAACTCCTTTCAATCGTGAAAGCTTGTTTAAAACATATGATTTATGAAAACCTGTCATTTTAATAAAATTTAGTTGCGAAAACGTAGAAAAACAAACTATAATTTAGGAATCTCATGTTCAACTTCTCATAACTACAACGCATAAAAATAATAATCCAAATAATAAAAAAAGGGAAGACCTTATTACATTCTAGTTTGAAATTGCTTAACAAACTTGAAACTATATGCTTTTTTTAAAAAAAAAAACAAGTCCAAGTCGTCTTGCTAGCTGGCCACCTCCGAATCCCTCCAAACATCAAACCTTCTACTAAGCATCACCTAAAAAAATAAAAGAGGGGGTGAGTTTTCAAAAACTCAGTGTGTACAAACCTCGACGAGTAACTAGCTTTCATCAGCCACCATAAAATCATACATGCAATGCCATGCAGTGCAACCCACCCCAATAATCCATCTGCTATACACCAACTCCATCCCCCAGTACACATCATGTGGGGATATAAATATCGACCCACCCAACCGATACACATCAATGGTAGCCCGGTTGCGGACCTACCTTCATTACAGAAAGCTGCCAATCACATATTGGGCTTAAAAGCCGTCGGTGGATCCCCGGTTGTCAAGCAACCATGCGATCCTCATATACTTCCTTCGTTCCATAATTCCTAACCCAGATGCAACCTAAACAGAATATCGTATGTATGCAGTAGATATACATGTAACATCCATAAATCTTACATTCAACACATAGGGGTATTTTGGTCATTCTCGCCCTTAGGGGCATTTCGATAATTTTCCTTTATTACTAGTTTTTACTTACCTTGGCCCGTTAACAAATCTCGTGAGCTAAGATGAACAAATACTATTCACTAGGTAGGATTCCAGAGAAGAGGAGATGAGTCATTAAGACCGCTTAAGTACCAAGCTCTCCTTATTTCCAATCCTAGACATGCATATATCCGTTGCCACACCTTAACCATATGACTTGTCCACGGTCTAAATAAATTAATTATGTTTTATGTCTGTTTAAGCAGTTATCGGATACTAGGCCCAAAACCCCTTACAAAGCCCTAACAAGTCTACATACATGCATATGGCCTATTAGGCCCAATCTCATTCACATGGCCCATTAGGCCCAAATCACATTCATTTGTCCCATTAGGCCTAAATCACATTTATATGGCCCACTAGACCCATCACTTTTACAGTCATGCTCTCATACGATTTTCCATCACATAGCATCAATTACCACTTTTGCCTATTATGGGCCCTACAGCCTATTGGGCCTATTTAGCCCAAGCTGGCCCGGTTGGCCAACTCACAGCCCAAGTCCATGGAATCGCCCATGGGACCTTAGATAACCTACCGATTTCCCCCTTACGAGTGTTCGCGCACTCCCGAGACTACCGTAGCCAAACTTTCAGCTTTTTGGCATTTCGGCTTTTCGACATTTCAGGATTTGCCGATCTACTTGTGTGTGTGTGTAGTGTATGTACACACCTGGTAATAAAGCGTGTTGTGATCCCCTTAGCCATGAATCTACAATCGATATCACTCAAGGATTAATCTCACATACTTATCGAATACTTTACCCAAAAGCTGAAGTCTCACCTTAATCTTACCTGAAACGCCAAGCCTTAATAGCTTTTCCTTGATCACTAATGACGAGTACTTCCCAGATCTGCATTAACCTTTATCTTTAAAAACATAATGGGTGACTTGTATCCAACATATGTCACCCTTTTCTATTAAAGCCTATTCGGCCCACCCTTACCGAAGTGAAGACCACTTACCAAAATCTCACACCTAAGGAGCAAATCGGCAGGGATCCAAAAGAATGGGATTCGATACTAATCCTACCAAAACCAATTAGAAGAAGTGAGGGACAGAGTAATCGATACTAGTAAAACCGATTGAGAGAACAAAACACTTACACTAGATTTGGCCAGGTGGAAAGGCAGTGGTGGCACAGAGGATATTCGGCTCTTGAAACCTGTATGGTAAAAGAGGTTATTCGGCACAAAGAGAAGTAGAAATCATTAAAAACCAGAGGTGAATCAAAAAGAGAACTTGAGTAGGGAAGAATGGAAAATCGGCACAAAGAAAAGAAGGAAGAACAAGGGATTTTGGCTTTTAGATCTTTGGAGAACAATGTGTTTTCTGGCAACAAGGTGAGAGAGAATTCATCATTAGCCTGGAAACCTCACATTCGACACCTATATATAGCCTCTAGTCGAATTTCTTATCCCCTAATTCCCAATTCAGCTCCACCTCTTTACACTCTTCATCTCCTAATTTTTCTCCCTGATAACTCCTTAATCCCCTCATCAAATTTCTCCTCTTATCACTCCCTATAGAGTTCATATCTAATGCCACCACTGTCCATCTCTTAAGTAAAAAAAGTAAATCCTTCTTTGGGCAAGGAGGGATTCGAACCCCAAACCTCTTTACCTTGCATGTGACGCCACTTGCCACTCCACCACTAGGCTTTCTTATGTCCAATTCTTCCTTCATTTATTCAAAAACCCTCCTACTTGCCATCAAGGTTCTTTTATTTATTAACCTATAATTTCCTTCACCCCTAAGTTCGAACTCAACCCTTAACCAAGACCTACTATCACATAATTAACACTTGACCAGAAATGTTAAGCATAATTTTTATCGAAAACCGAAAAACGAAAGTTCAAGATTTCGAGATTTTTGGTGTGTTACAGCATGAGTTGTGGATACCTGACAGCTTGTGTGAGTAGCACTGTGTAGGCACGTCTCGATTGACAGCTTATGTAAGCAAGCCCGTGAATAGCTCAAAAACGGGTCTATACGTATTATGAAATATGAGGAAACTTTGGCTACATATATGGCACTTATGTGCAAGATTTTCAAGTATTTGTTTATATTCCAAGTGTTCAACGAGAATGTCAAAGTTGTGAAATACTATGATTACGTTGCGAGTTGGTACAGGTATGGACGTAAAACTCATACGTAGTGAGCTCGATATGTATTGAAACCTTGATAAGGTTGTGATTGAGTAAGTTATGACTATAAGATTTTAATGACATTCATACTAATTTTCATCATGTTAACTGTATGTTAAATGTGTGGTTATGATGCTTATTATTTGCATAGGAACTTACTAAGCTTTATAGCTTACTCCCCTTCCTTTTCTTGTCTTCTAGTGTCACCAAGCTAGCTCGGGGATCGGAGACCGTTAGAGATCCACTCACACTATCAACAATTTTTTTGGTACAAATAATTTCAACATTTGAGTTATGGCATGTATAGGGGACTTTGGTCATTTTGTTATGTGGCATAATTGATTTGGCCAAATGTGTTGGCTTATATTAGTTGAAAGTTCATTTTGTATGAGGCCATTTGAAATTGTCTACTATTGGTATAAGCAAATTATATGATGATGTTTTTTAAGGATGTGGGAGTTTACATGATTTGAGTTGATGGGTATGTGATGTTTGTGTATGATAGATGGTAGTATGTGAATGGTGTGTTGATGTCTTGGTTGTAGCTGATTTGGTTGTATGTATATGCTTGGATTGGTGTTATGTTATGTTGTGTAAGTGTGTGCATTAAAGGCTGGCAAAAAGGCTTGGTAAATAGTCTTATTTTTGTCCACACGGGTAGACACACGAGCATGTGTCTAGGCCGTGTGCAACATACGGCTTGCCCCATGGGCTTGTGTTTAGGCTGTGTGTCCCCTTCACCCTAATTTTTGCAAAACAGAATGCTCAGAATTGAGCACACAGATAGAGACATGGGCGTGTGTCTCAGTCGTGTAGATGACACGGCCTTAGGCATGGGCGTGTGTCTTGGGCGTGTGAAATCTGCACCTATTTAATGAAAAATCATAAATTTTAAATCGACCACACGACCTAGCACATGGGCGTGAGACCTGGTCGTGTGTCTTCAATTTGTTCTTGGGTGACAAACAGAGAGTTACACGGATTCGGGACATGGGCGTGTGTGACCACACGGCCTGCCCACACGGGTGTGTGACCCCTGTTTAGTGAAAATTTTTCTAAGTTTTGTGAAATTTTCTTAAGTTCTTGATTTAGTCCCGAACCACTTCCAAAGCATGTTTTGGGCCTCGTAGGCTTGTAATAGGGACATTGTGATTGGATATGAATGGTTTTAATTTGGATGCAAACGTATAACCTAAAATTGTATGGTTTTTCATGTGTTAAGTCTGGTAATGCCTTGTACCCTATTCCAGTGTTGAATACGGGTAAGGGGTGTTACATACAAAGCTTAATAAGGACATAGCATAACACTTAGTCTAAATACAATTAAATACAATTTATATAATATTTGATTCAGAGTTACCAGAGTACCTAAGTGCAATCAGGGGTACTGAAGTACAATCAGGGGCACGAAAGTGCAATTAGGGGTATCGAAGTACAAATAGGGGCACATAAGTGCAATCAGGGGTACTGAAGTACAAATAGGGGCACATAAGTGCAATCAGGGGTACCAAAGTACAAATAGGGGCACGTAAGTGCAATCATTCAATAATTAACTATGAACATTTAATTAAAGAACTATATTATAAGAATGCAAGTAGAAACTCATTTACGTATTGAAACACTATGAACTTACCTACAATTTAGTTCCGGTCAACACGCAGGGACTATTCTGCTAGTTTTCCTTTTTTTTTGGTTATTGTCTCTTTTATTCAAATCTTGATCTATATAATAATGAAACACAACATATTAATCTCATACACATATCACATTCTATTCAATGTATATGACTATGACTCTTATCTTTTCATTAATTACACTTTTTCCCTAAACTTTTACAACTTTTGCAATTTAGTCATCTAACCTGAAAATCATCAAATTGACCATTTCCTTAGAATCAAATTATAGCTGATTACTCTAGGCACTTTAACAGTCCCTATTATACATCAAATTCATCATTGAACCTTGAAGTTTTGACATTTTAACAATTTAATCCTTAAATCAAAATCTAACAAAAAATCACTTCACAAAACAACCGAATATCACAATTGAAGCTTCAAATATATAATTATCATCACACACATTCAAGGTTCATCAGTGGCAACTTTTAAAATTTTTAACTGATTAAAAAATAGAGGTACGGGCTAGATGTACCTAGTTGCAACGATCCCAAAAACATAAAATTTACTAAAAACAGTTAAAAAATACATACCATGCATTCAACATCAAGCTTGACCAAAGCAAAGGGTTTAAAAAAGGTGTTTCTTCTAATTTTTGATGGAGAGTAAGACATTTTTTAGAAGATGATGATTATTTTACTTAGTTTACTTAAGTTTAATTATCAATTTACCTTTTTATCCTTTAAATAAACATTCATTTAAGCTTATTTAAGATCCAATACCGTCCATTAGCTTATTACATGGCATAATTTCCATATGAATCCCTCCTCAATTTATAATTAAACCATCCAATCACTATAACTCAATTGTGGCTAATTTTACATTTTTTACAATTTGGTCTTTTTTCTTAAATTAACTAGGTAAACATTAAAATTTCATTACCAAAAATTAATACAACTCTAATGACCTCATAAGTATTATATAAATAACATTTACGAGCCAACACGATGGAAATTTGTGGTCCCGAAACCACTATTTC
Source organism: Gossypium anomalum (assembly GCA_025698475.1). NCBI lineage: Eukaryota > Viridiplantae > Streptophyta > Magnoliopsida > Malvales > Malvaceae > Gossypium > Gossypium anomalum. The sequence goes on along the minus strand of CM046966.1, from coordinate 51,579,016 downwards.
GTCACCATTGAAAAATGGGTTGTTACATCGTCCCCTATGTCAGCTTATCTGCAGTAGAAGAGCACCTTCGCATCGCTTCCACATTGGAACTGAGTGAATCCAACACAAATTCCCTAAGCTGCTCTTCCATCGAGTCCAACTTTACAATGCATCCTCCGACTACTTTGAGTGTTTCCCTTAAATTCCCTATGGATTCCTCAAGATTGACTGCTCCACTTTCCAAACCCGACAACATCTCAATCTGATCGAATAGCTTTCCCACCTCTCCTACGGGTCTCCATAGACTCAATCTGATCGTCTGTTCCTTTCATCATCTCAATCGGAGCCTTCGAACCTTAGCACAAGTTCCAACTGTCATAGAGTTAGAACTTTAGTCTTGCAACCTGTACAGCCTTAGGCAATTTCTTGGGTTCAAATCTGCCTAAGTCAACCTTACTCATGAAAAAGTGAGAATTCTCAAGGGAAATTCTCCAAGGCATCAAAAATAAAGTGGAAGCAACTTAAAGACAAAGAAGCAACTAGAGAACATAAAAAGCCACAAGAAAGCAATGCTTACAAGGTGTTTGAGTAAATGCTTTAAAAGTATTCTCTTACTTTGAATGGAATACAAGGGATGATTACAAATGAAGGGGATGACCTCTATTTATAGTGAAGCTCCCCCAAATTCAACGATATAGCTTACTTTACATCGACGGTCAATATTAAAGCTTATCTACAATTGAGATTCTTAAGGAATTTACACAAACCTTTAAGATAACAAAATCAAATCTTATAAGATTAAAAATCCTCTAAAATAAGTTTTCATATTTATCATGAAAACTGTAGTTTTGCTTATGTGAAAAAATAAAATAAAATAAAAATAAAGAACACACAGATTTTTACGTGGAAACCGTTTTGGGAAAAAAACCATGGGCAGAGGAGAAGAAAATTCACTATGTCGAATTCAAATAATATACAAGAGGAATAGACTATGTCTATTTATAGGCTTGTAAAGCAATGTTCTAGTAAGACTGAAACACCTTATTCTAATCAATATCAAATAGATGGAATTTAATAAGGTTTAAAAAACCTTATTCTAAAATAAAATAAAAGAAGTGTAGTTCTATATAGATTCTTCTTTTATTTTATTTTACCACTGTATTTTATTTAAATAAGGATTCGGGTCACTTAATTCTAACAATCTCCACCTTGACACGAATTCTCAATGAACAAGTTCTTCATTGCGAACTCTCAACGAACAAGTTTTCCACCTCTTCCATAAAACCCCTTAAGGGTTTAAATCAACAATGAACACCAACTAAGCTTAAGCAATGCTCAAACTTGGTTATAGAAAGTGACTTAGTCATCATATCTGCAGGATTTTCATGAGTACTAATTTTGCTCACAATAATATCACCACGAGCAATAATATCACGAACAAAATGATACCGAACATTAATGAGTTTTGTTCTCTCATGAAACATTTGATCTTTTGTAAGAAAGATGGCACTCTGACTGTCACAAAATACTGTGCTGATTTGAAGGTCTTTATTGAGTTCACTAAAGAGTCCCTTCAACCAAATAGTTTCTTTACAAGCTTCAGTAATCACCATGTACTCAGCTTCAGTGGTAGACAAAGCGACTGTAGTTTGTAAAGTGGCTTTCCAACTGATTGTACAACCTCCGATTGTAAAGACATAACCTGTGAGAGGTCTTCTTCTATCAAGGTCTCTAGCAAAATCGGCATCAACATACCAATGACTCCATCTTTAGTTCTTCCAAACTGTAAGCAAACATCAATAGTACCTCGTAAGTATCTTAAAATCCACTAATCCGCTTTCCAGTGTTCTTTACCGAGATTCGCCATATATCTGCTAATTGTACTGACTGTATATTATAAATCTGGACGTGAACAAACCATAGCATACATGAGAGATCCCACTGCACTAGAGTATGGAACATGTAACATGTACTAAATCTTATCATCTGATTGTGGAGACAAAGCCGATGAAAGTCTGAAATGGGCTGCTAAAGGAGTACTAACAGACTTAGCACTCTGTATGTTGAACCTGCAAAGAACTTTCTCAATGTACCTCTTTTGACTTAGGTACAATTTACTTGTTTTTCTATCTCTGAGAATCTCCATACCAAGTATCTTTTTTACTGGTCCTAAATCTTTCATCTCAAATTCATCACTTAGTTGGGTTTTGACCTTTCTTATCTCTCCTTTATCTTTTGCTGCTATCAACATGTCATCAACATAAAGAAGTAGATACACAAAAGAACCATCACTGTTTTTCTTAAAGTAAACATAGCTATCAAAACTACTTCTTTTGAAATCATGAGAAGTCATAAAGGAATCAAACCTCTTGTACCACTGTCTTGGTGACTGTTTCAAACCGTAAAGGGACTTTTTTAGCAAGCAAACATAGTCCTCTTTTTCTGTGACTGTAGAACCCTCTGGTTGTTGCATGTAAATGTACTCCTCAAGTTCTCCATCCAAAAATGCAGTTTTTACATCTAACTGCTCAAGCTCTAAATCATGCATGGCCACAATAGCAAGCAAAGCTCGAATCGAACTATGCTTCACAACTAGGGAGAAAACATCTGTGAAGTCTACTCCTGGAATTTGACTGTAACCCTTTGCAACAAGCCTTGCTTTATATCTGGGTTCTTCAACTCCTGGAGTCCCTTCTTTCTTTTTAAATACCCATTTACAATGAACAACCTTTTTGCCTTTAGGAAGTTTCACAAGATCCCATGTTCTGTTTTTGTGAAGTGATTCCATCTCCTCTTGCATAGCAAACATCCACTTTTTTGAGTCTTCACAGCTAATTGCCTTAGAATAATTAGATGGCTCTCGGTTTGCATCTATCTCTTCTGCCACATTTAGAGCATAAGAAACTAGATCAGCCTCAGCATACTTCTATGGAGGTTTAATTTCTCTTTTAGTTCTATTTTTGGTGATAGAGTATTGCGGTGAAGAAGCAAATCTATTATCAAATTTTGTACTGGCTTGAGGAGTCGACTCTGTATTAATCCGATGCTCCACCTATTTTTGATTTTCTTTATTGGAATAGTCTTTAAGAGATAAGTTAGGTAGCATAGCAGTTTCATCAAAAACAATATCTCTGCTAATCGCAACTTTTCTATTTTCAGGACACCATAACTTATACCATTTTACACCAGCTTTATAACCAAGAAAAACACATTTAATGGATCTTGGTTCCAATTTTCCATTATCAACATGAGCATACGCAGGACACCCAAATATCTTTAAATCAGAATAATTTGCAGGATTACCAGACCAAACCTCTTGTGGAGTCTTTTTCTCAATGGCAACGGATGAAGATCGGTTGATCAAAAAACATGCAGTAGAGGCTGCTTCTGCCCACAACGACTTCTGTAAGTTGGCATTTGACAACATGCATCGAACCTTCTCTATAATCATTCTATTCATTCATTCTGCAATGCCATTTTGTTGTGGAGTATGACGAACTGTCAAGTGTCTTATGATCCCTTCTGACTTGCACAATCTATTAAACTCATCAAAACATAACTCTAAGCCATTGTCTGTGTGAAGGTATTGTATTTGTTTTCTCATTTGTTTTTCAATCATAATTTTTCGAGACTTAAATACGGAAAACACATCGCTTTTCTGCTTCAAGAAGAATGCCTAAACTTTTCTGGAAAAATCATCAATAAAGGTTAGCATATAATTAGCTCCGCCTCTTGAAGGCACTCTGGATGACCCCCACAGATTAGAATGAATATACTCCAACGTTCCCTTCATGTTGTGGATTCCTATGATGAATCGAACTCTCTTTTGCTTCCCAAAAACACAGTACTTACAGAAATTTAGTTTGCAAATTCCTTGCCCATAAAGAAGTCCTCTTTTGCTCAATTCTACCATGCCATTCTCACTCATATGCCCTAGGCGCATATGCCAAAGTTTAGTAATATCATCATTTGATAAGAAAGAGGAAGCAACAGTTGCATCACCAGTAACAGTAGAACCCTGCAAAATATATAACTTGGCAGTCTTTCTTTGCCCTTTCATCACAACAAGGGAACCTTTGGAAATCTTTAAAACCCCACTTTCAACTGTGTATCTGTACCCTTTTGAATCAATAGTACTCAACGAAATTAAATTTTTCTTCAATTTTGGAACATGTCGTATGTCACTAAATGTTCTGACAACTCCATCAAACATCTTAACTTTAATTGTTCCAACACCTGCGATTTTACACGAAGCATTATTTCCCATCAAAACAACACCTTCAGACACTGTTTCATAAGTTGTAAACCAATCTCGATTGGGACTCATGTGGAAGGTGCAGCCTGAATCAAGTATCCACTCTTCGCTTACTTTAGAATCATTGACAGAAGCGACTAGAAGTTCACCATCGCTGTAGTCTTCTACAACATCAGCTTCACTGGAATTTTCTGGTTGTTTTCCCTTGTGATTCGTAGCCTCCCTTTTAATCTTGTTCTGTAGCTTATAGCACTCAAATTTAATGTGCCCTTTCTTCTTGTAGAAGTTACAAGTTTTACCTCTATTTGAAGACTTCGATCTACCTTTAGATTTACCGCGAGGATTCCATTCCTATGTCCTTCCACGATCATTATCAGCATTCCGGTCTTGTCTCCCACGAGCAATGTGACTCTCTCCCTAAGAGTCGGGTTTAACCACAAGATGCTTCATCTTATCATATGAGGTCAAAGACTTATAAACCTCATCAACTGTGAGAAACTCAAGGCTATATAAAATCGTGTCTCTAAAGGTTGAATAAGACGGGGGCAACGAACAAAGTAGAATCAACCGTAGATCTTCCTTATCATACTCAACCTCCATGGCCTCCAAGTTTGAGAGAATTTCTTTAAACACTGTTAAGTGTTCGTGTATAGACACACCTTCCTCCAAACGACGAGTATAAAGACGCTGCTTCATATGCAACTTTCTTATTAAAGTTTTCGACATACATATTTGTTCTAGCCTCTTCCATAATGCAGGGGCGGCCTTCTCTTTCATCACATCTTGCAAAATTTCGTTGGACAAATGCAAATGTAATTGTGTTAACATCTTTCAATCCTTACGCTTCTTCTCTTCATCTGTTAAAGTCAAAGGCATCTTATCTATCCCTAGCAGGGCATCCTCCAGATCCATCTGCGCAAGAACTGCTTGCATCTTAATCTGCCACAATGCAAATCTGGTGTTGTGATCCAACAGCGAAATTTCATACTTCAAAGACGCCATTACCGTGATTGAGATGAGCAACTCGAAAGCTCTGATACCAATTTGTGGAAAAATAAAATAAAATAAAATAAAATAAAATAAAATAAAAATAAAGAACACACAGAGTTTTACGTGGAAACCCTTTCAGAAAAAAAATCACGGGCAAAGGAGAAGAAAATTCACTATGTCAACTTACTATTATTTAATTTTTTTATTAACTTGGTGTCACGAGTCAACCGAACACCAACTCGGTTAGGAAAATTAAAAAAAATTTCCTTCCATCATTAAAGTAAGTTATATTATTTAAGGGTATTTTGGTCTTTTCATTTTAACAAAAACCAATGAAAATGTACATATGGTGAGACTTGAATTCGCATTAATTGAATTAGTAAAATCTTGAATTTACCACTCATCTAATTTTTTTTTAATATTTTTATACATTTTAATTTATTATGCACACTTTACTACATCCATCATTTGTATATATAAATATATTAAATGTGTTGTTTTTAATTAGTTTCGAACCATATGTTTTATTATTTATTCTATGTTATTTTTAAACAACATTTATATTCTATATTTGTGGTTTCCACATGCATATGCATGTGATAGAATTTTTAGTTTTGATAATTTTTGTAATATATCTTGCTAAAAAAAATATTTTTGTAATATCATTTCTTACTTTTGTTTTAAAAAAATTACACAAATCATTTTGGTATATTGCATTAAGGTTTAGTAATATTTTTAAGGTAAACAACACTCGTAGTTACCTAACAATTGGTAGGTTTCTTTATTGGTCACCTTGTTAGATCTGATGTCCTAAGTGTAGTAAATTCGTTTTGTATACTTATATTTTTGAATAAATTAATTTAATAATAATATTCATTAATTACATTAATAACCTTTGTATATTGTCTTCAATAAATTTTGCATGCAAGGCAAAGTTGAAACCAATATTGGTTCACTGGCTATCTAACGTTTAACTAATAATAAGTGGTACTACGTGGTCGGATCGTAATAGAAAAAGACAACTTGTATTAGTAGATGAACCTAAACATATCTTTAGTCTAATGAGAAATGAGCAAACCAATTGAAAGACTGATATGTCATCTATTAAGTCCAATAGGGGAGATGTTTTGTCTTGAGCATCAGAGTGGATGACTCCAAAGAAGATAGAGACATAGATATGACTGACTGAACTGGCAATACATTAATAGGAACCAAGTAGAATATATCAAAGCCTGAGTTCAAATAGATAAGGAACCGGAAGCTGGTGCATTGGGGATACAACTTCTGTAGTATGTAGCATCATTCACAATATTTGAATTCGTAGACCAAGAAATGGGTAAATGATATCCTCCCATTGGCATTATATGATAGATGAAAAATAAATGTGGTCACAAGTTGTTTATCTTTGTGATAAGTGACTTAACTACTATTTAATAGTAATTGATTTTTCGTGAAGAAAGATGTAATGATTATCATGGGATAAAATAGGATCATATAGGGAGAACGACTTTATCCCAAAAAGATTAAGGATATCTTATAAGAGTAACACACTTATGAAAAAGTCATTGGACAAGCACTGATTAAGTAGCTCTCGTAATGACATGTAATAAGGGAGAGCTCAGTCATGATAGTATAGTGGAATGACTTCGTAACTAAATAAGTTTATAATTAATAGGAAAAAATCTTAAACTTAATTATAAATTATTTGAGCCCTAATTACATATGTCCAATCGACCCCTTAGCTTGCTCATTGAAACCATAAATGAATTGCATGTAGAATCAAATGAACAGAAATGGATGGAAATGATGAAGTTGGATAAATAGGTCACATTCGTAAATGAAAGTATTTTCTCACTTAGTATAAAAATTGTAAATGAATGTATTTTCTCACTTAGTATAGAAATGACTTGAGAATTAATTTCAGTTTTTTGAATTATTGTTTAATTAAATATTTGAAGTTCAAAATTGGAATTAAATTAATTAGCCATTGTGAATCTGTTGAATATGAAAATTAAATATATTTTTTCATAGATTCTTTTACGGTAAAGTTGTCATGACTTTAAGGAATTAGAATGGGGTTGAGAAAATTATTTAATTGAAAAAAATTAATTTATCTAATCAAATTTATTAACAAATAATATTTAATTTTGGGAAATAAAAAACATGAATTAGATTGGATTAAATTATATAGTGTTGAGTTAAAAGTTTAGGAAGCACATATAATTGAACCCTATACAAGAGAGACCTAATTCCCCTCATATTACATGTGAGGGACAACAACCCTAGTGTATTTAACAAGGATGTGCCCCTCTCTTCTTATTGGGCTAGAAGGTTGTTTTTTATTAATAAATATTATTTTTGTTTTACTAATTCAACCAGGATTTTCCTATCTCTCTATATAAATGGATGACACTGGTATAGTTATTTAGACAACATAAGTTTCAAATAACTTTGAGATATTGTTATTCTGTAAAAAAAAAAAAAAGAGAGAATTTATTTTCTAAATATAAAATTTATTTTCTAGAAATCACAATTCTATCGGTTTGTATTGAGAGAAAATTACTTTCCTACTAAAAGTAATAAATTGTATCTGGTTATATGTTTGGTTTGTGATTATTCGAGCCTACACTCAAAGCAATTCTTGGTGTGAGAATAGCGAAGGTCATTTGGTCGAAAGCTGGGAATGTTTAGGATCCATCTTGTTCAAAGCACAAGTACTTTTCAAAAAAAATTATTACTATAAATATCACAAACCGACTCAGTTTTCAAATTTTAATTTTTTCGCTGTGACAAAAAACCTTTTCTAAACTAGATTTTCTCAACACACCCAACTATGAGAAGTTACAAAAATTGTCATCCAACTATTCAATTTTTTCTTTTTTGGTCACTAGCCATTAAATGGATGAAGAAATGATGTGACAAATTTAAAACTGGCATAATAGCAACATTTATACATTGTGTCAATTTGCTCTTGATTCCAAAAATTTAACCTTCAAAAATTACACATTGTGTAATTTGGTTCTTTCTTTTTCAATTTTGCTTTTCTTTATGACTCTTTTACCTAAAAAGCTACAAAAAAATAAATTAAATCTATCAACTAAATTGATCAAAAAGATACCAAAAATAGAAACATCAAAAAATCCAAGACAATAATTTTCATCTTCTCATTCTTTTAAAATTAACATTTAATGTCACAAATAAAAGTAAAACTGTAAAAAAGGAGACCAAATTACATAATGTGTGAATATTGAGGGTTATTTTTTTTTTGGAATCAAGATTAAATTGACACAATGTGTAAATGTTGAGGGTTAAAGTTTCTATTATATGAATCTTAAAAATTTTCAAGTTATTTTTCGGTTAGTAATTTAACGGGTGGTGACCAAAAAAGAAAAAGTCGTATAATTCGGTGACCATTTTGTAACTTTTCATAGTTGAGTGACCAAAAAAATTACTAATAGTTGGGTGACTACCAATCTAATTTATCATTTTTTTAGAAAAAAATTGATGTAATATTTACTATGAATTTTTTTATATTAATTAATAACTTAAAAAATATTTCTAACAAACCAATAAGTAGTTGGAAGAAGTGGAAATGAACTTCTTTCCCAGGCATTCGAACCAAGTTTGAATCTTGGAGTAGACATTGCTGGGAGAGTTTCACTTGAATACCACTGTAACACCCCTTACCCATGTCTGACATCGGGACAGGCTACGAGGCTTTACCGGACTTAAACACCAGCAAACATACACAACCAGCCATAAAACTTCGTTCAATTTAAACACATTCATACACATGCATATTGTCCCTTATATGGGCCTATGGGGCCTAAAACATACATCAGGAGTAGTTCAGGACTAATCCGAGAACTTTAGAAAAACTTAGAAAAATTTTCATGAAGGAGGGTCACACGCCCGTGTGGGTAAACCGTGTGGTCACACACGTCCATGTGACTTGGGACACGCCCGTGTCTTTAGCCCGTGTAACTCTCTGTTTATGACGTCATCAACACAAATAGGGTTACACCGCCAAGTCACACGCCCGTTTGCTCAAATCGTGTGGCGAATTAAATTCCAAAATCAGGTGCAGACTTCACACGGCCTGGGCACACACCCATGTCCTAAGGCCGTGCCCTTCACACGGCAGAGATACATGCCCGTGCCTCTGCCCATGTGTTTACAACTGGGCATTCTGTTTTGCATTAATTAGGGTGCAGGGGACAGACGGTCAAATCACACATCCATGGGGCAGACCATGTGTCACACACGGCCTAGACACACGTCCGTGTGTCTACTCGTGTGGACAACTTTGAGGCTATTTTCCAAGCCATTTGTCACTCTTAAATGCTCATTCACTCATGCATTTTTGATGGCATGCAACATAATATATTTACTCACTCAAATACTCAAAAACTTGATTAATTCATGACTTTGTAATGTCAACATATCACCTATCCAAACCATCATGCTTTCATATAGCATTCCACACCAATTTCATATTTATTCATCATGGTAAACCTACTTCTAATTGACTCAATTATACCATAGCTTTGGTCATACTTATTAGCCACAATTTATTCATTTAGCATATATTCCATTCATCACACATTTCATCCATAAGCAACCACATCAAGCATAATACATTGCATGCATGCATAATTAATTAGGGTTACAACCCAAATAATCAATATGAACCATATCACATGGCCATATACAAAATGAATCAAATATTACCATAAGCCAACACATTTAGCTAGACCAATATGACTTATAACAAAAAGATCAAGTCCCTATACATGCCATACTCAAAATGTTGAGACTAACTATACCCAAATGTCCAGTTGATAGTGTGATTGAGTCTCCAACGTCCTTTGATCCCCGAGTTAGATTGGTAATACTATAAGAAAATGGAAAAGAGAGGGGAGTAAGCATAAAGCTTAGTAAGTTCACATGCAAATAAATAGCAACATAATCATATATATATATAAATACCATTGACATAACATAGTTTACATATGTGTCATCGTAGATTCATAGGCATAACTTATATTTGTAGACATAACTTACACATTTTCAATGTTACCAAAAGTTCATCACATACCGAGCTCATTTATATGAGTTTTTCGTACATACCTGTACCAACTCATAACACATTGTCATATTTCCTCATCGTTGACTTACTTGTCGAATAACTCACAGGTTTACCCGTTGAACACTCGGAATACTATCAGATACACGGAAGACTTACACATAGTGCTTCAAACGTAGCCACATGCTACCTCATATCACAATCACACATTACTCGCTCTCGAGCTAATCATGGGCCTGCTCACACAAGCTGATAGTCAGGACGTAACTACTCGGGCTTCTCACACAAGCTGACAGGTACCCACAACACATGCTGGGCTAGCCAGCCACCGGCAGGACGTACAAGACTAGCACTCGGATTCACATAATCACCTATACACATAATTTCATGAATTCATAATCACATAGTTCCTAGTGACATGTCACATTGTATCCTACATTATTCCTAAGGTTCAAACGAGATTTTCTCAATAACGCATATTGGTCGAACTTGTTCATAATGTCATGCTCATAGACAATAAAGTCGTTCATACACTTGTCATAATAATTAAACATAGAGGTCCATACATAAATAAAACATTCAAACATGATATATTATTGCATTATTTACACATGAACTTACCTCGGTACAAAATATGAACAATTAATTCGATTTAGTCCAAAATCTTGTTCTTTCCCCGGTCTAGGTCCGGACTTCATTTTTCTTGATCTATAATAGCAAATTCAGCTCATTTAATCATCACATTATTCAAATCAGTCCAAAAACTATATTTAGGTGAAATTATGATTTTGCCCTTAAACTTTCACATATTTACAAATTAGTCCTTAGGCTCATAAAATGAAATGTGTTCAATTTCTTTGTTATTCAAGCCTAGCCGAACTTACAACATACCCATAGAAGCCCGCGTTTCTTATTAAATAATAAATCTTACTACCCATTTTACAACCTTTACAAAAATAAGTCCTTTTTAGCCATTTTCACTAGAAATCACTTGGTAAATATGTTTATCACACATCAGACATTCATATTCCTCTGTTAAACATCAAAACACATGCATGTCATACATGGGTCAAATTTCATACATGAACCCTACTTCAAAATAATGGTAGAAATAGGTAAATCGAGTTACGAGGACTTCAAAAATGTAAAGAGCATTAAAAACGAGGCTAGGATGTACTTACAGTCAAGCTTGAAAGATGACAAAACCTTAGCAACAGAAAGGTTGATAATTTCAGCCAAGGGTTGGAGAAGGTGGACAAATTTGGAGTTTATTTTCCCTTTTTTATTCTTTTATTAACCAAATGATAAAAATGCCCTTAAGGCCTCTCTTTCAAAATTTTCCTATTCATGCCCATTTTTGTCCATAATTATAGAAATTGGGCAAATTGCTATTTAAGGACCTCTAATTAATAATCCATGACAATTTCATGCTTAAAGCTTCTAGAACTCACATTTTCCAAGTTTTGCAATTTAGTCTTAAATGTCACATTAGACACTTTATCAATAAAATTTCATGACACAAGCATGCAATCATATCATAGACCTCCTACTAATCATAAAATAATTATTTTTACTTCAAATTTGTGGTCTCAAAACCACTTTTCTAACTAGGCCCTAATTCGGGATGTTACAACCACCTTGGCCTAAACAGGACTATACTTAGATCATTTAGCCTGACTAAAACTATTCTTAGACCATAAAATGGATTAGGACACTTGTATTTATACAAAAAAATTCAAAAAAAGTAGGTTTTCTGACTAGGCAAGGAAAGTTAAAGATCCTAGGAAGTACAGTCACTAGTATGTGTAAACCCATTGAATAATGCACAAGAAAATTCCACACCATATGTATAGGAGTAATATATCCATGTAAACCATTAACCTATGCACTTGAAGCTTTGGACATGAAATCCACCACTTGATTTGCTTCCCTTGGTATATGTCTAATCTTCACTTCCCATTGTCTTCAAATTGCTTCCTTGATGTATAAAACCAAATAATAATTTGTTCCCCTCTCAAGAATGGTCTTCCTAGCATTTAGAACACGAAATTGAAGTTGACCCAATTTGCCTATTAAAACCCAGAAGCCAACTAACTTGTGAATCCCTAATAACTCCACTAAGTGAAACATGGTTTGTGGCTTTATATATTGATCTGTCCATATTAATCTTCGCCCATCCATGCGATTGCCCACCTTTGGCAATATGATATTGAAGTGTCCACTTTGCCTCGAATACAAGTTCAACACGGACAAGTATATTCAGCAGGATTGACACTAGATGAAGCGTAACTTGCAAAATGTAATCTACAAGGAAGTTTAGATCCCAAGTGCTTTATAGAATGGAAGCAACCATGCAACTTTGTATTAATGTATTCATGTTGACTTTAAGAACTTCTGACCCTCTCTTTAGAGTTTAGGTTTAGTCAAGGCTCAAGTTTTATGATACAGAGTCAGTATTACATCTAGATTTCTTAAATAATATTTGGTTTTTATTGTTTTAATATCTTCTAGCAAACTATACCAAACAAGGTTCACTATAATCCTTCATCAAGCTATATATTGTAAGCATTTATGATATTAACAATAATCCGCCCCCTTAATGAGTTGGACAAAAGACTATTATACTGCTCTTTAAGGATAAGATTCAACCATTATGCCTTTACCAAGTTGAAATCCTTCAATATTTGCAAATTTGACTCTTCAATGTTATCACGAACCCCACAAGAAGAGTTATCAATCATCTATCTATTGCAACTGTAACGCCCAAAAATTTGATAAATTTGTTTCTGTAAATAATTGACAACTGTGCATCTGCTTCAGTGGTTATGTGTTCTAGGGGTGTGTGAGACGTCCTAAGTTCAAGCCCTGCCTTTGGCAAATTTTGGCTTTTTCCTGAATTAAGCCTTAACTACTAGTTCAGCAGGCTTATATTAAGTTATTTGTAATTTTATAACAGAATGGGCCTGCTGGACTGGTGGTTAAGTGGACTATTAATATGCTGGAGGTCTTGAGTTCGAATTCTTGTATAGGCAAGGAGGGAGTTTATTTTTGCTCGGTGTGGTGGCTGAGAGTCTCAGTTTCGTTAGGAATCTGAGTTGTGGGTGGTTAGGATGTGATTTAGTGGAGTTATCAAAATATTTTATTTTGATAATTTTTGTGAAATTCGTCTTTTCCCCTTCCGAAATTCCTCTATTTTTTTCCTAACGTTCTTCTTTTTCTTTTTCTTACTTCTGCCAAATTTTCCCTTCCCTTGTTGCTGCCAGTTTCGATCCTTGCCCTATACCAATCATCATTTTTCTGCGTCATTTTTCTGTAGTGTCTCTCGTGTGTTCTGGTAAGCTTATTGGTACGTTTCTCTTCGCTTTGATTAAAATGAATCGATGGATTAATAGGGTTCGTTTTATGACTAGGGGAAAGTCAAGGTTTTGGGGGCTGTTAATCGGCACTTTAGCAGTGTGAAGCCACCGTTGCTCTGTTGAAGGTAAGGTTTTTGGAAGGATAGTCGATTGTGTTTTTTGATATGTTGTGATTGATTGACGAGTTAAGTGATTAATGGATAGTTATATTGAATGAGTATAGGTTTTGGAAGGCTCGGGTTGCATTTAACAGCGAATCAACAACAGGTGTGTACCAAAAAACACAGAAAACAAGAAACAGCGAAAGCCAAAAAAATGATTTTGTCGATGCCACACGGGCGTGTGGTCACCTGTGTGGTAGGCCGTGTGGCAGTACACAGCCTTGTGATTGATGAGGCCAGGCTGTGCACGAAGGACACGGTCATGTGATGGCCAGGTGAGGCCGTGCGTGACACACGGCCTCGACCAAGTTGGGCTGTACGGGCCACATAGGTGTGTGGGGCCACATGAGTGTGTGGGCCCACTCGGGTGAACCACATAGGCGTGTAAAATTCTAGGCCAGGCCGTGTGCTCCGCACTGCCAAGGCCAATTTGGGCCGTGTGGGCCAAACGGGCGTGTGGGCCCACATGGGCAGACCACGTGGACGCGTGAGCCTATTTTTCTAAAAAGTTCTGAAAGGTTGTACAAGATTCCCAAGTCGACTGTGGACCTACTGTAGGATCGGTAAGAGCTACTTAGACCCTTAAATGAGTATTCTGACTGTCTGATTTTTGTACTAAGCATGAACTGTGATATCTGAATTACTTGTATGATCTGATAAATTGCATATTAATATGTCATATTTGTATGTTGCATTGCATCAGGGTTGGGTTGATGTTTTGAAGGAAGTATTCTGAAAGGCTCTTAAGCCTGGTATTTGGCTGCACAGCTGCAACTATATGAATATGTGTCACGTTTCGGTACAACATGGTGTGTAGGGATGGGTGGGTCAATTTTATCCCCACATGGTGTGTAGGGTTGGACGGAGTTGGTGTGTAGAGGCTGGTGGGTAGGACTCTGTTATTCTGTTCTGTTCTGCATGTTATATCAAAGTTTGGTTAAGGCCCAGATTAGTATCTAACTCTGTATCTGAATGGGCTAAAGTCCACACTGATTCTGTAAAGGGCTCAGGCCTGAACTATATATAAATATATGACTGATTTCGGATATTGTGTCACGTGTATGTTTTCTGTGGGGATTACACACTGAGTTGTGAAAACTCACCCTTTTCTGTTTAATCTTTTTAGTTAATCCCCAGCATTAGATGGATCAGTGTAGTAGAGGACTTAACGGTGACCACTACTTCTTCCTCACGATAAATTTACGGCTTTATGCTTATCATGGCTTTAATTTTTATTTGGAAAATTTTGATGTAATTATGGCCATTACGGGTTTTTGTTTAAATTTGGGATTTACAACATTTTATGGTTTTACTACTAGTAGTAGGAAAACTCAGGTTTTCACAATAAACAAACATTTTATCAAAATATTCACGACCACTCAACAGTTTCGAAAGCTTTCGCAAAGTATGACGTTTTGGAAAAAATGGTTAACAGTTTGGAAATAAATGACACGATTTGGAAATTCACATAAGATAATGAAAATTGGTTTAAACGAAGGAAGGGTTTTTAGCCTCGTTACGATTTCAGAAGCACTATCATGTGACATCGCCAGATTCGGTCATAACGTCTAGGCCAGGTTTGGGGTTGTAACACCCCCTACCCGTATCCATTGCCAGAATAGGGTACGAGGCATTACCGGAGTTTACTGAACATTTTCAGATAATTCTGAGTCATTTATTATTCAAATTTTGAAAATAATCATAACGTCTCTTTATTGGGCCCTCGAAGCCCCAAACATACACTAGAAACCAAATGGAATTAAATCGAGATTATATAAAAAAAAATTTCGCAAAATCTTAAATTTTATTTTCATCTAAGTACTTACCATTTCAATGCTTCTTGTAATTAAATATATTACCATTCAATCAATAGCTTGTCCTTTGTCTAAGTGTCAAGCCACATCATTGTTAGTATACTTCAATATATTTCATATAAATTCAACATTGATATACTTATTTTCTCGACATGTCAAATTTGAGTTTAATAATTGTCTTCACTTACATAATTTCCTTGTATCAACGTATCAAAGATAATCATATATGTTCATGACATGAAACATATTAATTCTATTACCTTTTCTTTATAAGTATATATATCAATCGTTTCATTATATCAATATTTCATGTTTCATCATTTCCATATATTTTAAGTATATTTATTAAAAGTAAAGTTTATATCAATCTTAACATAAATTATATTCCATGTGCTTACTCTTATTTTGTTTATCTATCTTCATAATTATTTCATACAACTATTTTGTACATATATTTCCATATGACCAGTTCTTGTAAACATTTCACACAACCATTTCACGTAACCATTCGTCATCTAATACGTATTACCTGAATATCAACTGTTTAATAGATATCATAGCGTCTCCCATCCACGGTCTTATTTATCTTTGACATGATGCCATAGTATCTTTCAACTATGGTCTTACTCATTTTCTGTCATGTTGCCATGGTATCTTTCAACCATGGTCTTATTCATTTCCCGTCATGTTGCCATGGTATCTTTCAACCATGGTCTTACACATTTCATGTCAGGTTGCCATGGTATCTTTCAACCATGGTCTTACACATTTCATATCAGAGAGCACACTCCCGCGAACCTCATCCTTACAGTGGGATTACCAGTCCAGGCTAAATCCCCTGTAATATAAACTCATAGAGTATTGTCGGGATTACACCCAGGCTAAATCTCGCAACGACAATTACTCTAATGAGCTTGGATCCGAATTACGATCCAAAGCTAAATTCAGACCTAATTCGGATTACCCATCCGGGCTAAATCCATTTTTTCACATATTCTTGGGAGGGCTATATCGGGATAGGATCACCCGTCGGGCTAGATCCTTTTACCGTCAATTCCTTTCGAGAGATCTATCGAATTTTCCTTTCATTCAACCGGGATTTCTTCCCCTTTATATCAAATATATCAATGTTTCATCAATTTTCATATAATGAACATTCAAATCATATTCACATCAATAACATACATTTCAAGTTTTTAAGAATATAATTCAAGTTACATGAACTTACCTCATTTCTTGTTTGTGTTTATAATTTCATTAATCCGATATCTTTTCTTTTCCACGATCAAGTTTCATATTTGAGTCGTCTCGAATCTTTATAAATAAATTTGATCATCATTTTCATTCATTTCATTTTCTAATGCATTTAATTAATGCTCTAGGAAAAGTTACCATTTTGCCCCTAAACTTTTAATTAATGACGATTTCATCCTTAGGGCTGGAAAATATAATTCTTGCAATTTAATCCTTATTTCTAGCTATTATTCTCATACATATTGATAACAATCCATGAATTCTGTAAAATATCAGAATTTTTCCATAATTTCAACACTTTTCAATTTAATCCCTAAAACATGTTTTCCCCCTATCTTGAATTAAATTAATGATTTCATTCAATTTTGTAATTTAAATAATAAAATTAATCCATTTCATGCAATTTGGTCATTTTTGACATTTTTACAAAATTGCCCATAAAGTTTTACTTTTATTCAATTTAGTCCTTAAGCCTAAAACATGCAAATTAGCCATGCTTGCTGAATATTCATATATATATTTTCCTCCTCCTCCTCTCCATTCCACATCCTTAAATTTATATAATATGCTTATAAGTAACATTATCAATAATTTCACTATTTACTTATATGTATATTCAAAGCTGTCCATTTGAGTCATAGTCACTAAATTATTTATTTCTTGAGTTACAGAACTCCAAATTAAGATATGTAAATTTTATCTGAAACTAGACTCACATATATTCTTACCATAAAATTTTCAGAATTTTTGGTTTATCCAATTAGTACAGTTTATTCATTAAAGTCACCCCTGTTCTGCTGTCTGACAGTTCTGACCCTTCTTCACTAAAAAATATTTATCTCCTTGTACAGAATTCAAATGATGTTCTAGTTTGTTTATAATAAAACTAGACTCATTCAGTATTCTATACATATAAATTTAAGCCCATAATTATTTTTCTTCATTTTTTTATTATTTTTCAAAGTCTGAACAGGGTAACCCGAATTCATTCTGACCTTGTCTCACAAAATTTATTATATCTCAAAATTTACAAATCCATTGCTTACAATGTTTATTCTATGAGAAACTAGACTCAATAAGCTTTAATTCCATATTTTGTTAATCTTCAATTTCAATTTCTACAATTTATGGTGATTTTTCAAAGTTAGAATACTGCTGCTATCTAGAACTGTTTTAGTACAAGATATTAATTACCATGTTTATAACACCCTTATTTTCTTTCTCTACACTATTTCTCATCACTTTCTCTTATTTTCTCTTCACTAACATATCAAAACATAGAACCATATGTAAGGAAACTCTACATTAACATCAATCCCAAGCTTTTTCAATAATATCAAACTTAAAAATATATTGAAATCATGATGTTCTTACCTTGTTCTATTAATTCCAACCTTCATCTTGATTTCTCTCTCCATCAGCCTTCATTTCTTGAATCCAACTTCATATTTTAACTTCCCATAGCCTCCTTAACATTTTTCTCTCTTGGTAGCTAAGGAAATTCTTTTTATTTTGGGTGAAAATGGTGAATTTTTGGTAGAAGGACCAAATTGTAAAGAAAAGAAAGTTTCTTTCTTCCTTTTCTCTTCATACGTTGGTGCATGGAAAAAGATGATGATTCTTCATCTTTCTTTCCTTATATATATACTATATAAAATAATAATAAAATAATAAAATATCATTTAAAAATTAAATTAAAATATTAATAAACTATTATTTATTTATTTAATCTAAAATATCTCCAACATCATCATTGCTTTCTAGATTTCTCTCTCTTCCAATTGACCATTTTGCCCTTTGTTATCTTTTAAAATTCCATCCTTGAGTCATCATTTAATTTGGTAAAATTGCAATTTAGTCCCTCATAGTTCTTCACCTATTCAATTTGGTCCTAATTCATCCATTTTCCTTAGTTTCTAGATCATTCCACTCTTAAAATATTTACACTATTGGTCCTTCAACTTTTTCATATTTACACTTTAACCCCTCAAATTTTGAGTATTTACTCTTGTGCAACAAAACTTTTCTTACTTTTACAATTTAGTCCTTTCTTGAATTAATATATCATAATATACTTCTCAATTTTGACATAACTCAAAATTTCCCTTTTTGTCAATTTATTTCCTTATTTTACTATATCAAGGATAATATATTACTGTAAAAGTTTTCGGGGTATTACAGGGGTGTTACAGCAACGCTCACGATTAGTAAGAATTGTTCAAAAATGTAGGTGTGCATGGATACAATTTAAAATTTTTAACACATCTAGGATCAATTTGGCTAATTAAGAACACTAGATAATCGATAATCTAATACTTAGACATGTTTTGATATACTTTGGCAAGTTAGAGAAGTTGATTTGCGATTAAACTCAAATTGTTTGTAGGGAACTACACTCATTTATGAAAATAAACATATCTTGAGCTGCAAAATTGTAAACTTGGTGATTCAAAAATCATTGCTAAGAGGACTTGAATATTTACAATTTAAGAACAAGAATTACCCCAAAATGTGGTCAGAAAGTCATGGAAAGTCAGGTTGAAGTTACCCTTATGAAACCCAACGATTAATCTCAAAAATCTTGCAAGGAACTACATTACTTTATGAAACAACATATCTTGGGATGCATGCCACAAAATTAGGATATTCAAAAATTGTTTCAAAGATAACTTGAAGCTCTACAATTTAGGCACCAAAATTGCCCCAAAAGCTAGTTTGAGCATCTTGAAAAGTCCAGTCAAAGTGAAATTTACAAAATCCTACAAGATTGGTTTCAAGTTCTCACATAACTTTAATCATTGCTTTCAATTGATAGGATCGTTTCTTGCAAGTATATTGTAACACCCCTAACCCGTCTCCGTCAATAGGTTAGGGTTGTGAAGTTTTACGACACATATTGAATCAAATGACAACATAAAATAATTCAATTATTAATTTAAATATCAAATATTCAAAACCAATCATCATTCATAGCATATATACGATTATAGGCCTTATATCGAGTTTATGGAACCTAAAAATCAATTTCAAAATAATAAGGGACTAATTTGAATTAAAATAGAAAAATGTAAAAAAATTGAAAACAAGGGACACATGGTTGCATGGCCGGGACTTGTGACAAATCCCAAGTTGTGTGGCCAAACTGCGTACAGTTGGAAAATACGATCACACAGTCATGTTTCCAGACTGTGTGCCCAACCGTGAGGAATTCAAAATAAGGTTATATAACAGCCCAATTTTGGTTAAATCGAAACAGTGGTCTCGGGACCACAAATTTGAGCCGAAAAATAAAATTTATTTTTATTTCATAATATGATCCATATTATACTAGAAATGTCGTGTGAAAATTTTGAAAAGAAAATTTTACCTATTATGTGCTTAATTACGAGAATGACCAAATCGCATAAAATGCAAAAGTTAGATTCTTATAGCTAGAATGACCAAATAGCTATGAAATTTAAAACTTAAGGTTCTTATATGTTAATTAGACCATTAATAAAAAGAATGTAGATATTTTTGGATGATTCATCCATGGAAAATGAGAAAAGAGCTAGGGACTAAATTGGAAAGTGAAAATATTAATTAATTAAAAAGATGAAAAGAAAATAAAAATCATATTTTTTCATCTTCTTTCCCAAAATAAACATGGAAACCGTAGGAGAGAGAGAAGAGACTTTCATGGCCAAATTGGGTAAGTTTCCTTGTCCCTTTTTTAGTAATTTTGATATTTTTGGAATTGGGATAGCTTAATCTCTCTATTTGGGGGATGAATTTGAAAATTTATCAAAGTATTAATCTCTCTATTTGGGGGATGAATTTGAAAATTTATCAAAGTATGAAAATGGGTCATGGATGTATATGCTGGAAATTAGAAATTTATGGTAGAAAATGAAAGATTATTGATAGATAAACAACTTTTACAAAGTGATTTTTGATGAAAACATGATTTAAGGACTAAAATGAAAAGTTGTAAAATTTGATTAAAAATTCTAAAATTTTATGAATACATGTGCTGTAAAATTTTTAATGGGGTTTTGGTTAGGCTTGGAATAGGGAGTAATTTGCAAAAGTTTCGTTTTTCGAGCTTAGGGACGAAAATAAAATTTATGGAAAAGTTAGGGGCAAAATAGTAATTTTTCCTAGGATGAAAATTTAGTTCACATGAATGTAAAATATGATAAATTGATGTTAAATTTACTCGTATAGATCCGGATAGACGAAATTCGGAGTTAGAATGAGGAATGAGGAAAATATCGGATTAGTAGTTTTTACGTACACGAACCTTTGTCGAGGTACGTTCGTGTAACTAAATTGTATATGTTTTTATGCTTGATTTAAATGTTGTGTTTGTGAATTTTATCAATGTCATAAATATGTGAAATGGTCACCTACTCGATGTAGCCCGGTAAATAAAAATGCTCGATAAAATGGTAAATGAATAAAATGTTACTTGCATGCTTGACATGAATGTGGAATGTGTTTTACTCGAATTACATAAATGTTATAGAGGTATGGAATAATCAAATGCCCGATAATGCTTGAAAAGTGTTTAAATCCCGATTGAATAAATAGAAAATCGATGGATATAGCATTTGTTAGGATAGGATTTAGCTCGGATGAGTAATCCTTCGACCTCAATTCTGATAGGATTTAGCCTGGATGAGTAATCCTGATATAAGTCCTCTTGAGCATATATTATGGATTGGATTTAGCCCGGACTAGTAATCCAGATCAAGCTCTTTAGAGCATGTGTCATAAAAATGATTTAGCCTGGACTGGTAATCCTCTAGTATATAAATATATGTGGCTCAAGAGTGTACTCTTTGAAATAGTACCTTATGGGTACCATTGAATATGAATTGACAGATCTTGATTCGTACGCCCCGAGTGTACTACTTATGTATCCATCGATAATTCAAATAAATTCAACGGGCAAGGTTTTGACAGGGGCAAATATAAATTTAAGACAAATTGACATGGAATGGTGTATATGATATGGAAATATGACATGAAAGAATATTACACGAAATGCAAGAAAATGATGATACATGACAAGTGATATATGAAATATGAGATGATGATATTTGCACATGGAAACTATTTTATGAGAATGTTAATTCTTGATTATAGACTTGTACACCTAGAGTGTACTAATCGTGACTTTGATATTCCTAGTACTATGGGTAAAGTTCTTATGCGAAATGATTTGAACTTGAAATGAACTATTATGAAATTATAATTGAAATAATGAGATGAATTATGTATGTTGAATAAATACATGATGTGGAAAGCATATGTGCTTGGAAACTAGATTATTGTTGAGCCCATACATGTCTTGGTATTACTGTGGAACATATGACTAACAAGGGCAATGAGGATGTGTGTAGGGCTTGAGATCAAAGTGGTTGATTATACCTTACTTAGTTACCTCAAATAGGATGAATGATAAGTTAAGTACCATGTTATATGAACTTACTCAGCATTTTATGCTTACTCTGTTTTAATCTCCCCTATTTTACAGTAATCAGAAGCTCATTGGATTAGAAGCTTGGCGGAGATCACTCACAATATCCATCGACCCATGTCGGTATAGTCTGGTAATTCAATTGCGGTTGTAATGGCATGTATAGGATATGTTGCCATATTGACATGTAAACATAAACGATGCTTGTAATCTAGCCGTTGGAATGGCTAGTAATGATTGTTTTGATATACTTGTAATGGCATATTATGTTGGCCATATATATGTTAAGTAGTGATCAAATTATGTCTAACATGAGGACATAACCAAGGCAAGATTTTAAACATGTATGCATGAAATGTTATGCCATGATGATGGATGGAATTAAATTGAATAAAATGCTTGGATTTGTTGGGTTATGAATGCAAGATGTGGTGTAGGATTATGGCAAGGATTGGGGTGAGAAATGAAGCTAGGAATGGCTTTATTTTATCCACACAGGCAGACACACGGGCGTGTGTCTAGACTGTATGTGACACACAGCTTGGTAACACGGGCATGTGGTTAGGCCATGTGTCCCCTGCACCTTAATTTTGAGAAACAGAATGCTCAGAATTGAGCATACGGGCAGAGACACAGGCGTGTGTCTCAGCCGTGTGGCAGAACACGAGTGTGTGTCTTGGCCGCGTGAAACCTGCACCTAATTTGAATTGAATTAATTAACCACATAGCTTAGCACACGGGCATGTGGCATGGTCGTGTGGTGCAAGTCAGATAGATATCTAGTTTTGAACACGACTTACATCACAGGCATGTCCCTTGGACCACACGGGCGTGTGAGCCCTGCACCTTGGAAATTTTTAAAATTTGGCCAAAAATTCCCTGAGTTCCCGATTTAGCCCCAACTTGATTCTAATTCTCGTATTGGGTCACGATGGTCCATTTAAGGGAAATTATGAATGACCTTAATGAATGAATAGTAACTTGCCTGGGTTAATCAAAAAATGTTCTGAATGTTTCAGTAATGTTCTGAAACCCTATTTCGGTGACAGATATGGGTTAAAGGTATTACAATTAATGGTATCAAAGTTATGGTTTAGTTGGTTCTCGGACTAAACGTAGCATATGTAGAGTCTAGAAATACATGCCATTATATAACCTGTGATAGTGTGATATCTCCCAATTTGTTAAAAATTGTCTGAGAAATAGACAGAGATGCTTTCCAACCGGGCTAATTCTGATAGTTCTAAAAGTGATACTCATGTGCATGAGTGAAAATGTTACTCATGATGAAATAGAATTCGAAAAAGGTATAGATGGATGATTTATAGTACATGAGAATGATGAATGTTATGTTATATGAGTATAAGCATATATGTATATGTGAAAGTTAAATTTTGGGGCTTACGATCTCTACCCCCTTAGCATTATAGTATTACAAAATGAAGTTCACAAGATTTATATGGATTAAACTCATGAACGTGAAACTAAAAAGTTTAAAGGCTAAATGATTAATGATGTGTTAGAGCTGAGAATAGGTTAGTAAATAAAGATGGGTTCTGAAGAGAGATATCGGATTTTTCTAAAAACTATTTAGGATACACAATGCCTATTAAAGAAAGAAGTTAATTACGAGAAATTGATTCATTTAGATATGGTATCTACAGAATGGGTTAACTGAAAAATTTTTCCGAATAAGCTTCGCGAGTGAACTGAATGATGTGAGATTATTGATGACTATATATGTTAGTGGAATAGTGATGAAATTGCAAAAATATTGAATACAACTATTATAATCGGGTATATATTACAGCAATCCCTTCTGGGCATTCTATGTGTTCTGTTATTCTCAAAGCCATATGAAATTGTGCACAAATAGATGCAACATTTATTGTATTGAAAGGCTAGTAAATTATGATAAATGGAATTACTGAAGTCTGGTTGAATCATGAGCGGTATTGCTCTATCATACTCGGGCTTTCTAATTTATCATGATTGATGTTGTAACAGCCCAATTTCGGTGAAATCAGAACAGTGGTCTCGGGACCACAAATTTGAGCTGAAAAGTATAATTTGTTTTTATTTTATTATATGGTTTGTAATATGATAGAAATGCCATGTGAAAATTTTGAAAAGAAAATTTTATCGATTATGTGCTTAATTACGAGAAGGACCAAATCGCATAAAATGTAAAAGTTGGACTCTAGTGGCTTGAAGGATCAATTAGCTATGGAATTCAAAAATTGAGGTCCTTATATGGTAATTAGACCATTAATGAGAGTATGCAAATATTTTGAGATGACTCATCCATGGAAAAATAAAAAAAGGCTAAGGACTAAATTGAAAAGATGAAAAGTTATTAAATGCCAAATTAATTAAATGAAAAAAAAAACAATTTCATATTATCATCCCCAAATATTTCCAAGGAAACACTAGGAGAGAGGAAGAAGACTTATCAAGCTTATTTGGGTAAGTAATCAAGCCCCGTTTTTAGTAATTTTTATATTTTTAAAATCGAGGTAGTCTAATTTATCTATTTAGGGGATTAATTTGAAAAGTTATCAAGGTATGAAAAATGATTCGTGGATGTAAATGCTGGAAATTAGAAATTTATGGTAGAAAATGAAAGATTATTGATAGATAAACAACTTTTACAAAGTGATCTTTGATGAAAACTTGATTTAGGGACTAAAATGTAAATTTGTAAAATTTGATGAAAAATCCTGAAACTTTATGAATACATGTGCTGTAAAATTTGTAATGGGGCTTTGGTTAGGCTTGGAATAGGGAGTAATTTGCACAAGTTTCATTTTCCGAGCCTAGGGATGAAATTGGAATTTATAGAAAAGTTAGGGCAAAATGGTAATTTTGCCTAGGACGTAAATTGAGTCCAAATAAATATGAAATGTGATAAATTGATGTTAAATTTACTCGTATAGATTTGGATAGACCAAATTTGGAGTTAGAACGAGGAAAATGTCGGATTAATAGATGTTTGTACACGAACACTTGTCAAGGTAAGTTCGTGTAACTAAATTATGTTTATTTACATGCTTGTTTTGATTGTGGTTATGTAAATTTTATAAATGTCATATATATATGTGAAATGATTACATATGCGATCAAGCTCGATAAATAAAAATGTTCAAATTAAATGATAATGTCTGATAGATGATAAACGATAAACAATGAAAATGTTACCTTTATGCTTGGATTGGATGTGGAATGTGGTCATTTGAATTATATGAATGTTATAGATGAATGAAATAATTACATACTGGAAAATACTTGAAAATGTTAAATCCTGTTTGAATAAACGAAAATCGATGGATAAATGTAATTGCTGAAATGAATGACGTCTTGCATTAGTTGCAGCAAGGATTTAGCTCGGACGGGTAATCCTAATGACTTCATTATAGAAAGGATTTAGCTCGGACGGGTAATCCTAATATAAGTCCTCTTGAGCATATGTTATGTAACACCCCTAACCTGTATCCATCACCGAAATAGGGTTACGAGGTATTACCGATCAATGCACAACTTATAATATTCATTCTCACACATCATTCAATACAATCACATTGTCCCTTATAGGGGCCTATGAGGCCATATACATGCTTTAGAAGTGGTTCAGGACTAAAACGATAACATACAAAAATTTCAAAAAACTTATAAATTTTCAATCATACAAGGGTCATACACCCGTGTGAACAGGCCGTGTCTAGTAGACACGCTCGTGTCTTAGGCCGTGTGAAAATTGGGCATACATACTGGCTTGCATCACATGGCCGAGGGCACACCTGTGTGCTAGGCCGTGTGAAAACTGGAGGGTATTCTAACTTGGGTCACACTTCTAACCACATGCTTGTGTGTCCAGCCCGTGTGCCCTAAGAAATGGCCACACACCCCCATGTGCTAGATCGTGTGCCATTTAGGGGGTATACTGACTTATGTCACACAGCCAATCACATGCCCGTTTGTGAAGCCGTGTGGAGCATACTGACTTCAATTCAATTTCAACACCAGGGGACACACAGCCATGTAGCATAACCGCGTGTCGTATACGGCTGAGACACACGCCCATGTCTCTTCCTTGTGGATAAAAATAGGTCATTTGCAAAGCCAATTTGCCACCCTTTGAACATACCTACACAAGCTCATATGGTACCATTTTAAGTCAGAAAAATGCAGCCAAATTTCATCAACCAATACACAAATATGCCAAATCCTTTTCAATCATGACATATCATTTATAATTAACCAAAATAATTTAACCATCTAGCCATCATAAAAACCATACCAAGCTTACCAAAACATAAGGCATTATAAACCACCTTATATCGCTAAAAACATACCAAACATTCACATAATTTACAAGCCACTCTCATGGCTAATTTTCATAACTCAAACATATCACAATAACACTAGCCTATAAATGCCATATACCAAATTTACAAAGCATCAAAAGTACCAACAAGTTGATCGATAGTGTGATGGTGTTCCTGATGATCCCCGAGTCTGAGCTAGCTTTGATTATCTATAAAATAAGGAAAGAACTCACAAAGTAAGCTTTCAAAGCTTAGTAAGCCATATACAAATAAATTACCACATGAATCAACATCATTTCCATTAATAAGCAAACTATGAGTAAGCACATATAAGCTCATAAACCTTTCTCAATGTATTCATATTCAATATCAAAAATGAATTCATCAAATACTTCCCTTTTCAATACTTGTATGAATCTCATACATATTTGAGTCATTTAATTCATTCACACATTCTTTCTCTACTTGAATTTGCCCGTTGAACCTTTTGGAATTGTTAAGGATACTCGAAAATCACATATAGCTCGTACAATGCCACATCCCAAATATGGTCTTACACGTTATCACATACCGATGCCGATAGCCCAGCTAAGGTCTTACTCAAAATCATATAACGATGCCAATGTCCCAAACATGGTCTTACACGTAATCACATAATGATTCCAATGTCCCAGACATGGTATTACACATAATCACATCTCGTTAATCCTAATGTCATGAATTCGTATCCTATACTATTCCTAAGGTTCGTACGGGACTTTCGGATATTGTAACTCTATCGATTCTTGCTCGTATTTGATCATTCAACATTCATAGCAGTTCAATGACAATTAAACATATATAATTCAATTTAAAGACATTTTTTTGCATATGAACTTACCTTGTATTCGGGATAAACAGACTTGATCAACTATTCGATAACCTTTGATTTTTCCCGATCTAAATCTGATTTCTTTCGTTCTTGATCTATATATATATACATTCAAAACTAACTCATTTATTCATCAAATCATTCAATTCAGTCCACAGACACATTTGGGCATTTTTACACTTTAGCCCCTAAAGTTCTATTTTTTATAATTTAGTCCCTATTTCACAAATATGCAAAATTCACACAATTCAATTTAACTCATGCTTGGCCGATTTATACTTGAGTCCCTAGCAGCCCAAAAATTTCATTTATTTCACATTTCAACCACACAAAATTTTCACATTTTACGAGTTAATCTATTTTTGGCATTTTTTGTAACATTTAAATCTATCAACAAATGGTCATTTTCCATTATCAAACATTCAAAAGATCAAATATTCATCAATGGCACTTCAAAAAATCATGAACAAATTTGAAAATTAAGGCACGGCTAGCTAGAATACAAAGCAACAATTATAAAAACATAGAAATCATCAAAAACCAAGCTCAAAACACTTACCAATTGAGCTAATAAGATGCCGAACCCTAAAATGCTCTCCAAGGATTTATTTTCTTTTGATAATCGATTATGGATGGTGAAAAGATGGTGATAAATTAATTTTGGTTTTATTTAATATGCATTAATAACCAAATTACAAAATTAACCTTGTTATTAAACCATTAAAACACCTTAATTAATATCCATTTATGTCCACTCACATTCCAAATGGTTTAATTACCATTTGAGGACCCCCACTTTAAAAGCCATAGCTAATAAACACTTTTAGCTTATAGAACTGTACTTTTACACTTTACGTGATTTAGTCCTTTTTATCAAATTGAGCTATTAAATAATAAAATTAGCTCACGAAATTTTTACACATACATACTATCATGCTGTAAACACCAAAAATAATATAAAAATAATTTTCAAACCTTGAATTTGTGGTACTGAAACCATTATTCTGAATTAACTAAAACTGGGCTGTTACATGTTATGGATTGGATTTAGCTTGGACGGGTAATCCAGATCAAACTCACTACAACATATGTCATAAAAAAGGATTTAGCCTAAACCAGTTATCCTGTTATATACATGTGTGGCTCGAGAGTGTACTCTCTGAAATTGTACCTTATGGGTACTATTGGACATGAATTGACGGATTCTGATTTGTACACTTTGGGTGTACTACATGTGTATCCATCGATGTATCAAACAAATTCAATGGGTAAAAATCTTGGCATGAAAGGACATGAATGAGAAATAAGTTATTATATCTAGTTGTCTAAAATCCATGAAATTGAGAATACATGACAATTGACATATGAGAACTTGTGATGATGATATTTGAATATGGAATTCATTAGATGAAAATGTTCATCCTTGGTTATAGACTAGTACACTTTAAGTGGACCGTTACTCATGTGACATTGATATTACGAGTATTATAAGTAAAGTTCTGATATGAAATAATCTGAACTCGAGATGTGTTATATGAAAATATACTTGAGATATAGCAATGTAAATTATACATGTTGTGGAAAACATATGTGCTTGGAAACTTGATTGTTATTGAAGCCATACATGTTTTTGATGTTATTATGGAATATATGACTAACCAGGGGAATGACGAGATATGTAGGGCTTGACGTCAAATTGAATGAATGTGCCTTACATAGTTACCTCAAAATAGAATGAATGGTAAGTTAAGTACCATGTTATACGAACTTGCTAAGCGTTTTATGCTTACTCCATTTTATTTCCCCTGTTTTAGAGTAAATCGAAAGCTCGTTGGATTGAAAGCTTGGCAGAGATCACTCACACTATCCATCGGCCCATGTCCGTACAATATGGTAAACCAATTACTGTTACAATGGCATGTATAAGATATGTTGGCCATATTGGCATGTAAATGTAAATGATGCTTGTAATCTAGCCATTGGAATGGCTAGTAATGGTTTGTTTTAATATACTTGTAATGTCAAGCTATGGTAGCCACATATATGTTAATTAGTTGATCAAATTACGTCTAACTTGAGGACTTGACTAAGGTAAGATTATAGACATGTATGCATGTAATGGTATGCCATGATGAATGATGAAATTATTTAATTTGAATGTTTGGATTAGTTGGTATTGGATGAGTGTTTCAAGTGCAGGTCTTGGGTGAAATTTTGGGTGAGAAATGAATCAAGAAATGGCTTCATTTTGTCCACACGAGCAGACACACGAGCGTGTGTCTAGACCGTGTATGACACACGGCCTGGTAACATGGGCATGTGGTTAGGCCATGTGTCCCTTGCACCTTAATTTTGAGAAATAGAATGCTTAGAATTAAGCACACGGGCAGGGACACGGGCGTGTGTCTCAGCCATGTGAGCTAAACGGCTTAGAACATGGGCGTGTGTCTTAGCAGTGTGAAACCAGCACCTAAATTCGAATTGAATTAATTAACCACACGGCTACACGCCCTTGTGTACAAGTCAAAGAGTTACATAGGGTAAGACACGGCCTCCAGCACGAGCGTGTCCTAGGGTCACACGGGCGTGTGAGCCCTGCACCTAGGAAAAATTTTGTAATTTCGTGAAAAATTCTTAGAGGCTCCAGTTAAGTCCCGACTTGTTTCTAATGCTCGTATTGGGCCTCGAGGGTCCATTATTGGGATGTTAAAAATGATTTTGGAATGTGAATAGTAACTTGCATGATTTATCTATAAATATTTCTGAATGTTTCGATAATGCTCTATAACCCTGTACTGGCAACGGATACAGGTTAGGAGTGTTACAGATGTAAGATTTGATGGTAAGGTTCATGTGATATTATTTTCTGCTTTTACTGATTGAAGCTTTGAACTGCGAATGTGCAAGTTATATTGTCTATATCACAGTTGTTTCTACTGAGTATGCGTGGTACTACCCTTCTGAGTTTTTCTAAGATATTATCAATCTCTTTATTATGTAAACATGGGTTACTTGTGAAAGATATTCATTGGTCAGTGGTGACTATACCTACTACTGTTATGAATTCTAACTTGAGTTGGGAATTTGGTAATATGGAACATAAATTATAGAAACTATATTATTGCACTAGTTGATATTGGAGCTGCCCTTGGTTTTTCTCTTTTATTTGAAAAATAATATTGAGATTGGGGTATTTTTCCATTTACATGGTGGAAATGTCAGATCTATTATATTATTATGGTTTTAACCTATCTAATGATTGTAACCTTAGAATAACATAAAGCTTTGATATCCTTTTAATTCTTGTGAAAGTGTTTTCTATGATAGCTACATCAATGATAAGGATATTACAGAAAGATCTAAGATTTGAATGGACTGACAAATGTTAGTGAAGTTTTGACCAGTTAGAAGTTTAGTTGACCGAAGCATTAATTCTAGTTCAGCCTGAATCGGGTAAGGAATTCGTTATTATAGTACTGCACTATAGAACAGGATTAGACTGTGTTTTGATATAGTAAAACAAAGTAATAGCCTGTACTTTTAGACAGTTAAAAAAAACCCACATGGAAAGAATTACCCAATATATGATCTAGAATTGACAGCTATTGATTTTGTATTAAAATCTGAAAACATTACTTGCTTGGTGAAAAATGTTGTATATTCACAGGTTATAAAAGTTTGAAGTATTTGATGTTTCTAAAAGATTTGAATATGAGATAGCGTATATGGTTTGAATGTTGAAAGATTATGACTTGATAATTGTATATCACTTGGAAAGGATGAATGTGGTTATAGATGTTCCGAGTAGCAAATCTCTGTATATTTTGCAAGCCATGGGTATCGAAGATGATTGTCTGATAACAACTTAATTTTAGCTGAGTATGGAGCTAAACTGGTGTCTCTACAATAGATTAGTGAAACTCAAAAAAATGATAAAGAGTTGTGAGTTAAATGAATATAGTGTGAAATAATTTCTGAATTAGAATTTCAGAATAAATTTGGTAAATGTCTGTTATTTAGAGACACAGTCTGTGTAATGAAGAAATTAGTGCTTGTACTAAAAATTTTACAAGAATGATCACAGTGGTACTATGTTTGTTTATCTAGGGAATGATGAAATGCATAATGATTTGAAATGAATGTATTAGTAGCTCAGAATAAAATGAGATAATTCTAAAATTTGTATTTAAATGCTGGATGTATCAACGAGATAAGGATGAAATTTTTAAGATGGTTATAGTCAGAGAAAATACCGAAGTGGAAATGGGACAAAGTTATTATGAACCTTATGTTGGGATTATCCCTGTCTATGAAAAAGAAAGATACTATTTGAGTAATTGTTGATTGTTTGACAAAGGCTACACATTTTATTCTGACATTAATGGATTTCTCACTTGATAGATTTCTTGAATTACCTGTTTTTGAGTTTGACAGATTATATGATGTGCTAGTTTCTGATATTTTTGATAGAGATCTACGTTTTATATTCCAATTCTGAAACAAGTTACAAGAAACTCTGGGTACATGGTTACATTTTAGTACCGTATTTCATCCTCAGATAGATGATCAATCTGAACATATGATTTAGATTTTGGCAGATATGCTTCGATGTTGTGTACTTGAATTTGAAGGTAACTGAGAAAAGTATTTATCTTGGTTTGAAGTTACTTATAATAGTTAATAGTCACATATAAAATTATACTGTATGAGGCTTTATATGATCACAAATGTAAAACTCCGGTGTTTTGGATGGAGTTCAGTGAGAAAAGATACATGTGGTAGTTTTGATTCGTTGAACCCGAAGAGAGATGAAAGGGACCTGAGACAGTTTAAAAGCAATATTTGATCATCAAGAATTCGATGTGGATTTAAAACGAAAAGAAATAGAGTTTCTGATGGTGACAAAGTATTTCTGGAAATTTAACATGAAAGAAAGTTCTTCGGATTGGTTGTACAGACAAAATTAAGTCTACGGCTTATTGGGTCATATGAGATTATTGAAAGAATTGAACCTGTTAAGTATTGATTGGTATATTTATTAGAGTTCTACAAAATTCACAATGCTTTTCATGTGTATATGTGTTACAACGGTATCAATCAAACCCATCATCTGTTATTTCTCTGATAGATATTGAAATTTAGCTTGGCATGACTTATAGTGAGTGACTGGATAGGATATAGAGAAAGCTATCTGGGAACTGGATAGGAACATGAGAAAGTAATGCCTGATTCTTCTTACTGGTAAAATTTTCAAGGATGAAAATTTCTTAAGAGGGGAGAGTTGTAACAACCCAATTTCAGTGAAATCAGAATTGTGGTCTCGGGACCACAAATTCGAGCCAAAAAATAAAATTTATTTTTATTTCATAATATGATCTCTATTATACTAGAAATGTCGTGTGAAAATTTTGAAAAGAAAATTTTACCGATTATGTGCTTAATTATGATAAGGACCAAATCCATAAAATGAAAAAGTTAGATTCTAGTAGCTAGAAGGATCAAATAGCTATGGAATTCAAAAATTAAGGTCATTATATGGTAATTAGACCATTAATAAAAAGTATGTAGATATTTTTGGATGATTCATCCATGGAAAATGAGAAAAAGTCTAGGGACTAAATTGGAAAGTGAAAATATTAATTAATTAAAAAGATAAAAAAATTAAAAATCATATTTTCTCATCTTCTTCCCTAAAATAAACATGGAAACCGTAGGAGAGAGAGAAGAGACTTTCATGGCCAAATTGGGTAAGTTTCCTAGTCCCGTTTTTAGTAATTTTGATATTTTTGGAATCGGGATAGCTTAATCTCTCTATTTGGGGGATTAATTTGAAAACTTATCAAAGCATAAAAATGGGTCATGGATTTTTATGCTAGAAATTAGAAATTTATGGTAGAAAATGAAATATTATTGATAGATAAACAACTTTTACAAATTGATTTTTGATGAAAACATGATTTAGGGACTAAAATGAAAATTTCTAAAATTTGATGAAAAATTACGAAATTTTATGAATACATGTGCTGTAAATTTTTTAATGGGGCTTTGGTTAGGCTAGGAATAGGGAGTAATTTGCACAACTTTCATTTTCCAGGCCTAGGGACGAAAATGGAATTTATGGAAAAGTTAGGGGCAAAATAGTAATTTTTCCTGGGATGAAAATTTAGTCCACATGAATGTAAAATATGATAAATTGATGTTAAATTTACTCGTATAAATTTGGATACACTAAATTCGGAGTTAGAACGAGGAATGAAGAAAATGTTAGATTAGTAGATTTTACGTACACAAACCTTTGTCGAGGTAAGTTCGTATAACTAAATTGTATATGTTTTTATGCTTGATTTAAATGTTGTGTTTGTGAATTTTATCAATATCATAAATATGTGAAATTATCACCTACTCGATATAGCCTGATAGATAAAAATGCCCAATAAAATAGTAAATGAATAAAATGTTACTTGTATGCTTGAAATGAATGTGGAATGTTTTTACTTGAATTACATAAATGTTGCGGAGGTATGGAATAATCAAATGCCCGATAATTCTTGAAAAGTGGTTAAATCCCGGTTGAATAAATGGAAAATCGATGGATATGTGATTTCTCAAAACGAAAGAGGTCATGCATTTGTTGCGGACAGAATTTAGCTCGGATGAGTAATCATTCGACCTCAATTCTGATAGGATTTAGCCCGGACGGGTAATCCTGATATAAGTCCTCTCGAGCATATATTATGAATTGGATTTAGCCCGGACGGGAAACCCAGATCAAGCTCTTTAGAGCATGTGTCATAAAAAGGATTTAGCCTAGACTAGTAATCCTGTAGTATATATATATGTGGCTCGAGAGTGTACTCTCTAAAATAGTACCTTATGGGTACCATTGAATATGAATTGATGGATTCTGATTCATACGCCCCGAGTGTACTTCTTATGTATCCATTGATAATTCAAATAAATTCAACGGGCAAGGTTTTGACAGGGGCAATTATAAATTTAAGACAAATTGACATGGAATGGTGTATATGATATGGAAATATGACATGAAAGAATATTACATGAAATGCAAGAAAATTATGATACATGACAAGTGATATATGAAATATGAGATGATGATATTTGTGCATGGAAACTATTTGATGAGAATGTTCATTCTTGATTATAGACATGTACACCTAGAGTGTACTAATCGTGACTTTGATATTCCGAGCAATATGGGTTAAGTTCCTATGCGAAATGATCTGAACTCGAAATGAAATATTATGAAAATATACTCGAAATAATGAGATGAATTATGTATGTTGAATGAATACATGATGTGGAAAGCATATGTACTTGGAAACTAGATTATTGTTGAGCCCATATATGTCTTGGTATTACTATGGCATATATGGCTAACAAGGGCAATAAGGATGTGTGTAGTGCTTCAGATTAAAGTGGTTGATTATACCGTACTTAGTTACCTCAAATAAGATGAATGGTAAGTTAAGTATCGTGTTATACGAACATACCAAGCATTTTATGCTTACTCTATTTTATTTTCCCCTGTTTTAAAGTAATCAAAAGCTCGTTGGATTGGAAGCTTGGTGGAGATCACTCACACTATCCATCGTCCCATGTCAGTATAGTATGGTAATTCAATCGCATTTGTAATGGCATGTATAGGATATGTTGTCCATATTGGCATGTAAACGTAAATGATGCTTGTAATCTAGCCGTTGGAATGGCTAGTAATGATTGTTTTGATATACTTGTAATGGCATATTATGTTGGCCACATATATGTTAAGAAGTTGATCAAATTATGTCTAACATGAGGACATAACCAAGGCAAGATTGTAAACATGTATGCATGAAATGTTTTGCCATGATGATGGATGGAATTAACTTGAATAAAATGCTTGGATTGATTGGGTTATGAATGCAAGATGTGGTGTAGGATTATGGCAAGGATTGGGGTGAGAAATGAAGCTACGAATGGCTTTATTTTGTCCACACGTACAGACACACGGGAGTATGTCTAGACCGTGTGTGACACATGGCTTGGTAACACGAGCATGTGGTTAGGCCGTGTGTCCCCTGCACCTTAATTTTGAGAAACAAAACGCTCAGAATTGAGCATACGGGCAGAGACACAGGTGTGTGTCTTGGCCATGTGAAACCTGCACCTAATTCGAATTGAATTAATTAACCACGCGGCCTAGCACACGGGCGTGTGGCTTGGCCATGTGGCATAAGTTAGAGAGCTATCTAGTTTTGAACACAACCTATATCACGGGCATATCCCAGGGTCACACGGGCGTGTCCCAGGGTCACACGGGTGTGTCCCTTGGACCACACTGGCGTGTGAGCCCTACACCTTGGAAAATTTTGGAATTTTGTAAAAAATTCCCTAAGTTCTCGATTTAGTCTCGACTTGATTCTAATGCTCGTATTGGGCCTCGATGGTCCATTTAAGGGACATTATGAATTACCTTGGTGAATGAATAGTAACTTGCCTGAGTTAATAAAAAATGTTTTGAATGTTTTGGTAATGCTCTGAAACCCTATTTCGGTGATAGATACAGGTTAGGGGTGTTACAGGTCACATTCCTATGTTGCAAATCGTGTGCCAAACCGTGTGTGATTCTTAATAGGGTCACACGACTGTGTCTTTTGGTCATGTTACAACCTATGACCGTGTGAGACAAACCTACACCAAAATTTAATAGGCTACATGGCCGTGTGCACTTAAACTGACTTCTAAAACAAACAAAAATATTACCCATTCCTTAGGTGCCAAGCCAAACCAAAACCAACCATTCTCATGCCTTTAAAACATAGTAAAACAAGCCTAAACCATACCAAAACATTCAACCTAACTGCCAAACGAATATGCCCTCATTTGCACCATATTTCATATGCCAACTAATTCACATTCAAAGATTACAAGTCCTTACCTTATAGACATGCCAAACATACCAATTCATCCATTTCATTCACATTTAGTTCTACCATATTTCAACCACTATCAAGAAGCATAAGCCAAATAACCAAAAACATATATATATATATATATATGGACATATTCAAGACAAAATCAAAGATACATACACAAGTATGCTTAAATCAAGTTTAAACAACATCATTATAGCAAAAGAACTTAAAAGCTCCTAGTACATGTCATTTATAACCCAACATCAAAATGACCAAAACTTCTACTGAGTTGAAGAGCGTATAGCGTGCATGCTTTTACTTGAACTTCCAACCGATCAAAATTTTGATGATCTATAGGGAAATAAAACAACTAACGTAAGCAACTAGTGCTTAGTAAGCCTGTATAAGTCATAAACATAAATCTACCAAATTGGCTCAATTTATTCAATTCATGCATAATTTCATTAATAAGCTCATGACTTCATTCAATTCCTGTACACATCACAAATCTCACAAGTTAGTGAGTTCGCATATATAAGAACTTGAAACCATATCATATCATATAATGTTCATAAATAACAATTGCAATTTAATCATCCATCTCTTGTATATAATAAGTGACACATTCCATTCTATGCTTGATACCTGTAACAACCTATTTTTTAATGGTGTTAGAAAACAGTGGTTTCGGGATCACAAATCTGACGAGTGAGTTTGTAAATATTATTAATTAATATTTATGAGTAAAGTATAATATTATTGAACTTTTGATTTAATAAATTTTGTTAATTGATCTTATAGTCAATTTCAAGTGGTTAATTCCTTAAGTCAAATGATTTTGGAAAATGAGGTATTGAGACCTCGTTTCTATAAACCGAACTCATAAATATTTAATATATTTACGAAATTATTATATAGGTGTATTGAAATTTGGTTAAGAAATTTTAACGTTTAAATAGTTAATTAAGTAAAAAGGACTAAATTGTAAAAACTATAAAAGTTAGTTTCTATTAGTTAATTGAGTAACTTAAGAAAGGTACAAAGGTTTATGTGACAAATATACCATAACTAAATGGCATATATTGTTAGTGCTTGTTGTTGACTAAAACTATGTGTTTTAATTAAATTAAATTAAATTAAAAGTTAAGTTAAGATAAAATAAACAAAGAAAAACATATATTTTTTTTTATGTTCTTCTTCTCCAACTGAGAGAGACACCATTTTTGGGCAAGGGAGGTTCGGCCAAGCTTCCTTCAATGCATGTGACATTTTGAGGTCTGTTTTTAATTATTTTTATATTTTTGTGATCGTTTTGGCTTAATTTAGCTGACCCGAGCGTCAATTCATAAAATTGTTAAAAGTTTAGAGACTTACCATGAATGAGTTTTAGGTGTTTATGTACTTTGTTGTTAAATTCTTCAGTTTAATAGCTAAATATAAATATTTTGTTACGTGATTTTCAGTAATTTTAATGTTTAAGGATTAAATCATTAAAGTAGGAAAGCTACATGGAATTTTAGAGAAATTTTGATAAAAGTGGGTTGAGTCAGGGCTAGGAAAAAACCGGCTAGCATGATCTTTTCTTTAATTATGGTTAATTTGTGAGTTTCTAGTTTAGGGACTAAATTGTATAAACGACAAAATGTTGGGATAATTATGTAAAATGATAATAAAAGGGCTTATATGCATAATTTGAATTGGTTAATTATTTTAAATGGTTAATTGAAGTAAAATTATTATATTTAAATCAAGAAACAAATCAATCGGGCAGCAATCGTGGAAAATGGGGTTAGCGGAGTAAATTTTGGTTTCACGTTCATAGTTGTTTTTTATTAGATAATGTACGTTATTAAAAGTAATTATTTGATTGTTGTTTTTTAATTTAATGTTTATCTATATATGGTTGGTTCATCAAATTCTTTGGATTGAGAAAAGAGAAAGACCATGATTGAAAGGTACCATGGAATTATACCCGAAATGAGAAAGAACATAGTTGAAAGATACTACAGCATTAAACCGGAATGAATAAGACCACTATGGAAATATACTATGGCATTATACCATAAATATATAAGGCTGTAGTTGAAAGATACTATGGCATTAAATCTTATACGAATAATACTATAGTT
The DNA here is from genome assembly GCA_025698475.1 of Gossypium anomalum. NCBI lineage: Eukaryota > Viridiplantae > Streptophyta > Magnoliopsida > Malvales > Malvaceae > Gossypium > Gossypium anomalum. The sequence goes on along the minus strand of CM046966.1, from coordinate 51,540,417 downwards.
GACAGACACTATGGCATCACTTCGGAAATGTGTAAGACCGTGGTTGGAAGAGACTACAACATCCTCTGAATAATGAATTATCTGGAATGGTATACAAATTAAATGAGTATTATATTAATGGTTTGAACTTTATTATGCAAATAGAAGGTTAATGTAACAACCCATTTTTAGTCATTTCGGAACCACAAATCCGATTATTTAGTCCAGAAATTTTTATTATTTTATTTATGTGGGTCAAATATAAGTATAATGAATTTTGATTTGGTTAAAATTTTCTAATTGTGCAAATTGTAAAGTATAAGTGGTTGGTTCCGAAAGTGAAGTGGTTTTAGAAAATGAGGTGTCGGGACCATTTTTCTATAAAACAAACCCATATTTTATTAAATATTTATGGAGTGTTATTAGGGTCATATTAAAAATTGGTTAAGAAATTTTAATGTTTAGATAGTTAAATAATTCAAAAGGACTAAATTGTAAAAGATAAAAAAGTTGAATTCTATTTGATAAAAGGATCAAATGGCTATGAAATTCTTAACTAATGGACTTAAATGGTAAATATACCATTTGATTTTATAACAGACGGTTTTGGGTGATTAAATGAATGAAATTTGGATCATTTTTAAAGGACAAATTGGAAATTTGGTAAATTAATAACATAAGCTAATCGTAAAATAAAGTGATCATCTTTTTGCTTGAGATATGAAGAACTGAAAACTCTATGGGAGAACTTGAAAGGTTTAGCCAAACATGTTCCATGCATGTTGGTGTTTTTAAGGTTAGTTTTTAGTGATTTTTATGTTTTTGAGCTCATATTAGCTTAATCTAGCTAGCCCGAGGGTCAATTTGTGAAACTGTTAAAAGTTTAGAGATTTTCCATGAATGGTTTAATTGTGGTTGTGGATTTAATTGATAGATTATTAAGCTTGGATGTTAAATAGAAGTGTTTTGTTAAGTGATTTTTAGTATAATATATGATAAGTATAGTTGAAAGAAAATGAAGGTATATGGTAGTCATATGATAGATGAATGGTGAAATTGAAATGCTTGATATGTTATATGCCTTGATTGCATTAGATTTATATGTGCACTGCTTCACCTACTAACCTTGTGAGGTGTGGTGTACAAAAAAAGGAAATTTGGTCTATGACTAAATGAAATTACTCATGGTTGATTAATTTAATAAATTTGGTAAGTTTAAGTTCCTTTATACAAGCTTACTAAGCACTAGTTGTTAATATAGTTGTTTACTTTGTTTTGTAGATCATCGGAAAGCTCGAACTGTTAGAATCATCGTCAGAGCACGATCACACTATTTATCGATCCATTTTGGCAAATTTTGAATATATTGAAATGGTTATAAATGGCATGTATAGGGTTGTATGTTAAATTGGTATGTTTTGGGTTGTGCCAAGTTTTGGTATGCCTTAGTACATTTTGTTAATGGTTGAGCATGGTCTTTTGATATTAGAAAGGAAATGGTTGATTGATTTGTGTGTGGATTATTGAAGTGATATGTTTTGAATGTAATATAAGTTGATTTTTAAACTATTTACCAATGTGATGCAAGTAAGTTTATTGGCCTATATGCCTTGTTTTTGACTTACAAGTTGTAACACCCCTTACCCGTATTCGACGCCAGAACAGGGTACGAGGCATTACCGGACTTAAACATAAGCAAACACACATACATATCATGTAATCTTATTCATACCTTTCTAAGTTTCGACTCATCACAAACACATTTCCAAATATCTTAGTATCACTTTCAGCGTTTTTGAAAGTAGCTCGGTTGGAAAGCATATCTGTCTCAACAAAACAATTTCATCAGAGTCGGGAGATATCACACTATCACAGGTTATATATGGCATGTATAGCTAGACTCTTACACATTCTAAGCTAGTCCGAGAATTGACTAAACCATAGCTCTGATACCACTAAATGTAACACCCTTTACTCGTATCCGACGTAGGAACAGGGTACGAGGCATTACCGAAATTAAACATAAGTAGACACACATTTCTGAGACATAAATTTTTGTCCAAATTAAAACTTTTTGTAAATACTTATAAAGTCCCTAATACGAGCCTACGAGGCTCAAAACGTGCTTTAAGAGTGTTTCGACACTAAACCAAAAACTTAGGGAAATTTTACAAAACATAGAAAATTTTTGCTAAAACAGGGTCATACACAGGGGTCATACGCCCGTGTGGCTTGGGACACGCCCGTGTGGGCAGGCTGTATGGTCACACATGCCCGTGTCCTTAACCCGTTCTGTTTGTCATCCAAGAACAAATTGAAGTCATACGGCCAATACAAATGCCTGTGTCCCGAGGCCGTGTCCTTCACACGGCTGAGACACATGGTCGTGTCTCATGCTCGTGTGCTCGATACTGAGCATTCTATTTTGCAACAATTAGGTGCAGGGGACAGACGGCCGGATCACACGCCCATGGGGCTGACCGTGTGTCACGCACGACCTAGACACACGCTCGTGTGTATACCCATGTGGACAAAAACAAGGCTATTTACCAAGCCATTTGCCACCCTTATTTGCACAAACACTTACACCAATTCAATGTCACAAAACATATTATATTTAGGCAACCAAAAACATAAACAACAATGTCCAACAAATGCCAAAGTAATATCAACATGTATCATACTCATAACGTTTATTATGCCCTAACTCAATCATGCCAATTTCACATTTATTAAGCTTCATTTAACTACTTTCTAGTTACCAAATTATACTCAAATTTTTCATCTCATCAATAGGCCACATTACCAAACATTTCACATTCATGCCATAAATCACATTTCCAAACAATTCACATTCACCATGCAAACCATGCTTATATCACCAAAGGCATTGACATATATATGAATATACTTAGGCTTACAACCATGTTGCCAATATAAGCCAACTTACATGGCCAAATAGAAAAAAAAGCCTCTGACGATTACAAGCCATTACATTGGCTAAAATTATAATGACACATATAACCAAAAGACCAAGTCCCTATACATGCCATAAACTTAAAATACTTGAATTCAACAATACCCAAAATTTATAGCTTGATAGTGTGATAGGATCTCTGACGATCTCCAACTCGAGCTAGTTTAATAACCCTATAAGATAAGGGAAAAGAAAGGGGGGTAAGGTATATAGCTTAGTAAGTCTGCATGAAAATAATAAGCAACTCTTATTAAGCATTTATCAAGTTCAACAATCTAAACACTAAATAATACCAATTGCTATAAAACTCATAGTTATAATTTTATTCAATCACGATGTTTACTCTATTAACTTATAAGCATAATTTAACATTTATTGGCATTAGCCTAACAACTGTAATCTCTCTCTTGTAACATATCACAGTAATAAACAAGTCATTTCAAACCTCACAGTAAACATGCCCATTAAATTATGTGTACTCATATTTCTAAGCATATATCTTAATATCTTTCAATTACCTAAAATTTTATCTTCCAATACTTTTAGAACCATTTTAATAGGCAATTATGCCAATCTTTCCTTATTCTCAAATTTGATAAATCGCAATTTAAGTGAATAAAACACGTTATTTCACAACTCAATTTGGCCCGAAAGCCAATCACATGATTTTCAACAGAATTTATCATGAATTTCATACATCACAAGTATAGACCAATAGTCATAAGGTTTTCACAAAAACTCATGGAAATCATGAACTCACAATTTCATGAAGTCAATGCTTATAAACTTTACGTACATACCTGTACCAATTCGTAATACTTACGTAATCTTTCTCTTCTTTGACATACCCATTGAATTTCCCATTGAACCACTTGGAATACTAAAGGATACTCGGGAATCCCGTACACTCAATACCATACCAATGCCATATCCCAGATATGGTCTTACATGTAATCTCGTATCGATGCCAATAGCCCAACTATGGTCTTACACGAAATCTCATATCGATGCCATATCCCCGATATGGTCTTACACGAAGTCTCATATAGATGCCATATCCCAGATATGGTCTTACACATAGTCTTAGTAACCCTAATGTCATGACATTTGTATCCTATTTATTCCTAAGGTTCAACCGAGATTTCACGCTTGTCGAACTTTGTTGAACATGCTCAATGGTCAATCATAATTCATACAAATAAAGCATTTGAAACATAATTAAAAATGGCGGAAAGGACCTAACCGTTACATACTCGTTTTCCCCTATTATAGGTTCGAACCTCGTTTTTCTCGATCTATAATATCACATTTAACTTTTTTAATAATTATGATACTAAAATCAGCCCAAAAACACATTATGACAAAAATTATATTTTTACCCCTAAAGTTTCACATTTTTACATTTTAGTCCCTAGGCTCGTAAAATGATTTTCATCAAATTTATTTATTACCCAAGCCTAGCCGAATCTTTATTATACTCATACCAGCCCACATTTTTCATTAAATCACACTTTTACTACTCATTTTATAACTTTTACAAATTGGTCCTTTTAGGCATTTTTATCAAAAATCACTTAGTAAAAGTTGTTTATCAAACATCAAACATACATTTTCTACCATTAGACATCAAAATACACAAATATCCTTCATGGGTAAAATTTTAGACTTTGATTATGTCTTAAATTAGTGGTAGAAATAGATAGATCATGTTACGAGGATTTCAAAAACATAAAAATCATTAAAAACAGGGCTAGAGCGGACTTACAATCGAGATTGGAAGCTTGAAAACCCCTAGCCATGGTTTCTTCTTATAAAATTCGGCCATGGGAGGAAGATGGACAAAAATTGCCTTTTAATTTGGCTTTTTAATTCATTTAATTACCAAATTACTAAACTACCCTTAATGAAAAACTTTAGAAACATACCTAACCATGTTCATTTTTGTTCAAAAACTTAACCAATGGTATAATTACCATTTAAGGACATCCAATTTAAACTTTCATAACAATTAGACACCACTAGCACGTAGAACTCAACTTTTGTACTTTTTACAATTTAGTCCTTTTGACTTAATTGAGTGCCCAAACGTCAAAATTTTCAAACGAAATTTTCATGAAATCATTCCATAAAATTGTAGATCATAAAAATATAATAAAAATAAATTTTTCTACACCAGATTTATGGTCTTGAAACCACTGTTCTGACTAGACCCAAAATCGGGTTGTTACACAAATGTATATAAACAAGCATGACTTTTTGTCACTTGTGAATGCCTTGTAATTTAGATGATCTTTGGTTCATTGAAGTGTGAACAAAATGTTCAAATGATATATGTGAGTTTGGTATGTAATAAGACTTTATTGTAGTTCAGAAACTTGGTATATTTGGGTAATGTTAAGCTTATATATGTAATAATGTCTTAGTTGATGAATTGCAAGTGAAAGTGAAAATATATGGTACGTCACATTTATGTAAGCTCATATAAAAATAGACAAAGTATGATTGAATGGCATGCATTGAAACGGTTATTTGGAATATATGATTTATGCTTAATGAATGAACTCGAAATGTTCAATCGAGTCAAGCTTATAGGTTAAATTGTGGTGTCAATTAAATTTATTTTGGTTAGGCACCTAAGTTGATTGGATTTGTTTGTTTTGGTATATTTTAAAGTGTTTTGGTCATGTAAAAATGATTGGAAATGGTATGAGTTATTGTACAAGGAAAGGTTAATGTTTTGGCTTGTATTAGGGATAAATTATGCTACAGACAACCTGGGAAACGGGGCTATAACACGGCATGTGCCACACACAGTCACCCCACACGGCCATGTGTCATTGTATTTTCAGGTGCAAGTTTCACTCAGATTGGCATACGGCCCGTGACACGGTCATGTGACCCAAGTCAATGAGTTACACTGTTTGACACACGAGCTGGGACACGGCCGTGTGTCCCATAGTTCAACTATCCATATAGCTTGGGCTATGTGGCATGGCCGTGTGACCCATGTTTTTAAATTTTTCAATCTTTCTCTAAATATTTTGCTTTGTTTTGAATTGATCCTTAATTGTTCCCGAACTATTTTTAGGGCCACATAGGCTTCATTTAAGGCCTATAAAAGTATTTATGCTATAATTAAGTTAGATTATTAGATGTTAACATATAAATTGCATGTTTATTTCATTTTGATATTAAATGTTCTATTTTATAAGGTAATGTTCTTAACCCTAATCTGGTGACGGAGATGGGTTAGGGTTGTTGCAGTTGAATTGAGCTTTAAATATGTATACTTGTAATGTTTTATGCCATAATAAAGTCATTTTTTACATAAATATTTTCCCCTTAATTGTGGTTTATTGAGTACAAATGGATATATGAGATGGTTGTATGAAATTTGATACATAAATGGGAAAAAAATTGATATCGATCATTGAAATGGTATGTGATATATTAAATGAAAATATGATGGATGAATTGAGGTTATATGTTTGTTTACTTATAAATGTTATGTTTTGATAAGGTTATATGGTTATATTTGTGAATTTACTAACCTTGTGAGACTTGTGATGTCTATAGGAAATTAAATGAACTTATGACCTTGATTATGATTTTTTATTATAAAAGATTTAGGTTAAGTCCTTTATGGTAAGTTAAATTTTATGTTCAATACGAACCTACTAAGCTTTATGCAAGCTTACCTCATTTTGGTTTTTTTGTTTTTTAGATCATCATATTTGAGTTGTCGATTGGATTACTTTTGGAGATTACACTATCTGTTTAATGATTCTGTAATAGCCCGATTTAGACCCTAGTCGGAACGGTGGTTTCGGGACCATGAATCTGAGTTAGAAAAATATTTTAAAATTATTTTCTTTGTTTATTATGTGTGAATTGGTGTGTGTAAAATTTTCATGATTTAATTTTGTCGTTTAGGTGTCCAATTTAATAAAAGGACTTAATCGTGTAAAATGCAAATTAGATGGTTATTTCAAAAAGGGGTCGAATTGCATTTGGCTTTTTAAATGGAAGCCTTTATGTTGCAATTAGCCCATTGAATGAATAAGTGGATGGTAATGGCCAAGGAATATAATGATTTTATGTTATATTATAAAGGTTAAATAAGTAATTTGGTTAATAAACATATAATAACTAAAACAAAGTTATCATATTCATTTTATTTTACTATGTTCATCCACCGAAAGTAAGAAACAAAAGAAAGAAAAGAGAAACCTAGGTTTGACCATCCTTACAAGCTTGATTCAAGGTTCATTCTTAGTCGATTTTTGATAATTTTTACGTTTTTGAGATCGTTGCTTCGAGTACTAGTAAACCCATGCTTGAATTTTTTATTTTGGTGAATATTTTGAGTTATGCCATTGTTAAGAGCTTGTGATTTTTTTTGTTTGATGATGAAATATGAAAGATATGCTTTAGATTAACATGTTTTGTATTGGAGTTTTTGATGATTTTGAGTAATTAGGACTAAATTGCAAAAATAATAACTTGAGAGACTAAAATACGAAATAAATGAAATATATGGACTTGTATGAATATGGGTAAGATTCGGCCTAACATGGGTGTGTTGAAATTTTGCATATTTTGTGTTTTGTGTAATAGGGACTAAATTGTAAAAAGTGTAAATGTTAGGGGTAAAATGGTAATTTGCCCATTTATGTGTTTTTGGACTAAATTGAAGGAAAATATGTTTAGATGAGCTTAATTTGAATATGTTTAGATCAAGAACCAAAGAAATCATATTTGAATCGGGGGGAAAACGAAAGTTGTCAACTAGCTGTCCCGTTCTGTTTTATATCGTCCAAGGCAAGTTTATAAGAAAATAGATGTACTTAATTTTAATTAAATGTAAAGTATATATGCTGAAATGAAATATATGAATTTATATATGTAATAGCTGAATGTTGTTAAGCTTGGCAACTATGTTTACAACTTCATTTCGATCGAGTTACGACATCCGAAAGCCCTGTATGAACCTTAGGAATAGTTAGGATACATATTTCATGACATAGGATTCCGATATGTGATGTGCGAGTAAGACCATGGCATCGATATGTGACTCCGATATATGTGTGCGAGTAAGACCTTGTCTGGGACAGCGGCATCAATATGTGATTACATGTAAGACCACGTCTGGGATGTTGAAATTGTACGATATATGTCTGATTATCCAAGTGTCCTATCCAATTTCGAATGGTTCATTTGGCAAAGGTGAATCGTGATTGGATATGTAAAACGAGTTAAATGGCTAGGTATGAGTTTGCTTGTTGGCTACTAGTAATAAGGTAAGTATGTACTTGATAGTTGTTACAAATTATGTATGGTGCAAAAGAAGGATATATATATATATATATATATATATATGAATTTGGTAAGTGCATTCGGGCTTTGAACAAATGGTATGTAAATTATGGAATTGATTCGTGGATATGTGTATATATGGGACCATGTATATTCGGCCATTTAAGTAATATGTGTACATGATGTCATATTATGATACTTGAGCTTGTGTCTATGAGTGTATGTATATTTGGTTGTCTAAAGACATATTGGCTTTGAAAGTGGAATGATAATTACTTAAATTGATTATATGGGCATTCGGTCAATGTGGGAATTATGTATGAAAAAAATATTATTTAAGAAATTTGTATGTTTGAGACTAAACGGGGTAATGTTAATGTAATTCAGTTTAGTTTTAAATGAGTAGATTATACCATTGGATCGTTTATTTGCTTATGGCTTACTATGCTATGATAGCTTACTTTGTGTGTTCATGTTTACTCTATTTTATAGATTTTGGAGTCAAGCTACGAGCTCGGGGACTGTCAGCAAAGTTCATCACACTATCTACTATTTTGGTACCTTTATAATTTAAACTCGAATTATGGGATGTATAGATTGGAACGTGTTTTGAAATGTTGGATTTTGGTTTTGTATAATTTGAGCCATGCGAAAATGGCTTAAATTCCATGTTAAATTCGGTTATGTTTTGATTATGGTTTGAGCTCACTTTTGGTTATGATTCTATATACTATACATGAATGGTTTATGTGATAGATGTTATAAGTTTTGGTATTAGCTTGATAATGGTTGGTGAATTTGGAAATAGTTAATGTAATGATCATTGTGTGTATACATTTTCATAGCATTTTTAATTGGTTCGGCTAAGGTTTTGTGTAGATAAAACATATATGAATTGGTTGTTGTGTTTGATATAGGTAATAATATGTGAACTGGCGTTAAATGATATATGGTTGTGTTCGAATGTGATTAACGTAATGGCATTCGATTATGAGATGGATTACATGTATTATATTTATGAGCTACTTTTGATTCGTCACTTATGAATATATGCATATATTGAATTGGTTTGATGTATTGATTAAATTATATGTTATAAGACAAAATGATTGGAATAAGGTGATTGAGAATTTGGTTGTGATCTGTGTTCATTGGTAAGTATGAAATATATGCATTTGGTTGTAAGTATTCGGTTACCGTGACAAAACACCCGTTTATGTCATAAAAGTTAGTTTCATAAGTGGACTATTACATGGTATTAGCATACATAAGTGTTCGACATTATTATGTGACTTATGTAGTTATTTTGAATTTGATATTCGATGTTGATTTGATTAATCATTCTGTAAATATTTATAAAGATATTAGTTTGTATAATGTATCAATATGTAGTTTTAAGTATGAATTTAATTAATATTTGATATCTAAATGATGTTTGAGTTTGAGTTGAGTGATAATATCATTAGTTATTATAAAAGTCAATGTATGTTTATGTATAATAATAGTTGGATAATCATTTAGGTTTATATCTTATCTCTGTTAAAATCAGTATATGCTTTAATATTTTGAATGATATATTTCATATTGTTGCATATGATTGATATGACTGTATATATATAAGTATTATATGAAATGTTTCAAGTTTAAGAGTTGTGTTAATTATGAAATAAATTTTTGACTGATTTTCGGGACTTGTTCATGTGTATATATATAATTGTTCGGAATTGTGTTTTTATTCTGTAATGCCTTATGACCCTAATCAGGCAACGGATACAGGTTAGGGGTGTTACATTTTATTGGTATCAGAACTATGGTTTAGTCAATTCTAGGACTAACGTAGCGCGTGTGAGTCTAGCTATACATGCCTTATTATATACTACGATAGTGTGATGACTACTGACATTTGAAAATGTGTTTTCATATAGTAAATGGATCCCGACAGAGCTGTAGCTGATGATGTCGAGAGTGTAGCGCTTGCTTCTGCACAAGGGACATCACCGGTTGATTCTCGACCGACTTCGAGTAATCAAGAGAGTGAGGCTAAACAAGCCTTTTATCAAATGATGAATGACTGGTTTAATTAATATATCCGGACAAATTCGGCTGCACAACTACCTCCAACCCCGACTAATCCATCTTGGATGCCTGCTATGCCTCAAGTAAGTGATCCGTTAAGATTGTATAAGCCACCTATTGATAAAATCAGAAAACATGGGCTAATGAGTTTAAAGCTACTGATGATGATGATGCTGAATAGGCTGAGTTTTGGCTTGATAATACTATCCATGTGTTTGATGAGCTATCCTGTACCTCGGATGAATGTTTGAAATGTACCATATCTTTGCTTCGAGATACAGCATATCACTAGTGGAATACACTAGTATCAATGGTTCAGAAAGAGCGAGTAACCTGGGAATTCTTTCAGACTGAGTTCCGTAAGAAATATATCGGCCAGAGATTTATTGATCAGAAGCGCAAAGAATTTCTGGAGTTAAAATAGGGTTGGATGACCATAACAGAGTATGAGTGGAAATTTGTGAGACTCAGTCGATATGCCCGAGAGTGTATTTCTACTGAAGCTATAATGTGTAAAAGATTTGAAGATGGGTTGAATGAAGACATTAAACTATTAGTTGGTATACTTGAGATAAAAGAGTTCGTGGTACTTGTTGAGCGAGCCTGCAAAGCTGAAAAGCTCAGGAAAAAGAAAAGAAAAGCTGATTTTGAAGGTAGAGATGCATGTAAGAGACCATCTGGTAAGTCGTTCCAGTCGGCATCAAAGAAGTTCCGAGATGATTTTAGCTGTTCTGAAGCTACTTCAGGTTATTCTCGACGAGATCAAAATAGACCACCTGTGAGCTCGAAAGCTACCTAAGTAGCTAGTGTGGGTAATGTCAGATCAAATCAACCCGAGTGTAAACATTATGGTAAACGACATCCTGGCAGTTACAGATTGCATGATCGGGCCTATTTTAGATGTGGATCGATGGATCATTATATTCGCGAATGCCCACAGTTAGCTAAAGAAAATCTAGTGCAGAAAACAAGATCGAGTAACTCTACAGCTCGAGGTAGACCGCCCAGAAATGTGGGTAATGTGAGTGGCAGTCAGAGAGGAACTAAAGATACAGCAGTCAGATCTGAGGCTCGTGTACCTACCAGAGCCTATGCTATTCGCGCACAAGAGGAGGCTTCGTCCCCAGATGTCATTACTGGTACATTCACTCTTTATGATTCTAATGTAATTGCATTGATTGATCCTGGTTTGACTCATTCTTATATGTGTGAGACTTTAGTATTCAGTAAGACTCTGCCTGTTGAGTCTACTGAGTTTGTGATTAGAGTGTCAAACCCCTTGGGGCGGTGTGTTATGGTGGATAAAGTGTATAAGAATTGTCCCTTAATGATTCGAGATTCGTGCTTTCCGACTAATTTGATGTTGTTGCCATTTGATGAGTTCGACATAATTCTGGATATGGACTAGTTGACTTTGCATGATGCTGTTGTAAACTGCAAAAGAAAGCCTATTGATTTACGGTGCCAGAATGATGAGATTATTCGGATTGAATCTAATGATCTGAATGGTTTACCAGCAGTGGTTTCTTCGATGGTAGCTCAGAAATATGTGAGGAAAGGATACGAAGCTTATTTTACCTATGTGCTTGATAGTAAAGTGGCTGAAAGAAACATTGAATCGATTGCACTGCAGCAGCGCGAGTATCTGGATATGTTTCCTAAAGAATTGTCGGGTTTGCCACCTATTCGAGAAGTTGAGTTCGGTATTGAGTTAGTACCGGGGACGACTCTGATATCGATAGCTCCATACAGAATTGCACCTACTAAATTAAAAGAATTGAAAGCTCAGTTGCAAAAGTTGACAGATAGAGGTTTTGCGCGACCAAGTTTCTCTCCCTGGGGTGCACCAGTGTTATTTGTGAAAAAGAAAGATGGAACTATGAGAATGTGCATTGATTATAGATAGCTCAATAAGGTGACTATAAAGAATAAGTATTCGTTGCCAAGGATTGATGATTTGTTTGATCAACTGAAAGGGGCTACAGTGTTTTCAAAGATAAATTTGAGACCAGGCTACTATCAGTTGCGAGTTAAAGACTCCGATGTGCCAAAGACCGCTTTCTGAAGGAGGTACAGACACTATGAGTTTTTGGTTATGCCTTTCGGACTTACTAATGCACCTGTTGTTTTCATGGATTTGATGAATTGATCTTCAAACAGTATTTGGATGGATTTGTGGTTGTGCTCATAGATGACATTTTGATATACTCCCGGAACGAAACTGAACATGCTGAATATCTGATACTTGTGTTACAGACTTTGCGAGATAAACGGTTGTATGCAAAATTTAGTAAATGTGAGTTCTGGTTACGAGAAGTTAGTTTTTTGGGCCATGTTGTATCAGCATCAGGTATTCAAGTTGATCCGAGTAAGATTTCAGCTATACTTGATTGGAAACCTCCCAGAAATGTTTCTGAAGTCTGAAGTTTTCTAGGACTTGCTGGTTACTATAGACGGTTCGTGAAAGGTTTCTCTATGATTGCATCCCCAATGACAAAGCTATTGCAGAAAGATGTTAAGTTCGAGTGGTCAGAAAAGTGTTGATCAGTTGAAAGCCCGTTTGACCGAAGCTCCAATGCTAGTTCAGCCAGAATCGGGTAAAGAATTTGTTATTTACAGTGATGTATCTTTAAATGGTTTGGGCTGTGTTTTGATGCAGGAAGGCAAAGTTATAGCTTATGCCTCAAGACAGTTAAAGCCACATGAAAAGAACTATCTGACACACGGCCTAGAATTAGCAACTATTGTGTTTGCATTGAAGATTTGGCGTCACTATCTGTTCCATGAGAAATGTCATGTTTATTTTGATCACAAAAGCTTGAAATACTTAATGATTCAGAAAGATCTGAATTTGAGACAACGTCGATGGTTAGAGTTGCTAAAAGACTACGAGCTTGTGATTGACTACCATCCGAGAAAGGCTAATGTTGTTGCTGATGCTCTAAGCCAAAAATCACTATTTACTTTGTGTGCAATGAATGTACATATGGCTATGTCTGATGATGGTTCGATAATGGCTAAATTAAAAGCAAGACCGTTATTTGTTCAAAGTGACTCAAATGTTGATTCAGAGTTTAGAATTGATACTCAGGGTTGTTTGAGGTTCAAAAATCGAATATGTGTCCCGAGAAATTCAGAGTTGATTCATATGATTTTGAATGAAGCTCACAGCAGTCGGTTATCCATTCACTCGGGTAGTTCGAAGATATATAATGATCTGAAATAGCATTACTGGTGGCATGGTATGAAACGAAGCATTTTTGACTTTGTTTCGAAATGCTTAGTCTATCAGCAATTAAAAGATGAACATCAGGTACCTTCTAGATTGCTTCACCCGATCATGATACCTGAGTGAAAATGGGACATAGTCACGATGGATTTTGTATCTGGCCTACCGTTGACACCGAGCAAGAAAGATGCAATCTGGGTTATTATGGATAGGTTGACTAAATCAGCTCATTTTGTTTCGGTCCGTACAAATTACTTGCTTGATAAGCTTGTTGAGTTATATGCTTCTCAGATTGTGAGATTACACGGTGTGCCTATTTCTATTGTTTCGGATAGAGATCCGAGGTTTACATCGCGATTTTGGAAGAAACTACAAGATGCATTAGGTATGAAATTACATTTCAGCACTACTTTCCATCCGCAAACAGATGGTCAGTCCGAACGAATCATTCAAATACTTGAGGATATGTTGAGATGTTGCATTCTCGAGTTCGATGGTACATGGGAATGACACCTACATCTGATTGAATTTACGTACAAAAATAGCTTTCAATCGAGTATCAAAATGGCACCTTATGAGGCTTTGTACGGTCGTAAATGACGTACACCATTGTATTGGGCTGAGCTCAGTGAAAATAAGATACACGAGGTCAAATTGATCAAAGAGACTGAACAGAATGTAAAAGTGATCTGTGAAAGTCTAAAAATAGCGTCAGATCGTCAGAAATTGTATGCGGACTTAAAATGAAAAGATATAAAGTTTCAGATCAGAGACAAAGTCTTTTTGAAAGTTTCACCGTGGAAGAAAATACTCAAATTCGGTCGTAAACACAAATTGAGTCCGAGATTTATTGGGCTATATGAGATTATAGAGCGTATAGGGCCAGTTGCTTATAGAATGTTGTTGCCACCTGAGGTAGAAAAGATCCACAATGTATTTCATGTTTCGATGCTTTGTAGATATCGATCTGATCCCTCACATGTGATTAGTCAGTCTGAGATTGAAATTAAGTCTGATATTGTAATATCCTGAATTAGGGCTTAATCGGAATAGTGGTTTTGTGACCACAAATCCGAGATAGAAATAATTATTTTATAATTATTTTGATGATTATGATATTATTGCATGATTGTGTGAAAATTTCGTGATGAAATTCTATGCCTAAAGTGTTTAAATTGAAAGTAGGGACTAAATCGAATAAGTTGCAAAATTTGCATTCTAGAAGTTTTTAGTATGAAATTGCATTGAAATATTAATTAGGAGGTCTTAAATAGAAATTTGACCAATTTTAAGTTCATGGAAAAAATTAGGACATGGATGGAATTTTCGGAAAGTTTAATAGTAAGGGCATTTTGGTCATTTAGTTATTAAAATGAATTAAAAATAAAATTAAAAGCCAATTTTTGTCCATCTTCTTCATTAGGCCGAAATTTCAAGGATTCTCCATATCTAGGGTTTGTTTCAAGCTTCCAAGCTCCATAGTAAGTGATTCCAAGCCCTGTTTTTAATGTTCTTTACGTTTTTGGAATCCAGGTAGCTCGATTAAGCTTATGCTAGCAATAATTCAACCTAGGGTTTATATTTGGAAAAATACCCATAGGTGGAATTTGTGTATTTTGATGTTTTATGATAGAATATGAGGTTTTAAATTATGTTAGACAACTTGTGCTACTCGGTTTTGAGTGAAAACGAGTAAAAGGGCTTAATCCAGAAAAAAATACCTAATAGTCATAAGTACATGTTCGAGTGTGAATTTGATATTGTCATAGAAGGGAAAAATGATCAGCATGTCATAAAACATAAGAATAAGGGATAAAGTTTAATTCCTGAGCCTAGGGGCAAAAGTGTAATTATGCAAAAGTTTAGGGGCAAAATTGTAATTTTCCAAAGTTAGTATTAAATGCTGTTTTGATGAATGTATGTATTAAATAAGATTAATTTGGTATTATAGATCAAGAGAAACGGGAATCAAGTCGCGATCGAGGAAAAGAAAAGACTGTGGACTAAATTGCAAAATCTTTATATTTTGGTACCAAGGTAAGTTCATGTGTAAGTAATGTAGCATAATTGTTATTTTTAAGTTATTGATGTTAATTATATGATATGTTGATTTTTTATCGTGAAATATTATGCTTTATGGTTAATGTTGAGTAATATGCAAATTATGTTTACTACTTGATAAATATGAATTGCTACCAAGTATCGGTTCCGATATTCCGTGGAAGACGGCTAATGTCAGATCGAGGGAAAAAGACCGTTTGAACCTTAGGAATAGATTAGGATACAAGTGACATGTCACTAGGATATTTGGGCATCCGAACTCGTTGAGTTGAGTCCGAGTTCACTTATGGATGCGAATGCTCGAACTCGTTGAGTTGAGTCTGAGTTCGTGAGATGTAACTAGGCATCCGAACTCGTTGAGTTGAGTCCGAGTTCACTTATGGATGCAAACGCCCGAGCTCGTTGAGTTGAGTCCGAGTTCATTTATGGGCGGGTTACATGATTGCTTGATTACATATGTGGCACTTATGTGCAAATTATCCGTATCCGAAAGTTATATTCCGATGTGTTCAACGGGTGAAAATTTCTATGAAATGGAAGAACACTTAAGATGCAAGTGACGTTTTGGTAAGTGTTGTGAAATGGGCACTTTGGACAGGTATGTACTTAACCCTCGGGTGGAAAATAGATACAACAACGATAAAGTGGTAAGATGATGAATGATGTTTAGAAATGTGATATATGTTTTGGTGATGCCATGCTAAGGTTGTTTGGTATAATTGTATTGTTATGTTACTTGTTATTTGCATATGAACTTACTAAGCATTTATGCTTACTCCCTCCTTTTCATTCAATGTATTTTTGAACAAGTCAGCTCGGGAATCGGGACAGGTCGAAGTTTCGATCACACTATCCGAAGGATTTCTATTGGTAAATGGCTTGTAAAACTTAAGTATGGCATGTATAGTAATGTACCTATTTTGTGTAAATAATTTTATGATATGACCATGTTTGGTTGAGAAAATGTTTGATATTGATAAGTCAAGGTGATGGCTAATTAGATCATGTTTGATATCATTGAAGTTTAATAGGTTATCTAGTTCATAAAAAAATTCATGGAAAGATGAAAGTTGCCTTAAAACAGAATATTGCTGCAGCAATGACATGAATTTGAAAAATCACTAAAAATAGTATAAGTGGAACTAAATGATGAGTAAGTTATGAAATTGAAGCTCAATGAGTCTATTTTCATGTGGATTAAACAAAATAGGCATATAAATTATATTTTATGAGATATTTAAACTTTTGTGAAATAGGGCCAGAATGATTTTTGGATCCCCTATTCTGACTTTAAAAATTTATAATAAATTTTAAAAAAATAATTATAAGTTGTTCTTTACATTTACAGATTCCTTATTGAGTCTAGTTTTAAGAGAAACAAATCTCATAGTCATTGAAATTTTGTATAGAGAGATATCTGATTTGTAATACACAGAGGTCAGAGTAGTCGAACCTTAAAATAGGGGAGACTTTAACTAATAAACTATACTAATTGGCCCAACAAAAAATTCTAAAAAAAATTGGTAAATATATATATGAGTCTAGATTTAGGAGAAATTTACGGATCTTGATTTTGAGTTTTGTAACTCGAGATATGATTTTTCTTGTAACTGTGATGCAGATAGCTAGAAAGCTGTAAATGTAGAAACAAATGATTCGAAGTACTTAAATTGATAAATTATGTTCGGTAACACCTCAAGCTCGATTTCGGCGTCGGTCTCGGGCATGGGGGCGTTACATTTGGTTGTATCAGAGCAGGTTTAGTCGATTCTCGGACTACGTGTTGTATGTACGGATTTTTGCTATACATGTCATATGTATAAATTGTGATAGTGTGACGACTTCTGACCTTTTTTTAAAATGATTTTTATATAGTAAATGGATCCCGATCTAGCTGTGGCAGATGAAGTAGAGAGTAATGCGCCAGCTCCGGCTGAAGGGGCAGTGCCGACTAAAAACCCACCTCCTACTGTTGGTCAGGGAGGAGGAGAAAGGGATCGGGAAGCCTTTCTCCAAATGATGAGTGCATGGTACACTGAGTTCATTCGTACGAACCCAAATGTACGACCTCCCCCACCTCCCTCAATTCCTCAACCTGTACCCCCAATGCCTCAAGGTGTAGATCTGATGAAATTTCACAGAACTCCAGTTGACAAAATCCGTAAACAAGGGGCCGAAGAATTCAGGGAAAATATTGATGATGATGCCGAGAAAGCAGAGTTCTGGCTTGAAAATTCTATCAGGGTATTTGATGAATTATCTTGTACACCTGAAGAATGTTTGAAATGTGCTACATCTTTGTTGAGAGATTCAGCCTATAATTGGTGGAAGACTTTAATTTCGGTGGTACCAAAAGAGAGGGTAACCTGGGAATTCTTTCAAGAAGTGTTTCGGAAGAAATATATTAGTGAAAGATTTATTGATCAGAAATGTAAAGAGTTTCTTGAGCTAAAGCAAGGTAATGTGACAGTCTCAGAATATGAAAGAGAGTTTGTTCGATTGAGTAAGTATGCCAGGGAATATGTTTCTACAGAAGCTAAGATGTGCCGACGATTTGAAGACGGGCTCAACGAAGACATTATGGTATTTGTCGGGATCCTTGAACTGAAAGTTGAATCAGTGCCGGTTGTGTGTGAATTTGTGGATGTATTTCCAGAAGAATTGCAGGGTTTGCCTCCAGTCAGGGAAGTAGAATTTGGTATTGATTTGATACCGGGAACAGCTCCGATCTCGATTGCTCTATATAGAATGGCACCAACAGAGTTGAAAGAATTAAAGTCACAGTTGCAAGAGTTGACTGATAAAGGCTTTGTAAGACCGAGTTTTTCACCTTGGGGTGCTCCTATGTTATTTGTGAAAAAGAAGGATGGTTCTATGAGATTATGTGTTGATTATCGACAGTTAAACAAGGTGACAATCAAAAACAAGTATCCATTGCCGAGAATTGATGATTTGTTTGATCAGCTAAAAGGAGCGACATGGTTTTCAAAGATTGACTTGAGATCTGGGTATTATCAGCTGCGAGTAAAAGAGTCAGATGTGCCTAAAACTGCTTTTAGAATAAGGTACGGTCATTATGAATTTTTAGTTATGCCATTCGGGTTGACAAATGCTCCTGCTGTGTTTATGGATTTAATGAATCGCATATTTCGGCCATACTTGGACAAATTTGTTGTGGTGTTTATAGATGATATTTTTATTTATTCAAAAAATGAGACAGAGCATGCTGAGCATTTGATGATAGTTTTGCAAACTTTGAGAAATAAGCAGTTATATACAAGTTTAGTAAAAGTGAATTTTGGCTTTGGGAAGTTGGATTTTTGGGTCATATTGTTTCAGGTGATGGTATACGGGTTGATCCTAGTAAGATTTCAGCCATTGTTGATTGGAAACCACCGAAAAATGTAACCGAGGTTAGAAGTTTCTTGGGGATAACTGGGTATTATCGGCGGTTTGTAAACAGATTTTCTATAATTGCTGCTCCTATGACTAGACTACTCTGAAAGGATGTTAAATTTGAATGGACGGAAGAATGTCAACAAAGTTTCGAAGAATTGAAAAAGTTATTAACTAAAGCACCAGTGTTAGTACAACCCGAATCAGGTAAAGAATTTGTGGTGTATAATGATGCTTCTCTAAATGGCTTGGCGTGTGTACTTATGCAAGAAGGAAAAGTGGTGGCTTATGCTTCGAGGCAGTTAAAACCTCATGAGAGGAATTATCCTACTCACGATTTGGAATTGGCTGCGGTGGTGTTTGCTTTGAAGATTT